>OY783227.1:45421115-46788657 GCA_963678685.1 Patella ulyssiponensis
ACAATTTTAATTTGATTTTGATAAAACTTAAAATACATGTTTATAACCTAAAGATCTTGGTTCCTTTCCATATTTGCGCATATTGGATTGTAACTTCTTGAATTATGGCCCCTGGTTGTCCGAAAAATCGGGGGTCACGGTGGCTAAGTGGATAAGCCTGGAGGTTGGGTGTTCGATCCCTGCATTGGCCGAGAAAGTTCATCTCGATTTTCCGGCGTGATTTCCCCTTGTCAGTGATACAGAAGGAGGGCCTGACAAGGACAGCTGCCTAGTCGTTGGAATTCGATATAAGAGTAGGCCGTAGCGCCGCTGCCCGGGCAAAATTTCTTCATAGCACACTGTATGGCGTATGCCCGTCTTCCATTAGCCCAGGTTAGGTGCAAAAGAGTAGGACGTTAAACCTGATTTCATTTCAATTTCTGTCCGAAAAATCGCCTTTTATGGCTTGTGGTCCCCTGGAGGTCACAATTATTATCCGATTTAAAAAAAACCATTTGATTATATCACCGTTACACCGTAATGGAGGTTGAGTTCGAATTTCGTGAAAATCGGACCAAAATTGCCAGACAAAATGGCCACCGCTTGTACGCGAATAGTGTAACAATATTGTATACCAAGGTTGTGGAACTGTAGAGGTCACAATTTTATTTGATTTTGATGAAACTTGAAACAGATTTTAAGGTCTTGAGACAAACAATATTGATTTTCAATGAATTTTGATAATTGTACAGCTCAATCCATAACCCTTTGAGAGGTAGATATGTTATGACGTCATTCCCCCAGTGAACGCAAAGCCGTATATATACAGGGCTTTGAGTGAGCGAATTAAATGACGTAAAAATGACGTTATAACAACTTTTATACCTTTATATTGATAACATGTAATAATAACATTAACTAAAATTATTATAATACATGCATTATTTGATTTTTATTTTAAGTAAGGTTGCAGCGTCAGTCCGAGGATGCTGCATGATCACGATTATTTTTTTTAATTTTGATTATAGTATAGGCTCAAAATCAGATGATCGCCATCCCTCTGGTATATCGGGGCATTTTGGGGGTTATCGCAATAAATCAAATAATCGCCAGAAAACTGATTATCATGAGAATGGGAGCTTTTTTTCAAATATAAACAAGATTGATAGACATGATTCTACCAGTTTAGGCCTACCACTGACAAGTTCATTTACGGTGTGGCGGGATGTGCAGATATCCCGAGATTGACAATTGCTCCTGTGCAAAATTTCATCAATATCATGTATTTATTTTTAATGTTTAAAAATAATTATTTGGACAGATATAGTATTGTTACAATACAACACTTGTTAAAATTCTTCGCTCTCTCATTATCGCCATCAGACCCCAACAACGCCGTGATCGGTCATCAAATTATGATGATTGTTTACATTTTGATCGTCGCTATTTTCGTCCTCTTCCGATTGATGATTCCGAGATTTGGAGTTAAGCTCCGCCCCCTTAGATACTGTTACTATGTCCCACAAGCGGTTCAATATGGCGACCCAGCACCCGACAGTTTGATTCGCGCATGCATGTTGTCATCAAATAGTAACTGTATGTGTGGTGTTAATGGTTTTCAAAAAAAAAGAGTTTACATAAATAGAAATAAATAAATATAGAGTATAAACTTTAATCAGACAGGCCTCGAAATGTCGCTTTAGTAGCTAACCTGTCATTTATAATTTTCCACGTCACTGTAGTCACACGATTATCCATGTGCACAAATACGATTAAATGGTTCTTATTTTGATCCATGTGAATGTCATAATTAATTTCATCGACCGGACTAAAATTTCGCACAAATCGCCGCATTTTTTAGCTGTAAGTTTCCGACTCGAATTGGCGTGGATTTCGCTAAGTAAAAGCATGTGTCCCAAATCATGCTTTAAATTGAACGTACTACAGCCACAAGTTGAGAAATGTGTAGATTCAGGCGCGGATCCAGAGGGGGGGGGGGGGGGGTCCAGGGGGTCCGGACCCCCCCCCCCCCCCCTGCTCAGACTTGAAAAAATTTTATGCGATTTTATTGGCGATTTTTAGACCTGTAATTTTGGAATTTACCTTCCGGAATTACGTCAGAATGCACCAAATTGAATCTAATTTACCAAATTTTTCTGGGGGAGGGTCCCCAAACCCCCCGTTAATTCGTTGAGCTACGCCCACCGCAATTATCAAACCTAGACCCCCCCCCCTGCAAAAAATCCTGGATCCGCGCCTGAGATTTCGGACTCTAAAATATCGGTATAAAATTGAATGTCAAACACGACGTCGCACCTGTACATGACACTATTCCAATCACGTGCAGAGGACAGCTGATCACGCCCCCCCCCCTGGAATTCCTTTCTTGCATTCCAACTAATTTACGCCAAAAATTTTATGTGTAAAATACTCTTTTGACCAAATTATTTTCTTTTGTCAAATTGTCCTGTAAATTATACGTAAACTTTATTTTCGGACATTGTTCTGAATTTATATTTTCATTGGAGACAAAACGGAAACAATTGTTACGATGCAGGCTTTATTGTGCCCAAATTGTTATGTATAATATTATTAAGGACAGGCTGATTTAAATAAATTATTTACAATCACGTGCAGAGGACAGCTGATCACCCCCCCCCCCTGGAATTCCTTTCTTGCATTCCAACTAATTTACGCCAAAAATTTTATGTGTAAAATACTCTTTTGACCAAATTATTTTCTTTTGTCAAATTGTCCTGTAAATTATACGTAAACTTTATTTTCGGACATTGTTCTGAATTTATATTTTCATTGGAGACAAAACGGAAACAATTGCTACGATGCAGGCTTTATTGTGCCCAAATTGTTATGTATAATATTATTAAGGACGGGCTGATTTAATAAAATTATTTACAATCACACTGTCGTGAGAAGAGAGGGCGAGTCATCTTCTCCCTTTGTCATAAATAAAAACATGTTAAAACAGTAGGTCCAGCTGACGTCAGATGTTGTTAAATTAAATCATCTGGCTTCTTACTTAACAATGTATAAATACAACTCAACCCTCACCGCATGTTTTATTACTAATCCATAACAATCAACTTTATTACTAATCCATAACAATCAACTAAGTGTTTATTTAATAATAAATAACAAAGGACAGTCCGGGATGAAGCAGCCTGATAAAAAATTACATTGGGATGAAACAACCCGGGTTGAAACGGTCGTGGGATAAACTGATAAACTGACCGAATCCCCTTGATCCAACGCAAACACTTTTCTAATTGTTTCTTTGATTTCTGAAAAGTATAAATTTTTGCACCATGAGGGCGTTCGGGGTAACGTTCGTCCATGTTTGTTACAAGTTCCCCACGCGCAGCGTAATACCATTTGGACGATAAATGTAGAAACAAGAAACTTCCCACAGAGCACAGCCTTGTTTGTTTGTGGGGCAAAAATGGCGGCCAAACTTGAACATCGCGGGCCAAATATAGTCGGGCTTTCTGATTGGTCAATATCTTTACAATGATTGACAGGTCGGATTCATGAATTCCATTCCAAGGTCTCGTGGATCTGGGTCACTACCACTATCACTATCCTCATCATCCAGTCTAAGCAGGCAACAGCGAACCCATGGAAACCCCAATTAATAGTTATTTAAAATGAGGCTATGAGCTAAAAATAGTAACTTTAATTTTTATTCCTGTCATTGGACATTATTTCGATGGGTTTCTTTTAGTTTGCGATCAGAAAAATTGACCTAAAATAAGGTATGACGTTGGCGACATATATTAAATGTTTCGTATACTAAACGTTAGCATGGGGCAGAACTTTATAAAAAACCAAACAAATTCTAATAATTTTTGATAATTACTTAATATGCGACAAATCTTGTTGACTGCCCGGACGATTTAGCTGCTGGTGGGCGTATATTTCGTTGCCTGGCAACCTATTTTTAATCTTTTAAGCGAGTGTGCATGGTTAGAACGAATAATGAGAAATATGCAATATAAATCCGAGATGCCCGAAGGGCATATATGGAATATAATGATTGTGACGAATGTAAACTAAAAGAAAATAGGCATTTTAGACTGTGGGTTTTATTTCAGGTACATACATGACATTCGCGCACGTAAACATGTGCTTGTGACTTACGGTTAAAACGTCACTCAAAATGATAGAGTCTATAAAAAGAGAGGTAACTCTAAGATATTATTATTATATGGAGTCAGACCACATTTAACACATGTTCATAATATTATAACATCTCCCCCTTTAAAGTTTTTCAAACATAGTCACATAGTCAAAGGACGACGAACACTTCGACCACTTGAGGTTTGTTTCTTTGGAATAGTTGAACACGATGCTGAATTATTTGAAAAACCATTTTGTTGTTGAGTAGTTGATCTATTGATACATGGTTTATCGCAACTGTTGAATTTAGCCGAAACAGGAGTCTGATATACAGTTTTATTTGGCGTATGATTCTGGGTTGTTGTTTTGTGAGTATCTAACTTTCGTGGAGTATTAACTAACTTTATCCGGAACAATCTGGACATGACGACGATATTGACCATTTGACGAGTCAATATTACAAGAACGACCAAATGGATCAGTCGAAGTAACAATACTGGTTTCACCACTCCACTTCTTCCCCTCATCTAGCTTTACTCGAACTTTATCACCGATTTTTAGCAAAGGAAGATTTCGGGTCCCATAGTGACGATTGAAGTAATGCGTTGATTTTGCCTTGTACAGCTGATCAGTGGCTTTGAACTGGCCACTTAGGCTTTAAGACTTTATCCAAAACAGGAACTGGTGTGACAGTGGTACTTCTGTAAGCCATGAGGGCTACAGCTGGATCAGGTTGGGCAAGTATCTTTTTCGCAATTTTCACGGCAACCTCCGCTTCTCCATTAGTCTGTGGATAATGTGGACTGGTAAATTGACTGGTAAAATTGTACTCCTTGGCAAAGTCCTTAAAGACTGCAGATGTAAACTGGGTCGGAGTTTTTTGGAACACCCCGTCTGGCAAATATACCTTTTAATCTCTCGATGACAGTAGAACTTTGCAGATTTCTTAAAGCTGAACTCCGGTTACAAAAATACCGAAATGATGAAATAAAAAAAAGTTAACGCCCTCAAGCCGCCATATTTGTTTCCAATTTGTGAAAGAAGTATGGCGGACATTGAGGCTTATGACCTGAAAAGGTTAGCCGATCTCACTTCCAGTTTGTCTTTTGTCAGCGAGCTATACACATCCGGCGTTATTCTCTCGCACGCTTCACTGATTGTTCTATTTTTCCCAACACAGTATACCAAATTATTGAAGATTGCAAAATGTCTGATCAGGTAAGACTGTAAATAATTATATGATCTGCGTCTACTACAATATCAATTTCTTCAGCCTTGGTAAAATAGAAACAAAACATAACTGTCAAACACTCCCCGGTGAGAGCCGCCCCCAAAACTGTACTTATATCTCTTGCTCGTTTTCGTGAACAATATTCAACATGGAGTAGACTATAGTTTGTACAGGTGATTTGTTTTGTTTGAAAATTTTAGGTTGGGGTAAGCCATCTTTTTGCATCTTTTGTTTTAGAGTAAAGCTTAGGCTATATTGTAGTAGACGCTGTTCATATAATTATTTACAGTCTTACCTGATCAGACATTTTGCAATCTTCAATAATTTGATATACTGTGTTGGGAAAAATAGAACAATCAGTGAAGCGCGCGAGAGAATAACGCCGGATGTGTATAGCTAGCTGACAATAAACAAACTGGAAGTGAGATCGGCTAACCTTTCCAGGTCATAAGCCTCAAAGTCCGCCATACTTATTTCACAAATTGGAATCAAGTATGGCGGCTTGAGGGCGTTAACTTTTTTTTTATTTAATCATTTCGGTATTTTTGTAACCGGAGTTCAGCTTTAATGGAGCAATCTCAATGTATCTAGAGTAGTAGTCTATCTCAACTATGTAGTGATGATTTTTATATTCTAAAATATCTGTACCAAGTTTTGACCAGGGTAGGTCTGGTAAAGTAGTTGATACAAGTGATTTGATTTCTGTAGAGATTCCAGGCCACCAAACAGTGGTTTAGATACGCTCCATACACTTAGTGATGCCTAAATGTCCACCATGCACAGTTTGCAGAATTTCAGTTCGCATAGATGATGAAATGACGAGACGATTACGAAACATTGGTAACCCTTTATCAATAGAGAGTTCATGGCGTGAAGCAAAGTACGGTTGAATATTATTCGGAACATCTTTACGGTAATCGGGCCAACCATTAGATGTAAAGTTTATCACTGACAGTAGAACTGGATCGTTTAATGTTTCCCCACGTATCCGCTGAATTTTTTCTGTCGCTGGCCACGTTTGATTCAACAAAGTTGACATATGTTTCTATTTCCTCTTCAATTGATGAGTTTTTCTCTTCTGACAGGGGGCTTCGTGACAGCATATCTGGAATGACCAAGTTTTTTCCAGAAACATATTCCGCAATAGCGTTGAATCTGCGAAGACGTTATAAAAGACGCTGACACCTGATTGGTGTCCGGTTCAAGTCTTGAGTGATCATAAGCGGAATCAAGGGTTTGTGATCAGTAAGTAGTTTAAAACTTTCCATTCCATCCAGATATCTTTGGAAACGTTCTCAAGTCCATACACTAGCGAGACACTCCTTCTTAATCTGGGCGTAACGACGTTTGGCTGATGTAAGAGTTCTAGAGCAGAATGCTACAGGCTTGAGGATACCATCATCTTGTCGTTGAAACAGAGCTCCGCCTATTCCGTAGCTACTTGCATCTGCTGAAACTATTGTTGATTTCCTGGCATCATAAAATGATAACACTGGAGTGGAAGTTAGCATATCTTTAACTCTTTCCAAGGCTGCCTCTTGTGCTGGACCCCAATACCATGCAACGCCCGCCTTGAGTAATTCCATCATTGGACTGATAATCTCTGAAAGATTGTCGAGGAATCTACCTAGATAGTTGATTGAACCAATAATCGTCCTTAATTCTGTAATATTTGTAGGTGCTGGTAGTTCAGTGATGGCTGTAACTTTATTCGGACTTGCACTAAATCCATTTGAATCTATGATGTTATTTGAGATTTCCTGATTTGACACTTATCCTTATTAAGGCGGACACCGGCATTAGATAATTTCTGAAAAACATCATTCAAATGTCTAACATGTTCTTCCCTGTCCTTACCAAACACAATAATATCATCCATACAGACAGCTGCACCTTCCTGGTCGCCTAACAGTTCTGTCATTTTCCGTTGAAAAATCTCGGGTGCTGACGTTATTCCGAACGGGACACGTTTAAAACAGAAACGTCCCAGTGGGGTGATAAAAGTAGTAAGTTTGGAGCTTTCCTCATCAAGGGGTAACTGATAAAAACCTTGATAAGCATCAAGTGCACTGAATACTGTACAGCCTACAAGCTTAGGAGCAATGTCTTCCAAGTTTGGTAGCATAAATTTTTCCCTCTTAACAGACTAATTTAGTTTCTTTAGGTCCACACATATTCTAATCTTCCCCGATGGCTTTATAACAGGAACCATATGGCTACATCATTCTGTTGGAACAGTCACACGTAAAATTATTTTAACAGGTTCACAATCTATGAGTCCACCAGAAGTAAATATATCTGAGTTAACATTATCAATACGTTTTACAAGAGTCATGGATTCAGCTACACTTCGTCCTAGTAAGTTGTTCACACTTGGTCCTCTTATAACACTAACTCTAAAACTGTGGTTAGAGCCTTTGTGACACACAATTGTAATAAACTGACCTACGCACTCTAGGGAACCACCAGGACAGGATAACTTGGCTGTTGGCATCTCTAGTTTAGGTTTGACTCTCAGCCATAGGTAAGTGTTTTAAGAAATTAGAGACTTTTGGCAAGAGTAAATTCCTAGTGCGTATCGCGTATCCGTCTGGATTTTGTGTGTGACGTCATCAATATGTGTGTATTTCTCATACGTGAAAAGACACACGTTATACGGCAGTCCGTATTCAACAGCATTAATACGGAGAAGGTCCGTATAACATTGTCGTCTTTTTAGACGCTGAAATGTTGTATCATAGCGTTTTTTTATGAATCTATATGTGTTACAGTCAATGTGTAAAATCAGTCAATCTGTAGATTGACTGGAATTTTTAGTCATTCTGTAGATTGACTGATTCACTCAGTCAATCTGTAGATTGACTAAACAAATCAGTCAATGTACAGATTGACTGGAAATTTAGGCGGATTTCTAGACAGATTGACTAAAATGAATTATTCTCACTAATGGGTCAAAATCATTAAAACAAAACAAACAGTTATGTAGATGTTCATAGTTTTATTCACATATCAGGTATGATTTCAGTTACAGTTGTGTATGGGATTGACTAAAATGAATTATTCTCACTAATGGGTCAACAACATTAAAACAAAACAAACAGTTATGAAGATGTTCATAGTTTTATTCACATATCAGGTATGATTTCAGTTACAGTTGTGAATGGGATGCTTGACATATCATGGAGGACTTCAGTTCTTGTTTGGACATGTGGTGCTGGAGTGACACCTGCTGTTGCATTTAACGCCTGACTTGAAACATTTACATCTGTTGGTCTGACATTGCTTGCCACTCGCTGCACAGTTGCATTTAGCATATCCCTGGCCACCGCATCGAGATTCACTCTGTACTGCCTGGCGTAGGCCAACTTCAACATCCCTGGACATGTCCTCAATGTTAAACAGCTTATTGTTGCACAGGTCGAACTGAGTTCTGCTATAGTGTCCCTTAAGAATCCAAGCCTTGACAGCAACACGATACAGGTCATTCTCGTTCCTGTCTACAATGACACCCATTATGTGGCGAGGGTCACCCTTACCACGATCAACTAATGGAATAGGGATGGTCACATTGTCACCCGGATTGCCAGCGACATGCTCTAATCGACTACGTTTGACCATGCGTTCAGCTTGTGAAAGCTGACCACCCACTGCTCTTTTCCTCTGGACCTCGATGTTCTGTTGATTCACTCTTAGCTCTGAATCTTCAGGGTCTGCTGTATCAGGTTGCATGGCCAGTCTGTTGAGTCGTTGTCCCCTAGCCATGCAGTGAGCATGTCCTTCACGTCACAGTTCAAACGTTCTACTGAACCTTGACTCTGGGGATGTCTTGGCTTACCATGCACCATGAGAAGATCAGGCCATAGAAGTTTTAGCTCTGTGATAACGGATGCCGTGAACTCAGATCCATTATCGCTTTGCAAAATCTGAGGTGGTCCATCAACTGAAAGGCAACTTCTGCAGCACGTTTAACCATACCTGATATCTTAAGAAATTAAGGATTAAGAAAGAGTTAAAACTTTGGCTTCCAATCTATTATCAAAACAGATCATATGATAGACTTTAAATAATCTGATAGCCTTATGTGATTCCAATAGTGAGAATAATTCATTTTAGTCAATCTGTCTAGAAATCCGCCTAAATTTCCAGTCAATCTATACATTGACTGATTTTTTTAGTCAATCTACAGAATGACTAAGTGAATCAGTCAATCTACAGAATGACTAAAAATTCCAGTCAATCTACAGATTGACTGATTTTACACATTGACTGTAACATATGCACCTTAGAACATTGAGGTGTATATTTGATGTGAATGTTATCATAATAAAGACTGGAATTAAATCATTATTTTGATGGGTTTTTCTCGGAATTTTCAAATTGCCTGCACGCTAGTTGATCTACGCGCTAGCTTTAGGTAGATATGGGACCTTGCAAATCTGTAAATGATGTGATTCTATGGTAAAGGGGTGTAAGTGAAACCAAAAATTACTGTCGAGTCAAAGTCAGAGATTTTTTTTTAATAAGATGCGACATTATTTTCTTTAATAGCTCAGCGACTGTCGAGTGACTTCACGCACTCTGAGAAATTGTAGGCAAGGCACTTGACTAGTACTGATGGTGATCTTGGTCAATAACTGTCGCCATGCTGCACATAACTAAGCTCAGCTCAGTGACGCATACGTACGCGACGCAAGAATCTGCCAAAACTCTAAAACTACTCTGACGCAACGTGTCACGTATACGATACGGATACGTGATACGGATAGGGAAAATGGCACTTGCCAAAAGTCTCTAATATTGTTGTATCGGCCTCTGTGTCGATTTTAAAAGTTATTTGAGTGTTTCCCATGAGAAATGTAACTTGCCATCTTGGTGATTTATACGCATCTTGACAGAATATCGATCCTAGAAAGAATTCATCAGTGCTTTCTTCAGTGTTACTGTCTGTTAAACCTTCACCACAGCTTTTCCCGGTAATTCGACTGCATTTCTTAAAGTGATTATAACGATTGCAGGCATGACCGCGTCTTCCCCTGGCTGGACATCGGCAAGTGTGATGTTCCACATTTATCGCAAACTTGATTACCGTGTGACTGGGGCTTGTAATTCTGTTGAGTTTGCTTGTAGAATTTATTTTCCGGCTGAAATGTGCGATGCTGTTGGGGCTTTCTACGAAAAACCTCTTCTATTTTAGAAGAATCGGATATGCTTATGTCAGATTTTCCTTTTTCCTGCACCCTTATTTGATCCTTGACCAGCCCAGACTGTCGCACCATCTGTGTCGCTGTTTCTAAAGTCAACTCTGGTTCTAGTTGGAGTCGTTCTGATAAACGTTTGTCCAATATTCCAACCACAATTCTATCTCTAATATTTTCACATTTTTGGTCTCCAAAATTACAGTTTGTTTTCAGCCTTATCATACAGATTTCTAATAAATACTTCACTGGGTTGCTGGGCCATGCTGTGAAATATAGCTCTTTCATGGATCACATTCAATTTGGGCACGAAATATTCGTCGAATTTCTTCATGACATGATCAAAATTCTCCTCACTCTCGTCCTCCCAAAATTGAAAAGTTCCAAATATATTCTACGCCTCACCACCCATGGCGTATATGAGAGAACTAACCTGAACATTACCGTCGTCCTCGCTGAGTTTCGTTTCTGTTCGGTATCGCATAAATCTCTTCTTCCATTCAGGCCATACAGAAGGCTTGTGAAAATCAAAAGATTCCGTTGGGTTAAACTTGGCAGTGGATATTTAACCGAATTCGGCACTTTACTCTAAATTACTATTTTGCCGTACCTTCCGTTTGACATGCGCAGTTCTCTGATTTCTGGACTTAGCCGTTTTCGCTAAGGCAATGATGCCGGCTATTTTGCCGTCTGACATTAACCCATAACACAAACCCTAACCCTAAACCTAACCCTAACCTAACAGTTCTATTCGTCCTGTGTATAACATTGCTTCTTTCTCCGTTTCTTATAGGGACGAAATAGCCTACTTGAATTTCTATGGTAGAATTTGATAGAATTATTTATAAAAGAAAATAAGATAATAAAATGTAAATTGTAGAAAAACATTTAGAATATTACTCTATTTTGGTCGATAGCGCATTTCTGCGGATTTTGGTTTTTAATTTAAGTACTAAGCCTGTCAGTGGTGTTTATGTTTTTCCAGTAAAATCGTGCTTTGCGCCAAACTTGAAAGACAGAGTAATCAAAATGGTGGAATATATCAAGAATCGCACAACTGCGCATGTCGAACGGAAGTGGATATTAAACCAATCAGAAACGATGTACGGTAAAACAGCGAAAGTAGATACTTTGCCGAATTCGGTAAAATATCCACTACGGTTAAACTTTGGCATTTTCTTACCGGTAACGTTTCTCCAGAAAGTTTCCACAAAAAAAATGTCCAACAATATCTCTTACCGTTTAGATTGTCACTTTTGCACTTCTGACACCATGTTACGAATGTAAACTAAAAGAAAATAGGCATTTTAGACTGTGGATTTTATTTCAGGTACATACATGACATTCGCGCACGTAAACATGTGCTCGTGACTTCCGGTTAAAACGTCACTCAAAATGATAGAGTCTATAAAAAGAGAGGTAACTCTCAGATATTATTATTATATGGATTCAGACCACATTTAACACATGTTCATAATATTATAACAATGATTATTTCTCAATTTCCTATTTTCGCGTTGTATTATAGCTTGGTATGCGTGTTGTCGCCTTCTTACAGACATCAAAAAATACAAAAATATGACAAAGTCGAAAGTCGCCAAAATCAATAAGATCACAACATCAATGTTGAATTAAATTGACAAATAATTTGTGTCTTCATTGTCGAAGATTTTAGGTGATATTGAGACTTATAGGTACTTTAAACTTAAAAGAATAGACAATAACGACTATTTGTTTACACTAGAATTTCTAGATAATTGTTCAACTGGATGTTTTATTACAGAAGAATTAGCTAACCATTTAGATTTAGAAGGAAAGGACACTACTATTCTACTTGGCACAATGCACGGACTGTCTTCTGATAAAAGTGTGTGGCATTAGTGTTAATAACATTATACATCTTCTTAAACTGTACACTAGAAACGAAATTCCCGTTGACATTCGTAATATCCCTAAACCTGAATATATTCAAATATGGGAGCATTTGAGATCCCAGTTACCTACCTTTACTCAAGTTGGACTACTTATTTGTACCAATAGCCCTCATGCCCTTCAACCCATAAAAGTTATTCCATACAAGTACTATGGAAACTTGGTTGTACAGTTATTGGTCCAGTGAATACATGTACCACAGCTACTAAAATGATCAGCTGTAACAGAATGTCTGTGAGTGAAATGAACTCTGAAACATGCCATCAGCTGGTTTTTAACGAAACCGTTCGCAATTAATTAAACGTACATATGTTTGAAATAGACTTTCCTGAAAATAATCCAAATTCATTTAAACTAGGTCATTCACAAGCAGATATGCTGTTTTTATCTGTCGTTGGTGACAGCATATTTCATGAAGACGCAACGCCGGATTAACCACGGGGCACCATGGGGCCCCCAAATTAGGGGCCCCCCACAAAAATCTCAGTTGCGCGCCTCGAGCTTGGTCGGACCGAGTAGTAAAAACGGCCGGTGACCTAGTGACGGGGCCCCTCCGATGATCCGAGGACCCTCCATCGGAAGTCCCTGGGGCCCCCTCAATCCATGGCGTGTCGCGATCACATCCGAGAATTCGGTGTAATCCGTGTTTCTTTTTTGTTTTACCGGGAAACGTCAATCGAACTATTAGAGACTTTTGGCAAGCGGAACACATCCCTGGTGAGTTGCCGGCAGGGTATAAAAAAAAGTACACGGGTATTGAACATTATCTAGGGAAAGTACATCCATTAGGCATCAAAAATATCAAAAAAACGAAAATCGCCTAATGAGGGCTTTTTCCAAGGTGAGCCAATAACTATGTTCTTAAATTTTTACAAGGCTAGCACATGAAACACGCTCGTTATTTTGGTCGCAATCTGAATGAATGACATGAAATGGGGTTTAATGTCCTACTGTTGTATTCCGACTCAGTTAATTAAGACGGGCATACGCGATACAGCGTGCTTTGGGGGAAATTTTGCCCAGACAGCGGCACTATGGCCGACTCTTATGTCGAATTCCAACGTATCTTTTACGTACACGTCAGTGTATACACGGGACCTTGGTTTTTCGTCCCATGGAACGATTAGATAGTTGTCCTTGTCAGGTCATCCGTCCTCCACCTCTGACAAGGGGAAACCATGTCAGAAAATCCTGATAAACGTTCTCAGACAATCGAACACCCGACCTCCAGACTAGCAAGCCAGTGTGTTATCCACTTAACCACCGCTGTCGCATTCGGTAAACATGAGATGTTCCGAGCAAATCATGTTAAATGATCATTGTTTTTTAGGTCATTTATGCAATCATTTCTTTTAACAATTCTGGCGTAATTCGCAAAAAAGTCACTCATTCAATTTCGTAAACATCTTGGTATCAAATATGGCGAGAGCAATAAACAATTGTGCATGCTAGTAGTTTCGCTGCGTACTCTAGGTTCTTTGTTACTCATTTGTAGCCCTCGGTCTCCCAGAGTGCCTTTAAGTCCCTGTGAGGCCTGTTCATTATATTGGCTAAGTTCCCGGAAGGGTGTTTTGCCCCGAGAAAGTCCGGTATTGAGATTTGGTCCGGTATCGAGATTTGGTTCAGGCGTTCGTCTCTCCAGAAACTGGTCGATATGGTCAAACATAGCATGCACCTTTGGTCGTCACTAGAATTACTAGCTCATTATATGAACTTTTGAAAGACTTTACCGCTTGTTTGAAACCACCATCCAATTTGTTGCCGAAACAAGTGCGTTGGACGTTTTTATCAATAGTGCATTGCATCTAGGTGATCCTGTCGATGATTGTCTACGGTGAGGAGATGCAGTTCCATTATCAGAATGAAGTCTATAACCTTTCAGACGAGACGTTTGTGATCGATTTCATTCCGGTGATGGAGCTGCATCGCCTTCTCACCGTAAACAACCGTCGCCACGAACACCTACATGTAACATTCTCTCGATCCCTACAACGCAGGCTTGGGCTGATGCATGGTGGGCCTTTCAATGGTGTCAGAAGTAGGAATTCCAGTAAGGAACAAAGGTTCATGCTATATTTTACCATATCGACCAGTGTGTGTGGAGAGACAAACTTTGCCACTGGAGTCAACAGTCCTCCGAGTCTGTTCATAGGAACTTAAGGACACTACGACAGAACAGGGGCTACACATTTAAACGAGACGCGAAGCACTCAAAGTACGCAGCAAAACTACAAGCATGTACCCAAATAATTGTTTATTACTCTCGTCATATTTGATATCAAAATGTTTACGAAATTGAATGAGTGACTTTCTGCGAATGACGTAAGATTTGTTGAAACAAATGGTCGCATAAATGACCTAATATAACTACAGTTGAAAAGAAATGACCATTTAACATATTTGCTCTGAAAACTTTATGTCTCTCAAATGCGACAAAAACAACAAGCGTGTTTAATGTGCTATAGTCTTGTAAAAATTAAAGAAAATTGACCCCTCATCCGAGTGTTATTATGATGGATGAGGGGCATTATTGGAGTATGGCCGGAGGCCGAGCATGTATTTACTTAGCATATGACATTCAGTTGTATGTAAGAGACTCTACTTTAAAGTCAACTAAAAAAGCCACATGTTCACCCTTGACCCCTTTCCCAGTTCGTGCGCACTGGTATGCCCAAAACTCATCATATTTTAAAGCAATAAAGTTTTGTTGTTCAATGTAAATCGTATGGGTGGGCAAAAAATATATACAGTGGATTCATACCAAACATTCCAAGTAAAAAACTTCATAAAATTTATCCAAAAATAAGGATCTGGGTGTAAATACATGCTCGGCCTCCGGCCATACTCCAATAATGCCCCTCATCCATCATAATAACACTCAGATGATGGGTCCATTATTTTCCGTAAGGCCTTCAGCTTTCACATGTATTCACTTAGCATATTTAAAGGAGAACAACAAAACTCCATTTAAAAAAGAACAACAATGAAGAATCCCATTTTATTTAATAATGCTACATGTACATGTCATGTTTTCAGATGTGAGCTAAATACTGCATCAACAAAGTTCCTTTTAGGGGTAGGTAATGGTGTGGACCCGCGTAAATAGAATTTTTTGAAATTCTTGACTGACGACCAATCTGCAGTCCTTAATATCTCTGTAACAGGACAGCCAGCCTTCCAGGCTGCTGAAGTTGAGGCTGAACGAAAGGAATGTCCCTTAAAAATATTAGTGTCTATTCCTGAAAGTTTTAGACTTTCCTTTAGCCAACGCGACAAAGTGTCAGCTGAAACATGATTAAATGAACAGTACGAAATGAACACCTGATTACTTTTCCTTAACAACTTAGTATTTTCCAAGTAAAAAAGTAACGTATGCATGGCACAAAGTCCCTCTTTGTTAAAGTGTTTTACTTCCAACATTGTAGGCTTTCCTTGTTTTGTAGTTTTCAAAAAATCGGTAAACGCGAAGACTATCTTGTCCTTGTGTAAAACCATATTATTCAAATTCATCAGTTTTAAGGATTGTACCCTGTGGGCAGTGGATAGTGAAAACAAAGCAACCGTTTTCAAAGTTAACATTTTAAGATTAAGTGTTTCCAAAGGAAAGAGTTCATACAAAAAATCTACAACCACAAATACATCCCATGTAAATTCATAACGTGGCCGAGGTGGACACTTATTTGAGATTCCTTTCATAATCTAGAAACTAACACTGAATTATGACACCATTCCTGCCCAACCAATTTTAGTGTCTCTAACAGCATTGACCTATGCGTATTAATAACACTGTACGATTTTCCAATGTTTTTTAGAAAATTAAGATACGATACTACCTTTACTTCAGTTGTTTGAATGGGATTAATCGTCCATAAAGAACACCAAAGGTTGAACCATTTCCAGGCCAAATCATATTGTTTGCGACTACCGGGTCGCCAGGATTCAGTGATTGTGGTGATAGCTTGCTGTGGTAGTCCTTTACTGCGCAAGAATTGGCCGATATCATCGTTGCGACAAGATCCATAGATTTCGCCAGAGGGTGAAGCTGACCACTGTGACTCAATTTCAGCAGATCTGTATGACGTGGTAACCTGATAGGATGAGAAACAATACAAGACATTAGTTGAGGAAACCAGGCCTGTGATGGCCACCATACCTCCCATGTTGTTCACATAGGCAACAGCTGACATGCTATCGGACTGAATCCCAATGTGAACATTCTCATAAAGTGAACCTATAAATTTTAAGGACATAAAAATAGCTAATAATTCTAAATAGTTAATGTGATAGTTGGATTCTAGAATAGACCATCGCCCATTTCATAACAAATCAAGGTCTGGGCAAAAAGCACCCCATCCAGAAAGACTAGAATCAGTCTGGATCCATAACTGGACTGGACAAGGTCTGGTCAGTTTACCATTTTTCTCAGAGACATTATTAAGCCACCATTGTATCTCAACCAAGCTGTCTTTTGATAAATTAACAACTGAATCATAGTCCATATTGGAACCTAACCCCATAATTTTATCTCGTTTCTAAGGCTCGATAATGGAGAGGTGCTTCTAAAATTGCATAAAATGCATTAACAATTAAACCTATAAAAGACGCTAACTGACGTGCAGTTATGGGATGCTTTTTAAGTAAATTAGATGCAAAATTTGATAATTTATTAATTTTTTCGTCTGTTAAGTAAACTTTAAAAGTAACTGTATCAATAATAAAGCCAAAAAACACTATCTTTTGTGCAGGCTGAAAAACCGACTTTTTGTAATTAACTAAATGACCAAGTGACTGCAATTTATCTGCCATTAACTTGGTGTTGTTAGCACATATATCCTCATCCTTATTCATAATTAGCCAATCGTCAATATAATAAGTACGCCGTATGCCCTGGTGTCTGAAGAAAGTATAGACTGGCTTTAAAAGCTTAGTAAACACTCTAGGTGCCGAGGCAATTCCAAAGGGAAGGGCTACAAAATGATAAAGTTGATTTTTCAAAAAAAAACCCTTAAGGTATTGAAAAACTCACAATTTATTTTGACACTAAAGTAAGCATCCTGCAAATCTAAGGATGTTAAAAAAATCGTTCTTTTGAATAAGATCCAGAACAAATCAAAAGTTTCTTGTTTGAAGTGTTCATAAACAATGAAAGAATTTAATTTCCGCAAATTAATCACTGGTCTAAACTTGTTATTTGGTTTCGGAACTATATAAATATTGGATATGAAGTCCCCCTTATGCAATACAGATTTTACAATGACACCTTTGGCTAACAAGACCGAAATTTAATTATCAATAATAGCTGCTTTTTCACTAGAAAAAGAAATTTCTTTTGGGATTTTATGTTGAATAGGGTCTTGAATAAAATCAATCTTGCAGCCTTGAACGGTTTCTAAAATCCAATTATCAGAGGTTAACAATTTCCATTCACCCAAACATTTAGAAATATCACCTACCGTGTTCGTATTAGGTGGAACTGATTTTTGTGTTTGAACCTTGAAAATGAAAGGCACCTCTACCTGGTCTTGTCCGACCTCTGTAGTTATAAGGGTGTGGTCTGTTGTATGCCAAATAGGGGCGTGATCTGTTGTAGGCAAGCTGACTAGGGCCACGGCCTGGATACTGATAAAATCTATTTGGACGGCCAGCTCTCCTTGGGGTTGCAGCATAAAATAGAGGTTTTTCACGTCTTAAACGTAGTGAATTTTCACATTTTCTGATTTCCTTGCCAACACCATCCCCAAAAAGGAAAGTAGTGATTGGTGTATTCAGGTTACACAAATTAAAGTACTTTGGATGTAACATAGGTCGTAATAAATATCTTCTTCTTCTCAGTATTATACTGAACCTGACCCAATAAAGTGATTGAATCGGAAATAAGGCTTCTAACCTCTGGATTGTTAGAAAAATGATCCTTTAATAAGGCTGCTAATTTAACAAAAGGAATAATTCCAATAGCCACAAGCTCCTGGATATCTCTCAATCTCTGATCAGTATTGTGCGCTTTTCTGTCAGTTTCACTCCAAATTTCTTGATTCACACGGGGAGGCCCCATTTTATCACAGTTCGATGGAATTTTATATTTGGATACAATAGTGTCTGTCAAACACATTGAGGTGCAAGCAGTATTAATTAAAGAAGCAAGCGAGTCTGAAATAGGCGAACCAAGTTCTGGCGCCTTCAACTTAGGTAAATCCCATACAAAATCGTTTGATACAGCATTCTGCTGAGTATTACTATCATTATTAGGATTAGGCCTACATTCCTCTGCAGTACCTCGAGTCTGACTGCCATAATTAAAGTCATTATCAAAATCAAATAGGGCCCCAGAAATGTCCTTCGTAAAATTAGCTTGCGCCGGGGTTGGCCATGTATCATCTTGTTTGGTATTCTCAAAATCGTCGAAAGGAACGCCATTTGCATAATCATAATCACTAAAATCACTGTCCGGAAACCATTCCGGTGGCGGTTTAAACTCTACATGTATTTTAACTGGAGACTGCACTCCAAGTTTTTGTCGTAACTGAAGAATATCACTTTCAGTAAGTTTGTCTAAATTAATTATATTCGAGTTCTGAGACTGACATGTAGCATCATTTAATAAAATGGGATTATTCTTCACTGATGAGGTGCCATCATAGATCGTATATAATATGGATAACTGACCCTGCAGTATCTGTCATTGGACGATGAATTATGTTGTACATCGCATGCGCGAAGTCTATAGACTCCAAGCTACTTCCGGTCGAAGGCTTTGCTATTGTTGACAATGAAGCCGAGTCGTGTGAGCTGATATTAATGTTATTATTTTGTAATAATTGTAATAGCGACTGGAAATTTTGAGACAACGTTCCTATATTTATGAAGCTAAAAATAACACGAAGACCGTATTTTTTACTTCAGTATTTATATTTTTAAAAAGTACTTAAATATAGATCCCATACTATGGGCCATATAGCAGTAGATTGCAAAGCCTATGCGTGAACTGATATTTGATGTTATTTTTTTGTAATAATTTTGAAATAGCGACTGGAAATTTTGAGACAACTTTCCTATATTTATTAAACATACATTATGGGAGAGCAAAAACAGACTTTTGTCGGTCTTCCTTTGGGCCTCAGAAGTCATAGAAATTATAAATTAGATCTTTATTTAAACAACAAGCCCAAAATTAACCCTTTAGACCCACGGATGGCTTGGATTGGGCTCGGATTAAAACAGGATTTCGTTGACTGATTTAATCACTATGGCGTCGTGGGCGGGGCTTCTCCGTGACGTTGACGTCATCATACTTCCGGAAATTATTCATAAAAGACAGTGATGACCGAGGCTATACACAAGCTTCACTAGATACCGTTTAAACATTACTTGATGATCGAGACTGCGTAGGTGGAGTTAACGCCTGTCAATCAACAATCGGCCATAGTGGGAAAAGGGTGTCGATGAAATTAACTACCATTTCTAGTAAAAAATTATAGTGGTAACAACTTTGTTCAGGATAAAGTAATTTGACTGAAATTTTCAATATATTCTTGTTTCAACATCTATTTTTGAACTGTTATAGCAAGAATGGCTAACTCCTTGTAAAAATCTCCCATAATGTATCTTTAAGTTAATAATAACATTTTTTATATTTTATCGATCTACAGATTTTCTTGAATTTTTTGTAAAAATAAAAATACTGTTTTGTTTTGGGTCCATTATTTAATGATGTAAATATCATGTGTATTTTTGTAACCAAACTGATTCTTTAAATCTATTTTCACAGAAAAAAAAAGATACACTTAAAATATTTTCGTTCATAAATATTTTTTTATATTTTATCGATCTACAGAATTTCTTGAATTTCTTGTAAAAATAAAACTACTTTTTTGTTTTGGGTCCATTATTTAAGGATGTAAATATGTGTATTTTTGTTACCAAACTGATTCTTCAAATCTATTTTCACAGAAAAGAAAAGATGCACTTAAAATATTTTCGTAGCAAAAATAAAAATCTTGATATTAGAATCCTTGTCTTCATACTTGATCTTTTTAATTCAAATTGATTCATTATAATTTTTTCCAAAGAAAAAAAATAGCAATCTGAATATATAAGGATTATGTATGCTGGTGTTAGTCAATAAAGTTCTCCAGCATTTTGCAGCATGGCAAAGAACAGTGTCTAGTTGTGTAGATGGGACAAAAAACACAAGCTCATTTGTACACATTGGCATCATAATTTTGTAAACAAATTGATTCTTCAAAACTATTTTCAATGAAAAAAAGTTGGAAGTTAAACCCCATTTCATTGACTCAATTGGTAGAAAATTTGATATGACGTACAAAAAAAATAGAGAAAAATTAATCATGAAATTATAATCTTAAACCAATAATGCTGTTATGGCGCTATTAAATTGTATATAATCCAAAACATATATATGGAATTGGATTTTAACATTATCTTGTCAACACATGCAATCCTTCAGTATTTCGTTACGATGACATATGGTAATCTTTATTCTATGACTATTTGCAAAATGCAAGGAAGGAGAGTTTTGCCCGGACAGCATCTTTCTGTCCATGCTTCTTCAATTTTGAACTATATGGAATTGGGTTTTAACATTATCTTGTCAACACATGCAGTCCTTCAGTATTTCGTTACGATAACATATGGTAATCTTTATTCTATGACTATTTGCAAAATGCAAGGAAGGAGAATTTTGCCCGGACAGCATCTTTCTGTCCATGCTTCTTCAATTTTGAACTGTTGTTCTTTGAGTTAAACGTCAACTTCCACCGAAGGTGATATAGCAGACAAGTCTTATTTTGCATTGTTATTATCAAAGCGCACGCGCAGGGGTCTTTTGTGTGGGAGTAAACCCATGAATTTGAGAAGGTGTCCCTATCTCCAAGCCCCATACGCTCACACCAGAGATCGAAACCACAACAGCATGGTTTGGCACATAATGACAAGTGTTTGTCATACAGTGTGCTATGAAGTAAATTTTGCCCAGACAGCAGACTAATTAATTACCTACTCTTATTTCGAAAACTGCCAAGGATTCTTTTACATAGACAATGTCCTTGCCAGGCCCTCCTCCAAAATTACTGACAAAGTCTTTTTCACACTTTGTTATTTATGGAGGGTTGTAGCAGTGAAGAGCTTATTTTATATTCAGAGGCATACAAAAGAAAGAAAGTACAGGGTAAGGGGTATTAACATATTCATAAAGAAATTGAGGAGTTTAAAGGGGTATTAATAATAATATTTTCAACATAATCCTAACAGACAGTTTTCAGATCCAATAATTATGCCGTATCATTAGATAATGTTATACTCATTAAATAAATATGGTGTAAGAATGGAAAAAAAACACGACACTATAATCTGACATTTAGACTTACATTCATACAAATTTTATAATGTCAATACGACCAATATTTAAAGGGATTATCCTAATTTGAACATAATCGCAAAAATAAAAGTCTGGGTACGTATGAAATTTCAACATAAAAATATAGAGCAATGGTGTATATACCTTGTCTCAAAATTTGAGCTCAAAATATTGAGTTGTTTTGACTAAGAATGGCTAAGTTGATTATCCGTACACGTAACGCTTTTAAAATTTCGGGTCATTTTTCTTCGTTGGGTGACCTGAAAATTGATTCCCCGTACTTGAAAGGTCTATAATACAGTGAATGGCCTATGTGCTGTACTTGATAGCGATCGGTATTTTTCATCTACACATTATAATGTTTTCAATATTAAATGAGGGCTTAGAAACAGAACATCCATTCAAATGATTTTTTACCTTGAAATTTCAGCGTGCAAACATATTGTTTTAAAATACTGATAGCACATTTGAAATTGACAAAATGATGAGACCATTCATTAAGGTCTAAATTTTATAGAAAATTTCCTTACAATATTATTTGATTTTTCCTACATATTTAATTGATAAAGTCAGATTTTTTTATTTATTTATACACGTAAAGACCTATACGGTATATCTAGTAATAAAAACAGTTTTTCGTACAATCTAAAACTAAAAAGGAAATTTTAGCTATTAACCTACTTTTTTTTTGGGGGGGGGGCTATGAAGACACCTTGAAGTAATGATTAATGATACACCAAAAAAACGTAGGCCTAAAGTAAAGATAAAACATGACTAGGGGAGACCGGGGCTAAGTCGCCCTCTTTTTTAAAAACTCTGATCATGTGGCACTAATAAGTGAGTTATATATTTAATATGTGTGTTCTGTAATAGTATCCCCATTATCCCATTAGTAAAATAAACAATCGAATGAATTTAGTGTCAAAAACTGATTTAATAATCATTTGAAGTCACATGGGGTTACATGGCAAATTTGTCCCTTGTTCGTGGTAAATTAAACATTTAGTAAGCATGAACAGAGTCTTCGTCAGAGTCACAGTTGTGACATATGTAGATGCCACCATTTTCCAGGGCTGTACAACTTTCATGAGACCAATTCTTGCACCTTTACTATTGGAAAACCCCTCTAAACATACTAAGCAGAAGCTGTCCTGTTCTTCGTCACCGCTACTGAAAGTTTTCTTTCAAGCTTCTTTCTGCATGTTTTCTTTTTCTTTATGGCAACTTTACGTCTTTTCTTCTTCTGTTGTTCCTCTTCAAGGGCGTTCTTTACCGGGTATCTGTAAGTATTTCAGATTTTCTTCTTCTCCTGTTATTAGTCAATATCTTTCTAGCGGGGGCTTTTGGATGTGGCAGTATTAATTCGGTGAAAATTGGGCAATAGGATTAGAATCTTCAGAGACATCAGCATGACGTGATGGAAGTATTGCAGACAAATGTGCGGTAACGTCCTCACCAGATCTGTACATCCAGATGGTGTCACGTGGAATGACCTCTTGGCGTCCAGGCGTTTGGTTTGTTGCTAGATAACCACTAGATATAGGATTCTTCTGATATACTGTGGCCTTAATGCTCAGCGCATTACAAAGGGCTGCTTAAAATAAATCACACGACTGGGTGTTGTAAACTTTGTTGTATATAAACATACAGAGGTCGTACAGAATATTTTGGTCCTCTGATGAATATTGCTTATAGTATTCTTTATGTTCCAAAACTTCCTGCAAGAGCAAGTTGCACAGCTCACTGGTTGACTTGTAGACGTTGAAGTATTCCATACAAAGTTTGACAGCATGTAGCATACAGTGCTCCCGATACGTTAACGATTTCCCCAGGTATTTCAGAATATGTCATTACTATTGAATTATCTGAGTTAGTGGCTTGTGTAGTCACAGATTTGTCATTAACGTTTGTGTTAACGGATTCAACATGAAAACTATCAGACAGATCACTGATGGAAGTATCAACCGGAACTGATATCGTTAGGATTTGGGCGATTTGTCACACTTGCTGGTTCAAAATCTGCTTCCTGAAATATATCAGGTTTTACGGGATATATTCCTGCTTTGGCAAAACCGGCCACAACATTTTGTATGGTGAAAGATTCATTCCATGAATTACAGACTATTTCTGGTAGATCGTAAATTTGCATTGGTTTTCCTGGGTGGTTGCGAAGCCAATTAGCTTGAGACTGTGCTGTCCTCTTCTTAAAACCACCAAATACTGACAAATCCAAAGGCTGCATTCTATGTGAGCAGTGTGGGGGGAACGAAAGCATGATTATGCCGTTGCGTTTTGCAAAATTCAGAACATCGATAGACCAATGATAATCATGATTGTCAAGCACGATTAAGATAGGTTTATCTAAGGATGGGTTAGTATACTCTTTAAAGTGGTGCATAAACTTCAAAAAAAATGTCCGCAATCATCCATCCAGACTTGTGTGAACTGCCTCTTGAGCCAGTTGGCGCCCCTCTTAAAAAAATGCTCCTTAAAATTGACCCTAGGAATAACGAAAAAAGGTGGAATCGCTTGACCAATGGCACTGATTCCAGCACACACGGTTACTAATATGCCCCTTTCACCCGAGGTTAATGAGCCAATTTGCTTTACACCTTTAGTAGCTACAATTTTCTGAGGCTTTTGGACAGTCGTCACACCAGTTTCATCTATGTTCCAAATGTCTTTAGCGTGGAATTGATATCTGTCTACCAAAGAAACTAACTTGGAGAAGAATCGTTTTACATTTTCAGGGTTAAATGCAGATGCTCTTCCGACACTGGTTGCCTCGGGTGTCCTTACGGATAGTGAGGAATTTCTTTTCTTAAAACCAGTAAACCAATCAGGGCCTGCCCGCTTTTTGTCTTCCCATGAAGCTGGGGTAACAATTTCAAACTTTTTAGCACATTGAAATGCTAATACTCGTATACTCGGCTAAGTCCAAAATATATCTCTGCAGCTCGTTTTATATACTTTGAGAGTATTTGTTCCTGGTCAGGGGAGAAAATCTGGTTATGCCTTGAAAACCCAATTTGCAGGTTATCTGCAGACCAATCACCCGGTTGTTGCTGCTGAATCCGTTTGATATAACCACGTAATGTTGTTCTGGGGATACGAAACATTTCTTAAGTTGTTCGAGTACCAGCATTAGTAGAAAAATAATATTCGATGGCTTTCTTTATCTTCTCTTTATCTTCAACTGTCTTGGCCGCTCGATCTGTTTTCCGAACGTAATTTCTTACCATTATTACTGTAAAAAGCTAAAATAAATAAAACAACATAATTATGTTTCTGTCAGATATAGAGCCAATAACAACATAGGCCTACCTATTTGGCATTATTCTCAGGGGCACGTTCGATTTATTAAAGGGGTAAATTCGCCCAGGGGACATCATGACCCCATGGTCAATGGGCTAATTTGCCCCAACTCATGAATCAGCATGCCAAGCTACGTTGCAGGGGAGTCATTAATTTAAGCCATGTAATGCTTCTTTCGATGAATAATAGAATGGTTGCGGTTTTATTTCTGACTAAGGCAATAAAATATTAGGCACAGTCAATTTTGTAGAAGAGAAATTATAAAAACAATCAAAATATACTTACAAAGAGCAAAATAGGATTTTCCTGAATAAAAACGCGCGCTAGGCTAAATGGCGGAGGTGTGATAACATCATGGGTCTGGAATAACCTTGTCTACAAAAAAAGATAACTCCAAAAGACTGTTTTTCACCACACGTTTTTTTAATTGATTTTGTCCTACGTGCCCCAAGGCTACCTAGCCCCGGTCTCCCCTATAGGCTATAGGCCTGGATAATTAGAAAATTTAAGATTCTAGACTAGCTGCATAGTTTTTATTACGTTTGACGAAATATTATTATATCAAATAGAAACAAATTTAGGTTTTATAATACAATAGAATGCGTCCTGGACGCATTCTCACTGAAAATGATTATTCAATAACTTATCATACTTTTATGTGTTATTGTTGTAAGGCCTGTGTCGGCTGTGTACCGTAGTATCCTTTTAATTTTTATACGAACGAAACATGTACTGACAACTAACCGTATTGATACAAAATAACTTACACATGGTTAAACATTCATTTCGGATATATCTTGGTAATTGGAAGTTGTGCAGACGATGTTTTTTTCTTATTTTATTCCGAAGCTCACAGGACTCCATACGCATTTCTTCAGGGTTTTGTTTAACCGGAAGTAACTTGGGGTCAATTGACTTCGCGCATGCGATGTATAACATAAACCACCAGTCGGACTTCCTTTCTAGTACAGTTCTATGGTGCCATCGGCAACCGTCTGTTTATGAGAGCACGTGCTCTGTGGCTCACGGAAGCTCTCTTACGGAGGGTCCTTTTATTAAATTTACTCCCCCGTTTAGTGGCATTGCGTTTACTTTTATTATGTAATGATCCTTTATTAGCATCCAAACTCGGATTAAGTAAATCAGTTTGTCCCCTCTCAACTTCAGAAAAATCAAAACCGAGAAATTCTGTCCCGGAGTGGTCACTCAAAGAAAGGGCGTCGTCCTTTTCTGTAGTCATAATATTGTAGAATTCCAACCAACTTGGTTGCCGAGTTATGTCCGCAAATTGAAACTTAATTCAATTACCTTTTAATTAATCTGTTAATATTGCTTTGTCGCTTGTAGAAAAACTTGAAGAAGAAGTCGTCGGCAGACAGTCAATCTGTTTAAATACCAGCGTAGTAATACGGGAACTTGGTTGTGTAGTTTGGCCAGGTTTGGTCTGTTATAGTCCCGGCCCCGTTCAATAGTCACCGTATGTGTTACGGTCAGCAGCAAAAATACTACATTCCTCTTCCATTTTTTTAAAGGCCAGGTACCATTAAATTAAAAACAAAATCTTACCAAACGAAATTCCCCAATAACTTTAAAAAAAAACAAATGACAACTTGCTCTCACCGAATCACACCGGTAGCGGTATACATGTACACCGTAACATTCAGCTAATCACACTCTTTCAACCCGACGGTTACAAAACCGTCCTATAAACTCATAACCTCCTTATCCCAGTCTTCTGGCTCTACCGGGGTGGACACCGGAGCAGCCACGACCTAGAGCACAGGAAGTGCTTAAAGCTTACTCGTTGACGGGGATGCAGTTGGTTGAGCAGGATCACGAGGCAGCGCCAATACAAAAGGCAGACAGGAGAATCCATTGGCACCAGGGTGTAGCAATCTTTCTCGGGTCAGTGCTTCATCTTACATACAGCTCTGAGTGTAGGAAATGTTTCCGGTCTCAAAGAACCCTCCCTAACGAGACGCCGGTTTTTCATTATGAAAGCCAAATCAAAAGGTGAGCCCCCAACCATATAACAAAGATGCTCCAAGGCCTTAACTTGCTTACTAAGTATCTCCGGGTCCAGAGTAGTTTCCTCGGAGAAATAATACGGTAAGTGTTCCTTAAAACAATGACTTTTAATCTTTCTGTCGACTTTAATACATCCATCAAGAGGGCAGGTTTGGCATCGATTCTGTGTCCTGTGCCGGCGATTTTCTGGCATCATCCAATCCCTGGGTCCGTATGGTCTCCATGGTATAGGGTAGCTTGGTTCTGCTCTTCTTGAGGCTCCGGGTTGAGTCTACGGGTGTGTTCCGGAACGAAAAGTCCCCATCCCCTATCGGAACTAGATACCCCCCTTCTGGGTTAACCCTGCGTTCCCGGCGGTCTAACCGGTGAGGTCTACTGCGGCCCCCAAATGTCGGCCAATTACTCATCTTGGCAGCATCCGTCTTCTAAAAAAAATATACACTAACACTGCCTTTACCGTTAAAAACAGTAAAGACAGTAATTGAATTAATTAAAACCACCCCTCCCTTATTTCGACATTATGTCGACTCGCCGGTTTATAGACAGTTCGGACAATAATATTCCTTATCGTCCCAATCCGAATCCGGATCTATATTGACGCAACGGTAGTGAAACCAATCATCGCATCGGTCACAACATATCATTGGACTGCCATTATCCGGTTTTTTACAAATACAGTAAACGTCAGAGTCCCGGTTATCGACCGGGATGGTCATGTTAGATTCCGATCTCCTACGGAATCTCAATATCCACGGTGGCAATTCCCTATCATGGCAAAACTTTATACGGTCGTGATTTACGTGTTTTGATGCGGAACAAATATGGTGTGATTACTTGCGTTATAACCCCTGGGCCTTTCCACGTAGGAGATAATTTGCGGCTTTTACCCTTTTTAGTAGCTGTGTCCAGGACATAAACTGGGTCATTTAATTGATACTTTTTCACATTCGCGCGCAAATCGTAATCTCTTTTCATGCGTTCCTGGCTCGTATTCAGTTTATCGCGGGCTAATTTATGCGTTTCAATTAAAGCCTGTTCGAGTTTTGACGCGAACGAATCTACGTCACCAGCTTTCTGAACGGGTGAACAATACATAAGGTCAGCGGGGTGATTGATTTCCCGCCCTAACATTAGTTTATTAGCCGTATAACCTGTTTGCCTATTAACGCTAGATCGTAAAGCACTCGCAAGTTGCGGCAAATAAATATCCCAATCATTTTGACAACCGTCTATATAACACTTAACGGCTTCCATCAAACTGCGGTTGTATCTTTCAGCCTGTCCATTCGAACTGGGCCTATAGGGTGTAGTACGGCCCTTATTTATTTGTAATACTTGGCAAAATGCAGTGAGCAAATGACTTTCAAAATTTCTCCCCTGATCCGTGAAAACCTGAAACGGACAACCAACCCGTGAAAAGAATTCATTAACTGCTGCTTTGGCAGTAATTTCCAGAGTTTGCGACGGCAGAGGGATACATTCAACCCATTTTGAAAATTGGTCAACCATCATCAAGATATACTCGTTACCCGCCTGTGTCACGGGTAATGGCCCCAAGAAATCTAGGTGCACTCTCTCCATCGGTGAACCAGCATGATATCTATTCAATTTATAACGGGCCTTTGCCTGCGTATTTTTATTGATATTACACGTACTACAAGACGAAACATAAGCGCGAACATACTCCGTCATGCCATACCAATAAAATTGTTGCTTGATACGGTCCTTCGTTCTCTGAATACCCTGGTGACCCGACGATGGAATGTCGTGACATAGTCGACAAATTTCAATCTTTAATTCTTCCGGTACAACCAACCGGGTATCTGACAAATTACTAGTAGTTTTACGCGTAGAATGCCATTATCCAAAAGAAATAAATTACGGTTAATCCAATAATGTTTTACCGTTAAATCGCTTTCCTCCGGTTCCATTCCCGTTTTCAGCCAAGCCAGAATGATCTCAAAATCTTGGTCATTAAATTGAGCAGTTTTAATCTTCTCCGCAGAATAGTCAATTAGGGAAATTCCCTCGCCTACTACGTCATCCTCCACGTCTTCAATAGTTACAACGTTTATTCGGGGGTCGTTCGGATACCCTGTAACTGTTCTGTTATACTAACGGGGTCATCACTGGTATTTTTGTCTAACAGTAAATTGCGCTTTATACCGGACTTAAATGGCAACGGTATTACATCATCGACATTTGTGGCGAACTCGATCCAATTTTTATGAGCCAATACTAATCTTAAATTTATCAAATGGTCATTCACATTTTTACCCATGACCATCGTATCGTCCAAAAAAGCCAAGGCAATATTCCAACTCAGACCATTGAGAACTAAACTTATACTCCTAGAATACCCGGACACAGCTCCGGTCAAACCGAAAGGAAGTTTTGTGAATTCGAATAGACCGTATTTCGTGATAAAAGCAGTTTTTTTCCTATCTTCTTTTGCCAGTACGCAGAATTTGCATCTAAACTAGTGTCCAAAAGAAACGATACCACCTGTTTGCAACGACAGAAAAGAAAAACTAAACAAAGCAGAAGTTTAGGATTATAGTGTTATTCTTTTGAGAAATCCTTTCACAAAATCATTTCAATCAAATCTGTACAATCAATATGACAAGCCGTTAAAGATCGGTGGGGTTGAAAAATAAACATTTCGTTAGAACACTGATCACAGAAACAACGGGGAATGACTCACCACATGTCTAAAAGTCAAGTCAGTATAGGGTATGTCCACCTTGAGCATCAATACATGCGAGAACACGCCTGCGGACTGATGACGTCAAACGTCTGATGACGTTGGGAGTGATTTGTTGCCATTCCTCGAGGAGACATCGTTCCAAGTCCTGCACGTTGACTGGAGGCACAAGGCGACGTCGCATTTGCCGATCGAGGTGGTCTCATAAGCGTTCGATGGGATTCAAGTCCGGTGAACATGCGGGCCATGGCAAAACGTTGGCGTTGGCAACGAAGCTCTGTGTCAATCTTGCTGTGTGCGACCTTGCATTGTCACATTGGAAAATGATTCCACGAGGCTGTTGCTGCAGAAAGATCACCACAACAGGCTGTAAGATGTCATCACGATAACGCTGTGCATTCAGGTTTCCACGAATTACGACAAGCCTCGTTGTGACGTCACCACATATGCCACCCCAAACCATTAACCCTCCACCTCCAAATGGCCGGACCTGTAGGACACAGTTAGGCGCCAAACGTTCACCAACTCTTCGGTATACAAGCTGCCGTCCATCGTTTCGGAACATGAGGAATCTGCTCTCATCAGAGAACATAACACGTGCCCAGTCCCGCCGTTGCCGACGTCGAACTCGCCTGGCCCATATCAGTCTGTCGTGCCGGTGTCAAGGCGTCAGGTGCGGTCCGCGGTAGGGATGACGTGGCCGGATACCATACTGCCGTAGTCTCCTGTAGACGGTTTGTCGACTGATCCTGTTTCCCAGTGTTGTCGTCGCTGTTACGGTGCGGTTCCTCGGGTGTAATACCCGGATGTAACGATCCTAACGGGGCGTGGTTACTCGTGGTCTTCCACTCCTAGGCCTGTCTGACGTATGACCTGTCAGACGGAACCGCTGCATCAACCTGGTGATAGTGATGCGTGCGCAGTCCAACCTTCTGGCGACGTCGACATGTGACGTTCCTTGTTGAACCATTCCAACGGCTCTCTCTCAATGGCTGTCATACGTGGCATATCTTGTGTTCTTTTTGTTGCTGTGATATCAACGTGTCTGATCAGCCGTTTTATACAGTTTTCATGCACGTGCAGAACATGCTAGAGAAGGAAATGTCACTTTCACAAAATTTACGTTTTTTACCGGCAGTGATCAAGTGTTCCCGGTATTTTTATGGACTATGCTGTGTTAGGGATGTGCAATACGAATTGGCATGTTTTCATACTTAAAATTTCACTCAGAAAAAAATTAATTGGAAAGAAAGTTGGTATCGTTTCTTTTGGACACTAGTTTAGTTTAGAAAACCATTTATTCCCGGACAATGCATCAATACATTCGTCAACGAGGGGTAGGGGGAATACATCTTTAGTCGTAACCGTGTTTAATTTCCGGTAATCTATACACCATCGAACCGTTCCATCTTTTTTACGGATTAAGACAGGAGGAGATGTCCAATCAGAGTTTGACGGTTGAATGACCTTTCGCATCTAACATTTTTTTTTAAATGCTCCTCTTCCTCCTTTGCAAAACAGACGGGCGTACATCTTATAGGCTGTTTAATTGGTTTAGCGTCATTCGTTTCGATGACGTATTCCATTGCGGTAAAATTCCCTAGATCAAACTGATGCTTCGCAAAAACTTCCTGATATTCGATTAACAAATTCTCAAGCCTTAATTGATCTTCTTTCGATAATAATTTTTTCGAACGATCAAACAAGTCGACTAAATGCTCGGGTATTTTGTCAGAATTTAACGCACCCCATTGGTTAATATCCGTTGGTGACGGATCAACTATGTCATTTTCCATTTTCTCCAATTTCAACGGCCTTAGCTATGGATTCATTCGTCTCTAGTACCACCCTGTCATCGGACGGATTGATCAAACAAATGCGTGGGAATTCTGTTTCAATGTGCGAGTGTATTGAACGTGCAATTAACAACTTCGGGTGTTTAATGGTTCCACCATATATCTCGATAAACTTTTATTTATATCACACCGAACACGAGCTACGGACATCGGTGGAACTACTATAGTTGATCTCGACAATCTTGGTCGGTCCAAGTATTCATAGTTGCAAACCACGTAAACGTATTTGCGAAAGCTTGCCAGTTAGAATTGCCATCGTAGGACAGTGATTTAGGCGCCAAGGAAAAACGACGTTGTCTTTGGACTGGTGGCAAATTACGCCTACCTGTGTTCCGAGTTGCACCGGACTGTGGAGGTGTCGCTTCATCAGAAAAATCGAAACAACAAAATAAAAATGCCGACAAATCCATAACCTCTGGCATTTGCATCACTTCTTCCTCATGTACGTATTAAAAGTTTTACAACTTCACAATATAGCCTATGTGTTTTATCTCTCAAATACAAATACTTTATCATACATACCATGGGATCCACATCTGAAACTAAATCTGAAAATAACGCTATTTCTTGAACATGAATCACCCCATTCCATACAAAGAAAAGAAAGTGGTGATAAATACTCCTTGTAAATTTGGATTCAAACAAGCATGCACAATGCATTGCATACTCTACATTTATATTTTTATATACGGTAAGTGGCAGTTGTTTTCTCTTTCCACATGTGGACGGGAATATTCAATTTTTATAGCCTACTGAATTATAACGATCGTCAATTTGTATTTTTCCTTTTTACTGAAATAAACAAACAGTAGAAACTCGACATCTTCGACTGCTGTCAGTAGTAATACTATATATTGGTAGATAATAGTAGAAACCGATCTGACCGTAAGAAAATCGTAGGGGTAATCCTATCACGGGGAGTCAACACACACTGTGTCTATAAAATCCTCGACATCCTCGACTGCTGTCAGTAGTAATACTATATATTGGTAGATAATAGTAGAAACCGATCTGACCGTAAGAAAATCATAGGGGTAATCCTACCACGGGGAGTCAACGCACACTGTGTCTCTGTTGGGCGCAATCTTCACCCCTCGCGCAGATTGCAATCTACGCTGTCGTGTAGCGCAGATTGCACTCCGCGCGCGCAGATTGCAATCTGCGATTATTAAGCTGGCGCGCAGATTGCCCTCCTTGCGCTAATTACCCCTCGATGTTTTTAGAGATATAAGTAATGTGTCAGACGTAACTATATATATAACCTGCCCTCTATCGACTTTGTAGTGAATTAATTTTCAAAATCACTGCATAATTTGCGTGTGTGCTTAGAAAATCAGGTTTTTTAATTCAAGTCCACCGTATCACATAATCGGTCGCTGACCACGTGACTGAATGTCAAAAATATTTTAATAGAACACACAATTTTTATGGGAAACAATCACTGGTTTATTCTAAAAGCACGACGTTCCGACAAGTATCCTCTTATCGTTATCAAGCACAATGACATTTCATAAACTTCAGATCAATATATAAGAGTGGACATGGTGAAACCATATAATATGATAAAATAACAATAACAATAAAGATAAAGGATTAAACAAATTAGACACAGGATAAAGAGGGGTAGTTAATTAAACAATCAAAACAAATGGAAAACATTTAGCTAATTATGAAGACCATCAAAGGGAGCCGTTGGATGCTGCTATGTTGTATTAATGAGGTCATTTGGATGAAATCATTTACTAAGATATGGATAACACTTATAATAAATTAATGTAAGCATTGCATATATAGTCCATTAACAGAAGGCTAAATAAACAAGATGTGTGATAATATGTATGGTAGATGAGCAAGTGGTTATGACAATGAAAAATTAAGAGTGTGAAAGCTCAAAAAAAGAGAAATGACAAATGAAGTTAATAGCCTAATAAATTGAACAGTCCAGAAAAAAGCCATAGGTTGGAAACATATTGTAATAAATGGGGTGATAAAGGGGGGGGGGGGCATTTTTAACTTATAGAAACATACTAATAATAAGAAAGCAAGTACACACTGCCAATTCTCTCAGACTAACTAAACAGTTAAAGTTTGTAATTAATGGGTTGTAACTTAAGTTGTATTGTTCATTCTGATGACCTGATCGTATGCCCTTGAAATATGCAGCCCCGCGTCCCTGTTTAGTTGAGGTGAATAGCGCCTAATGTTAATCGCTTCTAGGATTTTCCTCGTTTTTCTATTCAGTTGGTTGGTTGTTAATATCTGCACCCCATTCCAATCGACTTTGTGCTGCGGGTGGTTCTGTAGGTGCTCCGCTACGGCCGAGTTGTTGGTGGCAGTTTTGGACCGGTGTTCTGATATTCGCTTACCAAGTGGACGTTTAGTTTAACCAAAAATATGAAAAATCACACGAACAATTCACTTTGTATACAACTCCTTTAGGCTGAATAGGTAGGGTTGGTTTTTGTTTGCCATTAGCTTTAAGTATCTGTTTCAAGGTTGTAGGAACCATGTAATATTTGCCGTACCGTAAAGTTAAGTGCTATTTTTGTATAGTAGAAATAATCACATTTATAACAAACTGTTGACACATTGTTAAATATTTTATCAGAGTGCGATGTAACTTAAAATTTCTAAAATCTGGTTAGGTGGTCAGAAATCCTCAGATATGTGTATACCTATGACATGTATGGGTCCAATTTTTTCATTTTTTTTTTCAAAGGGCTGTCGGGCTTTGATGCCTCAAAACTTTTCTCAATACCAATTAAAGTTTACTATTGTAAGCATCTCAACATAAATATATCACAGCTTCATCTGGTTAATTAATTGTTATTGTCGCGCGAGGGGTAAGATTGCGTGTAACAAAGCTATAGTGCGCAGATTGCCCTCCTCACGCTGATTACCCCTCGATGTTTTTTCTTAGAGATGTAAGTAATGTGTCAGACGTAACTATATATATGACCTGCCCCCTATCGACTTTGTAGTATAAAAATGTTCAAACTCACTGCGTGAGGGGTGAAGATTGCGTGTAACAAAGCTTGTGCGCAGATTGCCCTCCTTACGCTGATTACCCCTCAATGTTTTTTCTTAGAGATGTAAGTAATGTGTCAGACGTAACTATATATATGACCTGCCCCCTATCGACTTTGTAGTATAAAAATGTTCAAACTCACTGCGTGAGGGGTGTAAATTGCGTCTAACAAGCTGGTGCGCAGATTGCCCTCCTTACGCTGATTACCCCTCAATGTTTTTTCTTAGGGATGTAAGTAATGTGTCAGACGTAACTATATCTTTGACCTGCCCCCTATCGACCTTGTAGTATAAAAATGTTCAAACTCACTGCGTCAGGGGTGAAGATTGCGTGTAACAAAGCTTGTGCGCAGATTGCCCCCCTTACGCTGATTACCCCTCGATGTTTTTTCTTAGAGATGTAAGTAATGTGTCAGACGTAACTATATCTTTGACCTGCCCCATATCGACCTTGTAGTATAAAAATGTTCAAACTCACTGCGTGAGGGGTGAAGATTGCGTGTAACAAAGCTTGTGCGCAGATTGCCCTCCTTACGCTGATTACCCCTCGATGTTTTTTCTTAGAGATGTAAGTAATGTGTCCGACCGAAAGAAAAGATAGGAAGCTTTAGTCTGAAATGCTTGGAAAATTGTTTTGCGGTTTTCAATATTCAAAATTTTCCAGGAGGTAGAACCCTCACATACCCCCTCGGATGCTCAAATGCAAGTGCGCTCGTGACGTGCCTTCCGCGCGTACTTGTGTGGGCCTTGGTCAATGACCTGACAGGTTGGCCCTGGGCCCACCAGTCGGGCACTGCATTCGGCTTTGTAGTGCATTAATTTACAAAATCACTGCATAATTAGCGTGTGTGTTTAGAAAATCAGGTTTTTAATTCAAGTCCACAGTATCTCATAATCGGTCGCTGACCACGTGACTGAATGTCAAAAATATTATAACAAACTGTTGACAGATTTTTAAATATTTTATCAAAGTGCGATGTTACTTCAAGTTTCTGAAATCTGGTGATGACATATAAAATAAAAAGCAACAAATTTATCATTTCCCTTCAAGAATTCTTTATTTATAATTATTATAGATAGGTTGCCAGACAAAGAACTTTTAACAAATAATCCCCATGTAACAATAATCCCCATAGTTATAACAAATAATCTCCAATTAACAATTCACATAAAAATGCACAAAAACACAGTATTGAACAAGTGATTGCCATACGCTCACATTTTGTTAACAGATGTGTATCAATCTAAAGTCAATTGAATGATTACTTTTGCCAAAGTGATCAAGGACCATAACTGTATATAATTTTAAAATGAAACGAAATTGTGTTTAACGTCCCACTCTAATGCATCTAACCTGGGCTCATGGACGACGAGCATATGCCATACAGTGTGCCCGGGCACTACGGCCTACTCTTGTATCGAATTCTAACTGCCAAGGGATCTTTTATGTGCACTCCAATGTGTACACAGGACATTGGTTTTCCGTGTCATCTGAACGACTAGGCAGCTATCCTTGTCAGGCCTTCCGTTCTGCATCACTGACAAGGGTAGCTGCCACGCTGGAAAATTTAGATGAACTTTCTCGGCCAATGCAGGGATCGAACACCCGACCTCCAGGCTGTCAATTTTGGTCCGATTTTCACAAAATTCGAACTCAACCTCCATAACCATGTAACCTCGCATTAATCAAATTATTGGCAGTCACTGCAGTAAAATTGGGTCGGCACATCTTTAAACTTGATACCGGCACATTTGGTTTAAACAATATTTATTGTTGTATCATGATTAATTACAATAATGATATTGTGGATCTGAAAACAAGCTATAGCTTATATAAATTCATCTCCACGTAAACTGAAAATTTCAATAACATTGCTAAAATGTACAATTTTCAAAAGTATTATATGTTACATTTTTACAAATATATGAGTAAATAAATAAATAAATAATTAAATAAATAAATAAATAAATAAATAAATAAATAAATAAATAAATCATCTTCATGATCAGCACCGTCATCATCATCATCATCAAAGTCATCATCATCATCATCATCATCATCAATATAAATGAAATGTAAATAATTATCTTCATCATATATCACCGTCGCCTGCCAGTTACGTTATCTATTCAAAGCGCTTGGTTAGTTTTAAATACTTGTGAACTTTACTAAAAATCACTTCATTGTACGAGTTACTTTCATTGGGATCGCCATATAGGAACGCTTTTGTATGTTTCGATTTGAATGGGAGGGTATTTAATGTTGAAATACGCTGAGACAAATAATTTGGGCAGTAAAGGAAATAATAGTCACTGTCTTCTTGGGTATGACCACATCGGATTATTTGAAATATGCATTAAAAATCTATGAAAGTTTAGAGCACTTTTACAATTACGAAGTCTGGAATGTATAATTTGAAATTTACGTTCTCCATAGTAATAATATTTGGGTATTTTATGATCGTTTTGCGTATCGTAAGAAAGGTTGTTCCAGAGGTCAACTGTTGAAGGCAAAAATGAGTTTTTGTAGTAATTGGTGTTAGAAGCTATATTTTTCAATTCATTGTTATTACGAACAGGGTAAGGATTTACTTCAGAAATTTAAGGTGGTAGTAGACTTAAGAACGAGGGAACCAATTTATTGACCATTTTATACATAAGAATAAGTTTGTGTCTTATACGTCTTGTTGATAATGGGTTATATCCAGATTCATAGTATAGTACGTTATGGGAAGTGCCTCGAACAAGACCTGTTATCGTTCTCAGGGCGTCAAGATGGAGATTTTCTAATTTTGATGACTCAAATTTGCTACAGTTGTCCCAAACGACGTCAGCGTAGTCAAATAATGGCAATATAAATGAATTTTAAATAATCTCTAAAGACTTACGAGAAATACGATACCGGCACATTTCACATGCAGCCACTGCCCACAATTATCACACTGTATCCATTTTATAATTTTGTTCGTTGGCATGACGCATGCTGACAGGTCACAAAGGCTTGATGTCTTCGATGCTGTATGTACCAATGCCCCAGCAATATATTTTCTATACATTGGTACATACTGTTGTCTCATAATTATGGGATGAACGCCCATCATTATAGCCTCTGCGTACTGAAAATAAAAAGAAAACAAAATACAATTATGAAGCATTACCATTGGAAACAAAACCTCGCATACCATTTTGGATACCACATTTGTAATATTAAATTGATGCTTAAATGCAGCTATAACTGTGAGGAATGAAAAGTTGTGGGTGGACAATTGTCTATTAAAGTTTGGTGACCACAGCAAGAGCTGAACAAACCACTGGTAACTAGAAGAATGACATACCCTAACCTACTTTCAGTAGGTGTCATAGTAAAAATTTACTCAATATATTTACCTAATAATGAAAGTGGAATATCTATTAAATTCAGAACTTTCTTGATACAATTAAATATACTTCCTAAGGCCCCACAAACTTGGAAACATAAAGTGTACAGTTTAAATATAACAAGTTAATTTGTAGAAGCTTTTTCTCACCATCAAAATAAAAACCCCACAACTTTCTCCATCTTCTTGATGGCAGACCCAAATGTCACTGTCTTCCCAGTCAACCAGTCTTTCCTCTGTCTTTTCAGCCCTAAGCTTCATGAATTTTCTGGAATAAAAAAATAAATTAAATAAATATTGGAATTGACAGCTGGTATAAAACTATTGACGACATTTATTATTTCAAACTTTAAAGACTGCAGGATTTCAGCCCTACAGGGAAGAACTAAACTTAATGAGTTGTTACTCCTAATCCGATGTTAGTTTATTATAAATGTTTCGTTACTGACAATAGAAAAAAATGGCAACCTATCTTTTTCATTAAATGTTACACAATCAATTAGAGTGGATTAAACCATGAGTAATATAAAAATGCAAATGAGGCAATGGGAGTTTAATCCACCTCAGAAAGTTGGATGTCATAATGTATATGTATTTCAACTATTCGCACTAACCTCCAGTATTCCATATACTCTTTATTTACACTCTTTGAAGGCAGTGAATTTAAAACTGTAACAGTTCTGGTTTCTGGTTTGGCTACCAAAATGGTCCAGTGGTTGCCGGTGTTGATTGGTATCATAATATACTTAAACGTCGAAAACTTCTTCTGAAAATATTAAAAAAGAGATATTATGATATTGGCAGAGACCCTTTGTTGTCACACATCAATATTATGTAATCGTATAAAATAGGTTGTCAGGCAACGACCCATACGTACGGGCCGTCAACACGAGTTGTCGGGTATGTTTACGGTAAAAAAACATTAGAGACTTTTGGCAAGTGGAATTTTCCGCATCCGTATCACGTATCCGTATCGCCACGTGATACGTTGCGTCAAGGTAGTTTTAGAGTTTTGGCAGACTTTCGCGCCGTGTACATATGGGTAGCTGAACTGAGCTTAGTTCTAATACAGCATGGTGGCAGTTATCTACCAAGACAAACACCAATACTAGTCAAGTGCCTAGCCCACAAATTCCTGAGTGGAATAAAGTCGCTCGACAGTGGATGAGCTATTTAAAATTTAAAAAGAAATTTAGTGTCGAATCTTTTTTGCGTTTCACTAATGTATCATTTCAGAAAGTATAGTATACCGCTTTTAAATGCAGATTTGCAAGGCCCCACCTCCCTAAATTTAGCATGTAGATCAACCAGCATGCAGACTGACAGACAGTCAGACGGGGAAATATGAAAATTCTGTGAAAATCTCATCAAAAGTAATCATTAAATTGCTGTCTTTATCATGGTTAAAATCTGATCAAATATACACCTTCGCGTTCTAGGGTACACATAGATTCATAAAAACACTATGACACAACATTTCAACGTCTAAAAGTAGCGAAAAGTACGGTAAAAAGACGACGATGTTATACGGACCTTTTCCGTATGAAAGCTGTTCTACACGTGCTGCCGTATTCGTGTGCAGTATCACGTATGAGAAGTACAAAAACATTGTTGACGTCACACACAAAATCGATACGGATACGCGATACGGACCAGAAATTTACGCTTGCCAAAAGTCTCTATTTATAATACACAAAAACCGGATTAGCGAGTATCAACTCATTAAGTAATCATTGAAAGTTTAGTATACGAAACAATCGGAGAGGTCATATGCTATCTTTCGCATTCTGACATTCTAAAGTAAGGAATCAGACACATCGACAGTGAGTCCTCTATCCCCTTAGAGTGATGTACAAAGTACTTATACAACCATTATGTGACATCATTTTGTGAAATCTATGTCCTTACCGTTAAGTACAACCAATCAAAATTTCCACTTTGCCACTTGGTAGCCAAAAAGCATGGTAAAATCAAAGTTCTGTTGGGGTTGCTAACTGATAAAAGCTCTAGGAAAGCATGTATTACCTGAAAAACATGAAGTGAAGATATTTTAACGATGTTAAGTAAAAGCAAAATCTGTAATTGTAAAAATTCTCTACACTATGCAAACATCAATAAGTTCTCTCAGAATAAAGTAATCTGGATTAAGTTTTTAATATATTCATTTATCACTTTCTATTTTTAACTACATGTATCATACACCATCAGTCTACTCTGTATCCAGTGTTAAATTTGCTAAAGATACACATGATCATAGATACGTCAAGCAAGATGTATAATGGTATACTATTCAAAAAAAGTAGGGGATATTTGATTTTTAAGTGTTATTAAAGTCACCTAATGAAACTGACGAAGAAACAAATGACAAAATGAAATGAAGTTCACATTCATCGATTTATTCCAAATGATCGTTAGACTAAGTAAGGCACAGACTGACCATTATAAGGGTAAAATGATACCCGGGGTCAAACAGAAAAGTTACCACAGCATCACAACAAAGTCAGTAACGGGTAAATCCTCCTCTGTTTGCCAAACAAGCATTGATCCGACGTGGCATACTCCTAATGAGACGTCTAAGGTCATTTTGGTCCAGATTGTCCCATTCCTGTTGCAACGCAGCAGCAAGTTCTTGGACATTGGCAGGACGTTGTTGACGTTGACGTAACCTCTGTCCAAGCATGTCCCAGACATGCTCGATGGGGGAGAGGTCGGGACTCAGTGCTGGCCAAGGTAATGTGGTGATGTTCTGTTGTTGGAGGTAACCTGTAACGATCCTGGCCCTGTGACATCTTGCGTTGTCATCCTGGAAGATGAAACGGCGGCCATGACGTCGTGCGAACGGCACAACATGGACTGCCAAGATGTTGTCCTGGTAGTACTGGCCTCTAACACGCCCTGCAACAACATGTAAAGCCGTTCTTCCAGCAACAGTGATGCCTCCCCACACCATAACAGAACCACCCCCAAATCGATCATGTCTGATGACGTTAACGTCTTGGAAGCGCTCGTTTCGACGACGCCACACCCTCCTACGTCTGTCCAAAAAATCAACAGTGAACCTTGACTCATCTGAAAACATCACATTGCTCCAGCGTCGATTATCCCAGTGTTGACGATCCCTACACCAACGACGTCTTGCCTGAATGTGATGATCTCTCAAACAAGGGATCACGCGAGGACGTCGGGCGCGAAGGTGACCCCTATGCAGTCGATTCCGAATCGTCTGGCCACTCACTCTCACACCAGTGTCTGTTTGAAGACGAGCGCTGATCTGATTTGCTGTGATGACACGATTTCTCAAGGCCAAGGTACGGATAAATCGATCCTGGGCTTGAGTTGTCGCCCTTGGTCGACCTGAGCGTGGTCTGTCCTGTACAGATTGTGTATCACGGTATCTGGACCATAGCCTGCTTATGACAGACTGAGAAACATTCATCGTCCGCGCCACAACCGCCTGTGTTGTGCCGATCTGTAGCATGCCAAGGGCACGTAACCTTTCATTTTGGGTAAGCCCACGCATATCAAAATTTGTTTTCTGGTCACTAAAACAATTAAACTGATGTTTCCACCCTGGAATTCAATGCCACAATGACTGTAACATTCAAAGTCAGAGTCGTGCAAATCTTGGGTTGGACCCCCATGATGATCCCAAGCATCAACTGCATTCCATGCAGTAGCTATTGGTGCGTTTGGGCGTCACATGTAACTGGAAATGTTTCTTCTGTTAGGTTCTATAGTGACTTTTTTCGTAGTCATTTGCATATTTTAGTATTGTGCCCCCAAAATCAAATATCCCCTACTTTTTTGAATAGTATATAATCACAATACACTATTACTTTATACATGAAGGGAATGGTGGATAAAGAATAAAGTTTTAGAAAATGATATTATAAATAAAATATAAAGACTAATGAAATGACTATCTACACATGCATCTACATTCGACAGGAGAATGAAAAGGAATATATAGAAGTATTATTTACACCCAACATGCCACATCAGAAATTATAATTGATTATATATATATATATATATATATATATATCAGAGGGGGGAGGAATAAGCATATCATAAGCAGAAGCTAAAATTGTTCATTACTTACATATGTATAGATTGAGACTGGAAAATAAGATGTGAATATTTTTCTTTTTTTAGAATTTCCGTATTGTATTTGTACAATAATATTATATACCTATATATAATAGCAATCTCTGTGCCCTTAGTTGTGATACAATACATGGAATGACATCATGTAAATACAAATCGTTAACATCAAATGACCTTCACTTTAATAAAAATTATTTAAACTTACTGTGTCATCTAAACATGATTGCACGGTTTTCAAATTGTCACGGGAGATATGTCTTTCTCGTACAGAAATGTCTTTTTTCATGTCAATATTTTGGGCCGCTTGCATTTTCAAATGCTATGGCTTTTCCAATGCAGCTTCCATTAGCTCTGCAGCAGGGATTGATGTTTGCTGTGCTTGTACCATTACGGATACTATTAATTCAAACTGCACCACAGAACAGTTTAAATGAGGGGCCAACAAGTTGGACAGTGTATCAATTTCATCTTCAAATTCCCCCATTTCCATTATCATTCCATAAACTGGGCAGCTGGACTCTGCTTGCTGCAGACTACATAGGTTTCTTGGAACATTATATTCGAGTGTCATTGTCTGTTTCATCAAAGATTTTGCTGTTGTTATTTACTCTTGTTCTGAAGTAGAGAGATGTTGCTATATAGAAAAGGTTTTTAATCATCGTAATGACAATTCAATATAATTGACGTAGTGCTTCATATATGTAATTAGAATAACACAGTGCAGTACTAAAACAGTAGCAATGTAATATCTGAAGAGATTGAAATCTGATGCCACTAAGGGTGGAGAGGGGCATACCAAGTTAGCGACGTCAATATACATGTACAACGAATTTGGCTTTTAAAAAGTTGATGTTGACAGTGCTTTGACCCCAGTTGTACATACCATTAAGGGCTGGTTTCTTTATAGTCGGCTTTTTTTTTTGTTGATCCCTTTGTTTTTTTTAACATCTTCTTGGATTCCTAAGGAATATAAAATATACAAAATTTGGTTACAAGACAAAATCCTATTGTAAATGTCATCCTCCTACTCAAATAGACTTGTAGAATGACTCCAACCAAACAAAGAAAGAAAGTCAAATGTTGATTTAAATTGACAAATAATTTGTGTTTTCAATGTCAAACACTTTTGAATAGAGGTACGAGTACTAAAAAAATACAGCTGGCCAGTGCCAGTTCTACATATCATTAACTGATGGTTTCTTTGTTTGTTTTTCTTTTGTTACATTTTTGGTTTTCTTGGCAGCAGGTTTGGTGCCTAAGGGAATATAATTTGTAGAGTGCAATAATTGATTTATACAATTTATAGGCATTAGAGATAGCAACTGTATGATGTAAACTTGGGTTGTAAAAAAGGTACAAGACTCGTTGTCTGCTATACACTACCAAAATATGGGCCATATTTTGCAAAATTTGAAGGGAACAAACTAAAAAAAGATTATTTTTCGTACAATGGCAATATATATTTACATCCACATGAAAATAAGGGCATATAAAACAATAGTTTCTTTGTATGACTGTGTAATTTAATTTATGCATAGCACCATGCCAAAAATCATATGTATGACAATACAAATTCTGGTTACCATACTATTAATCTGGGGTACTGATTCGGTATCCAGACGACTCGTTGTCTGCTATACACTACCAAAATATGGGCCATATTTTGCAAAATTTGAAGGGAACAAACTAAAAAAAAAATATTTTTCGTACAATGGCAATATATATTTACATCCACATGAAAATAAGGGCATATAAAACAATAGTTTCTTTGTATGACTGTGCAATTTAATTTATGCATAGCGCCATGCCAAAAATCATATGTATGACAATACAAATTCTGGTTACCATACTATTAATCTGGGGTACTGATTCGGTATCCAGACAACTCACCCCAAAGACAACTCATCCCAAAATAAGACAACTCATCCCAAAATAAGACAACTCATCCCAAGTTAGAAGACAACTCATCCCAAGTCAAAAGACAACTCATCCTTTTCAGACAAGTCATCACTTTAACATACTAAAAAAAACTCGTATCAGTTGTGCATCGGCACCAAAAGAGTAATACACAGAGCATATTTGGTCAAAATTAATCATCAATCCATAATTTGTCTTACCTGAATTCACTGCACTCCTGAGGGGGATTGGTTCTTCCCCTTCCCACCCACTGGTATCTATTTCCTCCAGGTTACGACATGCATACCTTTCCAATTGCGAGTCGGTGTACTTCCCGGACAAAACACCATTCTTAGACCTGTAATGATTAGAAACAAATTGATTACATGATTCTTTGACCTGCAAAGACTAAAAACGAAATAATTACAAAACAAACTGGGTGAGCAACAGGTCAAGCCTATTTGTGAGTAAAATTACACTAAAAGTGTATTTGCAGATGCGGTGACATGCTGCATGCACACTGAGATGGAAATGTCTCAATGGATTTGTGTAATCAGTCAAATTGATATCTCACCTCAGAACATAGCTTTTGCTGCCTGATTTTTCTGTTATCGTCTTGACAACTACACATGGAAGTCGTGTGTTGCCTAATATGCCTCTGTCTACTGATGGGACTTTAACCGAAACATAATCCCCAACTGACAAATTGAGTGTTAATATCTTCTTGTCGTACAGCACTTTCATCTTTGAAATGTTATTTCTATAATCTATGTCTGCCTCCTTTCTTAATGTTGTGTGCCTGGTTTCTGGGCTAGGGCTTGGGCTGAGCTCCAACTTCAGATCAAAGTCGTCTGAGGATACCTCTTTTACATTCGGGAATGAATCAAAACCCTCTGGTTGAATTATTTCTGTAATGTCTGTCTCCTCCAGCAGGGTTTCTGAACAAAATCCTGGAACAATCGGACTCATGGGGTCTTGACCAAAAACTAATTGGTATGGGGTCTATTTGATTGGCCGGCTTACCAAGCAATTCATATCATCTGTAAGAAAAGATGGGTGGATCATTAAGTCTATAGTAGCAGCAAGCAGAAAGGAGGAAGACTAGAAAATTTTCACTTAGACCAAAATAACACAGCTACAGCCGAGAGAGATGGGGTTTAACGTCCACTCGACAAAAACAAGGTCATTTCGGGACTAACATATGGTTTAATTTTATTTCAATAATTTGCTTGCGCGTAGGGGTCTTTAGCAGTGGAAGGAAACGACCACAAGTACCGGTACCGGTATCCAAAATTGGTCTTAATATGTCTTATATCAACATTAAACTGAACTGTTTTCAATTATCTCTTTATAGATTCATTCAATCGCTCAAGCGACAAATCTTCAATATAGCACAGCTGAAAATCACTCACCTCTTTCATTAAATTCTTATAGCCACCATGGTTCAAAGTGACTGTATGAGTTCGTAAGAGTATATCAAAAAATTCCTCCACGTAGGCAACTCTCTTAAATTTCCCATAAAATCCAGATGCCTCAACCTGCCATAAAAATGTCCAATGTTAAAGCAGGTGTAATCTAAACAACAACAATTGTGTAAACAGCTGAATTAACAGATAACTTGTTCAAGAGAGTGTAACATGCACAAGTATTCCACTTCCACAGAGACTGTGAGTGGAATGCGACAGGGATATGCTCTGGAGAACCATTCAATAACCTGAGTGGTTGTGACATTTAACTTTGGGCTATGTGGAACATGCCAAGGGAGGGTGTAGTATATCTGGACAGTGGTATATGCTTGACACTAGTTGACCATTATGATTTTAATATTGAAATCTGCATTGAAACTGCCATTTGCAAAGTGGTGCAAAAAACTCAAAGTGGTGTAAGAACTCAAAGCAGACGTAAAGGTTGTCATTGTATCCCTTTCAATTTCAACGAAAAAGACTTCGATAGAGCTCTCAGAAATAAACAATAACAGATATTTTGGGGATAAAAAATATCAGATTCCCCGTTCCATGAAGTGTGAGTTACAAGCCATGGTAGAGGTTATCATTGCACCTACACATTGGGTACCATTACCAGACTTAGATATTAATCCATTTTTATGCACACAACAAGACACAGCATGCAAATGTTTCCACCATACAATGACATGCATATTAGTCTATCTCATAATTGGTGTATTACTGTTAATTACCCCTTGCTTAATATGACATGATGAACATGCAGCACCAAGTGTATTGTCATTGGGTATTATTTTGTACTTTACTGTACAATGAATCATATACATGCATCACAAGGTCTTGATTGGTCTATTATCCATCATAACACCTACATGTACATGCACATGTAGTTTATTATCATGTTAAGTATCACAATAGAAAGTAGAGCGACAATCCCTGTCTTTTATTGTGCTTAATTAAGGTCAGTGACATGATCAATTTTTAACTTACTTCTCACCAAAATAATGCAATGTGTTACATTGGTTCCTCCAATTATAAGTAGAAATAAATAGCAAAAAAAAAAAACATTAAAAAACATTAAAAGAATTTTTCAATATATGTTAAATCTTCATGTCTAATTTTATAAGTTATAAAAAAGCAAATAAGTAAATAAACCCAAATACGCCAATGAACAACTACATTACAAGTAGCTCTCACATCTCAGTGATTTAAAAGTCAATCTTTTTATCTGATTGGTTTTATTCAGTTGTTAGAAAAATATACTGTCTGGTAATAAGTGGTAATCCCTTATTCAAGTACAGCTTACAAGTGATCAGCAACAAAATGAAACCAATGAAGATGTAACAATGTTTTGATTTATACTAACAAAACAATAAATTAAGAAATAACAATAGGTAGATCTCAACAATCTGGCGTATTTTATACATTCAGTCAACAAGAGGTAATATCAACACAAGCTGCCTCATTACATGATTTAAAAGTTAATCTCTTGATCTTGGTTTAATTCAGATTATTTAAATGCTAATAATAACATAAAGCAAGCCCTAACTATCTGCTATGAGTATGGGATTAAAATGCAATTGTTGGATATTCCGATATTCCTTAATATTATTTTTATAGTTCAAGAAGAAATGGAATAATAATATAACCCGGGAGCCCAGTGAGATTTAATCAAAATATTGAGTCCAAAAGGTTTGAGGTTTGCAACACATATTTGACCCCTTGATCATTATGGAAAGGCAAGTCTTAAGTTTTGTAACCTGTGCGTATACCTGGGAGCGCTCCCCCTAACCTCCTTAAATTTAATGGGAGTTAAAATTCAATGTCCATCCACAATTTTCTTGCAAGGATTTCATACTTAGCACTTTGAAACAGAGTGCATGACTTAAGATCATAAAATGTTGTGCTAATGCTACTTAAGAGCTAAATTAATTAGCATTAATTAGTGGCCGTAATTAAAATTTAGACTCCATGACTGAAACAAAGCCTAATAGCTAGCTAACCAAGTCATGAAACCAAAAATATCACTTAAGAGCGACAAAAGTTGAACAAACCTTGCTTAAGACTGGTTCAAAGGTGACAAAGGTCAAAGGTCACTAATTAGTGACTGTAATTAAAATTTAGAGTCCATAACTGAAACAAAGCCTAAAATCTGGCTTACCAAGCCAGTAAACCAAAATTATAACTTAAGAGCGACAAAAGTTGAACAAACCTTGCTTAAGACTGATTCAAAGGTGACAAAGGTCAAAGGTCAATTTTGGGTCTCGTAATAGAGTTTGAGTGGATTTGATTAAATTGTTTTGTCCAAGATTATTTTTGTTTGGAAAACATTTCTATGGGTTTCACTGCACCAAATTCATAACTTAAGAGCATAAAATGTTGTACTAATGTTACTTAAGAGCTAATTAATTAGCACTAATTAGTGACTGTAATTAAAAGTTAGAGTCCATAACTGAAACAAAGCGTAAAAGCTAGCTGACCAAGTCAGGAGGCCAAAAATATCACTTAAGAGCAACAAAAGTTGAACAAACCTTGCTTAAGACTGCTTTAACGGGGGCGGATCCAGGGGGGGGGGGGGTCCAAACTGTTCAGCTACATAAAACAAAATGAATGCCTTGCATCAATGAAATTAAACCACAGTAAGATCCTACATCATTATAAAAATGATTTCTCTCCTTAAAAAGCGTAATTTGTATGTATGCCTATGTAATTTAGAGATGATGACTGACAGATTTCCTTAACAGGAACCTATCAAACCCCCTCCTGCAAAAATTCCTGGATCCGCCCCTGTTCAAAGGTGACAAAGGTCATAAAGAGACAACGAAAAACTATGCGACGAATCATTCCTTATAGGAAATGAAGGGAATTATTGAACTGGATAACTATCTGATTTTGAAAAATGCAGACAATTCGATAATAAAGATATATATTTATATGATTCAGAACATTTATGTGTTCTCCTTAACATCGATATTTACCTTGGTGAAAAAAGGGTTGATATCCGAAAGTTATTTTCAGTATAATGCTATCAAGAGTGGCTTATACTGTTTACTTACAAGATGTTACTGCTAGATAAGATGTTCATTGCACCAGAACATCCATTCAGGACGACATGTATACATTATATATTTAGACATAGTCGTATACTACAAATAAAGCTGTCTATGTCATTAATTATAGAAGTCCATCTATATATTCCACCGATGCTACTTCTTTTTCTATATGCAAAGTGGATGTTTTTAATATGTTAATTATAATTCCAAATTTATATCAGTTTTACAAATAATATATATATATACATGTATATATATATAAACTAAAAAAAATAATAAAATGGGGGTAGATGTTTCATTGGACTCTCAGTTTTTCTATGTAATAGAATATATGATACATTATACGTTTTTTACAGCCTCAACAATTTCTTTTCGATGCAAAATAATATTTGTATTTCATATATCCAAGTCAGATTTGTTTGCTAAAAATTGTACCAATATCTTTTTTATAGATTGCTTTTTATAAGGAACCAACTTTTGAAAATGTTATGCCTAAAATTTTAATAGCAACGTTGTTATTATTGAGTTACAGTTGAGCAGTGCCAGATCTAAGGGGGGCAAAGTGGGACAAATGTCCCGGGCCACCCACATTTAGGGGCCCCCACAATTCTATGTCATAATAATATTTTATCCCGGACTGAGCCAACCAGTTCCTGGGCTGAATGGGCGAGGATTGTGGCCCTTGGCAGTAAGGGATATTAGGGGCCCTGGGACTGGCAGAAAACACCACAGGCGCTCAAAGGGGTGGAGTACATACTAGTATAATCCGCGGTTAGTACGAACAATTTGAACAAACAACAATTGGGCCCCGCACAATTGGTTTGTCCCGGGCCCCCACAAGGTTAATCCGGCACTGCAGTTGAAGGAGGATTCAATAAGACAACAGCACATGCGTACATGATCTTTAAGAGGTATTAACAATCGGAAAAAAAACATGTACATAACACAGTTTTTTTATATGGGAAACAATCACTGGGTTTATCCGAAAAACCCATCGTTTCAAAAATATACACTTTGCATAAATAAATTGATGTAGCATTGGTGGAATACACATATTGACTTTTGTAATTAATCAAATAGACAGCTCTGAACTACTTTTGATAACTTTAAATTGTTCTGGGTCGGCCGCAATGAAATCGCCCAAAACAGCATTACATTCCACAGTAAATCTAATTTACAATTGGAAATATTTAGGAACGATATACCATGTAGTAGAATGAAAATTGATAAAACAAGACTAACAGCTAACAAAAGTATCGTATATCTGTATGAATGTATTCCTGGTGTGTACATATATGTTTTCTATACTGCATGTATTATTTGTAGTATACAACTATGTCTAAATATGTATGTATTCATGGTGTCCCGAATGAACGTTTTGATGCAATTAACATCTTATCTAGTACAATATCTTGTAAGTAAACCGTATAAGTCTTGATAGCATTATAGTGCAAATAACTTTCGGATTCCAACCCCTTTTTTCACCAAGGTCTCTTAGTCTTAACTCAGAATAATTTTGGAAGACATTCCGGTAAATATCCATGTTAAGGAGAACACACAAATGTTTTGAATCATATATTATTATATCTTCATGTGGACTAATTTATTATCTAATTGTCTGCGTTCCAGAGAGTCATCCAGTTTTATACTTCCATTTTCAATATTTAGAATAATTGGAAAAACTTAACAGTTTTTTTCTTTTCATTTCCTATAAGGAATGATTCATCGCAAGGCTTTTCGTTGTCTCTTCAAGCCAAGCAGAGATAAGCAATTTGAATGGTTGATTGGTCATAGTGTGAAACATAATATGACCGTTTGTCACCTTTGAACCGTTCTTAAGCCAAGTTTGTTCCATTTTTGGCACTTTTAAGTGATATTTGTGGCTTTCTGGCCTGGTTAGCTAGTTTTTAGGCTTTGCTTCAGCTATAGACTCAATCCCCATTACGAGACCAAAACATAACGCTAACGCTACAATATACGTCCACATTCCTGCTTTGATTGATATGGTACTTTGTCAAGAAGGCTAGGCGTTTTGTTTGTTTAGCATTGAGGGTCGTGCCTCAACATCAATAGTTGCCGTCCTCAGGGTATAAGGAATAAGTACACCAAGATAATCCATTCAGAAGTGTGCCTTCCTAACGCTAAAGGCAAAAAGTGGGCGTGGCTCTGCCCCTGGGGGTCGGGACATTCACCAAACTCAATAGTGGCCGCCCTCAGGCTATAAGGAATACATATGCCAAGTACCAAGCTGATTCATTCAGAATTACGGCCTGTAAACGACAAACACAAAAATTGGGCGTGTCTTGCCTGTGGGAGTCGGGAATACATATCCCAAGTTTAAAGACGATCCTTTAAGAATCGTGGCCTGTAGACAACACACACAGACACAAAGTAAAATGGGCATGGCTCTGCCCCTGGGGGTTAGGAAATCACCCAAAATAATAGGGGTCATACTTAGGGTATAAGGAATAGGTATGTAAAGTTTTAAAAGGATCTGTTAAGAATTGCATCCTTTAAGCGAACACAAGACACAAAAGCATTGGGCGTGGCTCTGTCCCAGGGGGTCCGGCATGCACCAAAAATAATAGTGGTCAGCCTTAGGGTATAAAGAATAAGTTTTCAAGACGATCGATTAAGAATTGTGGCCTGTAGGTGACACACAGACACACAAAAAGAAAATGGACGTGGCACTGTCCCTAGGGGTCGGGCATGCACCAAAAACAATAGGGATCTTCCTTAAGGTACCAAGAATAATCATTCAAAGTTTCAAGATGATACATTAAGAAATGCAGCCTGTAGACGACAGACAAACAAATACAAGGAATGGGTGTTGCTGTACCACGGGGGTCGGGCATGCACCCAAAACAAAAGGGATCATCCTTAGGGTATAAGGAATAAGTATTTTAAGTTTAAAGATGACCGATTAAGAATTGTGGCCTGTAGGCGACACACAAAAAGAAAATGGGCGTGACTCTGCCCCTGGGGATTGTGCATGCACCCCAAATGATAGGAATGTTCCTTCGGGTACAAAGAATAAGCATTCAAAGTTTCAAGATGATACGTTAAGAAATGTGGCTTGTAGACGACAAACAAATGAATACAAGGAATGGGCGTGGCTCTGCCATTGGGGGTCGGGCATGCACCATAAAACAATACGGATCATCCTTAAGGTAAAGAGTAAGTATACAAAGTTTTAAGAAAATCCAGTTAGAATTGCGCCCTGTAGGCAACACACAGACACACAAAAAGAAAATGGGTGTGGCTCTGCCCCTTGGGGTTGGGCATGTACCCCAAACGAAAGGGATCATCCCTGGGGTGTAAAGAGTAAGAATACAAAGTTTGAAGAAAATCCAGTAAGAATTGCGCGCTGTAGGCGACACAAAGACAAACGAAAAGAAAATGGGCGTGGCTCTGCCCCTGGGTGTTGGGCATGCACCTCAAATGATAGGAATGTTCCTTAGGGTACAAAGAATAAGCATTAAAAGTTTCAAGATGATACATTAAGAAATAAATACAAGGAATGGGGGTCAGGCATGCACCAAAAAACAATACGGATCATCCTTAGGGTGTAAAGAGTAAGTATACAAAGTTTTAAGAAAATCCAGTTAGAATTGCGCCCTGTAGGCGACACACACACACACGAAAAAAGAAAATGGGCGTGGCTCTGTCCCTGGGGGTTGGGCATGCACCCCAAACGATAGGGATCATCCTTAGTGTATAAAGAGTAAGTATACAAAGTTTGAAGAAAATCCAGTAAGAATTGCGCCCTGTAGGCGACACAAAGACACACGAAGAGAAAATGGGCGTGGCTCTGCCCCTGGGGGTTGGGCATGCACCCCAGACGATAGGGAGGTTCCTTAGGGTACAAAGAATGTGTATGCAAAGTTTCAAGATTATATGTTAAGAAATGTGGCCTGTAGACGACAAACAAACAAATACTAGAAATGGGCGTGGCTCTGCCCCTGGGGGTCGGGCATGCACCAAAAACACTAGGGATCTTCCTTTCGGTATAAGGAATAAGTATACAAAGTTTGAAGAAAATCCATGAAGAATTGCGCCCTGTAGGCGAACCACAGACACACACACATACTCACAGACAGCCGAGCCCGGAAGTAACCCGAAATAAGGTCAAAAGAAGTCTGTATCACCCAGTCCCTTTATAAACCTATCATTACTCGATATGTGCATAGGAACTGGGTGATCAAGTCTCGCTTCGTAAGTTCTATCACGTGATAGAGCCTACGAAGCGAGGCCACTGTTGAGCGAGACTTGATCACCCAGTTCCTATGCACATATCGAGTAATGATAGGTTTATAAAGGGACTGGGTGATACAGACTTCTTTTGACCTTATTTCGGGTTACTTCCGGGCTCGGTAAGTTGAATATCGATAAGTGATAGCTTTTTAAGTTTGATTTGTTATTAATAACGCTGTAAAAGGACCAATTTAATTACATCTGAATGTGAATAATGATCAAATAAAGTCTCGTTAGCAATAAAAATGACATGAAGTGTTAGAACTAGTGAGTATTGCGAGATGACAGCAGACAATATATCATAAAAAAGTCATAACAAAGATGTCGTCTGTAATACCTAGTAGTCTTTCTGGATTTGAGGAGTCTTTGGATTCTTGAGTCTTGGCTAGGCTTCTTTATCTATGATAAACTCAGCAATAGCTTTGGAGCTCTGGAGCACTTAGGTGTTGTCAGTACTAATTAACCTCTGTGAGCATATTTTCCATCATATTTATATAATCTAACCAAGTAGTAGCCGAGACAGAGACCTTCCTGATCTGGACAAGTGTTGAATGCAATACACTAAATTGGTTGACAAATGTGTAACATTTTCTTAGCAATATACACAAATACACATTAAACATGTTAATTAAATCACACTTTAATTATAGTATAAAACTCAGGTAGCAATATACAAGACCCTAATCACACCTTTTATTGTTAATTAATGACAAGCCTAATAATCCAATAAACAATCAGATCCAATTACACAAATTCCCTGTTGTGGCTGTCAGTAAGATCTGAGTAATTTTCATGTAGTAATATAGTACACTTTCCTAGATATCACCTACCTGTTTACTTGTGTTAAAATTGAGTCTATAAATCTATTATGTTTATTTTCTGTACAAGGTAGGATATACATTTTGACTGCCTTTATGTACATCATATTTGAAATAACCGATTTCCGTTGCTACTGTATTGCTGGTATTAGTTTTCAAATTTGCATGGTTTAAACATTATTTCTATAACATAATTACACACAATATATGTACATGTATAATGGTTTCGGATTTCCGTTATGCTACTGTATTGCTAGGGGCTAGGGTATTAGTTGTCAAATTTGTATGACTTAATTGCAATTAGCATAAATTGGTTTAAACAGTATTTCTAACATATAATTACACACAATGTATAGGCTATAATGGATTCCCAAACAAGCTATAAATCTATTATGTTTATTTTCTGTACAAGGTAGGATATACATTTTGACTGCCTTTATGTACATCATATTTGAAATAACCGATTTCCGTTGCTACTGTATTGCTGGTATTAGTTTTCAAATTTGTATGGTTTAAACATTATTTCTATAACATAATTACACACAATATATGTACATGTATAATGGTTTCGGATTTCCGTTATGCTACTGTATTGCTAGGGGCTAGGGTATTAGTTGTCAAATTTGTATGACTTAATTGCAATTAGCATAAATTGGTTTAAACAGTATTTCTAACATATAATTACACACAATGTATAGGCTATAATGGATTCCAAAACAAGCTATGAAGTTTATAAAATAAAATAAAAAATGGTCTTTTTAAATTGCATAAAACGTATAATAATTTACATAAGATTAATAAGATAATCTCTGTTAATATAATATAGCGTAACTATGACATAAAAAAATGGAATATAAACATAAATAACGCAGGCCTACATAAAAAAAGCACATATAGTCACGCTATAGATATAAAACTCCTTTAATTTATATTAAACTTAATTCAATATGAAAACCCAAGTTTCTAGTATTTTTTAATCGTGTGGTCCGAATCAGCCTAGTGGTGGTCCCAACCAGCCTGGAATGTGGTCCCAATCAGCCAAGAATGTGGTCCCAATCAGCTTTGACTTTTGTCCCAATCAGCCATGGTCCCAATCAGCCATGGTCCCAATCAGCTTGGTTTCTTATTGTATATATAGTCAAGCAGTACTAAGAAGTTTAATTTTAATCCCTTCGGGTGCATGTGGTTTGTTCAACCTTTGTCGCTCTTAGGTTATATCTTTGGTTTCCTGACTAGGTAAGCTAGTTTTTAGGATTTGTTTCAGTTATAGACTCTAAATTCTAATTATAGTCACAAATTAGTGTTAATTAATTAGCTCTTAAGTAACATTAGTACAACATGTTATGCTCTTAAGTCATGAATTTTGTGCAGTGAAACTCATAGAAATGTTTTCCAAACAAAAATAATCTTGGACAAGACAATTTAATCAAATCCACTCAAACCCTATTACGAGACTCAAAAATTGACCTTTATCACCTTTGAAGCATTCTTAAGCAAGGTTTGTTCAACTTTTGTCGCTCTTAAGTTATATTTTTGGTTTACTGGCTTGGTAAGCTAGTTTTTAGGCTTTGTTTCAGTTATGGACTCTAAATTTTGATTACAGTCACTAATTAGTGACCTTTGACCTTTGTCACATTTGAACCAGTCTTAAGCAAGATTTGTTTTACTTTTGTCGCTCTTAAGTGATATTTTTGGTTTCATGACTTGGTTAGCTAGCTTTTAGGCTTTGTTTCAGTCATGGACTCTAAATTTTAATTACGGCCACTAATTAATGCTAATTAATTAAGCTCTTAAGTAGCATTAGCACAACATTTTATGATCTTAAGTCATACATTCTGTTTCAAAGTGCTAAGTATGAAATCCTTGCAAGAAAATTGTGGATGGACATTGAATTTTAACGGGTTATAGACATAACGGCCCCAAACCATAACGGCCAAAAAATTGGTCATAACGGCCCTAAAATTTGGTCGAAACGGCCAAAAGATTTGGTCATAATGGCCAAAACATTTGGTCATAACGGCCCCACTAAAAACAAAAAATCTTTTACATGTAGGAAATGATATTTATTAACAAAAACATAGAGATTTAACATAGAAAATATAATAGATGTAAAACATACAAAATATATCTTTGTTGAACTACTTCAAGATTTAATAACTATTTGGTCAATATATCTACTTAATAAATATTTGGTCAATATATCTACTTACTAAAATTTGGTCAATATATCTACTTACTAAAATTTGGTTAATAAATATTTGGTCAATATATCTTGGTTGAACTACTAAAAGATTTAATAAATATTTTGTCAATATATCTACTCGACGGGACCATGTACTGTAGTAAATACATGTAGCAGCATAGAGACACTAATGTTGCCCTCTTTGTATTCCTTCCATGCATTAAAAATTTCGGCCTGCCTTTTCGCTTCTTTTTTTCATCAAATATCGACGTAGTTGACATTAAAATATAACAAAGTGCCTCCATTTTCATCTGACTACCTGATTACGATCTTAAAAGTTCCATCTACAAACCACTTTTACCTTTATTTGATGAAAAAAAATAAATGATTAATGTTTATCTCATATTAACTACCTAATCAAAGATAAGAATGTGTGAAGTGTGTAATTAGGGATTATCCAATCATTTGATTAATTAGTACTCACCTCTTTTCTTTGAATTACAGCATGTAATTTCTCTGGTTGGCTGGGGTGGTTATGGGTAATTTTTCCAGTTACAAATTCATCTGGGTACATCGTTTGTATTACCGTAGCACCACATCGATGTTTGGTTGTACGTATGCTACATCGCCAATAAACCTTCCTCTCAGTAGAAGACTTCTTAACATATTTAAGTGTTTTAATTGAATAGGATAATTAGATGAAACCATGTTCGAATGATTATCTGATGAATGAATTGTTATTTTTGTCAAATGATTAATAGTGAGTGACTAATAGCACTAGCGGCCTAGAAGGATCCCTGACACATAATTAAAGGGACATCCTAGCTTGGCAGTTCCAGAAAATAAATAATAGCCCTATTATTCTAAGTACCGGTACTAGATGTTTGTGTCCTATCTGTTATGGAAATCATCCATTACATCCTATTTTACTTATCCAGAGGGTTCAAAAATATTTTAAAATCGAAGTCACATTTGAAAAGGTTTACGTTACTCAGTTAGGTTTTTCAAATCATTTAGTTGAATTTTTCCATTTTTTAAATTAGGTGTGTTAAGATGAAATTAGTATCATAGATTAATTGGAATATTGTAAAATAATACAATTTGTGGACAAAGAATGGGACATATTATTCAGTTACAACGAGAGTGGTATTGAGCCTTGACATTAATGGAAAAAAATTGTCCTTGGAAAAATCGCAAATTTCAAAAAGCCCACACATTTTAGATCTACCTTCTTTTTTTCACTTCAGAAACTATCAGTGACAATATAAAATAAAAGTTCGTAACTTGGTAATCTTACCTTTTCATTGTTACGTGCAGGCTCACAAAGTATGTCGTGTAGACCTAATGACGGAAACTGTTGTGCCAACTGCACAGAGTATTTAAAGTCAAAACAAAGTCAAAGTTCAAAGTTTATATTAGAATAACCGGTGAGCTCAACCCCATGAAACACAGTGAAATTCATAACAGTCAACCGATGTACATACTAAATCATAATTGGAAACACAGTTTACCGAATTGGTTTAGATATCCGTATCTAACCGCATATTAACAAATTCACTGAATTCACTGGTTTTCAAGTTGTTTGGGGTCACATCCTCAAACAAATACCGAATAAACCGTCCACACTTGGAAATGACAACACGCCATCATTTCTTTTTTACCGCGAACTCTCAAACCGAGGCTCGGATTAAGACCGCCAGTAAGATTTTCCGAAAACCAGTGAAACCGAAAGTAGACATCAAACTCTAACCTTATACATTTTACAAAATAACAATATTAAACATATACTAAAGGGATATGGTAGCTACACCAGCCCCTACATAAAAATGACAGTAAACATTTTTATGTACAAAAAAACAACCCAATTAGCTACCATTTTAATTCTTATGGCTAACTCAATAATAAATACAAATTACAGATTTCCAAAACAGTTACTTGAACATACATGTACATTAATAACTAATTATCCAAGATAACAGGTTCGTCCAATTCAAGTAAACATACTTTATGAATTGGTCGAGTAAGAACAACACAACCATCTTTAATATTAGCATCCTTGTGATGCTTTGCACAAGTCGCAACGGTTGCTTTTGTTTTAAGCTTAACGGTGCGCACAAACCCATCCTTAGACACAAATACTTCCACAATTCGAACCAAGGGCCATTGACCGCGTGGGTAATTATCATCCGCTAAAAGCACTAGATCCTCAACGCAAATGTTACGTTTGGCGTGATTCCACTTAGATCGTTCAAATAATGTAGGCAAATATTCCTTTACCCATCGGCGCCAAAAAACATCACACAAATATTGGGCCTTTTTCCATTTACGTTTTAAATATAAGTCCTTCGTTTCGAAGATACCAGGGGGTAAACTATTACTACATCTAAGATGCAACAAATGATTTGGCGTTAAAGGCCCGTCGTCTAAAACACTATCACTGTTTCTCGTTAACGGCCTACTATTCAAGATAAACACAACTTCAGCTACAACAGTTGATAAAACTTCATCCAAAACTAACTGCTCCTTTAATACAGATTTTAATATTTGGCGTACTGAACGAATCATTCGCTCCCACACACCACCCATGTGGCTGGCGGCAGGTGGATTAAAATTCCAAGTTATATTCCGCTGACCACAAAATCTAGAGAGTTTAGACTGATTAAAATCCTTAAGTGCCTCTTTAAGTTCCTTATCCGCGCTTGTGAAATTCGAACCATTATCGCTCCATATCTCCTCTGGTTGACCACGAACACTAACAAATCTCCGTAAGGCATTTAACATAGAATCTGTGTTTAGTGAATGTGCAATTTCTATATGCACAGACCTTGAAGTCATACAAGTAAAAAGGCAGCCGTACCTTTTCACAACACTTCGTCCCTGTTTCACTAACAAAGGTCCGAAATAATCAATTCCAACGCACGAAAACGGTGGTTTATCAGCAACAAGTCTTTGTTTCGGTAAATTGCCCATAAACTGAGTTTCGGTTGGCTTAGATCTCCTCTGACAGGTTACACATTTTGAAAGTATCCGTCTTACCGCTGATCGGCCTTTTATTATCCAAAACTTCTGTCTTAAAGTGGCAAGAACCGTTTCTTGTCCCATATGACCGACACTAACATGACACTCTCTAATTATTAAGTCAGTAACCGAGTGTTTGTATGGCAAAATTACTGGATGTTTCGCCAATCCATCAATTGAAGCATTCTCCAATCGACCTCCAACGCATAACAGTTCATTTTCCAGTTGAGGATTCAATTAAACCAACGAAGATCCAACTTCCTTTAATGACGATTTATTAGACTCAGATTTTAAACTTAAAGCTTTATACGTCTTTGGAAAATCTCCTTTCTGGACAAATTTAATTATTTGCGATTCGGAATAACTTATTTCTTGTACAGTCAAATATTTTAATAACGGTCTTGGTTTACTCCCGTTTAATCGTTCCGACACTTTGTCTCTTAAAATAGTCTTTAGACGTATCAGATAAGCAACAGCTCTTTTTAATTTCCACCAAGATGAAAAATATTCAAACAGTTTATCAAACAAAGTTCTGTCCGGGACATTAACCGTAGCATACACTTGAGCTTCTTTACGTATTTCTGGATCAGTATCCATCATTTCAGGAATGTTCACTTTATCCGGCCAAAACAACTCATCACGATACAAAAAGTCAGGTCCCGTTAACCACCTATCGTTTTGAATAAACGATTTCATCTTTAACCCTTTAGACCCGTCGTCAGCGGGGTTAATGTTCCTGTCAATGTACCTAAATTGAGAGGGATTTGAACCTAAATGAATAACGGTGAACCGGTTTGATTCAAAAGTGTGAAAACGTTTAGTTTTATTGTTAATACACTTAAGAACCGACATTGAGTCAGTCCAATACACAACTTTGTTAATTTCAAAGTCAATTTCACTCTTTATCAAGTGACACAATTTCACGGACACAACAGCAGCCGACAATTCCAACCGAGGAATTGATATTTCCTTCAATGGAGCTAACCGAGCCTTGCCCATTACAAAAGCACAATGGATGTTCATATCTCTATCTACACATCGTAAATAGGCTACTGACGAATACCTTACTCTCGAGGCATCCGAAAACACATGAAACTGAATATCTACAATATCACTCAAGTCTTGTAATTTATAACACCGAGGAACTTTAATCTCCGATAAACGATTAAAATCATTTAACCATCTAATCCACTGATTTTTATCAATGTCTGGAATTGAATCATCCCATCCTAATTGTTTCCTGCTTAACATTTGCAGCAATAGTTTGGCTTTCATAAGAAAGGGAACAACAAATCCGAGGGGGTCAAACAGTGAATATGCAACAGAAAGAATACCCCTACGAGTCATAGGCTTGTTTAATACGCTATTAGAAAGTTTATCAGCATTTTCCCAAACAAAACAATCCGATTCAGTATTCCACTTGATACCTAAAGTACTTTGGGTTGGCAACTTTTCAATGTCAAGGTTAACAACGGGTTTTGCTCTCTCCGCTTCCGGAATGGTGGCTAAGAACTGTCTATCATTGCTACACCATTTAGTTATGTGGAATCCACCTAAAGACAAAAGTTCGGTCACTTCGCGATACAGCTTGGTCGCATTTGCTATAGTGTCTACCGATTTCATTAAGTCATCCACGTACATGTTATTTAGAACAGTCGAGATTGTTTCCGGATCAAATTCACTTTCATGAGTTTTGGCACACACTTTCGGGCAAAAGTTCGCTATACAGGGAGAAGATGTTGCACCAAAAATATGTTTAATCATCCTATATTCTTCAAATCACTGTCTTTAAACCACAAAAATCTTAAAGCATCGCAGTCCTTCGGGTCCACACGGACCTGGTGAAACATGGCCTCGATTCCGAAACAATACCAATCTTATTCTGCCGAAATCGTAAGAGAACACCAATTAACTGATTCGCTAAATCCGGTCCTTGGAGCAATTGATCATTTAAAGATGTATTGCGAAATATACTAGCACAATCAAACACAACCCTGACCTTATCAGGTTTTAAAGGGTGTGTTACCGGGTGAGTCGGTAAATACCAAACTGGCGATGTCGTGTTCACATCCTCTGCTGGCACTAATTCAGCATGACCACTGTCGATGTAACCTTGAATAGTATCCTTATACCGATCAAATAACGTTGGGTTTCGTAGAAATCGCCTCCTTAACCCGTTTAGTCTGTTTTCAGCTACGGTCCTGTTATTTGGAAGATAGGGAGTCACGCTTTTCCACGGAAGGGCTACTTGGTAGTGGTTATCAACTTTAGTTAAACTGTTTTGTATAATTTCCAGAGCTCGCTTATCATTAACCGACATTCCTACTTTATTATCAACTTCAAGATCAGCAAAATCTGTGGTCCACAAACGATCAAGTTGATGTTTTAAAAGTTCATCCGAATCTGTTACCGGTTCGACTTTTAAATAGTTTACTGTAAAATCATCACAACTTTTCGAGTCATTTGAAGGTCCAAGAATCATCCATCCCAAATTATACCGAACGGCAATCGGATCATGTTCATTTCCTGAAGAGCGAGATTCAAGGTGGATAAACAAACTGGGATTCTCCTTTAATCCAACTAATAAACTTACTTCAGGAATATCGACGTGTTCCAATGAAATATCATCTAAATGGGGATAACTCTTGATATCATCCGTCATCGGGATACAATTTTTAGTAATAGGTAAGTTTTTAACAGTTTTAACATTTTCTAGTTTATACGACACAGTTCCGTCTAACGATGAAACAACAATATCAACATTTCGGCTGGTAATTTCCGTTGAACCGGTCACACCAGTCAAGGTAAGCTTTTGGGTATCATCATTCTCGTGGATTTCCACGTTGTTTTCAGCACATAAACTTAAAGGGGAAGACCTACGATTTTCAACATGGTTTCCATAAATCTGAAATACATATTCAGAAAGAATCCCCACTGTAAAAAAAGTAAAAACGTTTTTGTAAACGAGAAATTAATTTTTATTAAAACCGGAAGTGACATAGTTGGTTCAACACGCTCACTGGGCTCTATAGAAAGCATACAGATTTGGCATAAGTTTACTGATGTATTGTATTCACGTCCCTTCCTTGGGCCAAAAATCTTATGAAATGAACTGTTTGTTAGGATATTATAAACACGAATTTATGTTTTTTTAACGTTTAGTACACAAAGCCGTCGCGTAAATGCACTCACACTGAACAGTACGCTGTGGACCAATTCACACCGCATGGCTAATTATTTACATCACGTGGTTTGATTGGTCGGCTTACAAGTGACATATATATCGTCTGCTTCGGTGTTTTTGTGCTTGTTGACAGCGTTTATCAACATAAACAGACCAAAATTATGGGCATGTGAGACATATAATATAGTGCATTTTGGCACACAATGTCGACATGAGCTGCTTTTCCTCTTTTCTTCTATTTCCTCTTGAGAATGAGTGGGCTGGCAGTATCTTGTACGAGGTAAGTCGTGAAGGATTTTCCTTGACCTATTTTTAGTCTTACGGGTATAACACCTAAAGAAATGCGAGGGACGCCAGCCCCAGTAGCGGCTTTAACCGATCTATTACTTGCAACTTCATTTAGGTTAGTGTTTTTGGTTGTAATGTCCTTCCTAAAGGCAGAAAAATCGGCACCGTGTAATAGTGTATTATGGTTCCTCATACAGCCTTTAATTTGGCAAACAAATGTTTTATCACAAGCTTTAGCAACATGACCAGTTCGTAAACAGCTAATACAAAGTCTGTTCTCAAAGACAAATTTAACACGATCTTGATTAGACATATTGAGAAACTTTTCACAATTCCAGATATTATGTGACATAGAACAATGTAAACATTTCACATTAGTAGCACCCTGCTTACTAACAGTGTCCTTTGGTTTAAACAAAGGCTTCCTTTCTTCCGTTACAAGTGTAGTTACAGGCCTACTATAAAATTTTCGTTGCTTACTATTATTATTATCTTTAAGTTTATCATTATAATGACTGTGATTATTAAAAACTAAATCTTCTCCGTATTCGTTGTTAACTAACTTCGCACAGTTCTTTATAAATTGCATAAAATCATTAAATTTTGGGCGAGAACCATTATCCAAGATTTTACCCGCTACTTCTACCCATTTGGCTTTCATATGTAAAGGCAACTTTTTATTTAATGATCTGATTGTATTAATATGGTTTAAATCCACATATTCTGGTCCCATTCCCGATAACACTCTGTCACAGGTACATGGGGACAGGAACGACCTTATTAGACTATGGCACACCTGACAACTATGTGATTTTTCAAATTTTTTGAGTTTCTTTTTTTTTCTGAAAATTTTTTAAATTTTTAATCTTATTTTATCCATATTTGATGCTAAATGATATAATATTTACTATCAAATATGTAATTCATATTTTTAAAAAAAATACCTTCCGATGTATTTATAAAAGAGAGAGGTAAGACACTTTTCTGTTGACGTTTCTTTTCCGTGAGGTACCTCTGTCGCTATTTACTTCAAAATAGTGAATAAAATTGGGTTACAATACAAATCAACTACCCAGTTCCTTTCCATATATATTTCTTTCGAAAAAAACACACGCTTCAGATTTTTTAAAAAATGTAAAGTCAATTTATTTGCCATAAATCACTCGAGATTTTTTACATTTTATCGACATTTGAGTAGAAATGACGGAAGTGGTAATAAGGGAGACAACTCTGTCAATTAAAGTAACCCGAACGACTCATTCGACACACTTTTATTGACGATTTCTTGGAATTCATCGGCATTACGAAAAGGTAAGCCGAATGAAAAATACGGAAAAATCACATGCGGTCAAAAATATATTGAATAAAGGATGAATGTCAAAAATTTGCGTTCAATTTAGTGGCAAATGGACACATCCTGGTCATAACAGGTCAAGCTGGAACTGGAAAGACAGTTTTAGTAAAGAATATTTTTGACCGCATGTGATTTTCCCGTATTTTTCATTCGGCTTACCTTTTCGTATTGTCGATTAGTTAAATCAACATAATCATTCCCATTACAAACTTCTAACTTTTCTAGCAACCAATTATAAAGATAAACTTGATTAAATTCGCACATACTCCCAGAATAAAGCTTATTTTGATTATTTTCAATTTCAAATTTCTGCGCCAAAGCTACTTTTCAAGTATTTTTCATTCGGCCTAATGAAAATGAGTCATTCGGGTCAGATCAGATGACAGATTTGTCTCCCTTATTACCACTTCCCTCATTTCTACTCAAATGTCGATAAAATGTAAAAAAATCTCGAGTGATTTATGGCAAATTAACTGACTTTACATTTTTTAAAAAAAAATCTGAAACGTGTGTTTTTATCGAAAGAAATATATGTGGAAAGGAACTGGGTAGTTGATTTGTATTGTAACCCAATTTTATTCACTATTTTGAAAAGAAACGTCAACAGAAAAGTGTCTTACCTTTCTCTTTTATAAATACATCAGAAGGTATTTTTTAAAAATATGAATTACATGTTTGATAGTAAATATTATATCAATTAGCATCAAATATGGATAAAATAAGATTAAAAATTTTAAAAATGTTCAGAAAAAACTGAAACTCAAAAATTTTGAAAAGTCACATTCTCACATAGACTATTATTTATAGGTCTGGTGTGCCGTGTGCCATAGTAAAAAGGGAGTTCCTGTCCCCATGTACCTGTGCACTCTGTAGGTATCTTCCAAATTACGTCTGAACTCCAACAACGACGCACTGTCTGCGACTTTAATTGGGGATAAATTCTCAAGTTTTTTCAAATGAGCGTCTGCTACAATGTGTGATCGACCGAAATTTTCTAGTAATATTTTTCTATAGCTGTGGCATACCCCTCCTCGGGCGGTAAATTTACGCAACTTTCTATCGCGTCGCGTGCCTTAAAAGTACAATGTTGTATCAATAACTGCAGTCTCCTAGAACTGTCCGAGTTTTGACTTTCTAAACATGTTTCGAAATTATGAATGAATGATGCGTACTTCAGCGGATTCCCATCAAAGTGTAGATATTCCAACTTTGGTGTTAACATAGCTTCACACAATTTTGTCATCATGTCACTGTTATGTGAAGAATTTACATTACCGTTTGGGGACTGCTTAACTTGTTGGCTTACATTTACATTATCAATGTTTACATTGTTATTATCATCAAATTGAATCAAATCAGAACTTAAACTATAATTTGATAAACCTGTACTTGTATTTGGTAAGTTAGGTAAAGGGTTAATATGTTCATGCATTGTGATAGGATTTCGTTGAGAAGGCACAAACGGATTATTATTATGATTATTATCAATATGATTTACAGACATATTATTTGACACAGCAGGTTGAAAATGCCCTGATGAAATATTACTAACAGGCGGTGGTACAGTGAAATATGGTAGAACAACATTATTCACATGTGGATTAAAATAAGTGGTGTTTACACCAGTACTTTCTGCTGTATGAACAGGTAAACAGTGATTAAATCTATTATATGGCATAGAGTAAACAGTATAAGGCCTATCATGCATAGATGAAGGAATATTAACAGATGTAAACAAAGGTAAATTATCAGAGCTACAATAGGCACTACTTGACATAAACACAGTTAAATTACTTGAAACAGTTATAGGTAAACTATCTGATATAGAAGCTGACAAACTCGATGAGACAACACTAACAGGATTAAATTGTTCAACAGGAGGGGGTGGGACATATACATTACTAGCATACATGGCAGAATTAGCAATACTAGTTTGCAAGTTCATTTTAAAGGGAGATTCAAAATTATCAAAGTCATTAACATAAGGAACAGTAGACACATCTTTTCTTTTTTCTTCATTAGATTCTTCATCCATGTAAACTTTGAGGCTAACCTCTGCCTGTTCTTCCTCCATTTTTGCTTCCATTAACTCTGATAGGTGTTTTAATTCTGATATTTTCTGTTCTAATTCATGTTTTTTTCTGTAACTGTGTTACCTTAAGCTTAGCCAAGGCTAACTGTTCTTTTTTCTTCAAACGAACTGAGTTTGAATTGTGACTATCAACACTACCGAATAATGAATTCTCATCAGACTTTTTCTTCATTTTATCGTTTTGGCATGAAATTGTCAATTTGTCAAACTGTGTTTTCTGTAATAATTCACTCTCATATAATTGACGAGATGCTTCTTTCTCTTCCGCGTCCACCAAATCTTTATAAATATTCTCGTGACATCGAACAAAATTCTTCCACGAACTTTCGTGTTTTGAGATCCTATACTCAATATTACAAAAGGAGTCCTTAGTAGTTATAAGATACTGAATCTCTTCTTTGAGCTTTCGTACATGTGTGAGATATATGTCTCGTTCCCTATAAAGTTCATTCCTATTGTCTGTCCCATGGTAAATAATAAACGGATTTCTTCGATTATGACGAAACTACTTAACTTTGGTTATTATAAACTTAACTGTGTGTTTGAAATAAACTCCGGTTAAATAAAATCCATTGCACAATTAAATATCCAAACGAATAAAAAAGTTCTCTCTTGAAAAATTTGACGTGTTTACTTATATTTTCTACCAAGCGGAAGACAACATGGCTTTCGTCATGCATTGGACGAAACCAATAAAACCGTATGGGGGGGGGGGTAATTTTGACAGAGAGTTTGACAACCACGTGTTACTGTGAAAACAAACCGCGATCGTTTCGGTCGTTTGAGTTTGGGCGACGAAAACTATTAACTAAATGCAATTACATAGAAGATTTATAATGAAACCATTGATGACCAGACAGTCTACCAAATTTTATTTACAATGAATGTGTTCGGCACATATCTCTTTATTTCATTATCATCTTTTTAAATTCTAGTAAAATCACTGCAAAGTTTATACATTTTCTTTTGAAATAATATGAATACACAACTCGTGAAGTGATTATAAATTGCTCCTTATGTCTTGTCTTAAATATTAGAGAGTTGGGCCGCATATTTTCAAGTCAAGATAACAACATGAATATTGATTGAAATGGATCAATTGTGAAATATTATTCGCGTTTTTAATTTTAAATTTTATGGAAAAGTTAAACGCCTCCAATAGTAACACAAAACTGGTAATATAAAGCATAATTGTACTTACATATTCTATACAGACTGTGGATAGTTTCCCTAATTACGCTGCGATCAAAACTGTCGAACCTTGAAGTAAAGGTACGCTTTTTGCGAGCAGTGGCGGCGCCAAAGGGGGGCAAGGGGGGGCATTTGCCCCCCCAAAAATCTTGCCTGCCCTCTGTTTGCCCCCCCAATAATTTTCGGAAAAAAAATGTCTGAAATGCTACCTGGCTGCATTCTATTTTACAAAATATAGTGGCGAAAATATTCATTCACTTTGAGTCACTGTTACTCCGCCCGGTCGACACTTTCTTCTCTGGTCGGATAAACTAGTGATTTGGCGACAGGCGGTATCTGTTAAGCTCTATTTATCTCGACGATCAGTGCCTGAAATACTGCCAGACTGCATTTCGGGCCGTCTACTTTTCAAATTTTCGTTGAGGTTCGCAAGTCCGTTCATTTCACAAAATATAGTGGCGAAAATATTCATTCACTTTGAGTCACTCACTCCGCCCGTTTGTCACATTCTTCTCTGGTCGGATAAACTAGTAATTTGGCGACAGGCGGTATCTTTATCCCGAAGATCAATGCCTGAAATACTGCCATACTGCATTTCGGGCAGTCTACTTTTCAAATTATTTGGGAATTCATTGAGAGAGAGAGAAATGGGGTTTAACACAAACTAGGTCATTTCGGGACTAACATATGGTTTAATTTTATTTCAATAATTCGCTTGCGCGTAGGGGTCTTTAGCAGTGGGAGGAAACCGAAGTGCCCGGAGGGAACCCACGAGGTTCAGAAGGCGCCCCTATCTCCATGCCACATACGCTCACACCAGGGCTCGAAACCACAGCCAGAGGTGACCGGCCAGCTAGAGGTCGAAGCGCGGCACTCTAGACCACTAGGCCATCCCAACCCCCGGACTTCATTGAGTTTCATGTGACACTTTCCTCTCCGGGGTCGGAAAGACTAGTGATCAGGCCACAGGTGACATCCGATCAGCTCTATTTATCTCTTCGATCGGTGCCCGAATACTGTAAGGCAGCATTTCCAACAGTCTATTTTTCAAAATTTTCTTGGGGAGGTCCACAAAACCCCCACAAGGACTCGCTACTTTAGCGCTCACAAAGGTACTTCGTTGAGGTTCGCAAGTCCGTTCGTTAGCCATTTTGGTCTCTTATCGTATAAACTAGTGATCAGGCTACGGACAGTATGTGGTCAGATTTATTTATCTCGACGATCGGTGCCTGACTGAATACGCTGTCAGAGAGCATTTCCGAGAGTCTATTTTTCAAATATCCCCCATACCCTCCATAAATACTCCCGACATTGGCGCTCGAGAGTGGGATTCGTCGAGGTTCGCAAGTCCGTTCGTTTGACACTTTACCTCAACGATCATTGCCTGAAATACTGCCAGGTTGCATTTCCGGCAGCCTGTTTTTCAAAATCTTCTGGGGGAGACCCCCCCCCCGCCTTAGTTGATACCTCGTGCCTTTGCCCCCTTAACCCTGGACTTTGCCCCAGCTTTGCCCCTCCAACCACCGAAGGCTGGCGCCGCCACTGTTTGCGAGGTTTTATGGGTTTTTTGGCATTATAAACCAACAAAACTGCCGCAACACGCTTGTATATGTTGCTAAAACGGTTATCGTTTCCTTTAAAAAATGATATTAAATTTACTATGCACTCGGAAACTTCGGTTGTGAGCTTCATGTTGTTTCTTAATTATTTATAATATAAAGTAGATAGGGAATGTTTAGTTTAAATACGACTTTATTTTTACGAGTATCCGTGCAATCATTGATATTTTCATTGTGAATAAAATTTGGTAGACTGGCTGGTCATCAATGGTTTCAATATAAATCTTCTATGTAATTGCATTTAGTTAATATTTTTCGTCGCCCAAACTCAAACGATCGAAACGATCGCGGTTTGTTTTCATAGTAACACGTGGTTGTCAAACTCTCTATCAAAATTAAACCGCTTGGTAGAAAATATAAGTAAACACGTCAAATTTTTCAAGAGAGAACTTTTTTATTTGTTTGGATATTTAATTGTGCAATGGATTTTATTTAACCGGAGTTTATTTCAAACACACAGGTAAGTTTATAATAACCAAAGTTAAGTAGTTTCTTCATAATCGAAGAAATCCCTTTATTATTTACCATGGGACAAACAGTAGGTGCACTCGGTAACTTGTCGAGATCCATACTAAGTTCACAGTAGGCCTCAATGTCAACAAAATAATAAAGCACCAAAACATGAATTACATCATATAAAAACACACCAACGGTTGAATAGTAAAACACACCAGTCTTAATGTAGGTCCGCGTACAACTTGAAAACTTCATGTGCCAACTGCACAGTGTATTTAAAGTCAAAACAAAGTCAAAGTTCAAAGTTTATATTAGAATAACCGATGAGCTCAACCCCATGAAACACAGTGAAATTCATAACAGTCAACCGATGTACATACTAAATCATAAATGTATTGGAAACACAGTTTACCGAATGGGTTTAGATATCCGTATCTAACCGCACATTAACAAATTCACTGAATTCACTGGTTTTCAAGTTGTTTGGGGTCACATCCTCAAACAAATACCGAATAAACCGTCCACACTTGGAAATGACAACACGCCATCATTTTTTTTTACCGCGAACTCTCAAACCGAGGCTCGGATTAAGACCGCCAGTAAGATTTTCCGAAAACCAGTGAAACCGAAAGTAGACATCAAACTCTACCCCTATATATTTTACAAAATAACAATATTAAACATATACTAAAGGGATATGGTAGCTACAACTGTTTCAATTCAAAGCCTTTCTCTTTCACCCACCAAACAAACCATTTTGAATTCTCTCCATTACTTCTTTCTTTCAGGTAGTCAACTATGCGATCATACTTTTCTTTCCGTATCGCCTTGCTCGTACTGGTAGCAGTAAACTTACGGTCACAAAATTCATTAAAACGATTAAAGGGACAATTCTGGCTGGCTTGATAGCTCCAGAAAATAGAAAAATAGCCTTATTCTAAGTGCTAGATGTGTAAGTGTCTTACCTGATATGTTATTTATCCATTAAATCCTATTTTACTTGTCCAGAGGGTTCGAAAGTATTTTTAAATCCAAATCACATTTGAACAGTCTAACTTAACTCAGTTCAAATTATTTTAGAGCCAATTTTCTCAAGAGAGGTAACTAACTCCAGATTTGTTTGACTTCCTGTTCTAAGAATAGCATTTCCATGATGTCATCACTGGGATATCCCCATGTGACGCGCTAGATTGTCAGTCAGTAGTGCCCCAATTAAATATACATAAGATCGGTGTAAGTGGATATTAATATGACTTACTGAACAATTAATTTAAGTTGATAAATATCATTCTATAGACAGTCCGTCCGCGGATGATTTGCCTGTATTGTTAACAGATATATAGGCCATATTTCGCTCGTTTCGATATTATCTACTACCGTAGGTAGGCCTACTACACCGACCCGAGTTCGACATTGATTGACAAGTGTTGATTTTTTCCGTCGATTGACAAGTAGTCACGCAATAATTATTAGTACAATGTCATTATGCCTATTTATTCGGCTAAGAAGCACAGGCAAGCAGACTGAGATGGTCGTTTACAAATGTGAATTTGGGAACAGAGCAGATTAGGTGGGAAGAATTGAAAGACTAATACCTAAGGCCGAAGAATTGGCAACCACCAGGCAAAGCTTTCATTATGTCTAATAATACAATACAGGTAATTTGAAAAAAAAATTGTTATCATTGAAAACCAAATTTAACCTATTCTTATAAGTATTCTTTGCTGTGGAAAATTATATTTTTTTAAAAAAACATAATTAATTCTTTATGTTTGTAAAAGACACAAAATATTGTTTCTATTCTTTTGCATTTAAGGGCTGATCTAGTGGGGCATGCACCAAATTCCACTTGAAATGGCTTCTAGTTTTTAGAAATTTTCTGGGGGAGGCCACCTGGCCTTCGTACTGGTAAAGTCTGACTTTGTCGTCTGTGTGCACCCTGTATCCATGATCTTTGAATCTGCCTTTGTAATTGTTTATTCTGCCTTTGTAATTGTTTATTCTCCATTTTTATTCCTTATTGTTGACTTTCTTTTGATTTAGTTGGTTAAATAGATCATTTGAGCTAGTGTTTATATACGTAACCTGCATTTAAATTATGACAGGAGGAGGTGTTTGACGATCATTTCAATGTTTTCACTCCCGTTTGCAAATATCCCAGCAATAACTGAAAACAGGGCTTTTACTTGTTATTCTAAAGAATGTTAAGCATGTCGTACAATAATTTAGCCCCTAAACAATAATACTTTCACAATTTCAATCTTCCAGGTACCACAGAAAATACCTGCAAGAGGGCACCAGACTGGGCTTTTGCACAAATGAAAAGGGCCAAGCATTATAGCTTCATGTTTCCTTGCTATATAATATGGTGAAGGCCCCTGGGTCCAGATGCCAGTCAAATCAACAAACCTTAGCCTCGGCAGATCACAACACTGATTGCAACGCGGACCAGACTGAGCACACTTGCCATAATACGGTTTCCCACACAAACCCCATGAATGCCACTCTGCAAAAGGCAGTGTGTCTTTATTTAAGGAAACCAAATCGAAAAGGCCTACCAATTATTGACCTCACATCTCCTACCCTTACTGGTCTAGGCCTACTTTATGGCTTCTCTGCCAAATTCTACGGAAACACTGTCTGCGATATCGCCCTAATGGAAACAGGCATTAAACCTAAAGCCCCCCCCCCACCCAATCTTCCCCATTTAGGATGGAGCATAAAGGCAAATAATGATGGGGTCCAACTTCAGAAATAGCCAATAAGGAGAACCAGAATTTGATGTAAGAATTTATTTATTTTTAATAATATTCGTCTTGAATTAAAACATGTACACTGTTCATTTCTTCCAGAAACAATCTCCATATCTTCAGGAAACAAAATGAGGATTTTAGGACTCTATTCCGTATAGTACCAAGACGTCACATCACAAAGTGCCTGTAAGCCATGTGTCGTCTCCGCGATTAACACTGGATGTGTAAAACTATTGCAGACACATAGCTACCTTGATTGATTTATTGCCCCAATCAGGTATAGGTGTTAAGAAACAACTGTGGTGTTGTGACATTTTATTGGGGGCAATCAATTAATCAAGGTATAGCTGTGTGTCTGCAATTGTTTTACACCTCCACTGATGGCGTGTATTCTTGTCTTGTCAATTTCTCTGATAAAAATATAGTTTGAACTGGTTTTATTTTCGTATTAAATAACATAAATTTTAATTTTTACAAATTGGCCGATATACCGCTAATAACTATCTTGCAAAAACCACGTTTAGTAAACGAGGCATTTTATCAAGCCTCGTTCTGAACAAAATACCTCGTTCCAAAAAAAGGGCAATTTAAAAAACCTCGTTTCGGAACTGCAGACAACGAGGCATTTTCTTTACCTCGTTTGGACAGAAATGCCGAACGAGGCATTCTGAGGTTTATAGTGAGAGGTGAACTATTAAGAATATGAAACGTGTCTGAACTGTTCAAGTAGCTGGTTTGAGATGTTGTCCTAGCCGTAAAGCGGTTTTGGCTGATCGACATTTTGGGGTGAAGGCGGGAACGAGTGGCGGCGAACAATCTTATCGTCATAAGCCATCATCAGTAAAGGTATTAATCATACGTCAGTGTATGTTAATTAAAGGCCTCTTCACAACAACCGAAATGAGTTCAGATAAACCAGTTATGAAATTGGACACCGGCGATCGTTCGTCGAGCTTCGAGCTGTTTAGACGGAAAATCGAGATGTATATTTTGGTCAAGGACATTGCACGAGACAAGCAAGTCCCTACGATCCTGCTCTATATGGGTGATGAAGCGATACATATGTTTGATAAATGGAGTCTCACGACAGAACAGAAAAAGGATGCTAAAACGGTATTAGATGAGTTCCAAAAGGTGTTTAATGCAGGCCGAAATTGGAGGTTGGAACGTTACGAATTACAGCACATGAGGCAAGGAGAATCAGAAAATATCGATGAATTTGTCCTTAGATGTCAGCACCAGGCTGCAAAATGTAGATTTAAAACAGATGATGATTTACAGGAGAGAATAATTGAGCAAATTATCATAGGAACCAAAATGGTGGACGCAAAGAAAGAATTATTAAATCAGGATGAGATAACAGTGGCAGAAGCTGTCAATAAGGTTCGAGTTCATGAATCAAATATTGGTTACCTCAAGAAAATGTCTGTATTTAAAGGCGAGCCAACTGGTAATGTGAATGCTATTAAAGAGCAACCCGGGTGCTCCAAGTGTGGATATCATCATAATAGACATCAGCGAAAATGTCCTGCTGAAGATCCTGAGTGCAGAAAGTGTGGTGAAATTGGTCATTACGCACGAATGTGTACAGAAAAAGGTCGTGGTCGCAATAGAGACAGAAAATTTAGTCGACACAAGTTTTCTTGTTCAAAGTCCAAACGACGCAGTTGTTCTAAAGGTCGCAGACGTCAAGACGACGACAGAACTGTAAATGAAATGTCAAGAGATGACAGTCGCAGTAGTAGTGGTGAACCATTTAACTATTTCGCGTTTTCAATAAAGCGTGACACTATAGACGTACACACAGTTAAAGAGAGTATTGAAGCCAAATTGATGGTAAAACTTAATTATGCTCCAAATGAAAAGGCTACACTATTGACGAAGGTGGACACAAGTTCTGATACAGATATCTTACCCTTGACAACATTTCGAAGAATGTTTCCACGGGAATTGGACGTAAATGGATATCCAGTAATAGGTAGTATGGTACATGGCAGTAATGTCAAACTATCTGCTTATAATAGTACATAAATAAAACAATATGGTTGTTTTAAGCTATCAGTGAAGTACAATGAAGCTGATGAATTTAGGGGGGCTGAATTTTTTATAGCAGATACCCCTGGTCCTGCAATCGTTGGTTTACAAACAAGTAAATTATTAAATTTAATTGAGGTTAAATGTGCAGCGATAAAGTCAGAGGAATACCATAAGATTAGTCAGACACCATCCATAGCGGATTTAAAGAGAGAGTACCCCGACAGGTTTGATACTATTGGTCGATTTCAAGGCGAATACCACATAGTTATAGATCCAACAGTCCCACCAGTTTACACCCAACACGGAAATATGCAATTCACATGAAAGATAGATTGTATAACGAGTTACAGTCAATGGTCCAAAATGACGTCATAGAGAAAATAGACGGAGGTACGTCAACCGATTGGGTATCAAGTCTTGCATTTAGTGAAAAGGCTGATGGTTCTTTGCGGATATGTCTTGATCCGAAAGACCTTAACCGTGCTATTAAGAGAACGTATCACAAGACCTCGACGTTGGAGGAAATCACACATAACTTCAGAGGAGCTACAGTATTTTCAAAATTGGACGCCAATGCCGGATTCTGGAGTGTCGTATTGGATACAGAGTCATCATGGCTTACAACTTTCAACACACCATTCGGGAGATATCGTTTCAGACGCTTACCCTTTGGACTTTACGTATCACAAGACATTTTTCAAGCTCGGATGGACGAGTTGTTGGAAAAGTGTGAGGGTTGCCTAGGTATAGCCGACGATATTTGTGTGTTTGGCACAACTGTCAGTGAACACAATGAGCGCCTGTACAATTTGTTTCGAGTAGCCAGAGAGTTTGGTCTCGTATTTAACTCTTCTAAGTGCATAATTGGAACCACAGAGATTCCTTTCTTTGGGATGATATATTGTAAGGATGGAGTTAAACCGGATCCCGTAGGATTGAAGGAATTTCCAATTTGTGTGCCCCAACCAGTGAGAGCGAATTGCGTGAATTTTTAGGTATTGCGAACTATCTCGCTCCAATTGTGGCACATATTAGTGACCATACGTGCGCACTGCGTGAACTCTTACCAGAGGATATTATGTTTCAGTGGAATGAGACATATGACAAGTACTTTAAAAATATTAAGAAGCTAAATAGCACAACACTTAACTATTTTGATCCAGATAAACCTACAACTATCTGAACTATCCAAGTTGATGCATCTTTAAAAGGCTTGGGTGCAGTACTCATGCAAAATGAGAAACCTATCTATTTTGCTTCGAAATCGCTAACCAAGACTGAGCAACGGTACGCAAATATCGAGCGCGAAATGCTTGCTGTAATATTCGGTATCGAGCGATTTCATACCTTTGTTTATGGTAAACCTTTCACAGTAGAGACGGATCACAAACCCCTATTGATGATTGCGGAGAAAAACATAGCCAAGGCCCCACCTAGGATGCAGAGATTAATACTTAGGATCCAAGGTTACCAAATTACCTTGAACTATAGGCCAGGTAAAGAGATGCTACTCTCTGATGGACTTTCAAGGCTCATTGATCCAAAGCCATCTGATCCAGACATAAATTTGGATATGCGTGTGCATCTTATTTGTACCGAAGATACACAATCGCGACTTGTGTACGAAACAAGAAATGATCCAGTCCTTTCGCCCTTAAGTGAAATTATTGTCACTGGTTGGCCAGATTGTGCGGGTAAAGTTAGTCGTGTTTTAAAACCGTATCATTCCATGAGAGACTTACTAACTGTACATAACGGAATCTTGTTAAAAGGGGAACAAATACTAATACCGGATACAATGCGTAAAGAATTGTTAATTAAACTACACGAAGGACATCTGGGATTAGAGAAGACAAAATTGTTAGCCAGACAATATGTTTATTGGATAGGAATGAACAATGACATTGATAATTATACTATTCAAAAAAAGTAGGGGATATTTGATTTTTAAGTGTTATTAAAGTCACCTAATGAAACAAATGACAAAATGAAATGAAGTTCACATTCATCGATTTATTCCAAATGATCGTTAGACTAAGTAAGGCACAGACTGACCATTATAAGGGTAAAATGATACCCGGGATCGAACAGCAAAGTTACCACAGCATCACAACAAAGTCAGTAACGGGTAAATCCTCCTCTGTTTGCCAAACAAGCATTGATCCGACGTGGCATACTCCTAATGAGACGTCTAAGGTCATTTTGGTCCAGATTGTCCCATTCCTGTTGCAACGCAGCAGCAAGTTCTTGGACATTGGCAGGACGTTGTTGACGTTGACGTAACCTCTGTCCAAGCATGTCCCAGACATGCTCGATGGGGGAGAGGTCGGGACTCAGTGCTGGCCAAGGTAATGTGGTGATGTTCTGTTGTTGGAGGTAACCTGTAACGATCCTGGCCCTGTGACATCTTGCGTTGTCATCCTGGAAGATGAAACGGCGGCCATGACGTCGTGCGAACGGCACAACATGGACTGCCAAGATGTTGTCCCGGTAGTACTGGCCTGTAACACGCCCTGCAACAACATGTAAAGCTGTTCTTCCAGCAACAGTGATGCCTCCCCACACTATAACAGAACCACCCCCAAATCGATCATATCTGATGACGTTAACGTCTTGGAAGCGCTCGTTTCGACGACGCCACACCCGCCTACGTCTGTCCAAAAAATCAACAGTGAACCTTGACTCATCTAAAAACATCACATTGCTCCAGCGTCGATTATCCCAGTGTTGACGATCCCTACACCAACGACGTCTTGCCTGAATGTGATGATCTCTCAAACAAGGGATCACGCAAGGACGTCGGGCGCGAAGGTGACCCCTATGCAGTCGATTCCGAGTCGTCTGGCCACTCACTCTCACACCAATGTCTGTTTGAAGACGAGTGCTGATCTGATTTGCTGTGATGACACGATTTCTCAAGGCCAAGGTACGGATAAATCGATCCTGGGCTTGAGTTGTCGCCCTTGGTCGACCTGAGCGTGGTCTGTCCTGTACAGATTGTGTATCACGGTATCTGGACCATAGCCTGCTTATGACAGACTGAGAAACATTCATCGTCCGCACCACAACCGCCTGTGTTGTGCCGATCTGTAGCATGCCAAGGGCACGTAACCATTCATTTTGGGTAAGCCGACGCATATCAAAATTTGTTTTCTGGTCACTAAAACAATTAAACTGATGTTTCCACCCTGGAATTCAATGCCACAATGACTGTAACATTCAAAGTCAGAGTCGTGCAAATCTTGGGTTGGACCCTCATGATGATCCCAAGCACCACCTGCATTCCATGCGGTAGCTATTGGTGCGTTTGGGCGTCACAAGTAACTGGAAATGTTTCTTCTGTTAGGTTCTATAGTGACTTTTTTCGTAGTCATTTGCATATTTTAGTATTATGCCCCCAAAATCAAATATCCCCTACTTTTTATACGCCCACATTTTCATGTGGACGTATATTGTCGTCGCCCCTGTTCGTCCGTCCGTCCGTCCGTCCGTCCACAATTGTTTGTGAACAGTCTACAGGTCACAATTTTTATCCGATTTCAATGAAACTTAAAATATACGTTTATCACCCTAAGATCTCGGTTCCTTTCGATATTGGCATGTATCGGAACGTAACTTCATGGGTTATGGCCCCTGATTGTACGAAAAATCACGTTTTTTAGCTTGTGAACAGTGTAGAGGTCACAATTTTGAACCGATTTGGATGAAACTTGAAATGCATGTTTATAACCCAAAGATCTTGGTTCCTTTCGATATTTGCGCCAATCGGATCGTAACTTCCTGAATTATGGCCCCTGATTCTCCGAAAAATCGCCCTTTTTAGCTTGTGGTCCCTCTGGAGGTCAAAATTGTTATCTGATTTAAAAAACCGTTTGATTATATCACCGTCCCATGGTTATGAAGGTTGAGTTCGAATTTCGTGAAAATCGGACCAAAATTGACGGACAAAATGGCCGCCGTTTGTACGCGAATAGTGTGAAAATATGTTATATCAAGGTTGTGGACCCTATAGAGGTCACAATTTTGAACCGATTTTGATGAAACTTGACATGTATGTTTATAACCCAAAGATCTTGGTTCCTTTCGATATTTGCACCCATCGGATTGTAACTTCCTGAATTATGGCCCCTGATTGTCCGAAAAATTGCCCTTTTTAGCTTGTGGTCCCTCTGGAGGTCAAAATTATTATCCGATTTAAAAAACCGTTTGATTATATCACCGTTACATGGTAATGAAGGCTCTGTTCGAATTTCGTGAATATTCAAACCAAAATTGACGGACAAAATGGCCGCCGTTTGTACGCGAATAGTGTGAAAATATGTTATATCAAGGTTGTGGACCCTATAGAGGTCACAATTTTGAACCGATTTTGATGAAACTTGACATGCATGTTTATAACCCAAAGATCTTGGTTCCTTTTGATATTTGCGCTCATTGATTCGTCACTTCCTGAATTATGGCCCCTGATTGTACGAAAAATCACCCTTTTTAGCTTGTGGTCCCACTGGAGGTCAAAATTATTATCCGATTTAAAAAAACGTTTGATTATATCACCGTTACATGGTAATAAAGATTGAGGTAAAATTTTGTGAAAATCGGACCAAAATTGACAGACAAAATGGCCGCCGTTTGTACACGATTAGTGTGAAAATACGTTATATTAATGTTGTGGACCCTATACAGGTCACAATTTTGAACCGATTTTTATGAAACTTGACATGCATGTTTATAACCCAAAGATCTTGGTTCCTTTCGATATTTGTGCATATCGGATTGTAACTTCCTGAATTATGGCCCCTGATTGTACGAAAAATGACCTTTTTTTTAGCTTTTGGCCCCTCTGGGGTCAGAATTATTATCCCATTTACCCACTTAGCAACATGATCCCCAGTCCAATTTGAAGCCTACTGAAATGAACCTTTATAACCCAAAGATCTTAATTCATTTCGATATTTGCACATAGGAAAAATCACTTTCGGTATTGCTTGTTCTCTATCCATCTCTCGAAAATGTGGGCGTATCCTGCCTGGCAGTGCCAGCCTATCTTTATAGTAACTAGGGATCTACATCTGAAACTAAATCTGAAAATACCACTATTTCTTGAACATGAATCACCCAAATTCTGCGTTTATACAAGGGGCAATTATTTTTTCTGTTTCTGCATGTGGACGGGAATTTTTCAATTTTTATAAGATCGTTAATTTGTATTTCTCCTTTTTAATGAAATAAACAAACAATAGAAACTCAACATCCTCGGCTACTGTCAGTAGTAATACTATATATTGGTAGATAATAGTAGAAACCGATCTGACCGTAAGAAAATCGTAGGGGTAATCCTATCACGGGGAGTCAACACACACTGTGTCTATAACAGTGTGAGATGACTCCTACAACTGCGCATGCGCCAACGACCAACCAACACCAGCGACCAACTGAAACTGTGACACCGGTACCGGGCCAAGTTATTTTTAGTCTTTCTCTCCCTTTCCCTTTTTCCCCTTTTGCATGGTGATTTTTGTTTACTTTTTGGTGTAGAATCGAAGAAAAGGGTTTGAAAATACATTTTCTGCCAGGTTTTGGTGAATATTCATGATTTTGAGGCGGAAGGATACAAGAGTTGTGAGGTTGGTTACGTTGAAAGGGGGGGCCGAAAATTGCCTGGTTAGCTGTCTCTACTTCCAGCTTGTGTATCTCAAGTTTTTCATGGTGAACCTCATACATGCTTTTGGGCAAGAGTTTGCCACGTGTTGCTCCATCTGTGGCAGAAAGCGTTCTACCCAACGAATATTTGGGAAAAAGTTACAGCCGGTCTAAGAGACGAGAATTAACATTGAAGTCAATGGGGAAATAATTAGTGATCTGTGGCCAACTATTATCGTTTGCACTTTAGAGTTACACCCCCCTGGAATCTAGGCGGCGTTTGTCAGATAACATATGGATGAACGCTAGATCGGAGACGGTCCTACGCATTTTATGACGTCACATATGGATTGTGGGTTAGGGTAAGGGTTAGACTTGGCCCAGGGTTAGGGTTAGGGATAGTCTTGTTTACATCTCGAGACTTTGACGAAATCTACAGATCCTAGCCTTTACCCTAAAGTCCCTAACCCTAACCCACAATCTATATATGACGTCATATGTGCTAAAATGCGCTGGACCGTCTTCGATCGTGCGTTCTCCTAACCTATCATGGCTATCATTCAGATGTAATATGCTTTATTTAAAAACAAATCCATTTATTTGTAATTAGTTGTATTTATTTCCAAATTAACATGACATTAGTGGCTGCTACCAGTCGATTTTTTCGTCTCTATATTTTGAGCCCAGAGGCTTTTATTGTTTGCATAGTTCTGCTAGTACTTTACAATTCATTGACACATGTCAAGCCGATCTGGCAAGTAGTTCAAAAAGCAAAAGTAAAATTACAACTCAAATGGCGAGGACAAAAAAACGTTGCGAACATTGTTGCCGACCCGCTTGATGACAAGACAAAGGCATCCTGGCAACTTCGTAGAGAGAATGTTGCAATGTATGCCATTCAAGGCAGACGACCGCATATGGAGGATCGTTTTAACGTTGTCAATGATTTTGAACATACCAATACATCTATTTATGGTATTTTTGATGGACATGGAGGAGAGGTAATTTTTGTTTTGAATTTATTTAGAGTAGCTAAATCGCTAATATTTGGGACCTAGAAATGGATACAAATGGGTCACAACACATTTAATAATGTAATATAAATGTACCGTACGTAAACTGATTCGGGTAGACTAATCGAATCCATGATGACCACTCGGACCAAAGACCACTCAGACCAAGACCAGTCGGACCAACTGATAGACCACTCGGCCCAAACAAAAAGACTACTCGGGACTATACAAAAAGACCACTTGGACCAAACAAAAAAGTGTTGTTTATTGTGTTTGCTTTAATATGACAACTCGAACCAATAAAGTGTTTTTTTTTAATAGATTGATAATTGTGTTTGTTTTAATATGACTACTCGAACCAATAATAAAGTGTTGTTTTAATACGGATTAACTAGTTATTTAGTATGTAGAATTTGATAATACACATTGTTGTAAAGAAATAAAGAAGATTCTCGAGTGAGAAAGCGCTGGATTTATATACATATTTATTTTTTGAAAATCAATTGTGACAATTTCAAATGACCAAGTGACAAGTAAAAAATATTTCTAAAATTTTACAAATATTTCACCCCCTGACTTATTGGAATAAACTGTAACAATTGGCATTGCCAAATTCCAACCAACTATATCAGCTAATTCATCAGAGCACAATAATAATAATAATAATAAATTCTTTATTTTCAAAAGCTAACTGCCTTGCCTGTCAACATCAAAGAGCAGAGCTAACTGTGTGTTGTCTCTCAACGTCAAAGAACAATTCCGTGTGAAAAGTGTGCATGAATCGACAGTATAAATTGTAAAATAAAGGCTGGATTCACAATCACAGGGTTTATCAATTTTAAAATACGCCACGTGCATTTATAGTTCAGTGGTACGCACGATAATATGTAAAGATATTTAACCGAGAAAAAAGACAAATATATACTGCAGCCCGCCTATGGTACGTATTATGAAAAATGTAGTATTCATCTAGAAATGAAATAGTATAAGAACGCATGTAACTTCATGTACACCACATATAAATCCATGTATAAATGATAAAGACAGATGTTTAAAAGAGAAAAGAATACCGCTAAAATTATAAAATCTTTATTTTCTAAATCAACCATGCACTAATCTTATATAATCAACCTAATCAAACTGACACAAATAAATCATGTCCGAATGGTCTATTGGGTTGGTCCAAGTAGCAAAGATAAATATTGGTCCAAGTGCTCTTACAATATAAATCAATTGCTCCGAGTGGTGTTTTGGTTTGGTCCGAGTAGTCTTTTTCGTTGGTCCGAGTGGTCTCTGTTATGATCCGAGTGGTCTATCAGTTGGTCCGACTGGTCTTGGTCTGAGTGGTCTTTGGTCCAAGTGGTCTGGATACCGACTAATCACCGGAATACATTTACAATCACCGGAATTCACATACAATCACAGGAATTCACCAGAATTCACTTCAAAATCCCCCGATTCCTCCCACAAAACTCATTTATTTTAAATGCATAATACATTATAATATAAAGAATAACTATTTTGATCTCTCCACGGGCCAGATGAAGGCATTGTGGTGTATTTATTTGAAAGACTATTGGAATTCATATCAAATAATTATATGCATCATGATTATGATAACGTATGGCGCGCATCTTATTACCCAAAATAACAATTTGCTTCAAATTACCTGTTAACTCCAAAATAACAGCCAATAACTCCAAAAATGTTGACTGTGGAAACACAAAATAAAAATTTAGTTGAATTTAATACGCCTCGCTGCTTTGTGCCCAAATAGGAGGTTGACAAGAAACTAATGTACATGTATACTTTCGTTGCAATGCGTTGTAATGTATTGTAATTAGACATTGATTAATAGTTATTAAAACAGTAATTATATGCACGAAATTTAACATATTGGTAGCGTGAAGAAATGATGATGAATCAAAACTATTTCAGAATACTTTCTCTGTGTCCCGGAAGTAAACTATGTCGTGTGGACGGCTTAACCAACGTATTTCTACAATTACACTACTGTCTGTTCCAGGTGATACTCCAACTCGAAAAATGCTTGCCATGCCTTTATTTTTTGATAAAAATGGCTAAAACTTTGTGACATACCTGCATTTGTCCTCCCTTTGATTTCTCCCCTTAAAATAAATGACTAGAAGTCCGATCAAATCCAGTATTCTCTTGTAAATTTCATATTATTTCGACATTGTCACTTTCTCAGAACATAAACATTACGACAGCGCGTGCGTTAAATAGGACGCTTGCATTTTGCATTGGGGTAGACAGGTACTTTATAAATTTGGTGCATTCAGTTAGAAATGTCTAGTGAAGGAGAATTCGCCCGTTTGTTTCGCGACAATAATACTTATTAGGGTTTCACACTCTGAAGGTTGTGTGAAACAATATTGTTTTTGTTTGGATAAATATGTTTTGTCTGTTTTCACCTTGCTTATTTTGCACAAAAATTCTCACTGGATAATATGGAGTGACTTAAAGATTAAAGCTATTTTGAAAAGTCGGCACATGCCAGAACCACGCAACTCTCCAAAATAAGTAAATTTGTGTAAGAGGTTAGCCCTTATTTGAATTTGAATATATATGTCGCGTAAAATGATTCCGAATTTTGTTTTCTGGGACATTGTAGCTCTGTTTGAGAGCAACGTGCATTTCTTACCTTTTCACAACACTTTTAGGGGTTAAATTTTAGTTACTGTTGTAAATAAGCAGAGCAAGACCAAAGCCAATTTTGGAATTTATTTCATTTTCCTGCAATTTAGATGTTTAAACTGAAACATAACTATTTTCAAAGGCATATATAAGAGCATACGAACATCTGTGGTTGATTTTAAATTTTTGACATATGCCAGTTTGTGGGAATCACTTTTTATGCCCATAAAAAAAAAAATTGCAGCAATCTGTGAATATTCCTTAGATGTAACCAATAGATCACTGAAAATGACGTCATCCTGGCAAATATTGTATTTTCACGAACAGATTTTAATATTCTCCACTGTCCATTACATTATCGAAACAAACGAATGTCAGGAAAATATAGTTCCTTGAATAATGAAATATTGCTATGCACAATTTCAGGATAAAAAAAAATATATACACGTAAATTGTGTGTACAGTGCTCTACAAAACAGGACAGCAAATTAAGGACGGTTAAAAACTGTTTACCAAAATTAGATAAATTTGACCTGACCAGTTAGTGACCATCCACATTCTACATGGTAATGACTAGTATGTGAGTGAATTTCTTTTCAAGATGCATTATGTAAGAGCTATATTTGCCTGTTATAGGTCTTCCTTTTTAAGCCCTAAATGTTATTTTAATTTATTAATTAGACATTTATTCTCATGATCCGTTAGGCTTACATAATCAACTATCTAAAGTATCAGATGGTCGTTTTTATACGTCCACATTCACCCGTGTCTGTGTGTGTATGTTTGTGTCTGTGGGTTGCCTACAGGGGGCAATTCTTCATGGATTTTCTTCAAACTTTGTATACTTATTCCTTATACCCCAAGGAAGATCCCTATTGTTTTTGGTGCATGCCCGACCCCCAGGGGCAGAGGCATGCCCATTTCTAGTATTTGTTTGTTTGTCGTCTACAGGCCACATTTCTTAACTTATAATCTTGAAACTTTGCATACATATTCTTTGTACCCTAAGGAACATCCCTTTCGTTTGGGGTGCATGCCCAACCCCCAGGGGCAGATCCACGCCCATTTTCTATTTGTGTGTCGCCTACAGGCCACAATTCTTAATCGGTCATCTTGAAACCTAAATACTTATTCCTTATACCCTAAGGATGATCCCTTTTGTTTTTGGTGCATGCCCGACCCCCGTGGAACAGCAACGCCCATTTCTTGTATTTATTTGTCTGTCGTCTACAGGCTGCATATCTTGAAACTTTGTCATCTTGAAACTTTGAATACTTATTCTTGGTACCTTAAGGAAGATCCCTATTGCTTGTGGTGCATGCCCAACCCCCAGGGACAGTGCCACGCACATTTTCTTTTTGTGTGTCTGTGTGTCACCTACAGGCCACAATTCTTAATCGATCGTCTTGAAAACTTTTTTTATACTTGTTCCTTATACCCTAAGGCTGACCATTATTATTTTTGGTGGATGCCGGACCCCGTGGGACAGAGCCACGCCCAATGTTTTTGTGTCTTGTGTTCGCCTTACAGGATGCAATTCTTAACAGATCCTTTTAAAAATTTACATACCTATTCCTTATACCCTAAGGATGACCCCTATTGTTTTTGGTGATTTCCTAACCCCCAGGGGCAGAGCCATGCCCATTTTTACTTCGTGTCTGTGTGTGTTGTCTACAGGCCACGATTCTTAATGGATCGTCTTTTAACTTGGGATATGTCCCGACACCCACAGGCAAGACACGCCCAATTTTTGTGTTTGTCGTTTACGGGCCGCAATTCTGAATGAATCAGCTTGGTACTTGGCATATGTATTCCTTATAGCCTGAGGGCGTCCACTATTGATTTTGGTGAATGTCCCGACCCCCAGGGGCAGAGCCACGCCCACTTTTTGCCTTAAGCGTTAGGAAGGCACATTTCTGAATGGATTATCTTGGTATACTTATTCTTTATACTCTAAGGATGGCAACTATTGATGTTGAGGCACGAGCCTCAACCCTAAACAAACCAAATGCCTAGCCTTCTTGACAAAGTACCATATCAATCAAAGCAGGAATGTGGACGTACATGTATATTGTAGCGTTAGCATTATGTTTCATTATCTATTTTCAAACTAGCTTATATCGATACCAAAAACTTACATCCCTTCGACGGAGGGCAATTAAATATTTAAGTTAGTGGGACAAACAACTGTGGTCTCGGATTCAGTAAATAACTTTTTCAAAGGAGTTATATACTCTACTCGACCGAAACATCTGCCTATACATCCAATAAGGGTGAAACGGCTACTGAAACGACTTAAAGCAAACCCAGCACCCCTTGTCCACATAGGCTCGTCCAGAAAACTAGGCCAAACATGGCTGTTTCCCGTAGTAAGATATCAACAAACCACAGTTTTTCACGGGAGAAAGGCTATAAAGCTTGACCTGAACTTAGTTCTCACAAGACAGAAAGCAATGGGATGACCATTCCAGGTATTTCCCAGAGTATTAGCCATTTTTATACGCCCACATTGAAATGTGATCGTATATTGTCGTCGCCCCCGTCCATCTGTCCGTCCGTCCGTCGGTCCGGCGTCCACAATTGCTTGTGGACGCTCTAGAGGCTAAAGTTAATATCCGATTGACTTTAAATTTATACACAGTATTTAAGGTCATGAGACGAAGAAGCCTATTGTTTTTCAGCGATTTCCGATAATAACTACCAGAGTTATGGCCCTTGATCACTTCAAAAAATCTTGTGGACGCTCTAGAGGCCAAAGTTAATATCCGATTGGCTTTAAATTTATACACAGTGTTTAAGGTCATAAGACGAAGAAGCCTATTGATTTTCAGCGATTTCCCATAATTAGTGCCAGAGTTATGGCCCTTGATCACTTCAAAAAATCTTGTGGACGCTCTAAAAGCCAAAGTTAATATCCGATTGACTTTAAATTTATACACAGTGTTTAAGGTCATAAGACGTAGAAGCCTATTGATTTTCAGCGATTTCTGATAATTAGTGCCAGAGTTATGGCCCTTGATCACTTCAAAAAAATCTTGTGAACGCTCTAGAGGCCAAAGTTAATATCCGTTTGACTTTAAATTCATACACAGTGTTTAAGGTCATAAGACGAAGATGCCTATTGTTTTCAGCGATTTCCGATAATTAGTGCCAGAGTTATGGTCCTTGATCACTTCAAAAAATCTTGTGGATGCTCTAGAGGCCAAAGTAGATATCCGATTAACTTCAAATTTATACACAGTCTTTAAAGCCATGAGACGAAGAAGCTTATTGATTTTCAGCGATTTCTGATAATTAATGCCAGAGTTGTGGCCCTTGATCACTTCAAAATATCTTATGGATGCTCTAGAGGCCAAAGTTGATATCCGATTGACTTCAAATTTATACACAGTGTTTAAGGCCATGAGACGAAGAAGCCTATCGATTTTCAGCGATTTCTGATAATTAGTGCCAGAGTTGTGGCCCTTGATCACTTCAAAATATCTTGTGGATGCTGTAGAGGCCAAAGTTAATATCTGATTGACTTTAAATTTATACACAGTGTTTAAGGTCATGCGACGAAGAAGCCTATTGATTTTCAGCGATCTCTGATAATTATTGCCTGAGTTGTGGCCCTTGATCACATAAAAAAAATTCTGTGGACGCTCTAGAGGCCAAAGTTAATATCCGATTGACTTTAAATTTACACACACTGTTTAAGTTTAAGGTCATGAGACGAAGAAGCCTACTGATTTTCAGCGATTTCAAAAAATTACTTGCAGAGTTATCTCCCTTGATCACTGCAAAAACCCTTGTGACACTATAGATGCCAAACTTATCATCCGATTGACTTCAGATTGATACACAGAGTTTAAGGTGTTGAAACGAACAAGTATTTTGATTTTCAATGAATTTTGATAACTGAACAGCTAAATCCATGATGTTAAATGTTTCCTATACTAATTGTTAGCGTGGGGCAAAACTTTATAAAAAGCAAACAAATTCTAATGATTTTCAGATAATTACATGATGAGTTGTTACTCTTAATCAGATTTTAGTGTATTACAAATGTTTGATTACCAAAAAAAGTAAAAATATGCGACAACCCTTGTTGACTGCCCGGACGATTTAGCTGCTGTGGGCGTATGTTTCGTTGCCTGGCAACCTATCTTAATTAAAATTTGAAGAAATGACAAGCAATTTTCGAGTTGTAGTATTACCTGGAACAGACAGTAAGTCATGTGGACAACTCCACCAACGAGTGTGGACGACTTCACCAACTGGGCGACTTCGCATTTTACAGTGCGAATTCAGATATTTTGTAAGTGAATTCCGGTATTTTAAAGTAATTTATTTTAAAGTAAAATATTAGTAAATGCGAATTCAGGTGAATTCTCGTGTTTATATGTTTTCAATATGATTTCCAGTGATTTTATGTATTTTTAAGCATGGACCATAGGTCCATGTTTTAAGTAAATAGGAAGATTTTGCAGTCAAATTTTAATATCTTCAAAGTGAATTCCGGTGATTGTACCGATGATAGTAAATGAATTCCGGTGTATGGATTTGGTCATAACATGGGAATACTCTGAGCAGGGACAATTAATTATTGTCAGCAAATATATGCATCATGATTATGATAACATACGTAGGACGTGCATCTTATTACAAAAAATAACAATTTGTTTCAAATTACCCATTAACTCCAAAATAACAGCCAATAACTCCAAAAATGTTGACTGTGGAAACACAAAATAAAAAATTAGTTGAATTTAAGACACCTCGCTGCTATTTGCCCAAATCGGAGGTTCACGGGAGATAAATCGTGTATGTGATTTTAATTGACAAGAAACGTAAGGCGCGTCGAATTACCCAATAACTACAAAACAACACCCAGTAACTCCAATGATGTTGACTGTGGAAACACAAAAGAGCAATTTAGCTGTGTTTGCGAAACCTCACTACGCTGTGCCCAAATCGGAGGTTCATGAGAGATAACTCATGTGTGATTTGTTGTTGACAAGAAACTAATGTATACTTTCGTTGCAATTCGTTGTAATGTATTGTAAATGGAGATTCATTGAGTTTTTTTTTATTAAAACAGTAAGTATATGCATGAAACATATATTTTGGTATATATAGCGCAATAACCAATTCAATATTATAGCTATAGCTATTTATTTATAATTGCAAATTGTGTCGATTGTCACTTTCAGTCGTCTTCATCGTAATTCGTTTTCAAATAGATAAAATCAATTCAGCCAAGAACCGCTCCGGTAGTCTTTTAAATAAATAGACCTACAGCGCCAATCTGTTTTACAGAGAATTAATTACTTACGAATTATCTCTGTAACAGATGACTGTCCACAACACGTGCGTTGACTGCACATGGCGTCAGTCATTGGCTCAAAGGCTCGTGCAATGTTTACATAACACCTAACTGCTTCGGGCAAAATAATGCATTTTACTCATTTTAATACCCATTTACACTAAATAGGAAATATTTTTTAACTACAAATACTTCAAACGTCTTTATTTATTTTTCTTTTACCTCAAAAAAATGTTTGAGATTTTAATTTGTCAGAGTAAAAAAGTTAATATGCCGAACTCATTAGGTCTCGTCGATGTCATGCTTATCAGTGATTGTAGCGGCCAAGCGAATATTCACTGCGGGATCAGTTTGCTACAGCGCCTTTATCTAGCCTATCTGGAGTTTTGTGGGAGAAATCGGGGGTTGGGGGGGGTGAAGTGAATTCCGGTGATTATATGTGAATTCCGGTGATTGTAAATGAATTCCGGTTAATTTCGGTGAATTCTGGTGGTTGGTCGGGCCCAATTTATTTACTAGGACTATGAATGCTTTGACGTCACCGTGGCTGATTTTCATCGATGGCGTCAAAAATCAGGATGCGAATTACGAAAGACTTATTTGTTAGTACATAAAATGATAATGATTTACATGTTATGAATCAGCATTGAATTAGCCTTACAGTGGTGTTTATATTTAGGTACGTTAATTATATGCCGAGAAATTGTCAGTTGAACAGCGCATACGGCATATCGAGGTATTTTCTCACCATGACATTTTATGGCACACAGTTTTTGTTCAAATTTCTCTCGTCTTGAATGTTATTTTTAGCTAATGGTGACACACAGAAGATCCAGAATTCTTGTCTAGTAAAAAAGAGGGAATGCTAAATTTTGTTATACCACTTATGCCCGATTTCTAACTCGATTAGAAGCCAAGATATGTCAAATTGAAGGAATAATTAGCTTTTTCATATTATTTCTAAAAAATATTTTTCACATGTACACACGGATTTGTGAAGAAGAATATGTTTTCTACAAACTACTAAAAAAAACATATGTGAAAATATTGATAAATAGATAGCTACGACACTAATGTGTGAGTGAGGGGTAGGCGTCAATTCTTGACACAGAATCCAGGGATCGTGGCCGCACAACGTTAGCTTCGGAGCCCTCGCGAGATTTTCTAGGAAATATCCACAGAAGAAGATTGTGGAACATTATGTAAGTTTTCAAATGTAGAATTCGTCTTAATCTAACAAAACAAATGTAACTAGCTTTGCCACACAAGAAAAAAAGTTTCATTGGAATGGAAAATTTTCTGGAAAGTTGAACATGTCTACACTACATTGAAATAATTCCCCATTGAAGCTGTTCATTTTAATCAACCAGAAATTGGCTTTATTATTGAACTTTAACACACGGTATTTTGACAGCAATAGTGATCAATGTACAAATAAAAATTTAGAGTTTGAGTTTGTCTTTGAATTTTCCATTTTAAAGACCGCTGAGGTATTATATAAAATAAAGGAATTAGATCTGCAGGTAATATTAAATCAGTCCCTCGAGAGAAAATTAAACAGAAAATTCTAATATTTTGAAATCTAATTATGACTTACAAAGTCTTTTTGAATTATTTCAAACGTTATGAAGAAAAATTAGATGACCAATAATATTATATCCAATGTTATGCACCTTTTATGTAGACTAGTAGTATTATGTATCTGCAGATATGGCTTCAGACATGTATGTAAGGAGTATTATCACCCAATAATATATATATGAACAGAACAAGCATTGTTTCTCCCCAGGGCGTATGACACTCTTATCATAATCTAAGGCTAAGCATAACTATTTTTATTTCAATCATATTCAATACTTAACAATAGTCAAGTAAAAAAATTTAAGTTTGTAATAATACTACAATTTGTAAAAATGATAATCAATAATTACCAACTATTTCAATTCTTATTTTTATTTTATTTTATTTTTACTTATTGTAATTTAAAGCACTTAATAGTTCTAATCATGCCTCCCTTCAACACTATAACATCAAGTGGAAGTACTATTCACCATTCCAAATAGTCAGCCATCAGTGACCATTGATTATTTATAAGTCATTGTTCTAAGGGTTTTTCGAATATCAGTACAATCACTCGCATGATCATGCATATATCAATTATTTTTCATCATAATACAATCAAATCTCATCTTCTTGGGATGTTGTCATTATTAAAACCAGATCAAATCGTTGTAAATACTCCACAACAATCAATTCATTAATCATTTGTGTTTATTTCAGTGAAAGGGGTGGTTGATAGCATTTGATCAAATTCCATTTTCTTAGAACGTTTGTCATTATTAAAACCTACAAATCATTGTATATACTCCACAACAAATTACCTATTAATCAATTAGTCAGTTTGTTTTTATTTTCAGTTAAAGTTTCTTTCCCAGTAAAATATTTATCGAGTGGTTATTTCCAATAAAAGTATGGCAATTTTGGTATGGATGGAAAGTAGAAACATCCAATCTTACTAGAAAAATAATGAATCCCCTGAAAAACACCCATGGGCCAAGCACTGGGCGAAAATCTCAGGGTATCCTTAATCGTCAACCCGATCCATAGTGGTTCCCACACGCGTGACGCGAAGGGATGTGCGCGCAGGTTGTATGAGGTCAAGGCATAGAAAGAGGGAGCACCCAATGTGTAGTGCACTCTTGTTGACAAGCGTAATGGCGAGTGGACGTGGAAGAGGTGAAAGACTAAAACGCACAACAGATACAGAGATTAAACTGCGGAGAAAGAAATGGGCAGAAGATAATCCAAGAATTTACTTAGGCTTCAACATTTAGGGTAAATGGACAGCGATTAAAGAGAAATACAACATCGGGAAGTCGCGTCTATGCTGATTGAATGTTGGTAAGTTTTCATGTTGTGGCTTCTACTTTGGCTTGCATTCGATTTTTTTTTATTGAAGTTGGTTGTAGGTTTCGTTTGGGATATAGACCTAATTATTGAATTATATTAATTTTCATTTTCTAAAGAGTATTTTGTGTTTATAGAATATGTTGGCTGAATATTAATGATGTTGACGATTCTCTTTTTTTGCAAGATGTCGGCGCCCAAAAAAAACAGTAAACATTGCCACTGCTTCCATGTTGACCATTTCACTTTTCCCATATACATTTACATGTATACTATTTGTATAGGCCTATCAACTGGTTAAAATAATATAAGGCCCGTGGTTGTATCTAATTGACACTCTTTAAACGCAACTAGTTGTTACAAATATCCCAACTTTCCAGAGCTTCATTTATATAAGATAGATAAGTATAAGTATATACATTTATATATTTTAGGAACCAACACAAAGAGAAAGAACTGGAAGGTAGATCTGTCCCTGGGCAGAGTTCTACAAAAGCTAAATATGTTCATCAAATGTAAGTGTAAACCATGCTAATTTCGTAAGATATTGCGATCTTTATTTTATTCATTGCAGATCTATATGTATTTGTTGCAAATGCAGACACAATTCCTGTGTATGGATGTTAATTTTCAAAATTTAATACATACAGTAGAATGTGTGCTGATGAATATCAATCAATTTTTTTAATTACAGGCAAATTGGTGTAGGTCTGACTTCAGTGTACACATTGACATGTAAAAAAAAAAGGATACTTGACAGTGAAATTCAAAATGAGAGTAGGTCATAGGGCCGCTGTCCGGGCAAAATGTGGCTTTTTGCACTGCCTGTCTTCATTAGCCTGGATGCAATTAAGTTTAAAATGTTTTTACAATGACTCAATAAGACAAATTATGGCTTATAATATAATTAGGATTATTTTATTTCAGACATACAGGGGAATTAGAAAGCTTCCACCAACATATTTTAATGTATGCTGCAAAAAGATTTTCATATAGGTATGTCATTGTATATTGTTGGAATGAATAAATCCCAAAATGAAAATTTATTTTGATGTTTATTTATTTTGTATGTCATTAATTTTGTATGTAGACTGAATAAATCTCCAAATTTATTTTGATGGTGTTCCATATCTTTAAATTCTGGCTTTGTATTGTTGTAGCTACCCTATGTACAAGGCTAGAAACTATTTGGCAGCTATAGACTACCAGCAACACAAAGAGAGAGGACAAGCCCTTGACAAGGTCGGGAATCTGAGGTGAGTTTGCCTTGTTATGGTGTAGGAGCTTATGTGGTGGTTGAATATACAATTAGACAATCTAACAATTGCTATTTAGATCAAGTCTGTTTATTGAGTCAAGTTGTATGGTTTCGATACGAAGCTGGCTTTATACGGAATAGGGTCGATTACCACTCCCCCCATCCTCCAACAAAGTTTCCTTCCACTGCTCCTGACAAAATAGTATCTTATTAAATTTTAGTCGAGAAATGACCTAAATTGTGTCAAGTGTGTAACGCCACCCCCCCTCTCTCCCCATTCTTGGCATAACAAAATACAAATGTTATTCTCTCTCCCCATTCTTGACATAATAAAATACAAATGTTATTCTCATATATTCATTAATTGCCAATACAATAGATTACAAAATTTAAAATTTTACAGGTTTCACAGGCTATATTCTATAAGAAAAAATACTTGGAGTGTTGTTCCTGTAAAGGTTGAAAAAGAATACAAATACATGGATAATATCCTTAGTGGAATTTTGGATAGAATTAGGAATCCAAGAAAAATAAAAAGAAACATTGCAGTCGTGTCACCTCCGTCAACAAAAGAACTTGTTGCAATAAAAAAATCGAGATTTGCTTAGTTACTTCCAAGGGTTATAATTAGAATTTCCGACATTTTAAATCATACAGCTATTACTGATATCTATTACTGTGTCTAAAATGGGTATATCGTCCTTTTGCACTGGGGAACGTTTGTCTGATGCGCATAGTTACACAGCTTGGTACAACTCTTCTGATGCCCGAACCAAGACGTCCATGTCTCCATAACGTGAAGTTTCTGTATGCTGTGTAGCGTGCGGTTTCGTTATAGTTTACCATTCTTTCATTATGTCTACCCATCATATCCCTGAAGTAACCATCGGAAATAGCTATAACATTTTGATCCAAAATCAACTGATCCATTTCCTGCAGAAGAGATATTTACAATAATATGTAAACATACATTATGCTAGAGCTACATGTAAATCTGCCTATTGATATTATTAGATAACTGATCTAGGCCATAATCAACTCTCGATGGCACAGGATTTCTCTGATAGACTAGAATGTTTCAATCATATTTTCATTTAATTTAAAAATGGAGGAGCGAACATTAGCTTCGATCAGCAAGTATGGTGGTTTAAATTTTTACACATGTCTTGTCAAACCTTCAAAGGCTAATATCTTCAATAGAGTAATTTGAATGAAATTATTCATTTTTTAACATTCCATAACTTCGACTATTATAGCAATAAGAGTTTATCTAAATTTTACATAATGTATCTTTAACATGAAATATTTTTGTTTATACATATTTCATATTGTAAAAATTGTAAATATGTTTGATTTCATTGGCGTTACTGTTTTTATTTATTATATTTTAATGCTTTAAACTTACAATTCTTGTGGAAATACAAAAAGCTGGTTGGCATCCACAGCAGACACATTCTATATCCACTTACATCTCTCCACAGTGGTTACAAACACACCAGTCGGGTGAAACTCTATCTTGTGCTGGTTGTGGATCTTCTGGGCTTGCATTAGCACTCTGACTCAGGTCAAATATAAGAGCTGGTTCTCTATTTGCAACGGCTAAGACAAGTTCTCGAAGTCTTGTTGTATCAACAGCATTTATGGTTGTCTGTAAATAAAATGTTATGTTGTTTAATTACTGTGGAATTTTTTTTTATCACCTTAAAATCTAGATTATTTGTAAAATTAATAGTTAAATAAAATGTATAAATCTTTTATAAGTTGTTGTCTTCTATTTTCCATTCGTCCAGCTAATCTTTGTCTGTCCTCCTCCAAAACCGCTGCTCTTTGTGTGCCTCTTCCTCTTCCCCTTCCACTGGATGTAGAAATACTTCTGTCTCGACCCCTGCCCCTAGAACGGGGTCTGCCTCTTCCCCTGCCTCTTACTACTGGAGCTACTGTTACAGGAGAATCCCCACTTGAACCAGAACTCTTAAACGAGACAATGAATATGATAATATTATAAGAAACATTTTATTTCAATAGTTTGCCCGCTTATAAGAGTTTTAGCAGTTGGAGGAGCCAAAGAAAAAGTTGAACAGTCGACTACTAGGAGTCGAAGAAAACCCCCAAAGTTGGATAGTCGACTCTCCTTGTGTCACTGAACTCAATGACAGACCTTATGCTCTAAAGCACACATACTAGAAAAATCTCTGCCCAGCTGAAGATGAATCTTGGATATAAATGTATCAATATCATCCTATAAATTTTATTGCAACAGGGAATATTGAACATTTAGGAAGTCAACATTACAGCCTTGTGTACATTATAAATAATAAACCAAAGAATGAAAATTGATTTATTATAAGGGACAGGTGTTAGAAATTGGAATACAAAAAGTTCTCTAAAACAAAAAAACTAGAAGCAATTTCCATGTATACATAGGCTTATTGCCACTATTGGATTGCAGAAATTCATATCCGACGGGTCCTTCCAAAGTATTAACATAACTTTATGAAAAGGCGCTATCATGATATTTTTTCCTCGTTAATTTTAAAAAGATAACGTATATGATAATCTTTTTTTTTTTTTTAAGATATAGCGAAGCTGTCTCGCACGGTGACAATGATATTTTAGGCTAACTCCACAAATCCCGTACCCACACATTTATGTACAAGAAGGAATGCAAATCTTAATAATAAAGCAAAATTTAATTACCATTGAAGTGTCATATTACGTTCTCCTTTCGTAAAACCTGCATTGACAGCCACTTAAATTCACCGCTTTTACACATCCAGATAAGTGTACAACAGTCAACACAACGATACATCGTCTTTTATATTTTCAACGAATTCTCCCTCGGCTTACTCGTTTCCGTGACGTTCAACTCACGTCACAAACATGGCTTCTTAAAATAAATATTTTACAGCTTGTGGTGTTTCCCGTGGATAGCAGTGTTGTTAGAGGGATTTGAGGCAAAATTGTGATTGTTTAATTAGTTTGAGTATGTTTTTAGTCTAAATATATCATCAAATCACCCAGTTTGTTCACGGGAAGGCATCTTTAAGTGTTATTATTGAATGGTGTAAATAGCGTTTCAAATGTATAATCCTTAATTAAATTAGATTCCCTTTAGGTACATGCAAATTAAGGGAGACCCCTGTTTTGTCAGCATTGAGAATGTATTGTTATGCACATGTATATATTGACTTGTCTTATTTTTATACGTCCACATTCATAATGTGAACGTATTATGCCGTCGCCCCTGTCTCTGTGTGTGTGTGTGTGTGTGTCTGTGGTTCGCCTACAGGGTGCAATTCTTCATGGATTTTCTTCAAACTTTGTATACTTATTCCTTATACCCAAAGGAAGATCCCTATTGTTTTTGGTGCATGCCCGAGCCCCAGGGACTGAGCCACGCCCATTTTTAGTATTTGTTTGTTTGTCGTCTACAGGCCACATTTCTTAACTTATAATCTTGAAACTTTGAATGCATATTCTTTGTACCCCAAAGAACATCCCTATTGTTTGGGGTGCATGCCCAACCCCCAGGGGCAGAGCCACGCCCATTTTCTTTTTGTGTGTCTTTGTGTCGCCTACAGGGCGCAATTCTTAATGGATTTTCTTAAAACTTTGTATATTTACTCTTTATACCCTAAGGATGACCCCTATCGTTTGGGGTGCATGCCCAACACCCAGGGGCAGAGCCACGCCCATTTTCTTTTTGTGTGTCCGTGTGTTGCCTACAGGGCGCAATTCTAACTGGATTTTCTTAAAACTTGGTATACTTACTCTTTACACCCTAAGGATGATCCCTATTGTTTTTTGGTGCATGCCCGACCCCCAGGGGCAGAGCCACGCCCATTCCTTGTATTAATTGTTTGTCGTCTACAAGCCACATTTCTTAACGTATCATATTGAAACTTTGAATGCTTATTCTTTGTACCCTAAGGAACATTCCTATCATTTGGGGTGCATGCCCAAACCCCCAGGGGCAGTGTCACGCCCATTTTCTTTTTGTGTGTCGCCTACAGGCCACAATTCTTAATCGGTCATCTTGAAACTTAAAATACTTATTCCTTATACACTAAGGATGGTCCCTTTTGTTTTGGGTGCATGCCCGACACCCGTGGGACAGCAACGCCCATTTCTTGTATTTGTTTGTCTCTCGTCTACAGGCTGCATTTCTTAATGTATCATCTTGAAACTTTGAATACTTATTCTTGGTACCTTAAGGAAGATCCCTATTGTTTTTGGTGCATGCCCGACCCCCAGGGACAGTGCCACGCCCATTTTCTTTTTGTGTGTCTGTGTGTCACCTACAGGCCACAATTCTTAATCGATCATCTTGAATTTTTTTTTATACTTATTCCTTATACCCTAAGGCTGACCACTATATTTTTATACGCCCACATTTTCATGTGGACGTATTATGTCGTCGCCCCTGTCCGTCCGGACGTCCGTCCGGACGTCCGTCCGTCCGTCCACAATTTGTTTGTGGACTCTCTACAGGTCACAATTCTTATCTGATTTTGACGAAACTTGAAATATAGGTTTATCCCCATAAGATCTCGGTTCCTTTCGATATTGGCATGTATCGGATCGGAACTTCATGGATTATGGCCCCTGATTGTACGAAATATCATGTTTTTAGCTTGTGGACCCTATAGAGGTCACAATTTTGAACCGATTGTGATGAAACTTGACATGCATGTTTATAACCCCAAAATCTTGGTTTCTTTTCGATATTTGCGGCCATCGGATCGTAGCTTCCTGAATTATGGCCCCTGATTGTCCGAAAAATCGCCCTTTTTAGCTTGTGGTCCCTCTGGAGGTCAAAATTATTATCCGATTTAAAAAACCGTTCGATTATATCACCGTTACATGGTAATGAAGGTTGAGTTCAAATTTCGTGAAAATCGGACCAAAATTGACAAACAAAATGGCCGCCGTTTGTACGCGAATAGTGTGAAAATACGTTATATCAAAGTTGTGGACCCTATAGAGGTCACAATTTTGAACCGATTTTGATGAAACTTGACATGTATGTTTATAACCCAAAGATCTTGGTTCCTTTCGATATTTGCACCCATCGGATCGTAACTTCCTGAATTATGGCCCCTGATTGTCCGAAAAATTGCCCTTTTTAGCTTGTGGTCCCTCTGGAGGTCAAAATTATTATCCGATTTAAAAAAACGTTTAATTATATCACCGTTACATGGTAATGAAGGCTCTGTTCGAATTTCGTGAAAATCAAACCAAAATTGACGGACAAAATGGCCGCCGTTTGTACGCGAATAGTGTGAAAATATGATATATCAAGGTTGTGGACCCTATAGAGGTCACAATTTTGAACCGATTTTGATGAAACTTGACATGCATGTTTATAACCCGAAGATCTTGGTTCCTTTCGATATTTGCGCTCATTGATTCATAACTTCCTGAATTATGGCCCCTGATTGTACGAAAAATCACCCTTTTTAGCTTGTGGTCCCACTGGAGGTCAAAATTATTATCCGATTTAAAAAAAACGTTTGATTATATCACCGTTACATGGTAATGAATATTGAGGTAAAATTTTGTGAAAATCGGACCAAAATTGACGGACAAAATGGCCGCCGTTTGTACGCGATTAGTGTGAAAATACGTTATATTAAGGTTGTGGACCCTATAGAGGTCACAATTTTGAACCGATTTTGATGAAACTTGACATGCATGTTTATAACCCAAAGATCTTGGTTCCTTTCGATATTTGTGCATATCGGATTGTAACTTCCTGAATTATGGCCCCTGATTGTACGAAAAATGACCTTTTTTTTAGCTTTTGGCCCCTCTGGGGTCAGAATTATTATCCCATTTAAAAAAACGTTTGATTATATCACCGTTACATCGTAATGAAGGTTGAGGTCGAATTTCGTGAAAATCGGACCAAAATTGACAGCTGTTCTTGTCAGGCCATCCATCCTTCATCACTAACAAGGGGAAACCACGCCAGAAAATCTAGATGAACTTTGTCGCCCAATGCAGGGATCAAACACCTAACCTCAAGGCTACCGAGCCAGCATCTTACCCACTTAGCAACATGATCCCCAGTCGAATTTGAAGCCTACTGAAATGAACCTTTATAATCCAAAGATCTTAATTCATTTCGATATTTGCACATAGGAAAAATCACTTTCGGTATTGCTTGTTCTCTATCCATCTCTCGAAAATGTGGGCGTATCCTGCCTGGCAGTGCCAGCCTATCTTTGGTGCATGCCGGCCTCCCTGGGACAGAGACACGCCCAATGTTTTTGTGTCTTGTGTTCGCATTCAGGGTGCAATTCTTAACAGATCCTTTTAAAAGTTTTCATGCCTATTCCTTATACCCTAAGGGTGACCCCTATTGTTTTTGGTGATTTCCTAACCCCCAGGGGCAGAGCCATGCCCATTTTTACTTTGTGGCTCTGTGTGTTGCCTACAGGCCCCAATTCTTAATGGATCGTCTTTAAACTTGGGATATGTATTCCTTATAGCCTAAGGACGACAACTGCATGTCCCCACTCCCAGAAGCAAGCCACGCCCAATTTTTGTGTTTGTCGGTTACAGGCCGCAATTCTGAATGAATCAGCTTGGTACTTGGCATATGTATACCTTATAGCCGGAGGGCGTCCACTATTGATTTTGGTGAATGTCCCGGCCCCAGGGGCAGAGCCACGCCCACTTTGTGCCTTTAGCGTCTGAAAGCCACAATTCTGAATGGATTATCTTGGTATACTTATTCCTTATACTCTAAGGACGGCAACTGTTGATGTTGAGGCACGCTAAACAAACCAAACGCCTGGCCTTCTTGACAAAGTCTTGTGTTCGCCTTCAGGGTGCAATTCTTAACAGATCCTTTTAAAAGTTTTCATGCCTATTCCTTATACCCTAAGGGTGACCCCTATTGTTTTTGGTGATTTCCTAACCCCCAGGGGCAGAGCCATGCCCATTTTTACTTTGTGGCTGTGTGTGTTGCCTACAGGCCCCAATTCTTAATGGATCGTCTTTAAACTTGGGATATGTATTCCTTATAGCCTAAGGACGACAACTGCATGTCCCCACTCCCAGAAGCAAGCCACGCCCAATTTTTGTGTTTGTCGGTTACAGGCCGCAATTCTGAATGAATCAGCTTGGTACTTGGCATATGTATACCTTATAGCCGGAGGGCGTCCACTATTGATTTTGGTGAATGTCCCGGCCCCATGGGCAGAGCCACGCCCACTTTGTGCCTTTAGCGTCTGAAAGCCACAATTCTGAATGGATTATCTTGGTATACTTATTCCTTATACTCTAAGGACGGCAACTGTTGATGTTGAGGCAACTGTTGATGTTGAGGCACGCTAAACAAACCAAACGCCTGGCCTTCTTGACAAAGTACCATATCAATCAAAGCAGGAATGTGGACGTATATTGTAGCGTTAGCGTTATGTTTTAGATTTTATCATTGCTTGATAACGACCAGAGAAGCCTAGTCGAAACGTCGCTCAGTAGCAAGCAGTAATTGTATTCCATAGAATTGTGACCAGTATACTCTAGTTCAATTACTATATGCCATTGAAACAGTTTTAATATATTTGACAGTAGATATCGCTTGTATGATAAATTACATAATCTACTGCGATATCTCCTTAGGAGATATCGCTTTACATGAATTTGATTGGTCAACCAAAAAGGAACTACTTTCTTGTATTTTATTTTAAGTAAAAGGTAACTTCTTTTTTTGTTAAAGAGAAACTGTTTTTATTTAATTGACCTTGAAGGAAATACTGGTTCAATATATAGGACTTAGCAATACGGTAAACTGCTGTCAAAAAATGATGTAATACTACACTGTAGTGTAATCAGATTCAGTAAAAGTGAAATCTATACCAAAAAATTATATTTATTTATTTGTGCATGTAAGAAAGAATTGAGTGATAAATAAAATCTCCAACTCGTGTTTTTTGATATCAAAAAATATCAACACTCGTTGATAAAGTAAAAGAGAACTCGTAGGAGATTCTCAATTTGTTGATTGGAAAAAATTCTTAAAATCTCACGGTCTTATTTAAAAGATACATTCCCGGGTACAAAAACTGGGTGATTTGATGATATATTTGGACTAAAAACATATTCGTACATTGATCACTATTGTTGTCCAAATATTGTATGTGAAAGTTCAATTATAAAGCCAATTTCTAGTTGATTAAAATCAGATAAAAGCAATTAACCGTTTTTATACGCCCACATTTTTATGTGGACGTATATTGTCGTCGCCCCTGTCCGTCCGGACGTCCGTCCGTCCGTCCGTCCGTCCGTCCACAATTTGTTTGTGGACCCTCTACAGGTCACAATTCTTATCTGATTTTGACGAAACTTGAAATATAGGTTTATCCCCAAAAGATCTCGGCTGCTTTCGATATTGGCATGTATCGGATCAAAACTTCATGGATTATGGCCCCTGATAGTACGAAAAATCACGTTTTTAGCTTGTGGACCCTATAGAGGTCACAATTTTGAACCGATTTTAATGAAACTTGACATGCATGTTTATAACCCAAAGATCTTGGTTCCTTTCGATATTTGCGACTATCAGAACGTAATTTCCTGAATTATGGCCCCTGATTGTCCGAAAAATCACCTTTTTTAGCTTATGGTCCCTCTGGAGGTCACAATTATTATCCGATTTAAAAAACCGTTCGATTATATCACCGTTACACCCTAAGGAAGGTTGAGTTCGAATTTCGGAAAAATCAGTCCAAAATTGCCATACAAAATGGCCGCCAGTTGGTACGCAAAAACTGTTAAAAAATGGTACATCAAGGTTGTGGACCCTGTAGAGGTCACAATTTTAATTCGATTTTGATGAAACTTGAAATTCATGGATATAACCCAAAGATCTTGGTTCCTTTCGATATTTGCGCGTATCGGATCGTAACTTCCTGAATTATGGCCCCTGATTATACGCAAAATCGCCTTTTTATACGCCCACATTTTCATGTGGACGTATTATGTCGTCGCCCCTGTCCGTCCGTCCGTCCGTCCGTCCGTCCGTCCACAATTTGTTTGTGGACTCTCTACAGGTCACAATTCTTATCCGATTTTGACGAAACTTGAAATATAGATTTATCCCCATAAGATCTCGGCTGCTTTCGATATTGGCATGTATCGGATGGAAACTTCATGGATTATGGCCCCTGATTGTACGAAATATCATGTTTTTAGCTTGTGGACCCTATAGAGGTCACAATTTTGAACCGATTTTGATGAAACTTGACATGCATGTTTATAACCCCAAGATCTTGGTTCCTTTCGATATTTGCGCCCATCGGATCGTAACTTCCTGAATTATGGCCCCTGATTGTCCGAAAAATCGCCCTTTTTAGCTTGTGGTCCGTCTGGAGGTCCAAATTATTATCCGATTTAAAAAACCGTTCGATTATATCACCGTTACATGGTAATGAAGGTCGAGTTCGAATTTCGTGAAAATCGGACCAAAATTGATATACAAAATGGCCGCCGTTTGTACACGAATAGTGTGAAAATATGTTATTTCAAGGTTGTGGACCCTATAGAGGTCACAATTTTGAACCGATTTTGATGAAACTTGACATGCATGTTTATAAGCCCAAGATCTTGGTTCCTTTTGATATTTGCGCCCATCGGATCATAACTTCCTGAATTATGGCCCCTGATTGTCCGAAAAATCGCCCTTTTTAGCTTGAGGTCCCTCTGGAGGTCAAAATTATTATCCAATTTAAAAAACCGTTTGATAATATCACCGTTACATGGTAATGAAGGTTGAGTTCGAATTTCGTGAAAATCGGACCCAAATTGACATACAAAATGGCTGCCGTTTATACGCGAATAGTGTGAAAATATGTTATTTCAAGGTTGTGGACCCTATAGAGGTCACAATTTTGAACCGATTGTGATGAAACTTGACATGTATGTTTATAAGCTAAAGATCTTGGTTCCTTTCTATATTTGCGGCCATCGGATCGTAACTTCCTGAATTATGGCCCCTGATTGTCCGAAAAATCGCCCTTTTTAGCTTGTGGTGGCTCTGGAGGTCAAAATTATCATCCGATTTAAAAAACCGTTTGATTATATCACCGTTACATGGTAATGAAGGTTGAGTTCAAATTTTGTGAAAATCGGACCCAAATGGACAGACAAAATGGCCCCTGTTTGTACGCGATCAGTGTGAAAATATGTTATATCAAGGTTGTGGACCCTATAGAGGTCACAATTTTGAACTGATTTTGATGAAACTTGACATGCATGTTTATAACCCGAAGATCTTGGTTCCTTTCGATATTTGCACCCATTGGTTCGTAACTTCCTGAATTATGGTCCCTGATTGTACGAAAAATCACCCTTTTTAGCTTGTGGTCCCTCGGAGGTCAAAATTATTATCCGATTTAAAAAAACGTTTGATTATATCACCGTTACATGGTAATGCAGATTGAGTTCAAATTTTGTGAAAATTGAACCCAAATTGACAGCTGTCTTGTCAGGCCATCCATCCTTCATCACTAACAAGGGGAAACCATGCCAGAAAATCTAGATGAACTTTGTCACCCAATGCAGGGATCAAACACCCAACCTCAAGGCTGCCGAGCCAGCATCTTACCCACTTAGCAACATGATTCCCAGTCGAATTTGAAGCCTACTGAAATGCACCTTTATAACCCAAAGATCTTAATTCATTTCGATATTTGCACATATCATATTCTAACTTAATGATGTAGGAAAAATCACTTTCGGTATTGCTTGTTCTCTATCCATCTCTCGAAAATGTGGGCGTATCCTGCCTGGCAGTGCCAGCCTATCTTTTTAGCTTGTGGTCCCTCTGGAGGTCACAATTATTATTCGATTTAAAAAAACGTTTGATTATATCACCGTTACACCTTAAGGAAGGTTGAGTTCGAATTTCGGGAAAATCAGACCAAAATTGCCATACAAAATGGCCGCCGTTTGTACGCGAATACTGTTAAAAAATGGTATATCATGGTTGTGGACCCTGTATAGGTCACAATTTTAATTCGATTTTGATGAAACTTGAAATGCATGGTTATAACCCAAAGGTCTTGGTTCCTTTCGATATTTGCGCATATCGGATCGTAACTTACTGAATTATGGCCCCTGATTATCCGAAAAATCGCCTATGGCCCCTCTGGAGGTCACAATTATTATCCGATTAAAAAAAACGTTTGACTCTATCATCGTTACACCCTAAGGAAGGTTGAGTTCGAATTTCGGGAAAATCGGACCAAAATTGCCATACAAAATGGCCGCCGTTTGTACGCAAATACTGTTAAAAAATGGTATATCAAGGTTGTGAACCCTGTAGAGGTCACAATTTTAATTCGATTTTGATGAAACTTGAAATTCATGGTTATAATCCAAAGATCTTGGTTCCTTTCGATATTTGCGCATATCGGATCGTAACTTCCTGAATTATGGCCCCTGATTATACGCAAAATCGCCTTTTCTTAGCTTGTGGTCCCTCTGGAGATCACAATTATTATCCGATTTAAAATAACGTTTGATTATATTACCGTTACACCGTAAGGAAGGTTGAGTTCGAATTTCGGTTAAATCGGACCAAAATTGCCATACAAAATGGCCGCCGTTTGTACGCGAATACTGTTAAAAAATTGTATATCATGGTTGTGGACCCTGTAGAGGTCACAATTTTAATTCGATTTTGATGAAACTTTAAATGCATGGTTATAACCCAAAGATCTTGGTTTCTTTCGTTATTTGCACATATCTGATCGTAACTTCCTGAATTATGGCCCCTGATTGTCCGCAAAATCGCCTGTGGTCCCACTGGAAGTCACAATTATTATCCGATTTAAAAAAACGTTTGACTCTATCACCGTTACACCCTACGGAAGGTTGATTATGAATTTTGAGAAAATCGGACCATAATTGCCAGAAAAAATGGCCGCCGTTTGTACGCGAACAGGTCACAATTCTTATCCGATTTTGACGAAAAGTCACATTTCTAGGTTGTCGGCTTCAAATTTCATGAATATCAGACTGGAACTGACCAACAAAATGGCTGCTCCCAATACAGTATGAAATACAGGACTTAATGATGTAGGAAAAATCACTTTCGGTATTGCTTGTTCTCTATCCATCTCTCAAAAATGTGGGCGTATCCTGCCTGGCAGTGCCAGCCTATCTTGTATAATTGTTTCAAGTTTTTGGGGTTTTTTTTTCAGATATATTCATCTTCCTGATGGTCTTTTGACGGACAAATTCCATTTTAGTGACAAAGGAATTAACCGTCTTTTGTATAAGTGTTTTAAGTCTTTTTATACGTCCACATTTTCATGTGAACGTATATTGTCGTCGCCCATGTTCGTCCGGACGTCCGTCCGTCCACAATTGTTTTTGAACAGTCTACAAGGTCACAATTTTTATACGCCCACATTTTCATGGGGACGTATTATGTCGTCGCCCCTGTCCGTCTGTCCGTCCGTCCACAATTTGTTTGTGGACTCTCCACAGGTCACAATTCTTATCTGATTTTGACGAAACTTGAAATATAGGTTTATCCCCAAAAGATCTCGGCTGCTTTCGATATTGGCATGTATCGGATCAAAATTTTTTGGATTATGGCCCCTGATTGTACGAAAAATCACGTTTTTAGCTTGTGGACCCTGTAGAGGTCACAATTTTGAAGCGATTTTGATGGACCTTGACATGCATGTTTATAACCCAAAGATCTTGGTTCCTTTCGATATTTGCGCCTATCGGAACGTAATTTCCTGAATTATGGCCCCTGATTGTCCGAAAAATCACCCTTTTTAGCTTGTGGTGCCTCTGGAGGTCACAATTATTATCCGATTTAAAAAAAAAACCGTTTGATTATATCACCGTTACACCCTAAGGCAGGTTGAGTTCGAATTTCGGGAAAATCGGACCAAAATTGCCATACAAAATGGCCGCCGTTTGTACGCGAATACTGTTAAAAATGGTATATCAACGTTGTGGACCCTGTAGAGGTCACAATTTTAATTCGATTTTGATGAAACTTGAAATTCATAGTTATAACCCAAAGATCTTGGTTCCTTTCGATATTTGCGCATATCGGATCGTAACTTCCTGAATTATGGCCCCTGATTATACGCAAAATCGCCTTATTATACGCCCCCATTTTCAAGTGGACGTATTATGTCGTCGCCCCTGTCAGTCCGTCCAGAATTTGTTTGTGGACTCTCTACAGGTCACAATTCTTATCCGATTTTGACAAAACTTGAAATATAGGTTTATCCCCATAAGATCTCGGCTGTTTTCGATATTGGCATGTATCGGATCAAAACTTCATGGATTATGTCCCTTGATTGTACGAAAAATCACGTTTTTAGCTTGTGGACCCTGTAGAGGTCACAATTTTGAACCGATTTTGATGAAACTTGACATGCATGTTTATAACCTAAAGATCTTGGTTCCTTTCGATATTTGCGCCTATCGGAACGTAATTTCCTGAATTATGGCCCCTGATTGTCCGAAAAATCACCCTTTTTAGCTTGTGGTGCCTCTGGAGGTCACAATTATTATCCGATTTAAAAAGCCGTTTGATTATATCACCGTTACACCCTAAGGAAGGTTGAGTTCGAATTTCGTGAAAATCGGACCAAAATTGCCATATAAAATGGCCGCCATTTGTACGCGAATACTGTTAAAAAATGGTATATCAAGGTTGTGGACCCTGTAGAGGTCACAATTTTATTTCGATTTTGATGAAACTTGAAATTCATGGTTATAACCCAAAGATCTTGGTTCCTTTCGATATTTGCGCATATCGGATCGTAACTTCCTGAATTATGGCCCCTGATTATACGCAAAATCGCCTTTTTTATACGCCCACATTGAAATGTGGTCGTATATTGTCGTCGCCCCCGTCCGTCCGTCCGTCCGTCCGTCCGTCGGTCCGTCCGTCGGTCCGTCGGTCCGGCGTCCACAATTGCTTGTGGACGCTCTAGAGGCTAAAGTTAATATCCGATTGACTTTAAATTTATACACAGTGTTTAAGGTCATGAGACGAAGAAGCCTATTGTTTTTCAGCGATTTCCGATAATAACTACCAGAGTTATGGCCCTTGACGACTTCAAAAAATCTTGTGGACGCTCTAGAGGCCAAAGTTAATATCCGATTGGCTTTAAATTTATACACAGTGTTTAAGGTCATAAGACGAAGAAGCCTATTGATTTTCAGCGATTTCCGATAATTAGTGCCAGAGTTATGGCCCTTGATCACTTCAAAAAATCTTGTGGACGCTCTAAAAGCCAAAGTTAATATCCGATTGACTTTAAATTTATACACTGTGTTTAAGGTCATAAGACGAAGAAGCCTATTGATTTTCAGCGATTTCCAATAATTAGTGCCAGAGTTATGGCCCTTGATCACTTCAAAAAATCTTGTGAACGCCCTAAAAGCCAAAGTTAATATCCGATTGACTTTAAATTTATACACAGTGTTTAAGGTCATAAGACGAAGAAGCTTATTGATTTTCAGCGATTTCAGATAATTAGTGCCAGAGTTATGGCCCTTGATCATTTCAAAAAATCTTGTGGATGCTATAAAAGCCAAAGTTAATATCCGATTGACTTTAAATTTATACACAGTGTTTAAGGTCATAAGACGAAGAAGCCTATTGATTTGCATCAATTTCCGATAATTAGTGCCAGAGTTATGGCCCTTGATCACAACAAAAAATCCTGTGGACGCTCTAGAGGCCAAAGTTCATATCCGATTAACTTAAAATTTACACACACTGTTTAAGGTCCTGAGAGGAAGAAGCCTACTGATTTTCATCAATTTCAAATAATTACTTCCAGAGTTATCTCCCTTGATCACTTCAAAAAACCTTGTGGCGCTGTAGATGCCAAACTTATCATCCGATTGACTTCAGATTGATACACAGAGTTGAAGGTGTTGAAACGAACAAGTATTTTGATTTTCAATGAATTTTGATAACTGGACAGCTAATTCCATGATATTAAATGTTTCCTATACTAATTGTTAGCGTGGGGCAAAACTTTATAAAAAGCAAACAAATTCTAATGATTTTCTGATAATTACATAATGAGTTGTTACTCAGATTTTAGTGTATTACAAATGTTTCATTACCAAAAAAAGTAAAAATATGCAACAACCCTTGTTGACTGCCCGGACGATTTAGCTGCTGTGGGCGTATGTTTCGTTGCCTGGCAACCTATCTTTTTAGCTTGTGGTCCCTCTGGAGGTCACAATTATTATCCGATTTTAAAAAAACCGTTTGATTATATTACCGTTACACCGTAAGGAAGGTTGAGTTCGAATTTCGGGAAAATCGGACCAAAATTGCCATACAAAATGGCCGCCGTTTGTACGCGAATACTGTTAAAAAATGGTATATCATGGTTGTGGACCCTGTAGAGGTCACAATTTTAATTCGATTTTGATGAAACTTGAAATGCATGGTTATAACCGAATGGTCTTGGTTCCTTTTGTTATTTGCGCATATCGGATCGTAACTTCCTGAATTATGGCCCCTGATTGTCCGAAAAATCGCCTATGGTCCCTCTGGAGGTCACAATTATTATCCGATTTAAAAAAAAAAACGTTTGACTCTATCACCGTTACACCCTACGGAAGGTTAAGTTCGAATTTCGAGAAAATCGGACCATAATTGCCAGACAAAAAGGCCGCCGTTTGTACGCGAATAATGTAAAAATATGGTATATCAAAGTTGTGGATCTTTATTCTTTTCGATATTTGCGCATATCAAATTGTAACTTAATGAATTATGGCCTTTGATTGTAGGAAAAATCATTTTCGGTATTGCTTGTTCTCTATCTATCTCCCGAACAATTATTATCCGATTTAAAAAAAAACTCTGATTATATTACTGTTGCATCGTAAGGGGGGTTGAGTTCGAATTTCGTGAAAATCGTACCAAAATTGCCGGACGAAATGGTCGCCGTTTGTACGCGAATAGTGTAAAAATATGGTATATCATGGTTGTGGACTCTCTACAGGTCACAGTTCTTATCCGATTTTGACGAAAAGTCACATTTCTAGGTTGTGTACTGTCACACCATAATCATTGTCGGCTTGGAATTTCATGAATATCAGACTGGGACTGACCAACAAAATGGCTGCTCCCAATACAGTATGAAATACAGGACTTAATGATGTAGGAAAAATCACTTTCGGTATTGCTTGTTCTCTATCCATCTCTCGAAAATGTGGGCGTATCCTGCCTGGCAGTGCCAGCCTATCTTTTTAGCTTGTGGTCCCTCTGGAGGTCACAATTATTATCCGATTTAAAAAAAAACGTTTGATTATATTACCGTTACACCGTAAGGAAGGTTGAGTTCGAATTTCGGGAAAATCGGACCAAAATTGACAGACAAAATGGCCTGACATTTCCCACCACCGCGGCTAATTAAATAGCTATAAATAGGTTGTCATATTTTAAAAAAAACAAATATATTTAGAAAACTCTACGAAACTTAATTTCTGAAAGCAAGAATAAGCGATCTATGAATAGATTTCTGTCACTGTTAGCCCAGGAATACCGCAGCCAATCGAATGCTTGAATGGAAGATAGTCCGCATCATTTAGTATTTGTTAAACTGTTTGAACTTACAATACAAGACTTGAAGACCGCATCTACTTACTTCCACTGCACGTGATATTTGAGAATTTTCTTACGCGAGGTCACAAGCAGACGCTTTTTAAACATCAGCGGTTGTATTTAATTTAATAATGGAAAACTTACCTAGTACTATCAGTACTAGTTTTGTTCATTTTAATAAATCTCTATTATAAAAAAGCAAAGTTTAAAGTGTATGAATAAAGCTGTTCTTTCCCACAATTCTTACTCACACTGTAGTCAGCTTTAAATGCATTTATATTTAATTTATTTAATAGCAAAGTTACATTATTATTAAATATCGCGATATTTAACTATATCGTTGAAAAAAAATGCCAATATCGATATCGTCCCTTTTTGCAATATCGTACAGCCCTAGAACCTTAAACAAAAATTTCTCAAATTAATCACATTTATTGTGGTCTAAGGGGAGTGAACTCTGTGACGATTACTTCCCTTTGCTAAATTGCTAATAAAACCTTGCATAACCTTTAAACATGATACTTTTTGAAAAATTGTTTTAATCCTAAATAGCATTTGTCTTGTTTGCTATTACTGTAATGGTGACATTTGTTCAGTTTTTATCGCACCCCCCTCCCCCCAAATAAAAAATGAACAAATGTCATCATCCAACATATTGTTTGTGGACTCTCTACGGGTCACAATTCTTATCCAATTTTGACGAAACTTGAAATATAGGTTGACCTCCAAAATATCTCGGCTGCTTTTGATATTGGCATTTATCAGATCGAAACTTCATGGATTGTGCGAAAAATCACAACTTTGAACCGGTTTTGATAAAACTTGAAATGCATGTTTATAACCAAAAGATCTTGGTTCCTTTCGATATTTGCCATATTAGATCGGAACGTCCTGAATTGTGGCTCTGATTGTACGAAAATTTGCCGTTTTTAGCTTGTTACACCCTTAGGAAGGTTGAGTACAGAATTTATGAAAATCAGACCAAAATTGCCGGACAAAATGGCCGCTGCTTGTATACGAATAGTGTAAAAATATTGTATATCAAGGTTACACTTGGCAAACCTCGGCAGATTCCAGAACCAACACCTAGCCTCGGCTGTATGGCAGTAAGTGATGTACCTACGCCTATATAATTGCGATGCAGCATCGATTTACTTATTAGGAAAACTTGCCGCTTTGAGAAAGAAGTTCTCAAAATTGCGTCGTTGGAAGGGTGTGTAGAATTTTCAGTGCAAACTTGTCCTTGTCTAAAGAAAATCGTATAAACTTGAAAGAAAAACAGCTTCAAACTTTGAAAACTTTGTAAGATAAAACATTCTTCAAAGGTGTCATCATGGGCAACGACGTTGGTAATCAGGGAACTTGAAAGTAGTTCTAATGGCGGACTTCGTCACACAGCCGAGACTAGATGTAGCACTATAAACCTCAGAATGCCTCGTGCGGCATTTCTGTCCAAAGAAGGTAAAACAAATGCCTCGTTTGTCTGGAGTTCCAAAACGAGGTATTTTAAATTGCCCTGTTTTTGGCACGAGGTATTTTCTTCAGAACGAGGCTTGGTAAAAATGCCTCATTTATTAAACGTGTTTTTTTCAAGATAGTTATTAGCTGTATTTGCTATCAGCGAATTTGTAAAAATTCAAATTAATGTTATTTAATACAAAATAAAACCAATCCAAACTATGATATTATAATCAGAGAAATAGACAAGACAAGAATACACGCCATACCATAAATTTTTTGCACATTATTAATATCCATCTTCATAATTAAACATTTTAATTAAATTTTAGTGTATGAGGTGTGCCTTATTTCCCATTTAATTGATAATTGGTATAAGCCGACAAATTTATCGCTGTGCGTTTATAAAACTTTGCTCCAATAAGATTTTGTGCAATGTTATGGGGTTTCAACAGAAACAGTCAATGCTATAGTCAAGTTATATTTCTTACAATAAATATAAAAAATAAACTGGCGTATTGGAAACATGACATGAAATTTTATGCTTTTTTGATTAATAAGAATGGATAATTTGTTGTATTTAGATCAGATAAACACCAGTTTGTTGTCTGCGATATCAGTTAGGTGAAGGTGTAAAACTATTGCAGACACACAGCTACCTTGATTAATTTATAACCCCAATCAGCGTTCACAACACCACAGTTGTTTTTTAACACCTATACCTGATTGGGGTCATAAATTAATTAAGGTAGCTGTGTGTCTGCAATAGTTTTACACCTCCACCTATGGTATGTATTCTTGTCTTGTCTATTTCTCTGATTATAATATCATAGTTTGGACTGGTATATTGTCGTCGCCCCTGTTCGTCCGGACGTCAGTCCGTCCACAATTGTTTTTGAACAGTCTACAAGTCACAATTTGTATCCGATTTCAATGAAACTTAAAATATAGGTTTATCACCCTAAGATCTCGGTTCCTGTCGATATTAGCATGTAACGGACTCTAACTTTATGGGTTATGGCCCCTGATTGTACGAAAAATAACGTTTTTAGCTTGTGAACAGTGTAGAGGTCACAATTTTGAACCGATTTTGATGAAACTCGAAATGCCTGTTTATAACCCAAAGATCTTGGTTCCTTTCGATATTTGCCCCAATCAGATCGTTGAAATTCAATTTAAATATTCTTAAATTATTATTTTATATTTTACTGGAAGCTTAGTTTATTAACATAAAATAAGAGAAGCACACAGTAATAAGCTCAAGAAGACAAAGGTAATTTTATATGGGAGAAAAAATGAATCCTGTAAATAAAGTAAGCTTTCAGTAAAATAGGCCTTATCCAAAAAGGACATGGAACTTTGACATTTTCAAATGGGCCATCTTATGGTTTATGGAAATTACATTTCAAATCTACGAATTGAAACAACTAGTATTTGATGGATTATTTTCAAAGTTAATAAAAAAAAAATTAAAATCTGCAATAATTAACGGCCTTATAGACCAATTCGTAAACCGCCATAATTGCCGTCTTTCACTTCTTAATAATACTTGATATTCCCTCCGGGCCATACCACGCTGCGCTCCGTTTATGTATGTTTTAAAAATATGAATCATGTTTTATAAATTCCCGAAACACACACACAACTAACATACGATTGGATGTGATGATTCTCAGTAGTTTTTTTTACCGAAAATACTATAAAACTACGAAATTTAAGAGATTTAATTCATCATTATAGTTGTAAGGTTGAGCGAATTGTCAGTGCATGTTTATTACAGACGATTTCCAAGATGCATGGCTGTGTTTCTATGGGTAGTATTGCGAGTTACCACTCTGTTATTTTTACTCTGTGAGGATAATATTTCCCGGTCTGTTTTGACGCTTCTATAGTATTAAAACAATTTAGTCTTATTTTCTTTTACAGGCAGTAGAGAATGTACTTCATAAATCCCTATGGTGGCTATAGACAGGCTTTTCTATACGTATATGATCCTAACACCATCAGCTAACGATCTACAAGTGTCAATTGAAGTGAATCCGACGATATTGATGTCATAATAAATAACAGAAGAATATTGTAGAAATTTATATATTCAAATAAATCAACATTTAAACATTTTTGTGGCTGTGAAATTTGTATATAATGTAAATAGCCATCAAATTTCAATTATCTTGTATATTTATTACTATTATTTTGTATTTTAATGTTTGTATTTGTATACTGTGGAGAGGGGGTCCATAGGCTAAGCCTGTTCCCCAATCCAAAATTTTCTGAATAAAATATTGTTTAAAAACAAAAAAAAATAAATCAACATTTCTATAAGAGGTCTAATGATAATGTTAGGGAAATCTGTTTCTTTCAGAAATACTAATGTTATTTCTGTAGTTTTTGAATAACAAAATGGAAAATGGCGTTAAAAAATTCCTGATGCGAGTATCGATGTTTACGTCCAATGCATTGATGCGTAAGTGTTTACTTGATATCAGCACTAATGACAACAGTTCTCATCCGATCTGTATCAAATTTATATGCATCTTTCAAATTGGTGAATCAAAGAAGTCTATTCAATTTCAATAACTTCCGCTAATTACTTCTGGAGTTATGGCCCTTTTTTCACTTTGTTTCGCCTTGTGAACGCTCTAACGACATAAGTTATTATCCCATCTGTATGAAATGTATACATGTATCCTTTAAATTAGTAAAATGAAGAAGCCTATTGAATTGCAGCAATTTCTGTTAATTACATCCGATGTGTATGTAGGGTGCCCCGTGGCTGAAAATTTTCTCTACTTAAAGTTGTACTCGACATGTTGAATGTGCACGCTTCAGTGGCTCAACTCTTTGTGATTTCTGACGAGTCCTGGGCTCTCTTTGTGTCTATAAATAGCCATAGCATGTGTATTTCTCAACACATTTAATAACTATTACAGCCGTAAAAAATCTATTGTTGACGATTGTGAAGAGCATTAATATTTAGCTTTTTGGTTATTACAGTAGCTTTAGAAATTACGCTTGTTTTACTTTTTTAAATTGCTTTATAACTAACTAGACCGTTAGGAGCGGCATCTTTTGGTTTACTACAAATAATATCCCTGAATAACGCGGTTTGGACAGGAACATGATACTAGCAGTAGTTTTATTTAACTTTTAACTTCTTAAAACAATTGTTGAGTCGCCCACCGTGTGTTATTTCTAAATTCAATTTCTTGTTCCAACTTTCTGTCATGTTTCATAAAAAAAAGTAGTCTTGATTATCCCAGCCTTTCAATCAGACAATCGGTAGACTGGTTAAGTGAAACTAATATCAAAACAAGGGTATGTATTTTTTGCTCAAAAGTGTCTGTATGTTATGGACGACACTCCAAACCATTTTTCAGTGTATTATTTATGGACGGTTAAATGTTCATGGCTTAAAGCCAGTGTGAGCCCTTGGTGCCATTTTCATTTTTTTGTAACGGAGTAGTAGGATATTTCACTGCGCTAGTGGGCCATAAACTAACACATCTCAATAGTTTTGTGGCACTTACATGTATCTTATTTTTTTGTATCGATTGGCCGATCATTTAAACATGCATTATGCAAGACCTAAATCTGCCTATTACAGGACAGGTCTTTCTTCAGGCCTGAAAGTTTATATAAATTATTAATTTAGTCATTGAGGGCTTTACCATGTCTAACCTATGGTAACTTCGCAATTAATTTTATATTATTTATCAAACTCTGATCCAAACAAATTTGGTATTCTTTAAATAGACTTCTGAAGCTGTAATTCAAACCATAGTTTTGGCAAATATCTCTTGTGGTTTTAGAGATATTCAATTTTGAAATCGGCTTAAAAATGATCGATTTTCGTCAAAAAATCCAAAAAGTTCTCAGTCTTGCCTGATCCGAATTAAATAATTTTTGGCATGCAAATAGCTAAGGTAGTGCTGGATAAAATTACGTTGGTTTTTTTTTTCATGGTGCCAAAATACGGCCAAAATTCCAGAAAAGCAAAAAAATTCATAGGTCGTTATTTAAACAGGTCTGAAAAAAATCTCTTTCATATAATCATAATTTGTACCGTAAAAATGTTCGTCCGAATCTAAGCTTCCATTTGACACCAAGTTTGTTATAATCGGTTGAGTAGAACTTGGATTTTTTTCATCGTTTTTATATGTCCACATTGAAATGTGGTCGTATATTGTCGTCGCCCCCGTCCGCAGGCTAAAGTTAATATTCGATTGACTTTAAATTTATACACAGTGTTTAAGGTCATAAGGCAAAAAAGCCTATTAATTTTCAGCGATTTCCGATAATTATTGCCAGAGTTATGGCCCTCGATCACTTCAAAAAATCTTGTGGACGCTCTATAGGCAGAAGTTAATATCCGATTGACCTTAAATTTACACACAGATTTTACGGTCATGAGACGAAGAAGTCTATTGATTTTCGGCGATTTCCGATTATAACTGCCAGAGTTATGGCCCTTGATCACTTCAAAAAATTTATGGACGCTCTAGAGGCCAAAGTTAATATCCGATTGACTTTAAATTTATACACAGTGTTTAAGGTCATGAGACGAAGAAACCTGTTGATTTTCAGCGATTTCCGATAATTACTGCCCGAGTTATGGCCCTTGATCACTTTAAAAAATCTTGTGGACGCTCTAGGATCCAAATATCCGATTGACCTTAAATTTACACACAGAGTTTTAGTCATGAGACAAAGAATCTTGTTGATTTTCGGCGATTTCTGATTATAACTGCCAGAGTTATGGCCCTTGATCACATCAGAAAATCTTGTGAAGGTTCTAGAGGCCAACGTTCATATTCGATTGACTTTAAATTTGTACACATTGTTTAAGGTGATGAGACGAAGACGTCTATTGATTTTTAGCGAATTCCGATAATTACTGCCAGAGTTATGTCCCTTGATCACTGAAAAATCTTTTGTAACGCTCTAGAGGCCAAACTTATCATCCAATTGACTTCAGATTGATACATAGAATTTAAGGTCGAGACGAACAAGTACATTTATTTTCAATGAATTTTGATAATTGAACAGCTAAATCCATAATATTAAATGTTTCGTATACTAAGCGTTAGCATGGGGCAGAACTTTATGAGTTGTTAATCTTAATCAGATTTCAGAGTATTATAAATAAATGTTTCATTAGCGAAAAAAGTAACGATATGCGACAACTCTTGTTGACTGCCCAAGAGTTGACTGCCCGGACGACTTAGCTGTTGTGGGCTTATGTTTCGTTGCCTGGCAACCTATCTTTATTGGTTTACATAGAAGATCTTTTCGAATCGTGACGTATTCATTTAATAACTAATGCGATTTGTAAAAAAATGGACAAAATATCATTTATTAGCAATCAAAAGACTTTGCCGTTCCTGTCAGTATATTTTATGAAACATAATATGTGATCTTTGTCCCACAAAACAAAGAAAAGTCAAATAGACTGGTTATTCGAGATCAAAAGAATTCCCTTAGTCTAGTTACTGTGTACCAGAAATGACCAAAACACGACAACAGAAGCATATTTGTATGCCGAAACAAAGACAGACGAGCTATTATTATTTACAGTGACGTTCAAAACAAATTGGATACTATTATTAGATCAACCATGGTCAGGCATCCCCTCCCAGTGACCGACTATCCTGACCTATCGGGTGAAATGAATGTTTCTTTCTAGGATTTATGTTTTTAGGGGGAAAGGGGACAGGTACTAAAGTATCACCGAGAAAGAGGTTGAAAAGTTAGTGCGAATCTTAGACATGTCAACGCCCTTAATTAACTTATCCAGACCATAATGAACTTTTGAATGATGTCAACGCTAGCCTTTGATATTGACTGGATTAGAATCCTATATGCTGCTTGATAATTAAATTAGAAAATGTATAGAGACTATGCTTTTTTCGTACTAGTACTGAAGTAAGTACTGATGATTGAGGGTAGGTGGAAATTTCAATCGCTTAAATCTCAGCTCATAGTGGATCAATTTGACTGAAATTTTCAGCAAATTACCTTTACTACATTATATAGTTTTTATACGACCACATATTGTCGTCATCCCGTCCGTCGGTCTGTCGGTCCGGCGTCCACAATTGCTTGTGGACGCTCTAGAGGCTAAAGTTGGCCCTTGATCACTTCAAAAAATCTTGTTGACGCTCTAGAGGCCAAAGTTAATATCCGATTGACTTTAAATTTATACACAGTGTTTAAGGTCATGAGACGAAGAAGCCTATTGTTTTTCAGCGATTTCCGATAACTACCAGAGTTATGGCCCTTGATCACTTCAAAAAATCTTGTGGACGCTCTAGAGGCCAAAGTTAATATCCGATTGACTTTAAATTTATACACAGTGTTTAAGGTCATGAGACGAGGAAGCCTATTGTTTTTAAGCAATTTCCGATAATAACTACCAGAGTTATGGCCCTTGATCACTTCAAAAAATCTTGTGGACGCTCTAGCGGCCAAAGTTAATATCCAATTGACTTTAAATTTATACACAGTGTTTGAGGTCATAAGACGAAGAAGCCTATTTATTTTCAGCGATTTCCGATAATTAGTGCCAGAGTTATGGCCCTTGATCACTTCAAAAAAATCTTGCGGACGCTCTAGCGACCAAAATTAATATACGATTCACTTTAAATTTATACACAGTGTTTGGGGTCATAAGACGAAGAAGCCTATTGATTTTCATCAATTTCCGATAATTAGTGCCAGAGTTATCGCCCTTGATCACTTCAAAAACTCTTGTGGTGGCTCTAGAGGCCAAAGTTAATATCCGATTGACTTTAAATTTATACACAGTGTTTAAGGTCATAAGACGAAGAATCCTATTGATTTTCAGCGATTTTCAATAATTAGTGCCAGAGTTATGGCCCTTGATCACTTCAAAAAATCTTGTGGACGCTCTAGAGGCCAAAGTTAATATCCGATTGACGAAGAAGCCTTTTACTTTTCAGCGATTTCAAATAATTACTTCCAGAGTTATCTCCCTTGACCACTTAAAAAAACCTTGTGACACTATAGAGGCCAAACTTATCATCCGATTGACTTCAGATTGATACACAGAGTTTAAGGTGTTGAAACGAATAAGTGGGGCAAAACTTTTTAAAAAGCAAGCAAATTCTAATGATTTTCTGATAATTACATAATGAGTTGTTTCTCGTAATCAGATTTTAGTGTATTACAAACGTTTCATTCCCGAAAGAAGTAAAATTATGTGACAACCCTTGTTGACTGCCCGGACGATTTAGCTGCTGTGGGCGTATGTTTCGTTGCCTGGCAACCTATCTTTAACTATTGTAGTGACAACTGCCAACTCTTTAATGTATCTTTAAATAAAATGAAAGGCTTTGGTTTAATAGGCATTATATAACAGACAACTAGCATATATTTCCTCATATTGTTAATAAACTGTCATCAGCCTCACCTAAAACAAACAAAATCAATCCTATTACTAATATATAGTATAACACACAAATTTCCAACAGTAAGTCCAAACTTCCTATTTCTAATAATATATACACACAAATTTTCAACATTAAGTCCAAACCAAGTTCCAGATGTCCTTTCTGTTGAGTATAAAAGGTTGCCAAACCTAAATTATTTATATCCTGAAAACATCTTTTATGTTGTAAAATTCACATGCATTTCAATGTTATAGAAACTGATTCACAAGTTGGATATTTCATATGCGGATGGCAAGGAGTATTTTTCCAGCATTTTTCTTACTTGCTGACCTAAATACATAACTTTTCACATTTATTATGGTATTTTAATGTACATAAAATGGCAGATTCTCTATCTTTGGCTTTGCTGAAAGCAGGATGGTTATTTGCCACCCAGGTGACGAATATTTATTTGCATTATTCTGGAATATTTGCCATTATCTGAAGAACTGTCAACCAGCTGCCTAAATCTTCCGTACACAGGTATTTTGCTGTCTATACATATGACAAAAGCTTTCATTGCGGATGCGGGACTGTTTAGTTTTTTAATATAGAAACATAAAGTGCTTGTATTTTTGATGAACGTAGGAAAGAAGTATCAATTAATATGAGGTTTAGTTACATGTATCAAGGGATTGTTCGTTGGGCAAATAAAAATGATGAGCTGTATATCGGAATATATTCTTATTTAAGTGAATTTCTATTTCAGTTTGCAGCTGATTTTACAGAGAAGACATTGTTTAAATGTTTAATGGTAAGATTATTAAAAATGGCGTTAGGTGAAGAAACAGAAGATATATCCAGAATGATTGCAGAGGAAATGCTTGAAGTGGATAAAGAATTATTACAATTAGCTAAAGCTAACCTAGAAATTTCAGGTGAATACTGAATTTTGTTTAAATGGCTTTCAAATTTTTCAGGCAGAGTAAAAGTTATGTATGTGTAATACAAACCTTTTACTTTATAAGTTTACAGCATATGCACCTATTTGGAAGATGTCAGTTTTTTTCTCAGAAAAATTGATAGAGCAGCACATCAGTGAACAGGAGTTAGCAATCTAGAGTATCCTTACAAGAAAATCCTTAATGATACTTTTATGAAGACTATGTACTGTACCTAAAGCCTAATCATTATGTATTACTCTTTAGTTTTTAATACATTAAAATGTTTTAAAAACTTACCATGATTCAGTTCAACCTGATAATATTCAACTTGTAGTTCTTTCCAACCAATCTTACAGCTTACATACAATTAAAAGGACAATACAATCCTTTTACAGATCAGATTTACAATTTTATTCCTTCAACAACAATTCTCAATATTATTAATCAGTTTTATAAAGCTTCATTAATTAAACATTGTATTGAATTACTCATTCTGTTTTCACGGACCTTAAAGCTGAACTCCGGTTACAAAAATACCGAAATGATTAAATAAAAAAAAAGTTAACGCCTTCAAGCCGCCATACTTGATTCCAATTTGTGAAATAAATATGGCGGACATTGAGGCTTATGACCTGGAAAGGTTAGCCGATCTCACTTCCAGTTTGTTTATTGTCAGCTAGCTATACACATCCGGCGTTATTCTCTCGCACGCTTCACTGATTGTTCTATTTTTCCCAACACAGTATACCAAATTATTGAAGATTGCAAAATGTCTGATAAGGTAAGACTGTAAATAATTATATGATCTGCGTCTACTACAATATCAATTTCTTCAGCCTTGGTAAAATAGAAACAAAACATAACTGTCAAACACTCCCCGGTGAGAGCCAGCCCCAAAACTGTACTTATGTCTCTTGCTCGTTTTCGTGAACAATATTCAACATGGAGTAGACTATAGTTTGTACAGGTGATTTGTTTTGTTTGAAAATTTTAGGTTGGGATAAGCCATCTTTTTGCATCTTTTGTTTTAGAGTAAAGCTTAGGCTATATTGTAGTAGACGCTGTTCATATAATTATTTACAGTCTTACCTGATCAGACATTTTGCAATCTTCAATAATTTGGTATACTGTGTTGGGAAAAATAGAACAATCAGTGAAGCGTGCGAGAGAATAACGCCGGATGTGTATAGCTAGCTGACAATAAACAAACTGGAAGTGAGATCGGCTAACCTTTCCAGGTCATAAGCCTCAATGTCCGCCATATTTATTTCACAAATTGGAATCAAGTATGGCGGCTTGAGGGCGTTAACTTTTTTTTTATTTAATCATTTCGGTATTTTTGTAACCGGAGTTCAGCTTTAAGTGTGTTTGTCATGTCTAAAATATGGTAACTTCGCAATCAGGGCTGAGGTAATGGTAATGGGTAATGGTAATGGAATGTAATCATTACATTTTTTAAGTAATGGTCAAGTAATGAGTAATGGAAGATTTCAAAAGTAATGAGTAATGGAAATGTAATTAATTACATTCCACAAATCATGTAATGGTCAATTACATTTCAATTACTCTTCAATTACATTTAAGTCACATATAAATATTTACATATGACAAACTTTATAGCACCAAAGAAGTAGATTAAGTGTATCTGACACAAATCCAATTCATTATTTTATTTTTTTTAAAGATTTAAATCAGTTTTAACAAATTATAAGAAGGCATTCAACATTTTCTTTTATTACTTTTTATGTAGGACCCTTCTTTAGACATGTAACCTAAAAAGGTTCCCCCTAAAAAGTAGACCTTTGAAAAGAAGTATATTTTAATCAAAGATTAGTGTTAATTTACAGTTAATCATTCAGTCAATCAATCAATCAGTTAGATTAAAAGACAATAGTCTTACTACACTTTAATCTTAATCTCAAGTTAACAAGTGTCAAACCAAACAATGGCTTTCCAGTATCTCATCATTTTATGGTTACTTATAAACCAATCATATGTTTTGTTTTAGAATCATGCTGAATGATTTACCAGTTATACAATATATTAGAGACAAACTATTTGGATTGATTAAGAATCTTAAAAAATACACTTAATCAAATATACTTTCAATTCATTTTTCAAGACATGAAGTGAAAGCATCAGCATTTGTCACCATTCCCCTCACTTGAAAATTTGCCTTGATGTTATAATTTATAGAAATAACCATTCATACACAGATATCTATTAAAGTGAATCAAGGGTTATTTTGAGTTTGGTTTTACAGGCCCTTCATGGCGGAAAATAACGTTGTCTTTTTAAAATTGTTTTTTTATTTATATAGTCATAAAGTAATGGGTAATGGTAATTAATTACTTTCAATGTAATGGGTAATGGTAATTAATTACATTGCTAAAAATGAGAAAGTAATTGTAATGATTACATTTAAAAAGTAATGGTAATGTAATTAATTACATTGGCAATGTAATGGCCCCAGCCCTGTTCGCAATTAATTTTATATTAGTTTTCAAACTCTTGAGGTTTTAGACAATTTCAATTTTGAAATCAGCTTAGAAATGATCAATTTTGGTCATAAATCTAAAAAGTTCTCCGTCTTGCCTGATCCGAATTAAATAATTTTTGGCAGACAAAAAGCGAAGCTAGTGCTTGATAAAATTACGAGAATGTTTTTTTCATGGTGGCAATAATAATGCCAAAATTCCAGAAAATCCTTAAAAAAAAGTATAGGTCGTCATGTAAACGGGTCTGAAATAAAACCTATTTCATATGATCTCAATTTTTCCCATAGAAATGTGGGGGGTTAGATGGCCAAATAGTTAGCATGTGCGTGCTGTATCATAAATCCTGTCAACTTGCGTGGTTTTGAATTCCAGGTTGTATGTGACAAGGAGTAGGGTCGCCTGTCCAACTTTGTGGGTTTTCTCCGGCTCCTCCGGTTTCCTCCCACTGCTAAAGACCCCTACGCTCAAGGGAATTATTGAAATAAAATTAAACCATATATTAGTCCTGAAATGACCTAGTTTGAAGTCTTAAAACCCAATTGGGCTTAAAAATCCACTCCCGGCGTATTCCCTACAAATGTTTCTTTATTATATTATTAATTCCATATCTGGTGAATACCGAACAACAAACCAGCTCGTTGTTCGTTATTCGCGAATACCGAACAACAAACTGACTCTTTGTTCGTTATTCGCCAATATGAGACTGCTCTTTCTTGGGATAGAAAGATAAGTTGTTAGAATCTATTTCCCAAGAGTTTGAAGTGTTATAATCTCATAAAAACCCACCTGTGGCGTATTCCCTACAAAAGTACCTTTATTATATTACTAATTCCATATACGGTAAATACCGAACAACAAACCAGCTCGTTTTTCGTTATTCGCCAATATGAAACAGCTCTTTCTTGGGATAGAAAGAGAAGTTGTTAGAATCTATTTCCCAGAAGTTTGAAGTTTTATAATACAGTTATTCTCATAAAAACCCACCTGCGGCGTATTCACTACAAAAGTTCTTTCTACTAATTCCATATCTGGTGAATAACGAACAACAAACCAGCTCGTTGTTCGGTATTCGCCCATATGAAACAGCTGTTTCTATGGATAGAAAGCGAGTTAGTTAAATTCTTTTTCCCAAGACTTTGAAGTCTTATAACCTAATTAGGCTTAAAAACTCACTCCCGGCGTATTCCCTACAAACGTTTTTTTATTATATTACTAATTCAATATCTGGTAAATACCGAACAACAAACTGGCTCGTTGTTCATTATTCGCCAATATGTAAGCGCTTTCTTCGGATAGAAAGAGAAGTTGTTAGAATCTATTTCCCAGAAGTTTGAAGTTTTATTATCCATTTAGGCTCATGAAAACCCGCCTGCAGCGTGTTCCCTACAAAAGTACCTTTATTGTCCCCCGCCTTTCGAAGAAAGTTGGGGGACTATTAAAATGGGTTCGTCTGTCTGTCTGTCTGTCTGTCCGTCTGTCTGTCCGTCACACTTTTGGGGACACAACAACTCTCTTCCTAATTGAGCTAGAATGTTCAAACTTGGTGTATGTGTTTATTGGGTCAATGCCTTGATGGAGTTCGAAGATGAGCCTTTTCCGCTTAGGGTAAGCAGAGATAAGCAATTTGATTGGTTGATGCTTTGGGACACGATAACTTTAGTTCTAATTAAGTGAGAGTGATGAAACTTGGTGTATAGTTTTATACCTTGATTAAGTTCGATAATGAGCATTTTCTGCTCAGGGTAAGCAGAGCGATACACAAATTTGATTGGTCGAGACTTTGGAACACAATAACTCTCCTTCTAATTGAGTTAAAATGTTCAAACTTGGTGTATATGCTTATTAGGTCAATGCCTTGATGGAGTTCGAAGATGAGCATTTTCCGCTTAGGGTAAGCAGAGATAAGCAATTTTATTGGTTGATGCTTTGGGACACGATAACTTTAGTTCTAATAAAGTGAGAGTGATGAAACTTGGTGTATAGTTTCATTACAGTAATACGTTGACTAAGATCGATAATGAGCATTCTCTGCTCAGGGTAAGCAGAGCGATAAGCAATTTGATTTACCGAGACTTTGGAACATAATAACTCTCCTTCTAATTGAGTTAAAATGTTCAAAATTGATGTGTATGCTTATTAGGCCATGCCTTGATGGAGTTCGAAGATGAGCATTTTCTGCTTAGGGTAGGCAGAGATAAGCAATTTGATTGGTTGATACTTTGGAACAAGATAACTTAGGTTCATCTTGATTGATGATTTTTATGTCAATACAATGACTGCATTTTCATTCAGTAATGGATTCGACAGTAACAGTGTATAGAAACGATTGACTCAGACACGAGGGCCCTTTCCCTTGGCCAGAGGGGCCCTTTTGTCTGCCTTTAGGGTCCCCCTAACTAGGGTACATTTTCATTTTTGTCCCCCACCTTTCGAAGAAAGTTGGGGGACTATTAAAATGAGTTCGTCCGTCCGTCTGTCTGTCTGTCCGTCTGTCCGTCACACTTTTTGGGACACAGGGACACAATAACTCTCTTCCTAATTGAGCTAGAATGTTCAAACTTGGTGTATGTGTTTATTAGGTCAATGCCTTGATGGAGTTCGAAGATGAGCATTTTCCGCTTAGGGTAAGCAGAGATAAGCAATTTGATTGGTTGATGCTTTGGGACACGATAACTTTAGTTCTAATTAAGTGAGATTGATGAAACTTGGTGTATAGTTTCATTACAGTAATACCTTGACTAAGTTCGATAATGAGCATTTTCTGCTCAGGGTAAGCAGAGCGATACGCAATTTGATTGGTCGAGACTTTGGAACACAATAACTCTCCTTCTTATTGAGTTAAAATGTTCAAACTTGGTGTATATGCTTATTAGGTCAATGCCTTGATGGAGTTCGAAGATGAGCATTTTCCGCTTAGGGTAAGCAGAGATAAGCAATTTGATTGGTTGATGCTTTAGGACACGATAACTTTAGTTCTAATTAAGTGATAGTGATGAAACTTGGTGTATAGTTTCATTACAGTAATACCTTGACTAAGTTCGATAATGAGCATTTTCTGCTCAGGATAAGCAGAGTGATACGCAATTTGATTGGTCGAGACTTTGGAACACAATAACTCTCCTTCTTATTGAGTTAAAATGTTCAAACTTGGTGTATATGCTTATTAGGTCAATGCCTTGATGGAGTTCGAAGATGAGCATTTTCTGCTTAGGGTAAGCAGAGATAAGCAATTTGATTGGTTGATGCTTTGACACACGATAACTTTAGTTCTAATTAAGTGAGAGTGATGAAACTTGGTGTATAGTTTCATTACAGTAATACCTTGACTAAGATCGATAATGAGCATTTTCTGCTCAGGGTAAGCAGAGCGATAAGCAATTTGATTTGCCGAGACTTTGGAACACAATAACTCTCCTTCAAATTGCATTAAAATTTTCAAAATTGGCGTGTATGCTTATTAGGTCAATGCCTTGATGGAGTTCGAAGATGAGCATTTTCTTCTTAGGGTAGGCAGAGATAAGCAATTTGATTGGTTGATACTTTGGGACAAGATAACTTAGGTTCATCTTGATTGATGATTTTTTGCCAATACAATGACTGCATTCTCATTCAGTAATGGATTCGACAGTAACAGTGGAAAGAAACAATTGACTCGGACACGAGGGCCCTTTCCCTTGGCCAGAGGGGCCCTTTTGTCAAGCGTGGGGGCCCTTTTGTCTGCCTTTAGGGTCCCCCTAACTAGGGTACATTTTCATTTTTCTCGTCGGTTTTAGCATTTTTCTTTATAAAACACTTTTGGATGACACTTCGTGTACAGTTTGATTGCTCGATACGTTTGAAAAAAATAAGTGTGCGATTAATTAATATGTGTCATCTATTTATTTTGGGATTTCGGTGGGGGACATCAGCCTCACTGTTGGCTTGTTCAATATCTGGTGAATAACCAACAACACACCAGCACGTTGTCCGTTATTCGCGAATATCGAACAACAAACTGGCTCGTTGTTCGTTATTCGCCAATATGAAAGTGCTCTTTCTTCGGATAGAAAGAGTTTTATAATCCATTTAGGCTCATAATAAGCCACCTGCGGCGTATTCCCCACCAAAAATTCCTTTATTATATAACTAATTCCATATCTGGTGAATACCGAACAACAAACCAGCTCGTTGTTCGTTATTCGCGAATACCGAACAACAAACTGGCTCACTGCGGCGTATTCCCCACCAAAAATTCCTTTATTATATAACTAATTCCATATCTGGTGAATACCGAACAACAAACCAGCTCGTTGTTCGTTATTCGCGAATACCGAACAACAAACTGGCTCACTGTTCGTTATTCGCCAATATGAAACAGTTCTTTCTTCGGATAGAAAGAGAATTAGTTAAATTCTTTTTCCAAAGACTTTGAAGTTTTAAAACCCAATTGGGCTTAAAAACCCACTCCCGGCGTATTCCTTACAAATATTTCTTTATTGTATTACTAATTCCATATCTGGTGAATAACGAACAACAAACCAGCTCGTTGTTCGTTATTCGCGAATACCGAACAACAATCCAGCTCGTTGTTCGTTATTCGCGAATACCGAACAACAAACTGGCTCGTTGTTCGGTATTCGCGAATACCGAACAACAAGCTAGCTTCACGCCGCTCTATTGCTTTCCATGTAAAATCATTAGACCAGTACTAATTAGGGTAGCAATGGTGTGAAAAGTATAGTCTTTTTCATATCAATATTAACCACTTTACATAAAAGTTATTTTATTAACAAATTTATCATGTACATATCTTTCATATCAATATTAACTAATTTACATACAAGTTATTTTATTAACAAATTTAGTATTGCACATGTATATTTAAAATCTGACTAAATGTGATATCGAATTTCCGTATTCATGTAAAGTCGTCAAACCAGTTAATGATCTTTGTTTTTCATCATGTATTTTCTTTTCTTTAGACGTGAAAGGCCTCCATTTCCATATTGTAAAATTTATATCTCTGTGTAACCCTGTTCTGACTTTAGTAGTTCTATGAATCTAAAAATATTCGATGGTTTGACGATACTTTCTTTAACTTTGATGGCCAATCTTCAACACTGTTGATTGTTCTTGCGCCTTCAGTATAGAAATGGTTCCATAAACTTATATCTACACCGTCGACCCACTGTTCTGTAATATAGTCTGCAAATTCGCGAACCCCAGGAATATCAATATCCGGGTCTTCTAAGGAGTAAAACCAAAAGTCTTCAATATCACCAGGTTTTATAAGGGTAACGCGGCCGCTCGTTCACAAAACTAGTCACAGAATTGTTCTCACCATACAGCTTCTGCAAACCATGTTTCTGGGCATTTCTCCAGATAGACTGTCGGAAATGGAACATAGAAACTTTAAGGCTGCAGTTAACTGTTAAATTCCAGGCGAACTGCATTACTTCCAAGTCTGTGAAGATGGTAGTTGGTTGTAGGTTTAAATTTAATGAACTGGATTTCTCTGTCAGTATAGGTTAAATTGAACCATTCATGCAACAATTAAAACAGAGTATAACTCACTAATCTGTAACTAATCTCTAATCCGCATAATTAGTAGGGTTAATCTCTTGGGAGAGTGAGAACAAACCATATTGAATGGGATGGGACATTATATAAAAAACATAAGTATATGTTTTGTAAACTATTTTTTAAAAAAAAAAATTGATATGTTTCTCTGTGATAAACATTAATTGTATACCACATCACTGTATCTTGAAGTTTGTCATCACTAATGAGTAGTCAAAAACATTAGTGTGCAGGAAAATTTTTTCTTGGTCCAGCAACCACACTAAAAAGTAAAAATATGAAAATAAAGTAAATTAGGTATTGTAATGAATAAAATTAATGATTTTTATATCAAAAATGTTCATGTTTCCATCCCCTCCCCCAAATGGAATATTTTATCTGCCAAAAATGTGTGATACAAAAAAGATGTGATAATTTTATTCTCAAGTAGGCCTATGCAAAACAATTACCACCTGAGAATAAAATTATCACATCTTCACAAGACAAAGAATCCCTTTGAGTTATCACCCTTGATCAATTCGAAAAGTCTTGTTAAAGCCATTAATTGATTAAGAAGTCATCCAATTAACTGGACATTATTAATACATAGTATGTAATGGTAACTGTTTTATAGTAGGCCTACCTGAGAAGAAAATCATCACATCTTTTTTGTAACACACATTTTTGGCAGATAAAATATTCCAGTTGGCGGGGGAAAAAAATTACTTTATTTTTCATATTTTTACTTTCTTGTGTGGTTGCTGGAGCAAGAAAAAAATTTCCTATACAATATATATACTATAAAGTAGCCCAGTTTCGAGATGATTTACTACGATCAGATTTCATTTTTGTTTACTTTAGTCTTTTAGCACATGGTATTAAACAATACATTTTCAGTATTTACACATCTTCGAGAAGAATTGTCAGCCGTTTTGTTTAGTTCCATTTATTATATCTTTGGGGGGTGGGGGGGGGTGCGAAACGATACATCCAAAAATAATCTCTTGGATTTATTGTTAGGAATAAATAATGACTTGCAATAGGCTTTATATTTAACATTGCCAATTATCAATTGACTATAATCATTAATCAAAGACAATTGATTAGTATCACTCAATGAAATGACACGGTTCGAGTTATCAGCCAGTCAATTTGTTTATAGTATTCCGCTACATGTTAGGGATTGACACTCAACGAACTGGTCAATCTAGGATACAATTAGAATTTTAAGATCTTTTTCACCACATCTCACAAAGAATCGTAAGAACCCCAAAACTTTATTGCCAAAATCAAAATTTAATCGTCACTTTCACTTTTTAGCGCAAATTGCTACAGACAGTGTGAGCGTTGTGAATATCTGATCACACGCCACTAGACATTTAGTTATGTGTTTCAGTTTGACTTAATACTTGTATGTTTCAGGAACGACAGCACTAGTTGCCTTAATAAAAAATGGAATCTTAACAGTGGCCAATGTTGGAGATTCACGGGGAGTTATCTGTGATAAAGAAGGAAAAATGTTACCCTTATCGTTTGATCATAAACCACAGCAGGTATAAGTACAAGTATAATGGAGAAACTACATTATATTCAATAGTAAAGGAATGGTAACTCCATTACAGATTATTTTGGAAATTTCAACATTTTAATGTGATCAAAATTTTGCCCATTCACTGTCGCATTAAGCTAAAACAAAGGTTGTTTCAAGCAGTAATGATGCGAGATCAACGGTAAAATTATCATTCCCTATAATATATAGTCAGGGCTCAAAATTCAAGGCGGCCATTGCTGTCGTAAGCATGGGACAGGTAGGTTTAACAACGACGGCTAAACATTGCTGTCGTAACTTTTCTAAAAAAAATCAATAATATTGGCCGTGGAAATACCTTAAATTGCAATCGATAGCTTACATATCGGAGGCCAAATTAATTGAAAAGGTTCATATTGTGCGAGATGTGTTTTTTCTGGAAAACTTGGGCTAGCTCAATACCTCCCACAATAATTGTCTTTTAAACCACGACTGTACGTGTTCTGTTTATACTCTACATACGATTTACGGTACTAAAAATAGAACAAATTATCAAAGCACAAATTGTATGGTAACCCAAAATAGAGATCTCTCGAGGCGCTAGAAATTACGAGATGGAAACGTGAAAATTTTGACAAGCACGGATGTCAGAGAAAAGAAAGATTCTTTTTTGATGGCATTTTTTTAGGGTTTATGATTATATTTATATGTTTTCAAATAAAGAAATAGACAAGCTAAAACATATTCAGAAATGCCGGCAAATATATCAATTGGAATATAGTGTAAGTAGTTTTGTTATAGACACAACGATGGAATATACGAGTCACCGTTTAGCAGACGATGTCGCTCGGCACCGTGGAGAGACGGTTTCTAACAACAAAGATTTGAAATATGAATATGTGTTTTACCGGACTTCTGCGAGTAAAGAGTTTCAACATATATACGGTAAATGGATTACGCATTGACTTTTTGGATATCATCATGATCAGTCATCACACGTTCGGGAAGAGACTGAAGTTGTCAAGTAGACCGGTATGCAACAATTACAATTCACAAAATATTTTTAATGATTTGAAACAAGAGCCGATTGTTTAGAGAGAGAGAAATGGAGTTTAACTTCCACTCGACACAAGCTAGGTCATTTTGGGACTCACATATGGTTTACTTTTATTTCAATAATTCGCTGGCGCGTAGGGGTCTTAAGCAGTGGGAGGAAACCCAAGAGGCTGGACAGACGACCCTATTACTCCTTGCCACGTACAACCGGGGATTCGAAACCACGCCAGTTGACTCAATGGCAGGCCGTATGATACAGCGCGCACGCTAACCATTCAACCATCCAACCCCCCATTGCATTATTTAAGTTTTAAACAGACTTTAAATAATGGCCTTCGATAATCTCAAACTTGCCTTAATGTTGAACAAAATAGCCATAGAGAGGCTTTGCTGTCTGCAGCCACTTTTCAAAAAATGGCTTTAGGTGCAAATCAGCAAATTTTGAGCCCTGATAATATATGTCTCAAAATGAAAGTTTTTGTGTTCATCGACATCCGTGAAAACAGGGAGCAATGGTGACTCAGTGTATAAAGTGGTAGGTCCATAACCTGGAGATCTCTGGTTGACATGAGTGTAAATTTATACCTTGACAGTTGGATTCAAAGTAAGAGTAGGCAGTAGCTAGTGCCACTGTCCAGGCACATTTCCTTCATACTGGACAATTGAGTTGTGGTTATGAAATATTTTCAACCCAGAATAAATCACTGACTGTGTTTCTCTGTAAATACAGACCACACTCACAATCAACCCGTCTACCTAAGAATGCGAGAAACTACTTCTGGACCAGTTTGCACAAATTGTCAAATAAATTGAAATAGGTTTAACGTCCTACTTTTTTTTGCACCAATGGGGCTAATTAGTGATGGTTCGATAATCGGTTTCAATATCGGCAATTGGCCGATAAGAGCCCTATTGGGAGAAATCGGTGTCAGCCGATAAATAGCCATTTTGTCGATATCTGTTCAAAACGACTATCTTTAAAATATTGGGGGGTTGGGATGGCCTAGTGGTCTAGAGTGCCGCGCTTCGACCTCTAGCTGGCCGGTCACCTCTGGCTTGCGGCTGTGGTTTCGAGCCCTGGTGTGAGCGTATGTGACATGGAGATAGGGGCGCCTTCTCAACCTCGTGGGTTTCCTCCGGGCACTCCGGTTTCCTCCCACTGCTAAAGACCCCTACGCGCAAGCGAGTTATTGAAATAAAATTGAAAACCATGTGTTAGTCCCGAAATGACCTAGTTGTGTCGAGTGGACGTTAAACCCCATTTCTCTCTCTCTCTCTCTCTCTCTCTCTCTCTCTCTCTCTCTCTTTAAAATATTATCTGAGTTGTGAACAAATCATTATTTTGTTTTACACAGGGTGCAGCAAAATAATCACGCGCACGGAAACTTGAGTCGCCCTTGTTGCTTTTTAGACGTACCAGTAATACAAGACAAATAGCCGCCGTAAAAAGGAAATGATAAACAGTACAAAATCCTTATCGATCTCCTTCATCTAAATTGCTACGCACACGACAACTTTTGCTGTTTTATGGCCGATGGACACAAAACGTATGCAAAAAGGACACAGCGGACGAGCAAACTTTCGGGGGTGACTCCATCCGTTTTCATCCGCTCCAGAAATGGACAAAATTGACGGAAATTTGCGAAAACAGAAAGGAAAAGAACGAATGTGTCAAGTATGAAGCGGGGATGTTAAATAGATGTTCATCAGAAGCATAGCGGATGGAAGTGGATGACAGCTCCAAAGGGGTTATCGGGGATAATATCAAAGCGGACGCATTGCGGAAAGAGCGGAGGCATAGCGGGTGAAGTGGATGCATCACGTACTCCTTACGGAAACAAAGGGGATCCCGCACTGATGTATATGGGATGCAAACCGTTTACTGCACATGCAGGATGTATGAATTGCATTCGCTCTGCAGATAAAAACGGATGCAGCATGTGCGCAGTCAGCATAAAGTGGAAAGACGTGCTGGCGGCTACATCGATACATCTCCACTACATCTTGTATCTACACCATGGTGTGTCAGTCATACAAGAAAAATAAGTCCATGCCTACTCCTTCAAGCCCTGGCAAGGCGAAGAAGGCCAGAACCAGTACCCCACCCTCTGCTGAAGGCCCTGATGTTCAAGCCCCTGAAGGCCCTGAACAAGCTCCTGAAGACCCTGATGCTCAAGCCCAGCCTTGAACAAGCTCCAGCCAGAGTGAAGAAGAGGCATGGGAAGAGAGGAAACAGTACACCGTTTCCGAGGATGAGGATGATGTGCTGGAATGGCTGAGGGTGAACGAGTACCTCTGGGGAAAGGGCCACAGACTGTACCGGGACACCAAGAAGACGCAGGCAGCTTGGAGAGACAAGGCAGAGAGCCTGGGGTACACTGCAGAAGTACTCCTTGGATGGTTGAAGCACATGTACTCCTGGTATGGGAAGCTACACCTCAAGAAATCCGGACAGACCGCCATCAAGCTCACTGACCGGAAGAAGTACGTCATGGCCAAGTGCAATTTCCTGGAGGGTGAGATCCGCCACCGAGGAGCATCCTCGCTGAGACCCCTCTCCCTCAGCCAGGCATCTTCAAGCCAGAAGCCACGTACTTTTTCTTCAGAGGGCCCCACAACAGAGACCCCTCGACAGCTGCACTCCCCATGGTGCAGAACTTGGAGGATCCCCCGGAGGATGAAGCCCTGCTCTCACAAATGGAGGAACAAACGGCAGCCACCAGAGGCCAACCCACTTCTACCTCCAGCACCAGCTCCAGAGGACGCAGGCAGAGGCAGACTGGGGGACCAGGACGACAGCGTGCTGTTGGAGATCAGGGACACAATGAAGACCAGCACAGAACTTCTCTCTCAGCTGGTCGACTTGGACAGGGCATCCTCAGCCCGGAAGTCCTTCATCACCTACGTGATCCAGACCCTGAGAGACCTGCCCGAGGCCAAGTACCAGGTGATGAAGCAGGAGATCACAGCACTTTTTCACAACCCAAGGCCCAACTGAAGCTCATCCTACCCAGTCCAGGTCTGCTTCTCCACCCCGGGCGACACCACAGCCATCCACGGCTTTCAACAGTCCCTCGCCTACCAAGGCTACGGACTCTTTGATCATCCATGGTGGAGAACAATGATGATGTTGAAGACCTAGAGCAGGGGGTCTGTACACCACGGCTGCTCGACTCAAGACGATTTTCTTCCCATTTTTATAGAAAAAATATCGGCTGTCCGCTAGGTGTTCTTCTACATACTCTAGACAAACTCCAGACATCCTTCAATATACCAGATGTGGGCGTATTTGGCATTCCTCCGGGCATTCCGGTTTCCTCCCACTGCTAAAGACCGCTACGCGCAAGCGAATTATTGAAATAAAATTTAAAAAAACATATGTTAGTAGTAGTATATATTTTACTCTAGCACATTTTAGGCATTCCAGACATTCCAAAGGTGTGACGTCAGTCACATTCCACAGGTGTGGCGACAGAGTATTTTGACATTCCACAGGTGTTCTATTTATAGCTTGAATATGGTTATTGTTGACTGAACAATGAGGTTATGAATAATAAAAAAAGGTATTGTTATAGTGAGCAGGTGTTTATCCTTTGATCTCGTTTGACTTTTGTAACAAGGGTATGGGGTCCACGAATTGTTTATTGGTATGGGGGGTGGGGGAGATTTCCCCTTTATAGCCAGTGTGCAGGGTTCGCGTTGAGTTCAGGTCACGTGTAGATACAGCGCTATTAAGTTTGACAGGTGATTTTGTGGGTTTTATACTAAGCCAATAGTTTTAATCTACATATTTGTGGTTAGTTAAATTTTCGTTCTAAGTTTCGAAAATCTACGTATAAAAGTGTAGTGCCTACACTTCCAAATGTAGAATTGTTTTATGAAGTTGAACAAGATGTTAACATCATGAGTATCGACTTGTATCGAAAGGATATTGGAAATGATTATTTGGTTGTGAAATGTATTTGGTTGTGAAATGTATTTGGCAAGAAGCTGTGTGTTATCACATCAGGCTGTATGGTTACAGTTTTAAGAGTGACAGATATCCAACTCCCAATGGTATCATGTTTTTCGAGCGGCAATGGCAAACGTTGATGAACACTGCCTCGGCGATAGATGAGTATTTACAAAAAACATTGTAAAGAAATCAGTGCCTATTTGACAACAAATACCCTGGAGTCAACATTCGTAAATTTTGGTGGTGTGAAGAGGAACGAATACCAAAACCTACCCGAAAGGGTGTTGATTTAAACTTGAAACAATGGGAGGCGTTGAAAGTTAGCTTCAAAGCACTGTGTGAAAATAATTTTACGTGTGAGGAACCACTCCTAGGTGTGGTAGGTTTAGCAAAGGCGGAGACCTGTGTATAATTTCTGTCAAACGTTTTTTTTTATTGGTCGGTCTGCGCGCACCAATAATATAACGAGCTGTATATATATATATATAAGATAGGCTGGCACTGCCAGGCAGGATACGCCCACATTTTGAGAGATGGATAGAGAACAAGCAATACCGAAAGTTAATTTTTCCTACATCATTAAGTCCTGTATTTCATACTCTATTGGGAGCAGCCATTTTGTTGGTCAGTTCCAGTCTGATATTCATGAAATTCGAAGCTGACAATGATTATGGTGTGACGGTACACAACCTAGAAATGTGACTTTTCGTCAAAATCGGATAAGAATTGTGACCTGTAGAGAGTCCACAACCATGATATACCACATATTTTTACACTATGGTCCGATTTTCTCGAAATTCGAACTCAACCTTCCGTAGGGTGTAACGGTGATAGAGGCAAACGTTTTTTTAAATCGGATAATAATTGTGACCTCCAGAGGGACCATAGGCGATTTTTCGGACAATCAGGGGCCATAATTCAGGAAATTACGTTCCGATAGGCGCAAATATCGAAAGGAACCAAGATCTTTGGGTTATAAACATGCATGTCAAGTTTCATCAAAATCGCTTCAAAATTGTGACCTCTATAGGGTCCACAAACTAAAAACGTGATTTTTCGTACAATTAAGGGCCATAATCCATGAAGTTTTGATCCGATACATGCCAATATCGAAAGCAGCCGAGATCTTATGGGGATAAACCTATATTTCAAGTTTCGTCAAAATAAGATCAGAATTGTGACCTGTAGAGAGTCCACAAACAAATTGTGGACGTCCGGGCGGACAGGGGCGACGACATAATACGTATACGTCCACATGAAAATGTGGGCGTATAAAAATATATGTCTGGCTATTGAGTTATCATACGAAACAACATGACTTCATCCAAGATATTAGATGTTTCAGTCGGTTTGACATTGAGTTTAGGGGACAATGATAATACAGACCCTGAAATATTACTGGTTGATCGTTTCAAAAGATATTTATCCTGTACAAAACCTACGAAATTTGCCGTCAACAATGAGTTAAGCTGTGAACTGGGAACCGCCCGTCAAATGGTTCTGGAGAGAAAAAATGGTAGACAATTGGTGATACCCGAAAAAACCTTTTCCGACCTGACGGACGTGTCGCGAGTTACAGGATCTTTCAAGCGCGGTCGTTATCATGTGTATGGTTGTTCGCCTGCCAACCCGTGTCTCGAGGTAAAGGATTGGAGTTTGTTTAAGTTAAAATCTGGACAGACGTGGCACAATACTCCCGAGGAATGTGTTTCTGCAGCAAATGAAGGATGGGACCAGCCTGATTGCTACAGCACCGAAGTACGCGTAGAAGGGGTCTACGCAGAAAATCAACTCATTTTCCACGAGGAACTTGTAGATGAGATGGAAAACGTTACACCCCCCCCCCCCCGTACCGTGCACCATGTGCTCAAAACCCGTGCTTGTAAATAACAATCATTACTGTCCTGCCGAAAATGTACGTACGTTAGTTGTGCAAATCTTAGGAGACATGATCAACACGGAGATTTCAAAAAGTGTAACCGGTCGTTGTGAAGGATGTCTCAATGATCGTGGCGGTCAGCTTGAACATACATGCATGGGGGTCGACTATTGGTTCGGCAAAATCAACTTTGTGGACTTTGAATCCTGTTTTCTAGAGTTCAACAAAGATTGTTTTGTACAGATAGCAAGATTCGTACCAGAGATTCGCGATCAGAGCGAAGAGTTGTTTCTACACGCAACGTTGTATTGGAAACCTCAAATCCTAGAGTGTGTTCACACGTAGACTAAATAACCTTTTTTTATGATTATAATTTCTTTGTTCTATATGTATTACATTTGTACTTTGAAATAATAAAAGATTAAACATTTTTTTTCATTTTTTTTATTGAAAAACAAAATAAAAGAATCTTAACTGTTTGGTGTTTTAGTCTACATAATACAAGGACTATTACCGTCTCTAGAAAACTAAACCGAACTCTTAACAATCTTTGCTTACTAATTGAAAAGAACATAAGAATAAGTTATTGTTTCAGAAGGTTAAAAGTATCGTTTACTGAGATCTCTAGCATCAATATACAAAGCTTTTATATCACCGTTATTCGACTATGTAAACGTAAACCGAAATAGATATGCTAAAAACGAAGGTACTGTACCGGAAAATGTATTTCGTGATGTCCTTAGAACAACCACTGGATTATTATCTATTGTAAAATGAAACATGGTTCACTTTGAATGAATTTAGACGCTATTGTCTATTCTAGATCCTCCTAAACGCAGAATTCAAAGGTGTATAGAAATATTCCTGCAAATACTACATGTATAGTTCCACCTAAAGTCCTCCCTGTCGTGAGTAATAAGTGAAAAGAATAGTTTACCCGATCAGATAAAATCGTTGCTTACTATTTTAAAAAATGTTTAAAACCCAATTAACTAATGATGATATTTTATTACCCCCAAAATATTTACATCAGAAAATATAATCCAGTCTAAACCGCTTTACATTAAAAGTAACATGGCGTACCTGTTCCCTGCGGTCAATAGATATATACCGCAAGGTATATCATTTGTTAAACTGTTTTGTCGATAATAGGTTTCAAGCTATAAATAAATGACCGAATAGTTTTCGTTTCAAAATTTATATACCATTGAGAACTAAGCGATATGAACGTTTGAGTTGTGACATTTGCAAATAATTAAATGGTTTTAATTTTTTTATGTGTTTGATTGTCGAAATCATTTACTTGTGTGGTCATTTATCATTTAAAGGAAAGGATTTTTATTTATTTTCTATTTTTGGGGATATTTTACACGTCTTGCCAAAGTATATATAGACAAAAGAAATTTTGAAATTGTCGAAAGTATGAAAACTAGTAGATCTTATTTAAATCTGGCACATGGGTGATTTGAATAACAATAATGGCTTTAAGGTTTGGTGAGGTCTATTCAACTAGGCGAATGGTGAAAAGACACACAACTTGCCCCCCTTCTCTCTGTCTCTCTACCTCTCTCTAACTCATTAAACTCTCTCTCTCACACACACACACACACAAACTCACACCCACCTCTCGCTAACTCATTAAACTCTCTCTCACTTTCTCCCATACACACGTAGGTACTCTCACTCTATCTCATTAAACTCTCTCTCTCTCTCACACACACACACACACAAACACACGATCGCACGCCATCACGGGCTTTTTTAACCTCCGCGCGAATAATATCTTTGCATGTTGTTTATTACAAAATGCATATATTATTTCCACACCCACGGTCATTTATTTTAAAAAATATGTATACCAACCCGACTCTTTTTTCTCACACACAAATCGGTGATTAGAACGCTCAGTTACTCATGTCATTGGTTGTTTGTCTTTATGTATTAAAACAATATCTATTTGGACTCTTTTTTTTTCGGCCAGAAAAACAGAACTTATTTTATTCTTGAAATACCCCAAGTAAATGATACGTTTCGTGTAATATTCATTTTGAGTGGTAATATCCCCGTGAATAATATTATCTAAAATACTAAATCATTCAATTTACCGTATATTACCCAAACCTATAAGAAATAATTTCTCAATTGTCATCCTTGTTTATACGTGAACAGTGTTCATTTTATTGTATGTCATACTTGGTCATTTTTGAGAGTGGGTAGTAGTTTTATCAATAACTTTCTCAAATTACATCAACCGTACACCAAACATCAAAATATTACAGACCTAAACAGAATTGCGATTAGTTTATCCAGCGGGGATATTTGTTGCAATAACAAATACCTATATTCGGCCATTGATTTACTATAACATTGATGCGTCCACAATAACAGAACGTTAACAGTAACTTCTGTAGATATGGGAAAAAACGATATCGATTACATAGAAATACCAAAATTATATTCCAAAATTGGCAGATGTAGACATTAAACATACATTATGCAAGTCAAGGTCTAAATCTGTCTATTACAGGACTTTCTTTAGGACTGGAATGTTTTCTTAATTATTAATTAGACATTAATACGGATGATACATTTATGATTTTCGGGGGTACTGGTTCCGGGAATTGGATATTGTTTGGACGTTCCTCGAGTTACGCTGAACTTTCTTCTTGTATTTGGGAGGTGGTGACTGGGATGGTGGTCGGTGTGGTTGTGATTGGCCTCTCTGAAAAAACTGCCAATTGGCTGGAGAGGTTTGTTCGGTCCTCCGTTGTGTGTTATACCGTTGGTTGTTATTGGGCACGCTTGTCACATTTCTCCCAGTTTGGCTGTGCGCTTTCTGATTTTTATCGCCATTGCTTCGTTGTGCCCCTGAGTGCCTTTTTCCCCCAGCTTGGTTGCGCGCATTCGGGATTTTATTGTCAATATTTTGTGTCCCGGGTTTTGTCCTGGGCTTTTGCTTTTTATTCCGGACTGTTTGCCATATGTCTCGGGATGGTGCTGTGTCGGACGAACTGGGTTTCTCAGTATCTTGACAATTGTTCCCCTCTGTATGGATTCGCTCTATTTCTGCAGCACGCGTCGGCAAATTGGTAAGAAATTCTTTCTTCTTTTTCCATATTGCGTACGACTTATTTTCTTCAGTAGAAATTTCTACGGTCCACATGTTTTTCAGAAGGTCCACTAGTTCTTTTTCGTGGTGTATTTGGAGGAGTGTCAATAGTTCGTTCTCTGCTTTGTTGATGATTTCTGTTTGTTTTTCAGAAAATTCAAACAAGGAATCTATCTCATTTTGCATTTTGAGAATGTCAACTTCGTTTCTCCGTTTGGTTTGGTTTTCCGACTCGTTTAATCTTGGTTTTACCTTTAGTTTACGAGGAATGAAAGGGATATCCAATATATATATACATAAAAACAATGCATTATGCACACCAGTATGAAAAAATGTGTTTTGTGTCGAATTCGTTTTAGGTATGCCACCACAGAATTTCGTTGGATTTCGTAATGGGGTTCCATTAGCTTTCAAAGACTTGTTGTCGCAGTATCTCCATTTTAAGCTTATGTTCATCCACAATAGCATTAATCTTAGCATTTAACAATAGATCATGGACAGCTGTCCTATTATTTACACCGAATGGTTCGGAAACGATGTCGAATGGTTGCTGACTGATTACATTCGGATCTACATTACTGACGTCGCGACCGTCGTTGTATTCAGTAATACCTGAAAAAAGAAAATATCCAAATCGTTTAACAAGGACATGCCAATACTTAAATAATGTGAATAACTTATGTTGTTGCAATGTATCTTTATCTTTCAAGCACAAAACAACGTATCCACCGTTGTATCTAATATGTCGTTTTAACATGGTATTGTGTTTTAAGCGGGTTTTAAGTACTTACCAGAATAAGCCTCATTTTCTACGCATTCACCCGACCTTTTCTTTGACGTTCTTTTTAGCTTTATTTCGTTTCTTTTAAGATGACGCCAATAATTCTTTAATTGTGTCGAACTTCTAACGGAGAAATTTGGCTGTGTGCAGAAACGTCTTTCAATTTCTTTCCAAGCCTGTTCTTTGAGAGAAACCGACTCAACATCCCTTCGCTTATTATCAAGTATATTTAGGAATTCTTTTACCGCGTTCAATAGAAATTGTTTCTCGAAATCTGTCATTGAAGGGGAACGGCTCCTTGGGGTATCCATCACGTACAAATTATATCTGTTGTACTGAGAAAAATTGTCACAGCTCTACTTTATAAATAATCACAATAATACAATAATAGTAGGATTGCAACAGAAATTGACCAGAAGGTAGTACAAACGATAGTTTTTGTACAATATACACAAGATACGCTATATGACACGCAATATCTTCCAATGCGGCTTTTCCGACAACGATGCCATTTCTTCCACCCCGTCAGTTGTTTCTCCAGGACAAAAACCGAATGTATTGACGCTGCTAAGAAAGCCGACTTCAGGTTTATTGATAGTATGGTTAGCGTCTATTTATTCCTGACAGAGTGGAATTGCAAAGAAGATAAAATCAAACAGTGGGATATAGACAACACGTCAGCCGAAACACATGATTTCGAAACTTATTTGTTGAATCACTGAATTAACACTAAATCTGTCCATGATCTAAGATTGGCATTGTTAAATGCTAAGATTAATGCTATTGTGGATAAACATAAGCTTAAAATGGAGATACTGCGACAACAAGTCTTTGAAAGCTAATGGAACCCCATTACGAAATCCAACGAAATTCTGTGGTGGCATACCTAAATCGAATTCGAAACAAAACACATTTTGTCATACTGGTGTGCATAATGCATTGTTTATATTTATATATATATATATATATATATATATATATATATATATAGAAATATGAAGTTTCTAGAAAGAAAAAACTAATAATTTCATCTTAGCTAGCGCTTTCACCCATAATGTCCAATAATATATTTTACTTTGATGGAAATTTATATCTTCAAAAGAAAGGCTGCCCAATGGGTAGCAAGATAAGCCCTACGTACGCTACATTAGCTTTGGGTTTTTTAGAAAACAATTGGTACAACCAAATATTAATCGATTTTGGACACGAGATGTATATATACATAAAACAAGCATGGAAAAGATTCCTGGACGACTGTTTTTTAATCCTAAAAGCAGCTCAGGAAGTAATCCATAAATTACATAGATCGCTTAACGAGCTAGATGAAAATATTTGCTTCACCATTGAAAATAGTAACATATCTTTAAACTTTTTAGATGTCACAGTTATAGTATCAAATAATGGCATAATACAAACTGACCTATATTACAAACCAACCGATACACACCAATATTTAAATTTTAATTCATGTCACCCTCCACACACTAAAAGAAATATACCCTTTAATCTAGCTAGAAGGGTCTGCACTATTGTATCTAATCCACAAACCAAATTAGTTAGATTAAACGAACTGAAACAATTTTTAGTTAAACAAAATTACCCCATAAAACTCATTCAGGAAGCTAATCGCAAAGCCTTAGAAATGGATCAAAAAGAGTTAAGAATCCCTAAGGATAGACATACGATTACAAACATAGAAGAAAATGTCTTAACATTAGTTTCAACTTATAATCCAACTCAAGAAAAAGCCAGGGATGTAATAAATAAACATACATATTTATTAAGAAATAGCAAAAAAATGTCCGAAATATGGGATACCACAAAAATTATCAATTCTTACAAACAACCCCCAAATTTACGACGAATACTTACGTCTTCAAAATTTGATTCTAAAGTCACAGAATCGAGTGTCACAAAGTGTGGTGACAATAGATGTAAAACATGTGACAACATTATTGAAGGTAAAGCAGTAAAAATTAATGGAAATGTACATTTTAAAGTAAAACAATCTATGAACTGTAAAAGTAATAATGTTATATATTTGATAATATGTCCAGGTTGTAATGAAGAATATATCGGCAAAACTGAATCACAACTAAACATAAGGATGAACCTACACAGATCCCACATTGCTAATCCCAAAAATAGAATGATCCCTTTAAGTGAACACTTAGATACATGTGGAAAGGGAAAATTTAGGGTATTCCCCTTATATAGACTCAACTGGTCGGATAATAATTTGCTAGAAAATAAAGAACGGCATTTTATTAACAAGTATCACCCTAAATTAAATGCTTCATAATTTTATATGATATCTTGATATTGTAAAATATTCATAATTTATATTATTATTGTCATGTACATTATGTATTTATAACGCCATGACGTCATATAATTGTATACTATCTCATTATTAAAAGCCTGACGATCCCCGTAGTGGGTGAAAGCGCTAGCTAAGATGAAATTATTAGTTTTTTCTTTCTAGAAACTTCATATTTCTATATATATATATATATATATATATATATATATATATATATATATAAATATAAACAATGCATTATGCACACCAGTATGACAAAATGTGTTTTGTTTCGAATTCGATTTAGGTATGCCACCACAGAATTTCGTTGGATTTCGTAATGGGGTTCCATTAGCTTTCAAAGACTTGTTGTCGCAGTATCTCCATTTTAAGCTTATGTTTATCCACAATAGCATTAATCTTAGCATTTAACAATGCCAATCTTAGATCATGGACAGATTTAGTGTTAATTCAGTGATTCAACAAATAAGTTTCGAAATCATGTGTTTCGGCTGACGTGTTGTCTATATCCCACTGTTTGATTTTATCTTCTTTGCAATTCCACTCTGTCAGGAATAAATAGACGCTAACCATACTATCAATAAACCTGAAGTCGGCTTTCTTAGCAGCGTCAATACATTCGGTTTTTGTCCTGGAGAAACAACTGACGGGGTGGAAGAAATGGCATCGTTGTCGGAAAAGCCGCATTGGAAGATATTGCGTGTCATATAGCGTATCTTGTGTATATTGTACAAAAACTATCGTTTGTACTACCTTCTGGTCAATTTCTGTTGCAATCCTACTATTATTGTATTATTGTGATTATTTATAAAGTAGAGCTGTGACAATTTTTCTCAGTACAACAGATATAATTTGTACGTGATGGATACCCCAAGGAGCCGTTCCCCTTCAATGACAGATTTCGAGAAACAATTTCTATTGAACGCGGTAAAAGAATTCCTAAATATACTTGATAATAAGCGAAGGGATGTTGAGTCGGTTTCTCTCAAAGAACAGGCTTGGAAAGAAATTGAAAGACGTTTCTGCACACAGCCAAATTTCTCCGTTAGAAGTTCGACACAATTAAAGAATTATTGGCGTCATCTTAAAAGAAACGAAATAAAGCTAAAAAGAACGTCAAAGAAAAGGTCGGGTGAATGCGTAGAAAATGAGGCTTATTCTGGTAAGTACTTAAAACCCGCTTAAAACACAATACCATGTTAAAACGACATATTAGATACAACGGTGGATACGTTGTTTTGTGCTTGAAAGATAAAGATACATTGCAACAACATAAGTTATTCACATTATTTAAGTATTGGCATGTCCTTGTTAAACGATTTGGATATTTTCTTTTTTCAGGTATTACTGAATACAACGACGGTCGCGACGTCAGTAATGTAGATCCGAATGTAATCAGTCAGCAACCATTCGACATCGTTTCCGAACCATTCGGTGTAAATAATAGGACAGCTGTCCATGATCTATTGTTAAATGCTAAGATTAATGCTATTGTGGATGAACATAAGCTTAAAATGGAGATACTGCGACAACAAGTCTTTGAAAGCTAATGGAACCCCATTACGAAATCCAACGAAATTCTGTGGTGGCATACCTAAAACGAATTCGACACAAAACACATTTTTTCATACTGGTGTGCATAATGCATTGTTTTTATGTATATATATATTGGATATCCCTTTCATTCCTCGTAAACTAAAGGTAAAACCAAGATTAAACGAGTCGGAAAACCAAACCAAACGGAGAAACGAAGTTGACATTCTCAAAATGCAAAATGAGATAGATTCCTTGTTTGAATTTTCTGAAAAACAAACAGAAATCATCAACAAAGCAGAGAACGAACTATTGACACTCCTCCAAATACACCACGAAAAAGAACTAGTGGACCTTCTGAAAAACATGTGGACCGTAGAAATTTCTACTGAAGAAAATAAGTCGTACGCAATATGGAAAAAGAAGAAAGAATTTCTTACCAATTTGCCGACGCGTGCTGCAGAAATAGAGCGAATCCATACAGAGGGGAACAATTGTCAAGATACTGAGAAACCCAGTTCGTCCGACACAGCACCATCCCGAGACATATGGCAAACAGTCCGGAATAAAAAGCAAAAGCCCAGGACAAAACCCGGGACACAAAATATTGACAATAAAATCCCGAATGCGCGCAACCAAGCTGGGGGAAAAAGGCACTCAGGGGCACAACGAAGCAATGGCGATAAAAATCAGAAAGCGCACAGCCAAACTGGGAGAAATGTGACAAGCGTGCCCAATAACAACCAACGGTATAACACACAACGGAGGACCGAACAAACCTCTCCAGCCAATTGGCAGTTTTTTCAGAGAGGCCAATCACAACCACACCGACCACCATCCCAGTCACCACCTCCCAAATACAAGAAGAAAGTTCAGCGTAACTCGAGGAACGTCCAAACAATATCCAATTCCCGGAACCAGTACCCCCGAAAATCATAAATGTATCATCCGTAGTTCCAAATCATTACGAAAAAAACCTATTACAGAAGGGACTAAAATTCACACCTACGCCTAAAGCTAATATACAGGAATTAGAGAGTGATATCAACGCCTTCTGTAGGAAATTACGATTAAAGGAATTTTTCGGTGATTGGGAAAATACTGCACCAGAGGATATCGTGAGGAACAAAAGTCACTTTAACCCCAGACGGCGTAAGGACGTGACGCTGGACAACTTCATCGACTTTTTATCCAAGTTGCCACTGCCTATAAACCGCAACGCAAAATCAAATGTGTCGAAAGAGGAACAGTGCGCTAAAAATTCTTTAAAATCTAATGATACGATCGTTATTAAAGAAAGTGATAAAGGGGGTGCCATTATTATCATGGATGTGGAGTATTATGAGAAAAACGTCCTTAAAATACTCGAAGACAAACAGGTGTATACAACCATAGATTCGAACCATGATAAAAGAACAATGGGATTAATTAATGGCTTAATTCAAGATCACAAAAACGAACTAACGGACAACGAACAGGATTATCTCCGAAAATTCGAGTATAAAACAGTCAGTTTTATGGTCTTCCAAAAGTCCATAAATCCAAGATAATCAAGGAGTCTATTAAACACCAAAATGCCGAATTCATCAGTGTTTTCCAGCCAGACGATCTCCCATTCAGACCTATAATTGCCGGCCCATGCTGCCCTACTAATAGACTATCAAATCTTATTGATATCTTACTTAAGCCGTAGGTGCCAAATGTGAAATCTGTTATTCGGGATGACATAGATTTTGTTAATATATTACCCCAAAATCTAAATGATGGCAACTTTTTCGTAACCATGGATGTTTGTAACATGTATGGAAATATTTCCCACGGCCTATGCCTTCAGGCCGTAGAATATTGGTTGGATAAACATCCTGAATGCAGTCATGAGAGAATTTAAAAAAACTTTATCCTCAAAGCCATACGTATCATCCTGACTAACAACACTTTTACATTTGGCGATGCAAATTACAAACAGATTCTTGGTATAGCGATGGGTACCAAGGCGGCACCACAATTAAGTAATTTAACAATGGGATTTCTTGAGGAAAAATTATACTCAATTGTGGAAATTGAACATGGCGTGGGTTACAGATCATATTTAGAAAATCAGTTGAAACGATTCCTAGACGATGTATTCTGTATATGGAATGAACGATTGGGCAACATTGCAGATTTGCAACACATAATGAATGATTTAGACTTAAATATAAAATTCACAATTGAAACGAACGATCTGCAAATCGCATTCTTGGACGTTCTAGTGAAACGAAGGGGAGAACTCCTTATAACGGATATGTATTCTAAAGAAACAGATACCAAAAATTATCTTTCGTATAAATCATGTCACCCACGCCATACCAAAAATAATATACCTTTTTCTTTGGCTAGAAAAATATGCCCAATTGTGATAGATGAAGACCTCCAGGTTGTCAGATTGGGTGAGCTAAAAAGAAATTTATTGAAACAGTATTACCCCCTCGAGGTAATAGAAGTTGGGATAAAAAGGGCTTTGGCAATTGATATCCAAACACTGAGGGCTACTAAAGTAAAAGACAATTCGGATAATATCATTACCTTCGTCGCTACTCATAACCCCCAACATCCCAACTTCTTTAAAACAATGCACGAGAGCAGGTCACTCCTGGCATCAAACGACAACCTCAGAGCGAAATTTGATAATGTTCAATTCATTAAATCACAAAGACAGCCACCTAATCTGAAACACCTCCTAACCAGAGCAAAATTCAATTCGTCTATCACAAGGACCGGTTTTTATGTATCTAAATGCCTGGATCTTCGATGTAAATGTTGCGACCATATAACGCCAAATAACCAATATAATTTTCGTAACTTTACGTTTAGCGTCAACGACAATATGAATTGTGACACAAAAATCTCATATATGTCTTGACGTGTAGGGCTTGTGAATTATTCTATATAGGCGAGACATCTACTCATCTACGGGATAGAGTACGCAACCATCGACGGGGTTGTAATATTGAAAATGCGCCCTTATTTGTAAATAGACATATCTTTAAATGTGCGAAACACCTACAAATAAAATTTCAAATTTTCCCTTTTTATAAAATGAAAGTCGATGAAACCACGAAAAGGAAATTAATGGAAAATCATTTTATTAAAGAATACGTTCCTCGACTTAATAGCCAATAAGTAACAATTGGCGATTAGTTTCATTAATTTTCTTAAATCAATCCCGTGATTATCTTCCACTCATTGTTCTGAAATTGAACCCATATACTACAGATTAACACACGTGTGTACATGTTTTGTATTAGTTAACGATAAACTGTGTAACTATAGACAATGGTAACTATATCCAATTAAAACCACAGTGTTACTATGTAAATATGTATAAATATACTATACTGTCCATCTTTATACAATAACATTATTTATGAATAGTCCCAAGACGGACGAAATGTAATTTAAAATTTCTGAGACTGTAATGTGTATAATAAAGACGTCGTTTGAATGTATAAATTGTGTTTGTTTTCTTGGCCACCCAGTCTGTTTACTGTTACTAATGACACAACAAAGACTAAGTGAGTATCTAGACGCTTATTCCATATTTTAGAGGCACCGACACCGAAAAACATATTCTCCACAATTTTTATTTTTGTAAATTTGTTTTCAATTTTGTAAATTTTTTCTCCATTTTGTGAATTAATTATTAATTTCATAAAATGGATGCTTGGTTTACTACTATAAGGAGTCATCCTGTCTTCATTTTGTTGACAACAGACGCTTGTACATTCGACATACCTCAGCGATTTTAGTACTCCCATTTGATATCGTCAGCACCCAAATAATATACCTTTCAAACTGTATGGGCTTGTTTGAGATTGTGAGTATTAGGATTGGTGTGTGTTTGGCGGGGGTGTCGTTATTTGTCGAGATGGAGTTACTTTCTTCGGGATAAGTTTAACCGGACTACAAGACTGCAGATATTCTATTACTTTAGTCTGAAGAGGCATTTTTCCCCGTCTGGACATATGGTCATTCTGTCGTATGAGGCTATATTTACTTTAACACATTATTAGTCGATTATTTACTCACATTGAGATGATCCAGGCAATAAGAGTTACATGGTCGGGAATAAGTTATCTCTTTTATTCACAACTTATATGAACATCACTTGGAAATCCCCCCCCCCTTCACCGACATTCATTCGCAAATCTTTCCCAGTCTAATACCTTATACATGTACTTCCATTTCCCCATAACGCGACACAGCTGAATTCCGTTTTTATAGTAGCGGTTTCTAAATGGTTTTTACTAAAAGTGCAATTACCGAAATATAGTCCAAAGAAACTTTTTGTTTGTACATACATATATATTCCGTTACTCTATCTAGTACGAAACATATTTAAAACTCAAACGACTTAACAAATCATTGTTACAATGAAAGAGCTTATTTAACCAGCCTTACTTCACCAGTACATATCATTCGAAAATAACTACATAAATCATTATATATATTTTTGGTATAATTAACTGATGATATATATCTATGTCACTAATGTTTAATCTTTCCAATGAGATGTTTTTATATTCTGTTCGAAATAAAAAGAGCGATATATACTTGTATGCATCTTACAGAGTTGCACCGTCAATATTTTATTATTTCAATTTGAAAAAAGACTTTTGCATCTTGACATATATATCATATAGTAATATTTTTGACCAGTCACATATGTTATATTATGTGTGTTTTTAATAAATGCTCATCGTATCTATGTGTCGAATGGTAAGATGTTTTAATGAACGTTATATATGCATTTTGAAGTGTTACTTGTTCGCTTACGGGGTTATTATACCGGGGAAACGTTATGCTTTATCCTCGTTATGTATATTTCCGGTTCGTTATTATAAAATTGTAAAATTTCATACAAAGAACATGTAACTTTTTATCTATAAATTCACGTTTGAACCTTTAACTTAAAGATGCATCATATAACATTTAGATAAAGAGCTGGTCATTCTTGCTATAACAGTTTGAAAATATATAATGTAAAATGAATAACTTAAAATTTGCATTCCAATTACTGCATTACGGGGTGAAGATATTAACCTTTGATGGTTTGACAAGACGTGTGCTATAATTGCAACCACCATTATTAAATTAAATTAAAATATGGTCGAACCGCTCTAATCTATTTAATATCGGAGAAATCCGATGCAATCGCGAGTTGATTATGGCCTTTGGACTAGTAATTAATGTCTAATTAATAATTAAGAAAACATTCCAGTCCCAAAGAAAGTCCTGTAATAGACAGATTTAGACCTTGACTTGCATAATGTATGTTTAATGTCTACATTTGCCATTTTTGGAATATAATTTTGGTATTTCTATGTAATCGATATCGTTTTTTTCCCATATCTACAGAAGTTACTGTTAACGTTCTGTTATTGTGGACGCATCAATGTTATAGTAAATCAATGGCCGAATATAGGTATTTGTTATTGCAACAAATTTCCCCGCTTGATAAACTAATCGCAATTCTGTGTAGGTCTGTAATATTTTGATGTTTGGTGTACGGTTGATGTAATTTGAGAAAGTTATTGATAAAACTACTACCCACTCTCAAAAATGACCAAGTATGACATACAATAAAATGAACACTTTTCACGTATAAACAAGGATGACAATTAAGAAATTATTTCTTATAGGTTTGGGTAATATACGGTAAATTGAATGATTTAGTATTTTAGATAATATTATTCACGGGGATATTACCACTCAAAATGAATATTACACGAAACTTATCATTTGCTTGGGGTATTTCAAGAATAAAATAAGTTCTGTTTTTCTGACCGAAAAAAAAAGAGTTCAAATAGATATTGTTTTAATATATAAAGACAAACAACCAATGACATGAGTAACTGAGCGTTCTAATCACCGATTTGTGTGTGGGAAAAAAGAGTCGGGTTGGTATACATATCTTTTAAAATAAATGATCGTGGGTGTGGAAATAATATATGCATTTTGTAATAAACAACATGCAAAGATATTATTCGCGCGGAGGTTAACAAAGCCCGTGATGGCGTGCGATCGTGTGTGTGTGTGTGTGCGGGCATGCGAGAGACGTGGCTGTGTGGATGGTTGGTTGTCTGTTCTATTCACCATTTTTGAGTGAAAAAAGGGGAAGTAAGATTGTTATACATATTAAGCAAAAGGATCTGAGGAAATATGTATACATTTTTAAATAAACAGCATGGAAAGATATTATTTGTAAGAAGAGAGTGATAGAGAGATGGTTTAATGAGTGACAGAGAGAGAGGGACAGTGCGTGTGGGTGTGTGTGAGAGAGAGAGTTTAATGAGAGAGAGTGAGAGTGCGTGCGTGTGTATGTGTGAGTGAGAGAGAGAGAGAGAGAGTTTAATGAGTTAGAGAGAGGGGGTGTGAGTTTGTATGTGTATGGTTGTGTTTGTGTGTGTGTGAGAGAGAGAGAGAATTTAATGAGATAGGGTGAGAGTTTGTGCGTGTGTATGGGAGAGAGTGAGAGAGAGTTTAATGAGTTAGCGAGAGGTGGGTGTGAGTTTGTGTGTGTGTGTGTGTGTGAGAGAGAGAGAGAGAGAGAGTTTAATGAGTTAGAGAGAGGTAGAGAGACAGAGAGAAGGGGAGCAAGTTGTGTGTCTTTTCACCATTCGCTTAGTAGCCATTATTGTTATTCAAATCACCCCTGTGCCAGATTTAAATAAGATCTACTAGTTTTCAAACTTTTGTCTATATATACTTTGGCAATACGTGTAAAATATCCCCAAAAATAGAAAATAAATAAAATTCCTTTCCTTTAAATGATAAATGACCAAACAAGTAAATGATTTCGACAATCAAACACATACAAAAATTAAAACCATTTAATTATTTGCAAATGTCACAACTCAAACGTTCATATTGCTTAGTTCTCAATGGTATAAAATTACTACAAATAGCCACTCAATTTTAAATCTTCCACCAGATCGAAGAAATATGGACACTCCAGTCGTGAATGAAACATGTATGCATTGTTAAAAGGGTAAAGATTCATAAACAAGTCCAAATCTGATACTAATTTGCCTCCATGTTAAAAAAAAAACCATACTACAAAATACAATTATAATATGTACACTTCATAATTCAATTAGCAGTACGATATTTTTATAATTATTTTAATCGTATATGTATGTAAATTTGATAGTTATTGCCACTTTTAATGCAATACCTTGCCACGTGTAATGTTTTTGACGGTGTCAAATACATGTGAACATAGAAAGTAATTGATGCAACTAGCATTTTACATTGGTTATAGTTTTGAAATGAAAACTATTCGGTCATTTATTTATAGTTTGAAACCTATCATCGACAAAACAGTTTAACAAATGATATACCTTGCGGTATATATCTATTGACCGCAGGGAACAGGTACGCCATGTTACTTTTATTGTAACGCGGTTTAGGCTGGATTATATTTTCTGATGTAAATATTTTGGGGGTAATAAAATATCATCATTAGTTAATTGGGTTTTAAACATTTTTATACGTCCACATTCATAATGTGAACGTATTATGCCGTCACCCCTGTCTGTGTGTGTGTGTGTGTGTATGTGAGGGTGTGTGTGGGTGTGTGTGTGGGTGTGTGTGTGTGTGTGTCTGTGGTTCGCCTACAGGGCGCAATTCTGCATGGATTTTCTTCAGACTTTGTATACTTATTCCTTATACCCTAAGGAAGATCCCTATTGTTTTTGGTGCATGCCCGACCCCCAGGGGCAGAGCCACGCCCATTTCTAGTATTTGATTGTTTGTCGTCTACAGGCCACATTTCTTAACTTATAACCTTGAAACTTTGCATACATATTCTTTGTACCCAAAGGACCATCCCTATCGTTTGGGGTGCATGCCCAACCCCCAGGGGCAGAGCCACGCCCATTTTCTTTTCGCGTGTCTTTGTGTCGCCTACAGGGCGCAATTCTTACTGAATTTTCTTCAAACTTTGTATATTTACTCTTTACACCCTAAGGATGATCCCTATCGTTTGGGGTGCATGTCCGATCCCCAGGGGCAGAGCCACGCCCATTTCTAGTATTTGATTGTTTGTCGTCTACAGGCCAGATTTCTTAACTTATAACCTTGAAACTTTGCGTACATTTTTTTTTGTACCCGAAGGACCATCCCTATCGTTTGGGTGCATGCCCAACCCCCAGGAGCAGAGCCACGCCCATTTTCTTTTCGCGTGTCTTTGTGTCGCCTACAGGGCGCAATTCTTACTGAATTTTCTTCAAACTTTGTATATTTACTCTTTACACCCTAAGGATGATCCCTATCGTTTGTGGTGCATGCCCAACTCCCAGGGGCAGAGCCACGCCCATTTTATTTTTGTGTCTTGCCTACAGGCCACAATTCTTAATCGATCATATTGAAACATAAAATACTTATTCCTTATACCCTAATGATGACCCCTTTTGTTTTGGGTGCATGTCCGACCCCCTGGGACAGCAACGCCCATTTGTTGTATTTGTTTGTCTGTCATCTACAGGCTGCATTTCTTAACGTATCATCTTGAAACTTTGCTACTTATTCTTGATACCTTAAGGAAGATCCCTTTTGTTTTTGGTGCATGCCTGACCCCCAGGGACAGAGCCATGCCCATTTCTAGTATTTGTTTGTTTGTCGTCTACAGGCCACATTTATTTACTCTTTACACCCTAAGGATGATCCCTATCGTTTGGGGTGCATGCCCAACTCCCAGGGGCAGAGCCACGCCCATTTTATTTTTGTGTCTTGCCTACAGGCCACAATTCTTAATCGATCATATTGAAACATAAAATACTTATTCCTTATACCCTAATGATGACTTCTTTTGTTTTGGGTGCATGTCCGACCCCCTGGGACAGCAACGCCCATTTGTTGTATTTGTTTGTCTGTCATCTACAGGCTGCATTTCTTAACGTATCATCTTGAAACTTTGCATACTTATTCTTGATACGGGGGGGTTGGGACGGCCTAGTGGTCTAGAGTGCCGCGCTTCGACCTCTAGCTGGCTGGTCACCTCTGGCTTGCGGCTGTGGTTTCGAGCCCTGGTGTGAGCGTATGTGGCATGGAGATAGGGGCGCCTTCTCAACCTCGTGGGTTTCCTCCGGGCACTCCGGTTTCCTCCCACTGCTAAAGACCCCTACGCGCAAGCGAATTATTGAAATAAAACTAAAAACCATATGTTAGTCCCGAAATGACCTAGTTGTGTCGAGTGGACGTTAAACCCCATTTCTCTCTCTCTCTCTCTATTCTTGATACCTTAAGGAAGATCGCTATTGCTTTTGGTGCATGCCCAACCCCCAGGGACAGTGTCACGCCCATTTTCTTTTTGTGTGTCTGTGTGTCACCTACAGGCCACAATTCTTAATCGATCGTCTTGAAAACTTTTTTATACTTATTCCTTATACCCTAAGGCTGACCACAATTATTTTTGGTGCATGCCGGACCGCCTGGGACTGAGCCACGCCCAATGTTTGTGTTCGCCTACAGGATGCAATTCTTAATAGATCTTTTTAAAACTTTGCATACCTATTGCTTATACCCTAAGGATGACCCCAATTGTGTTTGGTGATTTCCTATCCCCCAGGGCCCTAGCCATGTGCATTTTTACTTCGTGTCTGTGTGTGTTGTCTACAGGCCATGATTGTAAATGGATCGTCTTTAAACTTGGGATATGTATTCCTTATAGCCTAAGGACGACAACTGCATGTCCCGACTCCCAGAGGCACGCCAGGCCGCAATTCTGAATGAATCAGCTTGGTACTTGGCATATGTATTCCTTATAGCCTGAGGGCGTCCACTATTGATCTTGGTGAATGTTCCAATCCCCAGGGGCAGAGTCACGCCCACTTTTTGCCTTTAGCGTCTGAAAGCCACAATTCTAAATGGATTATCTTGATGTTGAAGCACGACCCTCAACGCTAAACAAAACAAACGCCTAGCCTTCTTGACAAAGTACCATATCAATCAAAGCAGGAATGTGGACGTATATTGTAGCGTTAGCGTTATGTTTTAAAATAGTAAGCAACGATTTTATCTGATCGGGTAAACTGTTCTTTTCACTTATTACACACGACAGAGAGGTGTTTGGGTGGAACTATACATGTAGTATTTGCAGGAATATTTCTATACAGCTTTGAATTCTGCGTTTGGTAAGAGTGTATATCCTTGAAATATAGGAGGATCTAGAATAGACAATATCGTCTAAATTCATTCAAAGTGAACCGTGTTTCATTTTACAATAGATAATAATCCAGTGGATGTTCTAAGGTCATCACGAAATACATTTTCCGGTACAGTACCTTCGTTTTTAGCATATCTATTTCGGTTTACGTTTACATTGTCGAATAACGGTGATATAAAAGCTTTGTATATTGATGCTAGAGATCTCAGTAAACGATACTTTTAAACTTCTGAAACAATAACTTATTCTTATGTTCTTTTCAATTAGTAAGCAAAGATTGTTAAGAGTTCGGTTTAGTTTTCTAGAGACGGTAATAGTCTTGTATTATGTAGACTAAAACACCAAACAGTTCAGATTCTTTTATTTTGTTTTTCAATAAAAAAAATGAAAAAAATGTTTAATCTTTTATTATTTCAAAGTACAAATGTAATACATCGGGAGTATTGTGATTCCATATTCCTTCTTTTGATAGTATTGTCAATATTGACTTTATAAAAAGGAAAAATACTGAATTTAATATTTAAATTCTTAGCACACGTATTTAGATGTTTAGACATTTCAAGACCGGATTAGTTTGTAAACTCTGTTGCCTATGAACTCGGATACGTGCGCGTAATTCAGTTGAGCACTCTCCTATGTAAATCTTCATACAATTATTACAAATAAGAACATAAATTAAATTTTTAGTACTACAATTCATATTATGATTAATCCTAAATGTATAATTAGTATTAGAAAAGGTGAATTTACTATTAATTATCATATGTTGGCAACATTTACAAAGTGGGCTATGGCACTTCGAAGTAGTAAAAGTTCCATTATTAGAAGTTTGAAACTTAGCTCTACTGAGTTACTTTTTAAGGCTAGGGGGCTGACGTTTACTATTAATTAATTCTATGCCGTGAAATTGATTATGAAGATTATCCTTAGAAAGGAGAACATTCTTAGTATCATAAATATATTGAAAAAAATTATTATGTCTAGGATTATATGTCGAAATAAAGGTAATACAAGAAGAGATATTCTTTTCTTTTGGCGTTCTAAATTCTTCAGTAGTTAGGCCCCTAGATTTATCAATACATATTTTAATAACCCCAAGTGGATAATCTTTTTTCAATAAATTGGATCTCAATTCATTAAGTCGTTGAATTCTGAGATCTTCGTTTAAAATTAAAGTGCATAAAGAGAAAAGGGTATATTATTTTTAACATGACGGGGGTGACATGATTTATACGATAAATAGTTTTTAGTATCCGTTTCTTTGGAGTAAATATCTGTAATGATTTGATTGTTAAATCTCTTAACGAGAACATCTAAAAAAGCAATTTCCTTATAACTAGTTTCAATAGTGAATTTAATATTAATATCTAAGTCATTTAAAATTTGGTGCAAATCTGCTATATGGCCGAGATTAGTTTTCCAAATGAGGAAGACGTCGTCTAAATATCTTTTAAAATTTTCTTCGATGTAGTTTCTATAGTTAATACCAAATTTGTTTTCAGTTATTGTATATAATTTTTCTTCTAAGAATCCCATAACGAGGTTGCTAAGGTCAGGTGAACACACTGAGCCCATAGCACAGCCTTTAATTTGTATGAAATTACGTTTTCCAAATACGAAAGTATTATTCCTAAGAATAATATCGATAGCTTTTAAAATAAAGGTTTTTGAAAAACGGGGATTTCGAAGTACAGGTAATATATCTATCCAATAACTGACTGCCTCTAGGCACAAATTATGTGAGATATTGCTATAGAGACTACAGACATCCAATGTTACAAATATTTCCCCATCGTTTATTTCCTGAGGTAGTTTATTAAGGAAGTCAATGTCATCCTTAATATATCATTTAACTCTAGGGACAAAGGGTTTTAAAAGAATATCAATTAAATAGGATAATCTATTAGTGGCACACGACGTCCCAGCTATAATTGGCCTAAAGGTAAGATCACACGGTCTATTGATCATAACATATTCGCTATTTTGTTCTATGACGCTGTTTTTAATTAAATCCGATTTGTGTATTTTCGGAAGGCCATAGAATTTACTAGCTTTAGAATCAAATTTGGTTAAGAACTGTTTTTCATTTTCTGTTAAACTGTGCCAGAAGACAACAAATAGTTATCCACCGTGGTCGGATTAAGCAAGGCTTGAAAGACTTTCCATTATGGTTGAAGCGACACAGACATTCATTCCCAGATCTAGAAACTGGTGTTGTTTCACCTTGCCTGGAGTCTATTCACTTGGAACCAATTATGTTTGGGAATATAGCAGGCTTACAGTTGATGAATTGGTTCCAGCTGATTCATTCCCTTGGCCGACGTAGCAGGATGTTTTTACTCTTTACTCTGACCTGAAGTCTTTACCAGACGTTGTAATGATTTTAATGTATAGATAATGATTTTAAGGTGTAGATTAGTGTCCCGTTTTATTGGAGGTTTTACCCCGAAGCTAGCGTTTAGTTCATGGAATATTTTACACACTGATTTTAACAAGTTGTTTGGTACCTGCATGATCCTCCCAGAAGTGTTATGGGATTCCCCTTGTACCCTTATCCGTGACCATGTGCCAACAAAATGGAGAGGAATGTTGTAAATGAGGGGTTTTCTACTGGTCACGTGATTAGTGTGACGTAACTGATGTAAAACACCTCAATTATTATACAGCTACCAAACTATCAACGCGTCGCTAATACAGCTCGTCTACTGTGTGTTTGGTGGTTCAACATAGTAAGTCACGAAATATTACACTATGTCCAAATTGTGTATATGTTATTTGTAATATAAGTTTCTAGGTGTTACATCTTCAAGAATATAAATAGGAATATGGACCCAGGAAAGTCAGTTAGGTCGGAGGTACAGCTACAGACTACACTTATAGTTATGCCAACTCTTGATATTATACTTCTTTAGTTGAACATAATTGTGTAGTTATTATACCACTCTGTATATATTGTCTGTTATAATTGTTATTGCTGTATCTACATAAAACTCTACGTTTAGCTGAATCAAGTGTTTGTTATAATTTATAACAAAAAGAAACCAGTAGGATGAACTACCAACTGTACTAAGGACCAGGCTGGTTACATGGTGGATACAAAAAGTTCTGGAAACAACTCTCAGGTGATATATAAATAAATAAGATGTTTGAAAAGAAAACAGACTACATATTTAAAGCTAGCGCTTTCAGTTCCGTCGGAACCTCTTCAGACTTTTTAATATGATAGCGTAACTATACTATTCAAAAAAAGTAGGGGATATTTGATTTTGGGTGCATAATACTAAAATATGCAAATGACTACGAAAAAAGTCACTATAGAACCTAACAGAAGAAACATTTCCAGTTACATGTGACGCCCAAACGCACCAATAGCTACCGCATGGAATGCAGGTGATGCTTGGGATCATCATGGGGGTCCAACCTAAGATTTGCACGACTCTGACTTTGAATGTTACAGTCATTGTGGCATTGAATTCCAGGGTGGAAACATCAGTTTAATTGTTTTAGTGACCAGAAAACAAATTTTGATATGCGTCGGCTTACCCAAAATGAAAGGTTACGTGCCCTTGGCATGCTACAGATCGGCACAACACAGGCGGTTGTGGCGCGGACGATGAATGTTTCTCAGTCTGTCATAAGCAGGCTATGGTCCAGATACCGTGATACACAATCTGTACAGGACAGACCACGCTCAGGTCGACCAAGGGCGACAACTCAAGCCCAGGATCGATTTATCCGTACCTTGGCCTTGAGAAATCGTGTCATCACAGCAAATCAGATCAGCGCTCGTCTTCAAACAGACACTGGTGTGAGAGTGAGTGGCCAGACGATTCGGAATCGACTGCATAGGGGTCACCTTCGCGCCCGACGTCCTCGTGTGATCCCTTGTTTGAGAGATCATCACATTCAGACAAGACGTCGTTGGTGTAGGGATCGTCAACACTGGGATAATCGACGCTGGAGCAATGTGATGTTTTCAAATGAGTCAAGGTTCACTGTTCATTTTTTGGACAGACGTAGGAGGGTGTGGCGTCGTCGAAACGAGCGCTTCCAAGACGTTTACGTCTTCCGACATGATCGATTTGGGGGTGGTTCTGTTATGGTGTGGGGAGGCATCACTGTTGCTGGAAGAACGGCTTTACATGTTGTTGCAGGGCGTGTTACAGGCCAGTACTACCGGGACAACATCTTGGCAGTCCATGTTGTGCCGTTCGCACGACGTCATGGCCGCCGTTTCATCTTCCAGGATGACAACGCAAGATGTCACAGGGCCAGGATCGTTACAGGTTACCTCCAACAACAGAACATCACCACATTACCTTGACCAGCACTGAGTCCCGACCTCTCCCCCCATCGAGCATGTCCGACATGCTTGGACAGAGGTTACGTCAACGTCAACAACGTCCTGCCAATGTCCAAGAACTTGCTGCTGCGTTGCAACAGGAATGGGACAATCTGGACCAAAATGACCTTAGACGTCTCATTAGGAGTATGCCACGTCGGATCAATGCTTGTTTGGCAAACAGAGGAGGATTTACCCGTTACTGACTTTGTTGTGATGCTGTGGTAACTTTGCTGTTTGACCCCGGGTATCATTTTACCCTTATAATGGTCAGTCTGTGCCTTACTTAGTCTAACGATCATTTGGAATAAATCGATGAATGTGAACTTCATTTCATTTTGTCATTTGTTTCTTCGTCAGTTTCATTAGGTCGTATATTGTCGTCGCCCCCGTCCGTCCGTCCGTCCGTCGGTCCGTCCGTCCGTCGGTCCGGCGTCCACAATTGCTTGTGGACGCTCTAGAGGCTAAAGTTAATATCCGATTGACTTTAAATTTATACACAGTGTTTAAGGTCATGAGACGAAGAAGCCTATTGTTTTTCAGCGATTTCCGATAATAACTACCAGAGTTATGGCCCTTGACGACTTCAAAAAATCTTGTGGACGCTCTAGAGGCCAAAGTTAATATCCGATTGACTTTAAATTTATACACAGTGTTTAAGGTCATAAGACGAAGAAGCCTATTGATTTTCAGCGATTTCCGATAATTAGTGCCAGAGTTATGGCCCTTGATCACTTCAAAAAATCTTGTGGACGCTCTAAAAGTCAAAGTTAATATCCGATTGACTTTAAATTTATACACAGTGTTTAAGGTCATAAGACGAAGAAGCTTATTGATTTTCAGCAATTTCCGATAATTAGTGACAGAGTTATGACCCTTGATCACTTCAAAAAATCTTGTGGACTCTCTAAAAGCCAAGGTTAATATCCGATTGACTTTAAATTTATACACAGTGTTTAAGGTCATAAGACGAAGAAGCCTATAGATTTTCAGCGATTTCCGATAATTAGTGCCAGAGTTATGGCCCTTGATCACTTCAAAAAATCTTGTGGACGCTCTAAAAGCCAAAGTTAATATCCGATTGATTTATACACAGTGTTTAAGGTCATAAGACCAAGAAGCCTATTGATTTTCAGCGATTTCCGATAGTTAGTGCCAGAGTTATGGCCCTTGGTCACATCAAAAAATCCTGTGGACGCTCTAGAGGCCAAAGTTAATATCCGATTGACTTTAAATTTACACACACTGTTTAAGGTCCTGAGAGGAAGAAGCCTACTGATTTTCATCGATTTCAAATAATTACTTCCAGAGTTATCTCCCTTGATCACTTCAAAAAACCTTGTGGCGCTGTAGATGCCAAACTTATCCTCCGATTGACTTCAGATTGATACACAGAGTTTAAGGTGTTGAAACAAACAATTATTTTGATTTTCAATGAATTTTGATAACTGAACAGCTAAATCCATGATATTAAATGTTTTCTATACTAATTGTTAGCTTGGGGCAAAACTTTATAAAAAGCAAACAAATTCTAATGATTTTTAGATAATTACATAATGAGTTGTTACTCAGATTTTAGTGTATTACAAATGTTTCATTACCAAAAAAAAGTAAAAATATGCGACAACCCTTGTTGACTGCCCGGACGATTTAGCTGCTGTGGGCGTATGTTTCGTTGCCTGGCAACCTATCTTTTTGAATAGTATATATAAACAATGCTGTATCTACACGTGACCTGAACTCAACGCGAACCCTGCACACCTGGCTATAAAGGGGAAATCTCCCCCACCCCCATACCAATAAACAATTCGTGGACCCCATACCCTTGTTACAAAAGTCAAACGAGATCATAGGATAAACACCTGCTCACTATAACAATACCTTTTTTTATTATTCATAACCTCATTGTTCAGTCAACAATAACCATATTCAAGCTATAAATAGAACACCTGTGGAATGCCAAAATACTCTGACGTCACACCTGTGGAATGTTGTCACACCTTTGGAATGTCTGGAATGCCAAAAATGCGCTAGAGTATCATATATACTACTGTTAGTCCCGAAATGACCTAGTTTTTGTCGAGTGGACGTTATACCCCATTTCTCTGTCTCTCTTTTCAGCCGAAGCGGGTGTGGGTTGCGAGGATGCACAGAGGATACAATGGACGTTTAACGGATAATAACGGACATGGAACGTTTGTTGCTCGTATATGTCGCGCATTTACATCGTTCACGGCAGAAAGTTCATCCGTTATAAAAGTTTTGTGCATCTCAAAACCTTTGCGCGGATGAAATCAAAGTGAACGGACGCTCGATAGATAGAGCGTATGGAGCACGTATGCATGGCGTTTTCAAACGGAGGGCACGTTTTGTTCCCCGTTTTACATCCTCTATGCATCCGTAAGTGCAGTGGGACCGGGCCTTAAGACTCTCGCCATACACAATTCCGAACAAAGCTATTGCATTTTTTATTTAGATTGTTTCTGATAAGTAATTACAAATTTATTAACTATGAAATAAACAATGTCTTTCACGGTTCGTGATAACAAAACTAAAGATGTCAACAATGGTTCATCATTACATTAAATACCGTGCTGGTATGAAGCGTCGGTTAATTATCGAGAAATAGTTCCAAACAGGCATTTTTTTTACTTCCGTTTTATCTAGTTCACTGCAAGTATTGTCTGTCACTACTATCATAATGAGTAAAACTTTTGGAAGAGGTGGGAAAATATCACGTGGTTTGCACGGGATTGGAATGAAGGATGAAAGGGGGAATATTCCTTTGATGTCACGTGATTAATGTCTGCATGACATTCCGACTTCTAGATGCCGATAAAAATTTAGTGATTTATGTTTGTTATGCCTGGATATTTTGACAATTTTACATAATTTTTGACAACAAATAAAAACTCATAATAAAGATCATTAGATGTTGTATTTTAAACAAGAGTTCTAGAAATAACGGGAGAATGTCACGTGATAGCCACTGTTGAAGGCGGGTCAGGAAGCTATCGCTTTGGTGTATCATTTCATTACCGCATGAACTAATGCAAATGCACGTATATACATACAGATGCCGTGCCGATTACTGTAAGGAATTATATCATAATCAACACTTTTTATATGATAATCTCGACCATTAATGATGCACCAAATAATTAAGTTCTTAATAGATGGTGTGTATTTTTATACGCCCACATTGAAATGTGTTCGTATATTGTCGTCGCCCCCGTCCGTCCGTCGGTCCGCAATTGTGGACGCTCTACGGGCTAAAGTTAATATCTGATTGACGTTAAATTTATACAAAGTGTTAAAGGTCTTGAGACGAAGAAGCCTATTGATTTTCAGCGATTTCCGATAATTAGTGCCAGAGTTATGGCCCTTGATCACTTCAAAAAATCTTGTGGACGCTCTAAAAGTCAAAGTTAATATCCGATTGACTTTAAATTTATACACAGTGTTTAAGGTCATAAGACGAAGAAGCTTATTGATTTTCAGCAATTTCCGATAATTAGTGACAGAGTTATGACCCTTGATCACTTCAAAAAATCTTGTGGACTCTCTAAAAGCCAAGGTTAATATCCGATTGACTTTAAATTTATACACAGTGTTTAAGGTCATAAGACGAAGAAGCCTATAGATTTTCAGCGATTTCCGATAATTAGTGCCAGAGTTATGGCCCTTGATCACTTCAAAAAATCTTGTGGACGCTCTAAAAGCCAAAGTTAATATCCGATTGATTTATACACAGTGTTTAAGGTCATAAGACCAAGAAGCCTATTGATTTTCAGCGATTTCCGATAGTTAGTGCCAGAGTTATGGCCCTTGGTCACATCAAAAAATCCTGTGGACGCTCTAGAGGCCAAAGTTAATATCCGATTGACTTTAAATTTACACACACTGTTTAAGGTCCTGAGAGGAAGAAGCCTACTGATTTTCATCGATTTCAAATAATTACTTCCAGAGTTATCTCCCTTGATCACTTCAAAAAACCTTGTGGCGCTGTAGATGCCAAACTTATCCTCCGATTGACTTCAGATTGATACACAGAGTTTAAGGTGTTGAAACAAACAATTATTTTGATTTTCAATGAATTTTGATAACTGAACAGCTAAATCCATGATATTAAATGTTTTCTATACTAATTGTTAGCTTGGGGCAAAACTTTATAAAAAGCAAACAAATTCTAATGATTTTTAGATAATTACATAATGAGTTGTTACTCAGATTTTAGTGTATTACAAATGTTTCATTACCAAAAAAAAGTAAAAATATGCGACAACCCTTGTTGACTGCCCGGACGATTTAGCTGCTGTGGGCGTATGTTTCGTTGCCTGGCAACCTATCTTTTTGAATAGTATATATAAACAATGCTGTATCTACACGTGACCTGAACTCAACGCGAACCCTGCACACCTGGCTATAAAGGGGAAATCTCCCCCACCCCCATACCAATAAACAATTCGTGGACCCCATACCCTTGTTACAAAAGTCAAACGAGATCATAGGATAAACACCTGCTCACTATAACAATACCTTTTTTTATTATTCATAACCTCATTGTTCAGTCAACAATAACCATATTCAAGCTATAAATAGAACACCTGTGGAATGCCAAAATACTCTGACGTCACACCTGTGGAATGTTGTCACACCTTTGGAATGTCTGGAATGCCAAAAATGCGCTAGAGTATCATATATACTACTGTTAGTCCCGAAATGACCTAGTTTTTGTCGAGTGGACGTTATACCCCATTTCTCTGTCTCTCTTTTCAGCCGAAGCGGGTGTGGGTTGCGAGGATGCACAGAGGATACAATGGACGTTTAACGGATAATAACGGACATGGAACGTTTGTTGCTCGTATATGTCGCGCATTTACATCGTTCACGGCAGAAAGTTCATCCGTTATAAAAGTTTTGTGCATCTCAAAACCTTTGCGCGGATGAAATCAAAGTGAACGGACGCTCGATAGATAGAGCGTATGGAGCACGTATGCATGGCGTTTTCAAACGGAGGGCACGTTTTGTTCCCCGTTTTACATCCTCTATGCATCCGTAAGTGCAGTGGGACCGGGCCTTAAGACTCTCGCCATACACAATTCCGAACAAAGCTATTGCATTTTTTATTTAGATTGTTTCTGATAAGTAATTACAAATTTATTAACTATGAAATAAACAATGTCTTTCACGGTTCGTGATAACAAAACTAAAGATGTCAACAATGGTTCATCATTACATTAAATACCGTGCTGGTATGAAGCGTCGGTTAATTATCGAGAAATAGTTCCAAACAGGCATTTTTTTTACTTCCGTTTTATCTAGTTCACTGCAAGTATTGTCTGTCACTACTATCATAATGAGTAAAACTTTTGGAAGAGGTGGGAAAATATCACGTGGTTTGCACGGGATTGGAATGAAGGATGAAAGGGGGAATATTCCTTTGATGTCACGTGATTAATGTCTGCATGACATTCCGACTTCTAGATGCCGATAAAAATTTAGTGATTTATGTTTGTTATGCCTGGATATTTTGACAATTTTACATAATTTTTGACAACAAATAAAAACTCATAATAAAGATCATTAGATGTTGTATTTTAAACAAGAGTTCTAGAAATAACGGGAGAATGTCACGTGATAGCCACTGTTGAAGGCGGGTCAGGAAGCTATCGCTTTGGTGTATCATTTCATTACCGCATGAACTAATGCAAATGCACGTATATACATACAGATGCCGTGCCGATTACTGTAAGGAATTATATCATAATCAACACTTTTTATATGATAATCTCGACCATTAATGATGCACCAAATAATTAAGTTCTTAATAGATGGTGTGTATTTTTATACGCCCACATTGAAATGTGTTCGTATATTGTCGTCGCCCCCGTCCGTCCGTCGGTCCGCAATTGTGGACGCTCTACGGGCTAAAGTTAATATCTGATTGACGTTAAATTTATACAAAGTGTTAAAGGTCTTGAGACGAAGAAGTCTATTGATTTTAAGCGATTTCCGATAATTACTGCCAGAGTTATGGCCCTTGATCACTTCAAAAATCTTGTGGACACTCAAGAGGCCAAAGTTAATATCCGATTGACTTTAATGTAATGGCCAAAGTTAATACCCGATTAACTTTAAATTTATACACAGTGTTTAAGGTCATGAGACGAAGAAGCCTATTGATTTTCAGTGATTTCTGATAATTACTGCCAGAGTTATAGCCCTTGATCACTTCAAAAAATCTTGTGAACGTTCTAGAGGCCAAAGTTAATATCCGATTGACCTTAAATTTACACACAGTGTTTACTGCCATGAGACGAAGGATCCTATTGATTTAATGGAAGACGGGCATACGCCATACAGTGTGCTACGAGGGAAATTTTGCCCGGGCAGCGGCGTTACGGCCTACTCTTATATCGAATTCCAACTGCCAAGGGATCTTTTACGTGCACTCCAATGTGTACACGGGACCTCGGTTTTTCGTCCCATCCGAACGACCAGGCAGCTGTCCTTGTCAGGCCCTCCTTCTGCATCACTGACAAGGGGAAATCACGCCGGAAAATCGTGATGAACTTTCTCGGCCAATGCAGGGATCGAACACCCGACCTCCAGGCTAGCGAACCAGCGCCTTATCCACTTAGCCACCGTGATCCCCAGAACTTTATAAAATCCAAACAAATTCTAATGATTTTCTGATAATTATTTTATGAGTTGTTAATCTTAGTCAGATTTCAGAGTATTATAAATGTTTCATTACCGAAAAAAGTAAGAATATGCGACAACTCTTGTTGACTGCCCGGACGATTTAGCTGCTGTGGGCGTATGTTTCGTTGCCTGGCAACCTATCTTTGATTGCTTAGGAAGTGTGACCCAATTATTACTTCAAAAACACAGGGTTCGTGTTTGATTCCCGCAGTAAAATAGTACCATGCGTTTCCCGACAAATAAAGACAAATATCTACATAGATTTTCATGCCATTCGAGACATTTTAATGTGTAATAATTTTATATCCACCACTATCGGTAATTTATCTGTATCGGCCGATATATTTCTGATATCGGTAAAACCGATAGGTGCCATATCGGACCATCACTAGGGCTAATGAGGGCGGACTAAACCAAATTTAAATCAGGATTTAACGTCCTACTTTTCTGCGCCAAGAGTATTATTATGTCTACTCTAATTTCATTGATTTTTCAGTTAAAAGAAAGGAAAAGAATTCGTCAAGCTGGTGGATTTATAAGTTTTAATGGAGTCTGGCGAGTCGCAGGTGTATTAGCTACCTCAAGAGCTTTAGGGGATTACCCGTTAAAAGATAAAAATCTGGTCATAGCTGAACCAGATATATTAACCTTTGATCTCAGTGACCTTCAACCCCAATTCATGATTTTGGCCACAGACGGATTGTGGGATTGTTTTAGTAGTGAAGAAGCTGTAGAATATATCAAGGAGAGGTTGAATGAACCTCATTTTGGTGCCAAGAGTTTGGTGTTGCAGGCATATTATCGTGGTTCTGTTGATAATATCACCGTTATGGTGGTGAATTTTAAATTAAAACAAGTAACTTCATTTGGTATGAATGATTGGTGATATTTGTGTGATTGTATTTTATATCTATGATTTTATTTTGAAATCTATACATGGAATATGTTGACGTGAATCTCAGTAGAAATTTGTATGCATACAGGCTACGCATATAAATTATTGTTAAATCTTGGCATTGTCTCATCCATGTTCAACCAAATCTGAATTTCAAAATTGTCTATTCACAGTATTGATTGGCAAATGATTTAAAGATACTTTCCCACAAAAATATTATCGGTTGGTTATTTCCACTAAAAGTATGTCAATTTTGATATATACTATTCAAAAAAAGTAGGGGATATTTAATTTTGGGGGCATAATACTAAAATATGCAAATGACTACGAAAAAAGTCACTATAGAACCTAACAGAAGAAACATTTCCAGTTACATGTGACGCCCAAACGCACCAATAGCTACCACATGGAATGCAGGTGATGCTTGGGATCATCATGGGGGTCCAACCCAAGATTTGCACGACTCTGACTTTGAATGTTACAGTCATTGTGGCATTGAATTCCAGGGTGGAAACATCAGTTTAATTGTTTTAGTGACCAGAAAACAAATTTTGATATGCGTCGGCTTACCCAAAATGAAAGGTTACGTTCCCTTGGCATGCTACCAATCGGCACAACACAGGCGGTTGTGGCGCGGGCGATGAATGTTTCTCAGTCTGTCATAAGCAGGCTATGGTCCAGATACCGTGATACACAATCTGTACAGGACAGACCACGCTCAGGTCGACCAAGGGCGATAACTCAAGCCCAGGATCGATTTATCCGTACCTTGGCCTTGAGAAATCGTGTCATCACAGCAAATCAGATCAGCGCTCGTGAGAGTGAGTGGCCAGACGATTCGGAATCGACTGCATAGGGGTCACCTTCGCGCCCGACGTCCTCGTGTGATCCCTTGTTTGAGAGATCATCACATTCAGGCAAGACGTCGTTGGTGTAGGGATCGTCAACACTGGGATAATCGACGCTGGAGCAATGTGATGTTTTCAGATGAGTCAAGGTTCACTGTTGATTTTTTGGACAGACGTAGGAGGGTGTGGCGTCGTCGAAACGAGCGCTTCCAAGACGTTAACGTCATCAGACATGATCGATTTGGGGGTGGTTCTGTTATGGCGTGGGGAGGCATCACTGTTGCTGGAAGAGCGGCTTTACATGTTGTTGCAGGGCGTGTTACAGGCCAGTACTACCGGGACAACATCTTGGCAGTTTATGTTGTGCCGTTCGCACGACGTCATGGCCGCCGTTTCATCTTCCAGGATGACAACGCAAGATGTCACAGGGCCAGGATCGTTACAGGTTACCTCCAACAACAGAACATCACCACATTACCTTGGCCAGCACTGAGTCCCGACCTCTCCCCCATCGAGCATGTCTGGAACATGCTTGGACAGAGGTTACGTCAACGTCAATAACGTCCTGCCAATGTCCAAGAACTTGCTGCTGCGTTGCAACAGGAATGGGACAATCTGGACCAAAATGACCTTAGACGTCTCATTAGGAGTATGCCACGTCGGATCAATGCTTGTTTGGCAAACAGAGGAGGATTTACCCGTTACTGACTTTGTTGTGATGCTGTGGTAACTTTGCTGTTTGACCCCGGGTATCATTTTACCCTTATAATGGTCAGTCTGTGCCTTACTTAGTCTAACGATCATTTGGAATAAATCGATGAATGTGAACTTCATTTCATTTTGTCATTTGTTTCTTCGTCAGTTTCATTAGGTGACTTTAATAACACTTAAAAATCAAATATCCCCTACTCTTTTTGAATAGTATATATGGAAAGTGGAGACAACCAATGTGACTAGAAAAATATTGGATTCCTTGAAAACCACCCATGGAGCGTGCTCAGGACAAAAATGTGAGTGTGTCACTAAATAGCAGTCTGATGATTAAGGGCTGTCGACTCGAGTGACGTCAATCTTACACTCATAGATTTGTCTGACCTCTTGACATTAGGGGGCGCTTGATGTACAAATGTATATGTTGACAAACTTGAGCGGACGTGGAAAAAGTGAGAGATAAAAACTACGGAAAAAGTCTTGGGCTTGGAATAACCCGATAATTTATATACTTAAGCTTCGATATGGACAGCAATTGAAGACAGCATCATCTTTTATATGCAACAAATTCTCCCCGGCCTCACACCCATTGCTAAGTACAGCGACAGCCAAGTCATGTGACACAGACATGACTTGTTTAAATCGATTTTGTATAGTTTGTGGTATTTCCTCCGAAAACACTGTTGTGAGAGAGATTTGAAGAAAAATTTTGATATTAATTATTTTTAATATGTTTTTAGTCCAAATATATCACTAAATCTCCCAGTTTGTACATGGAAAGGTATCTTTATCAGGGTTTCACACTGCGAAGCATGTGTGTAAAACACTTTTGTTTTTGTTAACATTATTAGGCTTTCAGACTTTCGTCTGAAAGCCTATTCAGATTACTAAAATTATTATTAGGGTTTCACACTGCGTAGTAGTTGTGTAGTTTCTGCAAATCGGATTTCTCAGAATCTAACCATAGGATCTTTCTGAAACTTTGACCTACCCCCCAAAAATGGGGTGTGAACGCTGCTTAAATATATTTTCGAAACGTTTTACGAATCCGAAATCACCGAATTATACCAAGGAATGCATTTGACCTACAATGTTGTAACTGTGTGACAATTTGACCTATTTTACTAAAAAAAAATACTTCGAGTACAATGAAAGATTTATTTCAAATTTGCGATTTCAGATTTTCGAATTTCGAAAATTTGTTTCCGTGATTTTGAACCGGAAGTTTAGACCAACTTGACATCTTCTTTAATAGTTATGAAATTTAGTCTGTATGTAGATCTTACCAATGCGACTTCAAAGATGTCATTAAAAAAATTTCTAAATTATCTCCCCTTGATGAAATTAAGGATCAAAATTTTCCAAAACAAATGACGAAATATAGGGCAGAATGACCTGATTTTTTTTCGATACTTGATAACTAAATGGGTGGTGGCTTTTGATTAAACATATTTTCAAAACGTTTTACGAATTCGAAATCACCGAATGTTACAAGCGAATGCATTTGACCTACAATGCTGTAACTTTATGACTATTTGACCTATTTTACTAATTCTTCTTTCTTTGAGTACCTTGAAACATTTACTTCAAATCTGCAATTTCAGATTTTCGAATTTCGAAAAATCGTTCCTGTGATTTCGAGCAGGAAGTTGGACCAACTTGACAACTTCTTTAATAGTTGTACGATTTTCATGAAATTTAGTTTATAAGTAGATCTTACCAATGCAACCCTCAAGATATTATTAGAAATTTTCTGAATTATCTCCCCTTGATAAAATTAAGGATCAAAGGTTTTTTTAAAAGAAATGACGAAATATAGGTCAGAATGACCTGATTATTTTTTTTCCCGATACTAGATAAGTAATTACTGATTCCTACACAAAATATGGAGTTTGTCGATCGAATCGGAAGTGCCACCATTTTGAAACGTGAAAAATCAATAAGGCTTTTGCGATATTTTACTTACAGACATGGGAGTTATATTTTCTGAATCCTTCAAGGAATGCCTAAAAAAAATTTCAGATCACAATTTTTTATTTAGGTCAACTGATGGTCGCCATTTGAAGTGAATGTGAAAAATAGTGAACAGGCTTATAAACAAACACAATGGGCCATAGCATCTTCAATGCGTCTCATATTTCTGAAATTAATACATTTCAGGATAGCCGGGATACGGGTCGAATTTTTGGTATTTGAATAGTTCAAAAAATTGAATTTCGTCTTTGACTTTTTTTGTGCCGACAAATTTGTTTAAGAGTGAAATGAAATGAGAGAGAGGGGCAGAGAGAGAGAAATGAGGTTTAACGTCCACTTGAAGCAAACTAAGTCATTTCGGAATTAACATATGGTTTAATTTTGTTTCAATAATTCGCTTTTGCAGTGTGAGGACCCGGAGAAAACCCACGGGGTCGGGCAGGCGACAGTACTCCTTGTTACGTACAGCCGAGGATTGGAAACAACGCCAGTTGACTCAATGACAGGCTTTATGATACAGCACGCACGTGCTAATCATTCGACCATCCACCCCCCCCCCCCCAAATAAAATGAAACTGGCGTTTAAGGTCTTACAAAACATAGATTAAAATATCTTATATTTCAATAAACTTATTAAACTTACTGTCCAGTAGCAGCAATCATTTTATTTGTTTCATTCATCATGGCGTGTGGCACTGTGACCTCTTTCAACATGATAGTGTATATAGTTAACTGTCATCAACAGTCATTAAGAATTACTGGAAGCAGTCATATAAGGTGGATATTTGATACCATATCCCTTCTGACAGGAATTTCAACTGTTTATCCCCATAAACGCTGACTTGGTTCTTGTGAAGTAAAATAAGCTATTTATATCTAGATCAGAATCTTATTTAACAGCCTTAACAATACCTATATAGAAGAATACTAAAGATGTACAGTTAAAGTATTTTCATGTGCACGTATATAGTCGTCGTCCCTTTCTGTCTACATGTATGTGTCCGTCAGTTCACTTTTTGTTTGTAGACACTCTACAGATCCCAAATTTTATCCGATTTTAACGAAACTTGAAATATAGGTGTATCTCCAAATGATCTCGGTTCTTTTGGAAAGTGACATGGCTCCTGATTGTACGGAAGATCACGTTTGTAGCTTGCGGACACTCTAAAGGTCAATTTTTATCCGATTTTGATGAAATTGATATGTATGTTAATAACCCAAAGATCTCAGTTCCTTTCGGTGTTTGCGCATATTGGAAATGAAATGAAATGGGGTTTAACGTCCTACTCTTCTTCACCTAACATACAGTGTGCTATGAGGGAAATTTTGCGCGGACAGCGGCACTACGGCCAACTCTTATATCGAATTCCAACTGCCAAGGGATCTTTTACGTGCACGCCAATGTGTACACGGGGCCTCGGGATCGAACGCCGATCTCCGGGCTAGCGAGCCAACGCCTTACCCACTTAGCAACGTGATCCGCCTGCGCATATTAGAACATAACATATGGTCGCTAATTGTACGATGTCACAATTTTTATCCGTTCAAATTTAACACCGTTGCACTCTAAGGTCGATTGAATTCAAAGATATCACTGTTACATCGTAATGCCGATCGAGATAAAATTTCTTGAAAATCGGACCAAAACTGATGAGCAAAATGGCCTCGCCTCGTACTCAGATAGTGTGGTATATCAAGGTTGTGGACCCTTTAAAGGTTGCAATTTTGGTCCGATTTTTGTGAAACTTGAAATTCATTGTACATATTTCGAACCCAAAGATCTTGATTCCTGTCGATATTCGCGCATATCAGGTAGTAACTTCCTGAATTATGGCCTTTGATTGTACGAAAAATCGCGTCCTTAGCTTGTTGACCCTCTAGAGGTCACAACTTTAAACAAAAGTGTGAAAATATCGCCGCTACACCCTAATTATTGTGGAGTTCGATTTCAAGAAAATGGCCGTACATTTCAGGCGTCAAACCCGGACAATGCAACTTCGATTAAAACAAAAGTATCACATATCTATCTCTCGCCATTCTCTTGGACGCATAATGCGACACTTAGACCCAGAGGGTGTTCAACGGAGGCTGCGTAGACGATTGCATCGGAGACAGTATCAGTCAAATGGACCAAACAACCTTTGGCATATAGATGGATGGGACAAACTAAAACAGTTTGGCATGTGTATACATGGATGGATAGATGGTTATTCACGACGAGTATTGTGGTTAGAAGCTTCTGCCACCAACAATGACCCTTATGTTAACACAAGGTACAATTTTATGGATACACAATTACTGAGTTTGATACTAAGCGACGTTTCGACGAGGATGCTCTCGTCTTTATCAAGCAATGATACAAATTTGTGAATAGTGTAGGCAAATATATACAGAATATGCAACAAAGATAAAAATCAAATACAATTAAAGTTTAACACCTTTGATTAGGGGGCATAAAGGACTAACCCTACACAACAGAAAACTCTTACGTGGATTAAAAGGAGGCGAATGCTATTATATAGCATTATCAGTGTATTAACACTGATAATGGAAAACCAATTAACCTGAACTATAGAGAAACAATAATATAAAGAGAAGTGTGTATGTATAAGTAAACAAGAGTGGTCGTTGATGCATGTGCAAAGAAAATTAAATAATAATTTGAAATTAAGAAATAAAATATATAATCATGAAAGATATCCTGATATATCGATATAAACTGAAAATCGAGGATTGTAAAACGGGTTAAGTAGCCTACTGAAAAGAAACATTTATAAAATGTATGATTAGATTATGTAAAAAAAAACCACAAAAAACTGGATAAGCACTGAAAGAGAACAAAAGTATTGGAACCAATAAGCTGCAAGTCCTGAAAGATAAAACCTATTATTACAGTATAAATCTGGAAGAAAGAAACCGTAAATATATTATTCCCACGTATTAAAGGTCAATACATATGAACTATATTCTGACTGTAAAACTGGATAATTACTGCAAACCAAGATATGTAAAGTATATAACTAGACTGTGGAACTGGATAATCACTGAATTGTGTTAATTCTGAAAGCTGAAAATCATTGAAGAAACCTATTATTAGACTTAAACATGGGTGGGGTGGACCTTAAATATATTCTTCCAATAAACTGAAACCAATAAATGTGAAAAATTATCCTCCGACTGTTAAATTGGATAAGCGCTGAAAGTTAAGATATGTGCGTTGTGTAATTAGACTGTGGAGACCGGATAAACACTGAAATAGAAATAAAGTATTAGAATTAATGTATAAGTTGGTCATAAGCCCTTGGTATAAATAGTCCGACATCCCGGTTTAACTTAGGCTTGGTCCGTATTATATTGATGGCCTCAAGAAGTTTCCTGGTTTTCTTCTGGTGATGATGTACTGCAAGGGTTCTGGTTTGGTCCCACAGGATTGTATGATCTGCGTTGTTAATAATATGCTCTGCTACTGCTGAGGGATTGGTGGAAGCTAGTGACTTGTGTTCTTTTATTCGTACATCAAGTGGTCGCTTCGTTTCCCCCAAATATTTTTCGAGGCATGAGCATGTTATTTCGTAAATACATCATTTTGGCTGTGGGGGGTTGGTTTGTGTTGATCTACCATTGGCTTGCAGTAAATTCTGTATGGTTCTGCCGCTAGAGAAAGTCACGTCTATGCCCACTTCTTTTTTCATCAACCTTCTGATCTGGTAGGAGATTTTGCCGTGGGACGGGATGGTTATTCTGATTCCAGAGTGGTCAGTATTTGGCGTTCTTGGCTTGTGTTGGTTTCCTATGGTCGTGGTGATGACGTCATTAACTAGTTGGGTGGGGTAACTGTTGTTGTTTACGAAGACGTTCCTTAAATGCTCTAATTCCGCAGGTAAACTTCCTTCATCACATATCTTGGTGGCGCGTCTGGTTAGAGTGGTGATGATGGATTTCTTAATTTGATGCGAATGATTTGAATTATAGTGAATATATTGATCATTGTGAGTTGGTTTTCTATAAACAGCGGTGGAGAATTTGTTATCAGATTTAGTCACTAAGACATCAAGGAATGGGAGACTGTCGTCCGTTTCTGTTTCCATTGTGAATTTTATCCTCGTTTGTCGACTGTTCAGATGTTGGAGTAGCGTATCTGGGTTGTCGTTTTGGTTGAGGACCACAAATGCATCATCGACTTTGCGATACCAACAAAGGGGTTGGATGGGAGAAGTCTGTAATGCATCAGTTTAAAACCTGGTCATGAATACTTCGGACAGTAGTGGCGAAAGTGGGTTACCCATAGGCAGGCCATGTATTTGTTGATGATATTCATCACCCCATCTAAAGTAGGTGGCAGTTATACAGAGACGTAAAAGTTGAATGATATTATCAGTGGTTAGGTTGGTGTCCAGAGGGGTCTCTAATTCATTGATTTTCTTTTTGAGTATTTGGAGTGTCTGAGCTGTGGGGATATTTGTAAACAAGTCTACTACATCATAGGAAAGGATGGTGCCGGTTGGTGGGACTGGTGGCAGTTTATTGCAAAAGTCATTGGAGTCGGCAATGAAGGATTCTGCAGATTTTCCAAGTGGTGCCAAAAGACGGGTTAAGAACTTTGCTGTATTGTAATAAACTGAATCTCGGGAACAAACCAATAAGCGAGCCTTGACCGGGTTCTTATGAATCTTTATGGTGGCTCGTGCATATGGTGGTCTGGGGTGAGAGGGATTCAGATTATAGTAAAGTGCTGGCGTGATCTGCTTTTTGTCTTTCAATGAGGTGAGAAGTTTCCGCAGCTTGGTTTCATGAATGGCTGTGGGATCTTTCCTCATTCTTTGGTATGTTTTGGATAATAGAGTTATTTGGTCATCGGAGAGGTTAGTTGAACTTAGGTTAACAACTGTTTTTGTGGGGTACTCATCAGAAGGAGACTTGTTGCTTTTGATTTCAAATTGTTGAATTTTTTAATGTGTCTGGTTTTCACTTGGTCATCAAGTACGGAGTTAGCTTTGGTTTGCATAGATCGTATAGATTTATAATCTTCTGGGGACATTAAGGATTCAAGTTGAGCTTGTTGTTCGCTGATTATTTTTAACCGTTTTTGTTTCTCGTTTCTAAAGTGCCGAATTCGCTCTTTGACCAGACAGTTACCAGCTTTCCGTAGAATATTATGGGCAGCGGCTAATATAATTGCCCTCTGATTTCACAATCTGGTTCATTAGTCTGGTAGCCACATCTCCATACAGATGACGTATATCTTCTTTGATTGGCATATAGTAATTGAACATATTAACACAAGGTACAATTTTATGGATACACAATTACTGAGTTTGATACTAAGCGACGTTTGGACGAGGATGCTCTCGTCTTTATCAAGCAATGATACAAATTTGTGAATAGTGTAGGCAAATATACAGAATATGCAACAAAGATAAAAATCAAATACAATTAAAGTTTAACACCTTTGATTAGGGGGGCATTAAGGACTAATCCTACACAACAGAAAACTCTTACGGGGATTAAAAGGAGGCGAATGCTATTATTTATAAAAAGATTATTATTATTATTATTTTGGTGTATTTCTATAGCGCACCTTTCACAAAGTGCTCAGATGCGCTTAACAATTCAATAAAATTATAAAATGCAGATAGACAACATGATAAAAACTAATTGGAATTATAAAAACAATAAAATCAAATAAATTGGCACACATTAAAAGTATCACAATAATAATAGCGTAAAAGGAATAAAAATAAAATTTAGCTGTAAAGTAAAGTTCAATAAAATGCTTTAGTAAATAAAAACGTTTTTAGATTAGATTTAAAAGTCTGGAGTGATTCGCAGCTTCTTGCTGTTAATGGTAATTTATTCCACAGTTTCGGAGCTTTAACAGCGAACGACCTTTCTCCCGTTGATGACTTGGCGTTGGATTCACAAAGTAACCAGTTATCACTACTAGAGCGGAGTTGACGGTTGGGTTTATATTGATTCAATAACTGAGAAAGGTACACAGGAGCCAAACCATTAAGACATTTAAAGGTTAAAAGTAGGATTTTATTGTCAATTCTGTAAGTAATAGGTAGCCAGTGCAGGTTAAATAGAATTGGTGTTATATGATTAAATTTAATTTAGAAGATCCAGTTATAAGGCGGGCAGCAGAGTTTTGGAGTTTTTGAAGTTTATCGAGTGATTTTTTGGGAACACCAGAAAGCAGTGAGTTGAAATTGTCCAGTCTTGAAATAACTAAGGCTTGAATTAGTGACTTAGTAGCATCTATTGATATATATTTCTTGATTTTACCAATGTTTCTCAGGTGAAAGTACCCTGTTTTACAAATGTTATTTATTTGGCATTCCATATTCTTATTTGAGTCAAAAATAGCTCCAATGTTTCTAGCTGACTTAGATTGGGATATAGTAGACTCTCCTACACGAACTGATAAATCGCCATCGAGTTTAGAAAGTTTGAATTTTGAGCCTATTACTAAATATTCAGTTTTGTCATCATTCAATTTAAGGAAATTTTGTGACATCCAAACTTTGATGCTGTCAATACACTGTTCAATGATAATTTTAGATATATTGAAATTGTCCGGATCTGAAGGGTTAAACGAAATATATAACTGTGTGTCATCGGCATAGAGGTGATATTCAAGTCCGTGTTTTCTAAGCAGACTACCAAGAGATGATGTATATAAACTGAACAATATCGGCCCAAGCACAGATCCTTGAGGCACTCCAAATATCAGCTGAGATTCAGCGGATGATACCTGACCAACAACAACTCGTTGTGTCCTATTGGTGATATAAGACTGGATTATTTTCAGAGCGTCATCAGTGATTCCAAAGTCTGTTTCCAGACGATTAATGAGAATTTGATGATATACTGTATCAAAAGCAGCAGATAGGTCTAATAGGATCAGAAGAATGCAGTTTTGATTATCTAATGCTGTAAGGATATCATTGTGGACTCTCACTAATGCTGTTTGGGTGCTGTGAAACTTTCTATATGCACTTTGGAATGGCTCAAATAGATTATTTTCTCTAACATGAGATGTCAGCTGTTTAGAAATGACACGTTCCAGAAGTTTGGATATGAAACTCAAGTTTGAAACAGGTCGATGGTTTTTCTCGATTTCTGGATCCAGTGATTTCTTTTTGATGAGTGGAAATATTATAGCGGACTTAAAGGTGTCTGGAAAAATATTTTCACGGATTGAAGAATTTATAATATTTGTGATGACACAAATTAATGATGGAAGACAGTCTTTCAAAAACTGAGTGGGAATTGGGTCAAGTGAGCATGATTTTGATGAACATGAAGTTATAATTTTTGACAATTCAGGTTCACTGACCGTGCCAAATGAACTTAATGAGGGTGGTAGAACTGTCGGATTTGTATCGCAAGATATCCCATCTTCTGAATTCGGTGCAAGATTGGTTCTAATGGTGGATATTTTATTAAGAAAATAGGAGGAAAATTTATCAGCGAGTTGTTGATCTGTGTTAGACTCGGAAAGTAAAGTCACACCATAGTTGTAATCTGATAATGCATTGGAGATACGAAAAAGCTCTTTGAATTTGTTGTCACTATTGTCAATACTATCTGAATAATAAGATTTCTTAGCACCAACAACGCATCTATTGAAATTGAGCTTCTCTAGCAGATATAGTTCCCGATGGATTTGGAGCTTGGAATTTCGCCATGTTCGCTCAGCTTTATTTCTAGATCGCTTCGCTTGTAGTGTTTCGTCGTCGAACCATTCTGACTTTGGACGAATTCTAATATGTTTAAGTACAACTGGATAAAGCTTATCGAATGTGGATTGCAATATATCGTTAAATTGTGTTGCTTTGATGTCAACATTTTCCAGATTTACTATGTTGTGGAACTGAGTATTATGTAGTTCAGACAAAAATTGTTTTGAGTTCAAATTTTTTAGATTTCGTGTTTGGCGCGTCTGAACTGGAAAATCAGTAGGTTGGATCTTTAAGTTAATAAAAATTGGGAAGTGATCAGATAAGATTGACTCCTGTACAGTTAGAGTACCAACGAAATTTTCGCAGTGTCTAGATATTACAAGATCTAGGGTATGACCACGGACATGGGTTTTACTTTGAACATGTTGGCGCAGAAGGAATGTGTCAAGAAGACATTTGAGTTTTAAAGATGATGGATCGTTGCTGTTATCGTAATGGTAGTTGAAATCACCCACAACAAGTAGGTCACAATTACTGAAGGTAACATCCTCCAGGAATGACTTAAATTCATTGAAGAATAAATCGACAGATTTTCCAGGTGGACGGTATATGATTATTATCCGTATGGTTTTCTGTTTTATAGTTACAAAAGAGTCCAAACATTCAAAGCTCTTGAATTTAGTTGGTTTTGGTTTGGTAGATTTCATAGTTGATTTAAATATAAGTGCAACCCCACCACCCCGTGTTTTCCTAGGTACACTATGTATGGAATATCCGGAGGGTATCAGTTCAGCTAATGTAGATTGATCATTAGTTTCAGTGAGCCAAGTTTCAGAGAGTGCAAATAGATCAAGTTTATTAGTTTGTATAAATTCATTTAAATCCAATGTTTTATTCCGCACTGATCTACAGTTCAGAAGGCAAAAACGTGTAGAAGTTGTGATTTTACATGATTTGATAGAACTTTTCTGTAATTCAATTTGAATGAGGTTTTTGGATTGGGCTCATTACATGAGTATTTTAGATGGGTGTCAGGTCTTGAAGTGATTAAGGTAGGTATGTGATGTTTAGGTTTTCTCCTAGTTGGTTTATGTTTTGATATAACTTGGGCTGTCCCTTTAATTTCATGATAAAATTTACTGCTTTCACATTTGGTCACATTCTTTCTCAGTAGTAACAATTCATGTCTGCTATAGATTAAGCTAGAGTTTTGTTCATTAGGTGTAATCCTAATAGTCATAATACTAATCACAAACACACACCATGTGATATAATATAATGAGCTCATTGATCCTTGACACAATATAATCCAAATTTACTTGTCCATGGTTGACTGGTCACTATTTAAATCCAATAAAAATGTTTAAGCATAGATTTCACAAAAACCAAACACAGGTTTTTCCCAAAAATTTAACCAGTCTTAGTTCATATCCTTATGAAGAGTTGAGCCAAATTCCAACACTTAGAAAAATAGATAACTTAATATAATTCCTAACACTTGTAGAGCAAATAGGAGCTGACTTCTCGCTCTACTACTCACTCAGATCAGTGTATTAACACTATTAATGGAAAACCAATTAACCTGAACTATAGGGAAACAATAATATAAAGAGAAGTGTGTATGTATAAGTAAACAAGAGTGGTCGTTGATGCATGTGCAAAGAAAATTAAATAATAATTTGAAATTAAGAAATAAAAAATATATAATCATGAAAGATATCCTGATACATCGATATAAACTGAAAATCGTGGATTGTAAAACGGGTTAAGTACTGAAAAGAAACATTTATAAAATGTATGATTAGATTATGTAAAAAACTCACAAAAAACTGGATAAGCACTGAAAGAGAACAACAGTATTGGAACCAATAAGCTGCAAGTCCTGAAAGATAAAACCTATTATTACAGTATAAATCTGGAAGAAAGAAACCGTAAATATATTATTCCCACGTATTAAAGGTCAATACATATGAACTATATTCTGACTGTAAAACTGGATATTTACTGCAAACCAAGATATGTAAAGTATATAACTAGACTGTGGAACTGGATAAACACTGAATTGTGTTAATTCTGAAAGCTGAAAATCATGGAAGAAACCTATTATTAGACTTAAACATGGGTGGGGTGGACCTTAAATATATTCTTCCAATAAACTGAAACCAATAAATGTGAAAAATTATCCTCCGACTGCTAAATTGGATAAGCGCTGAAAGTTAAGATATGTGCGTTGTGTAATTAGACTGTGGAGACCGGATAAACACTGAAATAGAAATAAAGTATTAGAATTAATGTATAAGTTGATCATAAGCCCTTGGTATAAATAGTCCGACATCCCGGTTTAACTTGGGCTTGGTCCGTTTTATATTGATGGCCTCAAGAAGTTTCCTGATTTTCTTCTGGTGATGATGTACTGCAAGGGTTCTGGCTTGGTCCCACAGGATTGTATGGTGGCAGTTATACAGAGACGTAAAAGTTGAATGATATTATCAGTGGTTAGGTTGGTGTCCAGAGGGGTCTCTAATTCATTGATTTTCTTCATTCTTTCCTATGATGTAGTAGACTTGTTTACACATATCCCCACAGCTCAGACACTCCAAATACTCAAAAAGAAAATCAATGAATTAGAGACCCCTCTGGACACCAATCTAACCACTGATAATATCATTCAACTTTTATGTCTCTGTATAACTGCCACCTACTTTAGATGGGATGATGAATATTATCAACAAATACATGGCCTGCCTATGGGTAACCCACTTTCGCCACTACTGTCCGAAGTATTCATGACCAGGTTTTAAACTGATGTATTGCAGACTTCTCCCATCAAACCCCTTTGTTGGTATCGCAAAGTCGATGATGCATTTGCGGTCCTCAACCAAAACGACAACCCAGATACGCTACTCCAACATCTGAACAGTCGACAAACGAGGATAAAATTCACAATGGAAACAGAAACGGACGACAGTCTCCCATTCCTTGATGTCTTAGTGACTAAATCTGATAACAAATTCATCACCACTCTAACCAGACGCGCCACCAAGATATGTGATGAAGGAAGTTTACCTGCGGAATTAGAGCATTTAAGGAACGTCTTCATAAACAACAACATTTACCCCACCCAACCAAAGCCGTATATAGGTAAAGTTGCGACAACTGTGAAGCCAGAAATTTCATATGACGTCATGAAAATATGACGTCAATTGTAAAAAGACGCCATTTTGGGTCCCAAGTAATTGCCTATTATACTCACTGATGTATCGAAGTTGCCTGCTCCGACAAAGAGTCTATAGGCGATAAAACATACATTTTTTTAAAAACGAAAACATTAGCTGAACATACTATCATTATCAATTGTTATACAACACAAGAGTACATGTTATATAGCCTTATTCATAAGAAATAAAATGAAATGTCATTAACGGAAATGAAATATGCTAGGCCTTATTCATAAGAAAATGAAGTAAAAGTTAACTTGCATACGCTTTTAAAAATCAGATTTTTTTTTGCAGACGGGTAAATTGAACAATCAAAACATATATCATAATTTGGGAGATAAACTCCAGACTGCAAAATAAGGGCCTGAAATTACACATTTTTTTGGTCTGGAGCCATTCCGGATTGTGTGTCAGTTTTCGCTTATCGATCATTAATTGCATAATCAATTTTTCTAAAATCGAAATTTCTCTAAATTGACTAGGGATAAAACATTTAAAATTAGTGTAACTTAAAATCAGTGTAATTTAGGTGCAGAAGACTAGGACGTTAAACCCCATTTCATTTCATTTCAGATAAAATGTGTCTAGCGTCACTCTGCTCTATGTGTAGGCTATGCGCGACATGTGTTTATGGTAAATTTTTTCACCAGTTTCATGCGATACTAGTTATCGCTCTCCGAAACTTTCCGGTTACTTTTGCAATTTGTTTGGGGTAAGACGTTATCACTCCTCGCCTATGTGTAAATAATAATATTAATTTGTCTAATATATAAACAACACAAATTTAACATAGGCCTGCAAAGACGTCATTCCACAGGTAGACAATGAAGGGGACGCCGTTAGTCTTGAGTTTGTCCGGCTCCTTTGAGTATTTGCCCCCCCCACCCATTTCCAATGAAAAGAATGATGTTCTGGTGCTCAACCAGTATCAAAGATTAGATTTGTTACCAATTGTCTCGAGCATGTTGCACCCATCTCAACATTTATCGGCTTTTTGTTACATCTAAGAAAGCATAGGCTACACATCCCTACTAAATGTGAAACGAGAAAATTCAAATGCTAAAAGGAACAACAGAACAAGTACACCTTAATGTCGACAAATACGTAAGACTTTATGAAATAAGATATCTTTATATGATTCAACCGAAGGGTGCATAGGTACATGTATATGCAACGTAGATAATTAATATCTACATTCAAGTTAAACCAACCGTGTCTATACGTCGAACTGCCTAAAGTATGTGAATTATTGTCATAAAAACATTTATGTGTGGTTAACAGTGTGTAACTAGAATTTTCTTCACCAAGTCTATTGCATCCATATATTTAAAGCGCGTTAACAATATATGCAATTTAGGGATACTATGCATAGGCGTACGAGCCAGGGGGGCAGGGGGGGGGGCAGCTGCCCCCTAACTTTCGGGGAAGCCGACTTTTCGGGCAGAGGAGTAAAGTGAGAAAAAAAATTATTTCGTCTACTTGGCAAAATAAAGTGCCCGAAATCTAATAAAACTCTAATTTTTACGGGCTTGAATAGCAGTAAAACGCGTTTGCGGTCGTCAAATATTCCAAAATTGTCTTGGGAGATCTATACAAGGTCAGCTCCGCTTCTTCGCCGGCGCCGCTGTCTGTAAACCTGAAATTTTTTCGGGCATTTCTAGTTTTGCTTCCCTAACTGTCATCGAGCCCTAATAAAACATTAATTTTACTTTTCTTTAAATTGGATACCACGAATTTGTTTTTTGTCTGGAGCCACTCTACTTTGTGCGACAATTTTCGGGCATCGGTTAGTATTTGTGAATGCAGCTGCAACAGTGTGTTTGGATGCTTGGAATTCGGAGTGGGATTTCGGTTATAAAACCATTGGATACTTTTGGAGTTACTTACACGGACTAGAATTGCAAAAAACATTCGCTGTGGTTAAATTTTCAAAATGTTCTCCGGGAGGGTGAGGTCCCATACCCCGCGACGATTGATTGGTTGTTTGGAATTCGAGTCAGCCAGGTAGACTATATTGAAGTATTCACGGGCTGGAATAGCAGGGAGATGCGTTTGCGGCAGTTAAATTTTCAAAATGTTCACGTATTCCAAATCAACCTGTCCATAATATCATATATAATGTATTGGACGTTAAATTTTTAATAAACAACAACAACCGTTTTCGTGGACTATAAACGATTGACTGAAATTGGAGTCAGCCACCTTAATTAAGTTACATTAGACCATTTTGAAGTTGCTTTGTTCACGGGCTGAAATAGCAGGAAAACGTGTTTGTAGCCGTCAAATATTCTAAAATTTTCTTGAAGTGGGAGGGGGGCGTCTGTAAACCCGAAAATTTTTCGGGCAATTCGGGTTCTGCCCCCCTAACTGTCATCGAGCCCGTACGCCTATGATACTATGTCAGTTCAGGATTAACATATCGTAAAATTCACATTCATTTTACGATCGACTATGGTTTACTAACTACAATGCACACATGGTTTAGATACTCTAATCTAAACTACAGGGTACATCATGTTACAGAGACTACTGGATAGATAATGGATTGGAGACTATCTGAACTACATGATACATCTAACTAAAGGGTAGTGTACACCATGGTTTAGAGAATCTATCCAAACTACAAGGGTACGTGATTGTTTAGAATGACTCTATCCGAATCACAGGATACATTACGGTTAAGATACTCTATCCGAACTATTCTTTTGCAATTTGTTTAGGATAAATTGTACCTCGTAACACGTTTTACCAAGAAATAAAACGTTTTGTTAAGTAAAGCTACATGACGCCATGACGTCATAGTTTTTATGGCGTCATAGTTGGGACCCAAAATGGCGCCTGTAAATGAGTTGTCGTAACTCTCCCTATACAGGGCTTTGCACCCAACCAAAGCCCTGTATAGGGAAAGTTACGACAACTCATTTACAGGCGCCATTTTGGGTCCCAACTATAACGCCATAAAAACTATGACGTCATGCGTCATATAGCCTTACTTAACAAAACGTTTTATTTTTTTCTTGGTATATCGTTTTTCGGGATACAATTTATCATAAAAAATATTGCAAAAGAATACAGTAGTTCGGATAGAGTCTCTAAACCACGGTGTACCCCCCTAAGTTAGATGTATCCTGTAGAGTCTCCAATCCATAATCTACTACCCTGTAGTCTCTAAAACATGCTGTACTGGAGTTCAGATAGAGTCTCTTAGGTTTACACTGTAGTTTTATAAATAGGAGGTCGATCGTCAAATGAATATAAATTTTACGATATGTTAATCCTGAAATGACATAGTTTTCTCTGAATGAATATATTGTTAACTCGCTTAAAATATATGGATACAATAGATTTGTTGTAGAAAGTTCTAGGTACACACTGTTAACTACACATAAATGCTTTTTGTCAATAATTCATATACTTTATTCAGCTCGACGAAAATTTAAAAATATATACACAGTTGGTTAAACTTGAATGTAGATATAAATAATCTACGTTGCATATACATGTATGTACCTTTCGGTTGAATCATATCATAAAAATATCTTATTTCATAAAGTCTGACGTATTTGATGACATTAAGGTGTACTTCTGTTGTTCCTTTTAGCCTTTGAATATTCTTGTTTCACATTTAGTAGGGATGTATGCTTTTATAGATGGAACAAAAAGCCGATGAATGTTGGGATGTGTGGAACAAACTCGAGACAATTTGTAACAAATCTGATATGTCTTTGATAGGGCCTACTGGTTGAGCATCAGAACAACATCATTCTTTTCATTGGAAATGGTGGTGGGGGGGGGCAAACACCCAAACTCAAAACTAACTGCGTCCCCTTCATTGTCTAGGCCGACCTGTGGAATAACATGTATTTGTATCTGTTAAATTTGTTTACCGTATATATTAGACCAGTGGTTCTCAACCAGTGTGCCGCAAAATCTTCCTAAGTGTGCCGCGAAATTTTGTACGGCACACTAAAAAATGCGAAAAACCACACGATCCTAATTGTGTTTTTATTTATTTAGTTTGAGTCATTCGATGTGTCTATGAGTAATCTGTGTGTACGGTTGTATGCCGTCTGTGACTTAACAAGTTTTTATATTGCAAAATTCAAACATTTTTTCCTATATATTTAGCCAGGTGTGCCGTTATTTTTTCATGTGTTCTAAGGTGTGCCGTTGGCAAAAAAAGGTTGAGAGCCACTGTATTAGACAAACACATGTCGCGCATAGACATAGAGCAGAGTGCCGCTAGGCACCTTTTATTTAAATTACACTAATTGTAAGTTACACTAATTTCAAATGTTTTATCCATCAGTCAATTTAAAGAAATTTTGATTTTTGAAAAATTGATGATACAATTAATGATCGATGACCGAAAGCTGACACACAATCAGGAATGGCTCCAGACCAAAAATTCGCGCAATTTCAAACGCTAATTTTGCCGGCTAGATGGAAAAATGGTTTATCTCCCAAATTATTATATATATTTTGGTTTTTCGCTTCAACCGTCTGCACAAAAAAATCTGATTTGTAAAGCGTATGCAAGTTAAATATATTTGATAGCGCTTTTATCTGGGAAATATTTTACCTCATTTTTTTTATAAATTCGGCTATATAACAATAATGTAGCCTACTCTTTTTGTGGTGTATAATAATTAATAATGATAGTATGTTCATCTATACTTTTCGTTTTAAACATATATGTTTTATCGCCTATAGACTCTTTTTCGCGGAATTATATAGCATATCTATCAACATTTCATATCCCTGTCCGGGCAGGAATCTTCGACACGGCAATATAATTGGGCATAAAATAGATAGTGAGTAAGCAATGACTTGGGACCCAAAATGGCGTCTTTTTACACTTGACGTCATAGAAATATATAAATAGACTAGAATGGCCACGGCCAATCAAAAGCCGCTTTCACGACATGCGCAGAGGTCGGCCATCTTTGTACATTTATCCTGCGCAACAAAATGGCGTCTTCGGATTGTGCGAAGGATAACAGAACTTTCACGTTTTCCGTATCAACCAAAGGGACGCAGTGTTTTGTCATAAACTGCTCAAATTATCAAAACCCCACATCAAAATTAAATGGAATAACCTTCCACAGGTAAGAAATTCAATAGTGATTATATTTTTAAAAGACAAAATGTTCATTCAAGCGTTCAGCGACAGCGTGGACTTGCACTTTTTGCAGTCCCGTGAGAGACGACAAGCAGTGTTGTCGTACACTGTGTTTATCTTTAGTTGCCGGCCTATTATTATGTGACAATCACAATGCATGACTAGCACTGATTCATGTTGACCTAGCCCACTGCTTACTATTCATTCGTAGCCTATTACTATTTTTAGACGTTAAACAACCTGAGAGTTATACTTTTATAAAAGTATTTATTTATTTTATTAGATAGGCCTACACTAACTACTCACTAGGCCTAGTCTTTAGTAGTACCGTAGTAATACTAGTAAAATACACTACCATGGACCGTACTTGTAGCAGGGGCGGATCCAGGATTTTCAGAAAGGGGGGGCGTGCTGCACCCACTTGGGAGTGCGAAGCCCGGCCCGTGATTTTTGAGTGGACTAAAATGCCCACAAGTACTAATTTCATACTAGTACTGTAAATTACGATTCCAACCTAAACTGTTTTTGTTCTCCTTTCCCGCGAGAATATATGGAGCTAAAAATTGTTCGCCACCGCAAAAAAATAGAGGGGGCGTGCGCCGGGTGCGCCCCCCTCTGTATCCGCGCCTGTGTAGTATGTACTAAAGTCCACTGGCACCCGTAGATCTACTAGGCCTAGTTCAAATTCACGATAAGATAGGCTTTCCTGGACTGACGACGAAGCTTCCTTTGTATGGAATTTCACTGAGACTGAGGGAGTGATGACTGATTGATTGGCTGTTGTCAACGAACCTACTTTGTAAATTTATTCCAGACTTCCTTAAATTTTAAATGTTCAAACATACTAATAATAAATTAATATGTATTTTTTTTTTAGCCCACCAATATAGCAGCCACTGTATTGACTTCTACTAAAAGTTCTACTTCTATGAAGAATTTTCATTTGATGACCACAGGAATTTTTAAACCTATAAATTTCTAACATAATGGAAGGACAATGTGAATAATGCTTAAATAACCATCGTCACTGCTCAATTAATTCATTCATAAATCCTAATTTTAAAACAGTTAAAATTTTCATTGAACGATAAGCAGGCTTTTTATGTGAGTGCCTGAATGACTTTGAAATGCATATTTCTTGTAAAGAATTTGAATACATTTAAATCTCAACTGTAAATTAATTACATATTTCTTTGTTTTGAAAAAAAAATCAATAAATATATTAAATGAAATCATTGGATTATTGTGAAATATTTCTTTCTGACTGAATATTGGGAGAATGTACTTGGTATAGAGACTATTTATCTACTCATGAAATTATGAATTTTCCTCACTCAATGAAATAAACCTGATATTTGTGTAAAAGTCAATTTCTATTACACATATAGCTCTCATGTGTACATGTATTCAGTAAACTGCAAAAATTTTCACTTTTGAATTGAATTTGACTTGCACCCCCTTTATGATGGCATAAAATCATTTATTTTAACTTTTATACCCAGATCACAATTTTCAAAATATTTTTGGGACACTAGAGTTTTATTCATATAAGGTATTTTCACATTTGGCCACATTTACCATGAAATATTAAATTCGAATTTCATAAATAGGTTACATAGCCCCTTTCAAATGGCAAAATATATTGAGCTGAAATTCTCTGACAAGTTATGTGGGGTATTTCTTTAATTTGTCTATCAGAATTTTCCTTTAATTGAAATAACATTTCTTTTTGCCTTTAAATGTATGAAAGACTTGCATGTGGGTACAATACATGTAAATCGAACATTTTACAATGAAACTCTATTGAATTTATGTGTACATGTATGTGCCTTTTAATTTTAAACATACACCAACAAATGTATGATATTATTACTACCGTACTGGGCTACATAAATGCATTGATAAGTTAAATTTATCCAACCATTGGCAATGAAAACTAAACATGTACACAGTGAATGGAAATGTCATACTTTACTTTTGCCATGTATTTGGTAAAGTAAAGTTTCTCTTTGATCATGTAAATTACCAAATGTGTGAAACATTTCTTCCTGCACCACTGACAAAAGATGAAGCCAGGAAATTTTCTCGATGAACACCGGATTCAAACTCAAAATTTCTTTGTTAGTAAGCGAAATGAAATAGTTTTACATCCGAATTTGGCTAATGAAGTGTGCTATGAGGGACATTTTGCCCGGGCAGCAGCACTACGGCCTACTCTTATATCGAATTCCATCTGTCAAGGGATCTTTTACGTGCACGCCAATGTGTATACAGGACCTCGGTTTATCGTCCCATCCAGGCGACTAGACAGCAGTCCTTGTCAGGCCGTCCGTCCTGCATCACTGACAAGGGAAAACATGCCTGAAAATCTGAATCAATATTCTCAGCCAATGAAGGGATCGAATACCCAACCTCCAGGCTAGCGACCCAGTGTCTTACCCACTTAGCCACCGTGTGACCCCTGTTAGTGAAGACTACCAGCTTACGCCAAACATTGTGCTATGAGGGAAATTTTGCTATAGCCTACTCTAATATAAAATTCAACTGCCAAATCAATCTTTTACGTAAACGCCAATACTTACACTGGACGTCGGTTTTCCGTCCCATCCAAACGACTAGACAGAGACAGCTATCCTAGTCAGGCCTTCCGTCCTGTACCACTGACAAGGGGGAATCACAACAGAAAATGGCGACCTATCGGCTAGCAAGACAGAATCTTACTCACTTAGCCAGGTTCCCCAATCATGTTGAGAGAGAGAAATGGGGTTTAACGTCCACTCGACACAACTAGGTCATTTCGGGACTAACATGTTTTTTTAAAAATTTTATTTCAATAATCCGCTTGCGCGTAGGGGTCTTTAGCAGTGGGAGGAAACTGGAGTGCCCGGAGGAAACCCACGAGGTTGAGAAGGCACCCCTATCTCCATGCCACATACGCTCACACCTGGGCTCGAAACCACAGCCGCAAGCCAGAGGTGACCCCCAATCATGTTAGATAATTACATGATAGCACTGTAAAATAAATACAAGGAACGGAATCATGTTAGTTAGAGGTATATAACAGTGTCATGATGTAATTACTGCTAAGGTAAGTGGTCAAGTGGGTTTTGCTAAGTATGGCTAACTTGTGTTAGAATTCTGACACAAATAGAACCGTATCAATCTTTAACAGAAAACCAAGTTCTATTTAATTAACATTATGGTATAACCTGTCACAATGGTTTTTCCCTTTTCATTCACCCCAGGAAGAAAATGTAATAAATATCAGACAAATGTGCTGCCAAACAATTTAAATACTCCACATATGGTGTGTCCTTATTTAATTTTTTTTGATAGTTTATCACTGTTTTTTTTTAGAAATAGGTTGGCCTATATCATGATGAGTAGTATTGTCTTAATTTCACAAACTGCTGTGAGATATCCTGCCTGCACATTGTGAAATGCTCACCTTTTCCTTTATATCACAAGGCCTAGTATTTTTTATATTTAGTTTTCAAATCTTCATAAAATACTGTGAGTATTCTGCCTGCATATTGTGGCTTTTTTGTTTTTGACAGCTGCTCACGGTTTTCAGAAATAGGTAGGCCTATTTCATGAGGCCTAGTGGGCCTATATTATTTTAACTTTACAAATCCTCACAAAATGCAGGGGGATATTTAGCCTGCTTATCGAGACTTTTGAGATAGCTGGTCATTTTTTAAATATGGTAGGCCTATATTTAAACTTTACAAATCTTCACAAAATGCAAAATCTTCATGGGCCCATGGCCCCTAGTATTATTTTATTTTTATAAATCTTCGGAAAATGCCGTGAGATAGGTATGTCAAGTAAAACCATCAAATGCAAACAGGTACTAAATTATACTGAATATAGGCCTAAGTAAAATTAAATATTTTAATATTCGCCCATATTCGTTATTTGACAAATTACCTACACTAGTAGTACTACTTGAATCAGAACACCTTCCACGTTACGGACATTTTTAGCCCATCCTAGACTCTGCGCTAAAAACTTGAAACTCATCACCATCATATTATAATTCATCAATCTGCTGAAATAAAACACTTACATGTAGTAACTTGTCGAAAAATTCAAGGGAGATCGCGATAGTTTTTTTAGAATTTTTTTTTCTTTTATTTTAAAACACATGTAGGCTTACTATAAATTTGTGCATTTTACCGGTACTTAGAATTATAACCCGTGGGAATAATTGTTTTAGCTTTATATAACAACCAAGACATTAAAATTTAAATTTCTCGAAGCACTAAATGTACAGGCGGAGGAATAATGTACTGGTAATGGGGTTTGTTTGTAAACAAATCTAACATAGACCGCTACCTCTCGCAAAAAAACTACTGTGAAACCAAGGCTTAGTTATAGCCTACTATTTCGAGATTAATGTGAAATATTTTATTAGGATATGTTTAAATAATGGATTTACATACCTTAATAAACAAACCAAAATATCTGTTATTTTTCTTTTGCAAAACAAAAGTAATTGGTACCGCGAACTCATCATTGATTCACGTTCAATGCCTTGCAAGGCATCGTATTTTTCGCCATTGCTCAATTGCTGGGTGCATACTGCATGGCATGTCACCCCTAGAGTAGATTACGCGAGACTTAGCGGCCTTATTATTGTTGCTTGTCGATCATCGAGATTACATAATTTCAAACAAAAAAAAAAAAAAAAAAATACCACAATTCATAGCCCATCCATCCAGTGCCTTTAATTTGTAGGCCTAGATGAGTAGATGGAAAATAGGTTCATTTTGACATGGCATCTATAAATAATCTAGGCCTAGCCTAGTATGCTATGTTATGGACTGCCTCGCGAGTCATTCCATTAGGCCTATGGCATTAAATTAGAGAATGAAGATATTAAATTTTACAAACTGGTACTGCAAAATCCGTGAATATGTATGGCAATGGGTTGTTTTTCGACCTTTCTTTCTTTCAAGCGTAACGAGAAACGAAGCTGGATTCATTGAGTTCACCGCACGCGACGTCAATAATCAATGCACAAAAATGGCGGACCTATTTACATGTCGCGGGTCACGTGACGGTCATTCTAGTCTATTTATATATTTCTATGTTCACAGTTGTCGCAACTTTATCTATATACGGCTTTGCACCCAACTAGTTAATGACGTCATCACCACCACCATAGGAAACCAACACAAGCCAAGAACGCCAAATACTGACCACTCTGGAATCAGAATAACCATCCCGTTCCACGGCAAAATCTCCTACCAGATCAGAAGGTTGATGAAAAAAGAAGTGGGCGTAGACGTGACTTTCTCTAGCGGCAGAACCATACAGAACTTACTGCAAGCCAATGGTAGATCAACACAAACCAACCCCCCACAGCCAAAAGGATGTATTTACGAAATAACATGTTCATGCCTCGAAAAATATTTGGGGGAAACGTAGCGACAACTTGATGTACGAATAAAAGAACACAAGTCACTAGCTTCCACCAATCCCTCAGCAGTAGCAGAGCATATTATTAACAACGCAGATCATACAATCCTGTGGGACCAAACCAGAACCCTTGCAGTACATCATCACCAGAAGAAAACCAGGAAACTTCTTGAGGCCATCAATATAATACGGATCAAGCCTAAGTTAAACCGGGATGTCGGACTATTTATACCAAGGGCTTATGACCAACTTATACATTAATTCTAATACTTTATTTCTATTTCAGTGTTTATCCGGTCTCCAGTCTAATTACACAACGCACATATCTTAACTTTCAGCGCTTATCCAATTTAACAGTCGGGGGATAATTTTTCACATTTATTGGTTTCAGTTTATTGGAAGAATATATTTAAGGTCCCCCCCCACCCATGTTTAAGTCTAATAATAGGTTTCTTCCATGATTTTCAGCTTTCAGAATTAACACAATTCAGTGATTATCCAGTTCCACAGTCTAGTTATATACTTTACATATCTTGATTTGCAGTAATTATCCAGTTTTACAGTCAGAAAATAGTTCATATGTATTGAGCTTTAATACGTGGGAATAATATATTTACGGTTTCTTTCTTCCAGATTTATACTGTAATAATAGGTTTTATCTTTCAGGACTTGCAGCTTATTGGTTCCAATACTTTTGTTCTCTTTCAGTGCTTATCCAGTTTTTTGTGGTTTTTTTTTTTACCTAATCTAATCATACATTTTATAAATGTTTCTTTTCAGTAGGCTACTTAACCCGTTTTACAATCCTCGATTTTCAGTTTATATCGATGTATCAGGATATCTTTCATGATTATATATTTTGTATTTTTTATTTCTTAATTTTAAATTATTATTTAATTTTCTTTGCACATGCATCAACGACCACTCTTGTTTACTTATACATACACACTTCTCTTTATATTATTGTTTCTCTATAGTTCAGGTTAATTGGTTTTCCATTATCAGTGTTAATACACTGATCTTTTTATAAATAATAGCATTCGCCTCCTTTTAATCCCCGTAAGAGTTTTCTGTTGTGTAGGATTAGTCCTTAATGCCCCCCTAATCAAAGGTGTTAAACTTTAATTGTATTTGATTTTTATCTTTTTTGCATATTCTGTATATATTTGCCTACACTATTCACAAATTTGTATCATTGCTTGATAAAGACGAGAGCATCCTCGTCGAAACGTCGCTTAGTATCAAACTCAGTAATTGTGTATCCATAAAATTGTACCTTGTGTTAATATGTTCAATTACTAAATGCCAATCAAAGAAGACCCTTATGTTATTTGCAGGTATTTTTCCAAGTGCGTAAGGGCTCTTAGTGGTGTGCCCAAAACGATTCGTGCAGATAGGGGCACAGAAAATGTCAATGTTGAGGATATGCAATGTATTTTAAGACATTTACAAGAAGAGAACCCCGTGTCTTTTATATATGGTAAACCAACAGGAAACCAAAGAATAGAAAGTTGGTGGAGTAAGTTCGGATTATATGGAATGACTTCGTGGATTTCTCATTTCAAGAATCTTTCTAATTATGGCATAATTGATACTTCTAAAGAATTGGACATACAATGCGTACTATTTTGTTATATCCATCTTTTGCATGATGAACTGAATGAAATAGTCAGATAATGGAATGCACACTATATAAGAAAATCGACCAATCCAGATCAACCCAATGGAAGACCTGATGTGCTATATTATTTGTCTGATCAATTTGGAGGGATAGAGTGTCTGAAGCCAGTGTGTGCAGAGGATCTAAACAATCTTTCACACCATTTGACGCGTGATATTCCGTACACAAAAGAATCTTACAGAGAACTGTTTTGCATTGTTATGGACAATGCAGGGATGTCATTACCATCTAGTCTTGAGGAGGCTGCTGATCTATTAGTTTTCTTATTGGATACAGTTCAGAATGACATAAATAACTTGGATGAATAAGCTGTTTGTGTGACATTAAAAGTTAAAATGTATTATATTCATTCAAGTTACGGATAATGTCCCATGTGTGTTAATACGCATCAAAATTGTTCACTTTATTTCAAAAGTATGAAATTTTGGCGTCAAGGTACCATGAATCATGCTGACCATTTTAGTATTTTTGGAGCCGCTTCTCAAAATAGATTTTGCCGTCGCAATGACGTCATCAATGAAAGATCATATGAATATAAAAACCAAAGTATTAATCTGCTTCGCAGTTAATTTTTGTCATGGTATGGATAACAAATATACAATAAATGGCCGAACAAATTCTGCGCATAACCCAGTTTCAACAAGAGAAAGAGGTGGACTTCGAAATCAACTCGTCACAATCTAGGTCTTTTCGAGACTAACTCAGGGGTAAATCTATGCATTTTGAAAGGGGGGGGCGCCGCAAAATGGGGGCACTGACCGCGGTGACGGAGCACGCCACTGAAAGTGGCGGTTGGGGGGTGGCAAAATTATTATCCGTCATTTCCTTGCATCTGTAGCCATTCCAAGAGCTATTTGACTGCTATTTTCGTCTAAGTAAACGTTCGGAACGGACATATTTGAGTCTGAGAAAAGACACTTTAAGCAGTAAAAAGGGACATTGTCGAAAATTGGGGGTGGGGGGCTTTAATACGCCTCTGTAACTTTCCATAATTCGCTTACAACTAGGGGTCTTTAGCAGCGGTAGGGAACTAGAGGATCGCTATAGACATAATATAGACAACAAATTTGAATAAAAACGTAATTGACAGTTCTAATCTTAACATTTGATTACCACAAAATTATATTTTAACGTGTTTTTTCGTCGGTTTATTCTACCACTACCCCTTAAAGTTACAATTTCATATTTTCTAAGAAAGTCAAAACATAATTATTTCTATGTCTTTTGCTCAAAAGGTTGTCAGCTCACTATTATACGATCATGGGCAAAATTTTTGGGGCATTAAAATGGGTGACACAGGTTGATTGAGGAAATAGTTACTCAATTACCTCCCTTGTTTTCCCATTCCTCTCCATGGACGGCCATCTTCAAACGTTTGAATTTGAAGTTGAAAATGATATTTTTGCCAATTTCTCAACTGGCAATAGTGAATTATAGGATTAATAGGATTATTCTTAAACAAGGTAGGACTGTTTATAGGTTCAATCTATTTTAGGGCTTTATTTTAATACATTTTAAAAATATAACTTAAAAAAATGCTATTGCAACTTTAAATTGATTGCAAGCGTGATGTTTGAAGACAACAATTCACGTTTAATTTTGCGGCAATTTCATGTTTAAATGTAAACAGAACAAGGTTGGCTTGTGCTGGTTGTAGCATGCTCCTGGTTCGTCGATTTGACAAACGATCCATTTTTTGATTGAAAAATAACCTTTTCCCCACCTAAATTTGAAAACGAAAGGTCGTTCAAATGGTACAAAACGAAGTTCTGTGTACAATTTGACGTCACATGACAGTTTTCAGGGCAGTACATATAATTATTTACAGTCTTACCTGGTCAGACATTTTGCAATCTTCAATAATTTGGTATACTGTGTTGGGAAAAATAGAACAATCAGTGAAGCGTGCGAGAGAACATACAACGCCGGATGTGTATAGCTAGCTGACAATAAACAAACTGGAAGTGAGATCGGCTAACCTTTCCAGGTCATAAGCCTCAATGTCCGCCATATTTATTTCACAAATTGGAAACAAGTATGGCGGCTTGAGGGCGTTAACTTTTTTTTTATTTAATTATTTCGGTATTTTTGTAACCGGAGTTCAGCTTTAAGTTCACAATCGAACTTAGTCAAAATTTTATGTGATGGAACTATACTCTCTCTCTCTCTCTCTCTCTCTCTCTCTCTCTCTATCTCTCTCTCTCTCTCTCTCAATTACAACCAAAGTTATAATATTCCAATGCATTGTAATGAACTCTCTAACCCGTAGTTGTATGTATCTTCAGAAGTTAACACCACCTCTTCACTGGGAGGTACTAATGCATGACTTTCGTTTTCTTCAAGAAACAGACTACTATTAATTATTTCACTGTCATCATCATTATCTTCAAATGGTGTACATAGAAGGAACAATTTGGGAACACCTGGGATTTTTTTTTCTGTTATGTAATTTTCCAGTGAAGTCAATTCTTCTATTAACACTTTATTTCTTACCATTTACAAGCTCTAATCTGAAGTCAACAGCATTTCCAACAACACAATTTATTCCATTTGGGAATAAAGCTTCAGTTACCATTTTTAAAATAAAGCCATATGAAGCAGAAACGTCAATGCTTAGGCTAATTAGGTTCTTATCACCAAGCGGACTCTTTATATTCTCTGGTTCATTACAATCTTCTGCTTTTCGCTTTAAACCAAACTGCACATATCTAACCTTCTTCTTTGGTCTACCGGCAGACTTTCTTTTTAGTGGGCGTAGATATCTGGTACTCTTGTCGACATTTTCATTTCTTAATATATTTAGCAGTTCCTGTTTCCTTTGCTTTCTTTTCTCAGGTAGACTATGCATTGCCGAACCAGACTCAATACTCTTGTTATTCTTGACCAATTGACAATACTCTTTCAGGGATAGTATATCACCTAAAGCACAAAGACCAAGTTCTTTAAATTCTTCATTTTTATACGCCCACATTTTCATGTGGACGTATTATGTCGTCGCCCCTGTCCGTCCGAACGTCCGTCCGTCCACAATTTGTTTGTGGACTCTCTACAGGTCACAATTCTTATCCGATTTTGACGAAACTTGAAAAATAGGTTTATCCCCATAAGATCTCGGCTGCTTTCGGTATTGGCATGTATCGGATGGAAACTTCGTGGATTATGGCCCCTGATTGTACGAAATATCATGTTTTTAGCTTGTGGACCCTATAGAGGTCACAATTTTGAACCGATTGTGATGAAACTTGACATGCATGTTTATAACCCCAAGATCTTGGTTCCTTTCGATATTTGCGCCCATCGGATCGTAACTTCCTGAATTATGGCCCCTGATTGTCCAAAAAATCGCTCTTTTTAGCTTGTGGTCCGTCTGGAGGTCAAAATTATTATCCGATTTAAAAAACCGTTTGATTATATCACCGTTACATGGTAATGAAGGTTGAGTTCAAATTTCGTGAAAATCGGACCAAAATTGACATACAAAATGGCCGCCGTTTGTACGCGAATAGTGTGAAAATATGTTATTTCAAGGTTGTGGACCCTATAGAGGTCACAATTTTGAACCGATTGTGATGAAACTTGACATGCATGTTTATAACCCCAAGATCTTGGTCCCTTTCGATATTTGCGCCCATCGGATCGTAACTTCCTGAATTATGGCCCCTGATTGTCCGAAAAATCGCCCTTTTTAGCTTGTGGTCCCTCTGGAGGTCAAAATTATTATCCGATTTAAAAAACCGTTTGATTATATCACTGTTACGTGGTAATGAAGGTTGAGATCGAATATCCTGAAAATCGGACCAAAATTGACATACAAAATGGCCGCCGTTTATACGCGAATAGTGTGAAAATATGTTATTTCAAGGTTGTGGACCCTATAGAGGTCACAATTTTGAACCGATTGTGATGAAACTTGACATGTATGTTAATAAGCCAAAGATATTGGTTCCTTTCTATATTTGCGGCCATCAGATCCTAACTTCTTGAATTATGGCCCCTGATTGTCCGAAAAATCGCCCTTTTTAGCTTGTGGTCCCTCTGGAGGTTAAAATTATCATCCGATTTAAAAAAACGTTTGACTATATCACCGTTACATGGTAATGAAGGTTGAGTTCAAATTTTGTGAAAATCGGACCCAAATGGACATACAAAATGGCCGCCGTTTTTACGCGATTAGTGTGAAAATATGTTATATCAAGGTTGTGGACCCTATAGAGGTCACAATTTTGAACCGATTTTGATGAAACTTGACATGCATATTTATAACCTGAAGATCTTGGTTCCTTTCGATATTTGCGCCCATTGATTCGTAACTTCCTGAATTATGGCCGGTGATTGTACGAAAAATCACCCTTTTTAGCTTGTGGTCCCACAGGAGGTCAAAATTATTATCCGAATTAAAACAACGTTTGATTATATCACCGTTACATGGTAATGAAGATTGAGTTCAAATTTTGTGAAAATCGGACCAAAATTGACAGACAAAATGGCCGCCGTTTGTACGCGATTAGTGTGAAAATATGTTATATCAAGGTTGTGGACCCTATAGAGGCCAGCATCTTACCCACTTAGCAACATGATACCCAGTCGAATTTGAAGCCTACTGAAATACACCTTTATAACCCAAAGATCTTAATTCATTTCGATATTTGCACATATCAAATTCTAACTAAATGATGTAGGAAAAATCACTTTCGGTATTGCTTGTTCTCTATCCATCTCTCGAAAATGTGGGCGTATCCTGCCTGGCAGTGCCAGCCTATCTTTCATGAAGTTGACCACTTTACCATCTATCTACAAAATAGAACATGTGTCATTTTAATGTAGTGATACTGATGTTTGGATGGCTGCTTCAGTGTCGATATATACATTCATATTCAATTTCTTATAGTAAAATGTTAAGAGAAAAATCTCAGTCCAAACTATAACCATTGACAATTTTCGTTTCTAATTATGAAAACCTAAATGATCATAGTTTTCTAAAAATATTTTTCTGTATTTTTTCGCAACTATCAGATGTCATTCAATCTCTAAATCAATCTATTCAGAGATTCAATTATATAGTTTGGTATATAAAACCAGTAGTTGTCAGACAGAATATTTTACAAGAGATGGATAGAAAACAAGTTAAATAATGCAACTTTTGAAAAAATCAGGGGGCAATAATCCAAGAAGTTGTAGTCCTATATACACGCATATCGAGAAAAGAAACCCTGAAATCTTAGGAGCATAATCATATATTTTAAGTTTCATCAAGATCAGATAACATACTCCTTTTACACTATTTGCGTACAACTAACAACCATTTTCTTGAGCAGTTTCGTTCCGATTTCACAAAATTTGAATTTAACCCTCATTATGGTGTTACGATGATATATTTAAACAATTAATTTAAATTGAATAAAAATTTGACCTCCAGAGGTTCCACAACCCAACAAAAACGTGAGTTTTCATATGATCGGAGGCCATAATACAGGAAGTTACAGTCCGGCATGCGTAAATATCAAAAGGGACCGAGTTCTTTAGGATGTAAACATATATTCTAAGTTCTTAAAAATTATGCATTATAAACATACGTTTCCAGGTACATCAAAATCAGATAATAATTGTGACTTCTAGAGCGTCAACAAGCTAAAACTGTGATTTTTCATACAACCAGGGGCCATAATCCACGAAGGTACGATCCGATACCTGCCATTTTCGAAAGGAACTGAGATCTTTGTCAGATTGACCTATATCTTAATTTTTGGCAATATCAGATAAAATACTATGACCTGTATGGTTTAAACAGTATTTTATTCATAAGCATATTGATTATTTACAATTTATCATATCATTTAAGAGAGTATAAGTGAATAGGATGCAGTAACAAGCAAAGCTGCTTATATAAAACTGTTTCCATAATTATAATCATTACATATATGACGACTATAAAAATATATATCTGTAAGATGTGTGATTTTTACCAAAGGTGTGGATAAGGTATATAAATTCAAAGTTGGAATTACGGAAGACAAAAATGATTTTTTCATATCGTAATTCCAACTTTGAAACAATCATCAGTTACTAATGTCTGTAAGGTCTCAGTTAAAAATATATGTCTTGTTTGAAGCCTTATTAATAAACACGCGTATTTGAATGATCTATTATAATTTCATATTTCTCAGTAAGTGTAAATTGAATGTATGTAGAGTGTCCACCAACAAATTGTATGTGGATGTCTGGACGGACGGACAGGGGCGTCCACATGAAAATCTTGGTGTGTAAAAATAAATGGATATATCCTAACAATACCTACTTTTTGAGTCTTAAAGTTTGTAACTGTTTCCAAAGAGACCTGCCTTCCTTTAAGAAATGAACAAACTTGAAAATAAGATGTGTACAGTGATATTCGAGCGTATTTTTAAATTGGATAAAACTTGTGACCTCTAAAAAGAATCACAAGCTAAAGGAAACGAGATCTTTTGGTTATTACGTGTATACATTTCAAGTTTCATCAAAATACTATAGGATAAAAATTGTGACCTCTAAAGGGTCCGTGGACAAGCTAAAAACGAGATTTTGCATACAATCACGTGCCGAAAGATAGTTTTATTTTCAACTTGACGGCCCAATCTGGATAATATTTTGGAAAATAAAACTACTTAATTTTGTGTTAATTAAATCCCTTAAAATCCTCCAACTTAGGGCCGAACAACTAACTCAATATGTGCTACGTTTACTAACAACTTAAACCTACTAGTCTTCCTCTGGAAATGAAGAACGCTGTCTTAAGCTATATTTTGCGGTGTCTGGATAGAACCAGATTTTTATTTTACAAAAATAATGCGTACGTGAAATTTACCTTTCGTTATCACGTACAGCACCGGGGATTCAAATTCACGCCAGTTGACTCAACGACAGGCTTTATAATACAGCACGCACGTGCTAACCATTCGGCATTCCAACCCCCTCCCGGGTTCAAAGACGAACCATTAAGAATCGTGGCCTGTAGGCAACACACACACACACAAAGTAAAAAGGGGAATAGCTCTGCCCCTGGGGGATGGGCAATCACCAAAAAACAAGTTTCAAAAGGATCTGTTAAGAATGAAGAATTGCGGACTGCAGGCGAAACATAACACACAAACATTGAGCGTGGCTCTGTCCCAGGGGGTCGGGCATACACAAAAAAATAATAGTGGTGAGCCTTACGGAATAAGTATAACAAAGTTTTCAAGACGATCGATTAAGAATTGTGACATGTAGGTGACACACAGACACACAAAAAGAAAATCGGCAGGGTACTGTCCCTGGGGGGTGGGCATACACCCTAAACGATAGGGATGTTCCTCATGGCAGACATAATAAATATGCAAAGTTTCAAGGTTATACGTTTAGAAATGAGGCTAGTAGACGACAAACAAACAAATACAAGAAATAATAATAATAATAATAATAATGTCCTAAAATCCAACCGAAGCTGCTCTTTGGTAACATTATGGTAAGTTAAAAGAAAACACTAGTTAAAAGGAGTATGCGATCAACAATTAAAAGAAAACGTTTCTAAAAAGATGGGTTTTAAGATTCCGTTTAAAACTGTCAATTGATGCACAGTACTTGAGTTCTATGGGGAAATCATTTGAATTCCACAGTTCTGCTGCCGCAAAAGCAAAGGAGCGTCTACCGAAAGAAGAGTTTGCAGTTACTGATTTAATAAGGTACTTAGATTCAGAACGAAGATTTCTGGTAGGGTGGTAGGGTTGAATTAATTCTTTAATATATAGAGGAGAGTCATCACATGACAAAGCACAGAAAGTCAGCATGAGAATTTTAAAATCAATTCTGGTCTTAATCGGTAGCCAGTGGAGTTCTTTCAAAACGGGAGTAATATTGGTGTATAATTTAGTTCTTGTAACAATTCTTGCAGCTTTGTTTTGAATCTTCTGTAGTCGATTAATTTGATATGCTGGTAAGTTGTAGAGTAACGAGTTGCAGTAGTCGAGACGTGAGGTCACCGAAGAGTTGATTAAAAGTTTTGTAGAGTCAATGTCGAGGAAATTGCGGATCCGTCCAATTTTGTGAAGTTGGAAGTTGGAAGCTTTACAGATTGAGGAGATGTGAGCATTCATGTTCATATTCTTATCCAAAATTACACCAAGATTTCGAACGCTATTAACTGGGTTAACAACAAAATTACCGATAGAGATATTACTAACAGATATTTTGGATAAAAGATGATTAGAACCGATTTGCACGAACTCTGTTTTTTCATCATTGAGCTTTAAGAAGTTATTTTTCATCCAGCACTTAATAGCATCAATGCACGATTCAAGTTTAGACACTCGCGGGGATTCATTTTCGGGTTTAATTGAAATGTAGAGTTGAGTATCATCAGCATAGATATGATAATTCAGATTGAATGATTTCAAAATACGCCCCAGAGGAGTGGTATAAGCGGTAAAGAGCAACGGTCCGAGTACCGATCCCTGTGGCACGCCGAATTTAAGTTCTACAGATGCAGACTTAACATTATTGATGACAACAGATTGGTGACGATATGATATGATACAGTCTTCTGCAGTGATTTGGGTTTTGGAAGTGGAAGAACAGCCATGATTGAAAAATGATCAGAAATGAGATGGTTGTCTACTGATAAGTTGAACACCAAAGAGTCAGATTTGCGGGTAATAACGACATCAAGTATGTGACCTTTATTGTGAGTAGGTTTAGTGACATGTTGAACTAGGTCGAAAGATTCGAGAATATCGTTAAACTGTGTAGTAGCTTTGGAATCAACATCTAGGTGTAGATTTATATCACCACATATCAAAAGTTTTCTAGCACATGATGTAATTTCGTGAAGTATGTCCGATAAATCGTTGAAAAAAGTCTCAACAGAGGCAGAATTAGGAGGCCGATACAATGAGATGAGATGAAATAATTCGTTATGGTGTTTAATGTTGGTGTGTTGTATTTCGCAGCTAACAAAAGGACCTATTTTAATCTTATATGCTTTAATGGTGGACTTGAAAAAGACTGCTATACCCCCTCCCCTCTTACTAGTACGGTTGGTCGTCAATGCAGAGTAGTTAGTTGGAAGAAGTTGGTTTAGAGTAATGTTGCACTCATCTTTTAGCCAGGTTTCGATAGAGACAAAAATATCGAGGTCATTATCCAAAATAAATTCTTGAATTTCACTGGCTTTGTTTCTAATGGACTGACAGTTTAAAAGACAGAAATTGAAATTGGAATCCATAGGACAGGGATTGGAGGATAACTTACTTACTTGAATTAAATTTGCCACATTTACTCCTCTACCTGTTTTAGTCTGTCTTGGCTTGTTTGAAACTTTTATTTTAGTTTTAAAGGTGGTAAAATACACAGGTTTATAGTCAGAGATTAACTCAGGAAACAAGCACAACTCAGTAGACATTCTATTGTTTTCACAGTTTATAGTACAATTCAAGGCTAAAAGTTGATGTTTGGTATAAGTGATCATGATCAATGTTCAGCTCACCAGTACTCACTTAATAATAATAATAATATCAGTATTTGTATAGCGCATAAACACTGGTCCACAGTTTCTAATGCGCTTCGAGTTCACTAGATTTGTTCTCGATGTCAATATCACAAAGGACTTTCAAAAAGGAAAGTCTTCAGTTTGTTCTTAAAAACAGAAAGAGATGGCTCTAGACGTATGGATAGTGGGAGCTGATTCCAAAGAAACGGCGCTGAGTATGAAAATGCACGTTTTCCAGTCTCAAAACTAAAAACTAAAACTAAAAATGTTAATAACACAAAAACTACACAGAATTTCTAAAATCCAATTTTGTAAAATAAAAGATACACTATTTAAGAAGTAATATGCCAAGTTATAGCCCAATAAAATAATCACAAGTTTAAAAAAATAACTAGTTTTCAGCAGACAAGACACAGTGCAAACCACTAGGCAGCCATCTTGATGGGCATAAATGACAATTCATTTAGAGGAAATTATAGTTTATTGACATCAATACCGGAAGGTACATGCACCTATCTCAGAGACGTAATTTTAGATATAGACGGAGTTTATTGGAGACGATTAACTGAAAATAAAATATATTGCTAATAAGTATTACAAAGTATACTGTTCACTATTAGGCCACGTAACTAATACCAGAATAAGTACACACACACCCTATCTTAAATTTATGTCTTGTATACATCCTTATCTGTTCTGGGAACACTGCATTAATTTTCATCACCTTTGACCTAAATTGACAGTAAGATTCTCTAAGGGTGGTCTGTATAGCACATGTATGTATTACAATAGACTCTTCCAAAGAAATAGCTTGCAGACGCAATGTAAAGGAACAGTACCTAGTCTCTATATTAAAATATGCACTAAATAATCCAAATTTTAAGAAACAAAAGAAAACATATCGTTCTTAGATTATCACCTTATATTATCATATAGTAATAGGAAAACCTTTCATACAAAATATGCAAGAAATAATTAATACAAAGATCAGTGCACTAAAGACATAACAGCACCGAGCACTAAATTTTTTTATGGCTGCAATAGTTGATACATTATTTATACGTTATAAATACCCTAAACTTTGTGTGAAGTCCACCTTTTCTATTGCTCAATAAACATACAAGAATGGCTTAAAATATTGTAACGCGCATGTATTAATTAAAACAAAGGGATATATGGATTACAATACAGTGTCTTGTGAAACATGATAGAGAGACAATCAGTATACCGACCAAATCTCAAACTTATAATAACAAAAATGATAATGTTAAATAATGGAAAGTTCAATCTGTTATCAACAGGGTCACATTCCTCAAGCTGTTTTTCATACCCAGTTCTGTGAGAGAGCGAGAGAGTTTAACGTCCACTCGACACAAAGTAGGTCATTTTGGGACTAACATGGTTTTAATTTTATTTCAATAATTCGCTTGCGAGTAGGGGTCTTTAGCAGTGGGAGGAAACCGGAGTACCAGGAGGAAACCCACGAGGTTGGGCAGGCGAACCTACTCCTTGGATTCGAACCACGCCAGTTAACTCAATGGCAGGCCGTATGATACAGCGCACACACGCTAACCATTCAGCCATCCAACCCATCCAAGTAGATAAAGTACTTCCTTGTTTATATATATTATAATTATTATTTATAATATACATTTCTAAAACATAAAATGAAATGTAAACGCTAAAAAAATGTTTTGTAACATCAATTATGAACGTTATTTAAACATATATTAATTTTTTTTATTAATGTTTATCGAAAACGTCTAAAAACTTTCACTTGAAACTTTTAAAAAACGTTTAATAACCATTTTTTCTTACCTAATCTTTTAGAAAATAAAAAAAACCGTTTTTTTAAATGTTTTCTGTTTGCTAGGAGCTTTCTCCTTAAAAAAACCAGTAAAGACTATAGTATAGCACGCGTTTTTCTTGGCATGGCTACTACGTCACAGATAATGACCTAATGACTATTTATAGTAACATTCCCAGAGTGCTCGCAGAGTTTCGGACAAACATTACAATAGCGATTCCGTTACAATGGCGAGTACTAGTAATACAAATTTTCATTATGTTTCATTGAACGAAGATGACGTTCCTGACGCATAGTTGCCATATTCTCTGATCGAAAATCATTCCGTGGTACAACTTCAGCGTTGGCTACATTGCAGACAATTAAAATCGAGTGGAAATCGACAGGAATTGATTGAAAGGTAAGTTCTTCGAGACAAGAAAAAAGCCAAACTAAAATGGCGATTTATGCTATCCGGGCTATATTTCGGAATAATAATTGTAATGAATAATATCATGATTACTTTTCATAATTTTATTTTAATGCCAGGAATTAGCTTCTTTTTTTACGGTAGACCACGGTAGACCTTAAATGGAAAAGTCTATAGTCCGTACTAGTTCAAACGTTGGAAAGTGTAAACAAAACATGTTATGCCGTTATGGCAATCTCGTATCATCAGTGACAACTGGAATATCTAAACTATTTTCTTCAAATCAACACATTCTTATTTTGATATATTATTAAGTTTTATCAATATTTTTGTAGGGTACGACAATGTAGAGTGGCTGGTAAAGCCAAAGATATACCCGTTTCAATAGATGGAGGAAAATGGTACAATTTAAAATTACAAAAATTAAAAGATCAAGACACAGGTAGATCCCAGATTCCAATACTCCCGATTACAGGATGGAACATCTTTCCCTCAGTTAACTTACCGAAACATTTTAACAAAGGCCATATTCACCATCATATTGTAGAATCAGTTCAATTTATACACCAAACTAACTCTGAAGATGACGAAGATGATTCTGAGAATATTGAGGACTTACATACCGCAAAGCCAATGAGAAAAGGAAAAGAGTTTTTTAGAAGTGGTCATGTGCAATCAATGAAAGACTGCTTAAAGGGTGGTGTGTATAACCTTAAGACAAAATAATGGCATCTTATAGTGTCGATACAATGTATGACACAACCCTACAAATTTCACCGGAAAGTGGTTTTGTTCGTGATGCATCATGTACATGCAAGGCCTCTGCTATGGGTAGGTGTAATCATGTCTGTGCCCTTTTGTTTGCCCTCGAAGATTTCATTGAAAAACAAGGAGAAGATCCAAATACATATACCTCAGTACTATGCGAGTGGAATAAAGGACGTAAAAAACAAAAAGATCCAAAGCGCGTCACGGATGCAAGTTATGGTAGTCAAAAGAAAAAGCGGGTTGACAATATCATTTCACATGATCCCACACCAAAATATACCAGAGAAACCCAAGACACAGTAAATGACTTTGTACATAGCATGGAATCAGGGCCTTCAAGTTCATCAAAGTCTATGTGGCTCACTTTGCTAGGAAGGCAATATGAGGACTACCAGTTAACCAGTGACCTTAAAGACAATTTAGTGAACAGGACAAAAGTACTATTGAATGAAATCGCAATACCACACTCTATTTATTCACAAGAAATCGTGAAAGAACAGAGAAGCTACGACTGATTTCTACAAAGGCGTGTTCGTGTCACAGCATCTCAAAGTAAGACAATTGCAGGTGTTTGCAAACCTCGGAGCGTTTTCAACATATTGAAAAAGGCATTGTGGGGAAACCATGATAAAGGTTTAAAAACAAAGGCCATGTTGTATGGCATTACAAATGAAAAGACTGCTTTACAAGCATATAAAAAACAATGTAGTTTTCAGGTTCTAGAAACTGGTTTTTGGGTAAACTAAAATTGCCCGGAATTGGGATGTAGCCAAGATGGACTTGTTCTCGATATTAGTGAGTCATCAAAATATGGACTCCTAGAAGTCAAGTGCCCTTTTGTTTTAAAAGGAAAGGATGTGAGACATTTTGAAAATGAGCTTACAAGTAAGCAACAAAACACTTTCTTTTTACAGAGATCAGAGGATCAATTTCAACTGAGACGCAGCCATGCATATTTTTATCAAGTTCAAATGCAGATGGGTATAATGGGACTGGAATGGTGTGATTTCGTGGTGTGGTCAGAGATGAGTTTCTTAACTATACGCATCAGATTTGATACAGTCTTTTGGCTAGAACTGAAACAGAAATTAATTTCCTTCCATCATAATTGGCTATGTGCAGAGCCTTTGGAAATGCGTATTCCCTGAGGTCTTTTGCCAATAAATTTAAATATGTGATACTTTTACACTAGTCACAGAACACAACTCATCCTTTTTATAAAATAATAGTTTTTATTCAAAAATTTCATTGGTTATGTCACGAGTGGCTCCTGAAAATTAACTAAACAACTTACTACAAAAACAATTTGAGTCATCAAAGGCTCTAAACTTAGTGGAATAATTTTTTGTAAAATTCTAAAAATTTTTATTCCCTCTATCGCCCGCTCAACATGTATTCTGTGCTTGGCTATGTCTTTTGTCAAGGCTTCTTCTTGAGGTGTTAATTTTTCACGGCCAGCAAGAAATGGGGGAATTATCAGATCTACTTTTCGAGAGTTCAAAACATCTCTAATATTGAACCCCCTATCTGCCATAATTACATCACCTGGCACTAGATGATCAAAGATTTTAATACAATGTCTTTGTCTGATATAGAGCCTTCAAAGGTATCACTAACAAACATAATTGCACCGTTTGGTGCAATTGCAACTAAAACTTTATACGTTGTGTGGGCTTTATAACTCGAATATAAATTACCCTGTCTATGAAAATTTCCTGGTCTCTGTGAAAAAAACTCAATGTTCTTGTACTTTTTAAAGGACAAGGGAATGTGTTCTTTGATTTGTTGTCTGGTTGCAAACATGTGCTCCTTAAGTGGGGTGAATTGTTTGTATAGAAACTGTATCCATTTTAAGACTATACTTGACACTGTTGACGGGCTCACAGAAAATCTGTAGGCTAAATCTTTAGCAAGAAATCCTTGTCGGAGACGCATCAATGTCATTAGCAGGGCATTCTTAGGTGATACAAGGTATTTAGATGTATCTCCAGATCCGCGGTTCCAATACTGTAAATGACATACAGCTGGTTCTAAAAATGACCACAATTGCACAAACTGTGGCCATACCAAACCAGTATAAAACTTGCACTTTTCATCATTATTTTCAATTTGTTCTATACTAAATTTTGCATTGTCAGGCTTTATACTGGCTTGTTTGGCCTCAGTTTGTTTATATTTCAAACTAGTCTCCAAACGTTCCACCTTGGAGATCAGAAGTTTATTCTCATTTTCCAGAATTTTATTCTGAAGACGAATACCAATATCCCGTGACAGTTCCGTTTCTGTTTGGCATGCCACTCCACTGGTTTCTGTGACTTTGCTCTTATCACTCTGTAAATATAACAAAGATTGTTTTAAAATGTACATACATAGACCTACTATAATGTATTTATTTTTTAAATCTATAAATGTGAGTAGTAAATTAGTTAAATCCATTATTACCGAAACTAATTTAAACCATTACACAATTTATGAAAATTAAATTTTAAACAATGTATTGTATATATTTTTGATTTATTTTAGCTCTGGCTTGTTTTTAGATCTTATAACTATCAGGTTGTATCTTAATAAATGATGCTGGAAAAATGTCTCACACCAAAACAGATTGTTATTTTTACCTGTGTAAATTCATTCTCAATACATGTTCTTTTCCTCTCTTGTCTCTCCATATTATCACCATCAGTCTGAAAAAATAAATAAATAATAATGATGAATTAGTCCCATAATTAATTGTATTTCAGCTTCATAAATACTGTGTAAAATGCCCCACTTGTTTCACATGCTATTGGTGGTATTAAAAGAAATAAATGGTATAGTAGTACACTGTAGTATAAATCACAATATTAAACAATGAGTATAAGGCGACTTACCTTGGCCGAACCACTCAATGATAAAAGAATTGATGCAAGTTCTTGTGTATCTGGCTCAGTATCTTGGATGACATTATTTAACTCTGAATCTTGGGTGATGTTATTGTTATCGGTATCTATATCATTCATAGGTAAAGGTGACAGAACCAATCGTCTCTTCACTCTTCTTCTTGGTTTTTTCTCTAACTTTTCAACCTGAATAACAACATTTTAAAAACATTTAAGTTTCACATAATGTATTTAATGCGATGGCATAAACTGATGCCATTATTATTATTAGATTGGTGACTGATAGTGTAGGCCTAACTATCATTAGAATTGATTTAGTCCCACACAACATCTTTAGGCTTTATCGAGAAGCAACCCCCCCCCCCCCCCCAAAAAAAAAACTTACATCATATTTTGTTGCAGTGGCTGGCATTGGGTCAGGGTGGTCTTCAGTTGGGCCTTTTCCTCCAACAAAATGAATGCTGCATATATACGTATCTTTATTGACCTTGCCTTCGTCGAATTTCTTTCTGCTACACGCTTTTACCCAACGGCTGCATTTTTCCGGATCTTTTTTGCTATGAGGCAAACGAATAAAAAAAACATTCTGCATAGAAGGGCGATCGGGATATCGCGAATCACTATTGCACGTGTCGTAACAACAATGTTTAGTAGCCCCTTTATAGATCTTATTGACAACTGTTTCCATTATTGCAGTGAACCTAACGAAGTACTTTGTTGTGGTTAGACTGGCTTTGTTTGTCCGAAACAACATGGCGGCACGCGCAGTGACTTGTGGGTAAATGATGTCATAATCTATTTTTAGCACCGCAAACGCGCCCTATTCGGTTTACTTACATCTTCCATAGTAACAGACGTTGTGGAATGTCCTGTAGCCATTTTGTTGAAAAGACGCATGTACATTCAGCCTTCCTCGGCTAATCTGACCTCGGGCTGTGGTGCTCGAGAAAAAACAAAATTATAAATTATTTTACAAAATAGAAACTAAAATACAAAATATAAAATTAAAAGTTTAAAATTGAAAATTAATTTACAAAATTGAAAATTAATTTACAAAATTGAAAATTAATTTACAAAATTGAAAATTAATTTACAAAATTGAAAATTAATTTACAAAATTGAAAATTAATTTACAAAATTGAAAATTAATTTACAAATGAATTTACAAAATTGAAAATTAATTTACAAAATTGAAAATTAAAAATAGAAACAGGAAATCGATATAAAAAAACAAAAATAGTTCGTATTTGGGCTTCCGTACGTTAATCTTATTTAAAATTAAACTTTAATTTAACTGTGAACAATCCTTAACGTGTCTCTTTAAAACAATTTAATACTCTAAAACAGTAGCTCAAACTTTTAACCTAAAATCATTAATCTACTACATGTTGTGTGGGGGCTAAATCAAATAGACCAATACATGAAACATTCTGCAAATCGGAATTCTTAGAATCTAACCATTCGAAAATTCGTCGCTGTGATTTCGAACCGGAAGTTGAGACCAACTTGACAACTTCTTTAATAGTTATCCGATTTTTATGCAATTTAGTATGTAAGTAGATCGTACCGATGCGACTTCAAAGATATCATTAGAAGTTTTCTAGATTATCTCCCCTTGATGAAATTAAGAAAAAAAAATTCAAAAAAATTGTCGAAATATACGTCAGAATGACCTGATTTTTCTTTTTCGATACTACATAAGTAATTACTGCTTTGTACACAAAATATGAAGTTTGTCGATAGAACCGGAAGTGACACCATCTGGAAATGTGAAAAATCCACAGGGCTTTTTTGATATTTTACTTACAGATATGAGAGTTATATTTTCTGAATCCTTGAAGGAATACCTAGAAAACGTTCAAAGCAGAATTTTGATTTAGGTCAACTGATGGTCGCCATTTTGAATTGAATATGAAAAATACACTCGACATGCCTCGACAGATTCCGAAACCAACATCTAGACTCGGCTGTATGACGAATTCCGCCATATTGGAACTACTTTAAAGGTCCCGGATGAAACATGGTTGCGCCCATACCGAACACATATTAGCGACCTATTCGGCTAGCGACCTATTCGACCGATCCAGCTGGCAAACTTGTTCGTTGGCAACCTATTCAGAATAAAGACAGCAGTCGCCCAAACTCATCTGTTTTTATCAACAAATAAAATCCAACGTTACGTCTATCAAATGAAGGTAGAATGTATTATTTTTTATCCATTCCTTTAGCTCAGAATAGAAGTGTAATTTCGCCATATATATTCTGAATATTATTAGTAACACTTGGCACAATCATATCAAAGGGGCGCTCTCTCATCCTAAACGTCGTCATTTTTTCAATATTTTAAAGTGAAAGAACGGTAATATTCGGACCATCGTACAGAATTCTGAGCATCCAGCTATATATAATCGGAAAGGTAATTTTGGGCGACTGTTGTCTTTATTCTGAACAGGTTACCAGCTGGATCGGTCGAATAGGTCGCTAGCCGAATAGGTCGCCAATTTGGGTTTGGTTGTGCCCAGGGTGTCAAGTTTTCCTGTTAAAGTAAACCGGTAGCCGCATCGCAAATGTATGGGCGTAGGTACATATCACTTACTGTCATACAGCCGAGATTAGATGTAGGTTCCGTAACCGGAATCTGTGAGGGTTGCCGAGTGTGAAAAATAACGAAAAATCGACATTTACGGGCCACTCGGCAAACCTCGGCAGATTCCAAAACCTACATCTCGCCTCGGCTGTATGGCAGTAAGTGATATGAACCTACGCCTATACAATTGCGATGCGGCGCCGATTTACTTATTAGGAAAACTTCCCGTTTTTAGAGAAAGATAATCGTAAACGAACTGCATCAGTGGATACGGAAACTTTAAAGGCCCAGCATGATGAAGGTGGATCGGAAGAGGAACATATGGAAGAGGTAAAGGAAAATATAAATAGCAAACAAATAGCCAAAGATAATGACGCGAATGACTCGGAAAGGCATCATCGGAAAGTGACTGTAAAGAAACCCTGTCATGGAGAGCAGACTGGCGATTCCGCATTTTACGAGAAGAATATCGAAACCTGTAATGAAAATATAAGTTTATATGTATTGTAGATTTAAAACTGTAAATTTAATTCTTTACTCAATGGTTTTATCAATAGTGGGTCAAAATATAAATGGCTTGAGATCATTAGTTAAGATAAACGATGTTCTTGCACATTTCCGTCGCAGTGCTAATAATGTAATAGTCTTGCAGGAGACTTTTTGGGATACAGATCTTATAGAAAGATATATAAAACCTCAGTGGGAAGGGACATGGTTTTGATAATTACAATGTGTCAAAAAGGCGAGGTGTAGCTATTCTATGTAAGAAAAATGTTAAGATAATCAGTAGTAAATCAAATGGAGATGGTAGAATTATTAGTGCAGTAGTTAAACATGATGATGTACATTTAAATATAATTGCATATTATGCTCCAAATCAAGATAGTGAAAGATGTATATCCCACAAATCCATTAATTCATTTGTACATAAGGTGTATCCTAACATCATTCTAGGAGATTTCAATGATATTCTAAATCCTATATTAGATATGTCCTTTGGAATGAAAATTTACTGTAAGAGATCAAGTTCTATTTTAGAAATTTCATCCAGGACTTTAATCTTGTAGATATTTGGAGATATAGAAATCCAGACACTAAACAGTATACGAGAAAACAAAATGTCCAGGGACATATTAAACAAAGTAGAATAGATTATATATGTAATAGATCATTGTTAATTAGTGTGTTAAATTGTTTTATTAATTACTCATCATTTAGTGATCATGCCTCTATTACAATAAGACTAGATTTTTCAAAAGTAGAAACAGGGCCAGGTTCATGGATACTCAATAATATGCTGCTATCAGACACGTTGTTTTGTTCAGAAATCCACAAAATCATTGAACAATGTAAAACATGTCCATTATACAACAAGGAACCATCAATTTGGTGGGACAACCTTAAGTTTAAAATTAAACAATTTGCCATGAAATATTCGCAGTTCAAAAAGAAACGCGAAAAAACGGTATTCTATGAAATTCAAAACAAATTGAAAATCGAATATCAAAAAGCAGCAAAACAACCCAGTTATGATAGCACGAAATTATGTATTCTAGAACAAAAATTAAAAGATTACGAAGCGGAGAGGTGCAAAGGCGCAGTACTAAGATCAAAGACCCGTATTGCACTAGAATATGATAGAAATACATCATTTTTCCTAAAATTAGAACGTTCTCAAAAAGAATCAAGCTCAAACAAAGAGCTTCGTTCAGAACAAGGTCTTTGTACTTCGACACCCGATATATTACATGCAGAATATGATTATTTTTCTAAATTATACGCGACGGGGGATACGGATGAAAATGAACAAGAATATATCTTTAATCTTAGATTTAATCAAACAACAAAAAGCCATAAAGAACTCTGCGATGGTATATTTAATCAGAATGAATATCTCAAAGCGCTCCAGGGCATGGCAAAATCTCGCTCTCCGGAATTGATGGCTTAACAGTTGAGATGTATCTCAAATTCTGGCATGAGTTAGGCCCCCTGTATACTTATGTTATGAATAAATCCATTGAAAACCAACAAATGTCCCGAACCATGCGAAAAGGCATGATTACACTTCATTATAAAAAAAAGGCGATAAATCAGATCTAAAAAAACTGGCGTCCTATATGTTTACTAAATGTAGACTACAAAATTTTTTCTCGGGCTTTGGCACTAAGATTAAGAGTAGCAGTTGAATCTATTATTTCAGTTGAGCAAACCAGTTAAATTCCCGGAAGAGATATCGCCGATAATGTTATGTCAATCCGAGACATCATTGATCTCATAATTCACGACATGTCTTCTGCATATATTGTCCAGATTGACCAGATGAAAGCCTTCGATCTGGTAGACCACGACTACTTAATGGAAATATTAAATAGCTTTGGCTTCGGTGAAAAATTCGTCAATTGTATTAAGGTATTATATTCAAATATAAAAAGTTGCATTAAGTGCAATGGACATATTTCAAACTTCTTCGATGTTAAAAGATCTCTGCGACAGGGATGTCCGGTGTCGGCTCTACTATTCGTTATAATATCGGAAACCCTAAACATGTCTATAAAAGATAATAAATCAATTACGGGTATAAAAGTACAAGATTCAATATCACTTCTCTATCAACATGCAGACGATACCACCGTTACGGTAGTCGACGAAGACTCGGTCATCGAGTGCTTCAAATCTATTTCGCGCTATAGTAGAGCATCGGGTGGAAAGGTCAAAATAGAAAAGACAGTCGTTCTTGGTATTGGGAATATTCAATCTGATTCAATTGCAATCAACGATATAGATATTCCTATAAAAAAGAATTGCACAAAGATTTTGGGTGTATATCTTGGGGCCAATAAGGAACAATGTGAAATATTAAATTGGAAAGAAAAATTAACGAAGATAAAAGCTATATTAAATATTTGGTCACAACGTAAGTTAACCCTAATGGGGAAAGCAGTCATAATAAATACTTTAATCTCGTCAAAATTATTGTTTCTTACATGTGTAATCCCAGTCCCGGATTGGGTTAACGCCGAATTCAAAAAGATTGTCACATCGTTTTTATGGAACAGGAAACCACCCAAAATTAAATATTCTAACATTATTGGCGAAAGGAGGAAAGGTGGCCTTAATATTCCCGACTTGAGTCTTAATAAATGTGCTATGCGTCTAAAACTGCTCAAAAAGTATGTAGGTAGTGAAAAAGTTATTTGGAAGAAAACTATGACAATATTTTGTCTTCCTATATAAACCTTAATCTTAAAGAGGGGATTTTCTATGTCAAGTATGAGAAATCCGGTTTAAAAAAACTGCCCAAATTCTATGCAGAATTATTAATAGCTTGGGATACTCTTCGGGGTGAATTCAAATGTACACCCCGAAATATTGACGAGGTTATGAAACAGTCATTATTTTGTAATCTGAATTTAGAAAACGGTAAAACCATTAAGAATAGTGATATTTTTATTAAGAGTCAATTGACAACGGTAGCAGATATTAGCTATGAAATTATTCCGGGCTTCTATACAACAGAAACAATAGTCGAAAAGGTTCTGGAAATGTCTCCAAGTGTAAAATGCGCCACAGTTAAGCAATTATATGAAAAAATCCTTGATAGTATCCCTATATATTGGGTAGAATTGATATCATCATCCTCCCATATAGAAAAGGGGAATACATTAATTGATATCGAAATTAACGTTAAAGGTAGACTGATTAAGTTCTCCGAATTTAGTGTAAAAACATGCTACGATATTCTGAGATCCAAGTACCATAACCAACCAACAAGTGAAAATTCTGACAAGAAAAGGGTTTTACCCTATGTCCGAATAACTATAAAAATGTTTTTCTAACATATAAACATACCGATGCGATAGAATTGGATTTCAGAATTATTCATAACATTGTGTTTACTAAAGATAAAATCTACCGGATCAAAAAAACGGAGGATAATCTCTGTCCCCTATGTAAAAATGAAGTTGAATCAATTTGCCATATGTTGTTTAGTTGTCCATATAATGAATATTTAGTTGAAATATTTCGAAGTTTATTCATTGAATTAAGACCACTAGGTTTCTCTGGCAAAGATCTAGAACAGTATTTCATACTAGGAATACATGATCCATTGTCTGATATAGAGCGCTATTTTATGAACGTTATTTTATCTCTAGCAAGACTATCTATTTATAAAAGGAGACAAGTGCTTCTTGACTCTGGAATTATCATAAATGTTGAAAAAATGTTTAAGTCCCTTGTTAAGCACCAACTCAAATATATTAAAACACATTCTGTGAGTGACTTTAATCAAATATTTACAAAGAATAATAATTACTTCACCTATAATGAAGATATACTATTCAAAAAAAGTAGGGGATATTTGATTTTGGGGGCATAATACTAAAATATGCAAATGACTACGAAAAAAGTCACTATAGAACCTAACAGAAGAAACATTTCCAGTTACATGTGACGCCCAAACGCACCAATAGCTACCGCATGGAATGCAGGTGATGCTTGGGATCATCATGGGGGTCCAACCCAAGATTTGCACGACTCTGACTTTGAATGTTACAGTCATTGTGGCATTGAATTCCAGGGTGGAAACATCAGTTTAATTGTTTTAGTGACCAGAAAACAAATTTTGATATGCGTCGGCTTACCCAAAATGAAAGGTTACGTGCCCTTGGCATGCTACAGATCGGCACAACACAGGCGGTTGTGGCGCGGACGATGAATGTTTCTCAGTCTGTCATAAGCAGGCTATGGTCCAGATACCGTGATACACAATCTGTACAGGACAGACCACGCTCAGGTCGACCAAGGGCGACAACTCAAGCCCAGGATCGATTTATCCGTACCTTGGCCTTGAGAAATCGTGTCATCACAGCAAATCAGCTCAGCGCTCGTCTTCAAACAGACCCTGGTGTGAGAGTGAGTGGCCAGACGATTCGGAATCGACTGCATAGGGGTCACCTTCGCGCCCGACGTCCTCGCGTGATCCCTTATTTGAGAGATCATCACATTCAGACAAGACGTTGTTGGTGTAGGGATCGTCAACACTGGTATAATCGACGCTGGAGCAATGTGATGTTTTCAGATGAGTCAAGGTTCACTGTTGATTTTTTGGACAGACGTAGGAGGGTGTGGCGTCGTCGAAACGAGCGCTTCCAAGACGTTAACGTCATCAGACATGATCGATTTGGGGGTGGTTCTGTTATGGTGTGGGGAGGCATCACTGTTGCTGGAAGAACGGCTTTACATGTTGTTGCAGGGCGTGTTACAGGCCAGTACTACCGGGACAACATCTTGGCAGTCCATGTTGTGCCGTTCGCACGACGTCATGGCCGCCGTTTCATCTTCCAGGATGACAACGCAAGATGTCACAGGGCCAGGATCGTTACAGGTTACCTCCAACAACAGAACATCACCACATTACCTTGGCCAGCACTGAGTCCCGACCTCTCCCCCATCGAGCATGTCTGGGACATGCTTGGACAGAGGTTATGTCAACGTCAACAACGTCCTGCCAATGTCCAAGAACTTGCTGCTGCGTTGCAACAGGAATGGGACAATCTGGACCAAAATGACCTTAGACGTCTCATTAGGAGTATGCCACGTCGGATCAATGCTTGTTTGGCAAACAGAGGAGGATTTACCCGTTACTGACTTTGTTGTGATGCTGTATGCTGTGGTAACTTTGCTGTTTGACCCCGGGTATCATTTTACCCTTATAATGGCCAGTCTGTGCCTTACTTAGTCTAACGATCATTTGGAATAAATCGATGAATGTGAACTTCATTTCATTTTGTCATTTGTTTCTTCGTCAGTTTCATTAGGTGACTTAAAAATCTTAAAAATCAAATATCCCGTACTTTTTTTGAATAGCATAGTATAACACTCAAGGGACCACTGTTGTAAATACAGTGTATTAGATCCCCATGTGGTTTCACATTATAGTAACTAAAATAAATGAAAATGATGTACATCAAATGTTAAATTGTTATCAACACTATACTACTCCTTATACAATTGTTATATGACTTTTATATTGAATAAATATGTTACAAAAAAAAAAAAAAAAAAAAAAAAAAAAAACCCCTTAGAACCCGAAATGCCGCAAAACCGGCTTGACGTTGTATCGGCTCGCATATACCCGAAATGTCGGTTTTACGGCTTGGGGCGTGTCAAGCTCCAATTACGTTGACGTCATAATTTATGACGTCCTGTAAATCCAGGGTCGACGTGCAACACCCCATGTATATGTATAGTCAGTGTTCAAAGGGTTATATAGATGTGCGATTTTCGTGAAATTTAGAATGTTAGTAGATCTTGCCAATGCGACTTCAATGATGTCCTTGGAAATTTTCTAAATTATCTCCCCTTGGTGAAATTAAGGATCAAAGTTTTCAAAAAAAAAACGTCGAAATATAGGTCAGAATGACCTAAAAAAAAATTTTTGATACTAGACAAGTAATTACTGATTCGTACACAAAATATGGAGTTTGTCGATCGAACCGGAAGTGCCACCATCTTTAAACGTGAAAAATCAATAAGGCGTTTTTGCTATTTTACTTACAGACTCGGGAGTCATAGACTGTTATGTGAAATCATTGTATCATTTTATTAAATATCAGGGATAGCAGAAAAAAGGAGATCGAAAATCCAAAAAGTCGTATTTTTACGATTTGGAGCATTTTAAAAGTTCCTTTTCTCTTGAAGTCAACATAATATTTTTGGGGAACCTCTTGTACAAAGAGTCTTATCGATAGTCTTTTATATGAAACCATCGATCAACAGTCCAAAATATCAGGAGTAGAAGAATAAAAAGATCGAAAATTGAAAACGGCACCCTTTCATTGTTAAGCAAAACATGCAGTGTGGGTGGCTACAATCTGCACATTTAGTCATCGTATAGAGCTTATTCAACAGTATCAAATTCCAACTGCTAAGGGATCTTTTACGTGCACTCCAATGTGTACACGGTTGTGGGGGAGGGGCGCCAGAAAATCGAGATGAACTTTCTTGGCCAATGCAGGGATCGAACCTCTTGGCTAGCAGGCCAACGCCTTAGCCACTTCGTGTGGACAGCCATCGTACATTTCATCCGTCAAATCAAAACATTGCATTGCCATCAGACCAATAATTAATTATTCTTAATTTAAAACTTTATTTTAATATTATTAAATCCTAATTTTATTGGTAGACGTTCGTCTTATTTAAAATTAAACTTTCATTTAACTATGAACAACCCTTAAAGTCTCTCTTTAAAACAATTAAATACTCTAAAACAGTAACTCAACCTTTTGACCTAAGCTCATTAATTTACCATTTTGTATGTGAGCGACTTGTTATTCTTCTTATATGACATATTGTTCGTGTCTGATTTCAAAGGGGAGTTGGGTGACTGAATGGTTAGCACGCGCGCGCTGTATCATAAAGCCATTTCATTGAGTCAACTAGCGTGTTTTCGAATCTCCGGTTGTACCTGACATGGAGTAAGTTCGCCTGTCCAACTTGGTGGGTTTTCTTCATTTCCTCCGGTTTCCTTCTACTGCTAAAGACCTCTACGCGCAAGCGAAATATTGAAATAAAATTGAACTATATGTTAGTCCCAAAATGATCTAGTTTGGGACACAATAACTCTCTTTCTAATTCAGCTAGACTTAGTGAACAAAATAACTCTTCTTCTAATTGGGGTACAATGTTCAAACTTGGTATAGGCATTCACTAGGGCAATGTCTTGATGAAGTTCGAATATCAGCATTTTCGGCGTTGGGTAAGCAGAGATGAGCAATTTGATTGGTTGATGATTCGACACACAATAACATTAGTTCTGATTAAGTGATAGTGATGAATCTTGGTATATAGTTTCATTAAATCACTACCTTGACTAAGTTCGACAATGAGCATTTTCTGCCCAGGATAAGCAGAGCGATACGCAAATTGATTGGTCGAGACATTGAAACACAATAACTCTCAGTGTTATTCGGCTAGAATGTTCAAACTTGGCGTAGGTCTTTATTAGGTTAATGCTTTGATGGAGTTCGAAGATGAGCATTTTATGTTTAGGGTAAGCAGAGATAAGCAATTTGAATGGTTGGTGATTTCGGACACTTTCACTTCAGTTCTAATTAAGTCATAGTGATGAAACTTGGTGTATAGTTTCATTACATCTGTATTTTGACAATATGGCCGACAGAAGCTAGACGTGTACAAATCATGATTGATATACTTTAAATAATGGTTCTAGAAACTGCATAGTTTAGTTAAGTATGAAGACGAAGTGTTCTGTGAAATTAGACTAACTTTATGTAAAGCCGATTTTGAAATATTTGATGTTTAAAAGTGAAGATATTTTCCTCGGTTGACATATACTCACTTGTGTGAGATTGTTGTGAGTAGATTTTGTAACAGCCAAGTTCGTTCAACCTTACACTTAAACACCAAACATGCCTAAAGGGAAAGAACATCGAGGCCGGTCTGTATCTATAAAACGTAAACGTGGAAATCTTGAGTCAAGTGCCAGTTCTCACAGCATTTCCGAGTTTTTAGATGATGTTCTTTCGAACGAATCATCCTTAAAGTCGTTTGTTGGAGAATTAGTCAAACGAGATTTGATCATGGACCACATTATAAAAATAATTTATCCAACATTAACAGACCCTCTACGCAATCGTATAGATGATTTAGAGAATCGAGTCGATGACTTAGAACAGTATTCTAGGCGAACATGCCTAAAATTTAGTGGCATCCCCGAAACACCTGGAGAAGACACTGATAATATAGTGATAAATGTTATTAACAATGACACTTCCTGAAAAAGAGACCAAATTGACACTAAGTCAAATTGGCCGAACTCACAGGGTTGGAGCCGAACGCAAAGACAAGGGACGTGACATAATAGTACGCTTTATTAGTTACAGAGCAAGGATATATGGTTCTAAACGCAACTTAAAGCAGAGAAACCTCACCCAAAATCATAAGATATTTATCAATGAAGCCCTCACTCGTAAACGCGCTGGACTTTACAAAAGATGTCGTGATATGTTCAAGTCAAAGCTGATTAAAAACTGTTGGACGTATGATGGTCGAGTGTACATACGAACTCTAGCAGACGACAGAAATATTGTCATAACATGTGAGCAGGACTTGGATAACTTTCACACATCAACAACCGGAGAAAATTCACAAGCTCATAAATCTTTGTTTAATTACAACGAAGCTACATTATCACATTCTGCAATTAACACATCTTCCGATTGTATAGACGACGATAATAGAGTTGGAACATTAAAACAACAATCCTTGCGAGATTTTGGCGGATTTGCCTCAACCCCACAGCCAGATAAAAAGAAATAAAGATGCCTGACTGTATCTTTATAATTTTGAACCAATCAGTATTATTCCCAAACCACTATACCGTATTATATACTGATTTTTGCTAAACTTACATTTTATATATTTAAAATATATATAAACACACATTATGCAAGAGCTAAATCTGGTTATTGTAAGTCTTACTTTAGGCCTGAAATGTTATCTAAATTATTAATTAAAAGTTACTCAGACCATAATCAACTTTCGATGTCATCGCTAACCTGCAAAATTTACTGGATTAGGATCTGATTTGATAATTAGTTTTCATTCATGATTTAATCATGAAATGCATAACTGATACTATGCTCTTTATCGTACAGACCTTCGTAACGATGATCGAGGTTAGGTCGAAAATTCAATCGCTAAATCCTAGGTTCAGAGTGGATCAATTTGACTGAAATTTTCAGCAAATTCCATTTACATTATTTAGTTTGTCACTATTACCGGATCACCCATAATGTATCTTTAAGTTGATGACAACTTGATAATACCTCAAATCGTTTCATTTATTCGCCATTGCCACAATTATCCTACATGTAATTATAAGTTTGCTTAGATTTTTAAAAAAACAATGTCCCTGTAAATCTCCCTGTAAAGTAATGTCACGTACGTTACTTGATGGTTCCCTATAGGCCAATTTTACTGAGTTATGTAAGCTTAGGCCACTATTTAGTTTATATTATATAGTTACATGTATTACATTTATATTATTACACGACTAATTACGATATAAATTTCATCGAATGTATAAACTATGCCCACAATACAATGCTTGTAAAATTAACTACTCAAAGGTTTCATTCAAATATTTACTATTTGGGTTATCATCCCAATCTAAACTTTTGATTTCGTTATTTATTCCTTTTAACAGATAGATTGTAGACAGCCAGTTATCTAAATAATTGTCAACTATGGGAACTCACTTCTCGTATCAAAATTATATATCGGATTGTTAATCTGACCACCCTCTAAGTATTATCACTTTAAACTTCCATCTTCATTTTTGTTCAATTTGTCTACTTTAAATATCGTTCGATAATGTTATAATAACTTAATTATGACCGAATCATTCAATGTTTATGTATTATACCTTTGTTTTAACTGTAAATATTTCACTGCTTTTGTGTATTTTGTATTTTTGTATTTAGGGTTTCACACTGCGTAGCTTGTGTGAAACACTATTGTTTTTGTTAAAATTCTTCTTATTATTAGGGTTTCACACTGCGTAGCTTGTGTGAAACACTATTGTTTTTGTTAAAATTATTAGGGTTTCACACTGTGACTTAGAGGATAAAGCTATTTTGAACGTTCTGCGACAATGCGAAATGTCCGAAATCACCGAAGTTATCGTTTTTGAAAATATTGCTGTAATTTTAACAATAATCATTGGATTTTAACTTTCGATACATTTTGGCATAGCCGGAGACAGGGCACATAGCTACGCTACTTTCGATTTTTGATTTTCGGCAAATCTTCGAAGATATTAGGCGCTAAATTTCGAAAATTTAAAATTTACAAAAAACTTTTTTATTTATAAATATTTTTTAGTCGTGTTGTGCACAGAATTAAAGAGTCACCTGACTAGCGCAAAAATGTTAAAATATTTTGTCTCAGTAATTTTCCTTGGCCGCCATTGGCTAATTCAGTTTTTCAGTCCTAGATTAATTTTTTATTGTTCGATTTGTATAAAACAAAGTTCATATGCTTCGTTGTATCAATTGTCATTTTTTTGATTACCAAAAGTGTTATCTATCGGCACCGGAAGTGGCATAATTTTACTAAAAACTACAATTTTGACAGTTATTTTCCTTCTTCGAAAACAAATATTATTTTTCGGAAAAATTATTTGACTCAAAGAGTGTGCCCTTTCAAGGCGCAAAAAATGTAGGAAGCAGTTTTTTTAATTTCTATTTCATTTTCGAGCAAATTGGATTAAGAAGTGAAAAAAGGCGTAAAATTGACCTATTTACAACCCATTCAGGCTTTTCAGATTTTAAAATATTTTTACTTAACTTTTATAAACCTGTAACTATAATCCATACGAAGAGAATGTATGTTAAAATTAGTTTCTAAAATAAGCAGTTGCCGAGAAATGGGCAGTTTTGCATAAGTCACTGTTTTCGTAATTTTGCCTGTAAAATAGTCAATTATTAATGGATATTCACAAAAGTGACATCATTTGATTCAAAAAGCAAGTATGCGTCATATCAAGTTGATTATAATTTAAAAATGACACCGGAAGTGACGTCATTTTGTCAAAAACTCAATTTTTAACTTTTAAAATCGATATTTTTTTCATCCAAGAATTATGTCACATGTAATAATAAAATTAACTTTTGGTTTAAATTCACATATTAACGAAACTCACACGGTCAAATAGATATCATAAAATTATTTCTAACTTGTTCGGTTGCCGAGATATAGGCGATTTTCTAAAAGTCACTTTTGAAGGTTTTTGGCCCATAAAAGTGTCAATTATTATTCGATGTTCATAAAATTTTCACTCTTTGAAGCCTAATGTCATAGACGATGTTAAAAAACTAATTTAAAGTTTTCATTATCACCGGAAGTAACGTCATTTTGGCAAAAACTGTATTTTAAGCCTTCAAAGACGATATTTTATTCAAATGAGTCTGATTTGTAATGTTTATACAATTATGATATTTGATCCCAATCAACAAATAGATTAAACCCATACGGTCACATAAATACCAAAAAATGGTTTCTAACTTGTACGGTTGCCGAGAAATAGACGATTTTCTACACGTCACTTTTCAAGGTTTTTGGTCTATAAAAGTGGCAATTATTATTCGATTTACATAAAATTTTCACCATGTGATGCCTTATGCCATTTCTGATTTCATAAAACTAATGGAACATTTACATTATCACCGGAAGTACTGTAATTTTGTCAGGATCAATTACATGTAACAAATGTATAAAATGAAATGATATTGCTGGATTTGTTTGATGCTGTTTCCATTTTATTTGATGTGTGCAATTCTTATGTGGAAACCTGTATATTGGTTTCATTGGTACCGGAAGTGACATATGTTCAAGAGTAACGTGGCACCGGAATTGACACAAGTTCAAGTTCAAAGGTAACATGGCACCAGTGAAACCCGTCATTCCTGCATGCAGGTCTAGTTAGGGTTTCACACTGCGTAGCTTGTGTGAAACACTATTGTTTTTGTTAAAATTATTAGGGTTTCACACTGCGTAGCTTGTGTGAAACACTATTGTTTTTGTTAAAATTATTATTCTTATTATTATTATTAGGGTTTCACACTGCGAAGCTTGTGTGAAACACTATTGTTTTTGTTAAAATTATTATTCTTATTATTAGGCTTTCACCATTTTTAATGGTGAAAGGCTATTGTTATTACTAAGATTATTATTAGGCTTTCAGACTTTCGTCTGAAAGACTATTGTTTTTACTAAAATTATTATTATTATTAGGCTTTCAGACTTTCGTCTGAAAGACTATTGTTTTTACTAAAATTATTATTTATTATTATTATTTTATTTTTCGGGGGAGCCTATTTCTCAGCGCCTGTAACAGATACCGATCTGGGACCTAATTCTCTATAGGGAAACCATGTGTTGGCTACTTGATAAACTATTTTTGAAACTTCTGCGCAGACCGGAAGTGGTCGAATTTTGTGCTGTGTCAAAAAATTAAAAAACGGCCGTAGATTCGTCAATTCTGTACCTATTTTCATACAAATGACATTTTCGGAAACCTTGAGTCTTTTCTCGGACGATAGCAGTTGAAAATTTCGATATTTCGAAACTTCATCGCTGACTTCTTGCGATCGAAAAATGAAAAATTTTATTTGAGAGACAATTTTTGTTATTTTTCAAAATTTTCAAATTTGACCTACATTTTTGGATACCTGAAGGCAATCTGGTTCCAGTAATATAAGTTTCATTCCGAGTTATCGCCCTTTATTTTTCGATTTTTTTCGAATTTTCTTCACATTTTGTGAGCTTAAGTTTCGTTTTACGGCCGGATCAAGGTTTCTCAAATTCCTGATACATGAAGCAATATTGTCAAACCACCGTTTAAAGCAATTTCAACAACAATCCGTAAACCGGAAGTAGTCGAAATAATATGCGATATTTTAAAAAAAACGTGAAAAATTGGTGTCGTGGGTAAAAACACGATTTCTCCGTCCGATATCAACGGATTAAACAAATTAAGGTCTCATTTGGCCTAGCGGTGATTGGACCACTGAATGATACCCAATTCGTACGGATACGATGAGCTGGAAGCAAAATATGACACGCTGAAAATCAAGTATTTTCTGATTTGGAGCGTTTTTGGACGCCTGTATTTCGAAAACTGCTCCAGCGATTTTTCTTAAACTTTATCTATCGATGGTCCTTCCGGTAGTCTTTAGCATGGATCCACCCATTAAGACTATTATATAATTGGAATAAGACAAAAAGGGGACTGAAAATCGAAAAAAGTCGAAAAATCGTGAAATTTGGGAAAATGCTCTACTATTTTTTTATTTTAAGAGATTTTCAAAAAAAAGATATATATTTAAAAAGCTGACCTAATTACGATTCTAATGATGTATAATATGTATGCAGTTATTGAAATTTAATTTTCAATATTTTGACATTTTTACATTTTTAACACTTTTGAACATGGGATTTCTCAGAAGTATTTTATTTGATCGTATAGTGTCGTATATCATTAGAGAGCCCTGTTCCCATGCAAACTCCAAAACTGGATGTGAAAACTACTCGACAATGATTCGTATACCGGAAGTAGTTCAAAAAACAAAGAAAAATGTAAAAAAGATGAAAAAAAATTGGAGCTCTTGCCAAAAGTTCGAATTCTCCGTCACATATTAGCGGACCAAAACAATTAAAGTGTCTTTGGATAGTTCCATTAATAGACGATCGTATAACATCTAAATAACACGAATTTGATTCTTAGGAAATAAATTATGGTACGCCGAAAACTAAGTATTTTCCGTTTTGGAGCATTCTGAGACGCCTTTTTCTCGAAAACGATGCCTACGATTTTTCTCAAACATTTTTTGCTCAGAGTCCTATCGGTGGCCTAGCGTGTGCATTTAATAATAAAAGCGTTGCAATATTATAGGCGGTCCAAAAATGACCCCAATCTTTGAAAAAAGTTGAAAAATCATTAAATTATTGAAAATGCTCTTTTATTTATCTTTTTTTCAAAAATTACTTAATGAATGTTTCTGATATTTCTGCTACAGGAAGTTAAGTATCTAATCAACTTGTTAAAGCAATTCCGACAATGATCGAAAAGCCGGAAGTAGTCGAAAAAATATCCGATATATTGAATTTTTTTTACATTTTTACAGAAAACTTTTTTATTTATGAATATTTTTTGATGGTAGTTTACACAGAGTTAAAGTATCACCCTACTTGAGCATAAGTGAGAAAGAATTTTGTCTCAGTAATTTTCTTTAGTCGCCATTGGCTAATTTAGTTTTTCGTACCTATATTAATTATTTATTGTTCGATTTGTATAAAACAAAGTGCATATGATTCGTGATGTCAATTGTAATATTTTTTGTTACGGTGACATTTTTCTGCACGCAACGGAAGTGGCGTAATATTAACAAAAACTACAATTTTGAGAGTTAAGTACCACTTTTTGACAGCAAATATTATTTTTTTCGAAAACTGATATAACAAAAAGTATGCGCCCTGTAAAGGCGCATAAAATGTTTGGCTGGGATTCTTAAATTTCAATTTCATTTTCGGGCAATTTCGAATAAAATGTAAAAAAAAGGGTAAAATTCAGTTATTACAACCCATTCAACGTCTTTATATTTTGAACTATTTATTCGTAACTTTCATAAACTCGTAGCCATAATCCAGACGAAGAGAATGTATGCGTAAAATAGTTTGTAATATGAGCAGTTGCCGAGAAATATGCAATTTTGCATGCATCACTTTTCACGTTATTTTGCCTATAAAATAGTAAATTATTATCCAATTTTCAATAATTTTTTTTCATTCGATGCCTAATGCCAATTTGGACTAGGTTAAGCCAATTTTACAGTTTCACTGTGACCGAAAATGACGTCATTTTGGCAAAAACTGTATTTTTAACCTAGAAAACAAATATTTTATTCAAATGAGTCTCTTTTATAATATTTTTAAAATTATGATATTTGAATCCCATCACCGAATAGCATAAACCCATACCATCATACAGATACCACAAAAAAGTTTCTAACTTGTACGGTTGCCGAGAAATAGACGATTTTCTACAAGTCACTTTTCAAGCTTTTTGGTCTATAAAAGTGTCAATTATTATTCAATTTTCATACAATTTTCACCATGTGATGCCTTATGCCATTTATGATTGCAATGATCTGATTTAACATTTCCATTATCACCGGAAGTAATGTCATATTTGCAAAAACCGTATTTTTAGACTTCAAAACAAATATTTTATTCAAATGAGTCTGATATGTAATGTTTATACAATTGTGATATTTGATTCCAATCAACAAATAGATTAAACCCATACGGTCATATAAATACCAAAAAATGGTTTCTAACTTGTACGGTTGCCGAGAAATAGACGATTTTCTACACGTCACTTTTCAAGGTTTTTAGTCTATAAAAGTGGCAATTATTATTCGATTTACATAAAATTTTCACCATGTGATGCCTTATGCCATTTATGATTGCAATGATCTGATTTAACATTTCCATTATCACCGGAAGTGATGTCATATTTGCAAAAACCGTATTTTTAGACTTCCAAACAAAATTTTACTCCAAAATTAGATTTTGCGCGATCCGACTCAAGATGGCGTGTTCAATGACAAATATTACGGGACGCTGAAGATCGAGTATTTTCGGACTCGTTTATCTCGACAACTACTTCTATTTCACTTCTTAAACTTCTGTTACCCCGAGTCCTATCGGTCGTTTAGAGTATAAAGGTAAATTTAAAAGCATGGCAATGATATAAAGGACCCTGAAAGCCGATTCAGCACTGCTATGCAGGTCTAGTTATTCTTATTAGGCTTTCAGACTTTCGTCTGAAAGACTATTGTTTTTACTAAAATTATTAGGCTTTCAGACTTTCGTCTGAAAGCCTATTGAGATTACTAAAATTATTATTAGGCTTTCAGACTTTCGTCTGAAAGCCTATTGAGATTACTAAAATTATTAGGCTTTCAGACTTTCGTCTGAAAGCCTATTGAGATTACTAAAATTATTATTATTACGGTTTCACACTGCGAAGCTTGTGTGAAACACTATTGTTTTTGTTAAAATTATTATTCTTATTATTATTATTCTTCTTTTGTTTTGAGTAGATCTCAGCAACTGCTTGTCGCATCGTTACGATTTCTTCGGTTTTACTGGGAAAGTGGGTGTGACTTAGAGGATAAAGCTATTTTGAACGTTCTGCGACAATGCGAAATGTCCGAAATCACCAAATTATCGTTTTTTAAAATATCGCAGTAATTTTAACAATAATCATTGATTTTTATCTTTCGATACATTTTGGCATAGCCGGAGACACGGCACATAGCTACACTACTTTCGATTTTTGATTTTTGGTAAATCTCCAAAGATATTAGGCGCCAAATTTTGAAAATTTAAAATTTTACAAAAAACTTTTTTATTTATGAATATTTTTTAGTCGTATTATGCACAGAATTAAAGGGTCATCTGACTAGTGCAAAAATGTTAAAGAATTTTGTCTCAGTAATTTACCTTGGCCGCCATTGGCTAATTCAGTTTTTAAGTCCTAGATTAATTTTTTATCGTTCGATTTGTATAAAACAAAGTTCATATGCTTCGTTGTATCAATTGTCATTTTTTTTATTACAAAAAGTTTTATCTGTCGGCACCGGAAGTGGCATAATTTTACCAAAAACTACAATTTTGACAGTTATTTTCCTTCTTCGAAAACAAATATTATTTTTTGGAAAAATTATTTGACTCAAAGAGTGCGCCCTTTCAAGGCGCAAAAAATGTAGGAAGCAGTTTTTTTAATTTCGATTTCATTTTCGAGCAAATTCGATTAAGAGGCTAAAAATGGTGTAAAATTGGCCTATTTACAACCTATTCAGGCTTTTCAGATTTTAAAATATTTCTTCGTAACTTTTATAAACTTGTAGCTATAATCCATACGAAGAAAATGTATGTTAAAATTCGTTTGTACTATAAGCAGTTACCAAGAAATGGGCAGTTCTGTACAAGTCACTGTTTTCGTTATTTTGCCTGTAAAATAGTCAATTATGATTGGATTTTTATAAAAGTGACATCATTTGATTCAAAAAGCACGTAGCGTCATATCAAGTTGATTACAATTTAAAATTGACACCGGAAGTGACATCATTTGGTCAAAAAATGCATTTTAAACTTTTTAAATCAATGTTTTATTCAACCAAGAATAACTTAATATGTATTAATAATTTTAACTTTTGGTTTAAATTCACATATAAACAAAACTCATATGGTCATATAGATATCATAAAATGGTTTCTAACTTGTTCGGTTGCCGAGAAATAGACGGTTTTCTACAGGTCACTTTTGAAGGTTTCGGGGCCATAAAAGGGTCAATTATTATTCGATTTTCATAAACGTCACACCATGTTATACCTAATGCCATTTGGGATTTCATACAAGTAATTTAAGATTTTCATTATCACCGGAAGTAACGTCATTTTGGCAAAAACTGTATTTTTAGCCTCTAAAACAGATATTTTATTCAAATGAGTCTGTTTTGAAATCTTTTTCAAAGTATGGTATTTGATGCCAATCAACAAATAGAATGAACCCATACGATCATACAGATACCACAAAATGGTTTCTAACTTGTACGGTTGCAGAGAAATAGCCGATTTCCTACAAGTCACTTTTCAAGTTTTTTGGTCTTTAAAAGTGGCAATTATTATTCGATTTACATAAAATTTTCACTATATGATATCGTATGCCATTTCTGATTTCATAAGACTAATTGAACATTTGCATTAACACCGGGAGTAATTTAATTTTGTCAAGATCATTTACAAGTAACAAATGTATAAAATGAATTGATATTGCTGGATTTTGTTGATTCTGCGTCCATTTTATTTGTGTGCAATGTTAATTTGGAAACCTGTTTAGTGGTTTCGCTGGTACCGGAAGTGACATATGTTCAAGGGTAACTTGGCACCGGAAGTGACATGTTTAAGGGTAACGTGGCACCAGTGAAACCCGTCATTCCTGCATGCAGGTCTAGTTATTATTTATTATTATTATTTACCGCGAGGGCCTAGATCTCCATGATCGAAAACAGATATCGATCTGGAATCAGATTTTCTATTGGGAAACCATGTGGTGGCTACTTGATAAAATATTTTTGAAATTTCTGCGCATACCGGAAGTGACCGAACTTTGTACGTTATCTAAAAATTGAAAATCGGCCATATTTTCGTCAATTCTTTATCCATTTTCAAACAAATTACATTTTTGGAATCCCTGAATCTTTTCTGAGACAATCTATTCTGAGACATTTTTCAATTTCGAACATTCGTCTATGACTTTTATCGTTTGAAAATTGCAAACATGTTGTTTACGAGACAATTTTTGTTATTTTTCAAAATTTTCAAATTTGACCTACATTTTTGGATACCCGAAGTCCATCCGATTCCAGTAATATAAGTTTCATTCAGAGTTATCGCCCTTTATTTTTCGATTTTTTTCGAATTTTCTTCCCATTTTGTGAGCTCCGGTTTCGGTTTATGGCAGAATTGACGTTTCTGAAACTTCTGGAACATGAAGTTATAGTCCAATACCAACTTATAAAGCAATTTCGACAAGAATCCTTAAACCGGAAGTGGTCGAAATAATGGGCAATATTTTGAAAAAAATGCAAAAAATGGATATTTTGGGGAAAAACGCGATTTCTCCGCCCGATATCAATGGATTAAAGAAATTAGGGTACCATTGGACTGCACTAGGATTGTACTATCGTATGATACCCAATTCATACGGATACTATGATCAGGAAGCAAAATATGGCACGCTGAAAATCACGAATTTTCTGATTTTTAGCATTTTTGGACGCCTGTATCTCGAAAACTTAACCTACAATTTTTTTTTAATTTTTTCTATCGAGAGTCCTTTTGGAGGTATTTTGCATGAAGCCAACCAATAAGACTTTGAAATGTCTGGAATAGAATAAAAAAGGGACTGAAAATCGAAAAAAGTCGAAAAATCGTGAAATTTTGAAAAATGCTCTACTATTTTTTTATTTTAAGAGATTTTTAAAAAAAGGTTGTATATTCAGATAGCTGACCTAATTACGATTCTAACGATGTATAATATGTATGTAATTATTGAAATTTAATTTTCGATATTTTAAATTTTTTGCATTTTTGGCACTTTTGAACATAGGATTTCTCAGGGGCATTTTATCTGATCAGATAATGTAATATATCATTACAGAGCCCTGTGGCTATTTTAGCGCCCAAACCGGCTATTAAAACTATTCCGACAATAATAACCATACCGGGAGTATTCAAAAAATGAAAAAAAAGGTTAAAAATATTGTCGCACTTGCGAAAAACTTGATTGCTCACTTAGGTAATAGCGGACCAAAAGAACTAAAGTGTCGTTGGATAGCCCTATTAATGGACCATCATATGGTATCTAAATAATACGATTTCGATGGTAAGGAAATAAATTATTGTATGCCAAAAATCTAGTATTTTCCGATTTTTTAACATTCTGAGACGCCCTTTTCTCGAAAACGACGCCTACGATTTTTCTGAAACGTTTCTTACTCATAGTCCTATCGGTTGTCTATATAGTGAATCCAAAATGAAAAGCATTGAAATAATATAGGTGGTCCAAAAATGACATCAAACTTTGAAAAAAATTGAAAAATCGTAAAATTTTTGTAAACGCTCTTTAATTTATCTTTTTTTCCAAAACTACTCAATGGATGTTTCTGACACTTCTGGTACAGAAAGTTAAGTATCCAAAGAACTTCGTAAAGCTATCACGACAACGATCGTAAAACCAGAAGTAGTCGAAAAAATGTCCGATATTTTGATAAAAAATATTTTTTTTACGAAAACCTTTTTTATTTATGAATATTTTTTGATGGTATTTTACACAGGGTTACAATATCATCCTACTTGACCAGAAATGGGAAAAAAAATTGTCTCGGTTATTTGCGTTAGCCGCCAACGGCTAATTTAGTTTTTCGTACCCAGAAAAATTATTTATTGTTCGATTTGTATAAAACAAAGTTCATATGCTCCGTGGTCCCAATTGTAATTTTTTTTGTTATGGTGAAATTTTTCTGTCGGCAACGGAAGTGACGTAATATTAACAAAAACTATAATTTTGACAGTTCGTTACTACTTTTTGAAAGCAAATATTATTTTTTTTCAAAACTGATATAACTAAACGGATGCACCCTGCAAAGGTGCACAATATCCTTAGCTCAGATTTTTTAATTTCAATTTCATTTTCGGGCAATTTCGAATAAAATGTAAAATAAAGTGTAAAATTCAGTTGTTTACAATTCATTCCCTGTCTTCATATTTTGAAATATTTATTTGTAATTTTAATAAACTCGTAGCAATAATCCAGAAGAAGAGATTGTATGCGAAAATTAGTTTGTAATATGAGCAGTTGCCGAGGAATATGCAATTTTGCATGCGTCACTTTTCACGTTATTTTGCCTATAAAAGAGTGAATTATTATTCGATTTGCAATATTATTTTTCCATTTGATGCTTAGTGTCAATTTGTTCTAGGTCAAGCCAATTTTACAATTTCACTGTGACCGGAAATGACGTCATTTGGGCAAAAACTGTATTTTAAACCTAAAAAACAGATATTTTATTCAAATGAGTCTGCCTTATAATAATTTTAAAATTATGATATTTGATTCCCATCAACGAATAGAATGAAGCCATACGACCATACAGATACCACAAAATGGTTTCTAACTTGTACGGTTACAGAGAAATAGGCGATCTTCGATAAGTCACTTTTCAAGGTTTTTGGTCTATAAAAGTGTCAATTATTATTCGATTTTTATAATTTTTTTTACCATTTGATGCCTTATGCCATTTATGACTTCTATGAACTAAATTAACATTTTCAATATCACCGGAAGTAATGTAATTTTTTCAAAAAACGTATTTTTGGCCTTCAAAATAAACATTTTTTTTGAAGTGGTTTATGTTTATTATTCGTTTAACTTTATAACGTCTGACTCTAATGGGCAGTAAGATTGAATCAATACCATCATATTGATATCAAGAAAAGGCTTCTAGCATGTTCCCTTGTCGAAAAATAGCCAATTGTCCCAGGGTCACTTTTAAGTTTTTTACCTTCTTAATTTCAGTTTATTGGTTATAGGTTAATTTTTTATTGCCCGATATGTATAAAACAAAGTTTGTATTTTGTATGTTGCGAATTTTCGACTTATTTTTCACCTATAATAATTTCTTTCGGCACCGGAAGTGACGTAATTTTGCCATAATTTACAATTTTGACCGGTCTTTTCGCCAGCAAATATTACTTTTACATATGATAGAGGGTGTCACTGAAGCAAAACAATTAAAGTTTGGTAGCTCAATGGATCGGCTAGGGTATAATAAACTTCCTGTATGATTCCTGAAAGCCGGTTCAGTGCTGCTTGCAGGTCTAGTTATTATTAGGCTTTCAGACTTTCGTCTGAAAGCCTATTGAGATTACTAAAATTATTAGGGTTTCACACTGCGAAGCTTGTGTGAAACACTATTGTTTTTGTTAAAATTATTATTCTTATTATTATTATTCTTCTTTTGTTTTGAGTAGATCTCAGCAACTGCTTGTCGCATCATTACGATTTCTTCAGTTTTACTGGGAAAGTGGGTATGACTTAGAGGATAAAGCTATTTTGAACGTTCTGCGACAATGCGAAATGTCCGAAATCACCGAAGTTATCGTTTTTAAAAATATTGCAGTAATTTTAACAATAATCATGGGATTTTAACTTTCGATACATTTTGGCATAGCCGGAGACATGGCACATAGCTACGCTACTTTCGATTTTTGATTTTCGGCAAATCTTCGAAGATATTAGGCGCCAAATTTTGAAAATTTAAAATTTTACAAAAAACTTTTTTATTTATGATTTTTTTTTAGTCGTGTTGTACACAGAATTAAAGAGTCACCTGACTTGCGCAAAAATGTTAAAAAATTTTGTCTCAGTAATTTTCCTTGGCCGCCATTGGCTAATTCAGTTTTTCAGTCCTAGATTATTTTTTTATGGTTCGATTTGTATAAAACAAAGTTCATATGCTTCGTTGTCTCAATTGTCATTTTTTTTGTTACCAATAGTGTTATCTGTCGGCACCGGAAGTGGCATAATTTTACCAAAAACTACAATTTTGACAGTTATTTTCCTTCTTCGAAAACAAATATTATTTTTTTGAAAAATTATATGACTCAAAGAGTGTGTCCTTTCAAGGCGCAAAAAATGGCGGAAGCAGTTTTTTTAATTTCTATTTCATTTCCTAGCAAATTGGATTAAGAGGTGAAAAAAGGCGTAAAATTGACCTATTTACAACCCATTCAGGCTTTTCAGATTTTAAAATATTTTTACATAACTCTTATAGACTTGTAGCTATAATCAATACGAAGAGAATGTATGTGAAAATTAGTTTGTAATATAAGCAGTTGCCAAGAAATGGGCAGTTCTGCATAAGTCACTGTTTTCTTTATTTTGCGTGTAATAAAGTCAATTATTATTGGATTTTTATAAAAGTGACATCATTTGATTCAAAAAGCATGTAGCGTCATATCAAGTTGATTACAATTTAAATTTGACACCGGAAGTGACGTCATTTTGTCAGAAACTGCATTTTAAACTTTTTAAATCAATGATTTATTCAACCAAGAATTACTTAATATGTAATATTAAAATTAACTTTTGGTTTAAATTCACATATAAACACAACTCATATGGTCATATAGATATCATAAAATTGTTTCTAACTTGTTCGGTTGCCGAGAAATAGACGGTTTTCTACAGGTCACTTTTGAAGGATTTGGGGCCATAAAAGAGTCAATTATTGTTCGATTTTCATAAACGTTACACCATGTTATACCTAATGCCATTTGGGATTTCATACAAGTAATGTAAGATTTTCATTATCACCGGAAGTAATGTCATTTTGGCAAAAACTGTATTTTTAGCCTTCAAAACAGATATTTTATTCAAATGAGTCTGTTTTGAAATCTTTTTCAAATTATGGTATTTGATGTCAATCAACAAATAGAATGAAGCCATACGATCATACATATACCACAAAATGGTTTCTAACTTGTACGGTTGCCGAGAAATAGCCGATTTTCTACAAGTCACTTTTCAAGTTTTTTGGTCTTTAAAAGTGGCAATTATTATTCGATTTACATAAAATTTTCACTGTATGATATCGTATGCCATTTCTGATTTCATAAGACTAATTGAACATTTTCATTAACACCGGGAGTAATTTAATTTTGTCAAGATCATTTACAAGTAACAAATGTATAAAATGAATTGATATTGCTGGATTTGGTTGATTCTGCGTCCATTTTATTTGTGTGCAATGTTAATTTGGAAACCTGTTTAGTGGTTTCGTTGGTACCAGAAGCGACATATGTTCAAGGGTAACTTGGCACCGGAAGTGACATGTTTAAGGGTAGCGTGGCACCAGTGAAACCCGCCATTCCTGCATGCAGGTCTAGTTAGGCTTTCAGACTTTGTGGTGGCTACTTGATAAAATATTTTTGAAATTTCTGCGCATACCGGAAGTGACCGAACTTTGCACGTTGTCTAAAAAATGAAAATCGGGCATAGTTTCGTCAATTCTTTAACCGTTTTCAAACAAATTACATTTTTGGAATCCCTGAATCTTTTCTGAGACAATGGCTATCTCACATTTTTCAATTTCGAACATTCGTCTATGACTTTTATCGTTCGAAAATTGAAAACATGTTGTTTACGAGACAATTTTTGTCATTTTTCAAAATTTTCAAATTTGACCTACTTTTTTGGATACCTGAAGTCCATCCGATTCCAGTAATATAAGTTTCATTCCGAGTTATCGCCCTTTATTTTTCGATTTTTTTCGAATTTTCTTCCCATTTTGTCAGCTCGTGTTTCGTTTTATGGTAGAATTGACGTTTCTGAAACTTCTGGAACATGACGTTATAGTCCAATACCAACGTATAAAGCAATTTCGACAAGAATCCTTAAACCGGAAGTGGTCGAAATAATGTGCAATATTTTGAAAAAAATGCAAAAAATGGATATTTTGGGGAAAAACGCGATTTCTCCGCCCGATATCAATGGATTAAAGAAATTAGGGTACCATTGGACTGCACTAGGATTGTGCTATCGTATGATACCCCATTCATACGGATACGATGAGCAGGCAGCAAAATATGGCACGCTGAAAATCAAGTATTTTTTGATTTGGAGCGTTTTTGGACGCCTGTATCTCGAAAACTTAACCGCAACTTTTTTTGTAATTTTTTCTATTGAGAGTCCTTTCGGAGGTATTTGGCATGAAGCCACCCAATAAGACTTTGAAATATCTGGAATAGGTGAAATAACGGACTGAAAATCGAAAAAAGTCGAAAAATCGTGAAATTTTGGAAAATGCTCTGCTATTTTTTTATTTTAAGAGATTTTCAAAAAAAGATTGTATATTCAGATAGCTGACCTAATTACGATTCTAACGATGTATAATATGTATGTAGTTATTGAAATTTAATTTTCGATATTTTAAATTTTTTGCATTTTTGGCACTTTTGAACCTAGGATTTCTCAGGGGCATTTTATCTGATCAGATAATGTAATATATCATTACAGAGCCCTGTGGCTATTTTAGTGCCCAAACCGGTTATCAAAACTATACTGACAATAATAACCATACCGGAAGTATTCAAAAAATGAAAAAAAAGGTTAAAAACATTGTCGCACTTGCGAAAAACTTGATTTCTCCCTTAGGTAATAGCGGACCAAAAGAACTAAAGTGTCGGTGGATAGCCCTATTAATGGACCATCACATGGTATCTAAATAATACGATATCGATGGTAAGAAAATAAATTATTGTATGCCAAAAATCTAGTATTTTCCGATTTTTTAACATTCTGAGACGCCCTTTTCTCGAAAACGACACCGCAGATTTTTCTTAAACTTTTCTTACTCAAAGTCCTATCGGTTGTCTATATAGTGAATCCAAAATGAAAAGCATTGAAATAATATAGGTGGTCCAAAAATGGCATCAAACTTTGAAAAAAATTGAAAAATCGTTAAATTTTTGTAAACGCTCTTTAATTTATCTTTTTTTCAAAAACTGCTCAATGGATGTTTCTGACACTTCTGGTACAGAAAGTTAAGTATCCAAAGAACTTCGTAAAGCTATCACAACAACGATCGTAAAACGGGAAGTAGTCGAAAAAATGTCCAATATTTTGGAAAAAATAATTTTTTTTACGAAAATCTTTTTTATTTATGAATATTTTTTGATGATATTTTACACAGGGTTAAAATGTCACCCTACTTGAGCAGAAATGAGAAAAAAAATTGTCTCGGTAATTTGCGTTAGCCGCCATCGGCTAATTTAGTTTTTCGTACCCAGAAAAATTATTTATTGTTCGATTTGTATAAAACAAAGTTCATATGCTCCGTGGTCCCAATTGTAATTTTTTTAGTTACTGTGAAATTTTTCTGTCGGCAACGGAAGTGACGTAATATTAACAAAAACTACAATTTTGACAGTTCGGTACCACTTTTTGAAAGCAATATTATTTTTTTTCAAAACTGATATAACTAAAAGGATGCACCCTGCAAAGGTGCACAAAATCCTTAGCTCATATTTTTCAATTTCAATTTCATTTTCGGGCAATTTCGAATAAAATGTAAAATAAAGTGTAAAATTCAGTTATTTACAATTCATTCAGCGTCTTCATATTTTGAAATGTTTATTTGTAATTTTCATAAACTCGTAGCAATAATCCAGACGAAGAGAATGTATGCGAAAATTAGTTTGTAATATGAGCAGTTGCCGAGAAATATGCAATTTTGCATGCATCACTTTTCACGTTATTTTGCCTATACAAGAGTGAATTATTATTCGATTTGCAATATTTTTTTTCCATTTGATGCCTAATGCCAATTTGGACTAGGTCAAGCCAATTTTACATTTTCACTGTGACCGGAAATGACGTCATTTGGGCAAAAACTGTATTTTTAACCTAAAAAACTAATATTTTATTCAAATCAGTCTCCCTTATAATATTTTTAAAATTATGATATTTGATTCCCATCAACGAATAGAATGAAGCCATACGACCATACAGATACCACAAAATGGTTTCTAACTTGAACGGTTACAGAGAAATAGGCGATCTTCTATAAGTCACTTTTCAAGGTTTTTGGTCTATAAAAGTGTCAATTATTATTCGATTTTTATAATTCTTTTACCATTTGATGCCTTATGCCATTTATGACTTCTATGAACCAAGTTAACATTTTCAATATCACCGGAAGTAATGTAATTTTTGCAAAAAACGTATTTTTAGCCTTCAAAACAAACATTTTTTTGAAGTGATTTATATTCATTATTCGTTTAACTTTATAACGTCTGACTCTAATGGGCAGTAAGAATGAATCAATACCATCATATTGATATCAAGAAAAGGCTTCTAGCATGTTCCCTTGTCGAATAATAACCAATTTTCCGAGGGTCACTTTTAAGTTTTTTTACCTTCTTAATTTCAGTTTATGGGTTATAGGTTAATTATTTATTGCCCGATATGTATAAAACAAAGTTTGTATTTTGTATGTTGCGAATTTTCGACTTATTTTTCGCCTATTAAAAATTTCTTTCGGCACCGGAAGTGACGTAATTTTGCCATAATTCACAATTTTGACCGTTCTTTTCGCCAGCAAATATTACTTTTACATATGATAGAGGATGTCACTGAAGCAAAACAACTAAAGTATAGTTTGGTAGCTCAATGGATCGGCTATGGTATAATAAACTTCCTGTATGATTCCTGAAAGCCGGTTCAGTGCTGCTTGCATACCGGAAGTGACCGAACTTTGTACTTTCCCTAAAAATTGAAAATCGGCCATAGTTTCGTCAATTCTTTATCCATTTTCAAACAAATTACATTTTTGGAATCCCTGAATCTTTTCTGAGACAATGGCTATCTCACATTTTTCAATTTGGAACATTCGTCTGTGATTTTTATCGTTCGAAAATTGAAAACATGTTGTTTACGAGACAATTTTTGTTATTTTTCAAAATTTTCAAATTTGACCTACATTTTTGGAGACCTGAAGTCCATCCGATTCCAGTAATATAAGTTTCATTCAGAGTTGTCGCCCTTTATTTTTCGATTTTTTTCGAATTTTCTTCCCATTTTGTGAGCTCGGGTTTCGTTTTATGGCAGAATTGACGTTTCTGAAACTTCTGGAACATGAAGTTATAGTCCAATACCAACTTATAAAGCAATTTCGACAAGAATCCTTAAACCGGAAGTGGTCGAAATAATGTGCAATATTTTGAAAAAAATGCAAAAAATGGATATTTTTGGGGAAAACGCTATTTCTCCGTCCGATATCAATGGATTAAACGAATGAAGGTATCGTTTGATGGCACGATTGCTGGACTATCATATGATACCCCATTCATATGGATACTATGAACAGACAGCAAAATATGGCACGCTGAAAATCAAGTATTTTCTGATTTGGAGCGTTTTTGGACGCCTGTATCTCGAAAACTTAACCTGCAATTTTTTTTTAATTTTTTCTATCGAGAGTCCTTTTGGAGGTATTTTGCATAAAGCCATCCAATAAGACTTTGAAATGTCTGGAATAGGATAAAAAAGGGACTGAAAATCGAAAAAAGTCGAAAAATCGTGAAATTTTGGAAAATGCTCTACTATTTTTTTATTTTAAGAGATTTTTAAAAAGAAGTTGTATATTCAGATAGCTGACCTAATTACGATTCTAACGATGTATAATATGTATGTAATTATTACAATTTAATTTTCGATATTTTAAATTTTTTGTATTTTTGGCACTTTTGAACATAGGATTTCTCAGGGCATTTTATCTGATCAGATAATGTAATATATCATTACAGAGCCCTGTGGCTATTTTAGTGCCCAAACCGGCCATTAAAACTATACCGACAATAATAACCATACCGGAAGTATTCAAAAAATGAAAAAAAAGAGTAAAAACATTGTCGCACTTGCGAAAAACTTGATTTCTCTCTTAGGTAATAGCGGACCAAAAGAACTAAAGTGTCGCTGGATAGCCCTATTAATGGACCATCATATGGTATCTAAATAATACGATTTCGATGGTAAGGAAATAAACTATTGTATGCCAAAAATCTAGTATTTTCCAATTTTTTAACATTCTGAGACGCCTTTTTCTCGAAAACGACGCCTACGATTTTTCTTAAACTTTTCTTACTCAAAGTCCTATCGGTTGTCTATATAGGGAATCCAAAATGAAAAGCATTGAAATAATATAAGTGGTCGAAAAATGGCCTCAAACTTTGAAAAAAATTGAAAAATCGTTAAATTTTTGGAAACGCTCTTTAATTTATCTTTTTTTCCAAAACTACTCAATGGATGTTTCTGACACTTCTGGTACAGAAAGTTAAGTATCCAAAGAACTTCGTAAAGCTATCACAACAACGATCGAAAAATCGGAAGTAGTCGAAAAAATGTCCGATATTTTGAAAAAAATTATTTTTTTTACGAAAACCTTTTTTATTTATGAATATTTTTTGATGATCTTTCACACAGGGTTAAAATATCATCGTACTTGAGCAGAAATGAGAAAAAAAATTGTCTCGGTAATTTGCGTTAGCCGCCATCGGCTAATTTAGTTTTTCGTACCCAGAAAAATTATTTATTGTTCGATTTGTATAAAACAAAGTTCATATGCACCGTGGTCCCAATTGTAATTTTTTATGTTACGGTAAAGTTTTTCTGTCGGCAACGGAAGTGACGTAATATTAACAAAAACTACAATTTTGACAGTTCGGTACCACTTTTTGAAAGCAAATATTATTTTTTTTCAAAACTGATATAACTAAAAGGATGCACCCTGCAAAGGTGCACAAAATCCTTAGCTCATATTTTTTAATTTCAATTTCATTTTCGGGCAATTTCGAATAAAATGTAAAATAAAGTGTAAAATTCAGTTATTTACAAATCATTCAGCGTCTTCATATTTTGAAATATTTATTTGTAATTTTCATAAACTCGTAGCAATAATCCAGACGAAGAGAATGTATGCGAAAATTAGTTTGTAATATGAGCAGTTGCCGAGAAATATGCAATTTTGCATGCATCACTTTTCACGTTATTTTGCCTATAAAAGAGTCAATTATTATTCGATTTGCAATATTTTTTTTCCATTTGATGCCTAATGCCAATTTGGACTAGGTCAAGCCAATTTTACATTTTCACTGTGACCGGAAATGACGTCATTTGGGCAAAAACTGTATTTTTAACCTAAAAAAACAATATTTTATTCAAATGAGTCTGCCTTATAATATTTTAAAAATTATGACATTTGATTCCCATCAACGAATAGAATGAAGCCATACGACCATACAGATACCACAAAATGGTTTCTAACTTGTACGGTTACAGAGAAATAGACGATCTTCTATAAGTCACTTTTCAAGGTTTTTGGTCTATAAAAGTGTCAATTATTATTCGATTTTTATAATTTTTTTACCATTTGATGCCTTATGCCATGTATGACTTCTATGAATCAAGTTAACATTTTCAATATCACCGGAAGTAATGTAATTTTTGCAAAAAACGTATTTTTAGCCTTCAAAACAAACATTTTTTTGAAGTGATTTATATTCTTTATTCGTTTAACTTTATAACGTCTGACTCTAATGGGCAGTAAGATTGAATCAATACCATCATATTGATATCAAGAAAAGGCTTCTAGCATGTTCCCTTGTGGAATAATAACCAATTTTCCCAGGGTCACTTTTAAGTTTTTTACCTTCTTAATTTCAGTTTATGGGTTATAGGTTAATTATTTATTGCCCGATATGTATAAAACAAAGTTTGTATTTTGTATGTTGCGAATTTTCGACTTATTTTTCACCTATAAAAATTTCTTTCGGCACCGGAAGTGACATAATTTTGCCATAATTTACAATTTTGGCCGGTCTTTTCGCCAGCAAATATTACTTATACATATGATAGAGGGTGTCACTGAAGCAGAACAACTAAAGTATAGTTCGGTAGCTCAATGGATCGGCTATGGTATAATAAACTTCCTGTATGATTCCTGAAAGCCGGTTCAGTGCTGCTTGCAGGTCTAGTTCTTATTATTATTCCAATTCCACTTTGACTATATCTCAGCAACTACTTGTCGCATCGTTACGATTTCTTCGGTTTTACTGGGAAAGTGGGTGTGACTTAGAGGATAAAGCTATTTTGAACGTTCTGCGACAATGCGAAATGTCCGAAATCACCGAAGTTAGCGTTTTTAAAAATATTGCAGTAATTTTAACAATAATCATGGGATTTTAACTTTCGATACATTTTGGCATAGCCGGAGACAGGGGACATAGCAACGCTACTTTTGATTTTTGATTTTCGGCAAATCTTCGAAGATATTAGGCGCCAAATTTCGAAAATTTAAATTTTTACAAAAAACTTTTTTATTTATGAATATTTTTTAGTCGTGTTTTATACCGAATTAAAGAGTCATCTGACTTGAGCAAAAATGTGAAATTTTTTTGTCTCAGTAATTTTTCTTGGCCGCTATTGACTAATTCAGTTTTTCAGCCCTAGATTAATTATTTATTGTTCGATTTGTATAAAACAAAGTTCGTATGCTCCGTTGTCTCAAATGTCATTTTTTTTGTTACCAATAATGTTATCTGTCGGCAACGGAAGTGGCGTAAATTTCCCAAAAACTACAATTTTGACAGTTAGGTACCATTTTTCGAAAGAAAATATTATTTTTTTTTAAAACTTATATAACTGAAAGTGTGTGTCCTTTAAAGGCACAAAAAATGTCGGAAGCAGTTTTTTTAATTTCTATTCCATTTTCTAACAAATTGGATAAAGTTGTGAAAAAAGGCGTAAAATTGTCCTATTTACAACCCATTCAGGCTTTTCAGATTTTAGAATATTTTTACGTAACTTTTATAAACCTGTAGCTATAATCCATACGAAGAGAATGTAGGTGAAAATGAGTTTATAATATAAGCAGTTGCCGAGAAAAGAGCAGTTTTGCACAAGTCACTGTTTTCGTAATTTTGCCTGTAAAATAGTCAATTATTAATGGATATTCGCAAAAGTGACATCATTTCATTCAAAAAGCAAGTATGCGTCATAACAAGTTAATTATAATGCAAAATTGACACCGGAAGTGACGCCATTTGGTCAAAAACTGCATTTTTAACTTTTAAAATCGATATTTTTTTCAACCAAGAATTATTTAATATGTAATAATAATATTAACTTTTGGTTTAAATTCACATACTAACAAAACTCATACGGTCAAATAGATATCATAAAATTGTTTCTAACTTGTTCGGTTGCCGAGATATAGGCGGTTTTCTAAAAGTCACTTTTGAAGGTTTTTGGCCCATAAAAGTGTCAATTATTATTCGATTTTCATAAAATTTTCACCCTTTGAAGCCTAATGTCATAGACGATGTTATAAAACTAATTTAACGTTTTCATTATCACCGGAAGTAACGTCATTTTGGCAAAAACTGTATTTTAAGCCTTCAAAACCGATATTTTATTCAAATGAGTCTGATTTGTAATGTTTATACAATTATGATATTTGATTCCAATCAACAAATAGATTAAACCCATACGGTCATATAAATACCAAAAAATGGTTTCTAACTTGTACGGTTGTCGAGAAATAGACGATTTTCTACACGTCACTTTTCAAGGTTTTTGGTCTATAAAAGTGGCAATTATTATTCGATTTACATAAAATTTTCACCATGTGATGCCTTATGCCATTTCTGATTTCATAAAACTAATGGAACATTTACATTATCAGCGGAAGTACTGTAATTTTGTCAGGATCAATTACATGTAACAAATGTATAAAATGAAATGATATTGCTGGATTTGTTTGATTCTGTTTCCATTTTATTTGATGTGTGCAATGCTTATGTGGAAACCGGTATATTGGTTTCATTGGTACCGGAAGTGACATATGTTCAAGGTTAACGTGGCACCGAAAGTGACACAAGTTCAAGTTTAAAGGTAACATGGCACCAGTGAAACCCGTCATTCCTGCATGCAGGTCTAGTTATTTATTATTATTATTTTATTTTTCGGGGGAGCCTATTTCTCAGTGTCTGTAACAGATACAGATTTGGGACGTAATTTTCTATCAGGAAACCATATAGTGGCCATCCCTTCCACTGTATTTGAAACTTCTGCGCAGACCGGAAGTGGCCGAATTTTGTGCGGTGCCAAAAAATTAAAAAACGGCCGTAGATTCGTCAATTCTGTACCTATTTTCATACAAATTACATTTTTGGAAACCCTGAGTCTTTTCTCGGACGATAGCAGTTGAAAATTTTGCAATTTAGAAACTTCGCTGCTGACTTCTAGCATTCGAAAAATGAAAATATGTTGTTTAAGACACATTTTTTGTTATTTTTCAAAATTTTCAAATTGGACCTACATTTTTGGATACCTGAAGGCAATCCGGTTCCAGTAATATAAGTTTCATTCAGAGTCATCGCCCTTTATTTTTCGATTTTTTTCGAATTTTCTTCACATTTTGTGAGCTTAAGTTTCGTTTTACGGCCGGATCGACGTTTCTGAAATTCCTGGAACATGAAGTAATATGGTCAAACCACCGTTTAAAGCAATTTCAACAACAATCCGTAAACCGGAAGTAGTCGAAATACTATGCGATATTTTGAAAAAAACGTGAAAAATTGGTGTTTTGGGTAAAAACACGATTTTTCCGTCCGATATCAACGGATTAAACAAATTAAGGTATCATTTGGTCGGGCGGTAATTGGACCACTAAATGATACCCAATTCGTACGGATACGATCAGCAGGAAGCAAAATATGGCTCGCTGAAAATCAAGTATTTTCTGATTTGGAGCGTTTTTAGATGCCTGTATCTCGAAAACTGCTCCACAGTTTTTTATGAAACTTTCTCTATCGAGAGACCTTGCAGTAATCTTGTGTACGAAACATTCCATTACGACTTTGAAATATCTGGAAAAGGTGAAATAACGGACTGAAAATCGAAAAAAGTCGAAAAATCGTGAAATTTTGGAAAATGCTCTGCTATTTTTTTATTTTAAGAGATTTTCAAAAACAAATTGTATATTCAGATAGCTGACCTAATTACGATTCTAACGATGTATAATATGTATGTAGTTATTGAAATTTAATTTTCGATATTTTAAATTTTTTGCATTTTTGGCACTTTTGAACCTAGGATTTCTCAGGGGCATTTTATCTGATCAGATAATGTAATATATCATTACAGAGCCCTGTGGCTATTTTAGTGCCTAAACCGGTTATCAAAACTATATCGACAATAATATCCATACCGGAAGTATTCAAAAAATGTAAAAAAAAGGTTAAAAACATTGTCGCACTTGCAAAAAACTTGATTTCTCCCTTAGGTAATAGCGGACCAAAAGAACTAAAGTGTCGTTGGATAGCCCTATTAATGGACCATCATATGGTATCTAAATAATACGATATCGATGGTAAGGAAATAAATTATTGTGTGCCAAAAATCTAGTATTTTCCGATTTTTTAACATTCTGAGACGTCCTTTTCTCGAAAACGACGCCGCAGATTTTTCTTAAACTTTTCTTACTCAAAGTCCTATCGGTTGTCTATATAGTGAATCAAAAATGAAAAGCATTGAAATAATATAGGTGGTCCAAAAATGGCATCAAACTTTGAAAAAAATTGAAAAATCGTTAAATTTTGTAAACGCTCTTTAATTTATCTTTTTTATCAAAACTGCTCAATGGATGTTTCTGACAATTCTGGTACAGAAAGTTAAGTATCCAAAGAACTTCGTAAAGCTATCACAACAACGATCGTAAAACCGGAAGTAGTCGAAAAAATGCCCGATATTTTGAAAAAAATTAATTTTTTTACGAAAATTTTTTTTATTTATGAATATTTTTTGATGATATTTTACACAGGGTTAAAATATCATCATACTTGAGCAGAAATGAGAAAAAAAAATTGTCTCGGTAATTTGTGTTAGCCGCCATCGGCTAATTTAGTTTTTCGTACCCAGAAAAATTATTTATTGTTCGATTTGTATAAAACAAAGTTCATATGCTCCGTGGTCCCAATTGTAATTTTTTTTGTTACGGTGAAATTTTTCTGTCGGCAACGGAAGTGACGTAATATTAACAAAAACTACAATTTTGACAGTTCGGTACCACTTTTTGAAAGCAAATATTATTTTTTTTCAAAACTGATATAACTAAATGGATGCACCCTGCAAAGGTGCACAAAATCCTTAGCTCATATTTTTAAATTTCAATTCCATTTTCGGGCAATTTCGAATAAAATGTAAAATAAAGTGTAAAATTCAGTTATTTACAATTCATTCAGCGTCTTCATATTTTGAAATATTTATTTGTAATTTCCATAAACTCGTAGCACTAATCCAGACGAAGAGAATGTATGCGAAAATTAGTTTGTAATATGAGCAGTTGCCGAAAAATATGCAATTTTGCATGCATCACTTTTCACGTTATTTTGCCTGTGCAAGAGTGAATTATTATTCGATTTGCAATATTTTTTTCCCATTTGATGCCTAATGCCAATTTGGACTAGGTCAAGCCAATTTTACATTTTCACTGTGACCGGAAATGACGTCATTTGGGCAAAAACTGTATTTTTAACCTAAAAAACTAAAATTTTATTCAAATCAGTCTCCCTTATAATATTTTTAAAATTATGATATTTGATTCTCATCAACGAATAGAATGAAGCCATAAGACCATACAGATACCACAAAATGGTTTCTAACTTGTACGTTTACAGAGAAATAGGCGATCTTCTATAAGTCACTTTTCAAGGTTTTTGGTATATAAAAGTGTCAATTATTATTCGATTTTTATAATTTTTTTACCATTTGATACCTTATGCGATTTTTGACTTCTATGAACCAAGTTAACATGTTCAATATCACCGGAAGTAATGTAATTTTTGCAAAAAACGTATTTTTAGCCTTCAAAACAAACATTTTTTAGAAGTGATTTTTATTCATTATTTGTTTAACTTTATAACGTCTGACTCTAATGGGCAGTAAGAGTGAATCAATACCATCATATTGATATCAAGAAAAGGCTTCTAGCATGTTCTCTTGTCGAATAATAACCAATTTTCCCAGGGTCACCTTTAAGTTTTTTACCTTCTTAATTTCAGTTTATGGGTTATAGGTTAATTATTTATTGCCCGAAATGTATAAAACAACGTTTGGATTTTGTATGTTGCGAATTTTCGACTTATTTTTCACCTATAAAAATGTCTTTCGGCACCGGAAGTGACTTAATTTTGCCATAATTTACAATTTTGACTGATCTTTTCGCCAGCAAATATTACTTTTACATATGATAGAGGGTGTCACTAAAGCAAAACAACCTAAAGTATAGTTTGGTAGCTCAATGGATCGGCTATGGTATAATAAACTTCCTGTATGATTCCTGAAAGCCGGTTCAGTGCTGCTTGCAGGTCTAGTTATTATTATTATTATTATTATTATTATTTACCGCGGGGGCCTAGATCTCCATGATCGAAAACAGATATCGATCTGGAATTAGATTTTCTATTGGGAAACCACGTGGTGGCTACTTGATAAAATATTTTTGAAATTTCTGCGCATACCGGAAGTGACCGAACTTTGCACGTTGTCTAAAAATTGAAAATCGGCCATAGTTTCGTCAATTCTTTATCCATTTTCAAACAAATTACATTTTTGGAATCCCTGAATCTTTTCTGAGACAATGGCTATCTCACATTTTTCAATTTCGAACATTCGTCTATGACTTTTATCGTTCGAAAATTGAAAACATGTTGTTTACGAGACAATTTTTGTCATTTTTCAAAATTTTCAAATTTGACCTACATTTTTGAATACCTGAAGTCCATCCGATTCCAGTAATATAAGTTTCATTCAGAGTTATCGCCCTTTATTTTTCGATTTTTTTCGAATTTTCTTCCCATTTTGCGAGCTCGGGTTTCGTTTTATGGTAGAATTGACGTTTCTGAAACTTCTGGAACATGAAGTTATAGTCCAATACCAACTGATAAAGCAATTTCGACACGGATCTTTAAACCGGAAGTGGTCGAAACAATGTTCAATATTTTGAAAAAAATGCAAAAAATGGATATTTTGGGAAAAAACGCGATTTCTCCGCCCGATATCAACGGATTAAAGAAATTAGGGTACCATTGGACTGCACTAGGATTGTACTATCGTATGATACCCAATTCTTACGGATACGATGAGCAGGAAGCAAAATATGGCACGCTGAAAATCAAGTATTTTCTGATTTGGAGCGTTTTTGGACGCCTGTATCTCGAAAACTTAACCGCAACTTTTTTTTTAACTTTCTCTATCGGGAGTCCATTCGATAGTCTTGTGAATTATGCCACCCAATAAGACTTTGAAATGTCTGGAATAGGTGAAATAACGGACTGAAAATCGAAAAAAGTCGAAAAATCGTGAAATTTTGGAAAATGCTCTACTATTTTTTTATTTTAAGAGATTTTCAAAAAAAGATTGTATATTCAGATAGCTGACCTAATTACGATTCTAACGATGTATAATATGTATGTAGTTATTGAAATTTAATTTTCGATATTTTAAATTTTTTGCATTTTTGGCACTTTTCAACATAGGATTTCTCAGGGGCATTTTATCTGATCAGATAATGCAATATATCATTACAGAGCCCTGTGGCTATTTTAGTGCCCAAACCGGCTATTAAAACTATTCCGAAAATAATAACCATACCGGAAGTATTCAAAAAATGAAAAAAAAAGGTTAAAAACATTGTCGCACTTGCGAAAAACTTGATTTCTCCCTTAGGTAATAGCGGACCAAAAGACATAAAGGGTCGTTGGAAAGCCCTATTAATGGACCATCATATGGTATCTAAATAATACGATTTCGATGGTAGGGAAATAAATTATTGTATGCCAAAAATCTAGTATTTTCCGATTTTTTAACATTCTGAGACGCCCTTTTCTCGAAAACGACGCCGCAGATTTTTCTTAAACTTTTCTTACTCAAAGTCCTATCGGTTGTCTATATAGTGAATCCAAAATGAAAAGCATTGAAATAATATAGGTGGTCCAAAAATGGCATCAAACTTTGAAAAAAATTGAAAAATCATTAAATTTTTGTAAACGCTCTTTAATTTATCTTTTTTTCCAAAACTACTCAATGGATGTTTCTGACACTTCTGGTACAGAAAGTTAAGTATCGAAAGAACTTCGTAAAGCTATCGCGACAATGATCGTAAAACCGGAAGTAGTCGAACAAATGTCCGATATTTTGAAAAAAATTAATTTTTTTACGAATACCTTTTTTATTTATGAATATTTTTTGATGGTATTTTACACAGGGTTAAAATATCATCGTACTTGAGCAGAAATGAGAAAAAAAATTGTCAGGGTAATTTGCGTTAGCCGCCATCGGCTAATTTAGTTTTTCGTACCCAGAAAAATTATTTATTGTTCGATTTGTATAAAACAAAATTCATATGCTCCGTGGTCCCAATTGTAATTTTTTTTGTTACGGTAAAATTTTTCTGTCGACAACGAAAGTGACGTAATATTAACAAAAACTACAATTTTGACAGTTCGGTACCACTTTTTGAAAGCAAATATTTTTTTTTTCAAAACTGATATAACTAAAAGGATGCACCCTGCAAAGATGCACAAAATCCTTAGCTCAGATTTTTTAATTTCAATTTCATTTTCGGGCAATTTCGAATAAAATGTAAAATAAAGTGTAAAATTCAGTTATTTACAATTCATTCAGCGTCTTCATATTTTGAAATATTTATTTGTAATTTTCATAAACTCGTAGCAATAATCCAGACGAAGAGAATGTATGCGAAAATTAGTTTGTAATATTAGCAGTTGCCAAGAAATATGCAATTTTGCATGCATTATTTTTCACGTTATTTTGCTTATAAAAGAGTGAATTATCATTCGATTTGCAATATTTTTTTTCCATTTGATGCCTAATGCCAATTTGGACTAGGTCAAGCCAATTTTACATTTTCACTGTGACCGGAAATGACGTCATTTGGGCAAAAACTGTATTTTTAACCCAAAAAACAAATATTTTATTCAAATGAGTCTGCCTTATAATATTTTTAAAATTATGATATTTGATTCCCATCAACGAATAGAATGAAGCCATACGACCATACAGATACCACAAAATGGTTTCTAACTTGTATGGTTACAGAGAAATAGGCGATCTTCTATAAGTCACTTTTCAAGGTTTTTGGTCTATAAAAGTGTCAATTATTATTCGATTTTTATAATTTTTTTACCATTTGATGCCTTATGCCATTTATGGCTTCTATGAACTAAGTTAACATTTTCAATATCACCGGAAGTAATGTAATTTTTGCAAAAAACGTATTTTTAGCCTTCAAAACAAACATTTTTTGAAGGGATTTATATTTATTATTCGTTTAACTTGATAACGTCTGACTCTAATGGGCAGTAAGATTGAATCAATACCATCATATTGATATCAAAAAAAGCCTTCTAGCATGTTCCCTTGTCGAATAATAGCCAATTTTCCCAGGGTCACTTTTAAGTTTTTTACCTTCTTAATTTCAGTTTATGGGTTATAGGGTAATTATTTATTGCCCAATATGTATAAAACAAATTTTGTATTTTGTGTGTTGCGAATTTTCGACTTATTTTTCACCTATAAAAATTTCTTTCGGTACCGGAAGTGACGTAATTTTGCCATAATTTACAATTTTGACCGGTCTTTTCGCCAGCAAATATTACTTTTACATATGATAGAGGGTGTCACTGAAGCAAAACAACTAAAGTATAGTTTGGTAGCTCAATGGATCGGCTATGGTATAAGAAACTTCCTGTATGATTCCTGAAAGCCGGTTCAGTGCTGCTTGCAGGTCTAGTTAGGCTTTCAGACTTTCGTCTGAAAGCCTATTGAGATTACTAAAATTATTATTATTATTATTATTATTATTATTATTTACCGCGGGGGCCTAGATCTCCATGATCGAAATCAGATATCGATCTGGAATTAGATTTTCTATTGGGAAACCATGTGGTGGCTACTTGATAAAATATTTTTGAAATTTCTGCGCATACCGGAAGTGACCGAACTTTGCACGTTGTCTAAAAATTGAAAATCGGCCATAGTTCCGTCAATTCTTTATCCATTTTCAAACAAATTACATTTTTGGAATCCCTGAATCTTTTCTGAGACAATGGCTATCTCACATTTTTCAATTTCGAATATTCGTCTATGACTTTTATCGTTCGAAAATTGAAAACATGTTGTTTACGAGACAATTTTTGTTATTTTTCAAAATTTTCAAATTTGACCTACATTTTTGGATACCTGAAGTCCATCCGATTCCACTAATATAAGTTTCATTCCGAGTTATCGCCCTTTATTTTTCGATTTTTTTCGAATTTTCTTCCCATTTTGCGAGCTCGGGTTTCGTTTTATGGTAGAATTGACGTTTCTGAAACTTCTGGAACATGAAGTTATAGTCCAATACCAACTGATAAAGCAATTTCGACACGGATCTTTAAACCGGAAGTGGTCGAAATAATGTTCAATATTTTGAAAAAAATGCAAAAAATGGATATTTTGGGGAAAAACGCGATTTCTCCGCCCGATATCAACGGATTAAAGCAATTAGGGTACCATTTGACTGCACTAGGATTGTACTATCGTATGATACCCAATTCATACGGATACGATGAGCAGGAAGCAAAATATGGCACGCTGAAAATCAAGTATTTTCTGATTTCTAGCGTTTTTGGACGCCTGTATCTCGAAAACTTAACGCAACTTTTTTTTTAACTTTCTCTATCGAGAGTCCAATGGATAGTCTTGTGAATTATGCCATCCAATAAGACTTTGAAATGTCTGGAATAGGTGAAATAACGGACTGAAAATCGAAAAAAGTCGAAAAATCGTGAAATTTTGGAAAATGCTCTACTATTTTTTTATTTTAAGAGATTTTCAAAAAAAGGTTGTATATTCAGATAGCTGACCTAATTACAATTCTAACGATGTATAATATGTATGTAGTTATTGAAATTTAATTTTCGATATTTTAAATTTTTTGCATTTTTGGCACTTTTCAACATAGGATTTCTCAGGGGCATTTTATCTGATCGGATAATGTAATATATCATTACAGAGCCCTGTGGCTATTTTAGTGCCCAAACGGGCTATTAAAACTATTCCGAAAATAATAACCATACCGGAAGTATTCAAAAAATGAAAAAAAAAGGTTAAAAACATTGTCGCACTTGCGAAAAACTCGATTCCTCCCTTAGGTAATAGCGGACCAAAAGAACTAAAGTGTCGTTGGAAAGCCCTATTAATGGACCATCATATGGTATCTAAATAATACGATTTCGATTGTTGGGAAATAAATTATTGTATGCCAAAAATCTAGTATTTTCCGATTTTTTAACATTCTGAGACGCCCTTTTCTCGAAAACGACGCCGCAGATTTTTCTTAAACTTTTCTTACTCAAAGTCCTATCGGTTGTCTATATAGTGAATCCAAAATGAAAAGCATTGAAATAATATAGGTGGTCCAAAAATGGCATCAAACTTTGAAAAAAATTGAAAAATCATTAAATTTTTGTAAACGCTCTTTAATTTATCTTTTTTTCCAAAACTACTCAATGGATGTTTCTGACACTTTTGGTACAGAAAGTTAAGTATCGAAAGAACTTCGTAAAGCTATCGCGACAATGATCGTAAAACCGGAAGTAGTCGAACAAATGTCCGATATTTTGAAAAAAAATAATTTTTTTACGAATACCTTTTTTATTTATGAATATTTTTTGATGGTATTTTACACAGGGTTAAAATATCATCCTACTTGAGCAGAAATGAGAAAAAAAATTGTCAGGGTAATTTGCGTTAGCCGCCATCGGCTAATTTAGTTTTTCGTACCCAGAAAAATCATTTATTGTTCGATTTGTATAAAACAAAGTTCATATGCACCGTGGTCCCAATCGTAATTTTTTTTGTTACGGTGAAATTTTTCTGTCGGCAACGGAAGTGACGTAATATTAACAAAAACTACAATTTTGACCGTTCGGTACCACTTTTTGAAAGCAAATATTATTTTTTTTCAAAACTGATATAACTAAAAGGATGCACCCTGCAAAGATGCACAAAATCCTTAGCTCAGATTTTTTAATTTCGATTTCATTTTCGGGCAATTTCGAATAAAATGTAAAATAAAGTGTAAAATTCAGTTATTTACAATTCATTCAGCGTCTTCTATTTTGAAATATTTATTTGTAATTTTCATAAACTGGTAGCAATAATCCAGACGAAGAGAATGTATGCGAAAATTAGTTTGTAATATGAGCAGTTGCCGAGAAATATGCAATTTTGCATGCATCACTTTTCACGTTATTTTGCCTATAAAAGAGTGAATTATCATTCGATTTGCAATATTTTTTTTCCATTTGATGCCTAATGCCAATTTGGACTAGGTCAAGCCAATTTTACATTTTCACTGTGACCGGAAATGACGTCATTTGGGCAAAAACTGTATTTTTAACCCAAAAAACAAATATTTTATTCAAATGAGTCTGCCTTATAATATTTTTAAAATTATGATATTTGATTCCCATCAACGAATAGAATGAAGCCATACGACCATACAGATACCACAAAATGGTTTCTAACTTGTATGGTTACAGAGAAATAGGCGATCTTCTATAAGTCACTTTTCAAGGTTTTTGGTCTATAAAAGTGTCAATTATTATTCGATTTTTATAATTTTTTTACCATTTGATGCCTTATGCCATTTATGGCTTCTATGAACTAAGTTAACATTTTCAAAATCACCGGAAGTAATGTAATTTTTGCAAAAAACGTATTTTTAGCCTTCAAAACAAACATTTTTTTGAAGGGATTTATATTTATTATTCGTTTAACTTGATAACGTCTGACTCTAATGGGTAGTAAGATTGAATCAATACCATCATATTGATATCAAAAAAAGCCTTCTAGCATGTTCCCTTGTCGAATAATAGCCAATTTTCCCCGGGTCACTTTTAAGTTTTTTACCTTCTTAATTTCAGTTTATGGGTTATAGGGTAATTATTTATTGCCCAATATGTATAAAACAAAGTTTGTGTTTTGTGTGTTGCGAATTTTCGACTTATTTTTCACCTATAAAAATTTCTTTCGGTACCGGAAGTGACGTAATTTTGCCATAATTTACAATTTTGACCGGTCTTTTCGCCAGCAAATATTACTTTTACATATGATAGAGGGTGTCACTGAAGCAAAACAACTAAAGTATAGTTTGGTAGCTCAATGGATCGGCTATGGTATAAGAAACTTCCTGTATGATTCCTGAAAGCCGGTTCAGTGCTGCTTGCAGGTCTAGTTATTAGGCTTTCAGACTTTCGTCTGAAAGCCTATTGAGATTACTAAAATTATTATTATTATTATTATTTACCGCGGGAGCCAAGTTCTCCATGATCGAAAGCAGATATCGATCTGAAATCAACTTTTCTTTCGGGAAACCATGTGGTGGCTACTTGATAAAGTATTTTCGAAAATTCTGCGCATACCGGAAGTGGCAGATCTTTGTACGTTATCAAAAAATTGAAAATTGGCCATAGTTTCGTCAATTCTTTACCCATTTTCAAACAAATTACATTTTCGGAAACCCTGAATCTTTTCCGAGCCAATAGCAATCTAAGATTTTGTAATTTCGAAACTTCGTGACTGACTTCTAGCGTTCGAAAATTGAAAAATGTTGTTTAAGAGACAATTTTTGTTATTTTTCAAAATTTTGAAATTTGACCTACATTTTTGGATACCTGAAGTCCACCCGATTCCAGTAATATAAGTTTCGTTCAGACTTATCGCCCTTTATTTTTCGATTTTTTTCGAATTTTCTACCCATTTTGTGAGCTCGGATTTCGTTTTATGGCCGAATTGACGTTTCTGAAACTTCTGAGGCATGAAGCCAAATGGCCATTGCAAGGAATAAAGCAATTTCAACAATAATCTGTACACCGGAAGTGGTCGAAATATTGTCCCATATTTTGAAAAAAATGCAAAAAATTGGTATTTTTGGGAAAAACGCGATTTCTCCGTCCGATATCATTGGATTAAACAAATTAGGGTACCATTGGACTGAACTAGTATTGTGCTATCGTATGATACCCAATTCATACGGATACTATGATCAGGCAGCAAAATATGGCACGCTGAAAATCAAGTATTTTCTGATTTTTAGCATTTTTGGACGCCTGTATCTCGAAAACTTAACCGCAACTTTTTTTTAAATTTTTTCTATCGAGAGTCCTTTCGGGGGTATTTTGCATGAAGCCATCCAATAAGACTTTGAAATATCTGGAATAGGTGAAATAACGGATTGAAAATCAAAAAAAGTCGAAAAATCGTGAAATTTTGGAAAATGCTCTGCTATTTTTTTATTTTAAGAGATTTTCAAAAAAAGATTGTATATTCAGATAGCTGACATAATTATGATTCTAACGATGTATAATATGTATGTAGTTATTGAAATTTAATTTTCGATATTTTAAATTTTTTGCATTTTTGGCACTTTTGAACATAAGAAATCTCAGAGGCATTTTATCTGATCAGATAATGTAATACATCATTACAGAGCCCTGTGGCTATTTTAGTGCCCAAACCGGCTATTAAATCTATTCCGACAATAATAACCATACCGGAAGTATTCAAAAAATAAAAAAAAAGGTTAAAAACATTGTCGCACTTGCGAAAAACTTGATTGCTCCCTTAGGTAATAGCGGACCAAAAGAACTAAAGTGTCGTTGGATAGCCCTATTAATGGACCATCATATGGTATCTAAATAATACGATTTCGATGGTAAGGAAATAAATTATTGTATGCCAAAAATCTAGTATTTTCCGATTTTTTAACATTCTGAGACGCCCTTTTCTCGAAAACGACGTCGCAGATTTTTCTTAAACTTTTCTTACTCAAAGTCCTATCGGTTGTCTATATAGTGAATCCAAAATGAAAAGCATTGAAATAATATAGGTGGTCCAAAAATGGCATCAAACTTTGAAAAAACTTGAAAAATCGTTAAATTTTTGTAAACGCTCTTTAATTTATCTTTTTTTCCAAAACTACTCAATGGATGTTTCTGACACTTCTGGTACAGAAAGTTAATTATCCAAAGAACTTCGTAAATCTATCACAACAACGATCGTAAAACCGGAGGTAGCCGAAAAAATGTCCGATATTTTGAAAAAAAATAATTTTTTTACGAAAACCTTTTTTATTTATGAATATTTTTTGATGATATTTTACACAGGGTTAAAATATCATCGTACTTGAGCAGAAATGAGAAAAAAAATTGTCTCGGTAATTTGCGTTAGCCGCCATCGGCTAATTTAGTTTTTCGTACCCAGAAAAATTATTTATTGTTCGATTTGTATAAAACAAAGTTCATATGCTCCGTGGTCCCAATTGTATTTTTTTTTGTTACGGTGAAATTTTTCTGTCGGCAACGGAAGTGACGTAATATTAACAAAAACTACAATTTTGACAGTTCGGTACCACTTTTTGAAAGCAAATATTATTTTTTTTCAAAACTGATATAACTAAAAGGATGCACCATGCAAAGGTGCGCAAAATCCTTAGCTCATATTTTTTAATTTCAATTTCATTTTCGGGCAATTTCGAATAAAATGTAAAATAAAGTGTAAAATTCAGTTATTTACAATTCATTCAGCGTCTTCATATTTTGAAATATTTATTTGTAATTTTCATAAACTCGTAGCAATAATCCAGACAAAGAGAATGCATGCCAAAATTAGTTTGTAATATGAGCAGTTGCCGAGAAATATACAATTTTGCATGCATCACTTTTCACCTTATTTTGCCTATAAAAGAGTGAATTATTATTCGATTTGCAATATTTTTTTCCATTTGATGCCTAATGCCAATTTGGACAAGGACAAGCCAATTTTACATTTTCACTGTGACCGGAAATGACGTCATTTGGGCAAAAACTGTATTTTTAACCTAAAAATCAAATATTTTATTCAAATGAGTCTGCCTTATAATATTTTTAAAATTATGATATTTGATTCCCATCAACGAATAGAATGAAGCCATACGACCATACAGATACCACAAAATGGTTTCTAACTTGTACGGTTACAGAGAAATAGGCGATCTTCTATAAGTCACTTTTCAAGGTTTTTGGTCTATAAAAGTGTCAATTATTATTCGATTTTTATAATTTTTTTACCATTTGATGCCTTATGCCATTTATGACTTCTATGAACTAAGTTAACATTTTCAATATCACCGGAAGTAATGTAATTTTTGCAAAAAACGTATTTTTAGCCTTCAAAACAAACATTTTTGTGAAGGGATTTATATTTATCATCCGTTTAACTTTATAACGTGCGACTCTAATGGGCAGTAAGATTGAATCAATACCATCATATTGATATCAAGAAAAGGCTTCTAGCATGTTCCCTTGTCGAATAATAGCCAATTTTCCCAGTGTCACTTTTAAGTTTTTTACCTTCTTAATTTCAGTTTATGGGTTATACGTTAATTATTTATTGCCCGATATGTATAAAACAAAGTTTGTATTTTGTATGTTGCGAATTTTCGACTTATTTTTCACCTATAAAAATTTTTTTCGGCACCGGAAGTGACGTGATTTTGCCATAATTTACAATTTCGGCCGGTCTTTTCGCCAGCAAATATTACTTTTAAATATGATAGAGGGTGTCACTGAAGCAAAACAACTAAAGTATAGTTTGGTAGCTCACTGGATCGGTTATGGTATAATAAACTTCCTGTATGATTCCTGAAAGCCGGTTCAGTGCTGCTTGCAGGTCTAGTTATTATTATTATTATTTACCGCAAGGGCCTAGATCTCCATGATCGAAAACAGATATCGATCTGGAATTAGCTTTTCTATCAGGAAACCATGTGGTGGCTACTTGATAAAATATTTTTGAAATTTCTGCGCATACCGGAAGTGACCGAACTTTTTACTTTCTCTAAAAATTGAAAATCGGCTATAGTTTCGTCAATTCTTTATCCATTTTCAAACAAATTACATTTTTGGAATCCCTGAATCTTTTCTGAGACAATGGCTATCTCACATTTTTCAATTTCGAACATTCGTCTATGACTTTTATCGTTCGAAAATTGAAAACATGTTGTTTACGAGACAATTTTTGTTATTTTTCAAAATTTTCAAATTTGACCTACATTTTTGGATACCTGAAGTCCATCCGATTCCAGTAATATAAGTTTCATTCAGAGTTATCGCCCTTTATTTTTCGATTTTTTTCGAATTTTCTTCCCATTTTGCGAGCTCGGGTTTCGTTTTATGGTAGAATTGACGTTTCTGAAACTTCTGGAACATGAAGTTATAGTCCAATACCAACTGATAAAGCAATTTCGACACGGATCTTTAAACCGGAAGTGGTCGAAATAATGTTCAATATTTTGAAAAAAATGCAAAAAATGGATATTTTTGGGAAAAACGCGATTTCTCCGCCCGTTATCAATGGATTAAACAAATTAGGGTACCATTGGACTGCACTAGGATTGTACTATCGTATGATACCCAATTCTTACGGATACGATGAGCAGGAAGCAAAATATGGCACGCTGAAAATCAAGTATTTTCTGATTTTTAGCATTTTTGGGCGCCTGTATCTCGAAAACTTAACCGCAACTTTTTTTTTAACTTTCTCTATCGAGAGCCCATTCGATAGTCTTGTGAATTATGCCACCCAATAAGACTTTGAAATGTCTGGAATAGGTGAAATAACGGACTGAAAATCGAAAAAAGTCGAAAAATCGTGAAATTTTGGAAAATGCTCTACTATTTTTTTATTTTAAGAGATTTTCAAAAAAAGATTGTATATTCAGATAGCTGACCTAATTACGATTCTAACGATGTATAATATGTATGTAGTTATTGAAATTTAATTTTCGATATTTTAAATTTTTTGCATTTTTGGCACTATTCAACATAGGATTTCTCAGGTGCATTTTATCTGATCAGATAATGTAATATATCATTACAGAGCCCTGTGGCTATTTTAGTGCCCAAACCGGCTATTGAGACTATTCCGAAAATAATAACCATACCGGAAGTATTCAAAAAATGAAAAAAAAAGGTTAAAAACATTGTCGCACTTGCGAAAAACTTGATTTCTCACTTAGGTAATAGCGGACCAAAATAACTAAAGAGTCGTTGGAAAGCCCTATTAATGGACCATCATATGGTATCTAAATAATACGATTTCGATGGTAGGGAAATAAATTATTGTATGCCAAAAATCTAGTATTTTCCGAATTTTTAACATTCTGAGACGCCCTGTTCTCGAAAACGACGCCGCAGATTTTTCTTAAACTTTTCTTACTCAAAGTCCTATCGGTTGTCTATATAGTGAATCCAAAATGAAAAGCATTGAAATAATATAGGTGGTCCAAAAATGGCATCAAACTTTGAAAAAAATTGAAAAATCATTAAATTTTTGTAAACGCTCTTTAATTTATCTTTTTTTCCAAAACTACTCAATGGATGTTTCTGACACTTCTGGTACAGAAAGTTAAGTATCGAAAGAACTTCGTAAAGCTATCGCGACAATGATCGTAAAACCGGAAGTAGTCGAAAAAATGTCCGATATTTTGAAAAAAATTAATTTTTTTACGAATACCTTTTTTATTTATGAATATTTTTTGATGTTATTTTACACAGGGTTAAAATATCATCGTACTTGAGCAGAAATGAGAAAAAAAATTGTCTCGGTAATTTGCGTTAGCCGCCATCGGCTAATTTAGTTTTTCGTACCCAGAAAAATTATTTATTGTTCGATTTGTATAAAACAAAGTTTATATGCTCCTTGGTCCCAATTGTATTTTTTTTTGTTACGGTGAAATTTTTCTGTCGGCAACGGAAGTGACGTAATATTAACTAAAACTACATTTTTGACAGTTCGGTACCACTTTTTGAAAGCAAATATTTTTTTTTTCAAAACTGATATCACTAAAAGGATGCACCCTGCAAAGATGCAGAAAATCCTTAGCTCATATTTTTTAATTTCAATTTCATTTTCGGGCAATTTCGAATAAAATGTAAAATAAAGTGTAAAATTCAGTTATTTACAATTCATTCAGCGTCTTCATATTTTGAAATATTTATTTGTAATTTTCATAAACTCGTAGCAATTATCCAGACGAAGAGAATGTATGCGAAAATTAGTTTGTAATATGAGCAGTTGCCGAGAAATATGCAATTTTGCATGCATCACTTTTCACGTTATTTTGCCTATAAAAGAGTGAATTATCATTCGATTTGCAATATTTTTTTTCCATTTGATGCCTAATGCCAATTTGGACTAGGTCAAGCCAATTTTACATTTTCGTTGTGACCGGAAATGACGTCATTTGGGCAAAAACTGTATTTTTAACCCAAAAAACAAATATTTTATTCAAATGAGTCTGCCTTATAATATTTTTAAAATTATGATATTTGATTCCCATCAACGAATAGAATGAAGCCATACGACCATACAGATACCACAAAATTGTTTCTAACTTGTATGGTTACAGAGAAATAGGCGATCTTCTATAAGTCACTTTTCAATGTTTTTGGTCTATAAAAGTGTCAATTATTATTCGATTTTTATATTTTCTTTTACCATTTGATGCCTTATGCCATTTATGACTTCTATGAACTAAATTAACATTTTCAATATCACCGGAAGTAATGTAATTTTTTCAAAAAACGTATTTTTGGCCTTCCAAACAAACATTTTTTTTGAAGTGATTTATGTTTATTATTCGTTTAACTTTATAACGTCTGACTCTAATGGGCAGTAAGATTGAATCAATACCATCATATTGATATCAAGAAAAGGCTTCTGGCATGTTCCCTTGTCGAAAAATAGCCAATTTTCCCAGGGTCACTTTTAAGTTTTTTACCTTCTTAATTTCAGTTTATTGGTTATAGGTTAATTATTTGTTGCCCGATATGTATAAAACAAAGTTTGTATTTTGTATGTTGCGAATTTTCGACTTATTTTTCACCTATAATAATTTCTTTCGGCACCGGAAGTGACGTAATTTTGCCATAATTTACAATTTTGACCGGTCTTTTCGCCAGCAAATATTACTTTTACATATGATAGAGGGTGTCACTGAAGCAAAACAATTAAAGTTTGGTAGCTCAATGGATCGGCTAGGGTATATTAAACTTCCTGTATGATTCCTGAAAGCCGGTTCAGTGCTGCTTGCAGGTCTAGTTATTATTAGGCTTTCAGACTTTCGTCTGAAAGACTATTGTTTTTACTAAAATTATTATTTATTATTATTATTTTATTTTTCGGGGGAGCCTATTTCTCAGCGCCTGTAACAGATACCGATCTGGGACCTAATTCTTTATAGGGAAACCATGTGTTGGCTACTTGATAAACTATTTTTGAAACTTCTGCGCAGACCGGAAGTGGTCGAATTTCGTGCTCTGTCAAAAAATTAAAAAACGGCCGTAGATTCGTCAATTCTGTACCTATTTTCATACAAATGACATTTTCGGAAACCTTGAGTCTTTTCTCGGACGATAGCAGTTGAAAATTTCGATATTTCGAAACTTCATCGCTCACTTCTTGCGATCGAAAAATGAAAAATTTTATTTAAGAGACAATTTTTGTTATTTTTCAAAATTTTCAAATTTGACCTACATTTTTGGATACCTGAAGGCAATCTGGTTCCAGTAATATAAGTTTCATTCCGAGTTATCGCCCTTTATTTTTCGATTTTTTTCGAATTTTCTTCACATTTTGTGAGCTTAAGTTTCGTTTTACGACCGGATCAACGTTTCTCAAATTCCTGATACATGAAGCAATATTGTCAAACCACCGTTTAAAGCAATTTCAACAACAATCCGTAAACCGGAAGTAGTCGAAATAATATGCGATATTTTGAAAAAATCGTGAAAAATTGGTGTCTTGGGTAAAAACACGATTTCTCCGTCCGATATCAACGGATTAAACAAATTAAGGTATCATTTGGTCTAGCGGTGATTGGACCACTGAATGATACCCAATTCGTACGGATACGATGAGCTGGAAGCAAAATATGGCACGCTGAAAATCAAGTATTTTCTGATTTAGAGCGTTTTTGGACGCCTGTATTTCGAAAACTGCTCCAGCGATTTTTCTTAAACTTTATCTATCGATGGTCCTTCCGGTAGTCTTTAGCATGGATCCATCCATTAAGACTATTATATAATTGGAATAAGACAAAAAAGGGACTCAAAATCGAAAAAAGTCGAAAAATCGTGAAATTTGGGAAAATGCTCTACTATTTTTTTATTTTAAGAGATTTTCAAAAAAAAGATATATATTTAAAAAGCTGACCTAATTACGATTCTAATGATGTATAATATGTATGCAGTTATTGAAATTTAATTTTCAATATTTTGACATTTTGACATTTTTAACACTTTTGAACATAGGATTTCTCAGAAGTATTTTATTTGATCGTATAGTGTCGTATATCATTAGAGAGCCCTGTTCCCATGCCAACTCCAAAACTGGATGTGAAAACTACTCGACAATGATTCGTATACCGGAAGTAGTTCAAAAAACAAAGAAAAATGTAAAAAAGATGAAAAAAAATTGGAGCTCTTGCCAAAAGTTCGAATTCTCCGTCACATATTAGCGGACCAAAACAATGAAAGTGTCTTTGGATAGTTCCATTAATAGACGATCGTATAACATCTAAATAACACGAATTTGATTCTTACGAAATAAATTATGGTACGCCGAAAACTAAGTATTTTCCGTTTTGGAGCATTCTGAGACGCCTTTTTCTCGAAAACGACACCTACGATTTTTCTTAAACATTTTTTACTCAGAGTCCTATCGGTGGCCTAGCGTGTGCATTTAATAATAAATGCGTTGCAATATTATAGGCGGTCCAAAAATGACCTCAATCTTTGAAAAAAGTTGAAAAATCATTAAATTATTGAAAATGCTCTTTTATTTATCTTTTTTTCAAAAATTACTTGATGAATGTTTCTGATATTTCTGCTACAGGAAGTTAAGTATCTAATCAACTTGTTAAAGCAATTCCGACAATGATCGAAAAACCGGAAGTAGTCGAAAAAATATCCGATATATTGATTTTTTTTTACATTTTTACAGAAAACTTTTTTACTTATGAATATTTTTTGATGGTAGTTTACACAGAGTTAAAGTATCGCCCTACTTGAGCATAAGTGAGAAAGAATTTTGTCTCAGTAATTTTCTTTAGTCGCCATTGGCTAATTTAGTTTTTCGTACCTAGATTAATTATTTATTGTTCGATTTGTATAAAACAAAGTGCATATGATTCGTAATGTCAATTGTAATATTTTTTGTTACGGTGACATTTTTCTGCACGCAACGGAAGTGGCGTAAAATTAACAAAAACTACAATTTTGAGAGTTAAGTACCACTTTTTGACAGCAAATATTTTTTTTTTCGAAAACTGATATAACAAAAAGTATGCGCCCTGTAAAGGCGCATAAAATGTTTGGCTGAGATTCTTAAATTTCAATTTCATTTTCGGGCAATTTCGAATAAAATGTAAAAAAAAGGGTAAAATTCAGTTATTACAACCCATTGAACGTCTTTATATTTTGAACTATTTATTCGTAACTTTCATAACCTCGTAGCCATAATCCAGACGAAGAGAATGTATGCGAAAAATAGTTTGTAACATGAGCAGTTGCCGAGAAATATGCAATTTTGCATGCATCACTTTTCACGTTTTTTTGCCTGTAAAATAGTAAATTATTATCCGATTTTCAATAATTTTTTTTCATTCGATGCCTAATGCCAATTTGGACTAGGTTAAGCCAAATTTACAGTTTCACTGTGACCGAAAATGACGTCATTTTGGCAAAAACTGTATTTTTAACGTAGAAAACAAATATTTTATTCAAATGAGTCTTGTTTATAATATTTTTAAAATTATGATATTTGAATCCCATCACCGAATAGCATGAACCCATACCATCATACAGATACCACAAACAAGTTTCTAACTTGTACGGTTGCCGAGAAATAGACGATTTTCTACAAGTCACTTTTCAAGCTTTTTGGTCTATAAAAGTGTCAATTATTATTCAATTTTCATACAATTTTCACCATGTGATGCCTTATGCCATTTATGATTGCAATGATCTGATTTAACATTTCCATTATCACCGGAAGTAATGTCATATTTGCAAAAACCGTATTTTTAGACTTCAAAATAAAATTTTACTCCAAAATTAGATTTTGCGCGATCCGACTCAAGATGGCGTGTTCAATGACAAATATTACGGGACGCTGAAGATCTAGTATTTTCCTTTTTGGACTTTTATATGATATCAGAATGATACAAATTCGATGGTTAGGCAATAGATTATGAGATGCCGAAAATATAGTATTTTCCTCTTTTTTTGAAGCCTTTTCAAACTCGTTTATCTCGAAAACTACTTCTATTTCACTTCTTAAACTTCTGTTACCCCGAGTCCTATCGGTCGTTTAGGGTATAAAGGTAAATTTAAAAGCATGGCAATGATCTAAAGGACCCTGAAAGCCGATTCAGCACTGCTATGCAGGTCTAGTTATTATTATTATTATTATTATTATTTACCGCGAGGGCCTAGATCTCCATGATCGAAAACAGATATCGATCTGGAATTAGCTTTTCTATCGGGAAACCATGTGGTGGCTACTTGATAAAATATTTTTGAAATTTCTGCGCATACCGGAAGTGACCGAACTTTGTACTTTCTCTAAAAATTGAAAATCGGCCATACTTTCGTCAATTCTTTATCCATTTTCAAACAAATTACATTTTTGGAATCCCTGAATCTTTTCTGAGACAATGGCTATCTCACATTTTTCAATTTCGAACATTCGTCTATGATTTTTATCGTTCGAAAATTGAAAACATGTTGTTTACGAGACAATTTTTGTTATTTTTCAAAATTTTCAAATTTGACCTACATTTTTGGATACCTGAAGTCCATCCGATTCCAGTAATATAAGTTTCATTCAGAGTTATCGCCCTTTATTTTTCGATTTTTTTCGAATTTTCTTCCCATTTTGTGAGTTCGGGTTTCGTTTTATGGCAGGATTGACGTTTCTGAAACTTCTGGAACATGAAGTTATAGTCCAATACCAACTTATAAAGCAATTTCGACAAGAATCCTTAAACCGGAAGTGGTCGAAATAATGTGCAATATTTTGAAAAAAATGCAAAAAATGGATATTTTTGGGGAAAACGCTATTTCTCCGTCCGATATCAATGGATTAAACGAATGAAGGTACCGTTTGATGGCACGATTGTTGGACTATCATATGATACCCCATTCATACGGATACTATGAACAGACAGCAAAATATGGCACGCTGAAAATCAAGTATTTTCTGATTTGGAGCGTTTTTGGACGCCTGTATCTCGGAAACTTAACCTGCAATTTTTTTTAAATTTTTTCTATCGAGAGTCCTTTTGGAGGTATTTTGCATGAAGCCATCCAATAAGACTTTGAAATGTCTGGAATAGGATAAAAAAGGGACTGAAAATCGAAAAAAGTCGAAAAATCGTGAAATTTTGGAAAATGCTCTACTATTTTTTTATTTTAAGAGATTTTTAAAAAAAGGTTGTATATTCAGATAGCTGACCTAATTACGATTCTAACGATGTATAATATGTATGTAATTATTAAAATTTAATTTTCGATATTTTAAATTTTTTGCATTTTTGACACTTTTGAACATAGGATTTCTCAGGGGCATTTTATCTGATCAGATAATGTAATATATCATTACAGAGCCCTGTGGCTATTTTAGTGCCCAAACCGGCTATTAAAACTATTCCGACAATAATAACCATACCGGAAGTATTCAAAAAATGAAAAAAAAGAGTAAAAACATTGTCGCACTTGCGAAAAACTTGATTTCTCTCTTAGGTAATAGCGGACCAAAAGAACTAAAGTGTCGCTGGATAGCCCTATTAATGGACCATCATATGGTATCTAAATAATACGATTTCGATGGTAAGGAAATAAATTATTGTATGCCAAAAATCTAGTATTTTCCAATTTTTTAACATTCTGAGACGCCCCTTTCTCGAAAACGACGCCTACGATTTTTCTTAAACTTTTCTTACTCAAAGTCCTATCGGTTGTCTATATAGGGAATCCAAAATGAAAAGCATTGAAATAATATAAGTGGTCGAAAAATAGCCTCAAACTTTGAAAAAAACTGAAAAATCGTTAAATTTTTGGAAACGTTCTTTAATTTATCTTTTTTTCCAAAACTACTCAATGGATGTTTCTGACACTTCTGGTACAGAAAGTTAAGTATCCAAAGAACTTCGTAAAGCTATCACAACAACGATCGTAAAGCCGGAAGTAGTTGAAAAAATGTCCGATATTTTGAAAAAAAATAATTTTTTTACGAAAACCTTTTTTATTTATGAATATTTTTTGATGATATTTTACACGGGGTTAAAATATCATCGTACTTGAACAGAAATGAGAAAAAAAAATGTCTCGGTAATTTGCGTTAGCCGCCATCGGCTAATTTAGTTTTTCGTACCCAGAAAAATTATTTATTGTTCGATTTGTATAAAACAAAGTTCATATGCACCGTGGTCCCAATTGCAATTTTTTTTGTTGCGGTGAAATTTTTCTGTCGGCAACGGAAGTGACGTAATATTAACAAAAACTACAATTTTGACAGTTCGGTACCACTTTTTGAAAGCAAATATTATTTTTTTTCAAAACTGATGTAACTAAAAGGATGCACTCTGCAAAGGTGCACAAAATCCTTAGCTCATATTTTTAAATTTCAATTTCATTTTCGGGCAATTTCGAATAAAATGTAAAATAAAGTGTAAATTTCAGTTATTTACAATTCATTCAGCGTCTTCATATTTTGAAATATTTATTTGTAATTTTCATAAACTCGTAGCAATAATCCAGACGAAGAGAATGTATGCGAAAATTAGTTTGTAATATGAGCAGTTGCCGAGAAATATGCAATTTTGCATGCATCACTTTTCACGTTATTTTGCCTATACAAGAGTGAATTATTATTCGATTTGCAATATTGTTTTTCCATTTGATGCCTAATGCCAATTTGGACTAGGTCAAGCCAATTTTACATTTTCACTGTGACCGGAAATGACGTCATTTGGGCAAAAACTGTATTTTTAACCTAAAAAACTAATATTTTATTCAAATGAGTCTCCCTTATAATATTTTTAAAATTATGATATTTGATTCCCATCAACGAATAGAATGAAGCCATACGACCATACAGATACCACAAAATGGTTTCTAACTTGTACGGTTACAGAGAAATAGGCGATCTTCTATAAGTCACTTTTCAAGGTTTTTGGTCTATAAAAGTGTCAATTATTATTCGATTTTTATAATTTTTTTACCATTTGATGGCTTATGCCATTTACGACTTCTATGAACCAAGTTAACATTTTCAATATCACCGGAAGTAATGTAATTTTTGCAAAAAACGTATTTTTAGCCTTCAAAACAAACATTTTTTTGAAGTGATTTATATTCATTATTCGTTTAACTTTATAACGTCTGACTCTAATGGGCAATAAGATTGAATCAATACCATCATATTGATATCAAGAAAAGGCTTCTAGCATGTTCCCTTGTCGAATAATAACCAATTTTCCGAGGGTCACTTTTAAGTTTTTTACCTTATTAATTTCAGTTTATGGGTTATAGGTTAATTATTTATTGCCGATATGTATAAAACAAAGTTTGTATTTTGTATGCTGCGAATTTTCGACTTATTTTTCACCTATAAAAATTTCTTTCGGCACCGGAAGTGACGTAATTTTGCCATAATTTACAATTTTGACCGGTCTTTTCGCCAGCAAATATTACTTTTACATATGATAGAGGGTGTCACTGAAGCAAAACAACTAAAGTATAGTTTGGTAGCTCAATGGATCGGCTATGGTATAATAAACTTCCTGTATGATTCCTGAAAGCCGGTTCAGTGCTGCTTGCAGGTCTAGTTAGGCTTTCAGACTTTCGTCTGAAAGCCTATTGTGATTACTAAAATTATTATTATTTTTTTTTTTTTTATTATTATTATTATTTACCGCGGGAGCCTATTTCTCTATGATCGAAAACAGATACCGATTTGCGGTTCATCTTACTATCGTGAAACCAGGTGGTGGCTACTCAATAAAGCAATTTCCAAACTTCTGCGCAGACCGGAAGTGACCGAACTTTGTACGTTGTCAAAAAATTGAAAATTGGCTATAGTTTCATCAATTCTTTTCCCATTTTCCAACAAATCACATTTTTGGAATCCCTGAATCTTTTCTGAGACAATGGCTATCTCACATTTTTCAATTTCGAACATTCGTCTATGACTTTTATCGTTCGAAAATTGAAAACATGTTGTTTACGAGACAATTTTTGTTATTTTTCAAAATTTTCAAATTTGACCTACATTTTTGGATACCTGAAGTCCATCCGATTCTAGAAATATAAGTTTCATTCAGAGTTATCGCCCTTTATTTTTCGATTTTTTTCGAATTTTCTTCCCATTTTGTGAGCTGTGGTTTCGTTTTACGGTCGAATTGATGTTTCTGAAAGTTATGGAACATGAAGTTATAGTCCAATACCAACTGATAAAGCAATTTCGACAAGGATCCTTAAACCGGAAGTGGTCGAAATAGTGTGCAATATTTTGAAAAAAATGCAAAAAATGGATGTTTTGGTGGAAAACGCGATTTCTCCGTCCGAAATCAACAGATAAAACAAATTAAGGTACCGTTGGATGCCAAGAGAAATGGACTATCGTATGATACCCAAATCACACGGATACGATGAGCAAGAAGCAAAATATGGTACACTGAAAATCAAGTATTTTCTGATTTGGAGCGTTTTTGGACGCCTGTATCTCCAAAACTTAACCGCAACTTTTTTTTTAACTTTCTCTATCGAGAGTCCATTCGATAGTCTTCTGAATTGTGCCATCCAATAAGACTTTGAAATGTCTGGAATACGATAAAAAAGGGACTGAAAATCAAAAAAAGTCGAAAAATCGTGAAATTTTGGAAAATGCTCAACTATATTTTCATTTTAAGAGATTTTCAAAAAAAGGTTGTATATTCAGATAGCTGACCTAATTACGATTCTAACGATGTATAATATGTATGTAGTTATTGAAATTTAATTTTCGATATTTTAAATTTTTTGCATTTTTGGCACTTTTGAACATAGGATTTCTCAGGGGCATTTTATCTGATCAGAAAATGTAATATATCATTACAGAGCCGTGTGGCCATTTTAGTGCCCAAACCGGCTATTAAAACTATTTCGACAATAATAACCATACCGGAAGTATTCAAAAAATGAAAAAAGAGAGTAAAAACATTGTCGCACTTGCGAAAAAGTTGATTTCTCCCTTAGGTAATAGCGGACCAAAAGAACTAAAGTGTCGTTGGATAGCCCTATTAATGGACCATCATATGGTATCTAAATAATGTGATTTCAATGGTATGGAAATAAATTATTGTATACCAAAAATCTAGTATTTTTCGATTTTTTAACATTCTGAGACGCCCTTTTCTCGAAAACGACGCAGCAGATTTTTCTTAAACTTTTCTTACTCAAAGTCCTATCGGTTGTCTATATAGTCAATCCAAAATGAAAAGCATTGAAATAACATAAGTGGTCCAAAAATGGCCTCAAACTTTGAAAAAAAATTGAAAAATCGTTAAATTTTTTGAAACGCTCTTTAATTTATCTTTTTTTCCAAAACTGCTCAATGGATGTTTCTGACACTTCTGGTACAGAAAGTTAAGTATCCAAAGAACTTCGTAAAGCTATCACAACAACGATCGTAAAGCCGGAAGTAGTCGAAAAAATGTCCGATATTTTGAAAAAAATTATTTTTACGAAAACCTTTTTTATTTATGAATATTTTTAGATGATATTTTACACAGGGTTAAAATATCATCGTACTTGAGCAGAAATGAGAAAAAAAATTGTCTCGGTAATTTGCGTTAGCCGCCATCGGCTAATTTAGTTTTTCGTACCCAGAAAAATTATTTATTGTTCGATCTGTATAAAACAAAGTTCATATGCTCCGTGGTCCCAATTGTAATTTTTTTGGTTACGGTGAAATTTTTCTGTTGGCAACGGAAGTGACGTAATACAATTTTGACAGTTCGGTACCACTTTTTGAAAGCAAATATTATTTTTTTTTTCAAAACTGATATAACTAAAAGGATGCACCATGCAAAGGTGCACAAAATCCTTAGCTCATATTTTTTAATTTCAATTTCATTTTCGGACAATTTCGAATAAAATGTAAAATAAAGTGTAAAATTCAGTTATTAACAATTCATTCAGCGTCTTCATATTTTGAAATATTTATTTGTAATTTTCATAAACTCGTAGCAATAATCCAGACGAAGAGAATGTGTGCGAAAATTAGTTTGTAATATGAGCAGTTGCCGAGCAATGTGCAATTTTGCATGCATCACTTTTCACGTTATTTTGCCTGTAAAAGAGTGAATTATCATTCGATTTGCAATATTTTTTTCCATTTGATGCCTAATGCCAATTTGGACTTGGTCAAGCCAATTTTACATTTTCACTGTGACCGGAAATGACGTCATTTGGGCAAAAACTGTATTTTTAACCTAAAAAACTAATATTTTATTCAAATGAGTCTGCCTTATAATATTTTTAAAACTATGATATTTGATTCCCATCAACGAATAGAATGAAGCCATACGACCATACAGATACCACAAAATGGTTTCTAACTTGTACGGTTACAGAGAAATAGGCGATCTTATATAAGTCACTTTTCAAGGTTTTTGGTCTGTAAAAGTGTCAATTATTATTCGATTTTTATAATTTATTTACCATTTGATGCCTTATGCCATTTATGACTTCTATGAACCAAGTTAAAATTTTCAATATCACCGGAAGTAATGTAATTTTTGCAAAAAACGTATTTTTAGCCTTCAAAACAAACATTTTTTTGAAGGGATTTAAATTTATTATTCGTTTAACTTTATAACGTCTGACTCTAATGGGCAGTAAGACTGAATCAATACCATCATAATGATATCAAGAAAAGGCTTCTAGCATGTTCCCTTGTCGAATAATAACCAATTTTCCCAGGGTCACTTTTAAGTTTTTTACCTTCTTAATTTCAGCTTATGGGTTATAGGTTAATTATTTATTGCCCGATATGTATAAAACAAAGTTTGTATTTTGTATATTGCGAATTTTCGACTTATTCTTCACCTATAATAATTTCTTTCGGCACCGGAAGTGACGTAATTTTGAAATAATTTACAATTTTGACCGGTCTTTTCGCCAGCAAATATTACTTTTACATATGATAGAGGGTGTCACTGAAGCAAAACAACTAAAGTATAGTTTGGTAACTCAATGGGTCGGCTATTGTATAATAAACTTCCTGTGTGATTCCTGAAAGCCGGTTCAGTGCTGCTTGCAGGTCTAGTTAGGCTTTCAGACTTTCGTCTGAAAGCCTATTGAGATTACTAAAATTATTATTATTAAGCTTTCATATGTATTACATATGAAAGCTTATTGTTTCTGTTAAAGTTATTATTATTATTTTTTTTTTTTGTGTGTTTTCTGCAAATCGGATTTCTCAGAATCTATCCATAGGATCTTTCTAAAATTTTGACCTACCCCCCCAAAAATGGGGTGCGAACCTTGATTAAATGTATTTTCAAAACGTTTTACGAATCCGAAATCACCGAATTTTACGAACGAATGCATTTGACCTACAATGCTGTAACTTTGTGACTATTTGATCTATTTTACTAATTCTTTTTTCTTTGAGTATCCTAAGACATTTACTTCAAATCTGCAATTTCGGATTTTCGAAATTCGAAAATTCGTCGCTGTGATTTCGAACCGGAAGTTTACACCAACTCGACAACTTCTTTAGTCGTTGTACGATTTTCATGAAATTTAATATGTAAGTAGACCTTAATGATGCGACTTGAAAAATGACTTTAGAAATTTTCTAACTTATCTCCCCTTGGTGAAATTAAGGATCAAAATTTTCAAAAAAATCGTCGAAATATAGGTCAGAATGACCTAGTTTTTTTTTTCGATACTAGACAAGGAATTACTGATTCGTACACAAAATATGGAGTTTGTCGATCGAACCGGAAGTGCCACCATCTTTAAACGTAAAAAATCAATAAGGCTTTTTTGCTATTTTACTTACAGACTCGGGAGTTATATTTTCTGAATCCTTGTAGGAAGGCCTAAAAAATGTCGCGAATGGAATTTTGATTTAGGTCATCCCGGAGTCACCATTTTGAATTGAAAATGAAAAATAGAAGCAATTTGAAGGGCCGAGACTTTGGAGCACAATAACTCTCATTCTAATTAAGCTAGAATGTTCAAACTTGTTGTAGACGTTCACTAGGTCAATGTTATGATTGAGTTCAAAGATGAGCATTTTCTGCTTAGGGTAAGCAGAGATAAGCATGCTGATTTGTTGATTCTTTAGGGCACGATAACTTTGGTTATAATGAAGGGAGGGCGGTGAAACTTTTGTCAATAGAGAGTCTAATAGCTAGCCTGTTGTGTGAAATCATTGTATCATTTTTTTTAAATATCAGGGATAGCCGAAAAAAAGAGATTGAAAATCCAAAAAGTCGTATTTTTACAATTTGGAGCATGTTTAGAGGTCTTTCTCGTAAAGTCAACATACTATTTTTTGGGAACTTCTTCTACAAAGAGTCTTATTGGTCGTCTTTTATATGAAACCATCGATCAACAGTCCAACATATCAGGGCCCTGTTTCACAAAAACTTAAACTAAAATCACTAAAATAGATTTTAACTAAAATCAAAATGAAATTTTAAATTTTAAGCGTTTCACGAAGATTGATTGTAACCTAAAATGCGATTTTAATGGATTTTAGTTAAAATCGCTTGCGCCCGCGCAGTGCACATTTCCGCTGCGGGTATTTACGGTGAAAACAAATACGCTTCGAAACTGAAAACTGTTGGCAGGTTGAATTAAAGGTTGCAATATCAATGGGTAGAGTTTCATACGTTGAAGCAATGTTTGCACACGGTCAGACATTCGTAGAGAGTTGAAATAAATGAGTGTACTGCATAATATGTGATTCGAAAAGTATCGGTGGGTGGCCTTGAACTTGGCATTTGATTAGTGACATGGGAATTTGATTTAATCGCAGGCTTCAATGGAAATACTGTGTATCGATAAACTAAATCGCATGGATTTGTAGTTTTATTGGGAATTGTCACAAACATATTATGATATATTTCTGACTCAAACGGCTAATCTAGGTTGTAATTGTCGTCGCATTTTAAAAGTATTTATCAACTTTGAAATTAATACACCAAATAGCCAATGTTCCGATGCCTACATTTGACATGTCATTCTCATCGACCCACCCTTTCAGTGAAAGTTTGAAAATGATACTTACTCACTTAAATGATTTTTTTCCCCAAGATAAAATAGCTTTGGCTCCTAAAATGCCAATTAATTTTTTTTGTTTTATTAACGCAAGACTTTATTAAGAAATAATAATAAATTTATATTAAAATTTAATTTGAAATAGGCCTAGGCCTATAACATTTTTCAATAAACACATTTGAGACTATTGATTTATCTCTTTAGTATTTACATATCATCATAACCCTCAAAAGTATGCGTAAATACTACATATGGTTTGCCTAGTATTATAGGCCTTCTAAAACCTAGAAATAGGGCATATTAAATAATTGTACCCGAACATATTTTCTTTATAGACAAGAAGGCGCTTCTTTCCAAGAAATTGGATATGAATAAATGATTTTCTTTTAGTGTTTAGTTTACTGGGGTTTTGAGTGGGGTTTTTTCTTGGAGTTCTAATATGGAGCGCCATCCAAATGCTTAAATTGACTTACAATAAAATAAACGGGTGAAAAGAATTTGAATGAGAATTTTTTTTGCGAATGGTGGTTGGAATATTAGAATTATGTGACCCGGGCCGTTCACAATATTATCATTATTCCAATTATATCTATATATCGCAAAATATGTAACAGTGTAGCTCTAATCAATGTTTGTTAATGTCTTGATTTTAAGTTAGGACAGGGTGATGGCTATCCTAAGTTAAAATTGATTTTTGTTAAAATTGTCCTTAAAATACGTTTGTGAAACGCTACTATTTTAAGTTCAGATTAGATTTTAACTTACAATACTATTTTAGTGGATTTTAACTAAAATCCTTAAAATCGTTTTGTGAAACTCATCTATCTTAAGTTAGGATGAAATTCTAGTTTAAGACGATTTTAAGGAGATTTAAGTTTTTGTGAAACAGGGCCCAGGAGTAGAAGAACAAAAGGATCGAACATTGACAACGGCACCCTTTCATTGTTAAGCGAAACATGCAGTGTGGGTGACTACAATCTACGCATTTAGTCATCGTATAGAGTTTATTCAACAGTATCGAATTCCAGCTGCTTAGGGATATTTTACGTGCACTCCAATATGTACACGGGACCTTGGTTTTTCGTCCCATCCGAAGGACTAGACAGCTGTGCTTGTCAGGCCCTCCGTTCTGCCTCACTGACAAGGGGAACCACGCCGGGAAATCGAGATGAACTTTTTTCGTGCAGAACTTTCAATTCAGGCAAAACGTTTATTGCATACGATTAAGCTGGTCAGTTGGAGCTTATTTTCAAAAGTTTTGTAATAATCGGTTGGTAATTAAAGTACCGTGCGCATTAAACTGTTAAAACAGAAAATTTCGCCCGGTTGAAATGTTTCTTGCTATAAGTCAGCAATTTTCCGAATTCAGGGAGGCTGGATGGCTGAATGGTTAGCATGTGCTCGCTGTATCGTAACGTTTGTCATTGAGTCAACGGGCGTCGTTTCGATCTCCAGGTTGCACGTGACATGGTGTATGATGTCCAACCTCGTGGGTTTTCTCCGTGTTCTTTGGTTTCCTCCCAACGGCTTAAGACCAGTACGTGCAAGGGGAGTTTTTAAATAAAATTAAAAAACATATGTTAGTCCCAAAATGACCTAGTTTGTGTCGAATGGACGTTAGGCCGCATTTCTCTCTTTCTCTTTTTAAAGTTTTGTAATAATCGGTTGGTAATCAAAGGTACTGTTAAAGTGATAAAACAGAAAATTTGGCCCGGTTGTAATGTTTCTCACTATAAAGTCAGCAATTTGTCGATTTTAAAGGGCAAACGTTGATTGCGAACGATTAAGCTGGTCAGGGGGAGCTTATTTTTAAAAGTTTTGTAATATTCGGTTGATAAATAAAGGTACCGTGCAAATTAAACTGTTAAAATAGAAAATTTGGCCCGGTTGAAATGTTTCTAGCTGTAGGTCAGCAATTTGCCGATTTTAGGGAGGTTGCGTGGCTGAATGGTTAGCACGTGCGCTCTGTATCATAACGTCTGTCATTGAGTCAACTGGCCTTGTTTCGATTTCTTGGTTGTACGTGACAAGGAGTATGGTCGCCTTACCAACCTCACCGGAAGTAATGTAATTTTTGCAAAAAACGTATTTTTAGCCTTCAAAACAAACATTTTTTTGAAGGGATTTAAATTTATTATTCGTTTAACTTTATAACGTCTGACTCTAATGGGCAGTAAGACTGAATCAATACCATCATAATGATATCAAGAAAAGGCTTCTAGCATGTTCCCTTGTCGAATAATAACCAATTTTCCCAGGGTCACTTTTAAGTTTTTTACCTTCTTAATTTCAGCTTATGGGTTATAGGTTAATTATTTATTGCCCGATATGTATAAAACAAAGTTTGTATTTTGTATATTGCGAATTTTCGACTTATTCTTCACCTATAATAATTTCTTTCGGCACCGGAAGTGACGTAATTTTGAAATAATTTACAATTTTGACCGGTCTTTTCGCCAGCAAATATTACTTTTACATATGATAGAGGGTGTCACTGAAGCAAAACAACTAAAGTATAGTTTGGTAACTCAATGGGTCGGCTATTGTATAATAAACTTCCTGTGTGATTCCTGAAAGCCGGTTCAGTGCTGCTTGCAGGTCTAGTTAGGCTTTCAGACTTTCGTCTGAAAGCCTATTGAGATTACTAAAATTATTATTATTAAGCTTTCATATGTATTACATATGAAAGCTTATTGTTTCTGTTAAAGTTATTATTATTATTTTTTTTTTTTGTGTGTTTTCTGCAAATCGGATTTCTCAGAATCTATCCATAGGATCTTTCTAAAATTTTGACCTACCCCCCCAAAAATGGGGTGCGAACCTTGATTAAATGTATTTTCAAAACGTTTTACGAATCCGAAATCACCGAATTTTACGAACGAATGCATTTGACCTACAATGCTGTAACTTTGTGACTATTTGATCTATTTTACTAATTCTTTTTTCTTTGAGTATCCTAAGACATTTACTTCAAATCTGCAATTTCGGATTTTCGAAATTCGAAAATTCGTCGCTGTGATTTCGAACCGGAAGTTTACACCAACTCGACAACTTCTTTAGTCGTTGTACGATTTTCATGAAATTTAATATGTAAGTAGACCTTAATGATGCGACTTGAAAAATGACTTTAGAAATTTTCTAACTTATCTCCCCTTGGTGAAATTAAGGATCAAAATTTTCAAAAAAATCGTCGAAATATAGGTCAGAATGACCTAGTTTTTTTTTTCGATACTAGACAAGGAATTACTGATTCGTACACAAAATATGGAGTTTGTCGATCGAACCGGAAGTGCCACCATCTTTAAACGTAAAAAATCAATAAGGCTTTTTTGCTATTTTACTTACAGACTCGGGAGTTATATTTTCTGAATCCTTGTAGGAAGGCCTAAAAAATGTCGCGAATGGAATTTTGATTTAGGTCATCCCGGAGTCACCATTTTGAATTGAAAATGAAAAATAGAAGCAATTTGAAGGGCCGAGACTTTGGAGCACAATAACTCTCATTCTAATTAAGCTAGAATGTTCAAACTTGTTGTAGACGTTCACTAGGTCAATGTTATGATTGAGTTCAAAGATGAGCATTTTCTGCTTAGGGTAAGCAGAGATAAGCATGCTGATTTGTTGATTCTTTAGGGCACGATAACTTTGGTTATAATGAAGGGAGGGCGGTGAAACTTTTGTCAATAGAGAGTCTAATAGCTAGCCTGTTGTGTGAAATCATTGTATCATTTTTTTTAAATATCAGGGATAGCCGAAAAAAAGAGATTGAAAATCCAAAAAGTCGTATTTTTACAATTTGGAGCATGTTTAGAGGTCTTTCTCGTAAAGTCAACATACTATTTTTTGGGAACTTCTTCTACAAAGAGTCTTATTGGTCGTCTTTTATATGAAACCATCGATCAACAGTCCAACATATCAGGGCCCTGTTTCACAAAAACTTAAACTAAAATCACTAAAATAGATTTTAACTAAAATCAAAATGAAATTTTAAATTTTAAGCGTTTCACGAAGATTGATTGTAACCTAAAATGCGATTTTAATGGATTTTAGTTAAAATCGCTTGCGCCCGCGCAGTGCACATTTCCGCTGCGGGTATTTACGGTGAAAACAAATACGCTTCGAAACTGAAAACTGTTGGCAGGTTGAATTAAAGGTTGCAATATCAATGGGTAGAGTTTCATACGTTGAAGCAATGTTTGCACACGGTCAGACATTCGTAGAGAGTTGAAATAAATGAGTGTACTGCATAATATGTGATTCGAAAAGTATCGGTGGGTGGCCTTGAACTTGGCATTTGATTAGTGACATGGGAATTTGATTTAATCGCAGGCTTCAATGGAAATACTGTGTATCGATAAACTAAATCGCATGGATTTGTAGTTTTATTGGGAATTGTCACAAACATATTATGATATATTTCTGACTCAAACGGCTAATCTAGGTTGTAATTGTCGTCGCATTTTAAAAGTATTTATCAACTTTGAAATTAATACACCAAATAGCCAATGTTCCGATGCCTACATTTGACATGTCATTCTCATCGACCCACCCTTTCAGTGAAAGTTTGAAAATGATACTTACTCACTTAAATGATTTTTTTCCCCAAGATAAAATAGCTTTGGCTCCTAAAATGCCAATTAATTTTTTTTGTTTTATTAACGCAAGACTTTATTAAGAAATAATAATAAATTTATATTAAAATTTAATTTGAAATAGGCCTAGGCCTATAACATTTTTCAATAAACACATTTGAGACTATTGATTTATCTCTTTAGTATTTACATATCATCATAACCCTCAAAAGTATGCGTAAATACTACATATGGTTTGCCTAGTATTATAGGCCTTCTAAAACCTAGAAATAGGGCATATTAAATAATTGTACCCGAACATATTTTCTTTATAGACAAGAAGGCGCTTCTTTCCAAGAAATTGGATATGAATAAATGATTTTCTTTTAGTGTTTAGTTTACTGGGGTTTTGAGTGGGGTTTTTTCTTGGAGTTCTAATATGGAGCGCCATCCAAATGCTTAAATTGACTTACAATAAAATAAACGGGTGAAAAGAATTTGAATGAGAATTTTTTTTGCGAATGGTGGTTGGAATATTAGAATTATGTGACCCGGGCCGTTCACAATATTATCATTATTCCAATTATATCTATATATCGCAAAATATGTAACAGTGTAGCTCTAATCAATGTTTGTTAATGTCTTGATTTTAAGTTAGGACAGGGTGATGGCTATCCTAAGTTAAAATTGATTTTTGTTAAAATTGTCCTTAAAATACGTTTGTGAAACGCTACTATTTTAAGTTCAGATTAGATTTTAACTTACAATACTATTTTAGTGGATTTTAACTAAAATCCTTAAAATCGTTTTGTGAAACTCATCTATCTTAAGTTAGGATGAAATTCTAGTTTAAGACGATTTTAAGGAGATTTAAGTTTTTGTGAAACAGGGCCCAGGAGTAGAAGAACAAAAGGATCGAACATTGACAACGGCACCCTTTCATTGTTAAGCGAAACATGCAGTGTGGGTGACTACAATCTACGCATTTAGTCATCGTATAGAGTTTATTCAACAGTATCGAATTCCAGCTGCTTAGGGATATTTTACGTGCACTCCAATATGTACACGGGACCTTGGTTTTTCGTCCCATCCGAAGGACTAGACAGCTGTGCTTGTCAGGCCCTCCGTTCTGCCTCACTGACAAGGGGAACCACGCCGGGAAATCGAGATGAACTTTTTTCGTGCAGAACTTTCAATTCAGGCAAAACGTTTATTGCATACGATTAAGCTGGTCAGTTGGAGCTTATTTTCAAAAGTTTTGTAATAATCGGTTGGTAATTAAAGTACCGTGCGCATTAAACTGTTAAAACAGAAAATTTCGCCCGGTTGAAATGTTTCTTGCTATAAGTCAGCAATTTTCCGAATTCAGGGAGGCTGGATGGCTGAATGGTTAGCATGTGCTCGCTGTATCGTAACGTTTGTCATTGAGTCAACGGGCGTCGTTTCGATCTCCAGGTTGCACGTGACATGGTGTATGATGTCCAACCTCGTGGGTTTTCTCCGTGTTCTTTGGTTTCCTCCCAACGGCTTAAGACCAGTACGTGCAAGGGGAGTTTTTAAATAAAATTAAAAAACATATGTTAGTCCCAAAATGACCTAGTTTGTGTCGAATGGACGTTAGGCCGCATTTCTCTCTTTCTCTTTTTAAAGTTTTGTAATAATCGGTTGGTAATCAAAGGTACTGTTAAAGTGATAAAACAGAAAATTTGGCCCGGTTGTAATGTTTCTCACTATAAAGTCAGCAATTTGTCGATTTTAAAGGGCAAACGTTGATTGCGAACGATTAAGCTGGTCAGGGGGAGCTTATTTTTAAAAGTTTTGTAATATTCGGTTGATAAATAAAGGTACCGTGCAAATTAAACTGTTAAAATAGAAAATTTGGCCCGGTTGAAATGTTTCTAGCTGTAGGTCAGCAATTTGCCGATTTTAGGGAGGTTGCGTGGCTGAATGGTTAGCACGTGCGCTCTGTATCATAACGTCTGTCATTGAGTCAACTGGCCTTGTTTCGATTTCTTGGTTGTACGTGACAAGGAGTATGGTCGCCTTACCAACCTCGTAGGCCGTAACGCCGCTGCCCGGGTAAAATTTCCCTCATTGCACACTTTATGGCGTATGCCCGTCTTCATTAGCCCATTGTAGGAGCAGAACAGTAGGACGTTAAACCCCATTCAATTTCATTTCATTTTCTCTATGTTGCTTATTTATTATAGTGGATAAATATTTTTCTGGTTCTAGCAATTATTTAATTTCTGCATAGAAATCTCTGGCCAGTTTTTTTTATTGCAGAGTGCCATTCTTGTATATTGCAGTCTATGACCCTTTGTTTAAAACATGCTTAAGAAGTCGTCACGATTTCCTACTTATAACCAAACATATTGGAAACCATAATTATATAACATATCTTGGAAGCCCGATTACAGCTATACAAGTTTCAGTTATTTCCCTTTAGTTTAAAGATTATTTTTTTGCCCGGGTGCAATGTTTCTCACTACATTTAAATTTGTAACTTTGTGAGTTTTTGACCGATTTTGATATTATGTCTTTATAATTTTCCAAATCTACATATTTAACGTACATATTCAAACAGTTGAGTTCAACCTGATTCAAAAAGTTTTAGTTTTGTTCAAAGTTATTTCATTTAATTTTTCAATGTTTTCTTACCATTTTCATTTCATTATTCTGAAATTTTTGAAATCGGAAGTCATCCCGATTACAGCAACACAAGTATCAGTTATTTCCCTTTAGTTTTCAGATTACTCAATGTTTCATACTATATTTAGACTTGTAACTTCGCGAGTTTTTGACCAATTTTGATAGTTTGTTATTCTTATCCTTTTATTTGAGATACTTGATATAATCAATGACACGTGACGATGAATATGAAAGCTTTCATATCTGCATGGGACAGTAGCAGATCTAGTTATTGTTAAGCTTTCATATGTATTACATATGAAAGCTTATTGTTTCTGTTAAAGTTATTATTATTATTTTTTTTTTTTGTGTGTTTTCTGCAAATCGGATTTCTCAGAATCTATCCATAGGATCTTTCTGAAATTTTGACCTACCCCCCCAAAAATGGGGTGCGAACCTTGATTAAAAGTATTTTCAAAACGTTTTACGAATCCGAAATCACCGAATTTTACGAACGAATGCATTTGACATACAATGCTGTAACTTTGTGACTATTTGATCTATTTTACTAATTCTTTTTTCTTTGAGTATCCTAAGACATTTACTTCAAATCTGCAATTTCGGATTTTCGAATTTCGAAAATTCGTCGCTGTGATTTCGAACCGGAAGTTTACACCAACTCGACAACTTCTTTAGTAGTTGTACGATTTTCATGAAATTTAATATGTAGGTAGACCTTAATGATGCGACTTGAAAAATGACTTTAGAAATTTTCTAACTTATCTCCCCTTGGTGAAATTAAGGATCAAACTTTTCAAAAAAATCGTCGAAATATAGGTCAGAATGACCTAATTTTTTTTTTCGGTACTGGACAAGGAATTACTGATTCGTACACAAAATATGGAGTTTGTCGATCGAACCGGAAGTGCCGCCATCTTTAAACGTGAAAAATCAATAAGGCTTTTTTACTATTTTACTTACAGACTCGGGAGTTATATTTTCTGAATCCTTGTAGGAAGGCCTAAAAAATGTCGCGAATAGAATTCTGATTTAGGTCAACCGGGAGTCACCATTTTGAATTGAAAATGAAAAATAGAAGCAATTTGAAGGGCCGAGACTTTGGAGCACAATAACTCTCATTCTAATTAAGCTAGAATGTTCAAACTTGTTGTAGACGTTCACTAGGTCAATGTTATGATTGAGTTCAAAGATGAGCATTTTCTGCTTAGGGTAAGCAGAGATAAGCATGCTGATTTGTTGATTCTTTAGGGCACGATAACTTCGGTTATAATGAAGGGAGGGTGGTGAAACTTTTGTCAATAGAGAGTCTAATAGCTAGCCTGTTGTATGAAATCATTGTATCATTTTTTTTAAATATCAGGGATAGCCGAAAAAAAGAGATTGAAAATCCAAAAAGTCGTATTTTTACAATTTGGAGCATGTTTAGAGGTCTTTCTCTTAAAGTCAACATACTATTTTTTGGGAACTTCTTCTACAAAGAGTCTTATTGGTAGTCTTTTATATGAAACCATCGATCAACAGTCCAACATATCAGGAGTAGAAGAACAAAAGGATCGAACATTGAAAACGGCACCCTTTCATTGTTAAGCGAAACATGCAGTGTGGGTGACTACAATCTACGCATTTAGTCATCGTATAGAGTTTATTCAACAGTATCGAATTCCAACTGCTTAGGGATATTTTACGTGCACTCCAATGTGTACACGGGACCTTGGTTTTTCGTCCCATCCGAAGGACTAGACAGCTGTGCTTGTCAGGCCCTCCGTTCTGCCTCACTGACAAGGGGAACCACGCCGGGAAATCGAGATGAACTTTTTCCGTGCAGAACTTTCAATTCAGGCAAAACGTTTATTGCATACGATTAAGCTGGTCAGTTGGACATTTTTTTCAAAAGTTTTGTAATAATCGGTTGGTAATTAAAGTACCGTGCACATTAAAGTGTTAAAACAGAAAATTTCGCCCGGTTGAAATGTTTCTTGCTATAAGTCAGCAATTTTCCGAATTCAGGGAGGCTGAATGGCTGAATGGTTAGCATGTGCTCGCTGTATCGTAACGTTTGTCATTGAGTCAACGGGCGTCGTTTCGATCTCCAGGTTGCACGTGACATGGTGTATGATGTCCAACCTCGTGGGTTTTCTCCGTGTTCTTCGGTTTCCTCCCAACGGCTAAAGACCAGTACGTGCAAGGGGAGTTTTTAAATAAAATTAAAAAACATATGTTAGTCCCGAAATGACCTAGTTTGTGTCGAATGGACGTTAGGCCGCATTTCTCTCTTTCTCTTTTTAAAGTTTTGTAATAATCGGTTGGTAATCAAAGGTACTGTTAAAGTGATAAAACAGAAAATTTGGCCCGGTTGTAATGTTTCTCACTTTAAAGTCAGCAATTTGTCGATTTTAAGGGGCAAACGTTTATTGCGAACGATTAAGCTGGTCAGGGGGAGCTTATTTTTAAAAGTTTTGTAATATTCGGTTGATAATTAAAGGTACCGTGCAAATTAAACTGTTAAAATAGAAAATTTTGCCCGGTTGAAATGTTTCTCGCTGTAGGTCAGCAATTTGCCGATTTTAGGGAGGTTGCGTGGCTGAATGGTTAGCACGTGCGCTCTGTATCATAACGTCTGTCATTGAGTCAACTGGCCTTGTTTCGATTTCTTGGTTGTACGTGACAAGGAGTATGGTCGCCTTACCAACCTCGTAGGCCGTAACGCCGCTGCCCGGGTAAAATTTCCCTCATTGCACACTTTATGGCGTATGCCCGTCTTCATTAGCCCATTGTAGGAGCAGAACAGTAGGACGTTAATCAACATTCAATTTCATTTCATTTTCTCTATGTTGCTTATTTATTATAGTGGATAAATATTTTTCTGGTTCTAGCATTTATTTAATTTCTGCATAGAAATCTCTGGCCAGTTTTTTTTTATTGCAGAGTGCCATTCTTGTATATTGCAGTCTATGACCCTTTGTTTAAAACATGCTTAAGAAGTCGTCACGATTTCCTACTTATAACCAAACATATTGGAAACCATAATTATATAACATATCTTGGAAGCCCGATTACAGCTATACAAGTTTCAGTTATTTCCCTTTAGTTTAAAGATTATTTTTTTGCCCGGGTGCAATGTTTCTCACTACATTTAAATTTGTAACTTTGTGAGTTTTTGACCGATTTTGATATTATGTCTTTATAATTTTCCAAATCTACATATTTAACGTACATATTCAAACAGTTGAGTTCAACCTGATTCAAAAAGTTTTAGTTTTGTTCAAAGTTATCTCATTTAATTTTTCGATGTTTTCTTACCATTTTCATTTCATTTTTCTGAAAGTTTTGAAATCGGAAGTCATCCCGATTACAGCAACACAAGTATCAGTTATTTCCCTTTAGTTTTCAGATTACTCAATGTTTCATACTATATTTAGACTTGTAACTTCGCGAGTTTTTGACCAATTTTGATAGTTTGTTATTTTTATCCTTTTATTTGAGATACTTGAAATAATCGATGACACGTGACGATGAATATGAAAGCTTTCATATCTGCATGGGACAGTAGCAGATCTAGTTATTTTTTTTTTTGTGTTTTATCCACAAATCGGATTTCTCAGAATCTAACCACAGTATCTTTATGAAACTTTTACCTATCCCCCCAAAAATGGGTGGTAGCTGTTGATTAAATATATTTTCAAAACGTTTTACGAATCCGAAATCACCGAAATTTACGAACGACAAAATGGACAATGCATAGTCGTAACTTTATTGTTTTTTGACCGATTTTACTAAATCTTTTTTCTTTGAATACCTTGAAAAAAATCATTTTCATCAGCAGTTTCACATTTTCGAATTTCGAAAATTCGTCGCTGTGATTTCGAACCGGACGTTTAGACCAATTTGACAACTTCTTTAATAGTTGTGCGATTTTCATTCAATTTAGAATATAAGTAGATCCTACCGATGTGACTTCAAAAATATAATTAGAAATTTTCTAAATTATCTCCCTTTGGTGAAATTAAGGATCAAAATTTTCAAAAAAATCGTCAAAATATAGGTCAGAATGACCTAATTTTTTTTTTCGATAGTAGACAAGGAATTACTGATTCGTACACAAAATATGGAGTTTGTCGATCGAACCGGAAGTGCCACCATCTTTAAACGTGAAAAATCAATAAGGCTTTTTTGCTATTTTACTTACAGACTCGGGAGTTATATTTTCTGAATCCTTGTAGGAAGGCCTAAAAAATGTCGCGAATAGAATTTTGATTTAGGTCAACCGGGAGTCACCATTTTGAATTGAAAATGGAAAATAGAAGCAATTTGAAGGGCCGAGACTTTGGAGCACAATAACTCTCATTCTAATTAAGCTAGAATGTTCAAACTTGGTGTAGACGTTCACTAGGTCAATGTTATGATGGAGTTCAAAGATGAGCATTTTCTGCTTAGGGTAAGCAGAGATAAGCATGTTGATTTGTTGATTCTATAGGGCACGATAACTTCGGTTATAATGAAGGGAGGGCCGTGAAACTTTTGTCAATAGAGAGTCTAATAGCTAGCCTGTTGTGTGAAATCATTGTATCATTTTTTTTTAAATATCAGGGATAGCCGAAAAAAAGAGATTGGAAATCCAAAAAGACGTATCTTTATAATTTGGAGTATGTTTAGAGGTCTTTCTCGTAAAGTCAACATTATATTTGTTGGGAAATTCTTCCACAAAGAGTCTTATTGGTAGTCTTATATATGAAACCATCGATCAACAGTCCAACATATCAGGAGTAGAAGAACAAAAGGATCGAACATTAAAAACGGCACCCTTTCATTGTTGAGCGAAACATGCAGTGTGGGTGACTACAATCTACACATTTAGTCATCGTATAGAGCTTATTCAACAGTATCGAATTCCAACTGCTTAGGGATATTTTACGTGCACTCCAATGTGTACACGGGACCGTGGTTTTCGTCCCATCCGAACTAGACAGCTGTGCTTGTCAGGCTCTCCGTTCTGCCTCACTGACAAGGGGGAACCACGCCGGGAAATCGAGATGAACTTTCTCCGTGCAGAACTTTCAATTCAAGCCAAACTTTTATTGCATACGATTAAGCTGGTCAGTTGGAGCTTATTTTCAAAAATTTTGTAATAATCGGTTGGTAATTAAAGTACCATGCACATTAAACTGTTAAAACAGAAAATTTCGCCCGGTTGAAATGTTTCTTGCTATAAGTCAGTAATTTTCCGAATTCAGGGAGGCTGAATGGTTAGCATGTGCGCGCTGTATCGTAACGTCTGTCATTGAGTCAACGGGCGTCGTTTCGATCTTCAGGTTGCACGTGACATGGAATAGGATGTCCAACCCCGTTTATTGCGAACGATTAAGCTGTTCAGGGGGAGCTTATTTTTAAAAGTTTTGTAATATTCGGTTGATAACTAAAGGTACCGTGCAAATTAAACTGTTAAAATAGAAAATTTGGCCCGGTTGAAATGTTTCTCGCTGTAGGTCAGCTAGAATGTTCAAACTTGGTGTAGACGTTCACTAGGTCATTGTCTTGATCGAGTTCACAGCAGAAATAACAGTGAAACGATCAACGAACTCATAGCAGAAATAACAGTGGAAAACTTAACGAATTCATAGCATAAATAGCAGAAATGAAATGGGGTTTTACGTCCTACTCTTCTGCACCTGACCTGGGCTAATGGAAGACGCGGCATACAGTGTGCTATGAGGAAATTGTTGCCCGGGCAGCGGCGCTACGGCCTACTCTTATATCGAATTCCAACTGCCAAGGGATCTTTTACGTGCATTCCAATGTGTACACGGGACCTCGGTTTTTCGTCCCATCCGAACGACTAGGCAGCTGTCCTTATCAGGCCCTCCTTCTGCATCACTGACAAAAGAAACCACGCCGGAAAATCGAGATGAGCTTTCTCGGCCAATGCAAGGATCGAACACCCGACCTCCAGGCTAACGAGCCAGCGCCTTGCCCACTTAGCCACCGTGATTCCCATAAATAGCAATGAAACGATCAACGAATTTATAGCAGTAATAACACTTCAACAATTAACGAATTCGTAGCAGAAATAACGGTGAAACAATTAACGAATTCGTAGCAGAAATAACAATGAAACGTTCAACGAAATCATAGCCGAAATAACAATGAAACGTTCAACGAATTAATAGTAGACGAGTTCATAGTAGAAAAAACAGTGAAACAATGAACGAATCATAGCAGAAACCACCAGAAGGCTATCCATACACTGTGAAATTTGAAACCTAAATGGCCCGGCTAGGAACAATATCTACATGCCCGTAAAAGACTACTTAACAGTTGGAATTCGAAAGAAAAGACCGTAACGACGCTGTCCGATCAAAATTTAGTTAATTCAGTCGGCGCAGACAGATAGGTCGTTAAAACCATTTCTGTTCAATTCATTCCATTTCCTTAAATCTATGAAAGTTGTGTGAATTGGGAATCGGGTATTACTCAACAGTTTCAGGGGAGATAAGCCGTCTTTGAGATTGGAAATCAATTTTTGATATCGACTGTGTATGATTGCTACTAGATCGATTGTGATTCAGGTTCTAATCAGTTTGGATTGAAGAATCGGGGTGGTATATGTGTGGGGTGGGGGTGGTGGCACAAGACGCTATATCCCATTCGCAACCACACACCTAACAAATGCAGGGTATAGGTTGCGATCAGTTCTTTCAAGATTTTCATATATTTAAGCCACTTTATTACACGCCTCATCTGAAAATGTCTGTGTTAGTGTAGATAAATGTTGACCAAATAACATCTTTCACCATTTTGACTTTCGGTTACAGAACTAGCATAGGGGCGTTTTAAGGTTTATCATGGCGGAGGCTGTACTATTTTGAGGGCCCTCTGTCGCGAGGGGAGGTTCTTGATTGATGATTGTCATGCCAATGCAATGGCTGCATTCTCATTCAGTAGTGGATTCGACAGTAACAGTGTATAGAAAACGATTGAGTTGGACTCGGGGGCCCTTTCCCTTGGCCCTAGGGACCCTTTTGTCATTCGTGGGACCCTTTTGTCTGTCTTTAGAGCCCTCCCTAACTAGGGTACATTTTCATTTTTCGCATCGGTTGTAGCATTTTTCTCCCGTTTTATTTTTTCAACTGCTTTGATTTTTTTCGCGGAGAGGCTGGCGCCTCCAGCGCCTCAGCTATAAAACGCTTTTGAACTAGCAGTACTATTGACATAATACCGTTTTTCCAGTAATGGTAACTCACTAGTTTCTGCACTGAATAACCATGACACGGGGAGAGAGAGAGAGGAGGGGGGTTAACGTCCACTCGACGCAAACTAGGTCATTTTGGGACTAACATATGGTTTAATTTTATTTCAATAATCTGCTTGCGCATATTAACAGTGGGGGGAAACCGCAGGTCCCGGGGTAAACCCAGGAGATTGGACAGGCGAGATTGTAGGTTAGGGTTAGGGTAAGCGCTAAGGTTAGGTCTTGGGTTAGGATTAGGATTAGCGATATCTCTATTTACATCTCGTGACCTTTGACCAAACGTAATGAAGACAGGATGTGACGTATATATGCACATTGAGGTTATCAAGCTATAGACCGGACTAGTAGTAAGCTATAAACGGATAAATAACAAGAGTTTATATGTATATTATTTTATTAAATTTATATATACCTTAACTCCCTGATTTACATATATACATTATGCATGAACAATAGAAACTATATACTAGTATTTATAAGTATTAAAGCTATGGTAATATTATGCTATCAAATAGCCGTATTGTCTTAATATTTGTTGTAACCGCAACCTTGATAGTTATTGTAAGAAGGATAACGGTTGTAGTTGTTGTATCCGTTACCGTATCCGTTGTTATTGTAGTTGTTATATCCCTTCCCATATTCGTTGTTATTGTGGCCATTGTTGTAACCGTTGTTGTAATTGTAGGGGCCGTTGTAACTATTGTATCCTTTATTATTGTATTGGTTGTACTTGTATAGTCCGTTGTTGTATCGGTTGTATGGCCCGTTGTTGTACCCGTTGTAGTTGTATGATTGTTTGTAAGCTCCAATCTTTCCATGTCCAACAAGTCCGTTTCCAATTATACCGTGTCCGATACCGTTACCAACGATACCATGACCAATTCCGTGTCCAACAATACCGTGTCCGATACCGTTACCAACGATGTCATGCCCAATGCCGTTACCAATCTTTCCATGTTCAATAAGTCCGTGTCCGATTCCGTTTCCAATGATACCATGTCCGATACCGTTACCAAAGATACCATGACCAATTCCGTTTCCAACAATACCGTGTCCGATACCGTTACCAACGATGCCATGCCCAATGCCGTTACCAATCTGTCCATACCCAATAAGTCCGTGTCCGATTCCGTTTCCAATGATACCATGTCCGATACTGTTACCAACGATACCATGACCAATTCCGTTTCCAACAATACCGTGTCCGATACCGTTACCAACAATACCATGACCAATTCCGTTACCAATAACACCGACTTTGCCAACAGCTACTATTCCGTGTCTGAGTCGGTTTCCTTGGATACCATGTCTAATACCATGGTTGAGTCCGTTGCCAATAGCTCCTACACCAACAAGACCATGTCCAACACCGGCATGTCCTCTTCCAAATCCTTTACCATTTCCGTTTCCAAAGACACCAACACCATGTCCGAAACCGTGTCCGATTTTAGCATTGATGTATTGGGAAGCAGCTACTGTCAAACAGACAGCGAAAGCGACGAAAGCCTGAAAAAGAAAAAAAAACCATGTGTTTTACAGAAATAGCCGTAGATTTGATTCCATACTAAAAAAAAAATCGCGAGGGTTTATTTATTTATAACCAAAAACTTGACAATCAAGAAATTTTACTGTGCCGCCATTATTTAGTACATGATCGAGTTTTGGCGTTACCAGGCAAAATCACAAATAATGTTCAACTCTGGGTAATAATTTACACTTTTTATAATTTACCGTTCTGGCCCTATGAATATAAAACTGCCTTTAATACAATGTCAAGGGCGATAAGCAATAATACAACAGTGACGATGCAATACCATGTTCAACCCTCGATTTCTACCAGTTTTAAATTTAAAGATGGACCTATGGGTATGAATGCCAAGTGCGATAAGCAATCATATAAAAATTTAATATGTAATGAAACTTATTAGTGCTATACCAAATTAGATATCAGGTTTCTTGTCCAGAAAGTTCAAGTATATCCCATCTGGGTCACGATCCTTGTCACTACATACCGCTAATGGGAAGTATTGAAGATTATTTAGTCAACAAGTTAAATTTACTCTCTGTAGATTGTTACAATGTTTTACTGTATTAGCCCAGTCTGTACAGAACAGAGGGGCGAAAAAGCAAGTCCCATTTAAGATTTCAGGGACCGGGTATGCTTATCTTAAAACTTCAAAGATTTGAAATCTTATACGGAGTAGGGCAAAAGTCCTACTTTATACACCGACTGGACCATTGAAGACAAACAGATAGATTTTGCCCGGACATCTATATTACGATATACTCTATCAAGGAATCTTTTACGTGCACGCCAATGTGTACACTGAACATTGCTTTTCGTCCCATCCTGACAATTAGACACTATTCCCTGTCAGACCGGACAGACCTACTGTCCTGTACAGCTAACAAGGGCAGTCAAGCCTGTACAATTGACTTTCTGGTCAAACCCCGGGAGAGAGCCCAAGACCTACTGGTTAGTTGATCAGTGTCTCTTATCACTGAGCCACCATGATCCCCATACATTAAAAACATGGAGTTCGTAGATGAGCATTTCATGCTTAGGGTAAGCAGAGATAAGCAATTAGATTGGTTGATGATTTCGGACACTTTCACTTCAGTCAGAGTGATGAAACTTGGTGTATAGTTTCATTACATCAATACCTTGAATACGTTCGACAATGAGCATTGTCTGCCCTGGATAAGCAGAGCGATGAGCAATTTGATTGGTCGAGAATTTGAAACAAAATAACTCTCCTTCTTATTGGGGCAGAATGTTCAATCTTGGTGAAGGCGTTCATTAGGTCAGTGCCATGAAGGAGTGCGAAGATGAGCATTGTCTGCTTACAGTAAGCAGAGATAAGCAATCTGACTGATTGATTCTTTGGGGCACGATAACTTTGGTTATAATGAAGTGAGAGTGACAAAATTCCAAATATAGATTCATTATGTCATTACCTTGACTAAGTTTGATGTTGAGAATTTCTGCGTAGATTTAGGAGCAATAAGCAATTTGACTGATCACATTGGAACATAACACCTCTGTTTTTAATTAAGGTAGAATTTGAACCGGTTGAATTGTTTCTCGTTATAATTCTTTTTCCTTTTTAAGATTCTTTATATAACTCATGAAATGCGACAGAAACTGACCGTGAATATGAAAGCTTTAATATCTGCTTAGCAGATCTAGTTATTATTTATTATTATTATTTACCGCGAGGGCCTAGATCTCCATGATGGAAAACAGATATCGATCTGGAATCAGATTTTCTATTGGGAAACCATGTGGTGGCTACTTGATAAAATATTTTTGAAATTTCTGCGCATACCGGAAGTGACCGAACTTTGTACGTTATCTAAAAATTGAAAATCGGCCATAGTTTCGTGAATTCTTTATCCATTTTCAAACAAATTACATTTTTGGAATCCCTGAATCTTTTCTGGGACAATCTATTCTGAGACATTTTTCAATTTCGAACTTTCGTCTATGACTTTTATCGTTTGAAAATTGCAAACATGTTGTTTACGAGACAATTTTTGTTATTTTTCAAAATTTTCAAATTTGACCTACATTTTTGGATACCTGAAGTCCATGCGATTCCAGTAATATAAGTTTCATTCAGAGTTATCGCCCTTTATTTTTCGATTTTTTTCGAATTTTCTTCCCATTTTGTGAGCTCCGGTTTCGGTTTATGGCAGAATTGACGTTTCTGAAACTTCTGGAACATGAAGTTATAGTCCAATACCAACTTATAAAGCAATTTCGACAAGAATCCTTAAACCGGAAGTGCTCGAAATAATGGGCAATATTTTGAAAAAAATGCAAAAAATGGATATTTTGGGGAAAAACGCGATTTCTCTACCCGATATCAATGGATTAAAGAAATTAGGGTACCATTGGACTGCACTAGGATTGTACTATCGTATGATACCCAATTCATACGGATACTATGATCAGGAAGCAAAATATGGCACGCTGAAAATCAAGTATTTTCTGATTTGGAGCGTTTTTGAACGCCTGTATCTCGGAAACTTAACCTGCAATTTTTTTTAAATTTTTTCTATCGAGAGTCCTTTTGGAGGTATTTTGCATGAAGCCATCCAATAAGACTTTGAAATGTCTGGAATAGGATAAAAAAGGGACTGAAAATCGAAAAAAGTCGAAAAATCGTGAAATTTTGGAAAATGCTCTACTGTTTTTTTATTTTAAGAGATTTTTTAAAAAAGGTTCTATATTCAGATAGCTGACCTAATTACGATTCTAACGATGTATAATATGTATGTAATTATTAAAATTTAATTTTCGATATTTTAAATTTTTTGCATTTTTGACACTTTTGAACATAGGATTTCTCAGGGGCATTTTATCTGATCAGATAATGTAATATATCATTACAGAGCCCTGTGGCTATTTTAGTGCCCAAACCGGCTATTAAAACTATTCCGACAATAATAACCATACCGGAAGTATTCAAAAAATGAAAAAAAAGAGTAAAAACATTGTCGCACTTGCGAAAAACTTGATTTCTCTCTTAGGTAATAGCGGACCAAAAGAACTAAAGTGTCGCTGGATAGCCCTATTAATGGACCATCATATGGTATCTAAATAATACGATTTCGATGGTAAGGAAATAAATTATTGTATGCCAAAAATCTAGTATTTTCCAATTTTTTAACATTCTGAGACGCCCTTTTCTCGAAAACGACGCCTACGATTTTTCTTAAACTTTTCTTACTCAAAGTCCTATCGGTTGTCTATATAGGGAATCCAAAATGAAAAGCATTGAAATAATATAAGTGGTCGAAAAATGGCCTCAAACTTTGAAAAAAACTGAAAAATCGTTAAATTTTTGGAAATGCTCTTTAATTTATCTTTTTTTCCAAAACTACTCAATGGATGTTTCTGACACTTCTGGTACAGAAAGTTAAGTATCCAAAGAACTTCGTAAAGCTATCACAACAACGATCGTAAAGCCGGAAGTAGTCGAAAAAATGTCCGATATTTTGAAAAAAAATAATTTTTTTACGAAAACCTTTTTTATTTATGAATGTTTTTTGATGATATTTTACACGGGGTTAAAATATCACCGTACTTGAGCAGAAATGAGAAAAAAAATTGTCTCGGTAATTTGCGTTAGCCGCCATCGGCTAATTTAGTTTTTCGTACCCAGAAAAATTATTTATTGTTCGATTTGTATAAAACAAAGTTCATATGCACCGTGGTCCCAATTGCAATTTTTTTTGTTACGGTGAAATTTTTCTGTCGGCAACGGAAGTGACGTAATATTAACAAAAACTACAATTTTGACAGTTCGGTACCACTTTTTGAAAGAAAATATTATTTTTTTTCAAAACTGATATAACTAAAAGGATGCACCCTGCAAAGGTGCACAAAATCCTTAGCTCATATTTTTAAATTTCAATTTCAATTTCGGGCAATTTCGAATAAAATGTAAAATAAAGTGTAAAATTCAGTTATTTACAATTCATTCACCGTCTTCATATTTTGAAATATTTATTTGTAATTTTCATAAACTCGTAGCAATAATCCAGACGAAGAGAATGTATGCGAAAATTAGTTTGTAATATGAGCAGTTGCCGAGAAATATGCAATTTTGCATGCATCACTTTTCACGTTATTTTGCCTATAAAAGAGTGAATTATTATTCGATTTGCAATATTTTTTTTCCATTTGATGCCTAATGCCAATTTGGACTAGGTCAAGCCAATTTTACATTTTCACTGTGACCGGAAATGACGTCTTTTGGGCAAAAACTGTATTTCTAACCTAAAAAACAAATATTTTATTCAAATGAGTCTGCCTTATAATGTTTTTAAAATTATGATATTTGATTCCCATCAACGAATAGAATGAAGCCATACGACCATACAGATACCACAAAATGGTTTCTAACTTGTACGGTTACAGAGAAATAGGCGATCTTATATAAGTCACTTTTCAAGGTTTTTGGTCTGTAAAAGTGTCAATTATTATTCGATTTTTATAATTTATTTACCATTTGATGCCTTATGCCATTTATGACTTCTATGAACCAAGTTAAAATTTTCAATATCACCGGAAGTAATGTAATTTTTGCAAAAAACGTATTTTTAGCCTTCAAAACAAACATTTTTTTGAAGGGATTTAAATTTATTATTCGTTTAACTTTATAACGTCTGACTCTAATGGGCAGTAAGACTGAATCAATACCATCATATTGATATCAAGAAAAGGCTTCTAGCATGTTCCCTTGTCGAATAATAACCAATTTTCCGAGGGTCACTTTTAAGTTTTTTACCTTCTTAATTTCGGTTTATGGGTTATAGGTTAATTATTTATTGCCCGATATGTATAAAACAAAGTTTGCATTTTGTATGTTGCGAATTTTCGACTTATTTTTCACCTATAAAAATTTCTTTCGGCACCGGAAGTGACGTAATTTTGCCATAATTTACAATTTTGACCGGTCTTTTCGCCAGCAAATATTACTTTTACATATGATAGAGGGTGTCACTGAAGCAAAACAACTAATGTATAGTTTGGTAGCTCAATGGATCGGCTATGGTATAATAAACTTCCTGTATGATTCCTGAAAGCCGGTTCAGTGCTGCTTGCAGGTCTAGTTATTATTATTATTAGGCTTTCAGACTTTCGTCTGAAAGCCTATTGTGATTACTAAAATTATTATTTTTTTTTTTATTATTATTATTATTTACCGCGGGAGCCTATTTCTCTATGATCGAAAAGAGATACCGATTTGCGGTTCATCTTACTATCGGGAAACCAGGTGGTGGCTACTCAATAAAGCAATTTTCAAACTTCTGCGCAGACCGGAAGTGACCGAACTTTGTACGTTGTCAAAAAATTGAAAATTGGCTATAGTTTCATCAATTCTTTTCCCATTTTCAAACAAATCACATTTTTGGAATCCCTGAATCTTTTCTGAGACAATGGCTATCTCACATTTTTCAATTTCGAACATTCGTCTATGACTTTTATCGTTCGAAAATTGAAAACATGTTGTTTACGAGACAATTTTTGTTATTTTTCAAAATTTTCAAATTTGACCTACATTTTTGGATACCTGAAGTCCATCCAATTCTAGAAATATAAGTTTCATTCAGAGTTATCGCCCTTTATTTTTCGATTTTTTTCGAATTTTCTTACCAATTTGTGAGCTGTGGTTTCGTTTTACGGTCGAATTGATGTTTCTGAAAGTTATGGAACATGAAGTTATAGTCCAATACCAACTGATAAAGCAATTTCGACAAGGATCCTTAAACCGGAAGTGGTCGAAATAGTGTGCAATATTTTGAAAAAAATGCAAAAAATGGATGTTTTGGTGGAAAACGTGATTTCTCCGTCCGATATCAACAGATTAAACAAATTAAGGTACCGCTGGATGCCAAGAGGAATGGACTATCGCATGATACCCAAATCACACGGATACTATGAAACGGCAGTAAAATATGGCACGCTGAAAATCAAGTATTTTTTGATTTGGAGCGTTTTTGGACGCCTGTATCTCGATAACTACCCCAGCGATTTTTATGAAACGTTCTCTACCGAGAGTCCTTTCGGTAGTCTTGTGTACGAAACATTCCATTAAGACTTTGAAATATCTGGAATAGGTCAAATAACGGACTGAAAATCGAAAAAGGTCGAAAAATCGTGGAATTTTGGAAAATGCTCTATTATTTTTTTATTTTAAGAGATTTTCTAAAAAAGTTTATATTTTCAGATAGCTGACCTTATTACGATTCTAACGATGTATAATATGTATGTAATTATTAAAATTTAATTTTCGATATTTTAAAATTTTTGCATTTTTGGCACTTTTGAACATAGGATTTCTCAGGGGCATTTTATCTGATCAGATAATGTAATATATCATTACAGAGCCCTGTGGCTATTTTAGTGCCCAAACCGGCTATTAAAACGATTCCGACAATAATAATCATACCGGAAGTATTCAAAAAATGAAACAAAAGAGTAAAAACATTGTCGCACTTGCGAAAAACTTGATTTCTCCCTTAGGTAATAGCGGACCAAAAGAACTAAAGTGTCGCTGGATAGCCCTATTAATGGACCATCATATGGTATCTAAATAATACGATTTCGATGGTAAGAAAATAAATTATTGTATGCCAAAAATCTAGTATTTTCCAATTTTTTAACATTCTGAGACGCCCTTTTCTCGAAAACGACGCCTACGATTTTTCTTAAACTTTTCTTACTCAAAGTCCTATCGGTTGTCTATATAGGGAATCCAAAATGAAAAGCATTGAAATAATATAAGTGGTCGAAAAATGGCCTCAAACTTTGAAAAAAATTGAAAAATCGTTAAATTTTTGGAAACGCTCTTTAATTTATCTTTTTTTCCAAAACTACTCAATGGATGTTTCTGACACTTCTGGTACACAAAGTTAAATATCCAAAGAACTTCGTAAAGCTATCACAACAACGATCGTAAATCCGGAGGTAGTCGAAAAAATGTCCGATATTTTGAAAAAAAATAATTTTTTTACGTAAACCTTTTTTTTTATGAATATTTTTTGATGATATTTTACACAGGGTTAAAATATCATCGTACTTGAGCAGAAATGAGAAAAAAAATTGTCTCGGTAATTAAGTTAGCCGCCATTGGCTAATTTAGTTTTTCGTACCCAGAAAAATTATTTATTGTTCGTTTTGTATAAAACAAAGTTCATATGCACCGCGGTCCCAATTGTGATTTTTTTTGTTACGGTGAAATTTTTCTGTCGGCAACGGAAGTGACGTAATATTAACAAAAACTACAATTTTGACAGTTCGGTACCACTTTTTGAAAGCAAATATTATTTTTTTTCAAAACTGATATAACTAAAAGGATGCACCCTGCAAAGGTGCACAAAATCCTTAGCTCATATTTTTTAATTTCAATTTCATTTTCGGGCAATTTCGAATAAAATGTAAAATAAAGTGTAAAATTCAGTTATTTACAATTCATTCAGCGTCTTCATATTTTGAAATATTTATTTGTAATTTTCATAAACTCGTAGCAATAATCCAGACGAAGAGAATGTATGCGAAAATTAGTTTGTAATATGAGCAGTTGCCGAGAAATATGCAATTTTGCATGCATCACTTTTCACATTATTTTGCCTATAAAAGAGTCAATTATTATTCGATTTGCAATATTTTTTTTCCATTTCATGCCTAATGCCAATTTGGACTAGGTCAAGTCAATTTTACATTTTCACTGTTACCGGAAATGACGTCTTTTGGGCAAAAACTGTATTTCTAACTTAAAAAACAAATATTTTATTCAAATGAGTCTGCCTTATAATGTTTTTAAAATTATGATATTTGATTCCCATCAACGAATAGAATGAAGCCATACGACCATACAGATACCACAAAATGGTTTCTAACTTGTACGGTTACAGAGAAATAGGCGATCTTCTATAAGTCACTTTTCAAGGTTTTGGGTCTGTAAAAGTGTCAATTATTATTCGATTTTTATATTTTATTTACCATTTCATGCCTTATGCTATTTATGACTTCTATGAACCATGTTAAAATTTTCAATATCACCGGAAGTAAGGTAATTTTTGCAAAAAACGTATTTTTAGCCTTTAAAACAAACATTTTTTTGAAGGGATTTATATTTATTATTCGTTTAACTTTATAACGTCTGACTCTAATGGGCAGTAAGACTGAATCAATACCATCATATTGATATCAAGAAAAATCTTCTAGCATGTTCCCTTGTCGAATAATAACCAATTTTCCCAGGGTCACTTTTAAGTTTTTTACCTTCTTAATTTCAGTTTATGGGTTATAGGTTAATTATTTATTGCCCGATATCTATAAAAAAAAAGGTTTGTATTTTGTATGTTGCGAATTTTCGACTTATTTTTCACCTATAAAAATTTCTTTCGGCACCGGAAGTGACGTAATTTTGCCATAATTTACAATTTTGACCGGTCTTATCGCCAGCAAATATTACTTTTACATATGATAGAGGGTGTCACTGAAGCAAAACAACTAATGTATAGTTTGGTAGCTCAATGGATCGGCTATGGTATAATAGACTTCCTGTATGATTCCTGAAAGCCGGTTCAGTGCTGCTTGCAGGTCTAGTTATTAGGCTTTCAGACTTTCGTCTGAAAGCCTATTGAGATTACTAAAATTATTATTTTTTTTATTATTATTATTCTTTACCGCGGGAGCCTATTTCTCTATGATCGAAAAAAGATACCGATTTGCGGTTCATTTTTCTATCGGAAAAACATGTGGTGGTTACTCAATAAAGCAATTTTTAGACTTCTGCGCAGACCGGAAGTGGCCGAATTTTGAACGTTGGTAAGAAATTAAAAAAAGGCCGTGTTTTCGTCAATTCGTTATTTATATTCAAACAAATTACATTTTTAGAAAGCCCGAGGCTTTTCCGAGACAATAGCAATCTCACATTTTTCAATTTCGAACATTCGTCTATGACTTTTATCTTTGGAAAATTGAAAACATGTTGTTTACGAGACAATTTTTGTTATTTTTCAAAATTTTGAAATTTGACCTACATTTTTGGATACCTGAAGTCCATCCAATTCCAGTAATATAAGTTTCATTCAGAGTTATCGCCCTTTATTTTTCGATTTTTTTCGAAATTTCTTCCCATTTTGTGAGCTCGGGTTTCGTTTTATGGCAGAATTGACGTTTCTGAAACTTCTGGAACATGAAGTTATAGTCCAATACCAACAGGTAAAGCAATTTCGACAAAACTCCTTAAACCGGAAGTGGTCGAAATAATGTGCAAAATTTGCAAAAAACCGAAAAAAATGGGTGGTTTTGGGAAAAACGTGATTTCTTCGCTGATATCAACGGATTAAAACGATCAAGGTATCGTTGGGTTGCATGAAAATTGCAGTATCGTATGATATCAAATTCGTACGGATACGATGAGCAGGAAGCAAAATATGGCACGCTGAAAATCAAGTATTTTCTGATTTGGAGCGTTTTTGGATGCCTGTATCTCGAAAACTTTACCTACAATTTTTTTTTAATTTTTTCTATCGAGAGTCCTTTCGGAGGTATTTTGCATGAAGCCATCCAATAAGACTTTGAAATGTCTGGAATAGGATAAAAAAGGGACTGAAAATCGAAAAAAGTCGAAAAATCGTGAAATTTTGGAAAATGCTCTGCTATTTTTTTATTTTAAGAGATTTTCAAAAAAAGATTGTATATTCAGATAGCTGACATAATTACGATTCTAACAATGTATAATATGTATGTAGTTATTGAAATTTAATTTTCGATATTTTAAATTTTTTGCATTTTTGGCACTTTTGAACCTAGGATTTCTCAGGGGCATTTTATCTGATCAGATAATGTAATATATCATTACAGAGCACTGTGGCTATTTTAGTGCCCAAACCGGTTATCAAAACTATACCGACAATAATAACCATACCGGAAGTATTCAAAAAATGAAAAAAAAAAGGTTAAAAACATTGTCGCACTTGCGAAAAACTTGATTTCTCCCTTAGGTAATAGCGGACCAAAAGAACTAAAGTGTCGCTGGATAGCCCTATTAATGGACCATCACATGGTATCTAAATAATACGATATCGATGGTAAGAAAATAAATTATTGTATGCCAAAAATCTAGTATTTTCCGATTTTTTAACATTCTGAGACGCCCTTTTCTCGAAAACGACGCCGCAGATTTTTCTTAAACATTTCTTACTCAAATTCCTATCGGTTGTCTATATAGTGAATCCAAAATGAAAAGCATTGAAATAATATAGGTGGTCCAAAAATGGCATCAAACTTTGAAAAAAATTGAAAAATCGTTAAATTTTTGTAAACGCTCTTTAATTTATCTTTATTTCAAAAACTGCTCAATGGATGTTTCTGACACTTCTGGTACAGAAAGTTAAGTATCCAAAGAACCTCGTAAAGCTATCACAACAACGATCGTAAAACCGGAAGTAGTCGAAAAAATGTCCGATATTTTGGAAAAAATTAATTTTTTTACGAAAATCTTTTTTATTTATGAATATTTTTTGATGATATTTTACACAGGGTTAAAATATCACCCTACTCGAGCAAAAATGAGAAAAAAAATTGTCTCGGTAATTTGCGTTAGCCGCCATCGGCTAATTTAGTTTTTCGTACCCAGAAAAATTATTTATTGTTCGATTTGTATAAAACAAAGTTCATATGCTCCGTGGTCCCAATTGTAATTTTTTTTGTTACTGTGAAATTTTTCTGTCGGCAACGGAAGTGACGTAATATTAACAAAAACTACAATTTTGACAGTTCGGTACCACTTTTTGAAAGCAAATATTATTTTTTTTCAAAACTGATATAACTAAAAGGATGCACCCTGCAAAGGTGCACAAAATCCTTAGCTCATATTTTTAAATTTCAATTTCATTTTCGGGCAATTTCGAATAAAATGTAAAATAAAGTGTAAAATTCAGTTATTCACAATTCATTCAGCGTCTTCATATTTTGAAATGTTTATTTGTAATTTTCACAAACTCGTAGCAATAATCCAGACGAAGAGAATGTACGCGAAAATTAGTTTGTAATATGAGCAGTTGCCGAGAAATATGCAATTTTGCATGCATCACTTTTCACGTTATTTTGCCTATACAAGAGTCAATTATTATTCGATTTGCAATATTTTTTTTCCATTTGATGCCTAATGCCAATTTGGACTAGGTCAAGCCAATTTTACATTTTCACTGTATCGGAAATGACGTCATTTGGGCAAAAACTGTATTTTTAACCTAAAAAACTAATGTTTTATTCAAATGAGTCTGCCTTATAATATTTTTAAAATTATGATATTTGATTCCCATCAACGAATAGAATGAAGCCATACGACCATACAGATACCACAAAATGGTTTCTAACTTGTACGGTTACAGAGAAATAGGCGATCTTCTATAAGTCACTTTTCAAGGTTTTTGGTCTATAAAAGTGTCAATTATTATTCGATTTTTATAATTTTTTTACCATTTTATGCCTTATGCCATTTATGACTTCTATGAACCAAATTAACATTTTCAATATCACCGGAAGTAATGTAATTTTTGCAAAAAACGTATTTTTAGCCGTCAAAACAAACATTTTTTGGAAGGGATTTATATTTATTATTCGTTTAACTTTATAACGTCTGACTCTAATGGGCAGTAAGATTGAATCAATACCATCATATTGATATCAAGAAAAGGCGTCTAGCATGTTCCCTTGTCGAATAATAACCAATTGTCCCAGGGTCACTTTTAAGTTTTTTACCTTCTTAATTTCAGTTTATGGGTTATAGGTTAATTATTTATTGCCCGATATGTATAAAACAAAGTTTGTATTTTATATGTTGCGAATTTCCAACTTATTTTTCACCTATAAAAATTTCTTTCGGCACCGGAAGTGACGTAATTTTGCCATAATTTACAATTTTGACCGGTCTTTTCGCCAGCAAATATTACTTTTACATATGATAGAGGGTGTCACTGAAGCAAAACAACTAAAGTATAGTTTGGTAGCTCAATGGATCGGCTATGGTATAATAAACTTCCTGTATGATTCCTGAAAGCCGGTTCAGTGCTGCTTGCAGGTCTAGTTAGGCTTTCAGACTTTCGTCTGAAAGACTATTGTTTTTACTAAAATTATTATTAAGGTTTCATATTACATATGAAAGCTTATTGTTTCTGTTAAGATTATTATTGTTATTTTTTTTTTGTGTTTTGTCCACAAATCGGATTTCTCAGAATCTAACGATAGGATCGTTCTGAAACTTTTACCTATCCCCCCAAAAATGGGTGGTGGCTGTTGATTAAATATATTTTCAAAACGTTTCACGAATCCGAAATCACCGAATTTTACGAACGAAAAAACTGACAATGCATAGTCGTAACTTTGTTATTTTTTGACCGATTTTACTAATTCTTTTTTCTTTGAATACCATGAAAAAAATCATTTTCATCTGCAGTTTCGCATTTTCCAATTTCGAAAATTCGTCGCTGTGATTTCGAACCGGAAGTTTAGACCAATTTGACAACTTCTTTAATAGTTGTACGATTTTCATGAAATTTAGTATACAAGTAGATCTTACCAATGTGACTTCAAAAATATAATTAGAAATTTTCTAAATTATCTCCCCTTGGTGAAATTAAGGATCAAAGTTTTCAAAAAAATCGTCGAAATATAGGTCAGAATGACCTAATTTTTTTTTTCGATACCAGACAAGGAATTACTGATTCGTACACAAAATATGGAGTTTGTCGATCGAACCGGAAGTGCCACCATCTTTAAACGTGAAAAATCAAAAAGGCTTTTTTGCTATTTTACTTACAGATTCGGGAGTTATATTTTCGGAATCCTTGAAGGAATGCCTAAAAATCTATCGGATCAGAATTTTGATTTAGGTCATGTGATGGTCACAATTTTGAATTGAAAATGAAAAATAGAAGCAATTTGAAAGGCCCGGACTTCGGAACACAATAACTCTCCTTCTAATTAAGCTAGAATGTTCAAACTTGGTGTAGACGTTCACTAGGTTAATGTTATGATTGAGTTCAAAGATGAGCATTTTCTGCTTAGGGTAAGCAGAGATAAGCATGCTGATTTGTTGATTCTTTAGGGCACGATAACTTCGGTTATAATGAAGGGAGGGCGGTGAAACTTTTGTCAATAGAGAGTCTAATAGGTAGCCTGTTGTGTGAAATGATTGTATCATTTTTTTTAAATATCAGGGATAGCCGAAAAAAAGAGATTGAAAATCCAAAAAGTCGTATTTTTACAATTTTGAGCATGTTTAGAGGTCTTTCTCGTAAAGTCAACATACTATTTTTTGGGAACTTCTTCTACAAAGAGTCTTATTGGTAGTCTTTTATATGAAACCATCGATCAACAGTCCAACATATCAGGAGTAGAAGAACAAAAGGATCGAACATTGAAAACGGCACCCTTTCATTGTTGAGCGAAACATGAAGTGTGGGTGACTACAATCTACGCATTTAGTCATCGTATAGAGCTTATTCAACAGTATCGAATTCCAACTGCTTAGGGATATTTTACGTGCACTCCAATGTGTAGACGGGACCTTGGTTTTTCGTCCCATCCGAAGGACTAGACAGCTGTGCTTGTCAGGCCCTCCGTTCTGCCTTACTGACAAGGGAACCACGCCGGGAAATCGAGATGAACTTTCTCTGTGCAGAACTTTCAATTCAGGCAAAACGTTTATTGCATACGATTAAGCTGGTCAGTTGGAGCTTATTTTCAAAAGTTTTGTAATAATCGGTTGGTAATTAAAGTACCATGCACATTAAACTGTTAAAACAGAAAATTTCGCCCGGTTGAAATGTTTCTTGCTATAAGTCAGCAATTTTCCGAATTCAGGGAGGCTGGATGGCTGAATGGTTAGCATGTGCTCGCTGTATCGTAACCTTTGTCATTGAGTCAACAGGCGTCGTTTCGATCTCCAGGTTGCACGTGACATGGTGTATGATGTCCAACCTCGTGGGTTTTCTCCGTGTTCTTCGGTTTCCTCCTAACGGCTAAAGACCAGTACGTGCAAGGGGAGTTTTTAAATAAAATTAAAAAACATATGTTAGTCCCGAAATGACCTAGTTTGTGTCGAATGGACGTTAGGCCGCATTTCTCTCTTTCTCTTTTTAAAGTTTTGTAATAATCGGTTGGTAATCAAAGGTACTGTTAAAGTGATAAAACAGAAAATTTGGCCCGGTTGTAATGTTTCTCACTTTAAATTCAGCAATTTGTCGATTTTAAGGGGCAAACGTTTATTGCGAACGATTAAGCTGGTCAGGGGGAGCTTATTTTTAAAAGTTTTGTAATATTCGGTTGATAACTAAAGGTACCGTGCAAATTAAACTGTTAAAATAGAAAATTTGGCCCGGTTGAAATGTTTCTCGCTGTAGGTCAGCAATTTGCCGATTTTAGGGAGGTTGCGTGGCTGAATGGTTAGCACGTGCGCTCTGTATCATAACGTCTGTCATTGAGTCAACTGTCCTTGTTTCGATTTCTTGGTTGTACGTGACAAGGAGTATGGTCGCCTTACCAACCTCGTAGGCCGTAACGCCGCTGCCCGGGTAAAATTTCCCTCATTGCACACTTTATGGCGTATGCCCGTCTTCATTAGCCCATTGTAGGAGCAGACAGTGGATAAATATTTTTCTGGTTCTAGCAATTATTTAATTTCTGCATAGAAATCTCTGGCCAGTATTTTTTTTATTGCAGAGTGCCATTCTTGTATATTGCAGTCTATGACCCTTTGTTTAAAACATGCTTAAGAAGTCGTCACGATTTCCTACTTATAACCAAACATATTGGAAACCATAATTATATAACATATCTTGGAAGCCCGATTACAGCTATACAAGTTTCAGTTATTTCCCTTTAGTTTAAAGATTATTTTTTTGCCCGGGTGCAATGTTTCTCACTACATTTAAATTTGTAACTTTGTGAGTTTTTGACCGATTTTGATATTATGTCTTTATAATTTTCCAAATCTACATATTTAACGTACATATTCAAACATCCCGATTACAGCAACACAAGTATCAGTTATTTCCCTTTAGTTTTCAGATTACTCAATGTTTCATACTATATTTAGACTTGTAACTTCGCGAGTTTTTGACCAATTTTGATAGTTTGTTATTCTTATCCTTTTATTTGAGATACTTGATATAATCGATGACACGTGACGATGAATATGAAAGCTTTCATATCTGCATGGGACAGTAGCAGATCTAGTTATTTATTATTATTATTTTATTTTTCGGGGGAGCCTATTTCTCAGCGCCTGTAACAGATACCGATCTGGGACCTAATTCTCCATGGGGAAACCATGTGTTGGCTACTTGATAAACTATTTTTGAAACTTCTGCGCAGACCGGAAGTGGTCGAATTTTGTGCTGTGTCAAAAAATTAAAAAACGGTCGTAGATTCGTCAATTATGTACCTATTTTCATACAAATGACATTTTCGGAAACCTTGAGTCTTTTCTCGGACGATAGCAGTTGAAAATTTCGATATTTCGAAACTTCATCGTTGACTTCTTGCGATCGAAAAATGGAAAATTTTATTTGAGAGACAATTTTTGTTATTTTTCAAAATTTTCAAATTTGACCTACATTTTTGGATACCTGAAGGCAATCTGGTTCCAGTAATATAAGTTTCATTCCGAGTTATCGCCCTTTATTTTTCGATTTTTTTCGAATTTTCTTCACATTTTGTGAGCTTAAGTTTCGTTTTACGGCCGGATCAACGTTTCTCAAATTCCTGATACATGAAGCAATATTGTCAAACCACCGTTTAAAGCAATTTCAACAACAATCCGTAAACCGGAAGTAGTCGAAATAATATGCGATATTTTGAAAAAAACGTGAAAAATTGGTGTCTTGGGTAAAAACACGATTTCTCCGTCCGATATCAACGGATTAAACAAATTAAGGTATCATTTGGTCTAGCGGTGATTGGACCACTGAATGATACCCAATTCGTACGGATACGATGAGCTGGAAGCAAAATATGGCACGCTGAAAATCAAGTATTTTCTGATTTGGAGCGTTTTTGGACGCCTTTATCTCGAAAACTGCTCCAGCGATTTTTCTTAAACTTTCTCTATTAAGAGACCCTTCGATGGTCTTTAGCATGAAGCATCACATTACAATCTTCCAATAATTGGAATAAGACAAAAAAGGGATTGAAAATCGAAAAAAGTCCAAAAATCGTGAAATTTTGGAAAATGCTCTACTATTTTTTTATTTTAAGAGATTTTAAAAAAACAGATATATATTTAAAAAGCTGACCTAATTACGATTCTAATGATGTATAATATGTATGCAGTTATTGAAATTTAATTTTCAATATTTTGACATTTTGACATTTTTAACACTTTTGAACATAGGATTTCTCAGAAATATTTTATTTGATCGTATAGTGTCGTATATCATTAGGGAGCCCTGTTCCCATGCAAACTCCAAAACTGGATGCGAAAACTACTCGACAATGATTCGTATACCGGAAGTAGTTCAAAAAACGACAAAAAATGTAAAAAAGATGAAAAAAAATTGGAGCTCTTGCCAAAAGTTCGAATTCTCCGTCACATATTAGCGGACCAAAACAATTAAAGTGTCGTTGGATAGTTCCATTAATAGACGATCGTATAACATCTAAATAACACGAATTTGATTCTTAGGAAATAAATTATGGTACGCCGAAAACTAAGTATTTTCCGTTTTGGAGCATTCTGAGACGCCTTTTTCTCGAAAACGACGCCTACGATTTTTCTTAAATATTTTTTACTCAGAGTCCTATCGGTGGCCTAGCGTGTGCATCTAATAATAAAAGCGTTGCAATATTATAGGTGGTCCAAAAATGACCTCAATCTTTGAAAAAAGTTGAAAAATCATTAAATTATTGAAAATGCTCTTTTATTTATCTTTTTTTCGAAAATTACTCAATGAATGTTTCTGACATTTCTGGTACAGGAAGTTAAGTATCTAATCAACTTGTTAAAGCTATTCCGACAATGATCGTAAAACCGGAAGTAGTCGAAAAAATCTCCGATATTTTGACTTTTTTTTACATTTTTACAGAAAACTTTTTTATTTATGAATATTTTTTGATGGTAGTTTACACAGAGTTAAAGTATCACCCTACTTGAGCAGAAGTGAGAAAGAATTTTGTCTCAGTAATTTTCTTTAGTCGCCATTGGCTAATTTAGTTTTTCGTACCTACATTAATTATTTATTGTTCGATTTGTATAAAACAAAGTGCATATGCTCCGTGGTCTAAATTGTAATTTTTTTTGTTACCGTGAATTTTTTCTGCACGCAACGGAAGTGGCGTAATATTAACAAAAACTACAATTTTGACAGTTCAGTACCACTTTTTGAAAGCAAATATTATTTTTTTCGAAATCTGATATAGCAAAAAGAATGCGCGCTGTAAAGGGGCATAAATCGTTAGCTCAGATTTTTTAATTTCAATTTCATTTTCGGGCAATTTCGAATAAATGTAAAAAAAAGTGTAACAATCAGTTATTTACAACCCATTCAACGTCTTCATATTTTGAACTATTTATTCGTAACTTTCATAAACTCGTAGTAATAATCCAGACGAGGAGAATGTATGCAAAAAATAGTTCGTAATATGAGCAATTGCCGAGAAATATGCAATTTTGCATGCATCACTTTTCACGTTATTTTGCCTATAAAAGAGTAAATTATTATCCGATTTTCAATATTTTTTTTCATTCGATGCTTAATGCCAATTTGGACTAGTTTAAACCAATTTTACAGTTTCACTGCTACCGGAAATGACGTCATTTTGGCAAAAACTGTATTTTTAACCTACAAAACAAATATTTTATTCAAATGTGTCTTTTTTATAATATTTTTAAAATTATGATATTTGAATCCCATCACCGAATAGCATGAACCCATACGATCATACAGATACCACAAAAAAGTTTCTAACTTGTACGGTTGCCGAGAAATAGACGATTTTCTACAAGTCACTTTTCAAGCTTTTTGCTCTATAAAAGTGTCAATTATTATTCAATTTTCATACAATTTTCATACAATTTTCACCATTTGATGCCTTATGTCATTTATGATTGCATTAAACTAATTTAAGATTTTTATTATCACCGGAAGTAATGTCTTTTTTGCAAAAACCGTATTTTTAGACTTCATAACAAATATTTTTTTTAAGTGTATTATATTTTTTTTTTTTGTTTAACGTTATAATGTTTGATTATAATGGTCATTTAGATTGGATCAATACAATCATATTGATGTCAAAAAATTGCTTCTAGCATATTCCCTTGTCGAGAAATAACCAATTTTCTCAGGATCACTTTTTAAGTTTTTTCACCTTTTTAATTTCAATTAATGGGATCTAGGTTTAGTGTTTATTGCCTGATACGTATAAAACAAATTTTGTATGTTTCTATGTTTCATGTTGCAAATTCTCAACTTATTTGCTGTCGATAATGATTTCTTTTGGCACCGGATGTGACGTAATTTTGCCAGATTTTACAATTTTGACCGATCTTTTCGCAAGCAAATATTACTTTTACAAGTCTGATAGAGGGTGTCATTGAATCAAAAAAAAAATACAGTATCGTTTGGTAGCTGGATAGATCGGCTATTGTATGACGTATTTCCTGTCTGATTCCTGAAAGCCGATTCAGTGCTGTGGAGGAAATGCAGCAGGTTGGACTGGCAACCTAGTCCTTGTCATGTACATTTGGACATCCCCTCCCCTCCTTAAACATGTGTACATAGGACCTCGGTTTCGCATCTACTCTGATTTACTATTCTAGGGCACCATCCCTACACCTTTGACAAGGGAGGAATTATGTTGACAAATCTGAATATTGCAAGGGTGCTCTTTTCGTAACGAAAAATCCATAACATCATAGTGTTATACTGAAGAACAATCTATACATTAGTAGTAATTTGTATATTATAACTTTGGTAGGATTAACTGAAGTTAATCTCATCAATTAATTAGCACCTTAGTGCCAGCTAGTGGATAGGAGATTAAGATTATTGTTGATTGGGTAATCATCAAAGCAGCCGCCACAGTTGTACGTGTGTTCATTTAACGCGTGAATTAAAATAAGATTTTGGGTGTACGTAGTATAGTATTTTCAGATACCGTAACGTTATCAAAATATGAGTCCCTATAGATAGCTGTCAATTTAATAGCCAAGTAAAGCTTACGTTCACTTTCGTGCATTTTGGCTTTGATGTAATTAAGCATTGGTAGGTTCGAGAATCGTCGCATTTCGGCTCGTTGGTCGTTCTCATTTTTTCGACCCATGGTCATAAGAACATTGATATCCAATACCCATTCCTTATTTTACATGCCGTATGAAGAAGCGACAGTTAACAGAATTCAGCTATCGATAAAATTCCCCTCGAAAAGAAAATTATTGGCCATTTTTATTTCCATTTAAGGCCTATAAATTATTTTTTAAAGATGGTATGAGATATTATTCGCAGTAAATAATGAGTTTTTATTTCCATTTAAGGCCTATAAATTATTTTTTAAAGATGGTATGAGATATTATTCGCAGTAAATAATGAGTTGTCGACGGCTTTATCATTGACCCGTGACAGTTGATTATTATTACTCAACGACACACACCCGCTTGCCGATTAATTTACATAATCAGCTACATGGTTTTGATTAACACTCAACGGCAATCTGTATACGATCAGAATTAAAATTTTTTCGGTCACTTATCAGAGTGAATCGCATGTAGGTACGCAAAAACATTATTGCCTAAACCAAATATTTATCGCCCGCTCAGTCAGCCACGTAATCATAATGCTTTTCACGCGATGTCTGGGCCAATCAGCAAATGAGTTGCTTAGACAGCATGGTCACATGGTGTTTGTTTATATTTTCTAGGGGTTTTAAAACTCGAGCGTGTCCGTCAAAATCAATTCAGCGATAATATTTTGATAATATTTGACATCTGCAGATTCTCTGTTTTACAACGATGCCATTTATTATGCAAGAGGAATGATCGGTCGTTCCATAGCGAGCGAAGAAACATAACTAATTTCGCCGAGAATTCTAAGAAATAGGACAGATTTAAAAATACGGTACTCTTACAAAACGTTCAAATAAAGTGTTCTAAAATCTTTTATTGCTATTTTGATCTTTTGTGTCGATAGATAGTATATTTATAGACTCATTTTTGAGAACATCTCATCAATATTTTTACTAATTGGCCTCTACTCCAAAATTAGATTTTGCGCGATCCGACTCAAGATGGCGTGTTCAATGACAAATATTACGGGACGCTGAAGATCTAGTATTTTCCTTTTTGGACTTTTATATGATATCAGAATGATACAAATTCGATGGTTATGCAATAGATTATGAGATGCCGAAAATGTAGTATTTTCCTCTTTTTTTGGAGCCTTTTCAGACTCGTTTATCTCGAAAACTACTTCTATTTCACTTCTTAAACTTCTGTTACCCCGAGTCCTATCGGTCGTTTAGAGTATAAAGGTAAATTTAAAAGCATGGCAATGATATAAAGGACCCTGAAAGCCGATTCAGCACTGCTATGCAGGTCTAGTTAGGCTTTCAGACTTTCGTCTGAAAGCCTATTGAGATTACTAAAATTATTATTATTATTATTATTATTATTTACCGCGAGGGCCTAGATCTCCATGATCGAAAACAGATATCGATCTGGAATTAGCTTTTCTATCGGGAAACCATGTGGTGGCTACTTGATAAAATATTTTTGAAATTTCTGCGCATACCGGAAGTGACCGAACTTTGTACTTTCTCTAAAAATTGAAAATCGGCTATAATTTCGTCAATTCTTTATCCATTTTCAAACAAATTACATTTTTAGAATCCCTGAATCTTTTCTGAGACAATGGCTATCTCACTTTTTTCAATTTCGAACATTCATCTATGACTTTTATAGTTCGAAATTTGAAAACATGTTGTTTACGAGACAATTTTTGTTATTTTTCAAAATTTTCAAATTTGACCTACATTTTTGGATACCTGAAGTCCATCCGATTCCAGTAATATAAGTTTCATTCCGAGTTATCGCCCTTTATTTTTCGATTTTTTTCGAATTTTCTTCCCATTTTGTGAGCTCGGGTTTCGTTTTATGGCAGAATTGACGTTTCTGAAACTTCTGGAACATGAAGTTATAGTCCAATACCAACTTATAAAGCAATTTCGACAAGAATCCTTAAACCGGAAGTGGTCGAAATAATGTGCAATATTTTGAAAAAAATGCAAAAAATGGATATTTTTGGGGAAAACGCTATTTCTCCGTCCGATATCAATGGATTAAACGAATGAAGGTACCGTTTGATGGCACGATTGTTGGACTATCATATGATACCCCATTCATACGGATACTATGAACAGACAGCAAAATATGGCACGCTGAAAATCAAGTATTTTCTGATTTGGAGCGTTTTTGGACGCCCGTATCTCGAAAACTTAACCTGCAATTTTTTTTAAATTTTTTCTATCGAGAGTCCTTTTGGAGGTATTTTGCATGAAGCCATCCAATAGGACTTTGAAATGTCTGAAATAGGATAAAAAAGAGACTGAAAATCGAAAAAAGTCGAAAAATCGTGAAATTTTGGAAAATGCTCTACTATTTTTTTATTTTAAGAGATTTTTAAAAAAAGGTTGTATATTCAGATAGCTGACCTAATTACGATTCTAACGATGTATAATATGTATGTAATTATTAAAATTTAATTTTCGATATTTTAAATTTTTTGCATTTTTGGCACTTTTGAACATAGGATTTCTCAAGGGCATTTTATCTGATCAGATAATGTAATATATCATTACAGAGCCCTGTGGCTATTTTAGTGCCCAAACCGGCTATTAGAACTATTCCGACAATAATAACCATACCGGAAGTATTCAAAAAATGAAAAAAAAAGAGTAAAAACATTGTCGCACTTGCGAAAAACTTGATTTCTCCCTTAGGTAATAGCGGACCAAAAGAACTAAAGTGTCTCTGGATAGCCCTATTAATGGACCATCATATGGTATCTAAATAATACGATTTCGATGGTAAGGAAATAAATTATTGTATGCCAAAAATCTAGTATTTTCCGATTTTTTAACATTCTGAGACGCCCTTTTCTCGAAAACGACGCCTACGATTTTTTTTAAACTTTTCTTACTCAAAGTCCTGTCAGTTGTCTATATAGGGAATCCAAAATGAAAAGCATTGAAATAATATAAGTGGTCGAAAAATGGCCTCAAACTTTGAAAAAAATTGAAAAATCGTTAAATTTTTGAAAACGCTCTTTAATTTATCTTTTTTTCCAAAACTACTCAATGGATGTTTCTGACACTTCTGGTACAGAAAGTTAAGTATCCAAAGGACTTCGTAAAGCTATCACAACAACGATCGTAAAACCGGAAGTAGTCGAAAAAATGTCCGATATTTTGAAAAAAAAATTTTTTTTTACGAAAACCTTTTTTATTTATGAATATTTTTTGATCATATTTTACACAGGGTTAAAATATCATCGTACTTGAGCAGGAATGAGAAAAAAAATCGTCTCGGTAATTTGCGTTAACCGCCATCGGCTAATTTAGTTTTTCGTACCCAGAAAAATTATTTATTGTTCGATTTGTATAAAACAAAGTTCATATGCACCATGGTCCCAATTGTAATTTTTTTTGTTACGGTGAAATTTTTCTGTCGGCAACGGAAGTGACGTAATATTAACAAAAACTACAATTTTGACAGTTCGGTACCACTTTTTGAAAGCAAATATTATTTTTTTTCAAAACTGATATAACTAAAAGGATGCACCCTGCAAAGGTGCACAAAATCCTTAGCTCATACTTTTTAATTTCAATTTCATTTTCGGGCAATTTCGAATAAAATGTAAAATAAAGTGTAAAATTCAGTTATTTACAATTCATTCAGCGTCTTCATATTTTGAAATATTTATTTGTAATTCTCATAAACTCGTAGCAATAATCCAGACGAAGAGAATGTATGCGAAAATTAGTTTGTAATATGAGCAGTTGCCGAGAAATATGCAATTTTGCATGCATCCCTTTTCACGTTATTTTGCCTATAAAAGAGTCAATTATAATTCGATTTGCAATATTTTTTTTTCCATTTGATGCCTAATGCCAATTTGGACTAGGTCAAGTCAATTTTACATTTTCACTGTGACCGGAAATCACGTCTTTTGGGCAAAAACTGTATTTCTAACCTAAAAAACAAATATTTTATTCAAATGAGTCTGCCTTATAATGTTTTTAAAATTATGATATTTGATTCCCATCAACGAATAGAATGAAGCCATACGACCATACAGATACCACAAAATGGTTTCTAACTTGTACGGTTACAGAGAAATAGGCGATCTTCTATAAGTCACTTTTCAAGGTTTTGGGTCTGTAAAAGTGTCAATTATTATTCGATTTTTATATTTTATTTACCATTTCATGCCTTATGCTATTTGTGACTTCTATGAACCAAGTTAAAATTTTCAATATCACCGGAAGTAATGTAATTTTTGCAAAAAACGTATTTTTAGCCTTTAAAACAAACATTTTTTTTGAAGGGATTTATATTTATTATTCGTTTAACTTTACAACGTCTGACTCTAATGGGCAGTAAGACTGAATCAATACCATCATATTGATATCAAGAAAAATCTTCTAGCATGTTCCCTTGTCGAATAATAACCAATTTTCCGAGGGTCACTTTTAAGTTTTTTACCTTCTTAATTTCAGTTTATGGGTTATAGGTTAATTATTTATTGCCCGATATCTATAAAAAAAAAAGTTTGTATTTTGTATGTTGCGAATTTTCGACTTATTTTTCACCTATAAAAATTTCTTTCGGCACCGGAAGTGACGTAATTTTGCCATAATTTACAATTTTGACCGGTCTTTTCGCCAGCAAATATTACTTTTACATATGATAGAGGGTGTCACTGAAGCAAAACAACTAAAGTATACTTTGGTAGCTCAATGGATCGGCTATGGTATAAGAAACTTCCTGTATGATTCCTGAAAGCCGGTTCAGTGCTGCTTGCAGGTCTAGTTATTATTATTATTATTATTTACCGCGAGGGCCTAGATCTCCATGATCGAAAACAGATATCGATCTGGAATTAGCTTTTCTATCGGGAAACCATGTGGTGGCTACTTGATAAAATATTTTTGAAATTTCTGCGCATACCGGAAGTGACCGAACTTTGTACTTTCTCTAAAAATTGAAAATCGGCTATAATTTCGTCAATTCTTTATCCATTTTCAAACAAATTACATTTTTAGAATCCCTGAATCTTTTCTGAGACAATGGCTATCTCACTTTTTTCAATTTCGAACATTCATCTATGACTTTTATAGTTCGAAATTTGAAAACATGTTGTTTACGAGACAATTTTTGTTATTTTTCAAAATTTTCAAATTTGACCTACATTTTTGGATACCTGAAGTCCATCCGATTCCAGTAATATAAGTTTCATTCCGAGTTATCGCCCTTTATTTTTCGATTTTTTTCGAATTTTCTTCCCATTTTGTGAGCTCGGGTTTCGTTTTATGGCAGAATTGACGTTTCTGAAACTTCTGGAACATGAAGTTATAGTCCAATACCAACTTATAAAGCAATTTCGACAAGAATCCTTAAACCGGAAGTGGTCGAAATAATGTGCAATATTTTGAAAAAAATGCAAAAAATGGATATTTTTGGGGAAAACGCTATTTCTCCGTCCGATATCAATGGATTAAACGAATGAAGGTACCGTTTGATGGCACGATTGTTGGACTATCATATGATACCCCATTCATACGGATACTATGAACAGACAGCAAAATATGGCACGCTGAAAATCAAGTATTTTCTGATTTGGAGCGTTTTTGGACGCCCGTATCTCGAAAACTTAACCTGCAATTTTTTTTAAATTTTTTCTATCGAGAGTCCTTTTGGAGGTATTTTGCATGAAGCCATCCAATAGGACTTTGAAATGTCTGAAATAGGATAAAAAAGAGACTGAAAATCGAAAAAAGTCGAAAAATCGTGAAATTTTGGAAAATGCTCTACTATTTTTTTATTTTAAGAGATTTTTAAAAAAAGGTTGTATATTCAGATAGCTGACCTAATTACGATTCTAACGATGTATAATATGTATGTAATTATTAAAATTTAATTTTCGATATTTTAAATTTTTTGCATTTTTGGCACTTTTGAACATAGGATTTCTCAAGGGCATTTTATCTGATCAGATAATGTAATATATCATTACAGAGCCCTGTGGCTATTTTAGTGCCCAAACCGGCTATTAGAACTATTCCGACAATAATAACCATACCGGAAGTATTCAAAAAATGAAAAAAAAAGAGTAAAAACATTGTCGCACTTGCGAAAAACTTGATTTCTCCCTTAGGTAATAGCGGACCAAAAGAACTAAAGTGTCTCTGGATAGCCCTATTAATGGACCATCATATGGTATCTAAATAATACGATTTCGATGGTAAGGAAATAAATTATTGTATGCCAAAAATCTAGTATTTTCCGATTTTTTAACATTCTGAGACGCCCTTTTCTCGAAAACGACGCCTACGATTTTTTTTAAACTTTTCTTACTCAAAGTCCTGTCAGTTGTCTATATAGGGAATCCAAAATGAAAAGCATTGAAATAATATAAGTGGTCGAAAAATGGCCTCAAACTTTGAAAAAAATTGAAAAATCGTTAAATTTTTGAAAACGCTCTTTAATTTATCTTTTTTTCCAAAACTACTCAATGGATGTTTCTGACACTTCTGGTACAGAAAGTTAAGTATCCAAATGACTTCGTAAAGCTATCACAACAACGATCGTAAAACCGGAAGTAGTCGAAAAAATGTCCGATATTTTGAAAAAAAAATTTTTTTTTACGAAAACCTTTTTTATTTATGAATATTTTTTGATCATATTTTACACAGGGTTAAAATATCATCGTACTTGAGCAGGAATGAGAAAAAAAATCGTCTCGGTAATTTGCGTTAACCGCCATCGGCTAATTTAGTTTTTCGTACCCAGAAAAATTATTTATTGTTCGATTTGTATAAAACAAAGTTCATATGCACCATGGTCCCAATTGTAATTTTTTTTGTTACGGTGAAATTTTTCTGTCGGCAACGGAAGTGACGTAATATTAACAAAAACTACAATTTTGACAGTTCGGTACCACTTTTTGAAAGCAAATATTATTTTTTTTCAAAACTGATATAACTAAAAGGATGCACCCTGCAAAGGTGCACAAAATCCTTAGCTCATACTTTTTAATTTCAATTTCATTTTCGGGCAATTTCGAATAAAATGTAAAATAAAGTGTAAAATTCAGTTATTTACAATTCATTCAGCGTCTTCATATTTTGAAATATTTATTTGTAATTCTCATAAACTCGTAGCAATAATCCAGACGAAGAGAATGTATGCGAAAATTAGTTTGTAATATGAGCAGTTGCCGAGAAATATGCAATTTTGCATGCATCCCTTTTCACGTTATTTTGCCTATAAAAGAGTCAATTATAATTCGATTTGCAATATTTTTTTTTCCATTTGATGCCTAATGCCAATTTGGACTAGGTCAAGTCAATTTTACATTTTCACTGTGACCGGAAATCACGTCTTTTGGGCAAAAACTGTATTTCTAACCTAAAAAACAAATATTTTATTCAAATGAGTCTGCCTTATAATGTTTTTAAAATTATGATATTTGATTCCCATCAACGAATAGAATGAAGCCATACGACCATACAGATACCACAAAATGGTTTCTAACTTGTACGGTTACAGAGAAATAGGCGATCTTCTATAAGTCACTTTTCAAGGTTTTGGGTCTCTAAAAGTGTCAATTATTATTCGATTTTTATATTTTATTTACCATTTCATGCCTTATGCTATTTGTGACTTCTATGAACCAAGTTAAAATTTTCAATATCACCGGAAGTAATGTAATTTTTGCAAAAAACGTATTTTTAGCCTTTAAAACAAACATTTTTTTTGAAGGGATTTATATTTATTATTCGTTTAACTTTACAACGTCTGACTCTAATGGGCAGTAAGACTGAATCAATACCATCATATTGATATCAAGAAAAATCTTCTAGCATGTTCCCTTGTCGAATAATAACCAATTTTCCGAGGGTCACTTTTAAGTTTTTTACCTTCTTAATTTCAGTTTATGGGTTATAGGTTAATTATTTATTGCCCGATATCTATAAAAAAAAAAGTTTGTATTTTGTATGTTGCGAATTTTCGACTTATTTTTCACCTATAAAAATTTCTTTCGGCACCGGAAGTGACGTAATTTTGCCATAATTTACAATTTTGACCGGTCTTTTCGCCAGCAAATATTACTTTTACATATGATAGAGGGTGTCACTGAAGCAAAACAACTAAAGTATACTTTGGTAGCTCAATGGATCGGCTATGGTATAAGAAACTTCCTGTATGATTCCTGAAAGCCGGTTCAGTGCTGCTTGCAGGTCTAGTTATTATTATTATTTACCGCGAGGGCCTAGATCTCCATGATCGAAAACAGATATCGATCTGGAATTAGCTTTTCTATCGGGAAACCATGTGGTGGCTACTTGATAAAATATTTTTGAAATTTCTGCGCATACCGGAAGTGACCGAACTTTGTACTTTCTCTAAAAATTGAAAATCGGCCATAGTTTCGTCAATTCTTTATCCATTTTCAAACAAATTACATTTTTGGAATCCCTGAATCTTTTCTGAGACAATGGCTATCTCACATTTTTCAATTTCGAACATTCGTCTATGATTTTTATCGTTCGAAAATTGAAAACATGTTGTTTACGAGACAATTTTTGTTATTTTTCAAAATTTTCAAATTTGACCTACATTTTTGGATACCTGAAGTCCATCCGATTCCAGTAATATAAGTTTCATTCAGAGTTATCGCCCTTTATTTTTCGATTTTTTTCGAATTTTCTTCCCATTTTGTGAGCTCGGGTTTCGTTTTATGGCAGAATTGACGTTTCTGAAACTTCGGGAACATTAAGTTATAGTCCAATACCAACTTATAAAGCAATTTCGACAAGAATCCTTAAACCGGAAGTGGTCGAAATAATGCGCAATATTTTGAAAAAAATGCAAAAAATGGATATTTTTGGGGAAAACGCTATTTCTCCGTCGCGATATCAATGGATTAAACGAATGAAGGTACCGTTTGATGGCACGATTGTTGGACTATCATATGATACCCCATTCATACGGATACTATGAACAGACAGCAAAATATGGCACGCTGAAAATCAAGTATTTTCTGATTTGGAGCGTTTTTGGACGCCTGTATCTCGGAAACTTAACCTGCAATTTTTTTTAAATTTTTTCTATCGAGAGTCCTTTTGGAGGTATTTTGCATGAAGCCATCCAATAAGACTTTGAAATGTCTGGAATAGGATAAAAAAGGGACTGAAAATCGAAAAAAGTCGAAAAATCGTGAAATTTTGGAAAATGCTCTACTATTTTTTTATTTTAAGAGATTTTTTTTAAAAAGTTGTATATTCAGATAGCTGACCTAATTACGATTCTAACGATGTATAATATGTATGTAATTATTAAAATTTAATTTTCGATATTTTAAATTTTTTGCATTTTTGACACTTTTGAACATAGGATTTCTCAGGGGCATTTTATCTGATCAGATAATGTAATATATCATTACAGAGCCCTGTGGCTATTTTAGTGCCCAAACCGGCTATTAAAACTATTCCGACAATAATAACCATACCGGAAGTATTCAAAAAATGAAAAAAAAGAGTAAAAACATTGTCGCACTTGCTAAAAACTTGATTTCTCTCTTAGGTAATAGCGGACCAAAAGAACTAAAGTGTCGCTGGATAGCCCTATTAATGGACCATCATATGGTATCTAAATAATACGATTTCGATGGTAAGGAAATAAATTATTGTATGCCAAAAATCTAGTATTTTCCAATTTTTTAACATTCTGAGACGCCCTTTTCTCGAAAACGACGCCTACGATTTTTCTTAAACTTTTCTTACTCAAAGTCCTATCGGTTGTCTATATAGTGAATCCAAAATGAAAAGCATTGAAATATTATAAGTGGTCGAAAAATGGCCTCAAACTTTGAAAAAAACTGAAAAATCGTTAAATTTTTGGAAACGCTCTTTAATTTATCTTTTTTTCCAAAACTACTCAATGGATGTTTCTGACACTTCTGGTACAGAAAGTTAAGTATCCAAAGAACTTCGTAAAGCTATCACAACAATGATCGTAAAGCCGGAAGTAGTCGAAAAAATGTCCGATATTTTGAAAAAAAATAATTTTTTTACGAAAACCTTTTTTATTTATGAATATTTTTTGATGATATTTTACACGGGGTTAAAATATCACCGTACTTGAGCAGAAATGAGAAAAAAAAATGTCTCGGTAATTTGCGTTAGCCGCCATCGGCTAATTTAGTTTTTCGTACCCAGAAAAATTATTTATTGTTCGATTTGTATAAAACAAAGTTCATATGCACCGTGGTCCCAATTGCAATTTTTTTTGTTATGGTGAAATTTTTCTGTCGGCAACGGTAGTGACGTAATATTAACAAAAACTACAATTTTGACAGTTCGGTACCACTTTTTGAAAGCAAATATTATTTTTTTTCAAAACTGATATAACTAAAAGGATGCACCCTGCAAAGGTGCACAAAATCCTTAGCTCATATTTTTAAATTTCAATTTCAATTTCGGGCAATTTCGAATAAAATGTAAAATAAAGTGTAAAATTCAGTTATTTACAATTCATTCAGCGTCTTCATATTTTGAAATATTTATTTGTAATTTTCATAAACTCGTAGCAATAATCCAGACGAAGAGAATGTATGCGAAAATTAGTTTGTAATATGAGCAGTTGCCGAGAAATATGCAATTTTGCATGCATCACTTTTCACGTTATTTTGCCTATAAAAGAGTGAATTATTATTCGATTTGCAATACTTTTTTTCCATTTGATGCCTAATGCCAATTTGGACTAGGTCAAGCCAATTTTACATTTTCACTGTGACCGGAAATGACGTCTTTTGGGCAAAAACTGTATTTCTAACCTAAAAAACAAATATTTTATTCAAATGAGTCTGCCTTATAATGTTTTTAAAATTATGATATTTGATTCCCATCAACGAATAGAATGAAGCCATACGACCATACAGATACCACAAAATGGTTTCTAACTTGTACGGTTACAGAGAAATAGGCGATCTTCTATAAGTCACTTTTCAAGGTTTTTGGTCTGTAAAAGTGTCAATTATTATTCGATTTTTATAATTTATTTACCATTTGATGCCTTATGCCATTTATGACTTCTATGAACCAAGTTAAAATTTTCAATATCACCGGAAGTAATGTAATTTTTGCAAAAAACGTATTTTTAGCCTTCAAAACAAACATTTTTTTGAAGGGATTTAAATTTATTATTCGTTTAACTTTATAACGTCTGACTCTAATGGGCAGTAAGACTCAATCAATACCATCATATTGATATCAAGAAAAGGCTTCTAGCATGTTCCCTTGTCGAAAAATAACCAATTTTCCGAGGGTCACTTTTAAGTTTTTTACCTTCTTAATTTCAGTTTATGGGTTATAGGTTAATTATTTATTGCCCGATATCTATAAAAAAAAGTTTGTATTTTGTATGTTGCGAATTTTCGACTTATTTTTCACCTATAAAAATTTCTTTCGGCACCGGAAGTGACGTAATTTTGCCATAATTTACAATTTTGACCGGTCTTTTCGCCAGCAAATATTACTTTTACATATGATAGAGGGTGTCACTGAAGCAAAACAACTAATGTATAGTTTGGTAGCTCAATGGATCGGCTATGGTATAATAAACTTCCTGTATGATTCCTGAAAGCCGGTTCAGTGCTGCTTGCAGGTCTAGTTAGGCTTTCAGACTTTCGTCTGAAAGCCTATTGAGATTACTAAAATTATTAGGCTTTCAGACTTTCGTCTGAAAGACTATTGTTTTTACTAAAATTATTATTATTATTATTATTATTATTTACCGCGAGGGCCTAGATCTCCATGACCGAAAACAGATATCGATCTGGAATTAGCTTTTCTATCGGGAAACCATGTGGTGGCTACTTGATAAAATATTTTTGAAATTTCTGCGCATACCGGAAGTGACCGAACTTTGTACTTTCCCTAAAAATTGAAAATCGGCCATAGTTTCGTCAATTCTTTATCCATTTTCAAACAAATTACATTTTTGGAATCCCTGAATCTTTTCTGAGACAATGGCTATCTCACATTTTTCAATTTCGAACATTCGTCTATGATTTTTATCGTTCGAAAATTGAAAACATGTTGTTTACGAGACAATTTTTAATATTTTTCAAAATTTTCAAATTTGACCTACATTTTTGGATACCTGAAGTCCATCCGATTCCAGTAATATAAGTTTCATTCAGAGTTATCGCCCTTTATTTTTCGATTTTTTTCGAATTTTCTTCCCATTTTGTGAGCTCGGGTTTCGTTTTATGGTAGAATTGACGTTTCTGAAACTTCTGGAACATGAAGTTATATTCCAATACCAACTTATAAAGCAATTTCGACAAGAATCCTTAAACCGGAAGTGGTCGAAATAATGTGCAATATTTTGAAAAAAATGCAAAAAATGGATATTTTTGGGGAAAACGCTATTTCTCCGTCCGATATCAATGGATTAAACGAATGAAGGTATCGTTTGATGGCACGATTGCTGGACTATCATATGATACCCTATTCATATGGATACTATGAACAGACAGCAAAATATGGCACGCTGAAAATCAAGTATTTTCTGATTTGGAGCGTTTTTGGACGCCTGTATCTCGAAAACTTAACCTGCAATTTTTTTTTAATTTTTTCTATCGAGAGTCCTTCTGGAGGTATTTTGCATGAAGCCATCCAATAAGACTTTGAAATGTCTGGAATAGGATAAAAAAGGGACTGAAAATCGAAAAAAGTCGAAAAATCGTGAAATTTTGGAAAATGCTCTACTATTTTTTTATTTTAAGAGATTTTTAAAAAGAAGTTGTATATTCAGATAGCTGACCTAATTACGATTCTAACGATGTATAATATGTATGTAATTATTAAAATTTAATTTTCGATATTTTAAATTTTTTGCATTTTTGGCACTTTTGAACATAGGATTTCTCAGGGGCATTTTATCTGATCAGATAATGTAATACATCATTACAGAGCCCTGTGGCTATTTTAGTGCCCAAACCGGCCATTAAAACTATTTCGACAATAATAACCATACCGGAAGTATTCAAAAAATGAAAAAAAAGAGTAAAAACATTGTCGCACTTGCGAAAAACTTGATTTCTCTCTTAGGTAATAGCGGACCAAAAGAACTAAAGTGTCGCTGGATAGCCCTATTAATGGACCATCATATGGTATCTAAATAATACGATTTCGATGGTAAGGAAATAAATTATTGTATGCCAAAAATCTAGTATTTTCCAATTTTTTAACATTTTGAGACGCCCTTTTCTCGAAAACGACGCCTACGATTTTTCTTAAACTTTTCTTACTCAAAGTCCTATCGGTTGTCTATATAGTGAATCCAAAATGAAAAGCATTGAAATAATATAAGTGGTCGAAAAATGGCCTCAAACTTTGAAAAAAAATGAAAAATCGTTCAATTTTTGGAAACGCTCTTTAATTTATCTTTTTTTCCAAAACTACTCAATGGATGTTTCTGACACTTCTGGTACAGAAAGATAAGTATCCAAAGAACTTCGTAAAGCTATCACGACAATGATCGTAAAACCGGAAGTAGTCGAATAATAGCCAATTTTCCCAGGGTCACTTTTAAGTTTTTTACCTTCTTAATTTCAGTTTATGGTTTATAGGTTAATTATTTATTGCCCGATATGTATAAAACAAAGTTTGTATTTTGTATGTTGCGAATTTTCGACTTATTTTTCACCTATAAAAAATTTCTTTCGACACCGGAAGTGACGTAATTTTGCCATAATTTACAATTTTCACCGGTCTTTTCGCCAGCAAATATTACTTTTACATATGATAGAGGGTGTCACTGAAGCAAAACAACTAAAGTATAGGTTGGTAGCTCAATGGATCGGCTATGGTATAATAAACTTCCTGTATGATTCCTGAAAGCCGGTTCAGTGCTGCTTGCAGGTCTAGTTATTATTATTATTATTATTATTATTATTTACCGCGAGGGCCTAGATCTCCATGACCGAAAACAGATATCGATCTGGAATTAGCTTTTCTATCGGGAAACCATGTGGTGGCTACTTGATAAAATATTTTTGAAATTTCTGCGCATACCGGAAGTGACCGAACTTTGTACTTTCCCTAAAAATTGAAAATCGGCCATAGTTTCGTCAATTCTTTATCCATTTTCAAACAAATTACATTTTTGGAATCCCTGAATCTTTTCTGAGACAATGGCTATCTCACATTTTTCAATTTCGAACATTCGTCTATGACTTTTATCGTTCGAAAATTGAAAACATGTTGTTTACGAGACAATTTTTGTTATTTTTCAAAATTTTCAAATTTGACCTACATTTTTGGATACCTGAAGTCCATCCGATTCCAGTAATATAAGTTTCATTCAGAGTTATCGCCCTTTATTTTTCGATTTTTTTCGAATTTTCTTCCCATTTTGCGAGCTCGGGTTTCGTTTTATGGTAGAATGGACGTTTCTGAAACTTCTGGAACATGAAGTTATAGTCCAATACCAACTGATAAAGCAATTTCGACACGGATATTTAAACCGGAAGTGGTCGAAATAATGTTCAATATTTTGAAAAAAATGCAAAAAATGGATATTTTGGGGAAAAACGCGATTTCTCCGCCCGATATCAACGGATTAAAGCAATTAGGGTACCATTGGACTGCACTAGGATGGTACTATCGTATGATACCCAATTCATACGGATACGATGAGCAGGAAGCAAAATATGGCACGCTGAAAATCAAGTATTTTCTGATTTGGAGCGTTTTTGGACGCCTGTATCTCGAAAACTTAACCGCAACTTTTTTTTTAACTTTCTCTATCGAGAGTCCATTGGATAGTCTTGTGAATCATGCCATCCAATAAGACTTTGAAATTTCTGGAATAGGTGAAATAACGGACTGAAAATCGAAAAAAGTCGAAAAATCGTGAAATTTTGGAAAATGCTCTACTATTTTTTTATTTTAAGATATTTTCAAAAAAAGGTTGTATATTCAGATAGCTGACCTAATTACGATTCTAACGATGTATAATATGTATGCAGTTATTGAAATTTAATTTTCGATATTTTAAATTTTTTGCATTTTTGGCACTTTTCAACATAGGATTTTTCAGGGGCATTTTATCTGATCAGATAATATAATATATCATTACAGAGCCCTGTGGCTATTTTAGTGCCCAAACCGGCTATTAAAACTATTCCGAAAATAATAACCATACCGGAAGTATTCAAAAAATGAAAAAAAAGGTTAAAAACATTGTCGCACTTGCGAAAAACTCGATTTCTCCCTTAGGTAATAGCGGACCAAAAGAACTAAAGTGTCGTTGGAAAGCCCTATTAATGGACCATCATATGGTATCTAAATAATACGATTTCGATGGTAGGGAAATAAATTATTGTATGCCAAAAATCTAGTATTTTCCGATTTTTTAACATTCTGAGACGCCCTTTTCTTGAAAACGACGCCGCAGATTTTTCTTAAACTTTTCTTACTCAAAGTCCTATCGGTTGTCTATATAGTGAATCCAAAATGAAAAACATTGAAATAATATAGGTGGTGCAAAAATGGCATCAAACTTTGAAAAAAATTGAAAAATCATTAAATTTTTGTAAACGCTCTTTAATTTATCTTTTTTTTCAAAACTACTCAATGGATGTTTCTGACACTTCTGGTACAGAAAGTTAAGTATCGAAAGAACTTCGTAAAGCTATCGCGACAATGATCGTAAAACCGGAAGTAGTCGAAAAAATGTCCGATATTTTGAAAAAAATTAGTTTTTTTACGAATACTTTTTTTATTTATGAATATTTTTTGATGATATTTTACACAGGGTTAAAATATCATCGTACTTGAGCAGAAATGAGAAAAAAAATTGTCTCGGTAATTTGCGTTAGCCGCCATCGGCTAATTTAGTTTTTCGTACCCAGAAAAATTATTTATTGTTCGATTTGTATAATACAAAGTTCATATGCTCCGTGGTCCCAATTGTAATTTTTTTTGTTACGGTGAAATTTTTCTGTCGGCAACGGAAGTGACATAATATTAACAAAAACTACAATTTTGACAGTTCGGTACCACTTTTTGAAAGCAAATATTATTTTTTTTCAAAACTGATATAACTAAAAGGATGCACCCTGCAAAGATGCACAAAATCCTTAGCTCAGATTTATTAATTTCAATTTCATTTTCGGGCAATTTCGAATAAAATGTAAAATAAAGTGTAAAATTCAGTTATTTACAATTCATTCAGCGTCTTCTATTTTGAAATATTTATTTGTAATTTTCATAAACTCGTAGCAATAATCCAGACGAAGAGAATGTATGCGAAAATTAGTTTGTAATATGAGCAGTTGCCGAGAAATATGCAATTTTGCATGCATCACTTTTCACGTTATTTTGCCTATAGAAGAGTGAATTATCATTCGATTTGCAATATTTTTTTTCCATTTGATGCCTAATGCCAATTTGGACTAGGTCAAGCCAATTTTACATTTTCACTGTGACCGGAAATGACGTCATTTGGGCAAAAACTGTATTTTTAACCCAAAAAACAAATATTTTATTCAAATGAATCTGCCTTATAATATTTTTAAAATTATGATATTTGATTCCCATCAACGAATAGAATGAAGCCATACGACCATACAGATACCACAAAATGGTTTCTAACTTGTATGGTTACAGAGAAATAGGCGATCTTCTATAAGTCACTTTTCAAGGTTTTTGGTCTATAAAAGTGTCAATTATTATTCGATTTTTATAATTTTTTTACCATTTGATGCCTTATGCCATTTATGACTTCTATGAACTACGTTAACATTTTCAATATCACCGGAAGTAATGTAATTTTTGCAAAAAACGTATTTTTAGCCTTCAAAACAAACATTTTTTTGAAGGGATTTATATTTATTATTCGTTTAACTTTATAACGTCTGACTCTAATGGGCAGTAAGATTGAATCAATACCATCATATTGATATCAAGAAAAGGCTTCTAGCATGTTCCCTTGTCGAATAATAACCAATTTTCCGAGGGTCACTTTTAAGTTTTTTACCTTCTTAATTTCAGTTCATGGGTTATAGGTTAATTATTTATTGCCCGATGTCTATGAAAAAAAGTTTGTATTTTGTATGTTGCGAATTTTCGACTTATTTTTTCACCTATAAAAATTTCTTTCGGCACCGGAAGTGACGTAATTTTGCCATAATTTACAATTTTAACCGGGCTTTTCGCCAGCAAATATTACTTTTACATATGATAGAGGGTGTCACTGAAGCAAAACAACTAATGTATGGTTTGGTAGCTCAATGGATCGGCTATGGTATAATTAACTTCCTGTATGATTCCTGAAAGCCGGTTCAGTGCTGCTTGCAGGTCTAGTTATTATTAGGCTTTCAGACTTTCGTCTGAAAGCCTATTGAGATTACTAAAATTATTATTATTATTATTATTATTATTATTTACCGCGAGGGCCTAGATCTCCATGTTCGAAAACAGATATCGATCTGGAATTAGCTTTTCTATCCGGAAACCATGTGGTGGCTACTTGATAAAATATTTTTGAAATTTCTGCGCATACCGGAAGTGACCGAACTTTGCACGTTGTCTAAAAATTGAAAATCGGCCATAGTTTCGTCAATTCTTTATCCATTTTCAAACAAATTACATTTTTATAATCCCTGAATCTTTTTTGAGACAATGGCTATCTCACATTTTTCAATTTCGAACATTCGTCTATGACTTTTATCGTTCGAAAATTGAAAACATGTTGTTTACGAGACAATTTTTGTTATTTTTCAAAATTTTCAAATTTGACCTACATTTTTGGATACCTGAAGTCCATTCGAATCCAGTAATATAAGTTTCATTCAGAGTTATCGCCCTTTATTTTTCGATTTTTTTCGAATTTTCTTCCCATTTTGCGAGCTCGGGTTTCGTTTTATGGTAGAATTGGCGTTTCTGAAACTTCTGGAACATGAAGTTATAGTCCAATACCAACTGATAAAGCGATTTCGACACGGATCTTTAAACCGGAAGTGGTCGAAATAATGTTCAATATTTTGAAAAAAATGCAAAAAATGGATATTTTTGGGAAAAACCCGATTTCTCCGCCCGATATCAATGGATTAAAGAAATTAGGGTACCATTGGACTGCACTAGGATTGTACTATCGTATGATACCCAATTCATACGGATACTATGATCAGGCAGCAAAATATGGCACGCTGAAAATCAAGTATTTTCTGATTTTTAGCATTTTTGGACGTCTGTATCTCGAAAACTTAACCGCAACTTTTTTTTTTACTTTCTCTATCGAGAGTCCATTCGATAGTCTTGTGAATTATGCCACCCAATAAGACTTTGAAATGTCTGGAATAGGTGAAATAACGGACTGAAAATCGAAAAAAGTCGAAAAATTGTGAAATTTTGGAAAATGCTCTACTATTTTTTTATTTTAAGAGATTTTCAAAAAAAGATTGTATATTCAGATAGCTGACCTAATTACGATTCTAACGATGTATAATATGTATGTAGTTATTGAAATTTAATTTTCGATATTTTAAATTTTTTGCATTTTTGGCACTTTTCAAAATAGGATTTCTCATGTGCATTTTATCTGATCAGATAATGCAATATATCATTACAGAGCCCTGTGGCTATTTTAGTGCCCAAACCGGCTATTAAGACTATTCCGAAAATAATAACCATACCGGAAGTATTCAAAAAATGAAAAAAAAAGAGTAAAAACATTGTCGCACTTGCGAAAAACTTGATTTCTCCCTTAGGTAATAGCGGACCAAAAGAACTAAAGTGTCGCTGGAAAGCCCTATTAATGGACCATCATATGGTATCTAAATAATACGATTTCGATGGTAGGGAAGTAAATTATTGTATGCCAAAAATCTAGTATTTTCCGATTTTTTAACATTCTGAGACGCCCTTTTCTCGAAAACGACGCCGCAGATTTTTCTTAAACTTTTCTTACTCAAAGTCCTATCGGTTGTCTATATAGTGAATCCAAAATGAAAAGCATTGAAATAATATAGGTGGTCCAAAAATGGCACCAAACTTTGAAAAAAATTGAAAAATCATTAAATTTTTGTAAACGCTCTTTAATTTATCTTTTTTTCCAAAACTACTCAATGGATGTTTCTAACACTTCTGGTACAGAAAGTTAAGTATCGAAAGAACCTCCTAAAGCTATCGCGACAATGATCGTAAAACCCGAAGTAGTCGAAAAAATGTCCGATATTTTGAAAAAAAATATTTTTTTTACGAATACCTTTTTTATTTATGAATATTTTTTGATGGTATTTTACACAGGGTTAAAATATCATCGTACTTGAGCAGAAATGAGAAAAAAAATTGTCTCGGTAATTTGCGTTAGCCGCCATCGGCTAATTTAGTTTTTCGTACCCAGAAAAATTATTTATTGTTCGATTTGTATAAAACAAAGTTCATATGCTCCGTGGTCCCAATTGAAATTTTTTTTGTTACGGTGAAATTTTTCTGTCGGCAACGGAAGTGACGTAATATTAACTAAAACTACAATTTTGACAGTTCGGTACCACTTTTTGAAAGCAAATATTTTTTTTTTTCAAAACTGATATAACTAAAAGGATGCACCCTGCAAAGATGCAGAAAATCCTTAGCTCAGATTTTTTAATTTCAATTTCATTTTCGGGCAATTTCGAATAAAATATAAAATAAAGTGTAAAATTCAGTTATTTACAATTCATTCAGCGTCTTCATATTTTGAAATATTTATTTGTAATTTTCCTAAACTCTTAGCAATAATCCAGACGAAGAGAATGTATGCGAAAATTAGTTTGTAATATGAGCAGTTGCCGAGAAATATGCAATTTTGCATGCATCACTTTTCACGTTATTTTGCCTATAAAAGAGTGAATTATCATTCGATTTGCAATATTTTTTTTCCATTTGATGCCTAATGTCAATTTGGACTAGGTCAAGCCAATTTTACATTTTCGTTGTGACCGGAAATGACGTCATTTGGGCAAAAACTGTATTTTTAACCAAAAAAACAAATATTTTATTCAAATGAGTCTGCCTTATAATATTTTTAAAATTATGATATTTGATTCCCATCAACGAAAAGAATAAAGCCATACGACCATACAGATACCACAAAATGGTTTCTAACTTGTATGGTTACAGAGAAATAGGCGATCTTCTATAAGTCACTTTTCAAGGTTTTTGGTCTATAAAAGTGTCAATTATTATTCGATTTTTATAATTTTTTTACCATTTGATGCCTTATGCCATTTATGACTTCTTTGAACTAAGTTAACATTTTCAATATCACCGGAAGTAATGTAATTTTTGCAAAAACGTATTTTTAGCCTTCAAAACAAACATTTTTTTGAAGGGATTTATATTTATTATTCGTTTAACTTGATAACGTCTGACTCTAATGGGCAGTAAGATTGAATCAATACCATCATATTGATATCAAGAAAAGGCTTCTAGCATGTTCCCTTGTCGAATAATAGCCAATTTTCCGAGGGTCACTTTTAAGTTTTTTACCTTCTTAATTTCAGTTTATGGGTTATAGGGTAATTATTTATTGCCCGATATGTATAAAACAAAGTTTGTATTTTGTGTGTTGCGAATTTTCGACTTATTTTTCACCTATAAAGATTTCTTTCGGTACCGGAAGTGACGTAATTTTGCCATAATTTACAATTTTGACCGGTCTTTTCGCCAGCAAATATTACTTTTACATATGATAGAGGGTGTCACTGAGGCAAAACAACTAAAGTATAGTTTGGTAGCTCAATGGATCGGCTATGGTATAATAAACTTCCTGGATGATTCCTGAAAGCCGGTTCAGTGCTGCTTGCAGGTCTAGTTATTATTATTATTTACCGCGGGGGCCTAGATCTCCATGATCGAAATCAGATATCGATCTGGAATTAGATTTTCTATTAAGAAACCATGTGGTGGCTACTTGATAAAATATTTTTGAAATTTCTGCGCATACCGGAAGTGACCGAACTTTGCACGTTGTCTAAAAATTGAAAATCGGCCATAGTTCCGTCAATTCTTTATCCATTTTCAAACAAATTACATTTTTGGAATCCCTGAATCTTTTCTGAGACAATGGCTATCTCACATTTTTCAATTTCGAACATTCGTCTATGACTTTTATCGTTCGAAAATTGAAAACATGTTGTTTACGAGACAATTTTTGTTATTTTTCAAAATTTTCAAATTTGACCTACATTTTTGGATACCTGAAGTCCATCCGATTCCACTAATATAAGTTTCATTCCGAGTTATCGCCCTTTATTTTTCGATTTTTTTCGAATTTTCTTCCCATTTTGCGAGCTCGGGTTTCGTTTTATGGTAGAATTGACGTTCCTGAAACTTCTGGAACATGAAGTTATAGTCCAATACCAACTGATAAAGCAATTTCGACACGGATCTTTAAACCGGAAGTGGTCGAAATAATGTTCAATATTTTGAAAAAATGCAAAAAATGGATATTTTGGGGAAAAACGCGATTTCTCCGCCCGATATCAACGGATTAAAGCAATTAGGGTACCATTTGACTGCACTAGGATTGTACTATCGTATGATACCCAATTCATACGGATACGATGAGCAGGAAGCAAAATATGGCACGCTGAAAATCAAGTATTTTCTGATTTCTAGCGTTTTTGGACGCCTGTATCTCGAAAACTTAACCGCAACTTTTTTTTTAACTTTCTCTATCGAGAGTCCAATGGATAGTCTTGTGAATTATGCCATCCAATAAGACTTTGAAATTTCTGGAATAGGTGAAATAACGGACTGAAAATCGAAAAAAGTCGAAAAATCGTGAAATTTTGGAAAATGCTCTACTATTTTTTTATTTTAAGAGATTTTCAAAAAAAGGTTGTATATTCAGATAGCTGACCTAATTACAATTCTAACGATGTATAATATGTATGTAGTTATTGAAATTTAATTTTCGATATTTTAAATTTTTTGCATTTTTGGCACTTTTCAACATAGGATTTCTCAGGGGCATTTTATCTGATCGGATAATGTAATATATCATTACAGAGCCCTGTGGCTATTTTAGTGCCCAAACGGGCTATTAAAACTATTCCGAAAATAATAACCATACCGGAAGTATTCAAAAAATGAAAAAAAAAGGTTAAAAACATTGTCGCACTTGCGAAAAACTCGATTCCTCCCTTAGGTAATAGCGGACCAAAAGAACTAAAGTGTCGTTGGAAAGCCCTATTAATGGACCATCATATGGTATCTAAATAATACGATTTCGATTGTTGGGAAATAAATTATTGTATGCCAAAAATCTAGTATTTTCCGATTTTTTAACATTCTGAGACGCCCTTTTCTCGAAAACGACGCCGCAGATTTTTCTTAAACTTTTCTTACTCAAAGTCCTATCGGTTGTCTATATAGTGAATCCAAAATGAAAAGCATTGAAATAATATAGGTGGTCCAAAAATGGCATCAAACTTTGAAAAAAATTGAAAAATCATTAAATTTTTGTAAACGCTCTTTAATTTATCTTTTTTTCCAAAACTACTCAATGGATGTTTCTGACACTTTTGGTACAGAAAGTTAAGTATCGAAAGAACTTCGTAAAGCTATCGCGACAATGATCGTAAAACCGGAAGTAGTCGAACAAATGTCCGATATTTTGAAAAAAAATAATTTTTTTACGAATACCTTTTTTATTTATGAATATTTTTTGATGGTATTTTACACAGGGTTAAAATATCATCCTACTTGAGCAGAAATGAGAAAAAAAATTGTCAGGGTAATTTGCGTTAGCCGCCATCGGCTAATTTAGTTTTTCGTACCCAGAAAAATTATTTATTGTTCGATTTGTATAAAACAAAGTTCATATGCACCGTGGTCCCAATCGTAATTTTTTTTGTTACGGTGAAATTTTTCTGTCGGCAACGGAAGTGACGTAATATTAACAAAAACTACAATTTTGACCGTTCGGTACCACTTTTTGAAAGCAAATATTATTTTTTTTCAAAACTGATATAACTAAAAGGATGCACCCTGCAAAGATGCACAAAATCCTTAGCTCAGATTTTTTAATTTCAATTTCATTTTCGGGCAATTTCGAATAAAATGTAAAATAAAGTGTAAAATTCAGTTATTTACAATTCATTCAGCGTCTTCTATTTTGAAATATTTATTTGTAATTTTCATAAACTGGTAGCAATAATCCAGACGAAGAGAATGTATGCGAAAATTAGTTTGTAATATGAGCAGTTGCCGAGAAATATGCAATTTTGCATGCATCACTTTTCACGTTATTTTGCCTATAAAAGAGTGAATTATCATTCGATTTGCAATATTTTTTTTCCATTTGATGCCTAATGCCAATTTGGACTAGGTCAAGCCAATTTTACATTTTCACTGTGACCGGAAATGACGTCATTTGGGTAAAAACTGTATTTTTAACCCAAAAAACAAATATTTTATTCAAATGAGTCTGCCTTATAATATTTTTAAAATTATGATATTTGATTCCCATCAACGAATAGAATGAAGCCATACGACCATACAGATACCACAAAATGGTTTCTAACTTGTATGGTTACAGAGAAATAGGCGATCTTCTATAAGTCACTTTTCAAGGTTTTTGGTCTATAAAAGTGTCAATTATTATTCGATTTTTATAATTTTTTTACCATTTGATGCCTTATGCCATTTAAGGCTTCTATGAACTAAGTTAACATTTTCAAAATCACCGGAAGTAATGTAATTTTTGCAAAAAACGTATTTTTAGCCTTCAAAACAAACATTTTTTTGAAGGGATTTATATTTATTATTCGTTTAACTTGATAACGTCTGACTCTAATGGGCAGTAAGATTGAATCAATACCATCATATTGATATCAAAAAAAGCCTTCTAGCATGTTCCCTTGTCGAATAATAGCCAATTTTCCCCGGGTCACTTTTAAGTTTTTTACCTTCTTAATTTCAGTTTATGGGTTATAGGGTAATTATTTATTGCCCAATATGTATAAAACAAAGTTTGTGTTTTGTGTGTTGCGAATTTTCGACTTATTTTTCACCTATAAAAATTTCTTTCGGTACCGGAAGTGACGTAATTTTGCCATAATTTACAATTTTGACCGGTCTTTTCGCCAGCAAATATTACTTTTACATATGATAGAGGGTGTCACTGAAGCAAAACAACTAAAGTATAGTTTTGTAGCTCAATGGATCGGCTATGGTATAAGAAACTTCCTGTATGATTCCTGAAAGCCGGTTCAGTGCTGCTTGCAGGTCTAGTTATTATTATTATTATTATTATTTACCGCGAGGGCCTAGATCTCCATGATCGAAAACAGATATCGATCTGGAATTAGCTTTTCTATCGGGAAACCATGTGGTGGCTACTTGATAAAATATTTTTGAAATTTCTGCGCATACCGGAAGTGACCGAACTTTGTACTTTCTCTAAAAATTGAAAATCGGCCATAGTTTCGTCAATTCTTTATCCATTTTCAAACAAATTACATTTTTGGAATCCCTGAATCTTTTCTGAGACAATGGCTATCTCACATTTTTCAATTTCGAACATTCGTCTATGATTTTTATCGTTTGAAAATTGAAAACATGTTGTTTACGAGACAATTTTTGTTATTTTTCAAAATTTTCAAATTTGACCAACATTTTTGGATACCTGAAGTCCATCCGATTCCAGTAATATAAGTTTCATTCAGAGTTATCGCCCTTTATTTTTCGATTTTTTCGAATTTTCTTCCCATTTTGTGAGCTCGGGTTTCGTTTTATGGCAGAATTGACGTTTCTGAAACTTCTGGAACATGAAGTTATAGTCCAATACCAACTTATAAAGCAATTTCGACAAGAATCCTTAAACCGGAAGTGGTCGAAATAATGTGCAATATTTTGAAAAAAATGCAAAAAATGGATATTTTTGGGGAAAACGCTATTTCTCCGTCCGATATCAATGGATTAAACGAATGAAGGTACCGTTTGATGGCACGATTGTTGGACTATCATATGATACCCCATTCATACGGATACTATGAACAGACAGCAAAATATGGCACGCTGAAAATCAAGTATTTTCTGATTTGGAGCGTTTTTGGACGCCTGTATCTCGGAAACTTAACCTGCAATTTTTTTTAAATTTTTTCTATCGAGAGTCCTTTTGGAGGTATTTTGCATGAAGCCATCCAATAAGACTTTGAAATGTCTGGAATAGGATAAAAAAGGGACTGAAAATCGAAAAAAGTCGAAAAATCGTGAAATTTTGGAAAATGCTCTACTATTTTTTTATTTTAAGAGATTTTCAAAAAAAGGTTGTATATTCAGATAGCTGACCTAATTACGATTCTAACGATGTATAATATGTATGTAATTATTAAAATTTAATTTTCGATATTTTAAATTTTTTGCATTTTTGACACTTTTGAACATAGGATTTCTCAGGGGCATTTTATCTGATCAGATAATGTAATATATCATTACAGAGCCCTGTGGCTATTTTAGTGCCCAAACCGGCTATTAAAACTATTCCGACAATAATAACCATACCGGAAGTATTCAAAAAATGAAAAAAAAAGAGTAAAAACATTGTCGCACTTGCGAAAAACTTGATTTCTCTCTTAGGTAATAGCGGACCAAAAGAACTAAAGTGTCGCTGGATAGCCCTATTAATGGACCATCATATGGTATCTAAGTAATACGAATTCGATGGTAAGGAAATAAATTATTGTATGCCAAAAATCTAGTATTTTCCAATTTTTTAACATTCTGAGACGCCCTTTTCTCGAAAACGACGCCTACGATTTTTCTTAAACTTTTCTTACTCAAAGTCCTATCGGTTGTCTTTTTAGGGAATCCAAAATGAAAAGCATTGAAATAATATAAGTGGTCGAAAAATGGCCTCAAACTTTGAAAAAAACTGAAAAATCGTTAAATTTTTGGAAACGCTCTTTAATTTATCTTTTTTTCCAAAACTACTCAATGGATGTTTCTGACACTTCTGGTACAGAAAGTTAAGTATCCAAAGAACTTCGTAAAGCTATCACAACAACGATCGTAAAGCCGGAAGTAGTCGAAAAAATGTCCGATATTTTGAAAAAAAATAATTTTTTTACGAAAACCTTTTTTATTTATGAATATTTTTTGATGATATTTTACACGGGGTTAAAATATCACCGTACTTGAGCAGAAATGAGAAAAAAAATTGTCTCGGTAATTTGCGTCAGCCGCCATCGGCTAATTTAGTTTTTCGTACCCAGAAAAATTATTTATTGTTCGATTTGTATAAAACAAAGTTCATATGCACCGTGGTCCCAATTGCAATTTTTTTTGTTACGGTGAAATTTTTCTGTCGGCAACGGAAGTGACGTAATATTAACAAAAACTACAATTTTGACAGTTCGGTACCACTTTTTGAAAGCAAATATTATTTTTTTTCAAAACTGATATAACTAAAAGGATGCACCCTGCAAAGGTGCACAAAATCCTTAGCTCATATTTTTAAATTTCAATTTCAATTTCGGGCAATTTCGAATAAAATGTAAAATAAAGTGTAAAATTCAGTTATTTACAATTCATTCAGCGTCTTCATATTTTGAAATATTTATTTGTAATTTTCATTAACTCGTAGCAATAATCCAGACGAAGAGAATGTATGCGAAAATTAGTTTGTAATATGAGCAGTTGCCGAGAAATATGCAATTTTGCATGCATCACTTTTCACGTTATTTTGCCTATAAAAGAGTGAATTATTATTCGATTTGCAATATTTTTTTTCCATTTGATGCCTAATGCCAATTTGGACTAGGTCAAGCCAATTTTACATTTTCACTGTGACCGGAAATGACGTCTTTTGGGCAAAAACTGTATTTCTAACCTAAAACACAAATATTTTATTCAAATGAGTCTGCCTTATAATGTTTTTAAAATTATGATATTTGATTCCCATCAACGAATAGAATGAAGCCATACGACCATACAGATACCACAAAATGGTTTCTAACTTGTACGGTTACAGAGAAATAGGCGATCTTCTATAAGTCACTTTTCAAGGTTTTTGGTCTGTAAAAGTGTCAATTATTATTCGATTTTTATAATTTATTTACCATTTGATGCCTTATGCCATTTATGACTTCTATGAACCAAGTTAAAATTTTCAATATCACCGGAAGTAATGTAATTTTTGCAAAAAACGTATTTTTAGCCTTTCAAACAAACATTTTTTTGAAGGGATTTAAATTTATTATTCGTTTAACTTTATAACGTCTGACTCTAATGGGCAGTAAGACTGAATCAATACCATCATATTGATATCAAGAAAAGGCTTCTAGCATGTTCCCTTGTCGAATAATAACCAATTTTCCGAGGGTCATTTTTAAGTTTTTTACCTTCTTAATTTCAGTTTATGGGTTATAGGTTAATTATTTATTGCCCGATATCTATAAAAAAAAGTTTGCATTTTGTATGTTGCGAATTTTCGACTTATTTTTCACCTATAAAAATTTCTTTCGGCACCGGAAGTGACGTAATTTTGCCATAATCTACAATTTTGACCGGTCTTTTCGCCAGCAAATATTACTTTTACATATGATAGAGGGTGTCACTGAAGCAAAACAACTAATGTATAGTTTGGTAGCTCAATGGATCGGCTATGGTATAATAAACTTCCTGTATGATTCCTGAAAGCCGGTTCAGTGCTGCTTGCAGGTCTAGTTATTATTATTTTTATTTACCGCGAGGGCCTAGATCTCCATGACCGAAAACAGATATCGATCTGGAATTAGCTTTTCTATCGGGAAACCATGTGGTGGCTACTTGATAAAATATTTTTGAAATTTCTGCGCATACCGGAAGTGACCGAACTTTGTACTTTCCCTAAAAATTGAAAATCGGCCATAGTTTCGTCAATTCTTTATCCATTTTCAAACAAATTACATTTTTGTAATCCCTGAATCTTTTCTGAGACAATGGCTATCTCACATTTTTCAATTTCGAACATTCGTCTGTGATTTTTATCGTTCGAAAATTGAAAACATGTTGTTTACGAGACAATTTTTGTTATTTTTCAAAATTTTCAAATTTGACCTACATTTTTGGATACCTGAAGTCCATCCGATTCCAGTAATATAAGTTTCATTCAGAGTTATCGCCCTTTATTTTTCGATTTTTTTCGAATTTTCTTCCCATTTTGTGAGCTCGGGTTTCGTTTTATGGCAGAACTGACGTTTCTGAAACTTCTGGAACATGAAGTTATAGTCCAATACCAACTTATAAAGCAATTTCGACAAGAATCCTTAAACCGGAAGTGGTCGAAATAATGTGCAATATTTTGAAAAAAATGCAAAAAATGGATATTTTTGGGGAAAACGCTATTTCTCCGTCCGATATCAATGGATTAAACGAATGAAGGTATCGTTTGATGGCACGATTGCTGGACTATCATATGATACCCCATTCATACGGATACTATGAACAGACAGCAAAATATGACACGCTGAAAATCAAGTATTTTCTGATTTGGAGCGTTTTTGGACGCCTGTATCTCGAAAACTTAACCTGCAATTTTTGTTTAATTTTTTCTATCGAGAGTCCTTTTGGGGGTATTTTGCATAAAGCCACCCAATAAGACTTTGAAATGTCTGGAATAGGATAAAAAAAGGGACTGAAAATCGAAAAAAGTCGAAAAATCGTGAAATTTTGGAAAATGCTCTACTATTTTTTTATTTTAAAAGATTTTTAAAAAGAAGTTGTATATTCAGATAGCTGACCTAATTACGATTCTAACGATGTATAATATGTATGTAATTATTAAAATTTAATTTTCGATATTTTAAATTTTTTGCATTTTTGGCACTTTTGAACATAGGATTTCTCAGGGGCATTTTATCTGATCAGATAATGTAATATATCATTACAGAGCCCTGTGGCTATTTTAGTGCCCAAACCGGCCATTAAAACTATTTCGACAATAATAACCATACCGGAAGTATTCAAAAAAATGAAAAAAAAGAGTGAAAACATTGTCGCGCTTGCGAAAAACTTGATTTCTCTCTTACGTAATAGCGGACCAAAAGAACTAAAGTGTCGCTGGATAGCCCTATTAATGGACCATCATATGGTATCTAAATAATACGATTTCGATGGTAAGGAAATAAACTATTGTATGCCAAAAATGTAGTATTTTCCAATTTTTTAACATTCTGAGACGCCTTTTTCTCGAAAACGACGCCTACGATTTTTCTTAAACTTTTCTTACTCAAAGTCCTATCGGTTGTCTATATAGTAAAATCCAAAATGAAAAGCATTGAAATAATATAAGTGGTCGAAAAATGGCCTCAAACTTTGAAAAAAATTGAAAAATCGTTAAATTTTTGGAAACGCTCTTTAATTTATCTTTTTTTCCAAAACTACTCAATGGATGTTTCTGACACTTCTGGTACAGAAAGTTAAGTATCCAAAGAACTTCGTAAAGCTATCACAACAACGATCGTAAAATCGGAAGTAGTCGAAAAAATGTCCGATATTTTGAAAAAAATTATTTTTTTTACGAAAACCTTTTTTATTTATGAATATTTTTTGATGATCTTTCACACAGGGTTAAAATATCATCGTACTTGAGCAGAAATGAGAAAAAAAATTGTCTCGGTAATTTGCGTTAGCCGCCATCGGCTAATTTATTTTTTCGTACCCAGAAAAATTATTTATTGTTCGATTTGTATAAAACAAAGTTCATATGCACCGTGATCCCAATTGTAATTTTTTTTTGTTACGGTGAAGTTTTTCTGTCGGCAACGGAAGTGACGTAATATTAACAAAAACTTCAATTTTGACAGTTCGGTACCACTTTTTGAAAGCAAATATTATTTTTTTTCAAAACTGATATAACTAAAAGGATGCACCCTGCAAAGGTGCACAAAATCCTTAGCTCATATTTTTTAATTTCAATTTCATTTTCGGGCAATTTCGAATAAAATGTAAAATAAAGTGTAAAATTCAGTTATTTACAATTCATTCAGCGTCTTCATATTTTGAAATATTTATTTGTAATTTTCATAAACTCGTAGCAATAATCCAGACGAAGAGAATGTATGCGAAAATTAGTTTGTAATATGAGCAGTTGCCGAGAAATATGCAATTGTGCATGCATCACTTTTCACGTTATTTTGCCTATAAAAGAGTGAATTATTATTCGATTTGCAATATTTTTTTTCCATTTGATGCCTAATGCCAATTTGGACCAGGTCAAGTCAATTTTACATTTTCACTGTGACCGGAAATGACGTCTTTTGGGCAAAAACTGTATTTCTAACCTAAAAAACAAATATTTTATTGAAATGAGTCTGCCTTATAATGTTTTTAAAATTATGATATTTGATTCCCATCAACGAATAGAATGAAGCCATACGACCATACAGATACCACAAAATGGTTTCTAACTTGTATGGTTACAGAGAAATAGGCGATCTTCTATAAGTCACTTTTCAAGGTTTTTGGTCTGTAAAAGTGTCAATTATTATTCGATTTTTATAATTTTTTTACCATTTGATGCCTTATGCCATTTATGACTTCTATGAACCAAGTTAACATTTTCAATATCACCGGAAGTAATGTAATTTTTGCAAAAAACGTATTTTTAGCCTTCAAAACAAACATTTTTTTGAAGTGATTTATATTCTTTATTCGTTTAACTTTATAACGTCTGACTCTAATGGGCAGTAAGATTGAATCAATACCATCATATTGATATCAAGAAAAGGCTTCTAGCATGTTCCCTTGTCGAATAATAACCAATTTTCCCAGGGTCACTTTTAAGTTTTTTACCTTCTTAATTTCAGTTTATGGGTTATAGGTTAATTATTTATTGCCCGATATGTATAAAACAAAGTTTGTATTTTGTATGTTGCGAATTTTCGACTTATTTTTCACCTATAAAAATTTCTTTCGGCACCGGAAGTGACGTAATTTTGCCATAATTTACAATTTTGACCGGTCTTTTCGCCAGCAAATATTACTTATACATATGATAGAGTGTGTCACTGAAGCAGAACAACTAAAGTATAGTTCGGTAGCTCAATGGATCGGCTATGGTATAATAAACTTCCTGTATGATTCCTGAAAGCCGGTTCAGTGCTGCTTGCAGGTCTAGTTATTAGGCTTTCAGACTTTCGTCTGAAAGACTATTGTTTTTACTAAAATTATTATTATTATTAGGCTTTCAGACTTTCGTCTGAAAGACTATTGTTTTTACTAAAATTATTAGGCTTTCAGACTTTCGTCTGAAAGACTATTGTTTTTACTAAAATTATTATTATTATTATTATTATTAGGCTTTCAGACTTTCGTCTGAAAGACTATTGTTTTTAAAAAGATTATTATTATTATTATTATTATTTTTTTCCGCGGGAGCCTATTTCTCCATGATCGAAAACAGATATCGATCTGGAACAAACTTTTCTATCGGGAAAACATGTGGTGGCTAGTGCATAAACTATTTTTCAAACTTCTGCGCATACCGGAAGTTGCCGAACTTTGTAGGTTGTCGGGATATTAAAAATCGGCCATAATTTCGTCAATTCTTTACCCATTTTTAAACAAATGACATTTTCGGAAACCCTGAATCTTTTGCGAGATAATGGCTATCTTACATTTTTGAATTTCGAACATTCGTCTATGACTTCTATCGTTCGAAAATTGAAAACATGTTGTTTATGAGACAAGTTTTGTTATTTTTCAAAATTTGCAAATTTGACCTACATTTTTGGATTCCTGAAGTCTATGCGATTCCAGTAATATAAGTTTCATTCAGAGTTATCGCCCTTTATTTTTCGAATTTTTTCGAATTTTCTTCCCATTTTGTGCCCCATATATTTTTTGGAAAGGATAAAACGATATTTCTGAAACCCCTGAAACATAAAGCCATATTGCCAGACAGTTGCATAAAGCAATTTCAACAACGATTCGTAAACCGGAAGTAGTCGAAATAATGTCTGCTTTTTTGAAAAAAACTCAAAAAATGGGGGCTTTGGGAAAAACGTGATTTCTTCGTCCCATATCAACCGATCAAATGGATTAAGGTATCGTTGGTTTACATCAGAATTGGAGTATCGTATGATACCCAATTCATACAGATACGATGATCCAGAAGTAAAATATGACACGCTGAAAATCAAGCATTTTTTGATTTGGAACGTTTTTGGACGCCTTTATCTCGAAAACTGCTCCAACGATTTTTCTTAAACTTTATCTATCGATGGTCCTTCCGATAGTCTTTAGCATGGATCCATCCATTAAGACCTTCGTATAATTGGAATAAGACAAAAAAGGCACTGAAAATTGAAAAAAGTCAAAAAATCGTGAAATTTTGGAAAATGCTCTACTATTTTTTTATTTTAAGAGATTTTCAAAAAAAAAATATATATTTAAAAAGCTGACCTAATTACGATTCTAATGATGTATTATATGTATGCAGTTATTGAAATTTAATTTTCAATATTTTGACATTTTGACATTTTTAACAATTTTGAACATAGGATTTCTCAGAAGTATTTTATTTGATCGTATAGTGTCGTATATCATTAGAGAGCCCTGTTCCCATGCAAACTCCAAAACTGGATGTGAAAACTACTCGACAATGATTCGTATACCGGAAGTATTTCAAAAAACGACGAAAAATGTAAAAAAGATAAAAAAGAATTGGAGCTCTTGCCAAAAGTTCGAATTCTCCGTCACATATTAGCGGACCAAAACAATTAAAGTGTCGTTGGATAGTTCCATTAATAGACGATCGTATAACATCTAAATAACACGAATTTGATTCTTAGGAAATAAATTATGGTACGCTGAAAACTACGTATTTTCCGTTTTGGAGCATTCTGAGACGCCTTTTTCTCGAAAACGACGCCTACGATTTTTCTTAAACATTTTTTACTCAGAGTCCTATCGGTGGCCTAGCGTTTGCATCTAATAATAAAAGCGTTGCAATATTATAGGTGGTCCAAAAATGACCTCAATCTTTGAAAAAAGTTGAAAAATCATTAAATTATTGAAAATGCTCTTTTATTTATCTTTTTTTCAAAAATTACTTAATGAATGTTTCTGATATTTCTGCTACAGGAAGTTAAGTATCTAATCAACGTGTTAAAGCAATTCCGACAATGATCGAAAAACCGGAAGTAGTTGAAAAAATCTCCGATATTTTGATTTTTTTTTTACATTTTTACAGAAAACTTTTTTATTTATGAATATTTTTTGATGGTAGTTTACACAGAGTTAAAGTGTCACCTTACTTGAGTATAAGTGAGAAAGAATTTTGTCTCAGTAATTTTCTTTAGTCGCCATTGGCTAATTTAGTTTTTCGTACCTAGATTAATTATTTATTGTTCGATTTGTATAAAACAAAGTGCATATGCTTCGTGATGTCAATTGTAATATTTTTTGCTACGGTGACATTTTTCTGCACGCAACGGAAGTGGCGTAATATTAACAAAAACTACAATTTTGAGAGTTAAGTACCACTTTTTGACAGCAAATATTTTTTTTTTCGAAAACTGATATAGCAAAAAGTATGCGCCCTGTAAAGGCGCATAAAATGTTTCGCTCAGATTCTTAAATTTCAATTTCATTTTCGGGCAATTTCGAATAAAATGTAAAAAAAAAAAGGTAAAATTCAGTTATTACAACCCATTCAACGTCTTTATATTTTGAACTATTTATTCGTAACTTTCATAAACTCGTAGCCATAATCCAGACGAAGAGAATGTATGCGAAAAATAGTTTGTAATATGAGCAGTTGCCGAGAAATATGCAATTTTGCATGCATCACTTTTCAAGTTATTTTGCCTATAAAAGAGTAAATTATATTCCGATTTTCAATATTTTTCTTTTATTTGATGTCTAATGCCAATTTGGATTAGGTTAAGCCAACTTTACAGTTTCACTGTAACCGGAAATGACGTCATTTTGGCAAAAACTGTATTTTTAACCTTAAAAAACAAATATTTTATTCAAATGAGTCTTGTTTATAATATTTTTAAAATTATGATATTTGAATCCCATCAACGAATAGCATGAACCCATACGATCGTACAGATACCACAAAAAAGTTTCTAACTTGTACGGTTGCCGAGAAATAGACGATTTTCTACAAGTCACTTTTCAAGCTTTTTGGTCTATAAAAGTGTCAATTATTATTCAATTTTCATACAATTTTCACCATGTGATGCCTTATGCCATTTATGATTGCAATGATCTGATTTAACATTTCCATTATCACCGGAAGTAATGTCATATTTGCAAAAACCGTATTTTTAGACTTCAAAACAAATATTTTATTCAAATGAGTCTGATTTGTAATGTTTATACAATTATGATATTTGATTCCAATCAGCAAATAGATTAAACCCATACGGTCATATAAATACCAAAAAATGGTTTCTAACTTGTACGGTTGCCGAGAAATAGACGATTTTCTACACGTCACTTTTCAAGGTTTTTAGTCTATAAAAGTGGCAATTATTATTCGATTTACATAAAATTTTCACCATGTGATGCCTTATGCCATTTATGATTGCAATGATCTGATTTAACATTTCCATTGTCACCTATACATAGCTGTCAATTTAATAGCCAAGTAAAGCTTACGTTCACTTTCGTGCATTTTGGCTTTGATGTAATTAAGCAATGGTAGGTTCGAGAATCGTCGCATTTCGGCTCGTTGGTCGTTCTCATTTTTTCGACCCATGGTGATAAGAACATTGATATCCAATACGCATTCCTTATTTTACATGCCGTATGAAGAAGCGACAGTTAACAGAATTCAGCTATCGATAAAATTCCCCTCAAAAAGAAAATTATTGGCCATTTTTATTTCCATTTAAGGCCTATAAATTATGTTTTAAAGATGGTATTATTTATTATTCGCAGTGAATAATGAGTTGTCGACGGCTTTATCATTGACCCGTGACAGTTGATTATTATTAGTGAACGACACACACCCGCTTGTCGATTAATTTACATAATCAGCTACATGGTTTTGATTAACACTCAACGGTAATCTGTATACGATCAGAATTAAAAAATTTTCGGTCACTTATCAGAGTGAATCGCATGTAGGTACGCAAAAACATTATTGCCTAAACCAAATATTTATCGCCCTCTCAGTCAGCCACGTAATCATAATGCTTTGCACGCGATGTCTGGGCCAATCAGCAAATGAGTTGGTTAGACAGCATGGTCACATGGTGTTTGTTTATATTTTCTAGGGGTTTTAAAACTCGAGCATTTTACAACGATGCCATTTATTATGCAAGAGGAATGATCGGTCGTTCCATAGCGAACGAAGAAACATAACTAATTTCGCCGAGAATTCTAAGAAATAGGACAGATTTAAAATTACGGTACTCTTACAAAACGTTCAAATAAAGGTGTTCTAAAATCTTTTATTGCTATTTCGATCTTTTGTGTCGATAGATAGTATATTTATAGACTCATTTTTGAGAACATCTCATCAATATTTTTACTTATTTGCCTCTACTCCAAAATTAGATTTTGCGCGATCCGACTCAAGATGGCGTGTTCAATGACAAATATTACGGGACGCTGAAGATCTAGTATTTTCCTTTTTGGACTTTTATATGATATCAGAATGATACAAATTCGATGGTTAGGCAATAGATTATGAGATGCCGAAAATGTAGTATTTTCCTGGTTTTTTTTTGAGCCTTTTCAGACTCGTTTATCTCGAAAACTACTTCTATTTCACTTCTTAAACTTCTGTTACCCCGAGTCCTATCGGTCGTTTAGAGTATAAAGGTAAATTTAAAAGCATGGCAATGATATAAAGGACCCTGAAAGCCGATTCAGCACTGCTATGCAGGTCTAGTTATTATTATTATTATTTTTTACCGCGGGAGCCTATTTCTCCATGATCGAAATCAGATATCGATCTGGAACAAACTTTTCTATCGGGAAAACATGTGGTGGCTAGTGCATAAACTATTTTTCAAACTTCTGCGCATACCGGAAGTGGCCGAACTTTGTATGTTGTCATGATATTGAAAATCGGCCATAATTTCGTCAATTCTTTACCCATTTTTAATCAAATGATATTTTCGGAAACCCTGAATCTTTTGCGAGATAATGGCTATCTCACATTTTTCAATTTCGAACATTCGTCTATGACTTCTATCGTTCGAAAATTGAAAAGACGTTGTTTATGAGACAATTTTTGTTATTTTTCAAAATTTGCAAATTTGACCTACATTTTTGGATTTCTGAGGTCCAAGCGATTCCAGTAATATAAGATTCATTCAGAGTTATCGCCCTTTATTTTTCGAATTTTTTCGAATTTTCTGCCCATTTTATGCCCCTTATATTTTTTGGAAAGGATAAAACGATATTTCTGAAACCTCTGGAACATAAAGCCATATAGTCAGACATCCGGATAAAGCAATTTCAACAACGATCCGTAAACCGGAAGTAGTCGAAATAATGTCTGATTTTTTGAAAAAAACTCAAAAAATGGGGGCTTTGGGAAAAACGTGATTTCTTCGTCCCATATCAACCGATCAAATGGATTAAGGTATCGTTTGTTTACATCGGAATTGGAGTATCGTATGATACCGACTTCATACAGATACGATGATCCAGAAGTAAAATATGACACGCTGAAAATCAAGTATTTTTTGTTTTGGAGCGTTTTTGGACGCCTTTATCTCGAAAACTGCTCCAGCGATTTTTCTTAAACTTTATCTATCGATGGTCCTTCCGGTAGTCTTTAGCATGGATCCATCCATTAAGACCTTCATATAATTGGAATAAGACAAAAAAGGGACTGAAAATTGAAAAAAGTCCAAAAATCGTGAAATTTTGGAAAATGCTCTACTATTTTTCTATTTTAAGAGATTTTCAAAAAAAAAATATATATTTAAAAAGTTGACGCAATTACGATTCTAATGATGTATAATATGTATGCAGTTATTGAAATTTAATTTTCAATATTTTGACATTTTGACATTTTTAACACTTTTGAACATAGGATTTCTCAGAAGTATTTTATTTGATCGTATAGTGTCGTATATCGTTAGAGAGCCCTGTGCCCATGCAAACTCCAAAACTGGATGTGAAAACTACTCGACAATGATTCGTATACCGGAAGTAGTTCAAAAAACGAAGAAAAATGTAAAAAAGATGAAAAAAAATTGGAGCTCTTGCCAAAAGTTCGAATTCTCCGTCACATATTAGCGGACCAAAGCAATTGAAGTGTCGTTGGATAGTTCCATTAATAGACGATCGTATAACATCTAAATAACACGAATTTGATTTTTAGGAAATAAATTATGGTACGCTGAAAACTAAGTATTTTCCGTTTTGGAGCATTCTGAGACGCCTTTTTCTCGAAAACGACGCCTACGATTTTTCTTAAACATTTTTTACTCAGGGTCCTATCGGTGGCCTAGCGTGTGCATCTAATAATAAAAGCGTTGCAATATTATAGGTGGTCCAAAAATGACCTCAATCTTTGAAAAAAGTTGAAAAATCATTAAATTATTGAAAATGCTCTTTTATTTATCTTTTTTTCGAAAATTACTCAATTAATGTTTCTGATATTTCTGGTATGGGAAGTTAAGTATCTAATCAACTTGTTAAAGCTATTCCGACAATGATCGAAAAACCGGAAGTAGTCGAAAATATCTCCGATATTTTGAATTTTTTTTACAATTTTACAGAAAACTTTTTTATTTATGAATATTTTTTGATGGTAGTTTACTCAGAGTTAAAGTATCACCCTACTTGAGCAGAAGTGAGAAAGAATTTTGTCTCAGTCATTTTCTTTAGTCGCCATTGGCTAATTTAGTTTTTCGTACCTAGATTAATTATTTATTGTTCGATTTGTGTAAAACAAAGTGCATATGCTCCGTGGTCTCAATTGTAATTTTTTTTGTTACCGTGAAATTTTTCTGCAAGCAACGGAAGTGGCGTAATATTAACAAAAACTACGATTTTGACAGTTCGGTACCACTTTTTGAAAGCAAATATTATTTTTTTCGAAATCTGATATAGCAAAAAGGATGCGCGCTGTAAAGGGGCACAAATCGTTAGCTCAGATTTTTTAATTTCAATTTCATTTTCGGGCAATTTCGAATAAATGTAAAAAAAAGGGTAACAATCAGTTATTTACAACCTATTCAACGTCTTCATATTTTGAACTATTTATTCGTAACTTTCATAAACTCGTAGTAATAATCCAGACGAGGAGAATGTATGCAAAAAATAGTTCGTAATATGAGCAATTGCCGAGAAATATGCAATTTTGCGTGAATCACTTTTCACGTTATTTTGTCTATAAAAGAGTAAATTATTATCCGATTTTCAATATTTTTTTTTCATTCGATGCCTAATGCCAATTTGGACTAGGTTAAGCCAATTTTACAGTTTCACTGTTACCGGAAATAACGTCATTTTGGAAAAAACTATACTTTTAACCTAAAAAACAAATATTTTATTCAAAAGAGTCTTTTTTATAATATTTTAAAAATTATGATATTTTGAATCCCATCAACGAATAGCATGAACCCATACGATCATACAGATACCACAAAAAAGTTTCTAACTTGTACGGTTGCCGAGAAATAGACGATTTTCTACAAGTCACTTTTCAAGCTTTTTGGTCTGTAAAAGTGTCAATTATTATTCAATTTTCATACAATTTTCACCATGTGATGCCTTATGCGCTTTAGGATTGCAATGATCTGATTTAACATTTCCATTATCACCGGAAGTAATGTCATATTTGCAAAAACCGTATTTGTAGACTTCAAAACAAATATTTTATTCAAATGAGTCTGATTTGTAATGTTTATACAATTATGATATTTGATTCCAATCAACAAATAGATTAAACCCATACGGTCATATAAATACCAAAAAATGGTTTCTAACTTGTACAGTTGCCGAGAAATAGACGATTTTCTACACGTCACTTTTCAAGGTTTTTAGTCTATAAAAGTGGCAATTATTATTCGATTTACATAAAATTTTCACCATGTGATGCCTTATGCCATTTATGATTGCAATGATCTGATTTAACATTTCCATTATCACCGGAAGTAATGTCATATTTGCAAAAACCGTATTTTTAGACTTCCAAACAAAATTTTACTCCAAAATTAGATTTTGCGTGATCCGACTCAAGATGGCGTGTTCAATGACAAATATTACGGGACGCTGAAGATCTAGTATTTTCCTTTTTGGACTTTTATATGATATCAGAATGATACAAATTCGATGGTTAGGCAATAGATTATGAGATGCCGAAAATGTAGTATTTTCCTCTTTTTTTGAAGCCTTTTCGGACTCGTTTATCTCGAAAACTACTTCTATTTCACTTCTTAAACTTCTGTTACCCCGAGTCCTATCGGTCGTTTAGAGTATAAAGGTAAATTTAAAAGCATGGCAATGATATAAAGGACCCTGAAAGCCGATTCAGCACTGCTATGCAGGTCTAGTTTATTATTATTATTTTATTTTTCGGGGGAGCCTATTTCTCAGCGCCTGTAACAGATACCGATCTGGGACCTAATTCTCTATAGGGAAACCATGTGTTGGCTACTTGATAAACTATTTTTGAAACTTCTGCGCAGACCGGAAGTGGTCGAATTTTGTGCTGTGTCAAAAAATTAAAAAACGGCCGTAGATTCGTCAATTCTGTACCTATTTTCATATAAATGACATTTTCGGAAACCTTGAGTCTTTTCTCGGACGATAGCAGTTGAACATTTCGATATTTCGAAACTTCATCGCTGACTTCTTGCGATCGAAAAATGAAAAATTTTATTTGAGAGACAATTTTTGTTATTTTTCAAAATTTTCAAATTTGACCTACATTTTTGGATACCTGAAGGCAATCTGGTTCCAGTAATATAAGTTTCATTCCGAGTTATCGCCCTTTATTTTTCGATTTTTTTCGAATTTTCTTCACATTTTGTGAGCTTAAGTTTCGTTTTACGGCCGGATCAACGTTTCTCAAATTCCTGATACATGAAGCAATATTGTCAAACCACCGTTTAAAGCAATTTCAACAACAATCCGTAAACCGGAAGTAGTCGAAATAATATGCGATATTTTGAAAAAACGTGAAAAATTGGTGTCTTGGGTAAAAACACGATTTCTCCGTCCGATATCAACGGATTAAACAAATTAAGGTATCATTTGGTCTAGCGGTGATTGGACCACTGAATGATACCCAATTCGTACGGATACGATGAGCTGGAAGCAAAATATGGCACGCTGAAAATCAAGTATTTTCTGATTTGGAGCGTTTTTGGACGCCTTTATCTCGAAAACTGCTCCAGCGATTTTTCTTAAACTTTATCTATCGATGGTCCTTCCGGTAGTCTTTAGCATGGATCCATCCATTAAGACCTATATATAATTGGAATAAGACAAAAAAGGGACTGAAAATCGAAAAACGTCAAAAAATCGTGAAATTTTGGAAAATGCTCTACTATTTTTTTATTTTAAGAGATTTTAAAAAAACAGATATATATTTAAAAAGCTGACCTAATTACGATTCTAATGATGTATAATATGTATGCAGTTATTGAAATTTAATTTTCAATATTTTGACATTTTGACATTTTTAACACTTTTGAACATAGGATTTCTCAGAAATATTTTATTTGATCGTATAGTGGTGTATATCATTAGAGAGCCCTGTTCCCATGCAAATTCCAAAACTGGATGTGAAAACTACTCGACAATGATTCGTATACCGGAAGTAGTTCAAAAAACGAAGAAAAATGTAAAAAAGATAAAAAAGAATTGGAGCTCTTGCCAAAAGTTCGAATTCTCCGTCACATATTAGTGGACCAAAACAATTAAAGTGTCGTTGGATAGTTCCATTAATAGACGATCGTATAACATCTAAATAACACGAATTTGATTCTTAGGAAATAAATTATGGTACGCCGAAAACTAAGTATTTTCCGTTTTGGACCATTCTGAGACGCCTTTTTCTCGAAAACGACGCCTACGATTTTTCTTAAACATTTTTTACTCAGAGTCCTATCGGTGGCCTAGCGTGTGCATCTAATAATAAAAGCGTTGCAATATTATAGGTGGTCCAAAAATGACATCAATCTTTCAAAAAAGTTGAAAAATCATTAAATTATTGAAAATGCTCTTTTGTTTATCTTTTTTTCAAAAATTACTTAATGAATGTTTCTGATATTTCTGCTACAGGAAGTTAAGTATCTAATCAACTTGTTAAAGCAATTCCGACAATGATCGAAAAACCGGAAGTAGTCGAAAAAATCTCCGATATTTTGATTTTGTCTCAGTAATTTTCTTTAGTCGCCATTGGCTAATTTAGTTTTTCGTACCTAGATTAATTATTCATTGTTCGATTTGTATAAAACAAAGTGCATATGCTCCGTGGTCTCAATTGTAATTTTTTTTGTTACCATGAAATTTTTCTGCACGCAACGGAAGTGGCGTAATATTAACAAAAACTACAATTTTGACAGTTCAGTACCACTTTTTGAAAGCAAATATTATTTTTTTCGATATCTGATATAGCAAAAAGGATGCGCGCTGTAAAGGGGCACAAATCGTTAGTTCAGATTTTTGTATTTCAATTTCATTTTCGGGCAATTTCGAATAAATGTAAAAAAAAGTGTAACAATCAGTTATTTACAACCACTTCAACGTCTTCATATTTTGAACTATGTATTCGTAACGTTCATAAACTCGTAGTAATAATCCAGACGAGGAGAATGTATGCACAAAATAGTTCGTAATATGAGCAATTGCCGAGAAATATGCAATTTTGCATGCATCACTTTTCACGTTATTTTGCCTATAAAATAGTAAATTATTATTATTATCCGATTTTCAATATTTTTTTTTCATTCGATGCCTAATGCCAATTTGGACTAGGTTAAGCCAATTTTACAGTTTCACTGTTACCGGAAATGACGTCATTTTGGCAAAAACTGTATTTTTAACCTAAAAAACAAATATTTTATTCAAATGTGTCTTTTTTTTATAATACTTTTAAAATTATGGTATTTGAATCCCATCAACGAATAGCATTAACCCATACGATCATACAGATACCACAAAAAAGTTTTTAACTTGTACGGTTGCCGAGAAATAGACGATTTTCTACAAGTCACTTTTCAAGCTTTTTGGTCTATAAAAGTGTCAATTATTATTCAATTTTCATACAATTTTCACCATTTGATGCCTTATGTCATTTATGATTGCATTAAACTAATTTAAGATTTTTATTATCACCGGAAGTAATGTCTTTTTTGCAAAAACCGTATTTTTAGACTTCAAAACAAATATTTTTTTTAAGTGTATTATATTTTTTATTTGTTTAACGTTATAATGTTTGATTATAATGGTCATTTAGATTGGATCAATACAATCATATTGATGTCAAAAAATTGCTTCTAGCATATTCCCTTGTCGAGAAATAACCAATTTTCTCAGGATCACTTTTTAAGTTTTTTCACCTTTTTAATTTCAGTTTATGGGATCTAGGTTTAGTGTTTATTGCCTGATACGTATAAAACAAAGTTTGTATGTTTCATGTTGCAAATTCTCAACTTATTTGCTGTCGATAATGATTTCTTTTGGCACCGGGTGTGACGTAATTTTGCCAGATTTTACAATTTTGACCGATCTTTTCGCAAGCAAATATTACTTTTACAAGTCTGATAGAGGGTGTCATTGAATCAAAAAAAATACAGTATCGTTTGGTAGCTGGATAGATCGGCTATTGTATGACGTATTTCCTGTCTGATTCCTGACAGCCGATTCAGTGCTGTGGAGGAAATGCAGCAGGTTGGACTGGCAACCTAGTCCTTGTCATGTACATTTGGACATCCCCTCCCCTCCTTAAACATGTGTACATAGGACCTCGGTTTCGCATCTACTCTGATTTACTATTCTAGGGCACCATCCCTACACGTTTGACAAGGGAGGAATTATGCTGACAAATCTGAATATTGCAAGGGTGCTCTTTTCGTAACGAAAAATCCATAACATCATAGTGTTATACTGAAGAACAATCTATACATTAGTAGTAATTTGTATATTATAACTTTGGTAGGATTAACTGAAGTTAATCTCATCAATTAATTAGCACCTTAGTGCCAGCTAGTGGATAGGAGATTAAGATTATTGTTGATTGGGTAATCATCAAAGCAGCCGCCACAGTTGTACGTGTGTTCATTTAACGCGTGAATTAAAATAAGATTTTGGGTGTACGTAGTATAGTATTTTCAGATACCGTAACGTTATCAAAATATGAGTCCCTATAGATAGCTGTCAATTTAATAGCCAAGTAAAGCTTACGTTCACTTTCGTGCATTTTGGCTTTGATGTAATTAAGCAATGGTAGGTTCGAGAATCGTCGCATTTCGGCTCGTTGGTCGTTCTCATTTTTTCGACCCATGGTGATAAGAACATTGATATCCAATACCCATTCCTTATTTTACATGCCGTATGAAGAAGCGACAGTTAACAGAATTCAGCTATCGATAAAATTCCCCTCGAAAAGAAAATTATTGGCCGTTTTTATTTCCATTTAAGGCCTATAAATTATTTTTTAAAGATGGTATGAGATATTATTCGCAGTAAATAATGAGTTGTCGACGGCTTTATCATTGACCCGTGACAGTTGATTATTATTACTCAACGACACACACCCGCTTGCCGATTAATTTACATAATCAGCTACATGGTTTTGATTAACACTCAACGGCAATCTGTATACGATCAGAATTAAATTTTTTTCGGTCACTTATCAGAGTGAATCGCATGTAGGTACGCAAAAACATTATTGCCTAAACCAAATATTTATCGCCCGCTCAGTCAGCCACGTAATCATAATGCTTTGCACGCGATGTCTGGGCCAATCAGCAAATGAGTTGGTTAGACAGCATGGTCACATGGTGTTTGTTTATATTTTCTAGGGGTTTTAAAACTCGAGCGTGTCCGTCAAAATCAATTCAGCCATAATATTTTGATAATATTTGACATCTGCAGATTCTCTGTTTTACAACGATGCCATTTATTATGCAAGAGGAATGATCGGTCGTTCCATAGCGAGCGAAGAAACATAACTAATTTCGCCGAGAATTCTAAGAAATAGGACAGATTTAAAAATACGGTACTCTTACAAAACGTTCAAATAAAGGTGTTCTAAAATCTTTTATTGCTATTTTGATCTTTTGTGTCGATAGATAGTATATTTATAGACTCATTTTTGAGAACATCTCATCAATATTTTTACTAATTTGCCTCTACTCCAAAATTAGATTTTGCGCGATCCTACTCAAGATGGCGTGTTCAATGACAAATATTACGGGACGCTGAAGATCTAGTATTTTCCTTTTTGGACTTTTATATGATATCAGAATGATACAAATTCGATGGTTAGGCAATAGATTATGAGATGCCGAAAATGTAGTATTTTCCTCTTTTTTTGGAGCCTTTTCAGACTCGTTTATCTCGAAAACTACTTCTATTTCACTTCTTAAACTTCTGTTACCCCGAGTCCTATCGGTCGTTTAGAGTATAAAGGTAAATTTAAAAGCATGGCAATGATATAAAGGACCCTGAAAGCCGATTCAGCACTGCTATGCAGGTCTAGTTATTATTATTTTTTTCCGCGGGAGCCTATTTCTCCATGATCGAAAACAGATATCGATCTGGAACAAACTTTTCTATCGGGAAAACATGTGGTGGCTAGTGCATAAACTATTTTTCAAACTTCTGCGCATACCGGAAGTGGCCGAACTTTGTAGGTTGTCATGATATTGAAAATCGGCCATAATTTCGCCAATTCTTTACCCATTTTTAATCAAATGACATTTTCGGAAACCCTGAATCTTTTGCGAGATAATGGCTATCTCACATTTTTCAATTTCGAACATTCGTCTATGACTTCTATCGTTCGAAAATTAAGAAGACGTTGTTTATGAGACAATTTTTGTTATTTTTCAAAATTTTCAAATTTGACCTACATTTTTGGATTTCTGAAGTCCATCCGATTCCAGTAATATAAGTTTCATTCAGAGTTATCTCCCTTTATTTTTCGTTTTTTTTCGAATTTTCTACCCATTTTCAAACCCTTATATTTTTTGGAAAGGATAAATCGATATTTCTGAAACCTCTGGAACATAAAGCCATATAGTCAGACATCCGGATAAAGCAATTTCAACAACGATCCGTAAACCGGAAGTAGTCGAAAAAATTTCTGATGTTTGGGAAAAAATGCAAAAAATGGGTGCTTTGGGGAAAAACCTGATTATTTCGTCCGATATCAACGGATTAAAGAGATTAGGGTATCGTTGGGTTGCACGGGAATTGAAGTATCGTATGGTACCCATTTCATAAAGATACGACGACCCGGAAGTAAAATATCGCACACTGAAAATCAAGTATTTCCTGATTTGGAGCGTTTTTAGACGCCTTTATCTCGAAAACTGCTCCAGCGATTTATCTTAAACCTTCTCTATCGAGAGTCCCTTCGGTGGTCTTTAGCATGAAGCAATCCATTACAATCTTCCAATAATTGGAATAAGACAAAAAAGGGACTGAAAATCGAAAAAAGTCAAAAAATCGCAAAATTTTGGAAAATGCTCTACTATTTTTTTATTTTAAGAGATTTTAAAAAAACAGATATATATTTAAAAAGCTGGCCTAATTACGATTCTAATGATGTATAATATGTATGCAGTTATCGAAATTTAATTTTCAATATTTTGACATTTTGACATTTTTAACACTTTTGAACATAGGATTTCTCAGAAATATTTTATTTGATCGTATAGTGTCGTATATCATTAGAGAGCCCTGTTCCCATGCAAACTCCAAAACTGGATGAGAAAACTACTCGACAATGATTCGTATACCGGAAGTAGTTCAAAAAACGACAAAAAATGTAAAAAAGATAAAAAAGAATTGGAGCTCTTGCCAAAAGATCGAATTCTCCGTCACATATTAGCGGACCAAAACAATTAAAGTGTCGTTGGATAGTTCCATTAATAGACGATCGTATAACATCTCAATAACACGAATTTGATTCTTAGGAAATAAATTATGGTACGCTGAAAACTACGTATTTTCCGTTTTGAAGCATTCTGAGACGCCTTTTTCTCGAAAACGACGCCTACGATTTTTCTTAAACATTTTTTACTCAGAGTCCTATCGGTGGCCTAGCGTGTGCATCTAATAATAAAAGCGTTGCAATATTATAGGTGGTCCAAAAATGACATCAATCTTTGAAAAAAGTTGAAAAATCATTAAATTATTGAAAATGCTCTTTTATTTATCTTTTTTTCAAAAACTACTTAATGAATGTTTCTGATATTTCTGCTACAGGAAGTTAAGTATCTAATCAACTTGTTAAAGCAATTCCGACAATGATCGAAAAACCGGAAGTAGTCGAAAAAATCTCCGATATTTTGATTTTTTTTTTACATTTTTACAGAAAACTTTTTTATTTATGAATATTTTTTGATGGTAGTTTACACAGAGTTCAAGTATCACCCTACTTGAGCATAAGTGAGAAAGAATTTTTTCTCAGTAATTTTCTTTAGTCGCCATTGGCTAATTTAGTTTTTCGTACCTAGATTAATTATTTATTGTTCGATTTGTATAAAACAAAGTGCATATGCTTCGTGATGTCAATTGTAATATTTTTTGTTACGGTGACATTTTTCTGCACGCAACGGAAGTGGCGTAATATTAACAAAAACTACAATTTTGAGAGTTAAGTACCACTTTTTGACAGCAAATATTATTTTTTTTCGAAAACTGATATAGCAAAAAGTATGCGCCCTGTAAAGGCGCATAAAATGTTTGGCTCAGATTCTTAAATTTCAATTTCATTTTCGGGCAATTTCGAATAAAATGTAAAAAAAAAGGTAAAATTCAGTTATTACAACCCATTCAACGTCTTTATATTTTGAACTATTTATTCGTAACTTTCATAAACTCGTAGCCATAATCCAGACGAAGAGAATGTATGCCAAAAATAGTTTGCAATATGAGCAGTTGCCGAGAAATATGCAATTTTGCATGCATCACTTTTCAAGTTATTTTGCCTATAAAAGAGTAAATTATTATCCGATTTTCAATATTTTTCTTTTATTCGATGCTTAATGCCAATTTGGACTAGGTTAAGCCAATTTTACAGTTTCACTGTTACCGGAAATGACGTAATTTTGGCAAAAACTGTATTTTTAACCTAAAAAACAAATATTTTATTCAAATGAGTCTCTTTTATAATATTTTTTAAATTATGATATTTAAATCCCATCAACGAATAGCATGAACCCATACGATCATACAGATACCACAAAAAAGTTTCTAACTTGTACGGTTGCCGAGAAATAGACGATTTTCTACAAGTCACTTTTCAAGCTTTTTGGTCTATAAAAGTGTCAATTATTATTCAATTTTCATACAATTTTCACCATGTGATGCCTTATGCCATTTATGATTGCAATGATCTGATTTAACATTTCCATTATCACCGGAAGTAATGTCATATTTGCAAAAACCGTATTTTTAGACTTCAAAACAAATATTTTTTTGAAGTGAGTTATATTTATTATTTGTTTAACGTTATAACGTTTGATTCTAATGGCCATTTAGATTGGATCAATATAATCATACTGATATCAAAAAAATGCTTCTAGCATATTCCCTTGTCGAGGAATAACCAATTTTCTAAGGATCACCTCTTAAGTTTTTTACCTTTTTAATTTCAGTTTATGGGTTCTAAGTTTATTATGTTATTGGCTGATATGTATAAAACAATTCTCAATTGCGAATTCTCAACTTATTTGTTATCGATAATGATTTCTTTTGGCACCGGAAGTTAAGTTTTTTTGCCAGATTTTACAATTTTGACCGGTGTATTTATTTGCAAGCAAATATTACTTTTACAAATCTGATAGAGGGTGTCACTGAATCATAACAACTACAGTATCGTTTGGTAGCTCGATGGATCGGCTATTGTATGAAGCACTTCCTGTCTGATTCCTGAAAGCCGATTCAGCACTGCAGGTCTGCAGGTCTAGTTATTAGGCTTTCAGACTTTCGTCTGAAAGACTATTGTTTTTACTAAAATTATTATTATTATTATTATTATTATTATTATTATTATTTTTTACCGCGGGAGCCTATTTCTCCATGATCGAAAACAGATATCGATCTGGAACAAACTTTTCTATTGGGAAAACATGTGGTGGCTACTTGATAAACTATTTTTCAAACCTCTGCGCATACCGGAAGTGGCCGAACTTTGTATGTTGTCATGATATTGAAAATCGGCCATAATTTCGTCAATTCTTTACCCATTTTTAATCAAATGACATTTTCGGAAACCCTGAATCTTTTGCAAGATAATGGCTATCTCACATTTTTCAATTTCGAACATTCGTCTATGACTTCTATCGTTCGAAAATTGAAAAGACGTTGTTTATGAGACAATTTTTGTTATTTTTCAAAATTTGCAAATATGACCTACATTTTTGGATTTCTGAGGTCCAAGCGATTCCAGTAATATAAGATTCATTCAGAGTTATCGCCCTTTATTTTTCGAATTTTTTCGAATTTTCTGCCCATTTTATGCCCCTTATATTTTTTGGAAAGGATAAAACGATATTTCTGAAACCTCTGGAACATAAAGCCATATTGCCAGACATCCGGATAAAGCAATTTCAACAACGATTCGTAAACCGGAAGTAGTCGAAATAATGTCTGAATTTTTGAAAAAAACTCAAAAAACGGGGGCTTTGGGAAAAACGTGATTTCGTCGTCCCATATCAACCGATCAAACGGGTTAAGGTACCGTTGGTTTACATCGGAATTGGAGTATCGTATGATACCCAATTCATACAGATACTATGATCCTCAAGTAAAATATGACACGCTGAAAATCAAGCATTTTCTGATTTGGAGCGTTTTTGGACGCCTTTATCTCGAAAACTGCTCCAGCGATTTTTCTTAAACTTTATCTATCGATGGTCCTTCCGGTAGTCTTTAGCATGGATCCATCCATTAAGACCTTCATATAATTGGAATAAGACAAAAAAGGGACTGAAAATTGAAAAAAGTCAAAAAATCGTGAAATTTTGGAAAATGCTCTACTATTTTTTTATTTGAAGAGATTTTCAAAAAAAAGATATATATTCAAAAAGCTGACCTAATTACGATTCTAATGATGTATAATATGTATGCAGTTATTGAAATTTAATTTTCAATATTTTGACATTTTGACATTTTTAATACTTTTGAACATAGGATTTCTCAGAAGTATTTTATTTGATCGTATAGTGTCGTATATCATTAGAGAGCCCTGTTCCCATGCAAACTCCAAGACTGGATGCGAAAACTACTCGACAATGATTCGTATACCGGAAGTAGTTCAAAAAACGAAGAAAAATGTTAAAAAGATGAAAAAAAATTGGAGCTCTTGCCAAAAGTTCGAATTCTCCGTCACATATTAGCGGACCAAAACAATTAAAGTGTCGTTGGATAGTTCCATTAATAGACGATCGTATAACATCTAAATAACACGAATTTGATTCTTAGGAAATAAATTATGGTACGCCGAAAACTAAGTATTTTCCCTTTTGGAGCATTCTGAGACGCCTTTTTCTCGAAAACGACGCCTACGATTTCTCTTAAATATTTTTTACTCAGAGTCCTATCGGTGGCCTAGCGTGTGCATTTAATAATAAAAGCGTTGCAATATTATAGGTGGTCCAAAAATGACCTCAATCTTTGAAAAAAGTTGAAAAATCATTAAATTATTGAAAATGCTCTTTTATTTATCTTTTTTTCGAAAATTACTTAATGAATATTTTTGACATTTCTGGTACAGGAAGTTAAGTATCTAATCAACTTGTTAAAGCTATTCCGACAATGATCGTAAAACCGGAAGTAGTCGAAAAAATCTCCGATATTTTGAATTTTTTTTACATTTTTACAGAAAACTTTTTTATTTATGAATATTTTTTGATGGTAGTTTACACAGAGTTAAAGTATCACCCTACTTGAGCAGAAGTGAGAAAGAATTTTTTCTCAGTAATTTTCTTTAGTCGCCATTGGCTAATTTAGTTTTTCGTACCTAGATTAATTATTTATTGTTCGATTTGTATAAAACAAAGTGCATATGCTCCGTGGGCTCAATTGTATTTTTTTTTGTTACCGTGAATTTTTTCTGCACGCAACGGATGTGGCGTAATATTAACAAAAACTACAATTTTGACAGTTCAGTACCACTTTTTGAAAGCAAATATTATTTTTTTCGAAATCTGATATAGCAAAAAGAATGCACGCTGTAAAGGGGCACAAATCGTTAGCTCAGATTTTTTAATTTCAATTTCATTTTTGGGCAATTTCGAATAAATGTAAAAAAAAGTGTAACAATCAGTTATTTACAACACATTCAAGGACTTCATATTTTGAACTATTTATTCGTAACTTTCATAAACTCGTAGTAATAATCCAGACGAGGAGAATGTATGATGCAAAAAATAGTTCGTAATATGAGCAATTGCCGAGAAATATGCAATTTTGCATGCATCACTTTTCACGTTATTTTGCCTATAAAAGAGTAAATTATTATCCGATTTTCAATATTTTTTTTTCATTCGGTGCCTAATGCCAATTTCGACTAGTTTAAACCAATTTTACAGTTTCACTGTGACCGGAAATGACGTCATTTTGGCAAAAACTGTATTTTTAACCCCAAAAACATATATTTTATTCAAATGTGTCTTTTTTTATAATATTTTTAAAATTATGATATTTGAATCCCATCAACGAATAGCATGAACCCATACGATCATACAGATACCACAAAAAAGTTTCTAACTTGTACGGTTGCCGAGAAATAGACGATTTTCTACAAGTCACTTTTCAAGCTTTTTGGTCTATAAAAGTGTCAATTATTATTCAATTTTCATACAATTTTCACCATTTGATGCCTTATGCCATTTATGATTGCATTAAACTAATTTAAGATTTTTATTATCACCGGAAGTAATGTCTTTTTTGCAAAAACCGTATTTTTAGACTTCAAAACAAATATTTTTTTGAAGTGAGTTATATTTGTTATTTGTTTAACGTTATAACGTTCGATTCTAATGGCCATTTAGATTGGATCAATATAATCATACTGATATAAAAAAATTGCTTCTAGCATGTTCCCTTGTCGAGAAATAACCAATTTTCTAAGGATCACTTTTTAAGTTTTTTTACCTTTTAATTTCAGTTTATGGGTTCCAAGTTATTTATTGCCTGATATGTATAAAACAATTCTCAATTGCGAATTCTCAACTTATTTGTTACCGATAATGATTTCTTTTGGCACCGGAAGTGAAGTAATTTTGCCAGATTTTACAATTTTGACCGGTGTATTTGCAAGCATATATTACTTTTACAAATCTGATAAAGGGTGTCACTGAATCATAACAACTACAGTATCGTTTGGTAGCTCGATGGATCGGCTATTGTATGACGCACTTCCTGTCTAATTCCTGAAAGCCGATTTAGCACTGCAGGTCTGCAGAGGTCGTTCCATAGCGAGCGAAGAAACATAACTAATTTCGCCGAGAATTTTAAGAAATAGGACAGATTTAAAAATACGGTACTCTTACAAAACGTTCAAATAAAGGTGTTCTAAAATCTTTTATAGCTATTTTGATCTTTTGTGTTGATAGACAGTATATTTATAGACTCATTTTTGAGAACATCTCATCAATATTTTTACTAATTTGCCTCTACTCCAAAATTAGATTTTGCGCGATCCGACTCAAGATGGCGTGTTCAATGACAAATATTACGGGACGCTGAAGATCTAGTATTTTCCTTTTTGGACTTTTATATGATATCAGAATGATACAAATTCGATGGTTAGGCAATTGATTATGAGATGCCGAAAATGTAGTATTTTCCTCTTTTTTTTTGAGCTTTTTCAGACCCGTTTATCTCGAAAACTACTTCTATTTCACTTCTTAAACTTCTGTTACCCCGAGTCCTATCGGTCGTTTAGAGTATAAAGGTAAATTTAAAAGCATGGCAATGATATAAAGGACCCTGAAAGCCGATTCAGCACTGCTATGCAGGTCTAGTTATTATTATTATTTTTTACCGCGGGAGCCTATTTCTCCATGATCGAAAACAGATATCGATCTGGAACAAACTTTTCTATCGGGAAAACATGTGGTGGCTACTTGATAAACTATTTTTCAAACTTCTGCGCATACCGGAAGTGGCCGAACTTTGTATGTTATCATGATATTGAAAATCGGCCATAATTTCGTCAATTCTTTACCCATTTTTAATCAAATGACATTTTCGGAAACCCTGAATCTTTTGTAAGATAATGGCTATCTCACATTTTTCAATTTCGAACATTCGTCTATGACTTCTATCGTTCGAAAATTGAAAAGACGTTGTTTATGAGACAATTTTTGTTATTTTTCAAAATTTGCAAATTTGACCTACATTTTTGGATTTCTGAGGTCCAAGCGATTCCAGTAATATAAGATTCATTCAGAGTTATCGCCCTTTATTTTTCCAAATAAATCGAATTTTCTGCCCATTTTATGCCCCTTATATTTTTTGGAAAGGATAAAACGATATTTCTGAAACCTCTGGAACATAAAGCCATATAGTCAGACATCCGGATAAAGCAATTTCAACAACGATCCGTAAACCGGAAGTAGTCGAAATAATGTCTGATTTTTTGAAAAAAACTCAAAAATGGGGGCTTTGGGAAAAACGTGATTTCTTCGTCCCATATCAACCGATCAAATGGATTAAGGTATCGTTTGTTTACATCGGAATTGGAGTATCGTATGATACCGACTTCATACAGATACGATGATCCAGAAGTAAAATATGACACGCTGAAAATCAAGCATTTTTTGTTTTGGAGCGTTTTTGGACGCCTTTATCTCGAAAACGGCTCCAGCGATTTTTCTTAAACTTTATCTATCGATGGTCCTTCCGGTAGTCTTTAGCATGGATCCATCCATTAAGACCTTCATATAATTGGAATAAGACAAAAAAGGGACTGAAAATTGAAAAAAGTCCAAAAATCGTGAAATTTTGGAAAATGCTCTACTATTTTTTTATTTTAAGAGATTTTCAAAAAAAAAATATATATTTAAAAAGCTGACCCAATTACGATTCTAATGATGTATAATATGTATGCAGTTATTGAAATTTAATTTTCAATATTTTGACATTTTGACATTTTTAACACTTTTGAACATAGGATTTCTCAGAAGTATTTTATTTGATCGTATAGTGTCGTATATCGTTAGAGAGCCCTGTTCCCATGCAAACTCCAAAACTGGATGAGAAAACTACTCGACAATGATTCGTATACCGGAAGTAGTTCAAAAAACGAAGAAAAATGTAAAAAAGATAAAAAAAAAATTGGAGCTCTTGCCAAAAGATCGAATTCTCCGTCACATATTAGCGGACCAAAACAATTAAACTGTCACTGGATAGTTCCATCAATAGACGATCGTATAACATCTAAATAACACGAATTTGATTTTTAGGAAATAAATTATGGTACGCTGAAAACTAAGTATTTTCCGTTTTGGAGCATTCTGAGACGCCTTTTTCTCGAAAACGACGCCTACGATTTTTCTTAAACATTTTTTACTCAGAGTCCTATCGGTGGCCTAGCGTGTGCATCTAATAATAAAAGCGTTGCAATATTATAGGTGGTCCAAAAATGACCTCAATCTTTGAAAAAAGTTGAAAAATCATTAAATTATTGAAAATGCTCTTTTATTTATCTTTTTTTCGAAAATTACTCAATTAATGTTTCTGATATTTCTGGTATGGGAAGTTAAGTATCTAATCAACTTGTTAAAGCTATTCCGACAATGATCGAAAAACCGGAAGTAGTCGAAAATATCTCCGATATTTTGAATTTTTTTTACAATTTTACAGAAAACTTTTTTATTTATGAATATTTTTTGATGGTAGTTTACTCAGAGTTAAAGTATCACCCTACTTGAGCAGAAGTGAGAAAGAATTTTGTCTCACTCATTTTCTTTAGTCGATTAATTATTTATTGTTCGATTTGTGTAAAACAAAGTGCATATGCTCCGTGGTCTCAATTGTAATTTTTTTTGTTACCGTGAAATTTTTCTGCAAGCAACGGAAGTGGCGTAATATTAACAAAAACTACGATTTTGACAGTTCGGTACCACTTTTTGAAAGCAAATATTATTTTTTTCGAAATCTGATATAGCAAAAAGGATGCGCGCTGTAAAGGGGCACAAATCGTTAGCTCAGATTTTTTAATTCCAATTTCATTTTCGGGCAATTTCGAATAAATGTAAAAAAAAGTGTAACAATCAGTTATTTACAACCTATTCAACGTCTTCATATTTTGAACTATTTATTCGTAACTTTCATAAACTCGTATTAATAATCCAGACGAGGAGAATGTATGCAAAATATAGTTCGTAATATGAGCAATTGCCGAGAAATATGCAATTTTGCGTGAATCACTTTTCACGTTATTTTGTCTATAAAAGAGTAAATTATTATCCGATTTTCAATATTTTTTTTTCATTCGATGCCTAATGCCAATTTGGACTAGGTTAAGCCAATTTTACAGTTTCAATGTTACCGGAAATAACGTCATTTTGGAAAAAACTATACTTTTAACCTAAAAAACAAATATTTTATTCAAAAGAGTCTTTTTTATAATATTTTAAAAATTATGATATTTTGAATCCCATCAACGAATAGCATGAACCCATACGATCATACAGATACCACAAAAAAGTTTCTAACTTGTACGGTTGCCGAGAAATAGACGATTTTCTACAAGTCACTTTTCAAGCTTTTTGGTCTATAAAAGTGTCAATTATTATTCAATTTTCATACAATTTTCACCATGTGATGCCTTATGCGCTTTAGGATTCCAATGATCTGATTTAACATTTCCATTATCACCGGAAGTAATGTCATATTTGCAAAAACCGTATTTTTAGACTTCAAAACAAATATTTTATTCAAATGAGTCTGATTTGTAATGTTTATACAATTATGATATTTGATTCCAATCAACAAATAGATTAAACCCATACGGTCATATAAATACCAAAAAATGGTTTCTAACTTGTACAGTTGCCGAGAAATAGACGATTTTCTACACGTCACTTTTCAAGGTTTTTAGTCTATAAAAGTGGCAATTATTATTCGATTTACATAAAATTTTCACCATGTGATGCCTTATGCCATTTATGATTGCAATGATCTGATTTAACATTTCCATTATCACCGGAAGTAATGTCATATTTGCAAAAACCGTATTTTTAGACTTCCAAACAAAATTTTACTCCAAAATTAGATTTTGCGTGATCCGACTCAAGATGGCGTGTTCAATGACAAATATTACGGGACGCTGAAGATCTAGTATTTTCCTTTTTGGACTTTTATATGATATCAGAATGATACAAATTCGATGGTTAGGCAATAGATTATGAGATGCCGAAAATGTAGTATTTTCCTCTTTTTTTGAAGCCTTTTCGGACTCGTTTATCTCGAAAACTACTTCTATTTCACTTCTTAAACTTCTGTTACCCCGAGTCCTATCGGTCGTTTAGAGTATAAAGGTAAATTTAAAAGCATGGCAATGATATAAAGGACCCTGAAAGTCGATTCAGCACTGCTATGCAGGTCTGGTTATTATTATTATTTACCGCGAGGGCCTAGATCTCCATGATCGAAAACAGATATCGATCTGGAATCAGATTTTCTACTGGGAAACCATGTGGTGGCTACTTGATAAAATATTTTTGAAATTTCTGCGCATACCGGAAGTGACCGAACTTTGTACGTTATCTAAAAATTGAAAATCGGCCATAGTTTCGTCAATTCTTTATCCATTTTCAAACAAATTACATTTTTGGAATCCCTGAATCTTTTCTGAGACAATCTATTCTGAGACATTTTTCAATTTCGAACATTCGTCTATGACTTTTATCGTTTGAAAATTGCAAACATGTTGTTTACGAGACAATTTTTGTTATTTTTCAAAATTTTCAAATTTGACCTACATTTTTGGATACCTGAAGTCCATCCGATTCCAGTAATATAAGTTTCATTCAGAGTTGTCACCCTTTATTTTTCGTTTTTTTTCGAATTTTCTTCCCATTTTGTGAGCTCCGGTTTCGGTTTATGGCAGAATTGACGTTTCTGAAACTTCTGGAACATGAATTTATAGTCCAATACCAACTTATAAAGCAATTTCGACAAGAATCCTTAAACCGGAAGTGGTCGAAATAATGGGCAATATTTTGAAAAAAATGCAAAAAATGGATATTTTGGGGAAAAACGCGATTTCTCCGCCCGATATCAATGGATTAAAGAAATTAGGGTACCATTGGACTGCACTAGGATTGTACTATCGTATGATACCCAATTCATACGGATACTATGATCAGGAAGCAAATTATGGCACGCTGAAAATCACGAATTTTCTGATTTTTAGCATTTTTGGACGCCTGTATCTCGAAAACTTAACCTACAATTTTTTTTTAATTTTTTCTATCGAGAGTCCTTTTGGAGGTATTTTGCATGAAGCCAACCAATAAGACTTTGAAATGTCTGGAATAGAATAAAAAAGGGACTGAAAATCGAAAAAAGTCGAAAAATCGTGAAATTTTGAAAAATGCTCTACTATTTTTTTATTTTAAGAGATTTTTAAAAAAAGGTTGTATATTCAGATAGCTGACCTAATTACGATTCTAACGATGTATAATATGTATGTAATTATTGAAATTTAATTTTCGATATTTTAAATTTTTTGCATTTTTGGCACTTTTGAACATAGGATTTCTCAGGGTCATTTTATCTGATCAGATAATGTATTATATCATTACAGAGCCCTGTGGCTATTTTAGCGCCCAAACCGACTATTAAAACTATTCCGACAATAATAACCATACCGGGAGTATTCAAAAAATGAAAAAAAAGGTTAAAAATATTGTCGCACTTGCGAAAAACTTGATTGCTCACTTAGGTAATAGCGGACCAAAAGAACTAAAGTGTCGTTGGATAGCCCTATTAATGGACCATCATATGGTATCTAAATAATACGATTTCGATGGTAAGGAAATAAATTATTGTATGCCAAAAATCTAGTATTTTCCGATTTTTTAACATTCTGAGACGCCCTTTTCTCGAAAACGACGCCTACGATTTTTCTGAAACTTTTCTTACTCACAGTCCTATCGGTTGTCTATATAGTGAATCCAAAATGAAAAGCATTGAAATAATATAGGTGGTCCAAAAATGACATCAAACTTTGAAAAAAATTGAAAAATCGTAAAATTTTTGTAAACGCTCTTTAATTTATCTTTTTTTCCAAAACTACTCAATGGATGTTTCTGACACTTCTGGTACAGAAAGTTAAGTATCCAAAGAACTTCGTAAAGCTATCACGACAACGATCGTAAAACCGGAAGTAGTCGAAAAAATGTCCGATATTTTGATAAAAAATATTTTTTTTACGAAAACCTTTTTTATTTATGAATATTTTTTGATGGTATTTTACACAGGGTTAAAATATCATCCTACTTGACCAGAAATGGGAAAAAAATTGTCTCGGTTATTTGCGTTAGCCGCCAACGGCTAATTTAGTTTTTCGTACCCAGAAAAATTATTTATTGTTCGATTTGTATATAACAAAGTTCATATGCTCTGTGGTCCCAATTGTAATTTTTTTTGTTATGGTGAAATTTTTCTGTCGGCAACGGAAGTGACGTAATATTAACAAAAACTATAATTTTGACAGTTGGGTACTACTTTTTGAAAGCAAATATTATTTTTTTTTCAAAACTGATATAACGAAACGGATGCACCCTGCAAAGGTGCACAATATCCTTAGCTCAGATTTTTTAATTTCAATTTCATTTTCGGGCAATTTCGAATAAAATGTAAAATAAAGTGTAAAATTCAGTTGTTTACAATTCATTCAGCGTCTTCATATTTTGAAATATTTATTTGTAATTTTAATAAACTCGTAGCAATAATCCAGAAGAAGAGATTGTATGCGAAAATTAGTTTGTAATATGAGCAGTTGCCGAGGAATATGCAATTTTGCATGCGTCACTTTTCACGTTATTTTGCCTATAAAAGAGTGAATTATTATTCGATTTGCAATATTATTTTTCCATTTGATGCTTAGTGTCAATTTGTTCTAGGTCAAGCCAATTTTACAATTTCACTGTGACCGGAAATGACGTCATTTGGGCAAAAACTGTATTTTAAACCTAAAAAACAGATATTTTATTCAAATGAGTCTGCCTTATAATAATTTTAAAATTATGATATTTGATTCCCATCAACGAATAGATTGAAGCCATACGACCATACAGATACCACAAAATGGTTTCTAACTTGTACGTTTACAGAGAAATAAGCGATCTTCGATAAGTCACTTTTCAAGGTTTTTGGTCTATAAAAGTGTCAATTATTATTCGATTTTTATAATTTTTTTTACCATTTGATGCCTTATGCCATTTATGACTTCTATGAACTAAATTAACATTTTCAATATCACCGGAAGTAATGTAATTTTTTCAAAAAACGTATTTTTGGCCTTCAAAATAAACATTTTTTTTTGAAGTGGTTTATGTTTATTATTCGTTTAACTTTATAACGTCTGACTCTAATGGGCAGTAAGATTGAATCAATACCATCATATTGATATCAAGAAAAGGCTTCTAGCATGTTCCCTTGTCGAAAAATAGCCAATTGTCCCAGGGTCACTTTTAAGTTTTTTACCTTCTTAATTTCAGTTTATTGGTTATAGGTTAATTATTTATTGCCCGATATGTATAAAACAAAGTTTGTATTTTGTATGTTGCGAATTTTCGACTTATTTTTCACCTATAATAATTTCTTTCGGCACCGGAAGTGACCTAATTTTGCCATAATTTACAATTTTGACCGGTCTTTTCGCCAGCAAATATTACTTTTACATATGATAGAGGGTGTCACTGAAGCAAAACAATTAACGTTTGGTAGCTCAATGGATCGGCTAGGGTATAATAAACTTCCTGTACGATTCCTGAAAGCCGGTTCAGTGCTGCTTGCAGGTCTAGTTATTATTATTATTATTATTATTTTTTACCGCGGGAGCCTATTTCTCCATGATCGAAAACAGATATCGATCTGGAACAAACTTTTCTATCGGGAAAACATGTGGTGGCTACTTGATAAACTATTTTTCAAACTTCTGCGCATACCGGAAGTGGCCGAACTTTGTAGGTTGTCATGATATTGAAAATCGGCCATAATTTCGTCAATTCTTTACCCATTTTTAATCAAATGACATTTTCGGAAACCCTGAATCTTTTGCAAGATAATGGCTATCTCACATTTTTCAATTTCGAACATTCGTCTATGACTTCTTTCGTTCGAAAATTGAAAAGACGTTGTTTATGAGACAATTTTTGTTATTTTTCAAAATTTGCAAATTTGACCTACATTTTTGGATTTCTGAGGTCCAAGCGATTCCAGTAATATAAGATTCATTCAGAGTTATCGCCCTTTATTTTTCGATTTTTTTCGAATTTTCTGCCCATTTTATGCCCCTTATATTTTTTGGAAAGGATAAAACGATATATCTGAAACCTCTGGAACATAAAGCCATATAGTCAGACATCCGGATAAAGCAATTTCAACAACGATCCGTAAACCGGAAGTAGTCGAAATAATGTCTGATTTTTTGAAAAAAACTCAAAAAATGGGGGCTTTGGGAAAAACGTGATTTCTTCGTCCCATATCAACGGATCAAATGGATTAAGGTATCGTTTGTTTACATCGGAATTGGAGTATCGTATGATACCGACTTCATACAGATACGATGATCCAGAAGTAAAATATGACACGCTGAAAATCAAGCATTTTTTGTTTTGGAGCGTTTTTGGACGCCGTTATCTCGAAAACTGCTCCAGCGATTTTTCTTAAACTTTATCTATCGATGGTCCTTCCGGTAGTCTTTAGCATGGATCCATCCATTAAGACCTTCATATAATTGGAATAAGACAAAAAAGGCACTGAAAATTGAAAAAAGTCCAAAAATCGTGAAATTTTGGAAAATGATCTACTATTTTTTTATTTTAAGAGATTTTCAAAAAAAAAATATATATTTAAAAAGCTGACCTAATTACGATTCTAATGATGTATAATATGTATGCAGTTATTGAAATTTAATTTTCAATATTTTGACATTTTGACATTTTTAACACTTTTGAACATAGGATTTCTCAGAAGTATTTTATTTGATCGTATAGTGTCGTATATCGTTAGAGAGCCCTGTTCCCATGCAAACTCCAAACCTGTATGAGAAAACTACTCGACAATGATTCGTAAACCGGAAGTAGTTCAAAAAACGAAGAAAAATGTAAAAAAGATAAAAAAAAAATTGGAGCCCTTGCCAAAAGATCGAATTCTCCGTCACATATTAGCGGACCAAAACAATTAAAGTGTCGTTGGATAGTTCCATTAATAGACGATCGTATAACATCTCAATAACACGAATTTCATTTTTAGGAAATAAATTATGGTAAGCTGAAAACTAAGTATTTTCTGTTTTGGAGCATTCCGAGACGCCTTTTTCTCGAAAACGACGCCTACGATTTTTCTTAAACATTTTTTACTCAGAGTCCTATCGGTGGCCTAGCGTGTGCATCTAATAATAAAAGCGTTGCAATATTATAGGTGATCCAAAAATGACCTCAATCTTTGAAAAAAGTTGAAAAATCATTAAATTATTGAAAATGATCTTTTATTTATCTTTTTTTCAAAAATTACTTAATGAATGTTTCTGATATTTCTGCTACAGGAAGTTAAGTATCTAATCAACCTGTTAAAGCAATTCCGACAATGATTGAAAAACCGGAAGTAGTCGAAAAAATCTCCGATATTTTGAATTTCTTTTACATTTTTACAGAAAACTTTTTTATTTATGAATATTTTTTGATGGTAGTTTACACAGAGTTAAAGTATCACCCTACTTGAGCATAAGTGAGAAAGAATTTTGTCTGAGTAATTTTCTTTAGTCGCCATTGGCTAATTTAGTTTTTCGTACCTAGATTAATTATTTATTGTTCGATTTGTATAAAACAAAGTGCATATGCTTCGTGATGTCAATTGTAATATTTTTTGTTACGGTGACATTTTTCTGCACGCAACGGAAGCGGCGTAATATTAACAAAAACTACAATTTTGAGTGTTAAGTACCACTTTTTGACAGCAAATATTATTTTTTTCGAAAACTGATAGAACAAAAAGTATGCGCCCTGTAAAGGCGCATAAAATGTTTGGCTCAGATTCTTAAATTTCAATTTCATTTTTTGGCAATTTCGAATAAAATGTAAAAAAAAAGGTAAAATTCAGTTATATACAACCCATTCAACGTCTTTATATTTTGAACTATTTATTCGTAACTTTCATAAACTCGTAGCCATAATCCAGACGAAGAGAATGTATGCCAAAAATAGTTTGTAATATGAGCAGTTGCCGAGAAATATGCAATTTTGCATGCATCACTTTTCAAGTTATTTTGCCTATAAAAGAGTAAATTATTATCCGATTTTCAATATTTTTCTTTTATTTGATGCCTAATGCCGATTTGGACTAGGTTAAGCCAATTTTACAGTTTCACTGTTACCGGAAATGACGTCATTTTGGCAAAAACTGTATTTTTAACCTAAAAAACAAATATTTTATTCAAATGAGTCTCTTTTATAATATTTTTAAAATTATGATATTCGAATCCAATCAACGAATAGCATGAACCCATACGATCATACAGATACCACAAAAAAGTTTCTAACTTGTACGGTTGCCGAGAAATAGACGATTTTCTACAAGTCACTTTTCAAGCTTTTTGGTCTATAAAAGTGTCAATTATTATTCAATTTTCATACAATTTTCACCATGTGATGCCTTATGCCATTTATGATTGCAATGATCTGATTTAACATTTCCATTATCACCGGAAGTAATGTCATATTTGCAAAAACCGTATTTTTAGACTTCAAAACAAATATTTTTTTGAAGTGAGTTATATTTATTATTTGTTTAACGTTATAACGTTTGATTCTAATGGCCATTTAGATTGGATCAATATAATCAAACTGATATCAAAAAATTGCTTCTAGCATATTCCCTTGTCGAGGAATAACCAATTTTCTAAGGATCACTTTTTAAGTTTTTTACCTTTTTAATTTCAGTTTATGGGTTCTAAGTTTATTATGTTATTGGCTGATATGTATAAAACAATTCTCCATTGCGAATTCTCAACTTATATGTTATCGATAATGATTTCTTTTGGCACCGGAAGTTAAGTTTTTTTGCCAGATTTTACAATTTTGACCGGTGTATTTATTTGCAAGCAAATATTACTTTTACAAATCTGATAGAGGGTGTCACTGAATCATAACAACTACAGTATCGTTTGGTAGCTCGATGGATCGGCTATTGTATGACGCACTTCCTGTCTGATTCCTGAAAGCCGATTCAGCACTGCAGGTCTGCAGGTCTAGTTATTATTATTTTTTACCGCGGGAGCCTATTTCTCCATGATCGAAAACAGATATCGATCTGGAACAAACTTTTCTATTGGGAAAACATGTGGTGGCTACTTGATAAACTATTTTTCAAACTTCTGCGCATACCGGAAGTGGCCGAACTTTGTATGTTGTCATGATATTGAAAATCGGCCATAATTTCGTCAATTCTTTACCCATTTTTAATCAAATGACATTTTCGGAAACCCTGAATCTTTTGCGAGATAATGGCTATCTCACATTTTTCAATTTCGAACATTCGTCTATGACTTCTATCGTTCGAAAATTGAAAAGACGTTGTTTATGAGACAATTTTTGTTATTTTTCAAAATTTGCAAATTTGACCTACATTTTTGGATTTCTGAGGTCCAAGCGATTCCAGTAATATAAGATTCATTCAGAGTTATCGCCCTTTATTTTTCGAATTTTTTCGAATTTTCTGCCCATTTTATGCCCCTTATATTTTTTGGAAAGGATAAAACGATATTTCTGAAATCTCTGGAACATAAAGCCATATAGTCAGACATCCGGATAAAGCAATTTCAACAACGATCCGTAAACCGGAAGTAGTCGAAATAATGTCTGATTTTTTGAAAAAAACTCAAAAAATGGGGGCTTTGGGAAAAACGTGATTTCTTCGTCCCATATCAACCGATCAAATGGATTAAGGTATCGTTTGTTTACATCGGAATTGGAGTATCGTATGATACCGACTTCATACAGATACGATGATCCAGAAGTAAAATATGACACGCTGAAAATCAAGCATTTTTTGTTTTGGAGCGTTTTTGGACGCCTTTATCTCGAAAACTGCTCCAGCGATTTTTCTTAAACTTTATCTATCGATGGTCCTTCCGGTAGTCTTTAGCATGGATCCATCCATTAAGACCTTCATATAATTGGAATAAGACAAAAAAGGGACTGAAAATTGAAAAAAGTCCAAAAATCGTGAAATTTTGGAAAATGCTCTGCTATTTTTTTATTTTAAGAGATTTTCAAAAAACAAATATATATTTAAAAAGCTGACCCAATTACGATTCTAATGATGTATAATATGTATGCAGTTATTGAAATTTAATTTTCAATATTTTGACATTTTGACATTTTTAACACTTTTGAACATAGGATTTCTCAGAAGTATTTTATTTGATCGTATAGTGTCGTATATCGTTAGAGAGCTCTGTTCCCATGCAAACTCCAAAACTGGATGAGAAAACTACTCGACAATGATTCGTATACCGGAAGTAGTTCAAAAAACGAAGAAAAATGTAAAAAAGATAAAAAAAAAATTGGAGCTCTTGCCAAAAGATCGAATTCTCCGTCACATATTAGCGGACCAAAACAATTAAAGTGTCGTTGGATAGTTCCATTAATAGACGATCGTATAACATCTAAATAACACGAATTTGATTTTTAGGAAATAAATTATGGTACGCTGAAAACTACGTATTTTCCGTTTTGGAGCATTCTGAGACGCCTTTTTCTCGAAAACGACGCCTACGATTTTTCTTAAACATTTTTTACTCAGAGTCCTATCGGTGGCCTAGCGTGTGCATCTAATAATAAAAGCGTTGCAATATTATAGGTGGTCCAAAAATGACCTCAATCTTTGAAAAAAGTTGAAAAATCATTAAATTATTGAAAATGCTCTTTTATTTATCTTTTTTTCGAAAATTACTCAATTAATGTTTCTGATATTTCTGGTATGGGAAGTTAAGTATCTAATCAACTTGTTAAAGCTATTCCGACAATGATCGAAAAACCGGAAGTAGTCGAAAATATCTCCGATATTTTGAATTTTTTTTACAATTTTACAGAAAACTTTTTTATTTATGAATATTTTTTGATGGTAGTTTGCACAGAGTTAAAGTATCACCCTACTTGAGCAGAAGTGAGAAAGAATTTTGTCTCAGTAATTTTCTTTAGCCGCCATTGGCTAATTTAGTTTTTAGTACCTAGATTAATTATTTATTGTTCGATTTGTATAAAACAAAGTGCATATGCTCCGTGGTCACAATTGTAATTTTTTTTGTTACCGTGAAATTTTTCTGCACGCAACGGAAGTGGTGTAATATTAACAAAAACTACAATTTTGACAGTTCAGTACCGCTTTTTGAAAGCAAATATTATTTTTTTCGAAAACTGATATAAGAAAAAGTATGTGCCCTGTAAAGGCGCGTAAGAGGTTTGGCTCAGATTCTGAAATTTCAATTTCATTTTCGGGCAATTTCGAATAAAATGTAAAAAAAAGTGTAAAATTCAGTTATTACAACCCATTCAACGTCTTCATATTTTGAAATATTTATTCGTAACTTTCATAAACTCGTAGCAATAATCCAGACGAAGAGAATGTATGAAAAAAATTGTTTGTAATATGAGCAGTTGCCGAGAAATATGCAATTTTGTATGCATCACTTTTCAAGTTATTTTGCCTATAAAAGAGTAAATTATTATCCGATTTTTTAAAAAAAAATTCCATTTGTTGCCTAATGCCAATTTGGAATAGGTTAAGCCAATTTTACATTTTCACTGTGACCGGAAATGACGTCATTTGGGCAAAAACTACTGTATTTTTAACCTAAAAAACAAGTATTTTATTCGAATGAGTCTTATTTAAAATGTTTTTAAAACTATGATATTTCATTTCAATCAAAGAATAGCATGAAGCAATGCGATCATATAGATACCAATAAATGGTTTCTAACTTGTACGTTTACAGAGAAATAGGCGATCTTCTATAAGTCACTTTTCAAGGTTTTCGGTCTATAAAAGTGTCAATTATTATTCGATATTCATAGAATTTTCACCATTTGATGCCTTATGCCATTTATGATTGCATTAAACTAATTTAAGATTTTTATTATCACCGGAAGTAATGTCTTTTTTGCAAAAACCGTATTTTTAGACTTCAAAACAAATATTTTTTTGAAGTGTATTATATTTTTTTTTGTTTAACGTTATAATGTTTGATTATAATGGTCATTTTGATTGGATCAATACAATCATATTGATGTCAAAAAATTGCTTCTAGCATATTCCCTTGTCGAGAAATAACCAATTTTCTCAGGATCACTTTTTAAGTTTTTTCACCTTTTTAATTTCAGTTTATGGGATCTAGGTTTAGTATTTATTGCCTGATACGTATAAAAAAAAGTTTGTAGTCCTCGTCATGTACATTTGGACATCCCCTCTCCTCCTTAAACGTGTACATAGGACCTCGGTTTCGCATCTACTCTGATCTACTATTGTAGGGCACCATCCCTACACCTTTGACAAGGGAGGAACTATGCTGACAAATCTGAATATTGCAAGGGTGCTCTTTTCGTAACGAAAAATCCATAACATCATAGTGTTATACTGAAGAACAATCTATACATTAGTAGTAATTTGTATATTATAACTTTGGTAGGATTAACTGAAGTTAATCTCATCAATTAATTAGCACCTTAGTGCCAGCTAGTGGACAGGAGATTAAGATTATTGTTGATTGAGTAATCATCAAAGCAGCCGTCACAGTTGTACGTGTGTTCATTTAACACGTGAATTAAAATAAGATTTTGGGTGTACGATACGTCTATAGTATTTTCAGATACCGTAACGTTATCAAAATATGAGTCCCTATAGATAGCTGTCAATTTAATAGCCAAGTAAAGCTTACGTTCACTTTCGTGCATTTTGGCTTTGATGTAATTAAGCAATGGTAGGTTCGAGAATCGTCGCATGTCGGTTCGTTGGTCGTTCTCATTTTTTCGACCCATGGTGATAAGAACATTGATATCCAATACGCATTCCTTATTCTACATGCCGTATGAAGAAGCGACAGTTAACAGAATTCAGCTATCGATAAAATTCCCTTCGAAAAGAAAATTATTGGCCATTTTTATTTCCATTTAAGGCCTATAAATTATTTTTTAAAGATGGTATGAGATATTATTCGCCGTAAATAATGAGTTGTCAACGGCTTTATCATTGACCCGTGACAGTTGATTATTATTACTCAACGACACACACCCGCTTGCCGATTAACTTACATAATCAGCTACATGGTTTTGATTAACACTCAACGGCAATCTATATACGATCAGAATTAATTTTTTTCTGTCACTTATCAGAGTGAATCGCATGTAGGTACCCCAAAACATTATTGCCTAAACCAAATATTTATCGCCCGCTCAGTCAGCCACGTAATCATAATGCTTTGCACGCGATGTCTGGGCCAATCAGCAAATGAGTTGGTTAGACAGCGATGTCTGGGCCAATCAACAAACGAGTTGCGTAGACAGCATGGCCACAAGGTGTTTGTTTATATTTTCTAGGGGTTTTAAAACTCGAGCTTGTCCGTTCAAAATCAATTCAGCGATAATATTTTGATAATATTTGATATCTGGAGATTCTCCGTTTTACAACGATGCCAATTATTATGCAAGAGGAATGACCGGTCGTTCCATAGCGAGCGAAGGAACATAACTAATTTCGCAGAGAATTTTAAAAAATAGGACAGATTTAAGAATACGGTACTCTTACAAAACGTTCAAATAAAGGTGTTCTAAAATCTTTTATTGCTATTTTGATCTTTTGTGTCGATAGATAGTATATTTATAGACTCATTTTTGAGAAAATCTCATCAATATTTTCACTTATTTTGCAATCCGGCTCATGATGGCGTGTTCAATCACAAATATTACGACACGCTGAAGATCTAGTATTTTCCTTTTTGGGCATTTATATATCAGAATACAAATTCGATTGTTAGGCAATAGATTATGAGATGCCAAAAATGAAGTATTTTCCTCCTTTTTTTTGGAGCCCATTCCGACTCGTTTATCTCGAAAACTACTACTATTTCTCTTCTTAAACTTCTGTTACCCCGAGTCCTATCGGTCGTTTAGACTATAAAGGTAAATTTAAAAGCATGGCAATGATATGAAGGACCCTGAAAGCCGATTCAGCACTGCTATGCAGGTCTAGTTAGGCTTTCAGACTTTCGTCTGAAAGACTATTGTTTTTACTAAAATTATTAGGCTTTCAGACTTTCGTCTGAAAGACTATTGTTTTTACTAAAATTATTAGGCTTTCAGACTTTCGTCTGAAAGACTATTGTTTTTACTAAAATTATTATTATTAGGCTTTCAGACTTTCGTCTGAAAGACTATTGTTTTTACTAAAATTATTATTATTATTCTTATTATTATTATTTTTTTCCGCGGGAGCCTATTTCTCCATGATCGAAAACAGATATCGATCTGGAACAAACTTTTCTATACGAAAAACATGTGGTGGCTAGTGCATAAACTATTTTTCAAACTTCTGCGCATACCGGAAGTGGCCGAACTTTGTAGGTTGTCATGATATTGAAAATCGGCCATAATTTCGTCAATTCTTTACCCATTTTTAATCAAATGACATTTTCGGAAACCCTGAATCTTTTCCGAGATAATAGATATCTCACATTTTTCAATTTCGAACATTTGTCTATGACTTCTATCGTTCGAAATTTGAAAAGACGTTGTTTATGAGACAATTTTTGTTATTTTTCAAAATTTGCAAATTTGACCTACATTTTTGGATTCCTGAAGTCTATGCGATTCCAGTAATATAAGTTTCATTCAGAGTTATCGCCCTTTATTTTTCGAATTTTTTCGAATTTTCTGCCCATTTGGTAACCCTTATATTTTTTGGAAAGGATAAAACGATATTTCTGAAACCTCTGAAACATAAAGCCATATTGCCAAACAGCTGCATAAAGCAATTTCAACAACGATTCGTAAACCGGAAGTAGTCGAAATAATGTCTGATTTTTTGAAAAAAACTCAAAAAATGGGGGCTTTGGGAAAAACGTGATTTCTTCGTCCCATATCAACCGATCAAATGGATTAAGGTATCGTTGGTTTACATCAGAATTGGAGTATCGTATGATACCCAATTCATACAGATACGATGATCCAGAAGTAAAATATGACACGCTGAAAATCAAGCATTTTTTGATTTGGAACGTTTTTGGACGCCTTTATCTCGAAAACTGCTTCAACGATTTTTCTTAAACTTTATCTATCGATGGTCCTTCCGATAGTCTTTAGCATGGATCCATCCATTAATACCTTCGTATAATTGGAATAAGACAAAAAAGGCACTGAAAATTGAAAAAAGTCAAAAAATCGTGAAATTTTGGAAAATGCTCTACTATTTTTTTATTTTAAGAGATTTTCAAAAAAAATATATATATTTAAAAAGCTGACCTAATTACGATTCTAATGATGTAAAATATGTATGCAGTTATTGAAATTTAATTTTCAATATTTTGACATTTTGACATTTTTAACAATTTTGAACATAGGATTTCTAAGAAGTATTTTATTTGATCGTATAGTGTCGTATATCATTAGAGAGCCTTTGTACCATGCAAACTCCAAAACTGGATGTGAAAACTACTCGACAATGATTCGTATACCGGAAGTAGTTCAAAAAACGAAGAAAAATGTAAAAAAGAAGAAAAAAAATGGAGCTCTTGCCAAAAGTTCGAATTCTCCGTCACATATTAGCGGACCAAAACAATTAAAGTGTCGTTGGATAGTTCCATTAATAGACGATCGTATAACATCTAAATAACACGAATTTGATTCTTAGGAAATAAATTATGGTACGCCAAAAACTAAGTATTTTCCGTTTTGGAGCATTCCGAGACGCCTTTTTCTCGAAAACGACGCCTACGATTTTTCTTAAATATTTTTTACTTAGAGTCCTATCGGTGGCCTAGCGTGTGCATTTAATAATAAAAGCGTTGCAATATTATAGGTGGTCCAAAAATGACCTCAATCTTTGAAAAAAGTTGAAAAATCATTAAATTGTTGAAAATGCTCATTTATTTATCTTTTTTTCGAAAACTACTCAATGAATGTTTCTGACATTTCTGGTACAGGAAGTTAAGTATCTGATCAACTTGTTAAAGCTATTCCGACAATGATCGAAAAACCGGAAGTAGTCGAAAAAATCTCCGATATTTTGAATTTTTTTTACATTTTTACAGAAAACTTTTTTATTTATGAATATTTTTTGATGGTAGTTCACACAGAGTTAAAGTATCACCCTACTTGAGCAGAAGTGAGAAAGAATTTTGTCTCAGTAATTTTCTTTAGTCGCCATTGGCTAATTTAGTTTTTCGTACCTAGATTAATTATTTATTGTTCGATTTGTATAAAACAAAGTGCATATGCTCCGTGGTCTCAATTGTAATTTTTCTTGTTACCGTGAAATTTTTCTGCACGCAATGGAAGTGGCGTAATATTAACAAAAACTACAATTTTGAGAGTTAAGTACCACTTTTTGACAGCAAATATTATTTTTTTTCGAAAACTGATATAGCAAAAAGTATGCGCCCTGTAAAGGCGCGTAAAATGTTTGGCTCAGATTCTTAAATTTCAATTTCATTTTCGGGCAATTTGGAATAAAATGTAAAAAAAAAGGTAAAATTCAGTTATTACAACCCATTCAACGTCTTTATATTTTGAACTATTTATTCGTAACTTTCATAAACTCGTAGCCATAATCCAGACGAAGAGAATGTATGCCAAAAATAGTTTGTAATATGAGCAGTTGCCGAGAAATATGCAATTTTGCATGCATCACTTTTCAAGTTATTTTGCCTATAAAAGAGTAAATTATTATCCGATTTTCAATATTTTTCTTTTATTTGATGCCTAATGCCAATTTGGATTAAGTTAAGCCAATTTTACAGTTTCACTGTTACCGGAAATGACGTCATTTTGGCAAAAACTGTATTTTTAACCTAAAAAACAAATATTTTATTCAAATGAATCTCTTTTATAATATTTTTAAAATTATGATATTTGAATCCCATCAACGAATAGCATGAACCCATACGATCATACAAATACCACAAAAAAGTTTCTAACTTGTATGGTTGCCGAGAAAAAGACGATTTTCTACAAGTCACTTTTCAAGCTTTTTGGTCTATAAAAGTGTCAATTATTATTCAATTTTCATACAATTTTCACCATGTGATGCCTTATGCCATTTATGATTGCAATGATCTGATTTAACATTTCCATTATCACCGGAAGTAATGTCATATTTGCAAAAACCGTATTTTTAGACTTCAAAACAAATATTTTTTTGAAGTGAGTTATATTTATTATTTGTTTAACGTTATAACGTTTGATTCTAATGGTCATTTAGATTGGATCATTATAATCATACTGATATCAAAACATTGCTTCTAGCATGTTGCCTTGTCGAGAAATAACCAATTTTCTAAGGATCACTTTTTACGTTTTTTTACCTTTTAATTTCAGTTTATGGGTTCCAAGTTTATTATTTATTGCCTGATATGTATAAAACAATTCTCAATTGCGAATTCTCAACTTATTTGTTACTGATAATGATTTCTTTTGGCACCGGAAGTGAAGTAATTTTGCCAGATTTTACAATTTTGACCGGTGTATTTGCAAGCATATATTACTTTTACAAATCTAATAAAGGGTGTCACTGAATCATAACAACTACAGTATCGTTTGGTAGCTCGATGGATCGGCTATTGTATGACGCACTTCCTGTCTAATTCCTGAAAGCCGATTCAGCACTGCAGGTCTGCAGGTCTAGTTATTATTATTATTATTATTATTATTATTATTTTTTACCGCGGGAGCCTATTTCTCCATGATCGAAAACAGATATCGATCTGGAACCAACTTTTCTATCGGGAAAACATGTGGTGGCTAGTGCATAAACTATTTTTCAAACTTCTGCGCATACCGGAAGTGGCCGAACTTTGTAGGTTGTCATGATATTGAAAATCGGCCATAATTTCGTCAATTCTTTACCCATTTTTAATCAAATGACATTTTCGGAAACCCTGAATCTTTTCCGAGATAATGGCTATCTCACATTTTTCAATTTCGAATATTTGTCTATGACTTCTATCGTTCGAAAATTGAAAAGACGTTGTTTATGAGACAATTTTTGTTATTTTTCAAAATTTGCAAATTTGACCTACATTTTTGGATTCCTGAAGTCTATGCGATTCCAGTAATATAAGTTTCATTCAGAGTTATCGCCCTTTATTTTTCGAATTTTTTCGAATTTTCTGCCCATTTGGTAACCCTTATATTTTTTGGAAAGGATAAAACGATATTTCTGAAACCCCTGAAACATAAAGCCATATTGCCAAACCGCTGCATAAAGCAATTTCAACAACGATTCGTAAACCGGAAGTAGTCGAAATAATGTCTGATTTTTTGAAAAAAACTCAAAAAATGGGGGCTTTGGGAAAAACGTGATTTCTTCGTCCCATATCAACCGATCAAATGAATTAAGGTATCGTTGGTTTACATCAGAATTGGAGTATCGTATGATACCCAATTCATACAGATACGATGATCCAGAAGTAAAATATGACACGCTGAAAATCAAGCATTTTTTGATTTGGAACGTTTTTGGACGCCTTTATCTCAAAAACTGCTCCAACGATTTTTCTTAAACTTTATCTATCGATGGTCCTTTTGATAGTCTTTAGCATGGATCCATCCATTAAGACCTTCGTATAACTGGAATAAGACTAAAAAGGCACTGAAAATTGAAAAAAGTCAAAAAATCGTGAAATTTTGGAAAATGCTCTACTATTTTTTTATTTTAAGAGATTTTCAAAAAAAAAATATATATTTAGAAAGCTGACCTAATTACGATTCTAATGATGTATAATATGTATGCAGTTATTGAAATTTAATTTTCAATATTTTGACATTTTGACATTTTTAACAATTTTGAACATTGGATTTCTCAGAAGTATTTTATTTGATCGTATAGTGTCGTATATCATTAGAGAGCCTTTGTCCCATACAAACTCCAAAACTGGATGTGAAAACTACTCGACAATGATTCGTATACCGGAAGTAGTTCAAAAAACGAAGAAAAATGTAAAAAAGATGAAAAAAAAAATGGAGCTCTTGTCAAAAGTTCGAATTCTTCGTCACATATTAGCGGACCAAAACAATTAAAGTGTCGTTGGATAGTTCCATTAATAGACGATCGTATAACATCTAAATAACACGAATTTGATTCTTAGGAAATAAATTATGGTACGCCGAAAACTAAGTATTTTCCGTTTTGGAGCATTCCGAGACGCCTTTTTCTCGAAAACGACGCCTACAATTTTTCTTAAACATTTTTTACTCAGAGTCCTATCGGTGGCCTATCGTGTGCATTTAATAATAAAAGCGTTGCAATATTATAGGTGGTCCAAAAATGACCTCAATCTTTGAAAAAAGTTGAAAAATCATTAAATTATTGAAAATGCTCTTTTATTTATCTTTTTTTCGAAAACTACTCAATGAATGTTTCTGACATTTCTGGTAAAGGAAGTTAAGTATCTAATCAACTAGTTAAAGCTATTCCGACAATGGTCGAAAAACCGGAAGTAGTCGAAAAAATCTCCGATATTTTGAATTTTTTTTACATTTTTACAGAAAACTTTTTTATTTATGAATATTTTTTGATGGTAGTTCACACAGAGTTAAAGTATCACCCTACTTGAGCAGAAGTGAGAAAGAATTTTGTCTCAGTAATTTTCTTTAGTCGCCATTGGCTAATTTAGTTTTTCGTACCTAGATTAATTTTTTATTGTTCGATTTGTATAAAACAAAGTGCATATGCTCCGTGATGTCAATTGTAATATTTTTTGTTACGGTGACATTTTTCTGCACGCAACGGAAGTGACGTAATATTGACAAAAACTACAATTTTGAATGTTAAGTACCACTTTTTGACAGCAAATATTATTTTTTTTCGAAAACTGATATAGCAAAAAGTATGCGCCCTGTAAAGGCGCATAAAATGTTTGGCTCAGATTCTTAAATTTCAATTTCATTTTCGGGCAATTTCGAATAAAATGTAAAAAAAAAGGTAAAATTCAGTTATTACAACCCATTCAACGTCTTTATATTTTGAACTATTTATTCGTAACTTTCATAAACTCGTAGCCATAATCCAGACGAAGAGAATGTATGCCAAAAATAGTTTGTAATATGAGCAGTTGCCGAGAAATATGCAATTTTGCATGCATCACTTTTCAAGTTATTTTGCCTATAAAAGAGTAAATTATTATCCGATTTTCAATATTTTTCTTTTATTTGATGCCTAATGCCAATTTGGACTAGGTTAAGCCAATTTTACAGTTTCACTGTTACCGGAAATGACGTCATTTTGGCAAAAACTGTATTTTTAACCTAAAAAACAAATATTTTATTCAAATGAGTCTCTTTTATAATATTTTTAAAATTATGATATTTGAATCCCATCAACGAATAGCATGAACCGTTACGATCATACAGATACCACAAAAAAGTTTCTAACTTGTACGGTTGCCGAGAAATAGACGATTTTCTACAAGTCACTTTTCAAGCTTTTTGGCCTATAAAAGTGTCAATTATTATTCAATTTTCATACAATTTTCACCATTTGATGCCTTATGCCATTTATGATTGCATTAAACTAATTTAAGATTTTTATTATCACCGGAAGTAATGTCTTTTTTGCAAAAACCGTATTTTTAGACTTCAAAACAAATATTTTTTTTAAGTGAGTTATATTTATTATTTGTTTAACGTTATAACGTTTGATTCTAATGGCCATTTAGATTGGATCAATATAATCATACTGATATCAAAAAATTGCTTCTAGCATATTCCCTTGTCGAGGAATAACCAATTTTCTAAGGATCACTTTTTAAGTTTTTTACCTTTTTAATTTCAGTTTATGGGTTCTAAGTTTATTATGTTATTGGCTGATATGTATAAAACAATTCTCAATTGCGAATTCTCAACTTATTTGTTATCGATAATGATTTCTTTTGGCACCGGAAGTTAAGTTTTTTTGCCAGATTTTACAATTTTGACCGGTGTATTTATTTGCAAGCAAATATTACTTTTACAAATCTGATAGAGGGTGTCACTGAATCATAACAACTAGAGTATCGTTTGGTAGCTCGTTGGATCGGCTATTGTATGACGAACTTCCTGTCTGATTCCTGAAAGCCGATTCAGCACTGCAGGTCTGCAGGTCTAGTTATTCTTATTATTATTATTTTTTTCCGCGGGAGCCTATTTCTCCATGATCGAAAACAGATATCGATCTGGAACAAACTTTTCTATTGGGAAAACATGTGGTGGCTAGTGCATAAACTATTTTTCAAACTTCTGCGCATACCGGAAGTGGCCGAACTTTGTAGGTTGTCATGATATTGAAAATCGGCCATAATTTCGTCAATTCTTTACCCATTTTTAATCAAATGACATTTTCGGAAACCCTGAATCTTTTGCGAGATAATGGCTATCTCACATTTTTCAATTTCGAACATTTGTCTATGACTTCTATCGTTCGAAAATTGAAAAGACGTTGTTTATGAGACAATTTTTGTTATTTTTCAAAATTTGCAAATTTGACCTACATTTTTGGATTCCTGAAGTCTATGCGATTCCAGTAATATAAGTTTCATTCAGAGTTATCGCCCTTTATTTTTCGAATTTTTTCGAATTTTCTGCCCATTTGGTAACCCTTATATTTTTTGGAAAGGATAAAACGATATTTCTGAAACCCCTGAAACATAAAGCCATATTGCCAAACAGCTGCATAAAGCAATTTCAACAACGATTCGTAAACCGGAAGTAGTCGAAATAATGTCTGATTTTTTGAAAAAAACTCAAAAAATGGGGGCTTTGGGAAAAACGTGATTTCTTCGTCCCATATCAACCGATCAAATGGATTAAGGTATCGTTGGTTTACATCAGAATTGGAGTATCGTATGATACCCAATTCATACAGATACGATGATCCATAAGTAAAATATGCCACGCTGAAAATCAAGCATTTTTTGATTTGGAACGTTTTTGGACGCCTTTATCTCGAAAACTGCTCCAACGATTTTTCTTAAACTTTATCTATCGATGGTCCTTCCGATAGTCTTTAGCATGGATCCATCCATTAAGACATTCGTATAATTGGAATAAGACAAAAAAGGCACTGAAAATTGAAAAAAGTCAAAAAATCGTGAAATTTTGGAAAATGCTCTACTATTTTTTTATTTTAAGAGATTTTCAAAAAACATATATATATTTAAAAAGCTGACCTAATTACGATTCTAATGATGTATAATATGTATGCAGTTATTGAAATTTTATTTTCAATATTTTGACATTTTGACATTTTTAACAATTTTGAACATAGGATTTCTCAGAAGTATTTTATTTGATCGTATAGTGTCGTATATCATTAGAGAGCCTTTGTCCCATGCAAACTCTAAAACTGGATGTGAAAACTACTCGACAATGATTCGTATACCGGAAGTAGTTCAAAAAACGAAGAAAAATGTAAAAAAGATAAAAAAAAATTGGAGCTCTTGCCAAAAGTTCGAATTCTCCGTCACATATTAGCGGACCAAAACAATTAAAGTGTCGTTGGATAGTTCCATTAATAGACGATCGTATAACATCTAAATAACACGAATTTGATTTTTAGGAAAAAAATTATGGTACGCCGAAAACTAAGTATTTTCCGTTTTGGAGCATTCTGAGACGCCTTTTTCTCGAAAACGACGCCTACGATTTTTCTTAAACATTTTTTACTCTGAGTCCTATCGGTGGCCTAGCGTGTGCATCTAATAATAAAGGCGTTGCAATATTATAGGTGGTCCAAAAATGACCTCAATCTTTGAAAAAAGTTGAAAAATCATTAAATTATTGAAAATGCTCTTTTATTTATTTTTTTTTCGAAAAGTACTCAATGAAAGTTTTTGATATTTCTGTTACAGGAAGTTAAGTATCTAATCAACTTGTTAAAGTTATTCCGACAATGATCGAAAAACCGGAAGTAGTCGAAAAAATCTCTGATATTTTGAATTTTTTTTACATTTTTACAGAAAACTTTTTTATTTATGAATATTTTTTGATGGTAGTTTACACAGAGTTAAAGTATCACCCTACTTGAGCATAAGTGAGAAAGAATTTTGTCTCAGTAATTTTCTTTAGTCGCCATTGGCTAATTTAGTTTTTCGTACCTAGATTAATTATTTATTGTTCGATTTGTATAAAACAAAGTGCATATGCTTCGTGATGTCAATTGTAATATTTTTTGTTACGGTGACATTTTTCTGCACGCAACGGAAGTGGCGTAATATTAACAAAAACTACAATTTTGAGAGTTAATTGCCACTTTTTGACAGCAAATATTATTTTTTTCGAAAACTGATATAACAATAAGTATGCGCCCTGTAAAGGCGCATAAAATGTTTGGCTCAGATTCTTAAACTTCAATTTCATTTTCGGGCAATTTCGAATAAAATGTAAAAAAAAGGGTAAAATTCAGTTATTACAACCCATTCAACGTCTTCATATTTTGAACTATTTATTCGTAACTTTCATAAACTCGTAGCCATAATCCAGACGAAGAGAATGTATGCCAAAAATAGTTTGTAATATGAGCAGTTGCCGAGAAATATGCAATTTTGCATGCATCACTTTTCAAGTTATTTTGCCTATAAAAGAGTAAATTATTATCCGATTTTCAATATTTTTTTTTCATTCGATGCCTAATGCCAATTCGGACTAGGTTAAGCCAATTTTACAGTTTCACTGTTACCGGAAATGACGTCATTTTGGCAAAAACTGTATTTTTAACCTAAAAAACAAATATTTTATTCAAATGAGTCTTTTTTTATAATATTTTTACAATTATGATATTTGAATCCAATCAACGAATAGCATGAACCCATACGATCATACAGATACCACAAAAAATTTTCTAACTTGTACGGTTGCCGAGAAATAGACGATTTTCTACAAGTCACTTTTTAAGCATTTTGGTCTATAAAAGTGTCTATTATTATTCAATTTTCATACAATTTTCACCATGTGATGCCTTATGCACTTTAGGATTGCAATGATCTGATTTAACATTTCCATTATCACCGGAAGTAATGTCATATTTGCAAAAACCGTATTTTTAGACTTCAAAACAAATATTTTATTCAAATGAGTCTGATTTGTAATGTTTATACAATTGTGATATTTGATTCCAATCAACAAATAGATTAAACCCATACGGTCATATAAATACCAAAAAATGGTTTCTAACTTGTACGGTTGCCGAGAAATATACGATTTTCTACACGTCACTTTTCAAGGTTTTTAGTCTATAAAAGTGGCAATTATTATTCGATTTACATAAAATTTTCACCATGTGATGCCTTATGCCATTTATGATTGCAATGATCTGATTTAACATTTCCATTATCACCGGAAGTAATGTCATATTTGCAAAAACCGTATTTTTAGACTTCCAAACAAAATTTTACTCCAAAATTAGATTTTGCGCGATCCGACTCAAGATGGCGTGTTCAATGACAAATATTACGGGACGCTGAAGATCGAGTATTTTCCTTTTTGGACTTTTATATGATATCAGAATGATACAAATTCGATGGTTAGGCAATAGATTATGAGATGCCGAAAATGTAGTATTTTCCTCTTTTTTTTGGAGCCTTTTCGGACTCGTTTATCTCGAAAACTACTTCTATTTCACTTCTTAAACTTCTGTTACCCCGAGTCCTATCGGTCGTTTAGAGTATAAAGGTAAATTTAAAAGCATGGCAATGATATAAAGGACCCTGAAAGCCGATTCAGCACTGCTATGCAGGTCTAGTTAGGCTTTCAGACTTTCGTCTGAAAGACTATTGTTTTTACTAAAATTATTATTATTATTATTATTATTATTATTATTATTATTATTTTTTACCGCGGGAGCCTATTTCTCCATGATCGAAAACAGATATCGATCTGGAACCAACTTTTCTATCGGGAAAACATGTGGTGGCTAGTGCATAAACTATTTTTCAAACTTCTGCGCATACCGGAAGTGGCCGAACTTTGTAGGTTGTCATGATATTGAAAATCGGCCATAATTTCGTCAATTCTTTACCCATTTTTAATCAAATGACATTTTCGGAAACCCTGAATCTTTTCCGAGATAATGGCTATCTCACATTTTTCAATTTCGAATATTTGTCTATGACTTCTATCGTTCGAAAATTGAAAAGACGTTGTTTATGAGACAATTTTTGTTATTTTTCAAAATTTGCAAATTTGACCTACATTTTTGGATTCCTGAAGTCTATGCGATTCCAGTAATATAAGTTTCATTCAGAGTTATCGCCCTTTATTTTTCGAATTTTTTCGAATTTTCTGCCCATTTGGTAACCCTTATATTTTTTGGAAAGGATAAAACGATATTTCTGAAACCCATGAAACATAAAGCCATATTGCCAAACCGCTGCATAAAGCAATTTCAACAACGATTCGTAAACCGGAAGTAGTCGAAATAATGTCTGATTTTTTGAAAAAAACTCAAAAAATGGGGGCTTTGGGAAAAACGTGATTTCTTCGTCCCATATCAACCGATCAAATGGATTAAGGTATCGTTGGTTTACACCAGAATTGGAGTATCGTATGATACCCAATTCATGCAGATACGATGATCCAGAAGTAAAATATGACACGCTGAAAATCAAGCATTTTTTGATTTGGAACGTTTTTGGACGCCTTTATCTCAAAAACTGCTCCAACGATTTTTCTTAAACTTTATCTATCGATGGTCCTTCCGATAGTCTTTAGCATGGATCCATCCATTAAGACCTTCGTATAACTGGAATAAGACAAAAAAGGCACTGAAAATTGAAAAAAGTCAAAAAATCGTGAAATTTTGGAAAATGCTCTACTATTTTTTTATTTTAAGAGATTTTCAAAAAAAATATATATATTTAAAAAGCTGACCTAATTACGATTCTAATGATGTATAATATGTATGCAGTTATTGAAATTTAATTTTCAATATTTTGACATTTTGACATTTTTAACAATTTTGAACATTGGATTTCTCAGAAGTATTTTATTTGATCGTATAGTGTCGTATATCATTAGAGAGCCTTTGTCCCATACAAACCCCAAAACTGGATGTGAACACTACTCGACAATGATTCGTATACCGGAAGTAGTTCAAAAAACGAAGAAAAATGTAAAAAAGATGAACAAAAAAATGGAGCTCTTGTCAAAAGTTCGAATTCTTCGTCACATATTAGCGGACCAAAACAATTAAAGTGTCGTTGGATAGTTCCATTAATAGACGATCGTATAACATCTAAATAACACGAATTTGATTCTTAGGAAATAAATTATGGTACGCCGAAAACTAAGTATTTTCCGTTTTGGAGCATTCCGAGACGCCTTTTTCTCGAAAACGACGCCTACGATTTTTCTTAAACATTTTTTACTCAGAGTCCTATCGGTGGCCTAGCGTGTGCATCTAATAATAAAAGCGTTGCAATATTATAGGTGGTCCAAAAATGACCTCAATCTTTGAAAAAAGTTGAAAAATCATTAAATTATTGAAAATGCTCTTTTATTTATCTTTTTTTCGAAAACTACTCAATGAATGTTTCTGACATTTCTGGTAAAGGAAGTTAAGTATCTAATCAACTAGTTAAAGCTATTCCGACAATGATCGAAAAACCGGAAGTAGTCGAAAAAATCTCCGATATTTTGAATTTTTTTTACATTTTTACAGAAAACTTTTTTATTTATGAATATTTTTTGATGGTAGTTCACACAGAGTTAAAGTATCACCCTACTTGAGCAGAAGTGAGAAAGAATTTTGTCTCAGTAATTTTCTTTAGTCGCCATTGGCTAATTTAGTTTTTCGTACCTAGATTAATTATTTATTGTTCGATTTGTATAAAACAAAGTGCATATGCTCCGTGATGTCAATTGTAATATTTTTTGTTACGGTGACATTTTTCTGCACGCAACGGAAGTGGCGTAATATTGACAAAAACTACAATTTTGAGAGTTCAGTACCACTTTTTGACAGCAAATATTATTTTTTTTCGAAAACTGATATAGCAAAAAGTATGCGCCCTGTAAAGGCGCATAAAATGTTTGGCTCAGATTCTTAAATTTCAATTTCATTTTCGGGCAATTTCGAATAAAATGTAAAAAAAAAGGTAAAATTCAGTTATTACAACCCATTCAACGTCTTTATATTTTGAACTATTTATTCATAACTTTCATAAACTCGTAGCCATAATCCAGACGAAGAGAATGTATGCCAAAAATAGTTTGTAATATGAGCAGTTGCCGAGAAATATGCAATTTTGCATGCATCACTTTTCACGTTATTTTGCCTATAAAAGAGTAAATTATTATCCGATTTTCAATATTTTTCTTTTATTTGATGCCTAATGCCAATTTGGACTAGGTTAAGCAAATTTTACAGTTTCACTGTTACCGGAAATGACGTCATTTTGGCAAAAACTGTATTTTTAACCTAAAAAAAAATATTTTATTCAAATGAGTCTCTTTTATAATATTTTTAAAATTATGATATTTGAATCCCATCAACGAATAGCATGAACCCATACGATCATACAGATACCACAAAAAAGTTTCTAACTTGTACGGTTGCCGAGAAATAGACGATTTTCTACAAGTCACTTTTCAAGCTTTTTGGCCTATAAAAGTGTCAATTATTATTCAATTTTCATACAATTTTCACCATTTGATGCCTTATGCCATTTATGATTGCATTAAACTAATTTAAGATTTTTATTATCACCGGAAGTAATGTTTTTTTTGCAAAAACCGTATTTTTAGACTTCAAAACAAATATTTTTTTTAAGTGAGTTATATTTATTATTTGTTTAACGTTATAACGTTTGATTCTAATGGCCATTTAGATTGGATCAATATAATCATACTGATATCAAAAAATTGCTTCTAGCATATTCCCTTGTCGAGGAATAACCAATTTTCTAAGGATCACTTTTTAAGTTTTTTACCTTTTTAATTTCAGTATATGGATTCTAAGTTTATTATGTTATTGGCTGATATGTATAAAACAATTGTCAATTGCGAATTCTCAACTTATTTGTTATCGATAATGATTTCTTTTGGCACCGGAAGTTAAGTTTTTTTGCCAGATTTTACAATTTTGACCGGTGTATTTATTTGCAAGCAAATATTACTTTTACAAATCTGATAGAGGGTGTCACTGAATCATAACAACTACAGTATCGTTTGGTAGCTCGATGGATCGGCTATTGTATGACGCACTTCCTGTCTGATTCCTGAAAGCCGATTCAGCACTGCAGGTCTGCAGGTCTAGTTATTATTATTATTCTTATTAGGCTTTCAGACTTTCGTCTGAAAGACTATTGTTTTTACTAAAATTATTATTATTATTCTTATTATTATTATTTTTTTCCGCGGGAGCCTATTTCTCCATGATCGAAAACAGATATCGATCTGGAACAAACTTTTCTATCGGGAAAACATGTGGTGGCTAGTGCATAAACTATTTTTCAAACTTCTGCGCATACCGGAAGTGGCCGAACTTTGTAGGTTGTCATGATATTGAAAATCGGCCATAATTTCGTCAATTCTTTACCCATTTTTAAACAAATGACATTTTCGGAAACCCTGAATCTTTTGCGAGATAATGGCTATCTCACATTTTTCAATTTCGAACATTTGTCTATGACTTCTATCGTTCGAAAATTGAAAAGACGTTGTTTATGAGACAATTTTTGTTATTTTTCAAAATTTGCAAATTTGACCTACATTTTTGGATTCCTGAAGTCTATGCGATTCCAGTAATATAAGTTTCATTCAGAGTTATCGCCCTTTATTTTTCGAATTTTTTCGAATTTTCTGCCCTTTTGGTAACCCTTATATTTTTTGGAAAGGATAAAACGATATTTCTGAAACCCCTGAAACATAAAGCCATATTGCCAAACAGCTGCTTAAAGCAATTTCAACAACGATTCGTAAACCGGAAGTAGTCGAAATAATGTCTGATTTTTTGAAAAAAACTCAAAAAATGGGGGCTTTGGGAAAAACGTGATTTCTTCGTCCCATATCAACCGATCAAATGGATTAAGGTATCGTTGGTTTACATCAGAATTGGAGTATCGTATGATACCCAATTCATACAGATACGATGATCCAGAAGTAAAATATGGCACGCTGAAAATCAAGCATTTTTTGATTTGGAACGTTTTTGGACGCCTTTATCTCGAAAACTGCTACAACGATTTTTCTTAAACTTTATCTATCGATGGTCCTTCCGATAGTCTTTAGCATGGATCCATCCATTAAGACCTTCGTATAATTGGAATAAGACAAAAAAGGCACTGAAAATTGAAAAAAGTCAAAAAATCGTGAAATTTTGGAAAATGCTCTACTATTTTTTTATTTTAAGAGATTTTCAAAAAAAAAATATATATTTAAAAAGCTGACCTAATTACGATTCTAATGATGTATAATATGTATGCAGTTATTGAAATTTAATTTTCAATATTTTGACATTTTGACATTTTTAACAATTTTGAACATAGGATTTCTCAGAAGTATTTTATTTGATCGTATAGTGTCGTATATCATTAGAGAGCCTTTGTCCCATGCAAACTCCAAAACTGGATGTGAAAACTACTCGACAATGATTCGTATACCGGAAGTAGTTCAAAAAACGAAGAAAAATGTAAAAAAGATGAAAAAAAATTGGAGCTCTTGGCAAAAGTTCGAATTCTCCGTCACATATTAGCGGACCAAAACAATTAAAGTGTCGTTGGATAGTTCCATTAATAGACGATCGTATAACATCTAAATAACACGAATTTGATTCTTAGGAAATAAATTATGGTACGCCGAAAACTAAGTATTTTCCGTTTTGGAGCATTCTGAGACGCCTTTTTCTCGAAAACGACGCCTACGATTTTTCTTAAACATTTTTTACTCAGAGTCCTATCGGTGGCCTAGCGTGTGCATTTAATAATAAAAGCGTTGCAATATTATAGGTGGTCCAAAAATGACCTCAATCTTTGAAAAAAGTTGAAAAATCATTAAATTATTGAAAATGCTCTTTTATTTATCTGTTTTTCGAAAATTACTCAATGAATGTTTCTGACATTTCTGGTACAGGAAGTTAAGTATCTAATCAACTTGTTAAAGCTATTCCGACAATGATCGTAAAACCGGAAGTAGTCGAAAAAATCTCCGATATTTTGATTTTTTTTTACATTTTTACAGAAAACTTTTTTATTTATGAATATTTTTTGATGGTAGTTTACACAGAGTTAAAGTATCACCCTACTTGAGCAGAAGTGAGAAAGAATTTTGTCTCAGTAATTTTCTTTAGTCGCCATTGGCTAATTTAGTTTTTCGTACCTAGATTAATTATTTATTGTTCGATTTGTATAAAACAAAGTGCATATGCTTCGTGATGTCAATTGTAATATTTTTTGTTACGGTGACATTTTTCTGCACGCAACGGAAGTGGCGTAATATTAACAAAAACTACAATTTTGAGAGTTAAGTACCACTTTTTGACAGCAAATATTATTTTTTTCGAAAACTGATATAACAAAAAGTATGCGCCCTTTACAGGCGCATAAAATGTTTGGCTCAGATTCTTAAATTTCAATTTAATTTTCGGGCAATTTCGAATAAAATGTAAAAAAAAGGGTAAAATTCAGTTATTACAACCTATTCAACGTCTTTATATTTTGAACTATTTATTCATAAACTCGTAGCCATAATCCAGACGAAGAGAATGTATGCCAAAAATAGTTTGTAATATGAGCAGTTGCCGAGAAATATGCAATTTTGCATGCATCACTTTTCAAGTTATTTTGCCTATAAAAGAGTAAATTATTATCCGATTTTGAATATTTTTCTTTTATTTGATGCTTAATGCCGATTTGGACTAGGTTAAGCCAATTTTACAGTTTCACTGTGACCGGAAATGACGTCATTTTGGCAAAAACTGTATTTTTAACCTAAAAAACAAATATTTTATTCAAATGAGTCTCTTTTATAACATTTTTAAAATTATGATATTTGAATCCAATTAACGAATAGCATGAACCCATACGATCATACAGATACCACAAAAAAGTTTCTAACTTGTACGGTTGCCGAGAAATAGACGATTTTCTACAAGTCACTTTTCAAGCTTTTTGGTCTATAAAAGTGTCAATTATTATTCAATTTTCATACAATTTTCACCATTTGATGCCTTATGCCATTTATGATTGCATTAAACTAATTTAAGATTTTTATTATCACCGGAAGTAATGTCTTTTTTGCAAAAACCGTATTTTTAGACTTCAAAACAAATATTTTTTTTAAGTGAGTTATATTTATTATTTGTTTAACGTTATAACGTTTGATTCTAATGGCCATTTAGATTGGATCAATATAATCATACTGATATCAAAAAATTGCTTCTAGCATATTCCCTTGTCGAGGAATAACCAATTTTCTAAGGATCACTTTTTAAGTTTTTTACCTTTTTAATTTCAGTTTATGGGTTCTAAGTTTATTATGTTATTGGCTGATATGTATAAAACAATTGTCAATTGCGAATTCTCAACTTATTTGTTATCGATAATGATTTCTTTTGGCACCGGAAGTTAAGTTTTTTTGCCAGATTTTACAATTTTGACCGGTGTATTTATTTGCAAGCAAATATTACTTTTACAAATCTGATAGAGGGTGTCACTGAATCATAACAACTACAGTATCGTTTGGTAGCTCGATGGATCGGCTATTGTATGACGCACTTCCTGTCTGATTCCTGAAAGCCGATTCAGCACTGCAGGTCTGCAGGTCTAGTTATTATTATTTTTTTCCGCGGGAGCCTATTTCTCCATGATCGAAAACAGATATCGATCTGGAACAAACTTTTCTATCGGGAAAACATGTGGTGGCTAGTGCATAAACTATTTTTCAAACTTCTGCGCATACCGGAAGTGGCCGAACTTTGTAGGTTGTCATGATATTGAAAATCGGCCATAATTTCGTCAATTCTTTACCCATTTTTAATCAAATGACATTTTCGGAAACCCTGAATCTTTTGCGAGATAATGGCTATCTCACATTTTTCAATTTCGAACATTTGTCTATGACTTCTATCGTTCGAAAATTGAAAAGACGTTGTTTATGAGACAATTTTTGTTATTTTTCAAAATTTGCAAATTTGACCTACATTTTTGGATTCCTGAAGTCTATGCGATTCCAGTAATATAAGTTTCATTCAGAGTTATCGCCCTTTATTTTTCGAATTTTTTCGAATTTTCTGCCCATTTGGTAACCCTTATATTTTTTGGAAAGGATAAAACGATATTTCTGAAACCCCTGAAACATAAAGCCATATTGCCAAACAGCTGCATAAAGCAATTTCAACAACGATTCGTAAACCGGAAGTAGTCGAAATAATGTCTGATTTTTTGAAAAAAACTCAAAAAATGGGGGCTTTGGGAAAAACGTGATTTCTTCGTCCCATATCAACCGATCAAATGGATTAAGGTATCGTTGGTTTACATCAGAATTGGAGTATCGTATGATACCCAATTCATACAGATACGATGATCCATAAGTAAAATATGCCACGCTGAAAATCAAGCATTTTTTGATTTGGAACGTTTTTGGACGCCTTTATCTCGAAAACTGCTCCAACGATTTTTCTTAAACTTTATCTATCGATGGTCCTTCCGATAGTCTTTAGCATGGATCCATCCATTAAGACATTCGTATAATTGGAATAAGACAAAAAAGGCACTGAAAATTGAAAAAAGTCAAAAAATCGTGAAATTTTGGAAAATGCTCTACTATTTTTTTATTTTAAGAGATTTTCAAAAAACATATATATATTTAAAAAGCTGACCTAATTACGATTCTAATGATGTATAATATGTATGCAGTTATTGAAATTTTATTTTCAATATTTTGACATTTTGACATTTTTAACAATTTTGAACATAGGATTTCTCAGAAGTATTTTATTTGATCGTATAGTGTCGTATATCATTAGAGAGCCTTTGTCCCATGCAAACTCTAAAACTGGATGTGAAAACTACTCGACAATGATTCGTATACCGGAAGTAGTTCAAAAAACGAAGAAAAATGTAAAAAAGATAAAAAAAAATTGGAGCTCTTGCCAAAAGTTCGAATTCTCCGTCACATATTAGCGGACCAAAACAATTAAAGTGTCGTTGGATAGTTCCATTAATAGACGATCGTATAACATCTAAATAACACGAATTTGATTTTTAGGAAAAAAATTATGGTACGCCGAAAACTAAGTATTTTCCGTTTTGGAGCATTCTGAGACGCCTTTTTCTCGAAAACGACGCCTACGATTTTTCTTAAACATTTTTTACTCAGAGTCCTATCGGTGGCCTAGCGTGTGCATCTAATAATAAAGGCGTTGCAATATTATAGGTGGTCCAAAAATGACCTCAATCTTTGAAAAAAGTTGAAAAATCATTAAATTATTGAAAATGCTCTTTTATTTATTTTTTTTTCGAAAAGTACTCAATGAAAGTTTTTGATATTTCTGTTACAGGAAGTTAAGTATCTAATCAACTTGTTAAAGTTATTCCGACAATGATCGAAAAACCGGAAGTAGTCGAAAAAATCTCTGATATTTTGAATTTTTTTTACATTTTTACAGAAAACTTTTTTATTTATGAATATTTTTTGATGGTAGTTTACACAGAGTTAAAGTATCACCCTACTTGAGCATAAGTGAGAAAGAATTTTGTCTCAGTAATTTTCTTTAGTCGCCATTGGCTAATTTAGTTTTTCGTACCTAGATTAATTATTTATTGTTCGATTTGTATAAAACAAAGTGCATATGCTTCGTGATGTCAATTGTAATATTTTTTGTTACGGTGACATTTTTCTGCACGCAACGGAAGTGGCGTAATATTAACAAAAACTACAATTTTGAGAGTTAATTGCCACTTTTTGACAGCAAATATTATTTTTTTCGAAAACTGATATAACAATAAGTATGCGCCCTGTAAAGGCGCATAAAATGTTTGGCTCAGATTCTTAAACTTCAATTTCATTTTCGGGCAATTTCGAATAAAATGTAAAAAAAAGGGTAAAATTCAGTTATTACAACCCATTCAACGTCTTCATATTTTGAACTATTTATTCGTAACTTTCATAAACTCGTAGCCATAATCCAGACGAAGAGAATGTATGCCAAAAATAGTTTGTAATATGAGCAGTTGCCGAGAAATATGCAATTTTGCATGCATCACTTTTCAAGTTATTTTGCCTATAAAAGAGTAAATTATTATCCGATTTTCAATATTTTTTTTTCATTCGATGCCTAATGCCAATTCGGACTAGGTTAAGCCAATTTTACAGTTTCACTGTTACCGGAAATGACGTCATTTTGGCAAAAACTGTATTTTTAACCTAAAAAACAAATATTTTATTCAAATGAGTCTTTTTTTATAATATTTTTAAAATTATGATATTTGAATCCAATCAACGAATAGCATGAACCCATACGATCATACAGATACCACAAAAAATTTTCTAACTTGTACGGTTGCCGAGAAATAGACGATTTTCTACAAGTCACTTTTTAAGCATTTTGGTCTATAAAAGTGTCTATTATTATTCAATTTTCATACAATTTTCACCATGTGATGCCTTATGCACTTTAGGATTGCAATGATCTGATTTAACATTTCCATTATCACCGGAAGTAATGTCATATTTGCAAAAACCGTATTTTTAGACTTCAAAACAAATATTTTATTCAAATGAGTCTGATTTGTAATGTTTATACAATTGTGATATTTGATTCCAATCAACAAATAGATTAAACCCATACGGTCATATAAATACCAAAAAATGGTTTCTAACTTGTACGGTTGCCGAGAAATATACGATTTTCTACACGTCACTTTTCAAGGTTTTTAGTCTATAAAAGTGGCAATTATTATTCGATTTACATAAAATTTTCACCATGTGATGCCTTATGCCATTTATGATTGCAATGATCTGATTTAACATTTCCATTATCACCGGAAGTAATGTCATATTTGCAAAAACCGTATTTTTAGACTTCCAAACAAAAGTTTACTCCAAAATTAGATTTTGCGCGATCCGACTCAAGATGGCGTGTTCAATGACAAATATTACGGGACGCTGAAGATCGAGTATTTTCCTTTTTGGACTTTTATATGATATCAGAATGATACAAATTCGATGGTTAGGCAATAGATTATGAGATGCCGAAAATGTAGTATTTTCCTCTTTTTTTTGGAGCCTTTTCGGACTCGTTTATCTCGAAAACTACTTCTATTTCACTTCTTAAACTTCTGTTACCCCGAGTCCTATCGGTCGTTTAGAGTATAAAGGTAAATTTAAAAGCATGGCAATGATATAAAGGACCCTGAAAGCCGATTCAGCACTGCTATGCAGGTCTAGTTATTATTATTAGGCTTTCAGACTTTCGTCTGAAAGACTATTGTTTTTACTAAAATTATTATTATTATTATTATTATTATTATTATTATTATTTTTTACCGCGGGAGCCTATTTCTCCATGATCGAAAACAGATATCGATCTGGAACCAACTTTTCTATCGGGAAAACATGTGGTGGCTAGTGCATAAACTATTTTTCAAACTTCTGCGCATACCGGAAGTGGCCGAACTTTGTAGGTTGTCATGATATTGAAAATCGGCCATAATTTCGTCAATTCTTTACCCATTTTTAATCAAATGACATTTTCGGAAACCCTGAATCTTTTCCGAGATAATGGCTATCTCACATTTTTCAATTTCGAATATTTGTCTATGACTTCTATCGTTCGAAAATTGAAAAGACGTTGTTTATGAGACAATTTTTGTTATTTTTCAAAATTTGCAAATTTGACCTACATTTTTGGATTCCTGAAGTCTATGCGATTCCAATAATATAAGTTTCATTCAGAGTTATCGCCCTTTATTTTTCGAATTTTTTCGAATTTTCTGCCCATTTGGTAACCCTTATATTTTTTGGAAAGGATAAAACGATATTTCTGAAACCCCTGAAACATAAAGCCATATTGCCAAACCGCTGCATAAAGCAATTTCAACAACGATTCGTAAACCGGAAGTAGTCGAAATAATGTCTGATTTTTTGAAAAAAACTCAAAAAATGGGGGCTTTGGGAAAAACGTGATTTCTTCGTCCCATATCAACCGATCAAATGGATTAAGGTATCGTTGGTTTACATCAGAATTGGAGTATCGTATGATACCCAATTCATACAGATACGATGATCCAGAAGTAAAATATGACACGCTGAAAATCAAGCATTTTTTGATTTGGAACGTTTTTGGACGCCTTTATCTCAAAAACTGCTCCAAAGATTTTTCTTAAACTTTATCTATCGATGGTCCTTCCGATAGTCTTTAGCATGGATCCATCCATTAAGACCTCCGTATAACTGGAATAAGACAAAAAAGGCACTGAAAATTGAAAAAAGTCAAAAAATCGTGAAATTTTGGAAAATGCTCTACTATTTTTTTATTTTAAGAGATTTTCAAAAAAAAAAATATATATTTAAAAAGCTGACCTAATTACGATTCTAATGATGTATAATATGTATGCAGTTATTGAAATTTAATTTTCAATATTTTGACATTTTGACATTTTTAACAATTTTGAACATTGGATTTCTCAGAAGTATTTTATTTGATCGTATAGTGTCGTATATCATTAGAGAGCCTTTGTCCCATACAAACTCCAAAACTGGATGTGAAAACTACTCGACAATGATTCGTATACCGGAAGTAGTTCAAAAAACGAAGAAAAATGTAAAAAAGATGAAAAAAAAATGGAGCTCTTGTCAAAAGTTCGAATTCTCCGTCACATATTAGCGGACCAAAACAATTAAAGTGTCTTTGGATAGTTCCATTAATAGACGATCGTATAACATCTAAATAACACGAATTTGATTCTTAGGAAATAAATTATGGTACGCCGAAAACTAAGTATTTTCCGTTTTGGAGCATTCCGAGACGCCTTTTTCTCGAAAACGACGCCTACGATTTTTCTTAAACATTTTTTACTCAGAGTCCTATCGGTGGCCTAGCGTGTGCATTTAATAATAAAAGCGTTGCAATATTATAGGTGGTCCAAAAATGACCTCAATCTTTGAAAAAAGTTGAAAAATCATTAAATTATTGAAAATGCTCTTTTATTTATCTTTTTTTCGAAAACTACTCAATGAATGTTTCCCACTTTTCTGGTACAGGAAGTTAAGTGTCTAATCAACTTGTTAAAGCAATTCCGACAATGATCGAAAAACCGGAAGTAGTCGAAAAAATCTCCGATATTTTGATTTTTTTTTACATTTTTACAGAAAACTTTTTTATTTATGAATATTTGTTGATGGTAGTTTACACAGAGTTAAAGTATCACCCTACTTGAGCATAAGTGAGAAAGAATTTTGTCTCAGTAATTTTCTTTAGTCGAAATTGGCTAATTTAGTTTTTCGTACCTAGATTAATTATTTATTGTTCGATTTGTATAAAACAAAGTGCATATGCTTCGTGATGTCAATTGGAATACTTTTTGTTACGGTGACATTTTTTTGCACACAACGGAAGTGGCGTAATATCAACAAAAACTACAATTTTGAGAGTTAAGTACCACTTTTTGACAGCAAATATTATTTTTTTCGAAATCTCATATAGCAAAAAGGATGCGCGCTGTAAAGGGGCACAAATCGTTAGCTCAGATCTTTTAATTTCAATTTCACTTTCGGGCAATTTCGAATAAATGTAAAAAAAAGTGTAACAATCAGTTATTTACAACCCATTCAACGTCTCCATATTTTGAACTATTTATTCGTAACTTTCATAAACTCGTAGTAATAATCTAGACGAGGAGAATGTATGCAAAAAATAGGTCGTAATGTGAGCAATTGCCGAGAAATATGCAATTTTGCATGCATCACTTTTCGAGTTATTTTGCCTATAAATTAGTAAATTATTATCCAATTTTCAATATTTTTCTTTTATTTGATGCCTAATGCCAATTTGGACTAGGTTAAGCCAATTTTACAGTTTCACTGTTACCGGAAATGACGTCATTTTGGCAAAAACTGTATTTTTAACCTAAAAAACAAATATTTTATTCAAAAGAGTCTTTTTTATAATATTTTAAAAATTATGATATTTTAAATCTCATCAACGAATAGCATGAACCCATACGATCATGCAGATACCACAAAAAAGTTTCTAACTTGTACGGTTGCCGAGAAATAGGCGATTTTCTACACGTCACTTTTCAAGCTTTTTGGTCTATAAAAGTGTCAATTATTATTCAATTTTCATACAATTTTCACCATGTGATCCCTTATGCACTTTAGGATTGCAATGATCTGATTTAACACTTCCATTATCACCGGAAGTAATGTCATATTTGCAAAAACCGTATTTTTAGACTTCAAAACAAATATTTTATTCAAATGAGTCTGATTTGTAATGTTTATACAATTATGATATTTGATTCCAATCAACAAATAGATTAAACCCATACGGTCATATAAATACCAAAAAATGGTTTCTAACTTGTACGGTTGCCGAGAAATAGACGATTTTCTAGACGTCACTTTTCAAGGTTTTAGTCTATAAAAGTGGCAATTATTATTCGATTTACATAAAATTTTCACCATGTGATGCCTTATGCCATTTATGATTGCAATGATCTGATTTAACATTTCCATTATCACCGGAAGTAATGTCATATTTGCAAAAACCGTATTTTTAGACTTCCAAACAAAATTTTAATCCAAAATTAGATTTTGCTCGATCCGACTCAAGATGGCGTGTTCAATGACAAATATTACGGGACGTTGAAGATCTAGTATTTTCCTTTTTGGACTTTTATATGATATCAGAATGATACAAATTCGATGGTTAGGCAATAGATTATGAGATGCCGAAAATGTAGAATTTTCCTCTTTTTTTGGAGCCTTTTCGGACTCGTTTGTCTCGAAAACTACCTCTATTTCACTTCTTAAACTTCTGTTACCCCGAGTCCTATCGGTCGTTTAGAGTATAAAGGTAAATTTAAAAGCATGGCAATGATATAAAGGACCCTGAAAGCCGATTCAGCACTGCTATGCAGGTCTAGTTCTTATTATTATTATTTTTTTCCGCGGGAGCCTATTTCTCCATGATCGAAAACAGATATCGATCTGGAACAAACTTTTCTATCGGGAAAACATGTGGTGGCTAGTGCATAAACTATTTTTCAAACTTCTGCGCATACCGGAAGTGGCCGAACTTTGTAGGTTGTCATGATATTGAAAATCGGCCATAATTTCGTCAATTCTTTACCCATTTTTAAACAAATGACATTTTCGGAAACCCTGAATCTTTTGCGAGATAATGGCTATCTCACATTTTTCAATTTCGAACATTTGTCTATGACTTCTATCGTTCGAAAATTGAAAAGACGTTGTTTATGAGACAATTTTTGTTATTTTTCAAAATTTGCAAATTTGACCTACATTTTTGGATTCCTGAAGTCTATGCGATTCCAGTTATATAAGTTTCATTCAGAGTTATCGCCCTTTATTTTTCGAATTTTTTGGAATTTTCTGACCTTTTGGTAACCCTTATATTTTTTAGAAAGGATAAAACGATATTTCTGAACCCCCTGAAACATAAAGCCATATTGCCAAGCAGCTGCATAAAGCAATTTCAACAACGATTCGAAAACCGGAAGTAGTCGAAATAATGTCTGATTTTTTGAAAAAAACTCAAAAAATGGGGGCTTTGGGAAAAACGTGATTTCTTCGTCCCATATCAACCGATCAAATGGATTAAGGTATCGTTGGTTTACATCAGAATTGGAGTATCGTATGATACCCAATTCATACAGATACGATGATCCAGAAGTAAAATATGACACGCTGAAAATCAAGCATTTTTTGATTTGGAACGTTTTTGGACGCCTTTATCTCGAAAACTGCTACAACGATTTTTCTTAAACTTTATCTATCGATGGTCCTTCCGATAGTCTTTAGCACGGATCCATCCATTAAGACCTTCGTATAATTGGAATAAGACAAAAAAGGCACTGAAAATTGAAAAAAGTCAAAAAATCGTGAAATTTTGGAAAATGCTCTACTATTTTTTTATTTTAAGAGATTTTCAAAAAAAAAATATATATTTAAAAAGCTGACCTAATTACGATTCTAATGATGTATAATATGTATGCAGTTATTGAAATTTAATTTTCAATATTTTGACATTTTGACATTTTTAACAATTTTGAACATAGGATTTCTCAGAAGTATTTTATTTGATCGTATAGTGTCGTATATCATTAGAGAGCCTTTGTCCCATGCAAACTCCAAAACTGGATGTGAAAACTACTCGACAATGATTCGTATACCGGAAGTAGTTCAAAAAACGAAGAAAAATGTAAAAAAGATGAAAAAAAATTGGAGCTCTTGGCAAAAGTTCGAATTCTCCGTCACATATTAGCGGACCAAAACAATTAAAGTGTCGTTGGATAGTTCCATTAATAGACGATCGTATAACATCTAAATAACACGAATTTGATTCTTAGGAAATAAATTATGGTACGCCGAAAACTAAGTATTTTCCGTTTTGGAGCATTCTGAGACGCCTTTTTCTCGAAAACGACGCCTACGATTTTTCTTAAACATTTTTTACTCAGAGTCCTATCGGTGGCCTAGCGTGTGCATTTAATAATAAAAGCGTTGCAATATTATAGGTGGTCCAAAAATGACCTCAATCTTTGAAAAAAGTTGAAAAATCATTAAATTATTGAAAATGCTCTTTTATTTATCTTTTTTTCGAAAACTACTCAATGAATGTTTCTGACATTTCTGGTAAAGGAAGTTAAGTATCTAATCAACTAGTTAAAGCTATTCCGACAATGATCGAAAAACCGGAAGTAGTCGAAAAAATCTCCGATATTTTGAATTTTTTTTACATTTTTACAGAAAACTTTTTTATTTATGAATATTTTTTGATGGTAGTTCACACAGAGTTAAAGTATCACCCTACTTGAGCAGAAGTGAGAAAGAATTTTGTCTCAGTAATTTTCTTTAGTCGCCATTGGCTAATTTAGTTTTTCGTACCTAGATTAATTATTTATTGTTCGATTTGTATAAAACAAAGTGCATATGCTCCGTGATGTCAATTGTATTATTTTTTGTTACCGTGACATTTTTCTGCACGCAACGGAAGTGGCGTAATATTGACAAAAACTACAATTTTGAGAGTTAAGTACCACTTTTTGACAGCAAATATTATTTTTTTTCGAAAACTGATATAGCAAAAAGTATGCGCCCTGTAAAGGCGCATAAAATGTTTGGCTCAGATTCTTAAATTTCAATTTCATTTTCGGGCAATTTCGAATAAAATGTAAAAAAAAAGGTAAAATTTAGTTATTACAACCCATTCAACGTCTTTATATTTTGAACTATTTATTCGTAACTTTCATAAACTCGTAGCCATAATCCAGACGAAGAGAATGTATGCCAAAAATAGTTTGTAATATGAGCAGTTGCCGAGAAATATGCAATTTTGCATGCATCACTTTTCAAGTTATTTTGCCTATAAAAGAGTAAATTATTATCCGATTTTCAATATTTTTCTTTTATTTGATGCCTAATGCCAATTTGGACTAGGTTAAGCCAATTTTACAGTTTCACTGTGACCGGAAATGACGTCATTTTGGCAAAAACTGTATTTTTAACCTAAAAAACAAATATTTTATTCAAATGAGTCTCTTTTATAATATTTTTAAAATTATGATATTTGAATCCCATCAACGAATAGCATGAACCCATACGATCATACAGATACCACAAAAAAGTTTCTAACTTGTACGGTTGCCGAGAAATAGACGATTTTCTACAAGTCACTTTTCAAGCTTTTTGGCCTATAAAAGTGTCAATTATTATTCAATTTTCATACAATTTTCACCATTTGATGCCTTATGCCATTTATTGCTATTTTGATCTTTTGTGTCGATAGATAGTGTATTTATAGACTCATTTTTGAGAACATCTCATCAATATTTTTACTTATTTGCCTCTACTCCAAAATTAGATTTTGCGCGATCCGACTCAAGATCGCGTGTTCAATGACAAATATTAAGGGACGCTGAAGATCTAGTATTTTCCTTTTTGGACTTTTATATGATATCAGAATGATACAAATTCGATGGTTAGGCAATAGATTATGAGATGCCGAAAATGTAGTATTTTCCTCTTTTTTTGGAGCCTTTTCAGACTCGTTTATCTCGAAAACTACTTCTATTTCACTTCTTAAACTTCTGTTACCCCGAGTCCTATCGGTAGTTTAGAGTATAAAGGTAAATTTAAAAGCATGGCAATGATATAAAGGACCCTGAAAGCCGATTCAGCACTGCTATGCAGGTCTAGTTCTTATTATTATTATTTTTTTCCGCGGGAGGCTATTTCTCCATGATCGAAAACAGATATCGATCTGGAACCAACTTTTCTATCGGGAAAACATGTGGTGGCTAGTGCATAAACTATTTTTCAAACTTCTGCGCATACCGGAAGTGGCCGAACTTTGTAGGTTGTCCGGATATTCAAAATCGGCCATAATTTCGTCAATTCTTTACCCATTTTTAAACAAATGACATTTTCGGAAACCCAGAATCTTTTGCGAGATAATGGCTATCTCACATTTTTCAATTTCGAACATTCGTCTATGACTTCTATCGTTCGAAAATTGAAAAGACGTTGATTATGACACAATTTTTGTTATTTTTCAAAATTTTCAAATTTGACCTACATTTTTGGATTCCGGAAGTCCATCCGATTCCAGTAACATAAGTTTCATTCAGAGTTATCTCCCTTTATTTTTCGATTTTTTTCGAATTTTCTACCGATTTTCAAACCCTTATATTTTTTGGAAAGGATAAATCGATATTTCTCATACCTCTGGAACATAAAGCCATATAGTCAGACATCCGGATAAAGCTATTTCAACAACGATCTGTAAACCGGAAGTAGTCGAAATAATTTCTGATGTTTGGAAAAATATGCAAAAAATGGGTGCTTTGGGGAAAAACGTGATTATTTCGCCCGATATCAACGGATTAAAGAGATTAGGGTATCGTTGGGTTGCACGGGAATTGAAGTATCGTATGGTACCCATTTCATAAAGATACGACGACCCGGAAGTAAAATATCGCACGCTGAAAACCAAGTATTTTCTGATTTGGAGCGTTTTTAGACGCCTTTATCTCGAAAACTGCTCCAGCGATTTATCTTAAACTTTCTCTATCGAGAGTCCCTTCGGTGGTCTTTAGCATTAAGCCATTCATTAAAATCTTCCAATAATTGGAATAGGACCAAAAACGGACTGAAAATCGAAAAAAGTCCAAAAATCGTGAAATTTTGGAAAATGCTCTACTATTTTTTTATTTTAAGAGATTTTCAAAAAAAAAAATATATTTAAAAAGCTGACCCAATTACAATTCTAATGATGTATAATATGTATGCAGTTATTGAAATTTAATTTTCAATATTTTGACATTTTGACATTTTTAACACTTTTGAACATAGGATTTCTCAGAAGTATTTTATTTGATCGTATAGTGTCGTATATCGTTAGAGAGCCCTGTTCCCACGCAAACTCCAAAACTGGATGAGAAAACTACTCGACAATGATTCGTATACCGGAAGTAGTTTAAAAAACGAAGAAAAATGTAAAAAAGATAAAAAAAAAATTGGAGCTCTTGCCAAAAGATCGAATTCTCCGTCACATATTAGCGGACCAAAACAATTAAAGTGTCGTTGGATAGTTCCATTAATAGACGATCGTATAACATCTAAATAACACGAATTTGATTTTTAGGAAATAAATTATGGTACGCTGAAAACTAAGTATTTTCCGTTTTGGAGCATTCTGAGACGCCTTTTTCTCGAAAACGACGCCTACGATTTTTCTTAAACATTTTTTACTCAGAGTCCTATCGGTGGCCTAGCGTGTGCATCTAATAATAAAAGCGTTGCAATATTATAGGTGGTCCAAAAATGACCTCAATCTTTGAAAAAAGTTGAAAAATCATTAAATTATTGAAAATGCTCTTTTATTTATCTTTTTTTCGAAAATTACTCAATTAATGTTTCTGATATTTCTGGTATGGGAAGTTAAGTATCTAATCAACTTGTTAAAGCTATTCCGACAATGATCGAAAAACCGGAAGTAGTCGAAAATATCTCCGATATTTTGAATTTTTTTTACAATTTTACAGAAAACTTTTTTATTTATGAATATTTTTTGATGGTAGTTTACTCAGAGTTAAAGTATCACCCTACTTGAGCAGAAGTGAGAAAGAATTTTGTCTCACTCATTTTCTTTAGTCGCCATTGGCTAACTTAGTTTTTCGTACCTAGATTAATTATTTATTGTTCGATTTGTGTAAAACAAAGTGCATATGCTCCGTGGTCTCAATTGTAATTTTTTTTGTTACCGTGGAATTTTTCTGCAAGCAACGGAAGTGGCGTAATATTAACAAAAACTACGATTTTGACAGTTCGGTACCACTTTTTGAAAGCAAATATTATTTTTTTCGAAATCTGATATAGCAAAAAGGATGCGCGCTGTAAAGGGGCACAAATCGTTAGCTCAGATTTTTTAATTTCAATTTCATTTTCGGGCAATTTCGAATAAATGTAAAAAAAAGTGTAACAATCAGTTATTTACAACCTATTCAACGTCTTCATATTTTGAACTATTCATTCGTAACTTTCATAAACTCGTATTAATAATCCAGACGAGGAGAATGTATGCAAAATATAGTTCGTAATATGAGCAATTGCCGAGAAATATGCAATTTTGCGTGAATCACTTTTCACGTTATTTTGTCTATAAAAGAGTAAATTATTATCCGATTTTCAATATTTTTTTTTCATTCGATGCCTAATGCCAATTTGGACTAGGTTAAGCCAATTTTACAGTTTCACTGTTACCGGAAATAACGTCATTTTGGAAAAAACTATACTTTTAACCTAAAAAACAAATATTTTATTCAAAAGAGTCTTTTTTATAATATTTTAAAAATTATGATATTTTGAATCCCATCAACGAATAGCATGAACCCATACGATCATACAGATACCACAAAAAAGTTTCTAACTTGTACGGTTGCCGAGAAATAGACGATTTTCTACACGTCACTTTTCAAGGTTTTTAGTTTATAAAAGTGGCAATTATTATTCGATTTACATAAAATTTTCACCATGTGATGCCTTATGCCATTTATGATTGCAATGATCTGATTTAACATTTCCATTATCACCGGAAGTAATGTCATATTTGCAAAAACCGTATTTTTAGACTTCCAAACAAAATTTTACTCCAAAATTAGATTTTGCGTGATCCGACTCAAGATGGCGTGTTCAATGACAAATATTACGGGACGCTGAAGATCTAGTATTTTCCTTTTTGGACTTTTATATGATATCAGATTGATACAAATTCGATGGTTAGGCAATAGATTATGAGATGCCGAAAATGTAGTATTTTCCTCTTTTTTTGAAGCCTTTTCGGACTCGTTTATCTCGAAAACTACTTCTATTTCACTTCTTAAACTTCTGTTACCCCGAGTCCTATCGGTCGTTTAGAGTATAAAGGTAAATTTAAAAGCATGGCAATGATATAAAGGACCCTGAAAGCCGATTCAGCACTGCTATGCAGGTCTAGTTATTATTATTAGGCTTTCAGACTTTCGTCTGAAAGACTATTGTTTTTAAAAAGATTATTATTATTATTATTTTTTTCCGCGGGAGCCTATTTCTCCATGATCGGAAACAGTTATCGACCCGAAACCAAATTTTTTATTGGGAAACCATGTGGTGGCTACTGGATAAACTATTTTTCAAACTTCTGCGCATACCGGAAGTGGCCGAACTTTGTACGTCGTCTAAAAATTGAAAATCGGCCATAGTTTCGCCAATTCATTACCCATTTTAAAACAAATGATATTTTCGGAAACCCTGAATCTTTTCTAAGACAATGGCTATCTCACATTTTTCAATTTCGAACATTCGTCTCTGACTTCTGTCATTCGAAAATTGAAAAAATGTTGTTTACGAAACATTTTTTTTATTTTTCAAAATTTTGAAATTTGACCTACATTTTTGGATTTCTGAAGTCTATGTGATTCCAGTAATATATGTTTCATTCAGAGTTATCGCCCTTTATTTTTCGATTTTTTTCGAATTTTCTACCCATTTTCAAACCCTTATATTTTTTGGAAAGGATAAATCGATATTTCTGAAACCTCTGGAACATAAAGCCATATAGTCAGACAGTAGGATAAAGCAATTTCAACAACGATCCATAAACCGGAAGTAGTCGAAATAATTTCTGATGTTTGGATAAAAATGCAAAAAATGGGTGTTTCGGGGAAAAATGTGATTATTTCGTCCGATATCAACGGATGAAAGAGATTAGGGTATCGTTGCGTTGCACGGGAATTGAAGTATCGTATGGTACCCATTTCATAAGAATACGATGACCCGGAAGTAAAATATCGCGCGCTGAAAATCAAGTATTTTCTGATTTGGAGCGTTTTTAGACGCCTTTATCTCGAAAACTGCTCCAGCGATTTATCTTAAACTTTCTCTATCGGGAGTCCCTTCGGTGGTCTTTAACATGAACCCATCCATTAAAACCTTCAAATAATTGGAATAGGACTAAAAACGGACTGAAAATCGAAAAAAGTCGAAAAATCGTGAAATTTCGGAAAATGCTCTACTATTTTTTTATTTTAAGAGATTTTCAAAAAAAAGATATATATTTAAAAAGCTGACCTAATTACGATTCTAATGATGTATAATATGTATGCAGTTATTGAAATTTAATTTTCAATATTTTGACATTTTGACATTTTTAACAGTTTTGAACATAGGATTTCTCAGAAGTATTTTATTTGATCGTAAAATGTAGTATATCATTAGATAGTCCTGTTCCTGTGCAAACTCCAAAACTGGATGTGAAAACTACTCGACAATGATTCGAAAACCGGAAGTAGTTCAAAAAACGAAGAAAAATGTTAAAAAGTTAAAAAAAAATTGGAGCTCCTGCCAAAAGTTCGAATTCTCCGTCACATATTAGCGGACCAAAACAATTAAAGTGTCGTTGGATAGTTCCGTTAATAGACGATCGTATAACATCTAAATAACACGAATTTGATTCTTAGGAAATAAATTATGGTACGCCGAAAACTAAGTATTTTCCGTTTTGGAGCATTCTGAGACGCCTTTTTCTCGAAAACGACGCCTACGATTTTTCTAGAATATTTTTTACTAAGAGTCCCATCGATGGTCTAAAGTGTGCATACAAAATTAAAAGCATTGAAATATTATAGGTTGTCCGAAAATGGCCTCAATCTGTGAAAAAAGTTGAAAAATCATTCAATTACTGAAAATGCTAATTTTTTTATCTTTTTTTCGAAAATTACTCAGTGAATGTTTCTGACATTTCTGATACAGGAAGTTAGGTATCTAATCAAGTTCTTAAAGCTATTCCGACAATGATCGGAAAACCGGAAGTAGTCGAAAAAATCTCCGATATTTTGAATTTGTTTTACATTTTTACAGAAAACTTTTTTATTTATGAATATCTTTTGATGGTAGTTTACACATAGTTAAAGTATCACCCTATTTGAGCAGAAGTGAGAAAGAATTTTGTCTCAGTAATTATCTTTAGTCGCCATTGGCTAATTTTGTTTTTCTTACCTAGATTAATTATTTATTGTTCGATTTGTATAAAACAAAGTGCATATGCTCCGTGGTCTCAATTGTAATCTTTTTTGTTACCGTGAAATATTTCTGTAGGCAACGGAAGTGGCGTAATATTAAAAAAAACTACAATTTTAACAGTTCAGTACCACTTTTTGAAAGTAAATATTATTTTTTTCGAAATCTGATATAGCAAAAAGGATGCGCGCTGTAAAGGGGCACAAATCGTTAGCTCCGATTTTTTAATTTCAATTTCATTTTCGGGCAATTTCGAATAAATGTAAAAAAAAGTGTAAAAATCAGTTATTTACAACCCATTCAACGTCTTCATATTTTCAACTATTTATTCGTAACTTTCATAAACTCGTAGTAATAATCCAGACGAGGAGAATGTGTGGAAAAAATAGTTCGTAATATGAGCAATTGCCGAGAAATATGCAATTTTGCATGCATCACTTTTCACGTTATTTTGCCTATAAAAGAGTAAATTATTATCCGATTTTCAATATTTTTTTTTCATTCGATGCCTAATGCCAATTTGGACTAGGTTAAGCCAATTTTACAGTTTCACTGTGACCGGAAATGACGTCATTTGTGCAACAACTGTATTTTTAACCTAAAAAAACAAATATTTTATTCAAATGAGTCCTTTTTATAATATTTTTAAAATTATGATATTTGAATCCCATCAACGAATAGCATGAACCCATACGATCATACAGATACCACAAAAAAGTTTCTAACTTGTACGGTTGCCGAGAAATAGACGATTTTCTACAAGTCACTTTTCAAGCTTTTTGGTCTATAAAAGTGTCAATTATTATTCAATTTTCATACAATTTTTACCATGTGATACCTTATGCCATTTATGATTGTAATGATCTGATTTAACATTTCCATTATCACCGGAAGTAATGTCATATTTGCAAAAACAGTATTTTTAGACATCAAAACAAATATTTTTTTGAAGTGAGTTATATTTATTATTTGTTTAACGTTATAACGTTTGTTTCTTATAGCCATTTAGATTGGATCAATATAATCATACTGATATCAAATAATTGCTTCTAGCATATTCCCTTGTCGAGAAATAACCAATTTTCCAAGGATCATTTTTTAAGTTTTTTACCTTTTTAATTTCAGTTTATGGGTTCTAAGTTTATTATTTATTGCCTGATATGTATAAAACAATTCTCAATTGCGAATTCTCAACTTATTTGTTACCGATAATGATTTCTTTTGGCACCCGAAGTGAAGTAATTTTTCCCGGGGTATTTGAAAGCATATATTACTTTTACAAATCTGATAGAGGGTGTCACTCAATCATAACAACTACAGCATCGTTTTGTAGCTCGATGGATGGGCTATTGTATGACGCACTTCCTGTCTGATTCCTGAAAGCCGATTCAGCACTGCAGGTCTGCAGGTCTAGTTATTATTATTTTTTACCGCGGGAGCCTATTTCTCCATGATCGAAAACAGATATCGATCTGGAACAAACTTTTCTATCGGGAAAACATGTGGTGGCTACTTGATAAACTATTTTTCAAACCTCTGCGCATACCGGAAGTGGCCGAACTTTGTACGTCGTCTAATATTTGAAAATAGGCCATAGTTTCGTCAATTCTTTACGCATTTTAAAACAGATGACATTTTCGGGAACTCTGAACCTTTTGCGAGATAATGGCTATCTCACATTTTTCAATTTCGAACATTCGTCTATGACTTCTATCGTTCGAAAATTGAAAAGACGTTGTTTATGAGACAATTTTTGTTATTTTTCAAAATTTGCAAATTTGACCTACATTTTTGGATTTCTGAGGTCCAAGCGATTCCAGTAATATAAGATTCATTCAGAGTTATCGCCCTTTATTTTTCGAATTTTTTCGAATTTTCTGCCCATTTTATGCCCCTTATATTTTTTTTAAAGGATAAAACGATATTTCTGAAACCTCTGGAACATAAAGCCATATAGTCAGACATCCGGATAAAGCAATTTCAACAACGATCCGTAAACCGGAAGTAGTCGAAATAATGTCTGATTTTTTGAAAAAAACTCAAAAAATGGGGGCTTTTGGAAAAACGTGATTTCTTCGTCCCATATCAACCGATCAAATGGATTAAGGTATCGTTAGTTTACATCGGAATTGGAGTATCGTATGATACCGACTTCATACAGATACGATGATCCAGAAGTAAAATATGACACGCTGAAAATCAAGCATTTTTTGTTTTGGAGCGTTTTTGGACGCCTTTATCTCGAAAACTGCTCCAGCGATTTTTCTTAAACTTTATCTATCGATGGTCCTTCCGGTAGTCTTTAGCATGGATCCATCCATTAAGACCTTCATATAATTGGAATAAGACAAAAAAGGGACTGAAAATTGAAAAAAGTCCAAAAATCGTGAAATTTTGGAAAATGCTCTACTATTTTTTTATTTTAAGAGATTTTCAAAAAAAAAATATATATTTAAAAAGCTGACCCAATTACGATTCTAATGATGTATAATATGTATGCAGTTATTGAAATTTAATTTTCAATATTTTGACATTTTGACATTTTTAACACTTTTGAACATAGGATTTCTCAGAAGTATTTTATTTGATCGTATAGTGTCGTATATCGTTAGAGAGCCCTGTTCCCATGCAAACTCCAAAACTGGATGAGAAAACTACTCGACAATGATTCGTATACCGGAAGTAGTTCAAAAAACGAAGAAAAATGTAAAAAAGATAAAAAAAAAATTGGAGCTCTTGCCAAAAGATCGAATTCTCCGTCACATATTAGCGGACCAAAACAATTAAAGTGTCGTTGGATAGTTCCATTAATAGACGATCGTATAACATCTAAATAACACGAATTTGATTTTTAGGAAATAAATTATGGTACGCTGAAAACTAAGTATTTTCCGTTTTGGAGCATTCTGAGACGCCTTTTTCTCGAAAACGACGCCTACGATTTTTCTTAAACATTTTTTACTCAGAGTCCTATCGGTGGCCTAGCGTGTGCATCTAATAATAAAAGCGTTGCAATATTATAGGTGGTCCAAAAATGACCTCAATCTTTGAAAAAAGTTGAAAAATCATTAAATTATTGAAAATGCTCTTTTATTTATCTTTTTTTCGAAAATTACTCAATTAATGTTTCTGATATTTCTGGTATGGAAAGTTAAGTATCTAATCATCTTGTTAAAGCTATTCCGACAATGATCGAAAAACCGGAAGTAGTCGAAAATATCTCCGATATTTTGAATTTTTTTTACAATTTTACAGAAAACTTTTTTATTTATGAATATTTTTTGATGGTAGTTTACTCAGAGTTAAAGTATCACCCTACTTGAGCAGAAGTGAGAAAGAATTTTGTCTCACTCATTTTCTTTAGTCGCCATTGGCTAATTTAGTTTTTCGTACCTAGATTAATTATTTATTGTTCGATTTGTGTAAAACAAAATGCATATGCTCCGTGGTCTCAATTGTAATTTTTTTTGTTACCGTGAAATTTTTCTGCAAGCAACGGAAGTGGCGTAATATTAACAAAAACTACGATTTTGACAGTTCGGTACCACTTTTTGAAAGCAAATATTATTTTTTTCGAAATCTGATATAGCAAAAAGGATGCGCGCTGTAAAGGGGCACAAATCGTTAGCTCAGATTTTTTAATTTCAATTTCCTTTTCGGGCAATTTCGAATAAATGTAAAAAAAAGTGTAACAATCAGTTATTTACAACCTATTCAACGTCTTCATATTTTGAACTATTTATTCGTAACTTTCATAAACTCGTATTAAAAATCCAGACGAGGAGAATGTATGCAAAATATAGTTCGTAATATGAGCAATTGCCGAGAAATATGCAATTTTGCGTGAATCACTTTTCACGTTATTTTGTCTATAAAAGAGTAAATTATTATCCGATTTTCAATATTTTTTTTTCATTCGATGCCTAATGCCAATTTGGACTAGGTTAAGCCAATTTTACAGTTTCACTGTTACCGGAAATAACGTCATTTTGGAAAAAACTATACTTTTAACCTAAAAAACAAATATTTTATTCAAAAGAGTCTTTTTTATAATATTTTAAAAATTATGATATTTTGAATCCCATCAACGAATAGCATGAACCCATACGATCATACAGATACCACAAAAAAGTTTCTAACTTGTACGGTTGCCGAGAAATAGACGATTTTCTACAAGTCACTTTTCAAGCTTTTTGGTCTATAAAAGTGTCAATTATTATTCAATTTTCATACAATTTTCACCATGTGATGCCTTATGCGCTTTAGGATTGCAATGATCTGATTTAATATTTCCATTATCACCGGAAGTAATGTCATATTTGCAAAAACCGTATTTTTAGACTTCAAAACAAATATTTTATTCAAATGAGTCTGATTTGTAATGTTTATACAATTATGATATTTGATTCCAATCAACAAATAGATAAAACCCATACGGTCATATAAATACCAAAAAATGGTTTCTAACTTGTACAGTTGCCGAGAAATAGACGATTTTCTACACGTCACTTTTCAAGGTTTTTAGTCTATAAAAGTGGCAATTATTATTCGATTTACATAAAATTTTCACCATGTGATGCCTTATGCCATTTATGATTGCAATGATCTGATTTAACATTTCCATTATCACCGGAAGTAATGTCATATTTGCAAAAACCGTATTTTTAGACTTCCAAACAAAATTTTACTCCAAAATTAGATTTTGCGTGATCCGACTCAAGATGGCGTGTTCAATGACAAATATTACGGGACGCTGAAGATCTAGTATTTTCCTTTTTGGACTTTTATATGATATCAGAATGATACAAATTCGATGGTTAGGCAATAGATTATGAGATGCCGAAAATGTAGTATTTTCCTCTTTTTTTGAAGCCTTTTCGGACTCGTTTATCTCGAAAACTACTTCTATTTCACTTCTTAAACTTCTGTTACCCCGAGTCCTATCGGTCGTTTAGAGTATAAAGGTAAATTTAAAAGCATGGCAATGATATAAAGGACCCTGAAAGCCGATTCAGCACTGCTATGCAGGTCTAGTTATTATTATTATTTACCGCGGGCGCCTAGATCTCCATGATCGAAAACAGATATCGATCTGGAACAAACTTTTCTATCGGGAAAACATGTGGTGGCTACTGCATAAACTAATTTTCAAACTTCTGCGCATACCGGAAGTGACCGAACTTTGTACGTTGTCTAAAAATTGAAAATCGGCCATTGTTTCGTGAATTCTTTATCTATTTTCAAACAAATTATATTTTTGGAATCCCTGAATCTTTTCTAAGACAATGGCTATCTCACATTTTTCAATTTCGAACAACTGTCTATGACTTTTATCGTTCGAAAATTGAAAACATCTTGTTTACGAGACAATTTTTGTTATTTTTCAAAATTTTCAAATTTGACCTACATTTTTGGATACCTGAAGTCCATCCGATTCCAGTAATATAAGTTTTATTCAGAATTATCGCCCTTTATTTTTCGATTTTTTTCGAATTTTCTTCCCATTTTGTGAGCTCGGGTTTCAGTTTATGGCAGAATTGACGTTTCTGAAACTTCTGGAACATGAAGTTATAGTCCAATACCAACTTATAAAGCAATTTCGACAAGAATCCTTCAACCGGAAGTGGTCGAAATAATGTGCAATATTTTGAAAAAAATGCAAAAAATGGATATTTTGGGGAAAAACGCGATTTCTCCGCCCGATATCAATGGATTAAAGAAATTAGGGTACCATTGGACTGCACTAGGATTGTACTATCGTATGATACACAATTCATATGGATACTATGATCAGGCAGCAAAATATGGCACGCTGAAAATCAAGTATTTTCTGATTTGGAGCGTTTTTGGACGCCTGTATTTCGAAAACTGCTCCAGCGATTTTTCTTAAACTTTATCTATGGGTGGTCCTTCCGGTAGTCTTTAGCATGGATTCATCCATTATGACCTATATATAATTGGAATAAGACAAAAAAGGGACTGAAAATTGAAAAAAGTCAAAAAATCGTGAAATTTTGGAAAATGCTCTACCATTTTTTTATTTTAAGAGATTTTCAAAAAAAAGATATATATTTAAAAAGCTGACCTAATTACGATTCTAATGATGTATAATATGTATGCAGTTATTGAAATCTAATTTTCAATATTTTGACATTTTGACATTTTTAACACTTTTGAACATAGGATTTCTCAGAAGTATTTTATTTGATCGTATAGTGTCGTATATCATTAGAGACCCCTGTTCCCATGCAAACTCCAAAACTGGATGCGAAAACTACTCGACAATGATTCGTATACCGGAAGTAGTTCAAAAAACGAAGAAAAATGTAAAAAAGATGAAAAAAAATTGGAGCTCTTGCCAACAGTTCGAATTCTCCGTCACATATTAGCGGACCAAAACAATTAAAGTATCGTTGGATAGTTCCATTAATAGACGATCGTATAACATCTAAATAACACGAATTTTATTCTTAAGAAAAAAATTATTGTACGACGAAAACTAAGTATTTTCCGTTTTGGAGCATTCTGAGACGCCTTTTTCTCGAAAACGACGCCTACGATTTTTCTTAAATATTTTTTACTCAGAGTCCTATCGGTGGCCTAGCGTGTGCATTTAATAATAAAAGCGTTGAAATATTATGGGTGGTCCAAAAATGACCTCAATCTTTGAAAAAAGTTGAAAAATCATTAAATTATTGAAAATGCTCTTTTATTTATCTTTTTTTCGAAAATTACTCAATGAATGTTTCTGACATTTCTGGTACAGGAAGTTAAGTAACTAATCAACTTGTTAAAGCTATTCCGACAATGATCGAAAAACCGGAAGTAGTCGAAAAAATCTCCGATATTTTGAATTTTTTTTACATTTTTACAGAAAACTTTTTTATTTATGAATATTTTTTGATGGTAGTTTACACAGAGTTAAAGTATCACCCTACTTGAGCAGAAGCGAGAAAGAATTTTGTCTCAGTAATTTTCTTTAGTCGCCATTGGCTAATTTAGTTTTTCGTACCTAGATTAATTATTTATTGTTCGATTTGTATAAAACAAAGTGCATATGCTACGTGGTCTCAATTGTAATTTTTTTTGTTACCGTGAATTTTTTCTGCACGCAACGGAAGTGGCGTAATATTAACAAAAACTACAATTTTGACAGTTCAGTACCACTTTTTGAAAGCAAATATTATTTTTTTCGAAATCTGATATAGCAAAAAGAATGCGCGCTGTAAAGGGGCACAAATCGTTAGCTCGGATTTTTTAATTTCAATTTCATTTTCGGGTAATTTCGAATAAATGTAAAAAAAAGTGTAAAAATCAGTTATTTACAACCCATTCAACGTCTTCATATTTTGAACTATTTATTCGTAACTTTCATAAACTCGTAGTAATAATCCAGACGAGGAGAATGTATGCAAAAAATAGTTCGTAATATGAGCAATTGTCGAAAAATATGCAATTTTGCATGCATCACTTTTCACGTTATTTTGCCTATAAAAGAGTAAATTATTATCCGATTTTCAATAATTTTTTTTCATTCGATGCCTAATGCCAATTTGGACTAGTTTAAACCAATTTTACAGTTTCACTGTGACCGGAAATGACGTCATTTTCGCAAAAATTGTATTTTTAACCTAAAAAACAAATATTTTATTCAAATGTGTCTTTTTTAGAACATTTTTAAAATTATGATATTTGAATCCCATCACCGAATAGCATGAACCCATACGATCATACAGATACCACAAAAAAGTTTCTAACTTGTACGGTTGCCGAGAAATAGACGATTTTCTACAAGTCACTTTTCACGCTTTTTGGTCTATAAAAGTGTCAATTATTATTCAATTTTCATACAAATTTCACCATTTGATGCCTTATGCCATTTATGATTGCATTAAACTAATTTAAGATTTTTATTATCACCGGAAGTAATGTCTTTTTTGCAAAAACCGTATTTTTAGACTTCAAAACAAATATTTTTTTGAAGTGAGTTATATTTGTTATTTGTTTAACGTTATAACGTTTGATTCTAATGGCCATTTAGATTGGATCAATATAATCATACTGATATCAAAAAATTGCTTCTAGCATGTTCCCTTGTCGAGAAATAACCAATTTTCTAAGGATCACTTTTTAAGTTTTTTTACCTTTTAATTTCAGTTTATGGGTTCCAAGTTTATTATTTATTGCCTGATATGTATAAAACAATTCTCAATTGCGAAATCTCAACTTATTTGTTACCGATAATGATTTCTTTTGGCACCGGAAGTGAATTAATTTTGCCAGATTTTACAATTTTGACCTGTGTATTTGCAAGCATATATTACTTTTACAAATCTGATAAAGGGGTGTCACTGAATCATAACAACTACAGTATCGTTTGGTAGCTCGATGGATCGGCTATTGTATGACGCACTTCCTGTCTGATTCCTGAAAGCCGATTTAGCACTGCAGGTCTGCAGAGGTCGTTCCATAGCGAGCGAAGAAACATAACTAATTTCGCCGAGAATTTTAAGAAATAGGACAGATTTAAAAATACGGTACTCTTACAAAACGTTCAAATAAAGGTGTTCTAAAATCTTTTATTGCTATTTTGATCTTTTGTGTCGATAGATAGTATATTTATAGACTCATTTTTGAGAACATCGCATCAATATTTTTACTAAATTGACTCTACTCCAAAATTAGATTTTGCGCGATCCGACTCAAGATGGCGTGTTCAATGACAAATATTACGGAACGCTGAACATCTAGTATTTCCCTTTTTGGACTTTTATATGATATCAGAATGATACAAATTCGATGGTTAGGCAATAGATTATGAGATGCCGAAAATGTAGTATTTTCCTCTTTTTTTTGAGCCTTTTCAGACTCGTTTATCTCGAAAACTACTTCTATTTCACTTCTTAAACTTCTGTTACCCCGAGTCCTATCCGTCGTTTAGAGTATAAAGGTAAATTTAAAAGCATGGCAACGATATAAAGGACCCTGAAAGCCGATTCAGCACTGCTATGCAGGTCTAGTTATTTATTAGGCTTTCAGACTTTGTCTGAAAGACTATTGTTTTTACTAAAATTATTATTTATTATTATTATTTTATTTTTCGGGGGAGCCTATTTCTCAGTGTCTGTAACAGATACAGATCTGGGACATAATTTTCTATCAGGAAACCATATGGTGGCTATCCCTTCCACTGTATTTGAAACTTCTCCGCAGACCGGAAGTGGTCGAATTTCGTGCGGTGCCAAAAAATTAAAAAACGGCCGTAGATTCGTTAATGTTGTATCTATTTTCATACAAATTACATTTTTGGAAACCCTGAATCTTTTCTCGGACGATAGCAGTTGAAAATTTTGCAATTTCGAAACTTCGCCGTTGACTTCTAGCGTTTGAAAAATGAAAATATGTTGTTTAAGACACATTTTTTGTTATTTTTCAAAATTTTAAAATTTGACTTACATTTTTGGATACCTGACGGCAATCCGGTTCCAGTAATATAAGTTTCATTCAGAGTTATCGCCCTTTATTTTTCGATTTTTTTCGAATTTTCTTCACATTTTGTGAGCTTAAGTTTCGTTTTACGGCCAGATCGACGTTTCTGAAATTCCTGGAAAATGAAGTAATATGGTCAAACCACCGTTTAAAGCAATTTCAACAACAATCCGTAAACCGGAAGTAGTAGAAATAATATGCGATATTTTGAAAAAAAAGTGAAAAATGGGTGTTTTGGGTAAAAACACGATTTTTCCGTCCGATATCAACGGATTAAACGAATTAAGGTATCATTTGGTCGGGCGGTGATTGGACCACCGAATGATACCCAATTCGTACGGATACGATTAGCAGGAAGCAAAATATGGCACGCTGAAAATCAAGTATTTTCTGATTTTTAGCATTTTTGGACGCCTGTATCTCGAAAACTTAACCGCAACTTTTTTTTAAATTTTTTCTATCGAGAGTCCTTTCGGAGGTTTTGTGCATGAAGCCATCCAATAAGACTTTGAAATATCTGGAATAGGTGAAATAACGGACTGAAAATCGAAAAAAGTCGAAAAATCGTGAAATTTTGGAAAATGCTCTACTATTTTGTTATTTTAAGAGATTTTCAAAAAAAGATTGTATATTCAGATAGCAGACCTAATTACGATTCTAACGATGTATAATATGTATGTAGTTATTGAAATTTAATTTTCGATATTTTAATTTTTTTGCATTGTTGGCACTTTTGAACATAGGATTTCTCAGGGGCATTTTATCTGATCAGATAATGTAATATGTCATTACAGAGCCCTGTGGCTATTTTAGTGCCCAAACCGGCTATTAAAACTATTCCGACAATAATAGCCATACCGGAAGTATTCAAAAAATGAAAAAAAAATGTTAAAAACATTGTCGCACTTGCGAAAAACTTGATTTCTCCCTTAGGTAATAGCGGACCAAAAGAACTAAAGTGTCGCTGGATAGCCCTATTAATGGACCATCATATGGTGTCTAAATAATACGATTTCGATTATAAGGAAATAATTTATTGTATGCCAAAAATCTAGTATTTTCTGATTTTTTAACATTCTGAGACGCCCTTTTCTCGAAAACAACGCCGCAGATTTTTCTTATACTTTTCTTACTCAAAGTCCTATCGGTTGTCTATATAGTGAATCCAAAATGAAAAGCAATGAAATAATATAAGAGGTCCAAAAATGGCCCCAAACTTTGAAAAAAATTGAAAAATCGTTAAATTTTTGTAAACGCTCTTTAATTTATCTTTTTTTCCAAAACTACTCAATGGATGTTTCTGACACTTCTGGTACAGAAAGTTAAGTATCCAAATAACTTCATAAAGCTGTCACGACAATGATCGTAAAACCGGAAGTAGTCGAAAAAATGTCCGATATTTTGAAAAAATTTTTTTTTTTACAAAAACCTTTTTTATTTATGATTATTTTTTGATGGTATTTTACACATTTGATGCCTTATTTCATTTATGACTTCTATCAACTAAGTTAACATTTTCAATATCACCGGAAGTAATGTAATTTTTGCAAAAAACGTATTTTTAGCCTTCAAAACAACCATTTTTTTGAAGGGATTTATATTTATTATTTGTTTAACTTTATAACGTCTGACTCTAATGGGCAGTAAGATTGAATCAATACCATCATATTGATATCAAGAAAAGGCTTCTAGCATGTTCCCTTGTCGAAAAATAGCCAATTTTCCAAGGGTCTTATTTAATTAATTTACCTTCTTAATTTCAGTTTATGGGTTATAGGTTAATTTTTCATTGCCCGATATGTATTAAACAAATTTTGTATGTTGCAAATTTTCGACTTATTTTTCACCTATAAAAATTTCTTTCGGCACCGGAAGTGACGTAATTTTGCCATAATTTACAATTTTGACCGGTCTTTTCGCCAGCAAATATTACTATTACATATGATAGAGGGTGTCACTGAAGCAAAACAACTAAAGTATAGTTCGGTAGCTCAATGGGTTGGCTATGGTATAATAAACTTCCTGTATGATTCCTGAAAGCCGGTTCAGTGCTGCTTGCAGGTCTAGTTATTATTATTTTATTTTTCGGGGGAGCCTATTTCTCAGCGCCTGTAACAGATACCGATCTGGGACCTAATTCTCTATATGGAAACCATGTGTTGGCTACTTGATAAACTATTTTTGAAACTTCTGCGCAGACCGGAAGTGGTCGAATTTCGTGCTGTGTCAAAAAATTAAAAAACGGCCGTAGATTCGTCAATTCTGTACCTATTTTCATACAAATGACATTTTCGGAAACCTTGAGTCTTTTCTCGGACGATAGCAGTTGAAAATTTCGATATTTCGAAACTTCATCGCTGACTTCTTGCGATCGAAAAATGAAAAATTTTATTTGAGAGACAATTTTTGTTATTTTTCAAAATTTTCAAATTTGACCTACATTTTTGGATACCTGAAGGCAATCTGGTTCCAGTAATATAAGTTTCATTCCGAGTTATCGCCCTTTATTTTTCGATTTTTTTCGAATTTTCTTCACATTTTGTGAGCTTAAGTTTCGTTTTACGGCCGGATCAACGTTTCTCAAATTCCTGATACATGAAGCAATATTGTCAAACCACCGTTTAAAGCAATTTCAACAACAATCCGTAAACCGGAAGTAGTCGAAATAATATGCGATATTTTGAAAAAAACGTGAAAAATTGGTGTCTTGGGTAAAAACACGATTTCTCCGTCCGATATCAACGGATTAAACAAATTAAGGTCTCATTTGGCCTAGCGGTGATTGGACCACTGAATGATACCCAATTCGTACGGATACGATGAGCTGGAAGCAAAATATGACACGCTGAAAATCAAGTATTTTCTGATTTGGAGCGTTTTTGGACGCCTGTATTTCGAAAACTGCTCCAGCGATTTTTCTTAAACTTTATCTATCGATGGTCCTTCCGGTAGTCTTTAGCATGGATCCATCCATTAAGACTATTATATAATTGGAATAAGACAAAAAAGGGACTGAAAATCGAAAAAAGTCGAAAAATCGTGAAATTTGGGAAAATGCTCTACTATTTTTTTATTTTAAGAGATTTTCAAAAAAAAGATATATATTTAAAAAGCTGACCTAATTACGATTCTAATGATGTATAATATGTATGCAGTTATTGAAATTTAATTTTCAATATTTTGACATTTTGACATTTTTAACACTTTTGAACATGGGATTTCTCAGAAGTATTTTATTTGATCGTATAGTGTCGTATATCATTAGAGAGCCCTGTTCCCATGCAAACTCCAAAACTGGATGTGAAAACTACTCGACAATGATTCGTATACCGGAAGTAGTTCAAAAAACAAAGAAAAATGTAAAAAAGATGAAAAAAAATTGGAGCTCTTGCCAAAAGTTCGAATTCTCCGTCACATATTAGCGGACCAAAACAATTAAAGTGTCTTTGGATAGTTCCATTAATAGACGATCGTATAACATCTAAATAACACGAATTTGATTCTTAGGAAATAAATTATGGTACGCCGAAAACTAAGTATTTTCCGTTTTGGAGCATTCTGAGACGCCTTTTTCTCGAAAACGACGCCTACGATTTTTCTTAAACATTTTTTACTCAGAGTCCTATCGGTGGCATAGCGTGTGCATTTAATAATACAAGCGTTGCAATATTATAGGCGGTCCAAAAATGACCCCAATCTTTGAAAAAAGTTGAAAAATCATTAAATTATTGAAAATGCTCTTTTATTTATCTTTTTTTCAAAAATTACTTAATGAATGTTTCTGATATTTCTGCTACAGGAAGTTAAGTATCTAATCAACTTGTTAAAGCAATTCCGACAATGATCGAAAAGCCGGAAGTAGTCGAAAAAATATCCGATATATTGAATTTTTTTTACATTTTTACAGAAAACTTTTTTATTTATGAATATTTTTTGATGGTAGTTTACACAGAGTTAAAGTATCACCCTACTTGAGCATAAGTGAGAAAGAATTTTGTCTCAGTAATTTTCTTTAGTCGCCATTGGCTAATTTAGTTTTTCGTACCTAGATTAATTATTTATTGTTCGATTTGTATAAAACAAAGTGCATATGATTCGTGATGTCAATTGTAATATTTTTTGTTACGGTGACATTTTTCTGCACGCAACGGAAGTGGCGTAATATTAACAAAAACTACAATTTTGAGAGTTAAGTACCACTTTTTGACAGCAAATATTATTTTTTTCGAAAACTGATATAACAAAAAGTATGCGCCCTGTAAAGGCGCATAAAATGTTTGGCTGAGATTCCTAAATTTCAATTTCATTTTCGGGCAAATTCGAATAAAATGTAAAAAAAAGGGTAAAATTCAGTTATTACAACCCATTCAACGTCTTTATATTTTGAACTATTTATTCGTAACTTTCATAAACTCGTAGCCATAATCCAGACGAAGAGAATGTATGCGAAAAATAGTTTGTAATATGAGCAGTTACCGAGAAATATGCAATTTTGCATGCATCACTTTTCACGTTATTTTGCCTATAAAATAGTAAATTATTATCCAATTTTCAATAATTTTTTTTCATTCGATGCCTAATGCCAATTTGGACTAGGTTAAGCCAATTTTACAGTTTCACTGTTACCGAAAATGACGTCATTTTGGCAAAAACTGTATTTTTAACCTAGAAAACAAATATTTTATTCAAATGAGTCTTGTTTATAATATTTTTAAAATTATGATATTTGAATCCCATCACCGAATAGCATGAACCCATACCATCATACAGATACCACAAAAAAGTTTCTAACTTGTACGGTTTGGTCTATAAAAGTGTCAATTATTATTCAATTTTCATACAATTTTCACCATGTGATGCCTTATGCCATTTATGATTGCAATGATCTAAATTTAACATTTCCATTATCACCGCAAGTAATGTCATATTTGCAAAAACCGTATTTTTAGACTTCAAAATAAAATTTTACTCCAAAATTAGATTTTGCGCGATCCGACTCAAGATGGCGTGTTCAATGACAAATATTACGGGACGCTGAAGATCTAGTATTTTCCTTTTTGGACTTTTATATGATATCAGAATCATACAAATTCGATGGTTAGGCAATAGATTATGAGATGCCGAAAATATAGTATTTTCCTCTTTTTTTGGAGCCTTTTCAAACTCGTTTATCTCGATAACTACTTCTATTTCACTTCTTAAACTTCTGTTACCCCGAGTCCTATCGGTCGTTTAGGGTATAAAGGTAAATTTAAAAGCATGGCAATGATCTAAAGGACCCTGAAAGCCGATTCAGCACTGCTATGCAGGTCTAGTTATTATTATTTTTTTCCGCGGGAGCCTATTTCTCCATGATCGAAAACAGATATCGATCTGGAACAAACTTTTCTATCGGGAAAACATGTGGTGGCTAGTGCATAAACTATTTTTCAAACTTCTGCGCATACCGGAAGTGGCCGAACTTTGTAGGTTGTCATAATATTGAAAATCGGCCATAATTTCGTCAATTCTTTACCCATTTTTAATCAAATGACATTTTCGGAAACCCTGAATCTTTTGCAAAATAATGGCTATCTCACATTTTTCAATTTCGAACATTCGTCTATGACTTCTATCGTTCGAAAATTGAAAAGACGTTGTTTATGAGACAATTTTTGTTATTTTTCAAAATTTGCAAATTTGACCTACATTTTTGGATTCCTCAGGTCCAAGCGATTCCAGTAATATAAGATTCATTCAGAGTTATCGCCCTTTATTTTTCGAATTTTTTCGAATTTTCTGCCCATTTTCAAACCCTTATATTTTTTGGAAAGGATAAAAAGATATTTCTGAAACCTCTGGAACATAAAGCCATATAGTCAGACATCTGGATAAAGCAATTTCAACAACGATCCGTAAACCGGAAGTAGTCCAAATAATTTCTGATGTTTGGAAAGAAATGCAAAAAATGGGTGCTTTGGAGAAAAACGTGATTATTTCGTCCGATATCAACGGATTAAAGAGATTAGGGTATCGTTGGGTTGCACGGGAATTGAAGTATCGTATGGTACCCATTTCATAAAGATACGATGACCCGGAAGTAAAATATCGCACGCTGAAAATCAAGTATTTTCTGATTTGGAGCGTTTTTGGACGCCTTTATCTCGAAAACTGCTCCAGCGATTTTTCTTAAACTTTCTCTATAAAGAGACCCTTCGATGGTCTTTAGCATCAAGCCATCCAATAAGACCTTCGAATAATTGGAATAGGGCAAAAAAGGGACTGAAAATTGAAAAAAGTCAAAAAATCGTGAAATTTTGGAAAATGCTCTACTATTTTTTTATTTGAAGAGATTTTCAAAAAAAAGATATATATTTAAAAAGCTGACCTAATTACGATTCTAATGATGTATAATATGTATGCAGTTATTGAAATTTAATTTTCAATATTTTGACATTTTTACATTTTTAACACTTTTGAACATAGGATATCTCAGAAGTATTTTATTTGATCGTATAGTGTTGTATATCATTAGAGAGCCCTGTTCCCACGCAAACTCCAAAACTGGATGTGAAAACTACTCGACAATGATTCGTATACCGGAAGTAGTTCAAAAAACGACGAAAAATGTAAAAAAGATAAAAAGAATTGGAGCTCTTGCCAAAAGTTCGAATTCTCCGTCACATATTAGCGGACCAAAACAATTAAAGTGTCGTTGGATAGTTCCATTAATAGACGATCGTATAACATCTAAATAACACAAATTTGATTCTTAGGAAATAAATTATGATACGCCGAAAACTAAGTATTTTCCGTTTTGGAGCATTCTGAGACGCCTTTTTCTCGAAAACGACGCCTACGATTTTTCTTAAACATTTTTTACTCAGAGTCCTATCGGTGGCCTAGCGTGTGCATCTAATAATAAAAGCGTTGCAATATTATAGGTGGTCCAAAAATGACATCAATCTTTGAAAAAAAGTTGAAAAATCATTAAATTATTGAAAATGCTCTTTTATTTATCTTTTTTTCGAAAATTACTCAATGAATGTTTCTGATATTTCTGGTACAGGAAGTTAAGTAACTAATCAACTTGTTATAGCTATTCCGACAATGATCAAAAAACCGGAAGTAGTCGAAAAAATCTCCGATATTTTGATTTCTTTTTACATTTTTACAGAAAACTTTTTTATTTATGAATATTTTTTGATGGTAGTTTGCACAGAGTTAAAGTATCACCCTACTTGAGCAGAAGTGAGAAAGAATTTTGTCTCAGTAATTTTCTTTAGTCGCCATTGGCTAATTTAGTTTTTAGTACCTAGATTAATTATTTATTGTTCGATTTGTATAAAACAAAGTGCATATGCTCCGTGGTCACAATTGTAATTTTTTTTGTTACCGTGAAATTTTTCTGCACGCAACGGAAGTGGCGTAATATTAACAAAAACTACAATTTTGACAGTTCAGTACCGCTTTTTGAAAGCAAATATTATTTTTTTCGAAAACTGATATAACAAAAAGTATGTGCCCTTTAAAGGCGCGTAAGAGGTTTGGCTTAGATTCTTAAATTTCAATTTCATTTTCGGGCAATTTCGAATAAAATGTAAAATAAAGTGTAAAATTCAGTTATTACAACCCATTCAACGTCTTCATATTTTGAAATATTTATTCGTAACTTTCATAAACTCGTAGCAATAATCCAGACGAAGAGAATGTATGAAAAAAATTGTTTGTAATATGAGCAGTTGCCGAGAAATATGCAATTTTGTATGCATCACTTTTCAAGTTATTTTGCCTATAAAAGAGTAAATTATTATCCGATTTTTTAAAAAAAAATTCCATTTGTTGCCTAATGCCAATTTGGAATAGGTTAAGCCAATTTTACAGTTTCACTGTGACCGGAAATGACGTCATTTGGGCAAAAACTGTATTTTTAACCTAAAAAACTAGTATTTTATTCGAATGAGTCTTATTTAAAATGTTTTTAAAACTATGATATTTCATTTCAATCAAAGAATAGCATGAAGCAATGCGATCATATAGATACCACTAAATGGTTTCTAACTTGTACGTTTACAGAGAAATAGGCGATCTTCTATAAGTCACTTTTCAAGGTTTTCGGTCTATAAAAGTGTCAATTATTATTCGATATTCATAGAATTTTCACCATTTGATGCCTTATGCCATTTATGATTGCATTAAACTAATTTAAGATTTTTATTATCACCGGAAGTAATGTCTTTTTTGCAAAAACCGTATTTTTAGACTTCAAAACAAATATTTTTTTTAAGTGTATTATATTTTTTTTTGTTTAACGTTATAATGTTTGATTATAATGGTCATTTAGATTGGATCAATACAATCATATTGATGTCAAAAAATTGCTTCTAGCATATTCCCTTGTCGAGAAATAACCAATTTTCTCAGGATCACTTTTTAAGTTTTTTCACCTTTTTAATTTCAGTTTATGGGATCTAGGTTTAGTATTTATTGCCTGATACGTATAAAAAAAAGTTTGTAGTCCTCGTCATGTACATTTGGACATCCCCTCTCCTCCTTAAACGTGTGCATAGGACCTCGGTTTCGCATCTACTCTGATCTACTATTCTAGGGCACCATCCCTACACCTTTGACAAGGGAGGAACAATGCTGACAAATCTGAATATTGCAAGGGTGCTCTTTTCGTAACGAAAAATCCATAACATCATAGTGTTATACTGAAGAACAATCTATACATTAGTAGTAATTTGTATATTATAACTTTGGTAGGATTAACTGAAGTTAATCTCATCAATTAATTAGCACCTTAGTGCCAGCTAGTGGACAGGAGATTAAGATTATTGTTGATTGAGTAATCATCAAAGCAGCCGTCACAGTTGTACGTGTGTTCATTTAACACGTGAATTAAAATAAGATTTTGGGTGTACGATACGTCTATAGTATTTTCAGATACCGTAACGTTATCAAAATATGAGTCCCTATAGATAGCTGTCAATTTAATAGCCAAGTAAAGCTTACGTTCACTTTCGTGCATTTTGGCTTTGATGTAATTAAGCAATGGTAGGTTCGAGAATCGTCGCATGTCGGTTCGTTGGTCGTTCTCATTTTTTCGACCCATGGTGATAAGAACATTGATATCCAATACGCATTCCTTATTCTACATGCCGTATGAAGAAGCGACAGTTAACAGAATTCAGCTATCGATGAAATTCCCTTCGAAAAGAAAATTATTGGCCATTTTTATTTCCATTTAAGGCCTATAAATTATTTTTTAAAGATGGTATGAGATATTATTCGCAGTAAATAATGAGTTGTCAACGGCTTTATCATTGACCCGTCACAGTTGATTATTATTACTCAACGACACACACCGCTTGCCGATTAACTTACATAATCAGCTACATGGTTTTGATTAACACTCAACGGCAATCTATATACGATCAGAATTAATTTTTTTCTGTCACTTATCAGAGTGAATCGCATGTAGGTACCCCAAAACATTATTGCCTAAACCAAATATTTATCGCCCGCTCAGCCATCCACGTAACCATAATGCTTTGCACGCGATGTCTGGGCCAATCAACAAACGAGTTGCGTAGACAGCATGGCCACAAGGTGTTTGTTTATATTTTCTAGGGGTTTTAAAACTCGAGCTTGTCCGTTCAAAATCAATTCAGCGATAATATTTTGATAATATTTGATATCTGGAGATTCTCCGTTTTACAACGATGCCAATTATTATGCAAGAGGAATGACCGGTCGTTCCATAGCGAGCGAAGGAACATAACTAATTTCGCAGAGAATTTTAAAAAATAGGACAGATTTAAGAATACGGTACTCTTACAAAACGTTCAAATAAAGGTGTTCTAAAATCTTTTATTGCTATTTTGATCTTTTGTGTCGATAGATAGTATATTTATAGACTCATTTTTGAGAAAATCTCATCAATATTTTCACTTATTTTGCAATCCGGCTCATGATGGCGTGTTCAATCACAAATATTACGACACGCTGAAGATCTAGTATTTTCCTTTTTGGGCATTTATATATCAGAATACAAATTCGATTGTTAGGCAATAGATTATGAGATGCCAAAAATGTAGTATTTTCCTCCTTTTTTTTGGAGCCCATTCCGACTCGTTTATCTCGAAAACTACTACTATTTCTCTTCTTAAACTTCTGTTACCCCAAGTCCTATCGGTCGTTTAGACTATAAAGGTAAATTTAAAAGCATGGCAATGATATGAAGGACCCTGAAAGCCGATTCAGCACTGCTATGCAGGTCTAGTTATTATTATTATTATTATTATTATTATTATTTTTTACCGCGGGAGCCTATTTCTCCATGATCGAAAACAGATATCGATCTGGAACAAACTTTTCTATCGGGAAAACATGTGGTGGCTAGTGCATAAACTATTTTTCAAACTTCTGCGCATACCGGAAGTGGCCGAACTTTGTATGTTGTCATGATATTGAAAATCGGCCATAATTTCGTCAATTCTTTACCCATTTTTAATCAAATGACATTTTTGGAAACCCTGAATCTTTTGCAAGATAATGGCTATCTCACATTTTTCAATTTCGAACATTCGTCTATGACTTCTATCGTTCGAAAATTGAAAAGACGTTGTTTATGAGACAATTTTTGTTATTTTTCAAAATTTGCAAATTTGACCTACATTTTTGGATTTCTGAGGACCAAGCGATTCCAGTAATATAAGATTCATTCTGAGTTATCGCCCTTTATTTTTCGAATTTTTTCGAATTTTCTGCCCATTTTATGCCCCTTATATTTTTTGGAAAGGATAAAACGATATTTCTGAAACCTCTGGAACATAAAGCCATATAGTCAGACATCCGGATAAAGCAATTTCAACAACGATCCGTAAACCGGAAGTAGTCGAAATAATGTCTGATTTTTTGAAAAAAACTCAAAAAATGGGGGCTTTGGGAAAAACGTGATTTCTTCGTCCCATATCAACCGATCAAATGGATTAAGGTATCGTTTGTTTACATCGGAATTGGAGTATCGTATGATACCGACTTCATACAGATACGATGATCCAGAAGTAAAATATGACACGCTGAAAATCAAGCATTTTTTGTTTTGGAGCGTTTTTGGACGCCTTTATCTCGAAAACTGCTCCAGCGATTTTTCTTAAACTTTATCTATCGATGGTCCTTCCGGTAGTCTTTAGCATGGATCCATTTTGGAAAATGCTCTACTATTTTTTTATTTTAAGAGATTTTCAAAAAAAAAATATATATATTTAAAAAGCTGACCCAATTACGATTCTAATGATGTATAATATGTATGCAGTTATTGAAATTTAATTTTCAATATTTTGACATTTTGACATTTTTAACACTTTTGAACATAGGATTTCTCAGAAGTATTTTATTTGATCGTATAGTGTCGTATATCGTTAGAGAGCCCTGTTCCCATGCAAACTCCAAAACTGGATGAGAAAACTACTCGACAATGATTCGTATACCGGAAGTAGTTCAAAAAACGAAGAAAAATGTAAAAAGATAAAAAAAAAATTGGAGCTCTTGCCAAAAGATCGAATTCTCCGTCACATATTAGCGGACCAAAACAATTAAAGTGTCGTTGGATAGTTCCATTAATAGACGATCGCATAACATCTAAATAACACGAACTTGATTTTTAGGAAATAAATTATGGTACGCTGAAAACTAAGTATTTTCCGTTTTGGAGCATTCTGAGACGCCTTTTTCTCGAAAACGACGTCTACGATTTTTCTTAAACATTTTTTACTCAGAGTCCTATCGGTGGCCTAGCGTGTGCATCTAATAATAAAAGCGTTGCAATATTATAGGTGGTCCAAAAATGACCTCAATCTTTGAAAAAAGTTGAAAAATCATTAAATTATTGAAAATGCTCCTTTATTTATCTTTTTTTCGAAAATTACTCAATTAATGTTTCTGATATTTCTGGTATGGGAAGTTAAGTATCTAATCAACTTGTTAAAGCTATTCCGACAATGATCGAAAAACCGGAAGTAGTCGAAAATATCTCCGATATTTTGAATTTTTTTTACAATTTTACAGAAAACTTTTTTATTTATGAATATTTTTTGATGGTAGTTTACTCAGAGTTAAAGTATCACCCTACTTGAGCAGAAGTGAGAAAGAATTTTGTCTCACTCATTTTCTTTAGTCGCCATTGGCTAACTTAGTTTTTCGTACCTAGATTAATTATTTATTGTTCGATTTGTGTAAAACAAAGTGCATATGCTCCGTGGTCTCAATTGTAATTTTTTTTGTTACCGTGAAATTTTTCTGCAAGCAACGGAAGTGGCGTAATATTAACAAAAACTACGATTTTGACAGTTCGGTACCACTTTTTGAAAGCAAATATTATTTTTTTCGAAATCTGATATAGCAAAAAGGATGCGCGCTGTAAAGGGGCACAAATCGTTAGCTCAGATTTTTTAATTTCAATTTCATTTTCGGGCAATTTCGAATAAATGTAAAAAAAAGTGTAACAATCAGTTATTTACAACCTATTCAACGTCTTCATATTTTGAACTATTTATTCGTAACTTTCATAAACTCGTATTAATAATCCAGACGAGGAGAATGTATGCAAAATATTGTTCGTAATATGAGCAATTGCCGAGAAATATGCAGTTTTGCGTGAATCACTTTTCACGTTATTCACGTATATAAAAGAGTAAATTATTATCCGATTTTCAATATTTTTTTTTCATTCGATGCCTAATGCCAATTTGGACTAGGTTAAGCAAATTTTACAGTTTCACTGTTACCGGAAATAACGTCATTTTGGAAAAAACTATACTTTTAACCTAAAAAACAAATATTTTATTCAAAAGAGTCTTTTTTATAATATTTTAAAAATTATGATATTGTGAATCCCATCAACGAATAGCATGAACCCATACGATCATACAGATACCACAAAAAAGTTTCTAACTTGTACGGTTGCCGAGAAATAGACGATTTTCTACAAGTCACTTTTCAAGCTTTTTGGTCTATAAAAGTGTCAATTATTATTCAATTTTCATACAATTTCCACCATGTGATGCCTTATGCGCTTTAGGATTCCAATGATCTGATTTAACATTTCCATTATCACCGGAAGTAATGTCATATTTGCAAAAACCGTATTTTTAGACTTCAAAACAAATATTTTATTCAAATGAGTCTGATTTGTAATGTTTATACAATTATGATATTTGATTCCAATCAACAAATAGATTAAACCCATACGGTCATATAAATACCAAAAAATGGTTTCTAACTTGTACAGTTGCCGAGAAATAGACGATTTTCTACACGTCACTTTTCAAGGTTTTTAGTCTATAAAAGTGGCAATTATTATTCGATTTACATAAAATTTTCACCATGTGATACCTTATGCCATTTATGATTGCAATGATCTGATTTAACATTTCCATTATCACCGGAAGTAATGTCATATTTGCAAAAACCGTATTTTTAGACTTCCAAACAAAATTTTACTCCAAAATTAGATTTTGCGTGATCCGACTCAAGATGGCGTGTTCAATGACAAATATTACGGGACGCTGAAGATCTAGTATTTTCCTTTTTGGACTTTTATATGATATCAGAATGATACAAATTCGATGGTTAGGCAATAGATTATGAGATGCCGAAAATGTAGTATTTTCCTCTTTTTTTGAAGCCTTTTCGGACTCGTTTATCTCGAAAACTACTTCTATTTCACTTCTTAAACTTCTGTTACCCCGAGTCCTATCGGTCGTTTAGAGTATAAAGGTAAATTTAAAAGCATGGCAATGATATAAAGGACCCTGAAAGCCGATTCAGCACTGCTATGCAGGTCTAGTTATTTATTATTTTTTTTTATTCCACTTTGCCTATTTCTCAGCAACTATAAGAGATAGAGGTTTGAAATTTGATTTTCTGTTGGGAAACTGGGAGGTGGTTAGTGCTTAAATGTAAAACCAAATTTGTGCGCAGCGCGGAAATGCGTCAAATCTTTAACGTGCACGCAAATTGAAAATCGGCCATAACTCTTCTAATTCTCATCCGACTTTTCCGATATTTACATTTTTGGTTAGCTGGAGACATTTCTGAGCAGATGGCAGTTCAAAAACATCGAGTTTAGGAACTTTGTCGCTCTCATTTTTTTGGTGAAAAATGGAAAATTTTCAAAATTTTCTAAAATTGTTATTTTTGGGAATTTTAAAATATGACTTATATTTTTGGATAGCTGACACAAATCCGATTCCAACAATATAAGTTTTGTTCTGAAATGTTAACTTTGATTTTTCACTTTTTTACGCATTTTGGTCAAATCGTAGAGTTCTTATTTTTTTAAAACGGCGCCTACGATATTTTTGAAACTTCAGGAATATGAAGTCAAGAGTCGTCTCCAGTCCTTAGACTATGGATGAAAATCCTCTAATCACCGGAAGTGGTCAAGAAAAGTATCCAAACTTTGACAAAATTTCGAAAAATGGGTGTCTGTGCGCAAAATGCGATGTTTCAATTGGCTGTTTACTGAGTAGTTAAAGTACAGCGTCATTTGATAGCCACGTAAAATATCTACAAGATGGTACCACAGCGACAAGTTTCTTTTTCAAACTAAAAAAGTTATGGGACTTTGAAAAGTGAGGTTATTTACGATTTCGACCAAGTTTAAACGCCTTTTTCTCGGAAACGCCGCCAACGATTTTTTTCAAACTTTCTCAATCGAGAGTCTAATGGGTAGTGTATTGTGTGAAACCATTGTACAATTTTTCTAATTGTCATGGGTAGCCGAAAAAAGAGATCGAAAATTGAAAACGGCGTATTTTTACGTTTTGAAGCATGTTTAGGGTTCTTTTTCTCGAAAAGTCAATGTAATATTTTTTTGGAATTTCTTCTACAGAGAGTTTTATCAGTAGTCTTATGTATGAAACCATTGCGCAATAGTTAGAAATATCAGGAGTATGAGAACAAAGGGATCGAAAATTGAAAACGTCACCTTTCATTGTTAAGTGAAACATGCAGTTCGAGTTGATATAATCTGTACGTATTACATACGTTTAGAGCCTATTCAAAAGTCCGTTTTTCTCTCACGGTGACGATATTTGAGCGAAAACTATTTCAACTTTGAGAGTTAACTTATATTCAGAATATGGGGTTAGTGACCCTGCAACAGATATAGTTGATTACTGTGTGTAATAATTAGTCTTTGAATTAATATTGTTTCTTCTTTGTCAAAATTACCTCATAACCGTAATCATCTCGACATAAATCGACGACTCGCGCTGTTTATACGCAAGTCCAGTCTCAAGAGGATGCAGTTGTATCTTGCAGTAGTATCGTGCAGAAGTACGAATATTGCACCTGTGACAGAAGGCATGATGTAGTTTGAGCATATACTCTAAATTTTTATATGTTAGTGGTTCCAAATCTTTAACGTGCACGAACTCAGAAAATTGTCGATATTTCATTGCATATTAAATCAATTTTTGAACCAGTTACATATTTGAGTAGCTGACATGAACGCGATTCCAAAGACCCGTGTTACACATTGGTGTGACATCGACAAAAGTCCGAATTGGTTATAAATGGAACGGTTTGCATACGTATAAAGCATATAGAGAGCTTTTTTTTTAAAACTGGCAATATTTGAACTAAGGGTGTTTGAATGGTAACCAATATCTGGTACCGGTGCTTCTAGAATGAAAATAATTCATTTTAGTAATTATCAGTTACTCCTGAAATTAATATCCCAGGTTTTTTTGTCTACATGACGTCATCATTTGACACCAGTGAAAATGAAGCTCTCTAATGAAGCTATTTATAAATAAGGTACCCCTCAATTACAGTGTTGAAAAATTAATGTTGAAAGGTGCGATTTTGGGTTTTGGTTATTACCTGATACTTAAGGTATTTTTTTGTCTCATTCGGAAAACTGTTTTTTTCTATAGTCGTTTAGACTTCTGAAACTAAAACTGATAGAGTTCTGAATATTGTTTTTTTTTTCTATGTTTTAAACATTTAGTGCTTAGATCTATTGCGAAAGTTGTGAACAGACCGGAAGTGATGTAAATCTTTAACGTGCGCGAATGAAAATCGGTCCTAATTATGTCAATTCCCAACCGATTTTCGAAAAAGTTGTATTTTTGTACAGCGGGGGATATTGCGGATGCGATAACGATCGAATTGAGATACCACGTCGTTCTCTTTTTTCTTGAATATTTTGAAAATGTACTAAAATTAAAATTTCTTGGAATTTTTGAGTTTTTGATTGCGTGCTTAGATTTCCGACGTCTGTGCGATTCTACCGATCCAAGTTCATTATGTTGGAAATTATTCAACTATATTTTTCACTTTCTTTCTATCGCGATGCGCATGCACAGAAAGTGTCAATATCTGAGTTGTTTAAGTGTGTGTGGGTATTTTTTAAGGGGTGAGTGGTGGGCATTTTGTGCTGCCTTGGGTAAGGTGAAAGCCTTCAGTCCTGCAAGCAGGTCTAGTTATTATTAGGCTTTCACCATTGAAAATGGTGAAAGACTATTGTTATTACTAAGATTATTATTAGGCTTTCACCATTTTTCAATGGTGAAAGACTATTGTTATTACTAAGATTATTCTTATTATTATTTTTTTTTTATTGGGGGAAGCTAGATCTCAGAAACTATAAGAGATAGAGGTCTGAAGTTTGATTTTCCCTCGGGAAAATGGGTGGTGGTTACTCCTTAAAACTATTTCCAGATTTGTGCGCATAGCGGAAATGCGTGAAGTCTTTAGCGTGCACAAAAATTGAAAATCGGCCATAATTCAGGTAATTCTCAATCGATTTTTCAGACATTTATATTTTTGAATAGCGGGAGACATTTCGGACTAGATAGTAGTTGAAAAACGTTGAATATAGAAACTTTGTCGCTCTCATTTTTTTGGTGAATACTGGAAAATTTTCAAAAAATTGCTAAAATGTTTATTTTTAGGAATTTAGAAATTCTAATTACACTTTTGGATAGCTGACGTCGATCCGATTCCAACAATATAAGTTGTGTTCTGAAATGTTAACTTTGATTTTTCACTTTTTTTCGCATTTTGGTCAAAAACGGTAAGGCTTATTTTTTTAAAACCACTTCAACGATTTTCCTGAAACTTTGGTAAGATGAACAGAGATGTCTGAATTGTTCCTTAAACTATAAATGAAAATCCTCTAATCACCGGAAGTGGTCAAGATAGGTATCCAAACTTTGACAAAATTCAGAAAAATGGGTGCCTGTGCGCCAAATAAGATGTATCGATTGGTTGTTTACCGAGTAATTAAAGTATTATATGGATTGATAGCCACGTGAATTATCTACAAGATGGTACTATAGCGACAAGTTTCTATGAAAAAATAAAAAAGTTATCTGAGTTTGAAAATTAAGGTATTTTGCTATTTCAATCAACTTTAGACGCGTATTTCTCGAAAACGCCGCCTACGATTTTTTTTTAAACTTTCTCATTCGAGAGTCTTATAGGTGGTGTATTGTGTGAAACCATTGTACAATTTCTCTAGATGTCATGAGTAGTCGAAAAACGAGATTGAAAATCCAAAACGTCGTATTTTTACCATTTGGAGCATTTTTAAACGTCTTTTTCTCGAAGAGTCAACGTAATCTTTTTGGTTGAACTTCTTCTACAGAGAGTTTGATCGGTAGTCTAAGGTATGAAACCATTGCGCAACAGTTAAAAATATCAGGAGTATGAGAACAAAGGGATCGAAAATTGAAAACGTCACCTTTCATTGTTAAGCGAAACATGCAGTAAGAGTTGATACAATCTGTACGTATTACATACGTTTAGAGCATATTCAAAAGCCTCCTTTTCTCTCACAGTGACGATATTTGAGCTAATAGCATTTCAACTTTGAGTGTTTACTTTTATTCAAAATTTGGGTTTAATGGCCCTATAACAGAAATAGTTGATTGCTGTGTGTAATAATTATTCTTTGAATTAATATTGTTTCTTCTTTGTCACAATTATCTCATAACCGTAATCATCTCGACATAAATCGACGACTCGCGCTGTTTATAAGCAAATCCAATATTTAAGCGGTTGCAGTTGTATCTTGCAGTAGTATCGTGCAGAAGTACAAATATTGCACCGGTCATAGAAAGTGTAATGTAGTTTGAGCATGGACTCTGTTTGTAATAAATGTCGAAATTTTGTATGTTGGTGACGTCAAATCTTTAACGTGCACGAAATCAGAAAATTGACGATATTTCATTGAATATTCAATCAATTTTTGAACCAGTTACATATTTGAGTCCATTTTGCCTATTTCTCAGCAACTATAAGAGATAGAGGTCTGAAGTTTGATTTTCTTTCGGAAAACTGGGTGGTAGTTAGTGCTTAAATGTAAAACGAAATTCGTGCGCATAGCGGAAATGCGTTAAATCTTTAACGTGCACGAAAATTGAAAATCGGCCGTAATTTTGGTAATTGTCAACCGATTTCTCTGATATTTACATTTTTGGATAGCTTGAGACATTTCTAATAAGATAGCAGTTCACAAACGTCAAATTTGGAAAGTTTGTCGCTTTACTTTTTTTGGTGAAAATTGGAAAATTTTCAAAATTTCCCAAAATTTTTATTTTTTGGAATTTTGAATTTCTGCTTATATTTTTGGATTGCTGACATCGATCCGATTCCAACAATATAAGTTTTGTTCCGAAATGTTAACTTTGATTTTTCACTTTTTTTCGCATTTTGGTCAAATCGTAGAGTTCTTATTTTTTTAAAACGGCTCCAACGATTTTTCTGAAACTTCAGGAATATGAAGTCGAAGGACCAAACCAGTCCATGAACTATAAATGAAAATCCTCTAATCACCGGAAGTGGTCAAGAAAGGTATCCAAAGTTTGACAAAATTCAGAAAAATGGGTGCCTGTGCGTCAAATAAGATGTATCGATTGGTTGTTTACCGAGTAGTTAAAGTATTATATCGTTTGATAGCCACGTGAATTATCTACAAGATGGTACTATAGCGACAAGTTTCTATCAAAAAATAAAAAAGTTATCTGAGTTTGAAAAGTAAGGTATTTTGCTATTTCGATCAACTTTAGACGCGAATTTCTCGAAAACGCCGCCTACGATTTTTTTAAAACTTTCTCATTCGAGAGTCTTATAGGTGGTATATTGTGTGAAACCATTGTACAATTTCTCTATGTGTCATGAGTAGTCGAAAAACGAGATTGAAAATCCAAAACGTCGTATTTTTACCATTTGGAACATTTTTAGACGTCTTTTTCTCGAAAAGTCAACGTAATTTTTTTTTTAACTTCTTCTACAGAGAGTTTTATCGGTAGTCTTAGGTATGAAACCATCGCGCAACAGTTAGAAATATCAGGAGTATGGGAACAAAGGGATCGAAAATTGAAAACGTCACCTTTCATTGTTAAGCGAAACATGCAGTAAGAGTTGATACAATCTGTACGTATTACATACGTTTAGAGCATATTCAAAAGCCCCCTTTTCTCTCACAGTGACGATATTTGAGCTAAAAGCATTTCAACTTTGAGTGTTTACTTCTATTCAAAATAGGGGTTTAATGGCCCTGTAACAGAAATAGTTGATTGCTGCGTGTAATAATTATTCTTTGAATTAATATTGTTTCTTCTTTGTCAAAATTACCTCATAACCGTAATCATCTCGACATAAATCGACGACTCGCGCTGTTTATAAGCAAATCCAATTTTCGTTAGGTTGCTGTTGTATCTTGCAGTAGTATCGTGCAGAAGTACGAATATTGCACCAGTTATAGAAAGTGTGATGTAGTTTGAGCATGGACTCTGTTTGTAATAAATGTCGAAATTTTGTATGTTGGTGACGTCAAATCTTTAACGTGCACGAAATCAGAAAATTGACGATATTTCATTGAATATTCAATCAATTTTTGAACCAGTTACATATTTGAGTAGCTGATATGAAAACGCGATTCCAAAGTACCGTGTAACACATTGGTGTGACATCGACAAAAGTCCGAATTGGTTATAAATGGAACGTTTTGCATACGTATAAAGCATATATAGAGAGCTTTTTTTTTAAAACTGGCAATATTTGAACTAAGGGTGTTTGAATGGTAACCAATATCTGGTACCGGTACTTCTAGAATGAAAATAATTCATTTTAGTAATTAACAGTTACTCCTGAAATTAATATCCCAGGTTTTTTGTCTACATGACTTCATCATTTGACACCAGTGAAAATGAAGCTCTCTAATGAAGCTATTTATAAATAAGGTACCCCTGAATTACAATGTTGAAAAATTAATGTTGAAAGGTGCGATGTTGGGTTTTGGTTATTACCTGATACTTAAGGTATTTTTTTGTCTCATTCGGAAAACTGTTTTTTTCTATAGTCGTTTAGATTTCTGAAACTAAAACTGATAAGACTTCTGAATATTGTTTTTTTTTCTATGTTTTAAACATTTAGTACTTAGATCTATTGCGGAAGTTGTGAACAGACCGGAAGTTATGTAAATCTTTAACGTGCGCGAATGAAAATCGGTCCTTATTATGTCAATTCCCAACCGATTTTCGAAAAAGTTGAATTTTTGTACAGCGGGGGATATTGCGGATGCGATAACGATCGAATTGAGATACCACGTCGTTCTCTTTTTTCTTGAATATTTTGAAAATGTACTAAAATTAAAATTTCTTGGAATTTTGGGGTTTTTGATTGCGTGATTAGATTTCCGACGTCTGTGCGATTCTACTGATTCAAGTTCATTATGTTGGAAATTATTCAACTATATTTTTCACTTTCTTTCTATCGTGATGCGCATGCACAGAAAGTGTCAATATCTGAGTTGTTTAAGTGTGTGTGGGTATTTTTTAAGGGGTGAGTGGTGGGCATTTTGTGCTGCCTTGGGTAAGGTGAAAGCCTTCAGTCCTGCAAGCAGGTCTAGTTATTCTTTTTTTTTTTTTCCATTTTGCCTATTTCTCAGCAACTATAAGAGATAGAGGTCTGAAGTTTGATTTTCTCTCGGGAAACTGGGTGGTAGTTAGTGCTTAAATGTAAAACGAAATTCGTGCGCATAGCGGAAATGCGTTAAATCTTTAACGTGCACGAAAATTGAAAATCGGCCGTAATTTTGGTAATGTCAACCGATTTCTCTGATATTTACATTTTTGGATAGCTTGAGACATTTCTAAGAAGATAGCAGTTCAAAAACGTCAAATTTGGAAACTTTATCGCTTTCATTTTTTTGGTGAAAATTGGAAAATTTTCAAAAATTTCCAAAATTTTTATTTTGTGAAATTTTCAATTATGACTTATATTTTTGGATAGCTGACATCAATCCGATTCCAAAAATATAAGTTTTATTCTGAAATGTTAACTTTGATTTTTCACTTTTTTTCGCATTTTGGTCAAATCGTAGAGTTCTTATTTTTTTAAAACGGCGCCTACGATTTTTCTGAAACTTACTGAATATATAGCCGAAGGTCCAAACCAGTCCATGAGCTATAAATGAAAATCCTCTAATCACCGGAAGTGTTCAAGAAAGGTATCCAAAGTTTGACAAAATTCAGAAAAATGGGTGCCTGTGCGCCAAATAAGATGTATCGATTGGTTGTTTACCGAGTAGTTAAAGTATTATATGGTTTGATAGCCACGTGAATTATCTACAAGATGGTACTATAGCGACAAGTTTCTATCAAAAAATAAAAAAGTTATCTGAGTTTGAAAATTAAGGTATTTTGCTGTTTCGATCAACTTTAGACGCGTATTTCTCGAAAACGCCGCCTACGATTTTTTTAAAACTTTCTCATTCGAGAGTCTTATAGGTGGTGTATTGTGTGAAACCATTGTACAATTTCTCTAAATGTCATGAGTAGTCGAAAAACGAGATTGAAAACCCAAAACGTCGTATTTTTACCATTTGGAGCATTTTTAGACGTCTTTGTCTCGAAAAGTCAACGTAATTTTTTTTTTGGAACTTCTTCTACAGAGAGTTTGATCGGTAGTCTTAGGTATGAAACCATTGCGCAACAGTTAAAAATATCAGGAGTATGAGAACAAAGGGATCGAAAATTGAAAACGTCAACTTTCGTTCTTAAGCGAAACATGCAGTAAGAGTTGATACAATCTGTACGTATTACATACGTTTAGAGCATATTCGAAAGCCCCCTTTTCTCTCACAGTGACGATATTTGAGCTAAAAGCATTTCAACTTTGACTGTTTACTTCTATTCAAAATATGGGTTTAATGGCCCTGTAACAGAAATAGTTGATTGCTGCGTGTAATAATTATTCTTTGAATTAATATTGTTTCTTCTTTGTCAAAATTACCTCATAACCGTAATCATCTCGACATAAATCGACGACTCGCGCTGTTTATAAGCAAATCCAATTTTTAAATGGTTGCAGTTGTATCTTGCAGTAGTATCGTGCAGTAGTACGAATATTGCACTGGTCATAGAAAGTGTAATGTAGTTTGAGCATGGACTCTGTTTGTAATAAATTTCGAAATTTTGTATGTTGGTGAAGTCAAATCTTTAACGTGCACGAAATCAGAAAATTGACGATATTTCATTGAATATTCAATCAATTTTTGAACCGGTTACATATTTGAGTAGCTGATATGAAAACGCGATTCCATAGTCCCGTGTAACACATAGATGTGACATCGACAAAAGTCCGAATTGGTTATAATTGGAACGTTTTGCGTACGTATAAAGCATATATAGAGAGATTTTTTTAAAAGTGGCAATATTTGAACTAAGGGTGTTTTAATAGTAACCAATATCTGTTACTGGTGCTTCTAGAGTGAAAATAATTCGTTTTAGTAAATAATAGTTACCCCTGAAATTAATATCGCAGGATTTTTGTTTCCATGACGTCATCATTTGATACCAGTGAAAATAAACCTCTCTGTTGAAGCTATTTATAAGGAAGGCACTCCTGTATATAAATGTTGAAAAATTAATGTTGAATGTATGATTCTGGGTTTTGGTTATTATTTGACACTTACGATACTTTTTTGTCCCAATCGGAAAACTCGTTTTTTTTTTATTCTCGTGTAGATCTCTGAAACTAAAACAGATAGAGTTTTGAATAGTTATTTTTCCTATGTTTTAAACATTTTGTACTTAGAACTTTTGCGAAAGTTGTGAACGAGACCGGAAGTGATGTAAATCTTTAACGTGCACGAATGAAAATCGGTTCTAATTATGTCAATTCCCAACCGATTTTCGAAAAAATTATATTTTTGTACAGCCGGGGATATTTCGGATGGGATAAAGGTCGAATTGAGATTACCATGTCGTTCTTAGTTGAGATAACCAGTTTGAGCATGGACTCTATCTGTAATAAATATTAAATTTTTATATGTTACATGAAGTGACGTCAAATCTTTAAAATTGTAAATATTTCATTGAATATTTAATCAATTTTCGAACCAGTTGCATATTTGAGTAGTTGATATGGACGTGATTCCAAAGTCCCGTGTACACATTGGTGTGACATTGACGAAAGTCCGAGTTGGTCATAATCGCAACGTTTTGCCTACGTGTAAAGCATTATATAAAGAGCTTTTTTATGAAAGAAGCAATATTTGAACCAAAGGTGTTTTACTGGTAACCAATATCTGGAAATGCTGCTTCTAGAGTGAAAATAATTGATTTTAGTCAATAACAGATACTCCTGAAATTATTATCCCAAGTTTTTTGTCTACATGACGCCATCATATGATACCAGCGAAAATGACGCTATTTAACGAAACTATTTATAAGGAAGGCACCCTCTGGACAAATGTTGAAAAGTTGATGTTGAAAGGTATGATTTTTGGTTTTGGTTATGATCTGACACGATCTTTTTTTTTTGACCCATTCGAAAAACTGTTTTTTTTTTCATTCTCGTGTAGATCTCTGAATCTAAAGCAGATAGGGTTCTGAATAATAATTTTTCCTTTGTTTTAAGCAGTAAGTACTTAGAAGTATTGCGAAAGTTCTGAACAGACCTGAAGTGAAGTAAATCTTTAACGTGCATAAATGAAAATAGGTCCTAATAATCTCAATTCCCAACCGATTTTCGAAAAGGTTATATTTTTGTAGAGCCGGGGATATTGCGGATGCGATATAGGTCGAATTGCAATACCAAGCAGTTCTCTTTTTTCCTGAAAATTTGAAAATGTACTAAAATTGTAACTTCCTTTTTAGAATTTTTGCGTTTTTGATTGCGTATTTAGATTTCTGGCGTCTGTAGAATTCTACCGAACCAAGTTCATAATGTTGTAAATTGTTCCATTATATTTTTCACTTTTCTTCTATCGTAATGCGCATGCACAGAAAGTGTCAATATCTGAGATGTTTAAGTGTGTGTGTGTGTGTGTGGGTGTGTGTGTGTGTGTGTTTTAAGGGGTGAGTGGTGGGCATTTTGTGCTGCCTTGGGTAAGGTGAAAGCCTTCAGCCTTGCAAGCAAGTCTAGTTATTATTATTATTCTTTTGTTTTGAGTAGATCTCAGCAACTGCTTGTCGCATCGTTACGATTTCTTCGGTTTTACTGGGAAAGTGGGTGTGACTTAGAGGATAAAGCTATTTTGAACGTTCTGCGACAATGCGAAATGTCCGAAATCACCGAAGTTATCGTTTTTAAAAATATTGCAGTCATTTTAACAATAATCATTGGATTTTAACTGTCGATACATTTTGACATAGCCGGAGACAGGGCACATAGCTACGATACTTTCGATTTTTGATTTTCGTCAAATCTTCGAAGATATTAGGCGCCAAATTTCGAAAATTTAAAATTTTACAAAAAACTTTTTTATTTATGAATATTTTTTAGTCGTGTTGTGCACAGAAATAAAGAGTCATCTGACTAGCGCAAAAATGTTAAAAAATTTTGTCTCAGTAATTTTCCTTGGCCGCCATTGGCTAATTCAGTTTTTCAGTCCTAGATTAATTTTTTATTGTTCGATTTGTATAAAACAAAGTTCATATGCTTCGTTGTCTTAATTATTATTTTTTTTATTACCGAAAGTGTTATCTGTCGGCACCGGAAGTGGCATAATTTTACCAAAAACTACAAATTTGACAGTTAGGTACCATTTTTCGAAAACAAATATTATTTATTTGAAAAATTATATGACTCAAAGAGTGTGTCCTTTAAAGGCGCAAAAAATGTCGGAAGCAGTTTTTTTAATTTCGATTTCATATTTGAGCAAATTGGATTAAGAGGCTAAAAATGGTGTAAAATTGACCTATTTACAACCCATTCAGGCTTTTCAGATTTTAAAATATTTCTTCGTAACTTTTATAAACATGTAGCTATAATCCATACGAAGAAAATGTATGTTAAAATTAGTTTGTAATATAAGCAGTTGCCAAGAAATGGGCAGTTCTGCATAAGTCACTGTTTTCGTTATTTTGCCTGTAAAGTAGTCAATTATTATTGGATTTTTATAAAAGTGACATCATTTGATTCAAAAAGCATGTGGCGTCATATCAAGTTGATTACAATTTAAAATTGACACCGGAAGTGACGTCATTTAGTCAAAAACTCAATTTTTAACTTTTAAAATCGATATTTTTTTCAACCAAGAATTATGTCACATATAATAATAAAATTAATTTTTGGTTTAAATTCACATATTAACAAAACTCATACGGTCAAAAAGATATCATAAAATTGTTTCTAACTTGTTCGGTTGCCGAGATATAGGCGATTTTCTAAAAGTCACTTTTGAAGGTTTTTGGCCCATAAAAGTGTCAATTATTATTCGATTTTCATAAAATTTTCACCCTTTGAAGCCTAATGTCATAGACGATGTTAAAAAACTAATTTAAAGTTTTCATTATCACCGGAAGTAACGTCATTTTGGTAAAAACTGTATTTTAAGCCTTCAAAGCCGATATTTTATTCAAATGAGTCTGATTTGTAATGTTTATACAATTATGATATTTGATTCCAATCAACAAATAGATTAAACCCATACAGTCATATAAATACCAAAAAATGGTTTCTAACTTGTACGGTTGCCGAGAAATAGACGATTTTCTACACGTCACTTTTCAAGGGTTTTGGTCTATAAAAGTGGCAATTATTATTCGATTTACATAAAATTTTCACTATATCATATTTATGCCATTTCTGATTTCATAAAGCTAATTGAACATTTTCATTAGCACCGGAAGTAATGTAATTTTGTCAAGATCATTTACAAGTAACAAATGTATAAAATGAATTGATATTGCTGGATTTGGTTGATTCTGTGTCCATTTTATTTGATGTGAGCAATGTTTATTTGGAAAACTGTTTAGTGGTTTCGTTGGTACCGGAAGTGACATATGTTCAAGGGTAACTTGGCACCGGAAGTGACATGTTCAAGGGTAACGTGGCACCAGTGAAACCCGTCATTCCTGCATGCAGGTCTAGTTATTATTATTATTATTATTATTCAGATTCCAATTTGAATAGATCTCAGCAACTACGTGTCGCATCGTTACGATTTCTTCGGTTTTACTGGGAAAGTGGGTGTGACTTAGAGGATAAAGCTATTTTGAACGTTCTGCGACAATGCGAAATGTCCGAAATCACCGAAGTTATCGTTTTTGAAAATATTGCAGTAATTTTAACAATAATCATTGGATTTTAACTTTCGATACATTTTGGCATAGCCGGAGACAGGGCACATAGCTACGCTACTTTCGATTTTTGATTTTCGGCAAATCTTCGAAGATATTAGGCGCCAAATTTCGAAAATTTAAAATTTTACAAAAAACTTTTTTATTTATGAATATTTTTTAGTCGTGTTGTGCACAGAATTAAAGAGTCGTCTGAATAGCGCAAAAATGTTAAAAAATTTTGTCGCAGTAATTTTCCTTGGCCGCCATTGGCTAATTCACTTTTTCAGTCCTAGATTAAATTTTTATTGTTCGATTTGTATAAAACAAAGTTCATATGCTTCGTTGTCTCAATTGTCATTTTTTTTATTACCAAAAGTGTTATCTGTCGGCACCGGAAGTGGCATAATTTTACCAAAAACTACAATTTTGACGGCTAGTTTCCTTCTTCTTAAACAAATATTATTTTTTGGAAAAATTATATGACTCAAAGAGTGTGTCCTTTCAAGGCGCAAAAAATGGCGGAAGCAGTTTTTTTAATTTCTATTTCATTTTCTAGCAAATTGGATTAAGAGGTGAAAAAAGGCGTAAAATTGACCTATTTACAATCCATTCAGGCTTTTCAGATTTTAAAATATTTTTACTTAACTTTTATAAACCTGTAACTATAATCCATACGAAGAGAATGTATGTTAAAATTAGTTTCTAAAATAAGCAGTTGCCGAGAAATGGGCAGTTTTGCATAAGTCACTGTTTTCGTAATTTGGCCTGTAAAATAGTCAATTATTAATGGATATTCACAAAAGTGACATCATTTGATTCAAAAAGCAAGTCTGTGTCATATCATGTTGATTACTATTTAAAATTGACACCGGAAGTGACGTCATTTAGTCAAAAACTCAATTTTTAACTTTTAAAATCGATATTTTTTTCAACCAAGAATTATGTCACATATAATAATAAAATTAATTTTTGGTTTAAATTCACATATTAACAAAACTCATACGGTCAAAAAGATATCATAAAATTGTTTCTAACTTGTTCGGTTGCAGAGATATAGGCGATTTTCTAAAAGTCACTTTTGAAGGTTTTTGGCCCATAAAAGTGTCAATTATTATTCGATTTTCATAAAATTTTCACCCTTTGAAGCCTAATGTCATAGACGATGTTAAAAAACTAATTTAAAGTTTTCATTATCACCGGAAGTAACGTCATTTTGGCAAAAACTGTATTTTAAGCCTTCAAAGCCGATATTTTATTCAAATGAGTCTGATTTGTAATGTTTATACAATTATGATATTTGATTCCTATCAACAAATAGGTTAAACCCATACGGTCATATAAATACCAAAAAATGGTTTCTAACTTGTACGGTTGCCGAGAAATAGACGATTTTCTACACGTCACTTTTCAAGGTTTTTGGTCTATAAAAGTGGCAATTATTATTCGATTTACATAAAATTTTCACCATGTGATGCCTTATGCCATTTCTGATTTCATAAAACTAATGGAACATTTACATTATCACCGGAAGTACTGTAATTTTGTCAGGATCAATTACATGTAACAAATGTATAAAATGAAATGATATTGCTGGATTTGTTTGATTCTGTTTCCATTTTATTTGATGTGTGCAATTCTTATGTGGAAACCTGTATATTGGTTTCATTGGTACCGGAAGTGACATATGTTCAAGAGTAACGTGGCACCGAAATTGACACAAGTTCAAGTTCAAAGGTAACATGGCACCAGTGAAACCCGTCATTCCTGCATGCAGGTCTAGTTATTCTTATTAGGGTTTCACACTGCGTAGCTTGTGTGAAACACTATTGTTTTTGTTAAAATTATTATTCTTATTATTATTATTATTATTATTATTATTATTATTATTATTATTATTCAGATTCCAATTTGAATAGATCTCAGCAACTACGTGTCGCATCGTTACGATTTCTTCGGTTTTACTGGGAAAGAGGGTGTGACTTAGAGGATAAAGCTATTTTGAACGTTCTGCGACAATGCGAAATGTCCGAAATCACCGAAGTTATCGTTTTTGAAAATATTGCTGTAATTTTAACAATAATCATTGGATTTTAACTTTCGATACATTTTGGCATAGCCGGAGACAGGGGACATAACAACGCTACTTTTGATTTTTGATTTTCGGCAAATCTTCGAAGATATTAGGCGCTAAATTTCAAAAATTTAAAATTTTACAAAAAAATTTTTGATTTATAAATATTTTTTAGTCGTGTTGTGCACAGAATTAAAGAGTCACCTGACTAGCGCAAAAATGTTAAAATATTTTGTCTCAGGAATTTTCCTTGGCCGCCATTGGCTAATTCAGTTTTTCAGTCCTAGATTAATTTTTTATTGTTCGATTTGTATAAAACAAAGTTCATATGCTTCGTTGTATCAATTGTCATTTTTTTGATTACCGAAAGTGTTATCTATCGGCACCGGAAGTGGCATAATTTTACTAAAAACTACAATTTTGACAGTTATTTTCCTTCTTCGAAAACAAATATTATTTTTCGGAAAAATTATTTGACTCAAAGAGTGTGCCCTTTCAAGGCGCAAAAAATGTCGGAAGCAGTTTTTTTAATTTCGATTTCATTTTCGAGCAAATTCGATTAAGAGGCTAAAAATGGTGTAAAATTGACCTATTTACAACCTATTCAGGCTTTTCAGATTTTAAAATATTTCTTCGTAACTTTTATAAACTTGTAGCTATAATCCATACGAAGAGAATGTATGTTAAAATTAGTTTCTAATATAAGCAGTTGCCGAGAAATGGGCAGTTTTGCATAAGTCACTTTTTTCCTTTTTTTGCCTGTAAAATAGTCAATTATTAATGGATATTCGCAAAAGTGACACCATTTGATTCAAAAAGCAAGTATGCGTCATATCAAGTTGATTATAATTTAAAATTGACACCGGAAGTGACGTCATTTTGTCAAAAACTCAATTTTTAACTTTTAAAATCGATATTTTTTTCATCCAAGAATTATGTCACATGTAATAATAAAATTAACGTTTGGTTTAAATTCACATATTAACGAAACTCACACGGTCAAATAGATATCATAAAATTATTTCTAACTTGTTCGGTTGCCGAGATATAGGCGATTTTCTAAAAGTCACTTTTGAAGGTTTTTGGCCCATAAAAGTGTCAATTATTATTCGATGTTCATAAAATTTTCACCCTTTGAAGCCTAATGTCATAGACGATGTTATAAAACTAATTTAACGTTTTCATTATCACCGGAAGTAACATCATTTTGGCAAAAACTGTATTTTTAGCCTTCAAAACAGATATTTTATTCAAATGAGTCTGATTTGTAATGTTTATACAATTATGATATTTGATTCCAATCAACAAATAGATTAAACCCATACGGTCATAGAATCTGTTTTGAAATCTTTTTCAAATTATGGTATTTGATGCCAATCAACAAATAGAATGAACCCATACGATCATACAGATACCACAAAATGGTTTCTAACTTGTACGGTTGCCGAGAAATAGACGATTTTCTACACGTCACTTTTCAAGGTTTTTGGTCTATAAAAGTGGCAATTATTATTCGATTCACATAAGATTTTCACCATGTGATGCCTTATGCCATTTCTGATTTCATAAAACTAATAGAACATTTACATTATCACCGGAAGTACTGTAATTTCGTCAGGATCAAATACATGTAACAAATGTATAAAATGAAATTATATTGCTGGATTTGTTTGATTCTGTTTCCATTTTATTTTATGTGTGCAATGCTTATGTGGAAACCTGTATATTGGTTTCATTGGTACCGGAAGTGATATATGTTCAAGGGTAACGTGGCACCGAAAGTGACACAAGTTCAAGTTCAAAGGTAACATGGCACCAGTGAAACCCGTCATTCCTGCATGCAGGTCTAGTTATTATTATTATTATTATTATTATTATTATTATTCAGATTCCAATTTGAATAGATCTCAGCAACTACGTGTCGCATCGTTACGATTTCTTCGGTTTTACTGGGAAAGTGGGTGTGACTTAGAGGATAAAGCTATTTTGAACGTTCTGCGACAATGCGAAATGTCCGAAATCACCGAAGTTATCGTTTTTTAAAATATTGCAGTAATTTTAACAATAATCATTGGATTTTAACTTTCGATACATTTTGGCATAGCCGGAGACAGGGCACATAGCTACGCTACTTTCGATTTTTGATTTTCGGCAAATCTTCGAAGATATTAGGCGCCAAATTTCGAAAATTTAAAATTTTACAAAAAACTTTTTTATTTATGAATATTTTTTAGTCGTGTTGTGCACAGAATTAAAGAGTCGTCTGACTAGCGCAAAAATGTTAAAAAAATTTGTCGCAGTAATTTTCCTTGGCCGCCATTGGCTAATTCACTTTTTCAGTCCTAGATTAAATTTTTATTGTTCGATTTGTATAAAACAAAGGTCATATGCTTCGTTGTCTCAATTGTCATTTTTTTGATTACCAAAAGTGTTATCTGTCGGCACCGGAAGTGGCATAATTTTACCAAAAACTACAATTTTGACGGTTAGTTTCCTTCTTCTTAAACAAATATTATTTTTTGGAAAAATTATATGACTCAAAGAGTGTGTCCTTTCAAGGCGCAAAAAATGTAGGAAGCAGTTTTTTTAATTTCTATTTCATTTTCTAGCAAATTGGATTAAGAGGTGAAAAAAGGCGTAAAATTGACCTATTTACAACCCATTCAGGCTTTTCAGATTTTAAAATATTTTTACTTAACTTTTATAAACCTGTAACTATAATCCATACGAAGAGAATGTATGTTAAAATTAGTTTCTAAAATAAGCAGTTGCCGAGAAATGGGCAGTTTTGCATAAGTCACTGTTTTCGTAATTTTGCCTGTAAAATAGTCAATTATTAATGGATATTCACAAAAGTGACATCATTTGATTCAAAAAGCAAGTCTGCGTCATATCATGTTGATTACTATTTAAAATTGACACCGGAAGTGACGTCATTTAGTCAAAAACTCAATTTTTAACTTTTAAAATCGATATTTTTTTCAACCAAGAATTATGTCACATATAATAATAAAATTAATTTTTGGTTTAAATTCGCATACTAACAAAACTCATACGGTCAAAAAGATATCATAAAATTGTTTCTAACTTGTTCGGTTGCCGAGATATAGGCGATTTTCTAAAAGTCACTTTTGAAGGTTTTTGGCCCATAAAAGTGTCAATTATTATTCGATTTTCATAAAATTTTCACCCTTTGAAGCCTAATGTCATAGACGATGTTAAAAAACTAATTTAAAGTTTTCATTATCACCGGAAGTAACGTCATTTTGGCAAAAACTGTATTTTAAGCTTTCAAAGCCGATATTTTATTCAAATGAGTCTGATTTGTAATGTTTATACAATTATGATATTTGATTCCAATCAACAAATAGATTAAACCCATACGGTCATATAAATACCAAAAAATGGTTTCTAACTTGTACGGTTGCCGAGAAATAGACGATTTTCTACACGTCACTTTTCAAGGTTTTTGGTCTATAAAAGTGGCAATTATTATTCGATTTACATAAAATTTTCACCATGTGATGCCTTATGCCATTTCTGATTTCATAAAACTAATGGAACATTTACATTATCACCGGAAGTACTGTAATTTTGTCAGGATCAATTACATGTAACAAATGTATAAAATGAAATGATATTGCTGGATTTGTTTGATTCTGTTTCCATTTTATTTGATGTGTGCAATGCTTATGTGGAAACCTGTATATTGGTTTCATTGGTACCTGACATATGTTCAAGGGTAATGTGGCACCGAAAGTGACACAAGTTCAAGTTCAAAGGTAACATGGCACCAGTGAAACCCGTCATTCCTGCATGCAGGTCTAGTTATTCTTATTATTATTATTTTTTTTTCCAATTTGCTTATATCTCAGGAACTACTTGTCGGATCGATGCAATGTCTTGAGTTTTACTGCGAAAGTGGGTGTGACTTAGAGATTAAAGCTATTTCCGGCATTCTGCGACAATGCGAAATGTCCGACATAGCCAGAGACATGGCACATAGCTACGGGTCTTTAGAGTTTTAAATTTCGCCGAATCTTTGGAAAAATAAGGCGCCAAATTTTGAAAATTTAAATTTTGACAAAAAACTTTTTTATTAATGAATATTTTTTAATGACCTTTTACCAAGGGTTAAAGGGTCGTCTAATTTGGGCAAAAATGTGAACATTTTTTTCTGGATAATTTTCCTTGGTTGCTATTGGCTAATTCAGTTTATCGGTTCTATATAAATTATTTATTGTCCGATTTGTATAAAACAAAGTTTATATCATGCTCCATGGTCCAAAATGTCATTTTTTTTGTTACCGGCAAAGTTTCCTGTCGGCACCGTAAGTGACGTAAATTTAGCAAAAACTACAATTTTAACAGTTCGGTACCACTTTTTGAAAGCAAAACTTATTTTTTTCAAATCTAATATGACTGAAAAGATGTGCCATATAAAGGCGCACAAAACATCGCGCTCAGTTTTTTTAATTTCGATTTCGTTTTCGGGCAATTTGGATTAAAGGGTGAAAAAAGGTGTCAAAATAAGCTATTTACAACCCACCCAGCGTCTTCATATTAAAAAATATATCTTCGTAACATTCATAATCTCGTAGCAATAACCCATACGAAGAGAATGTATGTGAAAAGTAATTTGTAATATGCGCAGTTGCCGAGAAAAAGTCAATTTTGCAGGAGTCACTTTTCACGTTATTTTGGCTGTATAAGAATCAATTATTATGTGATTTTCAATTTTCTTTCACCATTGGATGCCTAATGCCATAGTGGACAAGGTCAAACCATTGTATCTCATACGCTGCCACCGGAAATGACGTCATTTGCTCAAAACTTAATTTTTAGCATTAAAAAACAATATTTTATTCAAATGGGTCGTACTTGTTATTTTTTTCAAATTATGATATTTGATTCTATTCATCAAATAGAATGAACCCATGCGATCATACAGATATCACAAAACGGTTTCTAACTTGTACGGTTGCAGAGAAATGGGCGATTTTCCACAAGTCACTTTTCGAGGATTTTGGTCTATAAAAGTGTCAGTTATTATTCGATTTTCATAAAATTTTCACCATATGATATCTTACGTCATTTATGATTTCATAGAACTAATTTAACATTTTCCGTATCACCGGAAGTAATTATATTTTGGCAAAAACTGTATTTTTAGCCTTCAAAACAGATATTTTTTTCAAATGCCTCTGATTTGTAATATATTTAAAATTGGCAGTGTGAAGTTAGCTTGATTTTCGTTTTTCGTTTTTCAATATTGGTGAATATCGAAAAACGAGCTACTCGTTTTTCCATATTGGCGAATAACGAAAATCAACTAGCTCGTTTTTCGATATTGGCGAATGTCGAAAAACGAGCTACTTGTTTTTCGACATTAAAACTTGAAACTCAAAAAAGAAGATTTGATGGAGGTATGTCTGTAGAATGTCTCCAAAACACATTTTATTAAATACGTTTTCTAAAACGAACTAAAGATATCATAATTCAGGATGCCTGAGCAGGGGATTCATATAAAAACTGCTCTTTCTCCTTGTTTTTTGATATTGGCGAATCTCGAAAAACGAGCTACTCGTTATTCGATATTCAAATTTGAATATTAAAAAAGCAGATTTGAAGGATGTATATCTACAGAATTTCTCCAAAACACATTTTATTAAATCAATGATCTAAAACGAGCTAAAAATATCATAATTGGGGATGCCTGAGCAGTGGATTCACATAAAAACTTTTCTTTCTCGTTGTTTTTTGATATTGGCGAATCTAGAAAAACGAGCCACTCGTTTTTCGATATTCAAACTCGAATATCAAAAAAGCAGATTTGGTGGATGTTTATCTACAGAATGTCTCCATGACACATTTGATTAAATGAGTGATCTAAAACGAACTAAAGATATCATAATTCAGGATGCCTGAGCAGTGGATTCATATAAAAACTGCTCTTTCTCCTTGTTTTTTGATATTGGTGAATCTGACTCGTTTTTCGATATTCAAACTTGAATATCAAAAAAGCAGATTTGATGGATGTTTATATACAGAATGTCTCCATGACACATTTTATTAAATGAGTGATCTAAAACGAACTAAATACATCATAATTGGGGATGCCCGAGCAGTGGATTCACATAAAAACTGCTCTTTCTCCTTGTTTTTTGATATTGGCGAATCTCGAAAAAAGAGCTACTCGTTATTCGATATTCAAACTTGAATATTAAAAAAGCAGATTTGATGGATGTTTATCTACAGAATGTCTCCATGACACATTTTATTAAATGAGTGATCTAAAACGAACTAAATACATCATAATTGGGGATGCCAGCGCAGTGGATTCACATAAAAACTGCTCTTTCTCCTTGTTTTTTGATATTGGCGAATCTCGAAAAACGAGCTACTCGTTATTCGATATTCAAAAAAAGCAGATTTCAACGATGTATATCTACAGAATTTCTCCAAAACACATTTTATTAAATCAATGATCTAAAACGAACTAAAAATATCATAATTGAGGATGCCTGAGCAGTGGATTCACATAAAAAATTTTCTTTCTCGTTGTTTTTTGATATTGGCGAATCTCGAAAAACGAGCCACTCGTTTTTCGATATTCAAACTCGCATATCAAAAAAGCAGATTTGGTGGATGTTTATCTACAGAATGTCTCCATGACACATTTGATTAAATGAGTGATCTAAAACGAACTAAAGATATCATAATTCAGGATGCCTGAGCAGTGGATTCATATAAAAACTGCTCTTTCTCCTTGTTTTTTGATATTGGTGAATCTGACTCGTTTTTCGATATTCAAACTTGAATATCAAAAAAGCAGATTTGATGGATGTTTATATACAGAATGTCTCCATGACACATTTTATTAAATGAGTGATCTAAAACGAACTAAATACATCATAATTGGGGATGCCCGAGCAGTGGATTCACATAAAAACTGCTCTTTCTCCTTGTTTTTTGATATTGGCGAATCTCGAAAAACGAGCTACTCGTTTTTCGATATTCAAACTCGAATATCAAAAAAGCAGATTTGGTGGATGTTTATCTACAGAATGTCTCCATGACACATTTGATTAAATGAGTGATCTAAAACGAACTAAAGATATCATAATTCAGGATGCCTGAGCAGTGGATTCATATAAAAACTGCTCTTTCTCCTTGTTTTTTGATATTGGTGAATCTGACTCGTTTTTCGATATTCAAACTTGAATATCAAAAAAGCAGATTTGATGGATGTTTATATACAGAATGTCTCCATGACACATTTTATTAAATGAGTGATCTAAAACGAACTAAATACATCATAATTGGGGATGCCCGAGCAGTGGATTCACATAAAAACTGCTCTTTCTCCTTGTTTTTTGATATTGGCGAATCTCGAAAAACGAGCTACTCGTTATTCGATATTCAAACTTGAATATTAAAAAAGCAGATTTGATGGATGTTTATCTACAGAATGTCTCCATGACACATTTTATTAAATGAGTGATCTAAAACGAACTAAATACATCATAATTGGGGATGCCAGCGCAGTGGATTCACATAAAAACTGCTCTTTCTCCTTGTTTTTTGATATTGGCGAATCTCGAAAAACGAGCTACTCGTTATTCGATATTCAAAAAAAGCAGATTTCAACGATGTATATCTACAGAATTTCTCCAAAACACATTTTATTAAATCAATGATCTAAAACGAACTAAAAATATCATAATTGAGGATGCCTGAGCAGTGGATTCACATAAAAAATTTTCTTTCTCGTTGTTTTTTGACATTGGCGAATCTCGAAAAACGAGTCAAAAAAGAAGATTTGATGGATGTTTATCTACAGAATGTCTCCATGACACATTTGATTAAATGAGTGATCTAAAACGAACTAAAGACATCATAATTGGGGATGCCCGAGCAATGGATTCACATAAAAACTGCTCTTTCTCCTTGTTTTTTGATATTGGCGAATCTCGAAAAACGAGTAGCTTGTTTTTCGATATTCAAACTTGAATCTCAAGAAAGAAGATTTGATGGATGTATATCTACAGAATGTCTCCAAAGCACATTTTATTAAATCATTGATATTAAACGAACTAAAGACATCATAATTGAGGATCCCTGAGCAGTGGATTCATATAAAAACTGCTCTTTCTCCTTGTTTTTTGATACATGTATTGGCGAATCTCGAAAAACGAGCCACTCTGAATATCAAAAAAGCAGATTTGATGGATGTTTATATACAGAATGTCTCCATGACACATTTTATTAAATGGGTGATCTAAAACGAACTAAATACATCATAATTGGGGATGCCCGAGCAGTGGATTCATATAAAAACTCTTCTTTCTCCTTGTTTTTTGATATTTGCGAATCTCGAAAAACGAGCTACTCGTTATTCGATATTCAAACTTGAATATTAAAAAAGCAGATTTGATGGATGTTTATCTACAAAATGTCTCCATGACACATTTTATTAAATGAGTGATCTGAAACGAACTAAATACATCATAATTGGGGATGCCCGAGCAGTGGATTCACATAAAAACTGCTCCTTCTCCTTGTTTTTTGATATTGGCGAATCTCGAAAAACGAGCTACTCAGTGGATTCACATAAAGACTGCTCTTTCTCCTTGTTTTTTGATATTGGCGAATCTCGAAAAACGAGCTACTCGTTATTCGATATTCAACCTCGAATATTAAAAAAGCAGATTTGAAGGATGTATATCTACAGAATTTCTCCAAAACACATTTTATTAAATCAATGATCTAAAACGAACTAAAAATATCATAATTGAGGATGCCTGAGCAGTAGATTCACATAAAAACTTTTCTTTCTCGTTGTTTTTTGATATTGGCGAATCTCAAGTTTGAATATCGAAAAACGAGTAGCTCGTTTTTCGAGATTCGCCAATATCAAAAAACAAGGAGAAAGAGCAGTTTTTATATGAATCCATTGCTCGGGCATCCCCAATTATGATGTCTTTAGTTCGTTTTAGATCACTCATGTGAATCCACTGCTTAGGCATCCTGAATTATGATATTTTTAGTTCGTTTTAGATCATTGATTTAATAAAATATGTTTTGGAGAAATTCTGTAGATATACATCCTTCAAATCTGCTTTTTTAATATTTAAGTTTGAATATCGAATAACGAGTAGCTCGTTTTTCGAGATTCGCCAATATCAAAAAACAAGGAGAAAGAGCAGTTTTCATGTGTCTCCAAAACACATTTTATTAAATACGTTTTCTAAAACGAACTAAAAATATCATGATTGAGGATGCCTGAGCAGTGGATTCACATAAAAACTTTTCTTTCTCCTTCTTTTTTGATATTGGCGAATCTCGAAAAACTTGACTTGAATATCAAAAAAGCAGATTTGATGGATGTATATCTTAAGAATGTCTCCAAAACATATTTTATTAAATACGTTTTCTAAAACGAACTAAAAATATCATGATTGAGGATGCCTGAGCAGTGGATTCACATAAAAACTTTTCTTTCTCGTTGTTTTTTGATATTGGCGAATCTCGAAAAACGAGCGACTCGTTTTTCGATATTCAAACTTGAATATCAAAAAAGCAGATTTGATGGATGTTTATATACAGAATGTCTCCATGACACATTTTATTAAATGAATGATCTAAAACGAACTAAATACATCATAATTGGGGATGCCCGAGCAGTGGATTCACATAAAAACTGCTCTTTCTCCTTGTTTTTTTGATATTGGCGAATCTCGAAAAACGAGCTACTCGTTATTCGATATTCAAACTTGAATATTAAAAAAGCAGATTTGATGGATGTTTATCTACAAAATGTCTCCATGACACATTTTATTAAATGAGTGATCTGAAACGAACTAAATACATCATAATTGGGGATGCCCGAGCAGTGGATTCACATAAAAACTGCTCTTTCTCCTTGTTTTTTGATATTGGCGAATCTTGAATATCAAAAAAGCAGATTTGATGGATGTTTATCTACAGAATGTCTCCATGACACATTTGATTAAATGAGTGATCTAAAACGAACTAAAGATATCATAATTCAGGATGCCTGAGCAGTGGATTCATATAAAAACTGCTCTTTCTCCTTGTTTTTTGATATTGGCGAATCTCGAAAAACGAACCACTCGTTTTTCGATATTCAAACTTGAATATCAAAAAAGCAGATTTGATGGATGTATATCTTCAGAATGTCTCCAAAACACATTAAAATTTTATTAAATACGTTTTCTAAACCGAAATAAAAATATCATAATTGAGGATGCCTGAGCAGTGGATTCACATAAAAACTTTTCTTTCTCGTTGTTTTTTGATATTGGCGAATCTCGAAAAACGAGCCACTCGTTTTTCGATATTCAAACTTGAATATCAAAAAAGCAGATTTGATGGATGTATATCTTCAGAATGTCTCCAAAACACATTTTATTAAATACGTTTTCTAAAAGGAACTAAAAATATCATGATTGAGGATGCCTGAGCAGTGGATTCACATAAAAACTTTTCTTTCTCGTTGTTTTTTGATATTGTCGAATCTCGAAAAACGAGCCACTCGTTTTTCGATATTCAAACTTGAATATCAAAAAAGCAGATTTGATGGATGTTTATCTACAGAGTGTCTCCATGACAAATTTGATTAAATGAGTGATCTAAAACGAACTAAAGATATCATAATTCAGGATGCCTGAGCAGTGGATACGCATAAAAACTGCTCTTTCTCCTTGTTTTTTGATATTGGCGAATCTCGAAAAACGAGCTACTCGTTATTCGCTATTCAAACTTGAATATTAAAAAAGCAGATTTGAAGGATGTATATCTACAGAATTTCTCCAAAACACATTTTATTAAATCAATGATCTAAAACGAACTAAACATATCATAATTCAGGATGCCTGAGCAGTGGATTCACATAAAACTTTTCTTTCTCGTTGTTTTTTTGATATTCGCGAATCTCGAAAAACGAGCCACTCGATTTTCGATATTCAAACTTGAATATCAAAAAAGCAGATTTGATGGATGTTTATATACAGAATGTCTCCATGACACATTTTATTAAATGAGTGATCTAAAACGAATTAAATACATCATAATTGGGGATGCCCGAGCAGTGGATTCACATAAAAACTGCTCTTTCTCCTTGTTTTTTGATATTGGCGAATCTCGAAAATCGAGCTACTAAAGACATCATAATTGGGGATGCCCGAGCAGTGGATTCACATAAAAGTGCTCTTTCTCCTTGTTTTTTGATATTGGCGAATCTCGAAAAACGAGCCACTCGTTTTTCGATATTCAAACTTGAATATCAAAAAAACAGATTTAATGGATTTTTATCTACAGAATGTCTCCATGACACATTTGATTAAATGAGTGATCTAAAACGAACTAAAGACATCATAATTGGGGATGCCCGAGCAATGGATTCACATAAAAACTGCTCTTTCTCCTTGTTTTTTGATATTGGCGAATCTCGAAAAACGAGCTACTCGTTTTTCGATATTCAAACTTGAATCTCAAAAAAGAAGATTTGATGGATGTATATCTATATAATGTCTCCAAAGAACATTTTATTAAATCATTGATATTAAACGAACTAAAGACATCATAATTGGGGATGCCCGAGCAGTGGATTCACATAAAAAGTGCTCTTTCTCCTTGTTTTTTGATATTGGCGAATCTCGAAAAACGAGATACTCGTTTTTCGATATTCAAACTTGTATATCAAAAAAGCAGATTTCATGGATGTATATCTTCAGAATGTCTCCAAAACACATTTTATTAAATACGTTTTCTAAAACGAACTAAAGATATCATAATTGAGGATGCCCGAGCAGTGGATTCACATAAAAACTTTTCTTTTCCGTTGTTTTTTGATATTGGCGACTTGAATATCAAAAAAGCAGATTTGATGGATGTTTATCTACAGAATGGCTCCATGACACATTTGATTAAATGAGTGATCTAAAAACAACTAAAGATATCATAATGTCTGAGCAGTGGATTCATATAAAAACTGCTCTTTCTCCTTGTTTTTTGATATTGGCGAATCTGTCTTGGAGACATTCTGTAGATATACATCCATCAAATCTGATTTTTTGAGATTCAAGTTTGAATGTCGAAAAACGAGTAGCTCGTTTTTCGAGACTCGCCAATATCAAAAAACAAGGAGAAAGAGAGGTTTTTACGTGAATCCACTGCTCAGGCATCCTCATTTATGATATTTTTAGTTCGTTTTAGATCATTTATTTAATAAAATGTGTTTTAGAGACATCCATCAAATCTATTTTTGTGACATTCAAGTTTTAATGTCGAATATAAAAAAATATGGAGAAAGAGCAGTTTTTCGTGAATCCACTGCTCGGGCATACTCAATTATGATATTTTCAGTACGTTTTAAATCATTGATTTAAAAAAATGTGTTTTGGAGAAATTCTGTAGAAATACACCCATCAAATCTGCTTTTTTGATATTCAAATTTGAATATCGAAAAACGAGTAGCTCGTTTATCGAGATTCGCCAATATCAAAATACAACGAGAAAGAACAGTTTTTATGTGTATCCAAAGCTCAGGCACCCTCATTAATGACATCTTTAGTTCGTTTTAGACAATAATAAAATGTGTTTTGGAGACATTCTGTAGTAATACATCCATCAAGTCTGCTTTTTTGAGATTCAAGTTTGAATATCGAAAAACGAGCTATTCGTTTTTCGAGATTCGCCAATATCAAAAAACAAGGAGAAAGGGCATTTTTATGTGTGTCTACTGCTCAGGCATCCACATTCTTGATATCTATTTCATTTTAGATCACCGATTTAATCAGATGTGTTTTGGAGACTTTCTTTAGCTACACATCCATCAAATGTACTTTTTTGAGATTCAAGTTTGAACGTCGAAAAACAAGTAGCTCGTTTTTCAACATTCGCCAATATCGAATAACGAGCTAGTTGTTTTTCGTTATTCGCCAATATCGAAAAACGAGTAGCTCGTTTTTCGATATTCACCAATATTGAAAAACGAAAAACGAAAATCGAGCTAACTTCACACTGCCTTTAAAATTATGATATTTAGTTCGCATCAATTAATAGAATGAACCCATGCGATCATTCAGATACCACAAAATGGTTTCTCACTTGTATGGTTGCAGAGAAATAGACAATTTCCTACAAGTGACTTTTCAAGGTTTGGGGTCTATAAAAGTGGCAATTCTTATTCGATTTACATAAAATTTCCACCATGTGATTATTATTTCTGATTTTAAGAAACTAATTAAATATTTTCATTATCGCTGGGAGTACTGTGATATGGTCAGGATCACTTACATGTAACACATGTATAAAATGGATTGGTTCCTGTGGTAATTAGCACATATCGTAACTTCCTGAATTAAATTTGATTGTATGAAAAATCGCTTTTTGTTTAGCTTGTTCACTATCCATCGCTTGCAAATTGTGTTTGTTAATTTGTTGGAAAGATTTATAAAAAAAACTCAGAACCATTTGTGGGCTATGATCTAGTATCTTAATGTTATTTATTACCCGTCGGCGTCAGTGATTATGTACATGTCGTGTATCCCTTAGTACGTTTTTCACATTTGGCCAAAATGGGGGAAAGAATGAAAGAAGGGATATTATATTTGTTTCATGTATTAATCAATGCAGACTCTTGAAGGGTCAGATTAACGTGTTTGTCTTTATTCAAATGGTGAGCGTAGTTTGTTGATGCCGAGTCCACAATATTATGGACACGGTGCGCTTTGGTCTTGTGCATCGATCTCCCAAGCAGAGTTGTCTTCGCTTGCAGTTCACGCCTTGTCTCAATTGTCATTTTTTTTGTTACCAATAGTTTTATCTGTCGGCACCGGAAATGACATAAGTTTACCAAAAACTACCAAAATCTACAATTTTGACAGTTAGGTACCATTTTTCAAGAGAAAGTATTATTTTTTTAAAAACTTGATATAACAAAAAGAGTGTGCCCTTTAAAGGCGCAAAAAGTGTGAGCTCAGTTTTTTTAATTACGATTTCATTTTCGAGCAAATTCGATTAAGAGTTGAAAAAAGGTGTAAAATTGACCTTTTACAACCCATTCAGGCTTTTCAGATTTTAAAATATTGTAACTTTTATAAACTTGTAGCTTTGATCCATACGCAGAAAATGTATGTTATAATTAGTTTCTAATATAAGCAGTTGCCGAGAAATGGGCAGTTTTGCACAAGTCACTGTTTTCGTAATTTTGTCTGTAAAATAGTCAATTATTAATGGATATTCACAAAAGTGACATCATTTGATCCAAAAAGCAAGTGTGCGTCATATCATGTTGATTACTATTCAAAATTGACACCGGTATTGACGTCATTTAGTCAAAAGCTCCATTTTTGACTTTTAAAATCGATATTTTTTTCAACCAAGAATTATGTCATATGTAATGATAAAATTAACTTTTGGTTTAAATTCACATATTGACAAAACTCATATGGTCATACAGATATCATAAAATTGTTTCTAACTTGTTCGGTTGCCAAGATGTAGGCGGTTTTCTACAAGTCACTTTTAAAGGTTTTTGGCCCGTAAATGTGTCAATTATTATTCGATTTTCATAAAAGTTTCATCATTTGATGCCTAATGTCATAGACGATGTTATAAACTGAATTTAACATTTTAGTAACACCGGGAGTAATGTCATTTTGGCAAAAACTGTATTTTTAGCCTTCAAAACAGATATTTTATTCAAATGAGTCTGTTTTGAAATCTTTTTCAAATTATGATATTTGATGCCAATCAACAAATAGAATGAACCCATCCGATCATACAGATACCACAAAACGGTTTCTAACTTGTACGGTTGCAGAGAAATAGCCGATTTTCTACAAGTCACTTTTCAAGTATTTTGGTCAATAAAAGTGGCAATTATTTTTCGATTTACATAAAATTTTCAATATATGATATCTTATGCCATTTCTGATTTCATGAAACTAATTGAACATTTTCATTATCACCGGAAGTACTGTAATTTTATCAGGATCAATTACATGTTACAAATGTATAAAATGAATTGATATTGCTGGATTTTTGTTGATTCTGTTTCCCTTTTATTTGATGTGTGCAATGTTTATGTGGAAATCTGTTTATCGGTGCCATTGGTTCAAGGGCAACATGGGAGCGAAAGTGACATAAGTTTAAAGTTAACGTGGCACCAGTGAAACCCGTCATTCCTGCATGCAGGTCTAGTTCTTCTTCTTTTTTCTTTGTCTAATGAACACACGGACATGCTTGCTACAACAACTAATGATTATATGACTGAGACCCATCCAACTCACTTTCACAATCCTTTGATTAGTAGTTATATATACTACTGTTTGCTATTTCAAAAGGACTGATTGTGTGAGAAAGTGGTTTGATGGGTTTCATACATCGAAAGTATTATTGCTTTATATATGTATCCCAAAAGACATTTTCTTATATTCTTCGTTTACTTATCTATTTGATAATGTTTACATTCTCAAATCACTTCTATTAAAATCCGGCGATATAGAACTGAATCCCGGCCCCAACATTGAAAATATAGATCCGCTATCGGTATTCCATCTTAACACACGAAGTATAAGACTTGACCAAATATTCGAAATAGCAGACGATTTTTATGTGTGTGGTTTTACTGAAACACATTTAGACGACAAAATAAGTCACGAGTGTTTATTAAGAACTGGTTTCCACAGACCCTTTCGAAAGGACAGAAATTCAAACGGTGGTGGTATTTTGGTTTATATTGACGAAACTTTATTTTGCAAAAGAAGGAACGATTTAGAACATAAAGACACGGAAATCATATGGGTAGAAATCAAATTCAAACATAGGATCATCTTAATAGCAACAGCATACAAACCACCGAATGCTAACTATGAATTTTGGTCTCGTTTAGATACATCAATTGATACAGCGTACCAAACTACTGACACTGTTATAATTTTAGGTGATTTGAACATCGATCTTATCACTACAAAAAACAGTAAGTTATATGATTTATTGTTATCAAACTCGTTAAGAAATGTTGTTTTAACGCCAACAAGAGTTACGTCCACAACATCTACTTTATTAGACGTCATTTTAACTCCACTAGACCTGAACGTTTGCTTAAGTGAAACTATAGATTTTGATAAACATATTTCTGATCATAAAGGTGTTAGTTGTGTTATAGATATTAATGTTAATACTACGGCAAGTTTTACAAGAGAAGTAATTATTAATAAGCAAGCGAATTATGATAAATTCAACAATCTTATACATGATTTTGACTGGATAAATCGATTTAATTTTCTCAATTTAGATGATGCAAGTGAATTATTTTATGATACTTTAAATCAGTTTATCAAAACCTTGGTTTAATTCCGAAATACGAAAAGCGATTAGAAAACGTGATAGGTTACGAAGAATTTCTATCCAAACAAAAAAACTGAAGGATTTGATTCAGTACAAAAAACAAAGAAATAAAGTTAACAATTTAAAAAAACAATTAAAATATAAATATTATGATAAACTTGTTTCAACTATCACCGAACCGAATAATACGTCTAGTGATTTTTGGTACTCAATGAAAAATTTATTAGGTCAAAATGTTAAAAATGTTATACCGACTTTAATATCAAATACAGATGGTAAAGTTGCATACACTGACTGCGAAAACGCCGCATTACTAAATCATTAAGCGACTCGTTAGAATTTCGTTCCAAAACAAACTCTATATTTAAAATGCCCGAGATACAAAATTCTGAAATAACTGACTTAATTTTAGATCTTGATATCAGAAAAGCAAACGGCCCTGATAGAATAAGTAATCTCCTCTTAAAGCATCAAGGGAAGAGTATCTCTATCCCCTTATCTCTACTATTTAATAAATCCTTACAAGAGGGAATATTCCCAAAGATATGGAAACAAGATAATGTTATGCCCCTATTTAAAAAAGGTGACAAATCCGATGTTACTAATTATCGACCTATATCGTTATTAAGTGCTATTAGCAAATTACTTGAAAAAATAGTTTTTAAACACATCTACAATTATTTTCATTTTAATAATTTACTAAATTCCTATCAATCTGGCTTTAGACCTAAATTTTCGACTGTACACCAACTTATTGAATTATACGATAGCATATTGCAGCCATTAGAAAATGGCGAAAGTTCATGTTTCATCTTTTGTGACATCTCTAAGGCATTTGATAGAGTGAATCACAATGGCTTACTAAAAAATCTTTCTAGTTACGGCTTAGATGGTCAATTTCTCCATTGGCTTAGCAGTTATATAAGCGATAGAAATCAAACTGTTTTTGTAAATAACGCTTACTCATCGACCCTGTCGCTTAATTCTGGAGTTCCACAGGGCTCTGTATTGGGTCCGTTTTTATTTCTTGTGTACATAAACGATATTCAAGATTCTTTGGAAAATACAGCCAGATTATTTGCCGATGACACCGCCATTGGTAGCGCTAAATCTAATGTATATGAAATAGAAAATTCATTAAACGCTGACTTATCCAAACTAAAGTCGTCGTCCAAAGATTGGTTGATAAAATTTAACCCTTCTAAAACAAAAGTATTGCATTTCAGCAAAACCTCCGAGAACGCCCCAACTTTATATTTTGGAAATGAATCATTAGATGTTGTAGTTAACCACAAACACCTTGGCGTTACTATATCATATAACTGTAAATGGTCCGAACATGTCGATAATATCTGTAAAGCTGCATCTAAACGTTTAAATATATTAAGAAAATTTAAATATACGTTTAAGCGAAAAACATTAGAAATTATTTACAAATCTTTGATAAGATCCGTAATGGAATACGCGTGTGAATTGTGGGATTGTTGTAATGTATCTGATCGCGATAAACTTGAAAAAATTCAACTCGAGGCAGCTAGAATTATTACAGGACTCCCCAAATACTCAAGTAAAGAACCTTTATATTATGAAACTGGCCTGGTTAATTTGTCAGAACGTCGCAGGATAAGAAGACTGTCTCTCTTTCACAAAATTATTTATAACAATTCTCCACACTATCTCACAGACAAATTAACAGAGCTATAATAATTGTGACCTCCAGAAGGACCACAAGCTAAAAAGGGTGATTTTTCGTACAATCAGGGGCCATAATTCAGAAAGTTACGATCCGATATGGGCAAATATGCAATGGAACCAAGATCATTAGGTTATAAACATGTATTTCAAGTTTCATCAGAATCAGTTCAAAATTTTGACCTCTATAGGGTCCACAACCTTGATATAACATATTTTCACACAATTCGTGTACAAACGGCGGCCATTTTGTCCGTCAATTTTGGTCCGATTTTCACGAAATTCGAACTCAACCTTCATAACCATGGAACGGTGATATAATCAAATGTTTTTTTAAATCGTATAATAATTTTGACCTCCAGAGGGACCAAAAGCTGACAAAAGCCATTTTTCGGACAATCAGGGGACATAATTCAGGAAGTTATGATCCGATGGGCGCAAATATCGAAAGGAACCAAGATCTTTGGGTTATAAACATACATGTCAAGTTTCATCAAAATCGGTTCAAAATTGTGACCTCTATAAGGTCCACAACCTTGATATAACATATTTTCACACTATTCGCGTACAAACGGCGGCCATTTTGTCCGTCAATTTTGGTCCGATTTTCACGAAATTCGAACTCAACCTTCATAACCATGGAACGGTGATATAATCAAAGGTTTTTTGAAATCGGATAACAATTTTGGCCTCCAGAGGGACCAAAAGCTAACAAAAGCCATTTTTCGGACAATCAGGGGACATAATTCAGGAAGTTATGATCCGATGGGCGCAAATATCGAAAGGAATCAAGATCTATGGGTTATAAACATACATGTCAAGTTCCATCAAAATCGGTTCAAAATTGTGACCTCTATAAGGTCCACAACCTTGATATAACATATTTTCACACTATTCGCGTACAAACGGCGGCCATTTTGTCCGTCAATTTTGGTCCGATTTTCACGAAATTCGAACTCAACCTTCATAACCATGGAACGGTGATATAATCAAACGTTTTTTAAATCGGATAACAATTTTGACCTCCAGAGGGACCACAACTAAAAAGGGTGATTTTTCGGACAATGAGGGGCCATAATTCAGGAAGTTACGATCTGATGGGAGCAAATATCGAAAGGAACCAAGATCTTTGGGTTATAAACATACATGTCAAGTTTCATCAAAATCGGTTCAAAATTGTGACCTCTATAAGGTCCACAACCTTGATATAACATATTTTCACACTATTCGCGTACAAACGGCGGCCATTTTGCCCGTCAATTTTTGGTCCGATTTTCACGAAATTCGAACTCAACCTTCATAACCATGGAACGGTGATATGATCAAACGTTTTTTTAAATCGGATAACAATTTTGACCTCCAGAGGGACCACAAGCTAAAAAGGGTGATTTTTCGGACAATCAGGGGCCATAATTCAGGAAGTTACATTCCGATTGGCGAAAATATCGAAAGGAACCAAGATCTATGGGTTATAAACATGCATTTCAAGTTTCATCCAAATCGGTTCAAAATTGTGACCTCTACACTGTTCACAAGCTAAAAAAACGTACAATCAGGGGCCATAACCCATGAAGTTACAGTCCGATACATGCCAATATCGAAAGGAACCGAGATCTTAGGGTGATAAACCTATATTTTAAGTTTCATTGAAATCGGATAAGAATTGTGACCTGTAGACTGTTCACAAACAATTGTGGACGGACGGACGGACGACGGACGGACGGACGGACGGACGGACGGACGGACGGACGGACGGGGGCGACGACAATATACGTCCACATGAAAATGTGGGCGTATAAAAACAATTCCTGATATTAAACACTTTAAATCTAAATTAAATAATACCAACAATGACAATGTAGCGCCCAGTTTTTTTCAATCCGGTGACAGAAAAGAAAATATTATACATACTAGAATGCGTCACTAGTGTAGTTCGCTAAATTCTGATCTCCATAAAATTAAATTGATTAATAGCCCTCAGTGTAATTGTGGATATCCAAATGAAAACGCAAACCATTTTCTTAAGTAAACTGCACTATATTACATTTATACAATTTCTGACTATGGAAAGGACGTTTGTAAGTTTTAATAACTTTTGTCCAATCCAATTGTATCAAGAATGATTTTTGTTGATGCAATAAATATGTTAAAACAACATCAATACCTTGAATACGTTCGACAATGAGCATTGTCTGCCATGGATAAGCAGAGCGATGAGCAATTTGATTGGTCTAGAATTTGAAACAAAATAACTCTCCTTTTAATTGGGGCAGAATGTTCAATCTTGGTGAAGGCGTTCATTAGGTCAATGCCATGAAGGAGTGCGAAGATGAGCATTGTCTGCTTACAGTAAGCAGAGATGAGCAATCCGATTGGTTGATACTTTGGGGCACGATAACTTTGGTTATAATGAAGTGAGAGTGACAAAATTCAAAATATAGATTCATTGTGTCATTACCTTGACTAAGTTTGATGTTGAGAATTTCTGCGTAGGCTTATGAGCAATAAGCAATTTGACTGATCACAATGGAACATAACAACTCTGTTTTTAATTAAGGTCGAATTTGAACCGGTTGAATTGTTTCTCGTTATAACTCGGTGAGTTTTTGGCGGATTTTATTAATTCTTTTCCCTTTTTAAGATTCTTTATATAACTCATGAGATGCGACAGAAACTGATCGTGAATATGAAACTTTAATATCTGCTTAGCAGATCTAGTTGTTATTATTATTATTTTTTTTTTTGTGTACTTTCTGCAAATCGGATTCCTCAGAATCTAACCATGGGATCTTTCTGAAACTTTGACCTAAAACTGGGTGGCAGTTTTTGATTAAATATATTTTCAAAACGTTTTACGAATTCGAAATCACCGAATTTTACGAACGAGTGAATTTGACCTGCATTACTGTAACTCTGTGACTATTTGACCTATTCAACTAATTCTTTTTTCCTTGAGTACCTTGACAAAAATCATTTTCAACTGCAATTTCAGATTTTCGAATTTCGAAAATTCGTCGCTGTGATTTCGAACCGGAAGTTGAGACCAACTTGGCAACTTCTTTAATAGTTGTACGATTTTCATGAAATTTAGTATGTAAGTAGATCTTACCGATGCAACATTAAGGATGTCCATAGAAATTTTCTAAATTATCTCTCCTTGGTGAAATTAAGGATCAAAGTTTTAAAAAAAAATCGAAGAAATATAGGTCAGAATGACCTGATTTTTTTTTTTTTTTTTTTTGGATGCTAAATAAGTAAATACTGATTCGTACACAAAATATTAAGTTTGTGGATCGAACCGGAAGTGTCACCATCTTGAAACGTGAAAAATCACTAAGGCTTCTGCCATATTTTACTTACAGACATGGGAGTTACATTTTCGGAATCCTTGAAGGAATGCCTAAAAATCTATCGGATCAGAATTTTGATTTCGATCACGTGATGGTCACCATTTTGAACTGAATATGAGAAAAGGTGAAAAATCGACATTAACGAGCACGTAAATGAAAGCAATAGGCCACAGTTTGGAGAATATGTCTCCTATTTCCAAAATGAATACATTTCTGGATAGCCGGGATCAGGGTCGAAATATTGTTATTTGAAAATGTAACATTTTCGAATTTTGTCTTTGATGTTTTTCGTGTCGATAAAGTTGTTTACGAGTGAAAAATCATAAAAACTTCGCTATATTTTGACTGATTTTAATGATTTTTTTTTCTTGATGAGATTATTTACATGACCCATGACATGTGACAGAAAGTGACTGTGAATATGAAAGCTTTCATATCTGCTTTTTTGGTGTATTTTCTGCAAATCGGATTTCTCAGAATCTAACCATGGGATCTTTCTGAAACTTTGACCTACCCCCCAAAAAATAGGGTGCGAACGTTGTTTAAATATATTTTCAAAACGTTTGGCGAATTCGAAATCACCGAATTTTACGAACGAAAACACTGACAATGCATAGTCGTAACTTTGTTATTTTTTGACCGATTTAACTAATTCTTTTTTCTTTGAATACCTTGAAAAAAAATCATTTTCATCTGCAGTTTCACATTTTTGAATTTCCAAAATTCGTCACTGTAATTTCGAACCGGAAGTTTAGACCAATTTGTCAACTTCATAAATAGTAGTACGATTTTCATGAAATATAGCATAGAAGTAGATCTTACCCATGTGACTTCAAAAATATAATTAGAAATTTTCTAAATTATCTCCCTTTGACGAAATTAAGGATCAAATTTTTCAAAAAACTCAAAGAACTATAGGTCAGAATGACCTAATTTTTTTTTCTATACTAGACAAGTAATTACTGATTCCTACACAAAATATGAAGTCTGTAGATCGAACCTAAAGTGCCACCATCTTGTAATAGGGGTGTGTGATAATAGTCGATTCCTTTGGTACGGTGTTAGAGGCCAAAGTTAACATCCGATTGACATTAAATTTATACACAGTGTTTAAGGTCATAAGACAAAGAATCCTTTCGATTTTCAGTGATTTCCTATAATTACTGCCAGAGTTATGGCCCTTGATCACTTCAAAAAATCTTGTGGATGCTCTAGAGGCCAAAGTTAATATCTGATTGACTTTGAATTTATACACAGTGTTTACGGTCATAAGACGAAGAAGCCTATTGTTTTTCAGCGATTTCCGATAATAACTACCAGAGTTATGACCCTTGATCACTTCAATAAATCTTGTGGATGCTCTAGAGGCCAAAGTTAATATCCGATTGACTTTAAATTTATACACAGTGTTTAAGGTCATAAGGCGAAGAAGGCTATTGATTTTCTGCGATTTCCGATAATTAGTGCCAAAGTTATGGCCCTTGATCCCTTCCAGAAAATCTTGTGGACGCTCTAGAGGCCAAAGTTAATATCCGATTGACTTTAAATTTACACATAGTGTATAAGGTCATGAGATGAAGAAGCCTATTGATTTTCAGTGATTTCAAATAATTACTGTCAGAGTTATCTCCCTTGATCACTTCAAAAAATCTTGTGACGCTATAGAGGCCAAACTTAAATTCCGATTGACTTCAGATTGATACACAAAGTTTAAGGTGTTGAAACTAACAAGTGTATTGATTTGTAATGAATTTTAATGACTGAACAGCTAAATCCATGATATTAAATGTTTCGTATACTAATTGTTAGTGTTGGGCAAAACTTTATAAAAAGCAAACAAATTCTAATGATTTTCTGATTTGTTACTCTTAATCAGATTTTAGTGTATTACAAATGTTTCATTACCGAAAAAAGTAAAAATATGCGATAACCCTTGTTGACTGCCCGGACGATTTTGTTGCTGTCGGCGTATGTTTCGTTGCCTGGCAACCTATCTTTTTATACCATTTGGTGCCTAATGCCATTTTTGACTAAGTCAAATCATTCTACCTTCTCTCTGTCACCGGAAGTGACGTCATTTTGGCAAAAACTGTATTTATGGCCCTTTTAAACAAATAATTTATTATATGAGTCGTATTTGGTATTTGTTTAAAAATTTGGTATTTGATTGCAATCAACTAATAGAATGAACCCGTACGATCCTAAAGATATCGCAAAATCGTTTCTAACTTGTTCAGTTGCGGAGAAATAGACGATTTTCAACAGGTCACTTTTCGAGGTTTTTGGTCCATAAAAGTGTCAATTATTATTCGATTTTCATATAACTTTCACTGTGTGATACCTAATGCCATCTACGATTTCATACAAGTAATTTAAGATTTTCATTATGACCGGAAGTAACGCCATTTTTCAGAAACTGTATTATTTAGCCTTCAAAACAGATATTTCATTCAAATGAGTCTGATTTGTAAAGTTTTTAAAATTATGATATTTGATTCCAATCAACAAATAAATTGAACCTATACGATCATACAAATACCACAAAATGATTTCTAACTTGTACGGTTGCCGAGAAATAGACGATTTTCTACAAGTCACTTTTCAAGGTTTTTGGTCTATAAAAGTGGCAATTATTATTCGATTTACATCAAATTTTCACCATATGATATTTTATGCCATTTCTGATTTCATAAAACTAATTGAACATTTTCATTATCACTGGAAGTAATGTAATTTTGCCATGACCACAAGTAACATATATATAAAATGAATTGATATTGCTGGATTTGGTTGATTCTGCGCCCATTCTATTTGATGTGTGCAATGCTTATGTGGAAACCTGTTTAATGGTTTCTTTGGTACAGGAAGTGACATATGTTCAAGGGTAACGTGGCAAGTGAAACCCGTCATTCCTGCATGCAGGTCTAGTTTATATTTCGATTTGTATAAAACAAAGTTCATATGCCCCGTGGTCTCAATTGTAATTTTTTTTTGTTACCGTGAAAATTTTCTGTCCGTACCGGAAGTGACGTAATATTAACAAAAACTACAATTTTGACAGTTTAGTACCACTTTTTGAAAGCAAATAATATTTTTTTCAAAATCTGATATAACTAAAAGCGTGCGCAATGTAAAGGCGCACAATATCCTTTGCTCAGATTTTTTAATTTCAAACTGTAAAATTCAGTTATTTACAACCCATTCAGCGTCTTCATATTTTGAAATATTTATTCGTATTTTTCATAAACTCGTAGCAATAATCCCGACGAAGAGAATATATTCGAAAAATAGTTTATACTAGATCTGCTAAGCAGATATTAAAGCTTTCATATTCACGGTCAGTTTCTGCCGCCTCTCATGAGTTATATAAAGAATCTTAAAAAGGAAAAAGAATCATTGAAATCGGTCAAAATCTCACCGACTTATAATAGGGAGGTGTGTTTTTTAACAAATATTGTGGAAGGCAAGTCGTACGGTGCTTAAAATATGTGGAGGAGTATCAAAATCCATAATATGGAACGAAATTTGACCCCCGACCCCCCTGACCCCCATGTACATACCCCCTGAAAATGGGGTACCCCAAATTAGCCAAAATATCAGGTTTTCTGTCATTTCACCACTAAAAAGTTTGTTTAGAATACCTTTGACAGATTCATATGGAGGTTTTCATGGTCTGTGAGTCTCAATATGACATTGAAAATGACCCGCAGCAATCCAATATGGCGGCAATCCAACATGGCGACCAACATGGCGCCGCAAATATGTTTTTAGTGCTTTTAGACGAAATGTAGTGTTGTTGTAATATGTCGACTACTATGTTTTTGAGGTTGTAGAATCCGAATTTGTGGTTATTTCAAACACAGAAGGAACCCCTTACAACATATTTATCATGTGGTGAAATATTCATCAATTCGATTACATAGAATCATTATTTTGGCAAAGTGAAGCTATCTCGGACTGATTTCAAATCACTCATCATTACATCTGTCTTACAGCTAAGATTGCTTAGGTCCTGCAAAAGCTTTTGCTTCTCTTCCACGTTTTCATTACAGCAGGAATTTCATACGTAGCGATTTTATTATATCCGCGGAAGGTACCAGAAGATTGGGATTTGATGAAGTCCTGGGAGTTGGCTTTCACTTGCACAGTTGATGCTCATTTCAAATTTTTAGCGCCTCTTTGCTTGAGCTCATAGTTTATGAAATACACTGTCTATTCCGAATCTAGATGGTGTATTGAAGCACTTTCTAGGATTTCAGAATCCATTCCTGACAGTAATATCGGATTCAAAAAAGAATGTTTCGATCAAAAAAAGTACAGTCATGATATACATGAGTCAATTGGCAAAGCAATTGAAGGTACACGCTAAGGGGTGATCAAGGTCCCCGGACTCATCGCTATGCTACCACCTAAACTAACTGTCGGTTTTCAACGCAAGAAGGACGAAATATTTGGATTTGGGTCTTGTAGCAGTGAGTAAGATATTGCAACGAGGCGCTAAATATTTAAAATGTGCATCCACTGTGCATGTGAAAGCCAGATTCCAGGATTAGATCGATTAACAATCTTCTGGTACATTCCGAGGATATAGTATTAATATTATCGCTACGTATGAAATTCCTGCTGTAATGAATGCCCAGGACGAGAAACAGAAGCGTTTGTGCAAGGGAATAGCAATTGTATTCCTTTACAAAATGCGAAATAATCATTCGATTATATCGAAGTAAGAGATGTGCAGCCTTATCAGTACCTGAACAAACTGACATTTTCTGTTTATTAAAGGACCTAAGCAATCTTAGCTGTAAGACAGATGTAATGATGAGTGATTTGAAATCAGTCCGAGATAGCTTCACTTTGCCAAAATAATGATTCTATGTAATCACATTCGAATTGATGAATATTTCACCACATGATAAATATGTTGTAAGGGGTTCCTTCTGTGTTCGAAATAACCACAAATTCGGATTCTATAACCTCAAAAACTTAGTAGTCGACATATTACAACAAAATGCATATTTGCAGTGCGATTGTGGTCGCCATAGTGGATTGCCGGCATATTGGATTGCTGCGGGTCATTTTCAATGTCCTATTGAGACTTACAGACCATGAAAACCTACATAGGAATCTGTCAAAGGTATTCTAAAGAAACTTTTAAGTGGTGAAATGACAGAAAAACTGATAATTTAGCTCATTAAGGGGCACCCATATTCAGAGGGTATGTGCATGGGGGTTAGGGTTTTCGAGGGTCGAATTTTTTTTATACTATTAATTTTTATACCTCTCCACATGTTTTTAACACCGTACCAAAGGAATCGACTATTATCACACCCCCTAGTTATAACGAGAAACAATTCAACCGGTTCAAATTCTACCTTAATTAAAAACAGAATTGTTATGTTCCAATGTGATCAGTCAAATTGCTTATCGCTCCTAAGTCTAAGCAGAAAATTCTCAACATCAAACTTAGTCAAGGTAATGACATAATGAATCTATGTTTGGTGTTTCGTCGCTCTCACTTCATTATAACCAAAGTTATCGTGCCCCAAAGTATCAACCAATCAAATAGCTTATCTCTGCTTACAGTAAGCAGAAAATGCTCATCTTCGCACTCCACCACGGCATTGACCTAATGAACGCCTTAACCAAGATTGAACAATCTGCCCTAATTAGAAGGAGAGTTATTTTGTTTCAAATTCTCGACCAATCAAATTGCTCATCGCTCTGCTTATCCATGGCAGACAAAGCTCATTGTCGAACATATCAAGGTATTGATGTTATGAAACTATACACTAAGTTTCATCACTCTGACTTAATTAGAACTGAAGTGAAGTGTTCGAAATCATCAACCAATCAAATTGCTTATCTCTGCTTACCCTAAGCAGAAAATGCTCATCTTCGAACTTCATCAGAAGAAGAAAGCCCTGCTTTGCCCTATACTAATTGAACTCACCCAAGAACTAGTGATACTCGTTTTAAGTTTCATCTAAATCGGTTAAAATCATAGGCGTACTAGAAAGGGTGGGGGGTACCTGACTTTTCGGGAAGACGGGAAAAGTCGGGAAAAAAATTATTTCATCTAGTTGGCAAAATAAAGTGCTCGAAATCTAATAAAACACTAATTTTCGTTTTCTTTTAATCGAATACCTCGAATTTGTATTGAATTTACAAAGGATTAAAACATTTTGTCTGGTGCCACTCTACTTTGTGCGACATTTTCGGGCTCGATTATTATTTGTGAATGTAGCTGCAACGGTGTGATTAGATGGTTGGAATTCAGGTCGGCATAGAGTATGATTTCGGTTACAAAATCATTAGATAACTATTAGAATTGGCTTAAGAAGCAGAAAAACGCATTTGCAGTAGTTAAATTTTCAAAAAACTTTCCGGGATTTCGAGGCCTCCATACCCTGAGACGAGAGAGAGAGAAATGGGGTTTAATGTCCACTCGACACAAACTAGATAATTTCGGGACTAACATATGGTTTAATTTTATTTCAATAATTCGATTGCGCGTAGGGGTCTTTAGCAGTAGGACGAAACCGGGGGACCCGGAGAAAACCGACGAAGTTGGAAGGCGACCCTACGCCAGTTGACTCAATGACAGGCTTTATGATACAGCACGCATGTGCTAACCATTCGGGCATCCAATCTCCCCCCCCCTTCCCATCTAATTAGGCTATTCTAAACCACTTTGAAGTTGTTGTATTCAGAGGCTGGAATAGCAGGAAACGCATTAGCGGCCGTCAAATTTTCCAAAATTTTTTGGGGAGAGCCCTGACACCACCGCTCTCGCTGAAGACCGCCACCGCCGTCTGTAACCGGAAATCTAACTGCCATCGAGCCCGTACGCCTACGGATAAAATTGTGACATCTAGATGTTCCACAACCTGGGTATTACATGCATTTATTATACTATTTGAGTAACGCGGACCGGCTATTTGACGAGAAGTTTCGGTCCTATTTTGAGGAAATAAGTATGGTATAACGGTAGTATATTTGAACAGTTTTGAAAGTATTGTGACCTCTAGAGTTCCCAGAAGATATTTCGTACAATCGGGGGTTCATAATCCAAACAGTTAAGATTAATACATGCCAATATCGAAAGGAACCCAGATCTTTGGGATAGAAATTGCAACCTGCATAAGCTAAAAACGCGATTTTTCGTACAATCAAAGACTATAATCCAGGAAGTTACAATCATGGAAAGGAACCAAACATACATTTCAAGTTTTATCAAAATTGGATGAAAATTGTGACCACTAGAGTGTTCGTAAGCTAAAAACGTGATTTTTCGTACAATCAGGTCATAATCCACGAAGTTATGGCCCGATACATGCCAATTTCGAAAATAACAAAACCGAAATCTTTGGGAGATGTACCTATATTTCTCAAGTTTCGTCAATAGCGGATAAAATCTGTGACCTGAAATAATTGAACGGTTTTTACAATCAAAGAAAAACTGTTAATTCTACAAGGTCCACAAACTAGAATGTGACTGTTCGTGCTAGAATCCAGGAAGTGACGATCCTATGCGCCAATTACGAAAGGAAATGAAATGAAATGAACTGAAATGGTGTTTAACCTCCTAATATCGAGATCTTTCGGCAATATACATATATTTTGAGTTTCATCAAAATCGGAAAAAAAATTGTGACATCTAGAGCATTTTTTGTTGTTGTCAAGTTTAGCATCACAGAATTAAACCACCATAGATTGTGTTCTTATGATACAGGAGTTTAAAAAATTTCACTTCATTGCTAACTAATTTTATTAGCCAGAAAGCGTCTCCGACGATCTAGATCTCCAAGAGCTTCCGGGGCCTAGGAGGCCCCTCGACCCTCGCCTAAGAACCTAGGATGGTACCCCCACCCCCAATCAAGAATTGCTTCTGCCGACCCTGAAGTGATTTAATGGAACTATACACTAAGTTTCAACACCATCACTTAATCAGAACTAATGTTATTCTGTGCCGAATCATCAACCAATCATATTGCTCATCTCTGCTTACGCAACGCAGAAAATGCTGATATTCGAACTCCATCAAGACATTGACCTAGTGAATGCCGACACCAAGTTTGAACATTGTACCCCAATTAGAAGAAGAGTTATTGTGTTGGTATTGGCCTAATAAACACCTACACCAAGTCTAGCTCAATTAGAAAGAGAGTTATTGTGTGCCAAACTAGATCATTTCGGTTCGGGACTAACATATGGTTTGATTTTATTTCAATATTTCGCTTGCGCATAGGGGTCTTTAGCAGTGGTAGGAAACCGGAGGAAATGCAGAAAACCCACCAGGTTGGACAGGCGACCCTACTCCTTGTTACATAAAACCGGGGATTCGGAAACACGCCAGTTGACTCAATGACAGGCTATATGATACAGCGCGCGCGTGCTAACCATTCAGCCACCCAACCCCCCTTTGTAATCAGGCACGTGCAACATAACATATAGGAAGAATAACAAGTCGTTCGCATACAAAATGGTAAATTAATGAGTTTAGGTCAAAAGGTTGAGCTACTGTTTTAGAGTATTTAATTGTTTTAAAGAGAGACATTAAGGGTTGTTCATAGTTAAATGAAAGTTTAATTTTAAATAAGACGAGCGTCTACCAATAAAATTAGGATTTAATAATATTAAAATAAAGTTTTAAATTAAGAATAATTAATTACTGGTCTAATGGCAATGCAATGTTTTGATTTGACGGATGAAATGTACGATGGGTGTCCACACTAAGTGGCTATGGCGTTGGCCTGCTAGCCAAGAGGTCGGGTGTTCGATCCCTGCATTCCCCAAGAAAGTTCATCTTGATTTTCTGGCGTGCCCCCCCCCCATCCGCGTGTACAGATTGGAGTGCACGTAAAAGATCCCTTAGCAGTTGGAATTCGATACTGTTGAATAAGCTCTATACGATGACTAAATGTGCAGATTGTAGCCACCCACACTGCATGTTTTGCTTAACAATGAAAGGGTGCCGTTTTCAATTTTCGATCCTTTTATTCTTCTACTCCTGATATTTTGGACTGTTGATCGATGGTTTCATATAAAAGACTATCCATAAGACTCTTTGTAGAAGAAGTTCCCCAAAAATATTATGTTGACTTTAAGAGAAAAGGACCTTTTAAAATGCTCCAAATCGTAAAAATACGACTTTTTGGATTTTCAATCTCTTTTTTTCTGCTATCCCTGATATTTAAAAAAAATGATACAATGATTTCACGCAACAGGCTAGCTATTAGACTCTCTATTGACAAGAATTTCACCGCCCTCCCTTCATTATAACCGAAGTTATCGTGCCCTAAAGAATCAACGAATCAGCATGCTTATCTCTGCTTACCCTAAGCAGAAAATGTTCATCTTTGAACTCAATCACGATATTGACTTAGTGAACGTCTACACCAAGTTTGAACATTCTAGCTTAATTAGAAGGACATTTATTGTGTTCCAAATTCCCGGCCCTTCAAATTGCTTCTATTTTTCATTTTCAATTCAAAATGGTGACCATCACGTGACCGAAATCAAAATTCTGATCCGATAGATTTTTAGGTTGAGCTACTGTTTTAGAGTATTTAATTGTTTTAAAGAGACACGTTAAGGGGTTGTTCATAGTTAAATGAAAGTTTAATTTTAAATAAGACGAACCTTTACCAATAAAATTAGGATTTAATAATGCCAGACTAATATTCAAATAAAGTTTTAAATTAAGAATGATTAATTATTGGTCTGATAGCAATGAAATGTTTTGATTTGGCGGATGAAATGTACGATGGGTGTCCACACTAAGTGGGTAAGGCGTTGGCCTGCTAACCAGGAGGTCGGGTGTTCGATCCCTGCATTGGCCGAGAAAGTTCATCTCTATTTTCCGGCGTGGTTCCCACTTGTCAGTGAGGCAGAACGGAGGGCCTGGCAAGGACAGCTGTCTAGTCGTTCGGATGGGACAAAAAACAAGGTCCCGTGTACACATTGGAGTGCATGTAAAAGATCCCTTAGCAGTTGGAATTCTATACTGTTGAATGAGCTCTATACGATGACTAAATGTGCAGATTGTAGCCACCCACACTGCATGTTTCGCTTAACAATGAAAGGGTGCCGTTTTGAATTTTCGATCCGTTTGTTCTTCTTGGACTGTTGATCGATGGTTTCATATAAAAGACTACCGATAAGACTCTTTGTAGAAGAAGTTCCCAATAAATATTCTGTTGACTTTACGAGAAAACGACCTCCAAAAATGCTCAAATACGACTTTTTGGATTTTCTATCTCTTTTTTTTTCGGGCACCCGGACATTTAAAAAAATGATACAATGATTTCACACAACAGGCTAGCTATTTGCCTCGCCATTGACAAGAGTTTCATCGCCCTCCCTTCATTATAACCAAAGTTATCGGGCCCTAAAGAATCAACAAATCAGCTTGCTTATCTCTGCTTTCCCTAGGCAGAAAATGCTCATCTCTGAAATCAATCAAGACATTGACCTAGTGAACGTCTACACGAAGTTTGAACATTCTAGCTCAATTAGAAGGAGGGTGTTCCAAAGTCTCGGCCCTTCAAATTGCTACTATTTTTCATTTTCAATTCAAAATGGTGACTACCAGTTGATCTAAATCAAAATTCTGCTCTGAACTTTTTTTAGGCATTCCTTCAAGGATTCAGAAAATATAACTCCGGTGTCTGTAAGTAAAATATCAAAAAAGCCCTATTGGTTTTACGTTTCAAGATGGTGGCACTTCCGGCTCGATCGACAAACCTATATTTCCTCGATTGTTTTGAATACTTTGACCCTTAATTTCTCTAAGGGGAGATAAGTAAGAAAATTTATAAATTTCATGAAAATAGTGCAACTATTAAAGAAGTTGTAAAGTTGGTCTAAACTTCCGGTTAAAAATCACAGCGACGAATTTTCGAAATTCGAAAATCCAAAATTGCAGATTTTAAGTAAATGTTAAATGGTACCCAAAAAAAAAGAATTAACAAAATAGATCAAATAGTCACAAAGTTACAGCAATGTAGGTCAAATACATTTGTTCGTAAAATTCGATGATTTCGGATTCGAAAAACGTTTCGAAAATAATAATATTTAATCAACAGCTACCACCCATTTTTGGGGGGGATAGGTAAAAGTTTCAGAAAGATTCTGTTGTTAGATTCTGAGAAATCCGATTTGTGGACAAAACACACAAAAAACTAGATCTGATAAGCAGATATTAAAGCTTTCATATTCACAGTCATTTCCTGTCACATATCATGGGTCATATAAATAATCCGAACAAGAAAAAAAAATCATTAAAATCGGTGACAATCTAGTGAAACTAATGTGATATTTCACTCGCAAACAACTTTGTCGGCACGAAAAACGTCAAAGGCAAAATTCGAATTTTTAAAATATTCAAATACCAAACATTCGACCCATATCCCGGCTATCTTGAAGGTATTAATTTCAGAAAAAGGAGACGCATTGAACATACCATGCCCTATTGTGTTTGTTCAGAAGCCCGTAAATGTCAAAAAGGCTCCTATCAGTTGACCTAAATCAAAATTCTGCTCTGAACGTTTTTTAGGCCATCTTTCAAGGATTCGGAAAATATAACTCCCATGTCTGTAAGTAAAATATCAAAAAACCCTATTGGTTTTTACGTTTCAAGATGGTGGCACTTCCGACTCGATCGACAAACTCCATATTTTGTGTACGAATCAGTAATTACTTATCTTGTATCGAAAAAAAAATCAGGTCATTCTGACATATATTTTTTCGATCTTTTTTGAAAACTTTGATCCTTAATTTCATGAAGGTGAGATAATTTAGAAAATTTCTAATGATACCTTTGAAGTCGCATCGGTAAGATCTACTTACATATTAAAATTTCATGAAAATCGTACAACTATTAAAGAAGTTTTCAAGTTGGTCTTTACTTCCTGTTCGAAATCATAGCGACAAATTTTTAAAATTCGAAAATCCGAAATTGCAGATTTGAAGTAAAAGTTTCAAGGAATTCAAAGAAAAAAAAATAGTAACATAGGTCACATATTCACAGTTATGGGTATCGAGTTCAATTTCTTCATTCGTAAAATGTGGTGATTTCGGATTCGTAAAACGTTTTGAAAATGTTTTTAATCAAGGTTCGCACCCCATTTTTTTTATTGGGGATTGGGGGGGGGGGGTGAAACTTCACAAAGATCCTATGGTTAGATTCTGAGAAATCCGATTTGCAGAAAATACATAAAAAAAATAAAATAACTAGATCTGCTAAGCAGATTATTAAGCTTTCATATTCACAGTCACTTCCTGTTACATGTCATGGGTCATATAAATAATCCGAACAAGAAAAGAAAATCATTAAAATCGGTCACAATCTTGTGAAGTTAATGTGATTTTTCACTCGTAAACAACTTTGTCGGCACAAAAAAACGTCAAAGGCAAAATTCGAATTTTTGAAATAGTCAAATACCTGTACCAAAAATTCGACCCGTATCCCGGCTATCCTGAAATGTATTAATTTCAGGATACCCGTATCCCGGCTATCCTGAAATGTATTAATTTCAGAAACAGGAGGCGCATTGAACATACTATGGCCATGGCCTATTGTGTTTGTTTACAAGCCTGTAAATGTCGTTTTTTCACTATTTTTCATATTCACTTCAAAATGGCGACCATCAGTTGACGTAAATCAAAATTCTGCTCTGAGCGTTTTTAGGCCTTCCTTCAAGGATTCAGAAAATATAACTCCCGTGTCTGTAAGAACAATATCGCAAAAGCCCTATTGATTTTTCACATTTCAAGATGGTGGCACTTCCGGTGCGACCGACTAACTCCATATTTTGTGTACAAATAAGTAATAAATTGTCTAGTATCGAAAAAAAATAGGTAATTCTGACCTATATTTCGTTGATTTTTTTGCAGAAAATACACAAAAAAATAAAATAACTAGACCTGCAAGCAGCACTGAACCGGCTTTCGGGAATCAAACAGGGCTTTATTCTGATATCATATAATAGACCAATATCCACTCTATCCACCGATACCTTATTTATTTTCATTCAAAGAAATCTGACATAGTAATCACTTTTCTTTCACAAGAGCACCATTTTGTTACTTTTTATGATTTTTTTTCAAAATATCGGAATGCTCCAAAACGGAAAATACTAGATATTCGGCGTACCATAATTTATTTTCTAAGCTTCGAAATCGTATCATTTAGATGCCATATGATAGCCCATTCCGCTAATATCGAACAGAGAAATCACGTGTGTGTTTACCCTTTAGCGCATGCGCAGTTGTAGGAGTCATCTCACACTGTTATAGACACAGTGTGTGTTGACTCCCCGTGATAGGATTAGCCCTACGATTTTCTTACGGTCAGATCGGTTTCTACTATTATCTACCAATATATAGTATTACTACTGTTGTTGAGGATGTTGAGTTTCTGTTGTTTGTTTATTTCAGTAAAAAGGAGAAATACAAATTAACGATCTTATAAAAATTGAAAAATTCCCGTCCACATGCTGAAACAGAAAAAATAATTGCCCCTTGTATAAACGCAGAATTTGGGTGATTCATGTTCAAGAAATAGTGGTATTTTCAGATTTAGTTTCAGATGTAGATCCCTAGTTACTATAAAAACGGATGTTATCGGTTTTCGGATAGAGGCCAAAGCCGATAAATATCCGATACTTATAGTAACTAGTATAGTAGATCCCATGGTTTGCATGATAAAGTATTTGTATTTGACAAATGAAACACATAAGATTAGATATTTATTGTATCGAAACATCCATTGAGGACAGCATACAATATAAACATGTACATAAAATTAAACAATATGACAATTATAACACAAGACACACAGTATTGCATACAAACCTCCATTGAGGACAACATACAATATCATAGCCATTATTGTAGTTGCCATATTCCTTGGTATGGCCTTTTCATTGAAATCATCTTTTTTTTTTTGGCTGTTGCATAAGCTTATTTAGTTTTTTCAAATATTTAGCAGGATTGCTACTTGGAACAAAAGGGCCTACCCTTCTGTAATAATTATTGTAAGCCCTTCAATTTAATAGCATAATTAATGTGCAGTCGACCAACCTTGAATCACATGGGTTTTGGAATGATTTCTGACGTTCTTTTGTTCCATTTTGGTAATTCCAGGTTTGTGGCTTTGTGTCGTTAAGTATAATTCTATTCTTTCTATCTTTTCACGGAACTGCTGAAATCGAATCTCTCTTTCACTTATAATATCTGCCATGATGATCGATCAATTGGTACTAATACTTTACTATAATTACTACGAATACGATAGTTAATAGCAAATGAGGGAATGTGTGAAAAAGCTTTATTTAACGTCCGCTTCCACCGAGGTGATATCGCAGACAAGTTGAGGGAATAAGAAATTCCATTCTCTTATACCTGTGATAAATGAAGCCACGAGAATATCAAAGGCCTTAATCTGCGTTTGGAGGTGAATTAATTGACAATTTCAAGCCAATCATCAATGTGTATGGTTTCCAGTTCCACTGATTGTACGCGTGTAACGACTAATCACTAAAAACAAAGGCAACAAATCACGAACGATAGAACAATTAATCTCAAGCCAATTAACTTAAATCCGTTGATCGTGTAACTACTGATCACTACAAAAACAGCTGAACACGATAACAAGTATGTTTATTAATGACAAAACTCTAACTAAGAACATAACACTTTTTCCTGAAGTGATCAGTTATTTGAGTTATGAGGAACCATCTCACAATGGCGGAAGTGGATAAAGCTGTGTTGCTAACACAAACATCCGTCTCGGACATGCGCAAATGCCCAGGAGCAAACACACACCAGCGACCAACTGAAACTGTGACACCGGTATGGAGATTACTTTCGGTATAGTTTGAATAACTATTTTGTCAAATTAAAAAGTAGCAGGGCTCTGTAATGATATATTACATTATCTGATAAGATAAAATGCCCCTGAGAAATCCTATGTTCAAAAGAGCCAAAAAATGTCAAAATATCGAAAATTAAATTTCAATAACTACATACATACTATACATCATTAGAATCGTAATTAGGTCAGCTATCTGAATATAACCTTTTTTATGAAAATCTCTTACAATAAAAAAATATTAGAGCATTTTCCAAAATTTCACGATTTTTCGACTATTTTCGATTTTCAGTCCGCTATAAAACCTATTCCAGATATTTCAAAGTCGAAGGTCTCTCAATAGAAAAAGTTTCATAAAAATCGCTCGCAAAAATGCTAAAAATCAGAAATTACTTGATTTTCAGCGTGTCATATTTTGCTGCCTGTTCATAGTATCTTGTGGTGCCTCTGGAGTTCAAAATTGTTATCCGATTTAAAAAAAAACGTTTGATTATATATATCACCGTTACATGGTAATGGATGTTGAGTTCAAATTTCGTGAAAATCGGACCAAAATTGACAGACAAAATGGCCGCCGTTTGTCCGCGAATAGTGTGGAAATATGTTATATCAAGGTTGTGGACCCTATGGAGGTCACAATTTTGAACCAATATTGATGAAACTTGACATGTATGCTTATAACCCAAAGATCTTGGTTCCTTCCGATATTTGCGCCCATCGGATCGCAACTTCCCGAATTATGTCCCCCGATTGTCCGAAAAATCGCTTTTTTTTTAGCTTGTAGTTCCTCTGGAGGTCAAAATTATTATCCGATTTTAAAAAACCGTTTGATTATATCACCGTTACATGGTAATGAAGAATGAGTTTGAATTTCGTGAAAATCAAACCAAAATTGACGGACAAAATGGTCGCCGATTGTACGCGAATAGTGTGAAAATATGTTATATCAAGGTTGTGGACCCTATAGAGGTCACAATTTTGAACCGATTTTGATGAAACTTGAAAAACATGCCAATAACCTAAAGATCTTGGTTCCATTGCATATTTGCACATATCTGATCGTAACTTCCTGAATTATAGCCATTTTTTTAGCTTGTGGTTCCTTTGGAGGTTACAATTATTAACGGATTTAAAATAACGTTTGATTATATCACTGTTTCACCGTAATGAAGGGTGAGTTTGAATTTCGTGGAAATCAGACCAAAACTGATGGACAAAATGGCTGCGGCTTGTACGCGAATACTATAAGAATATGGTATATCAAGGTTGTAGACCCTGCAGAGGTCACAATTTTAATCTGATTTTGACGAAACTTTAAATGCATGTTTATAATCCAAAGATCTTGGTACCTTTCGAATTGTAACTTCCTGAATTATGGCCCATGATTGTACTAAAAATCGCCTTTCTAGCTTGTGGTCCCTCTGAAGGTCACAACCGTTATCCCATTTTAAAAAAACGTTTGACTATATCACCGTTTCACTGTAATGAAGGTTGAGGTCGAATTTCGTAAAAATCGGACCAAAACTTCCAGACAAAATGGCTGCCACTAATACGCGAATAGTGTAAAAATATGATATATCAAGGTTGTGGACCCTGTAGATGTCACAATTTTAATCCGATTTTGATGAAATTTGAAATGTAAGTTTATAACCCAAAGATCGCGCACACTGGACCATAACTACCTGAATTATGGCCCCTGATTGTACGAAAAATCACGTTTTTTACCTTGTGGACCCTATGGAGATCACAATTTTATTCCGAATTAAAAAAACGTTTGACTATATCCCTGTTACACATTAATGATGTTTGAGTGTGAATTTCTTGAAAATTGATAATTGAACAGCTAAATCCATAATATTAAATGTTTCGTATACTTAACGTTAGCATGGGGCAGAACTTTGTAAAAACCAAACAAATTCTAATGATTTCTGATAATTACTTAATATGTGACAACTCTTGTTGACTGCGCGGACGATTTAGCTGCTGTGTGGGCGTATGTTTCGTTGTCTGGCAACCTATTTTTTTTATCTACCATCCAGCCTCCCTAAAATCAGTAAATTGCTGACTTATAGCGATAAACATTTCAACCGGGCTAAATTTTCTGTTTTAATAGTTTAATTTGCACGGTACCTTTAATTATCAACCGATTATTACAAAACTTTTTAAAATAAGCCCCTACTGACCAGCTTAATCGTTTGCAATAAACGTTTGGCCCGAATTGAAAGTTCTGCAACATTCCGCCATCCAACCTCCCTAAAATTATCAAATTGCTGACTTATAGTGGGAAACATTACATCCGGACGAAATTTTCTGTTTTATCACTGTTTGCTACAGTACATTGGATTACCAACCGATTATTACAAAACTTTAAAAATAAACTCCCATTGACCAGCTTAATCGTTTGCAATAAACGTTTAGCCTGAATTGAAAGTTGTGCACTGAATTGTGCCACTTTAATAAACAAATTAGCCAAAAACTGACTGAGTAATATTTCAACAAGGCATCACCTTGTAGAGAACGTTTCGTTACCAACCGATTTTGATAAAACTTTCAAAATAAGCAACTAACGTCGCGATCAACATTTGACCTGATAGAAATTTCTAAGGTAGTACATAAAAAATCCAAGGAAATCTGACCTATATTTTATCGTTGGCAAAAAGTGGCACTGGACATCGACAATAGTCCGAAATGGTCGTAATTGAAACGTTTTTCGCACGTATAAAGCATATATAGAATGCAATTAACAAAGTGGCAATATTTGAACAACAGGTGTTTTACTATTAACCAAAATTTGAAATTGATGATTTTAAAGTGAAAATAACTGATTTTAGTAAATAACATTTAGCAGTAGAATTTATGTACGAGGTCCCTTGTCTACATTACGTCATCTCTTGATACCACTGAAAGCAAAGTGCTCCGACGCAACTATTTATAAAGAAGTCTCACTTTCCTCTTTCATGATAAAAATCAATGCAGGATATTATGATTTATTTTTTGGTAGTTATCTTAGGCATATGATTCCTTTTTTTTGTCCCATTCGGGTACCTGTTTTTTTTTATCTTTTTTTCCAACTCGTGTAGGTCCTTAATTTCATCGAGGGGAGATAACTTAGAAAATTTCTAATGATATCGTTGAAGCTAGATCAACAAGATCTACTTACATTCCCAATTTCATGAAAATCGTACTAATATTCAATAAGTTGTCATGTTGGTTTTACTTCCGGGATAGGATGTCAATAACGTAATATTCGAATTTAAAAAAATCGGAAATAGATTTAAAGTTAAAAGAAATGGCACTAAAATCGACAATAGTCCAAAATGGTCATAATTGAAACGTTTTCGGAATTATTCACGTGAAAACAACTTTGTCGGCACGAAAAAATATCAAAGGCGAAATTTGAAATTTTGAAATACCAAAAATTTGACAATGAGCCAGGCTATCCCCAAATGTATTAATTTCATAAATAGGAAACGAATTCAACAAACTACAGTCTATTCTGTTTATTTACATGCCCGTTAATGTCGATTTTTCACTATTTCTCATATTCAATTCAAAATTGTGACTATCAATTGACTTAAATCAAAATTCTACTGAGAAGTTTTTATAGGCATTCCTTCAAGGATTCAGAAAATATAACTCCCGTGTCTGTAAATAAAATAGCAAAAAAGCCTTTTGGATTTTTCACATTTCAATATGGTGGCTCCTCCGGATTGAGCTACAAACTCTATTTTTTTGTGTACGAATCAGTAGTCTCGTAGCTAGTACCTAAAAAAAAAAAATCAAGGTGAACTGACCTGTATGGTTAGATTCTGTGAAATCCGATTTGCACGAAAAACACCCAAAAAAATAACAACTAGATCTGCTACTGTCCCATGCAGATATGAAAGCTTTCATATTCATCGTCACGTGGCATGGATTATATCAAGTATCTTAAAAGAACAATGCACAAGAAAAATAATTATCAAAATCGGTAAAAAAAATCGCAAAGTTACAAGTCTAAATATAGTGAGAAACATTGCACCCGGACAAAAAAATAATCTGAAAACTAAAGGGAAATAACTGAGACTTGTATAGCTGTAATCGGGCTACCAAAATTCGGGATATGTTATATAATTATGGTTGCTGTAATCGGAATGACTTCCCACTCCAAAGGTTTCAGAAAAAGGAACTGTTTGAATATTTACGTTAAATATGTAAATTTGGAAAATAAAAGACAAAATTATCAAAATCGGTCAAACACTCACAAAGTTACAAGTCTGAATATTGTGTAGAAACATTGCACCCGGGCAAAAAATAATCTGTAAACTAAAGGGATATAACTGAAACTTGTATAGCTGTAATCGGGCTACCAAAATTCGGGATATGTTATATAATTATGGTTTCCAGTATGTTTGGTTATAAGTAGGAAATAGTGACAACTTCTTGAGCATTCAGAAAATATAACTCCCGTGTCTGTAAGAACAATATCGCAAAAGCCCTATTGATTTTTCACATATTAAGATGGTGGCACTTCCGGTGCGACCGACTAACTCCATATTTTGTGTACAAATAAGTAATAAATTGTCTAGTATCGAAAAAAAATAGGTAATTCTGACCTATATTTCGTTGATTTTTTTGCAGAAAATACACAAAAAAATAAAATAACTAGACCTGCAAGCAGCACTGAACCGGCTTTCGGGAATCAAACAGGGCTTTATTCTGATATCATATAATAGACCAATATCCACTCTATCCACCGATACCTTATTTATTTTCATTCGAAGAAATCTGACATAGTAATCACTTTTCTTTCACAAGAGCACCATTTTGTTACTTTTTATGATTTTTTTTCAAAATATCGGAATGCTCCAAAACGGAAAATACTAGATATTCGGCGTACCATAATTTATTTTCTAAGCTTCGAAATCGTATCATTTAGATGCCATATGATAGCCCATTAATAGGGCTATCTAATGGCACTTTAGTTCTTTTGGTCCGCTAATATCGAACAGTGAAATCACGTGTGTGTTTACCCTTTAGCGCATGCGCAGTTGTAGGAGTCATCTCACACTGTTATAGACACAGTGTGTGTTGACTCCCCGTGATAGGATTAGCCCTACGATTTTCTCACGGTCAGATCGGTTTCTACTATTATCTACCAATATATAGTATTACTACTGACAGTAGCCGAGGATGTTGAGTTTCTATTGTTTGTTTATTTCAGTAAAAAGGAGAAATACAAATTAACGATCTTATAAAAATTGAAAAATTCCCGTCCACATGCAGAAACAGAAAAAATAATTGCCCCTTGTATAAACGCAGAATTTGGGTGATTCATGTTCAAGAAATAGTGGTATTTTCAGATTTAGTTTCAGATGTAGATCCCTAGTTACTATAAAAACGGATGTTATCGGTTTTCGGATAGAGGCCAAAGCCGATAAATATCCGATACTTATAGTAACTAGTATAGTAGATCCCATGGTTTGCATGATAAAGTATTTGTATTTGACAAATGAAACACATAAGATTAGATATTTATTGTATCGAAACATCCATTGAGGACAGCATACAATATAAACATGTACATAAAATTAAACAATATGACAATTATAACACAAGACACACAGTATTGCATACAAACCTCCATTGAGGACAACATACAATATCATAGCCATTATTGTAGTTACCATATTCCTTGGTATGGCCTTTTCATTGAAATCATCTTTTTTTTTTTGGCTGTTGCATAAGCTTATTTAGTTTTTTCAAATATTTAGCAGGATTGCTACTTGGAACAAAAGGGCCTACCCTTCTGTAATAATTATTGTAAGCCCTTCAATTTAATAGCATAATTAATGTGCAGTCGACCAACCTTGAATCACATGGGTTTTGGAATGATTTCTGACGTTCTTTTGTTCCATTTTGGTAATTCCAGGTTTGTGGCTTTGTGTCGTTAAGTATAATTCTATTCTTTCTATCTTTTCACGGAACTGCTGAAATCGAATCTCTCTTTCATTTATAATATCTGCCATGATGATCGATCAATTGGTACTAATACTTTACTATAATTACTACGAATACGATAGTTAATAGCAAATGAGGGAATGTGTGAAATAGCTTTATTTAACGTCCGCTTCCACCGAGGTGATATCGCAGACAAGTTGAGGGAATAAGAAATTCCATTCTCTTATACCTGTGATAAATGAAGCCACGAGAATATCAAAGGCCTTAATCTGCGTTTGGAGGTGAATTAATTGACAATTTCAAGCCAATCATCAATGTGTATGGTTTCCAGTTCCACTGATTCTACGCGTGTAACGACTAATCACTAAAAACAACGGCAACAAATCACGAACGATAGAACAATTAATCTCAAGCCAATTAACTTAAATCCGTTGATCGTGTAACTACTGATCACTACAAAAACAGCTGATCACGATAACAAGTATGTTTATTAATGACAAAACTCTAACTAAGAACATAACACTTTTTCCTGAAGTGATCAGTTATTTGAGTTATGAGGAACCATCTCACAATAGCGGAAGTGGATAAAGCTGTGTTGCTAACACAAACATCCGTCTCGGACATGCGCAAATGCCCAGGAGCAAACACACACCAGCGACCAACTGAAACTGTGACACCGGTATGGAGATTACTTTCGGTATAGTTTGAATAACTATTTTGTCAAATTAAAAAGTAGCAGGGCTCTGTAATGATATATTACATTATCTGATAAGATAAAATGCCCCTGAGAAATCCTATGTTCAAAAGAGCCAAAAAATGTCAAAATATCGAAAATTAAATTTCAATAACTACATACATACTATACATCATTAGAATCGTAATTAGGTCAGCTATCTGAATATAACCTTTTTTATGAAAATCTCTTACAATAAAAAAATATTAGAGCATTTTCCAAAATTTCACGATTTTTCGACTATTTTCGATTTTCAGTCCGTTATAAAACCTATTCCAGATATTTCAAAGTCGAAGGTCTCTCAATAGAGAAAGTTTCATAAAAATCGCTCGCAAAAATGCTAAAAATCAGAAATTACTTGATTTTCAGCGTGTCATATTTTGCTGCCTGTTCATAGTATCTTGTGGTGCCTCTGGAGTTCAAAATTGTAAGGCACAGACTGACCATTATAAGGGTAAAATGATACCCGGGGTCAAACAGCAAAGTTACCACAGCATCACAACAAAGTCAGTAACGGGTAAATCCTCCTCTGTTTGCCAAACAAGCATTGATCCGACGTGGCATACTCCTAATGAGACGTCTAAGGTCATTTTGGTCCAGATTGTCCCATTCCTGTTGCAACGCAGCAGCAAGTTCTTGGACATTGGCAGGACGTTGTTGACGTTGACGTAACCTCTGTCCAAGCATGTCCCAGACATGCTCGATGGGGGAGAGGTCGGGACTCAGTGCTGGCCAAGGTAATGTGGTGATGTTCTGTTGTTGGAGGTAACCTGTAACGATCCTGGCCCTGTGACATCTTGCGTTGTCATCCTGGAAGATGAAACGGCGGCCATGACGTCGTGCGAACGGCACAACATGGACTGTCAAGATGTTGTCCCGGTAGTACTGGCCTGTAACACGCCCTGCAATAACATGTAAAGCCGTCCTTCCAGCAACAGTGATGCCTCCCCACACCATAACAGAACCACCCCCAAATCGATCATGTCTGATGACGTTAACGTCTTGGAAGCGCTCGTTTCGACGACGCCACACCCTCCTACGTCTGTCCAAAAAATCAACAGTGAACCTTGACTCATCTGAAAACATCACATTGTTCCAGCGTCGATTATCCCAGTGTTGACGATCCCTACACCAACGACGTCTTGCCTGAATGTGATGATCTCTCAAACAAGGGATCACGCGAGGACGTAGGGCGCGAAGGTGACCCCTATGCAGTCGATTCCGAATCGTCAGGCCAATCACTCTCACACCAGTGTCTGTTTGAAGACGAGAGCTGATCTGATTTGCTGTGATGACACGATTTCTCAAGGCCAAGGTACGGATAAATCGATCCTGGGCTTGCGTTGTCGCCCTTGGTCGACCTGAGCGTGGTCTGTCCTGTACAGATTGTGTATCACGGTATCTGGACCATAGCCTGCTTATGACAGACTGAGAAACATTCATCGTCCGCGCCACAACCGCCTGTGTTGTGCCGATCTGTAGCATGCCAAGGGCACGTAACCTTTCATTTTGGGTAAGCCGACGCATATCAAAATTTGTTTTCTGGTCACTAAAACAATTAAACTGATGTTTCCACCCTGGAATTCAATGCAACAATAACTGTAACATTCAAAGTCAGAGTCGTGCAAATCTTGGGTTGGACCCCTATGATGATCCCAAGCATCACCTGCATTCCATGCGGTAGCTATTGGTGCGTTTGGGCGTCACCTGTAACTGGAAATGTTTCTTATGTTAGGTTCTATAGTGACTTTTTTCGTAGTCATTTACTTATTTTAGTATTATGCCCCCAAAATCAAATATCCCCTACTTTTTTTGAATAGTATATATCACCGTTACATGGTAATGGATGTTGAGTTCAAATTTCGTGAAAATCGGACCAAAATTGACAGACAAAATGGCCGCCGTTTGTCCGCGAATAGTGTGGAAATATGTTATATCAAGGTTGTGGACCCTATGGAGGTCACAATTTTGAACCAATATTGATGAAACTTGACATGTATGCTTATAACCCAAAGATCTTGGTTCCTTCCGATATTTGCGCCCATCGGATCGTAACTTCCTGAATTATGTCCCCTGATTGTCCGAAAAATCGCTTTTTTTTTAGCTTGTAGTTCCTCTGGGGGTCAAAATTATTATCCGATTTTAAAAAACCGTTTGATTATATCACCGTTACATGGTAATGAAGAATGAGTTTGAATTTCGTGAAAATCAAACCAAAATTGACGGACAAAATGGTCGCCGTTTGTACGCGAATAGTGTGAAAATATGTTATATCAAGGTTGTGGACCCTATAGAGGTCACAATTTTGAACCGATTTTGATGAAACTTGAAAAACATGTCAATAACCTAACGATCTTGGTTCCATTGCATATTTGCACATATCTGATCGTAACTTCCTGAATTATAGCCGCTGATTGTACGAAAATAGCCATTTTTTAGCTTGTGGTTCCTTTGGAGGTTACAATTATTAACGGATTTAAAATAACGTTTGATTATATCACTGTTTCACCGTAATGAAGGGTGAGTTTGAATTTCGTGGAAATCAGACCAAAACTGATGGACAAAATGGCTGCGGCTTGTACGCGAATACTATAAGAATATGGTATATCAAGGTTGTAGACCCTGCAGAGGTCACAATTTTCATCTGATTTTGACGAAACTTTAAAGGCATGTTTATAATCCAAAGATCTTGGTACCTTTCGAATTGTAACTTCCTGAATTATGGCCCATGATTGTACTAAAAATCGCCTTTCTAGCTTGTGGTCCCTCTGAAGGTCACAACCATTATCCCATTTTAAAAAAACGTTTGACTATATCACCGTTTCACTGTAATGAAGGTTGAGGTCGAATTTCGTAAAAATCGGACCAAAACTTCCAGACAAAATGGCTGCCACTAATACGCGAATAGTGTAAAAATATGATATATCAAGGTTGTGGACCCTGTAGATGTCACAATTTTAATCCGATTTTGATGAAATTTGAAATGTAAGTTTATAACCCAAAGATCGCGCACACTGGACCATAACTACCTGAATTATGGCCCCTGATTGTACGAAAAATCACGTTTTTTTCCTTGTGGACCCTATGGAGATCACAATTTTATTCCGAATTAAAAAAACGTTTGACTATATCCCTGTTACACATTAATGATGTTTGAGTGTGAATTTCTTGAAAATTGATAATTGAACAGCTAAATCCATAATATTAAATGTTTCGTATACTTAACGTTAGCATGGGGCAGAACTTTGTAAAAACCAAACAAATTCTAATGATTTCTGATAATTACTTAATATGTGACAACTCTTGTTGACTGCGCGGACGATTTAGCTGCTGTGTGGGCGTATGTTTCGTTGTCTGGCAACCTATTTTTTTATCTACCATCCAACCTCCCTAAAATCAGTAAATTGCTGACTTATAGCGATAAACATTTCAACCGGGCTAAATTTTCTGTTTTAATAGTTTAATTTGCACGGTACCTTTAATTATCAACCGATTATTACAAAACTTTTTTAAATAAGCCCCTACTGACCAGCTTAATCGTTTGCAATAAACGTTTGGCCCGAATTGAAAGTTCTGCAACATTCCGCCATCCAACCTCCCTAAAATTATCAAATTGCTGACTTATAGTGGGAAACATTACATCCGGACGAAATTTTCTGTTTTATCACTGTTTGCTACAGTACATTGGATTACCAACCGATTATTACAAAACTTTAAAAATAAACTCCCATTGACCAGCTTAATCGTTTGCAATAAACGTTTGGCCTGAATTGAAAGTTCTGCACTGAATTGTGCCACTTTAATAAACAAATTAGCCAAAAACTGACTGAGTAATATTTCAACAAGGCATCACCTTGTAGAGAACGTTTCGTTACCAACCGATTTTGATAAAACTTTCAAAATAAGCAACTAACGTCGCGATCAACATTTGACCTGATAGAAATTTCTAAGGTAGTACATAAAAAATCCAAGGAAATCTGACCTATATTTTATCGTTGGCAAAAAGTGGCACTGGACATCGACAATAGTCCGAAATGGTCGTAATTGAAACGTTTTTCGCACGTATAAAGCATATATAGAATGCAATTTACAAAGTGGCAATATTTGAACAACAGGTGTTTTACTATTAACCAAAATTTGAGATTGATGATTTTAAAGTGAAAATAACTGATTTTAGTAAATAACATTTAGCAGTAGAATTTATGTACGAGGTCCCTTGTCTACATTACGTCATCTCTTGATACCACTGAAAGCAAAGTGCTCCGACGCAACTATTTATAAAGAAGTCTCACTTTCCTCTTTCATGATAAAAATCAATGCAGGATATTATGATTTATTTTTTGGTAGTTATCTTAGGCATATGATTCCTTTTTTTTGTCCCATTCGGGTACCTGTTTTTTTTTATCCTTTTTTCCAACTCGTGTAGGTCCTTAATTTCTTCGAGGGGAGATAAATTAGAAAATTTCTAATGATATCGTTGAAGCTAGATCAACAAGATCTACTTACATTCCCAATTTCATGAAAATCGTACTAATATTCAATAAGTTGTCATGTTGGTTTTACTTCCGGGATAGGATGTCAATAACGTAATATTCGAATTTAAAAAAATCGGAAATAGATTTAAAGTTAAAAGAAATGGCACTAAAATCGACAATAGTCCAAAATGGTCATAATTGAAACGTTTTCAGAATTATTCACGTGAAAACAACTTTGTCGGCACGAAAAAATATCAAATGCGAAATTTGAAATTTTGAAATACCAAAAATTTGACAATGAGCCAGGCTATCCCCAAATGTATTAATTTCATAAATAGGAAACAAACTACAGTCTATTCTGTTTATTTACATGCCCGTTAATGTCGATTTTTCACTATTTCTCATATTCAATTCAAAATTGTGACTATCAATTGACTTAAATCAAAATTCTACTGAGAAGTTTTTATAGGCATTCCTTCAAGGATTCAGAAAATATAACTCCCGTGTCTGTAAATAAAATAGCAAAAAAGCCTTTTGGATTTTTCACATTTCAATATGGTGGCTCTTCCGGATTGAGCTACAAACTCTATTTTTTTGTGTACGAATCAGTAGTCTCGTAGCTAGTACCTAAAAAAAAATCAAGGTGAACTGACCTATATGGTTAGATTCTGTGAAATCCGATTTGCACGAAAAACACCCAAAAAAATAACAACTAGATCTGCTACTGTCCCATGCAGATATGAAAGCTTTCATATTCATCGTCACGTGGCATGGATTATATCAAGTATCTTAAAAGAACAATGCACAAGAAAAATAATTATCAAAATCGGTAAAAAAAAAATCGCAAAGTTACAAGTCTAAATATAGTGAGAAACATTGCACCCGGACAAAAAAATAATCTGAAAACTAAAGGGAAATAACTGAGACTTGAATAGCTGTAATCGGGCTACCAAAATTCGGGATATGTTATATAATTATGGTTGCCGTAATAGGAATGACTTCCCACTCCAAAGGTTTCAGAAAAAGGAACTGTTTGAATATTTACGTTAAATATATAAATTTGGAAAATAAAAGACAAAATTATCAAAATCGGTCAAACACTCACAAAGTTACAAGTCTGAATATTGTGTAGAAACATTGCACCCGGGCAAAAAAATAATCTGTAAACTAAAGGGAAATAACTGAAACTTGTATAGCTGTAATCGGGCTACCAAAATTCGGGATATGTTATATAATTATGGTTTCCAATATGTTTGGTTATAAGTAGGAAATAGTGACAACTTCTTGAGCATGTTTTAAACAAAGGCTCATAGACTGCAATATACAAGAAGGTCACTCTGCAATAAAAAAAAAACTGTTCAAAGCAAGATTTCTATGCAGAAATTAAATAATTGCTAGAACCAGCAAAATATTTATCGACTATAATAAATAAATAACATAGAGAAAATGAAATGAAATGAAATGGGGTTTAACGTCCTTCTGTTCTGCTCCTAAACTGGGCTAATGAAGACGGGTATACGCCATAAAGTGTATAATGAGGGAAATTTTACCTGGGCAGCAGCGTTACGGCCTACTCTTATATCGAATTCCAACTGACAGGGGATCTTTTACGTGCAAACCAATGTGTACGCGGGAACTCGGTTTTTCGTCCCCTCAGAACTAGACAGTTGTCCTTGCCAGGTCCCCCGCCCTGCATCACTGACAAGGAGAAACCACGTCGGAAAATCGGTATGAACTTTCTTGTCCAATGCAGGGATCGAACACCCAATCTCCTGGCTAGCAAACCTGCGTTTTACGCACTTAGCCACAACAACACAGAGTAGCTTTAAGCAGATTAGACTACAACCGAGAAATCGAAACCACGCCAGTTGACTCAATGACAGACGTTACGGTACATGCTAACCATTCAACCTCTCTAAAATCGGCAAATTGCTGAATTATAGCGAGAAACATTTCAACCAGGCGAAATTTTCTATTTTAACAGTTTAATTTGTACAGTACCTTTAAAGCTGAACTCCGATTACAAAACTACAGAAATAATTAAATAAAAAAAATTACTGACAAACATAATCGCCATACTTATTTTCAATTTGCAGAACAAGTATGGCGACTGTACGGTGTACGAAAACAGAGGCAGGCCACGCCCACATCCAGTATACACTTTGTCAACCACACTGTCAACATCCGGCTAGCAATATTTCAACTACCAATTACCTACTGACTGAGCGGTTTTTCTCCATAAGTTTACTGAAAATATTATTGCTACACAATTATTATGTCTGATCAGGTACATATTTTTTTTCTTATTTCTTGAAAGGTTTTGCACAACAGCGTAGAAACACCAAATAATTTTGAGTATTATAAAGTTCAGTATTATCGTTCCAAAACATATCCAAAGTAGCAATAAAAAAAACTGTTCTCTCCATCGAAGAAGTATGTCTTCACATCAAAATATTTTTCATCTTGTTGTTATTTATGACGATCAAGGGACATAAGTGGTTACGTCCCTTGAGAGAGAGAGAGAGAGAGAGAGAGAGAGAAATGGGATTTAACGTCCACTCGACACAAACCAGGTCATTTTGAGACTAACATATGGTTTCAATTTATTTCAATAATTCGCATGCGCGTAGGGGTCTTTAGCAGTGGAAGGAAACCGGAGTGCCCGGAGGAAACCCACGAGTTTGAGAAGGCGCCCCTATCTCCATGCCACATACGCTCACACCAGGGATCGAAACCACAGCCGCAAGCCAGAGGTGACCGGCCAGCTAGAGGTTGAAGCGCGGCACTCTAGACCACTAGGCCATCCCCCCCCCCCCATGTCCCTTGATGTTATGTCAACAACATAGATTTGTTGTTGTTTGGAGTAAGGCAGTTTTCTTTCATTTTTAGAGCAAAAGTACACCGGGTTATACTTATTTCGTCTAATTAGTAAAATAATATACTATTCAAAAAAAGTAGGGGATATTTGATTTTTAAGTGTTATTAAAGTCACCTAATGAAACTGATTAAGAAACAAATGACAAAATGAAATGAAGTTCACATTCATCGATTTATTCCAAATGATCGTTAGACTAAGTAAGGCACAGACTGACCATTATAAGGGTAAAATGATACCCGGGGTCAAACAGCAAAGTTACCACAGCATCACAACAAAGTCAGTAACGGGTAAATCCTCCCCTGTTTGCCAAACAAGCATTGATCCGACGTTGCATACTCCTAATGAGACGTCTAAGGTCATTTTGGTCCAGATTGTATCATTCCTGTTGCAACGCAGCAGCAAGTTCTTGGACATTGGCAGGACGTTGTTGACGTTGACGTAACCTCTGTCCAAGCATGTCCCAGACATGCTCGATGGGGGAGAGGTCGGGACTCAGTGCTGGCCAAGGTAATGTGGTGATGTTCTGTTGTTGGAGGTAACCTGTAACAATCCTGGCCCTGTGACATCTTGCGTTGTCATCCTGGAAGATGAAACGGCGGCCATGACGTCGTGCGAATGACACAACATGGACTGCCAAGATGTTGTCCCGGTAGTACTGGCCTGTAACACGCCCTGCAACAACATGTAAAGCCGTTCGTCCAGCAACAGTGATGCCTCCCCACACCATAACAGAACCACCCCCAAATCGATCATGTCTGATGACGTTAACGTCTTGGAAGCGCTCGATTCGACGACGCCACACCCTCCTACGTCTGTTCAAAAAATCAACAGTGAACCTTGACTCATCTGAAAACATCACATTGCTCCAGCGTCGATTATCCCAGTGTTGACGATCCCTACACCAACGACGTCTTGTCTGAATGTGATGATCTCTCAAACAAGGGATCACGCGAGGACGTCGGGCGCGAAGGTGACCCCTATGCAGTCGATTCCGAATCATCTGGCCACTCACTCTCACACCCGTGTCTGTTTGAAGACGAGCGCTGATCTGATTTGCTGTGATGACACGATTTCTCAAGGCCAAGGTACGGATAAATCGATCCTGGGCTTGAGTTGTCGCCCTTGGTCGACCTGAGCGTGGTCTGTCCTGTACAGATTGTGCATCACGGTATCTGGACCATAGCCTGCTTATGACAGACTGAGAAACATTCATCGTCCGCGCCACAACCGCCTGTGTTGTGCCGATCTGTAGCATGCCAAGGGCACGTAACCTTTCATTTTGGGTAAGCCGACGCATATCAAAATTTGTTTTCTGGTCACTAAAACAATTAAACTGATGTTTCCACCCTGGAATTCAATGCCACAATGACTGTAACATTCAAAGTCAGAGTCGTGCAAATCTTGGGTTGGACCCCCACGATGATCCCAAGCATCACCTGCATTCCATGCGGTAGCTATTGGTGCGTTTGGGCGTCACATGTAACTGGAAATGTTTCTTCTGTTAGGTTCTATAGTGACTTTTTTCGTAGTCATTTGCATATTTTAGTATTATGCTCCCAAAATCAAATATCCCCTACTTTTTTTGAATAGTATATGTTCGTGATCAAACATAATAATTGTGTAGCAATAATATTTTCAGTAAACTTATAGAGAAAAACTGCTCCGTCAGTCAATAAGCTCCCACTGACCAGCTTAATCATTTGCAATAAACGTTTGGCCTGAATTGAAAGTTCTGATTCATTCAGCCATCCAACACCACATAAATATCCAAATAGATGTTATGAGATGCTTTATGCGCACCATAATGTTGGAAGAGTAAATTGGGCTACCAAAATTAGGGATATGTTATATAATTATGGCTTCCATTATGTTTGGGCGTATCAGCAAGATGGAAAGATAGGTTGCCAGGCAACGAAACATACGCCCACAGCAGCTAAATCGTCCGGGCAGTCAACAAGGGTTGTCGCATATTTTTACTTTTTTTGGGAATGAAACATTTGTTATACACTAAAATCTGATTAAGAGTAACAACTCATTTTGTAATTATCTGAAAATCATTAGAATTTGTTTGCTTTTTATAAAGTTTTGCCCCACGCTAACAATTAGTATAGGAAACATTTAACATCATGGATTTAGCTGTTCAGTTATCAAAATTCATTGAAAATCAAAATACATGTTCGTTTCAACACCTTAAACTCTGTGTATCAATCTGAAGTCAATCGAATGATAAGTTTGGCATCTATAGCGTCAAAAGGTTTTTTGAAGTGATCAAGGGAGATAACTCTGGAAGTAATTATTTGAAATCGCTGAAAATCAGTAGGCTTTTTTGTCTCATGACCTTAAACAGTGTGTGTAAATTTAAAGTCAATCAGATATTAACTTTGGCCTCTAGAGCATCCACAGGATTTTTTGATGTGATCAAGGGCCATAACTCTGGCAATAATTATCAGAGATCGCTGAAAATCAATAGGCGTATTCGTCTCATGACCTTAAACACTGTGTATAAATTTTAAAGTCAATCAGATATTAACTTTGGCCTCTAGAGCATCCACAAGAATTTTTGAAGTGATCAAGGGACACAACTCTGGCACTAATTATCAGAAATCGCTGAAAATCAATAGGCTTCTTCGTCTCATGACCTTAAACACTGTGTATAAATTTGAAGTCAATCGGACATCATCTTTGTCCTCTAGATCATCCACAAGATTTTTTGAAGTGATCAAGGGCCATAACTCTGGCACTAATTATCGGAAATCCGTGAAAATCAATAGGCTTCTTCGTCTTATGACCTTAAACACTGTGTATAAATTTAAAGTCAATCAGATATTAACTTTAGCCTCTCGAGCATTCACAAGATTTTTCAAAGTGATCAAGAGTCATAACTCTGGCAGTAATTATCGGATATTGCTGAAAATCAATAGGCTTCTTCGTATCATGACCTTGAACACTGTGTATAAATTTAAAGTCAATCCAATATTAACTTTAGCCTCTAGAGCGTTCACAAGATTTTTCAAAGTGATCAAGGGTCATAACTCTGGCAGTAATTATCGGATATCGCTGAAAATCAATAGGCTTCTTCGTCTCATGACCTTAAACACTGTGTATAAATTTAAGGTCAATCGGATATTAACTTTAGCCTCTAGAGCGTTCACAAGATTTTTCAAAGTGATCAAGGGTCATAACTCTGGCAGTAATTATCGGATATTGCTGAAAATCAATAGGCTTCTTCGTCTCATGACCTTAAACACTGTGTATAAATTTAAGGTCAATCGGATATTAACTTTAGCCTCTAGAGCGTTCACAAGATTTTTCAAAGTGATCAAGGGTCATAACTCTGGCAGTAATTATCGGATATTGCTGAAAATCAATAGGCTTCTTCGTCTCATGACCTTAAACACTGTGTATAAATTTAAGGTCAATCGGATATTAACTTTAGCCTCTAGAGCGTTCACAAGATTTTTCAAAGTGATCAAGGGTCATAACTCTGGCAGTAATTATCGGATATTGCTGAAAATCAATAGGCTTCTTCGTCTCATGACCTTAAACACTGTGTATAAATTTAAAGTCAATCGGATATTAACCCTGGCCTCTAGTGCGTTCACAAGAAATTGTGGACGATGGACGGACGGACGGACGGACGGACCGACGGACCGACAGGCGGACGGACGGGGGCGACGGCAATATACGTCCACATTTCTATGTGGGCGTATAAAAAGTGACAACTTCTTAAGCATATTTTGAACAAAGGGTCATAGACTGCAATATACAAGAATGGCACTCTGCAATAAAAAAAAACTGTCCAAAACTAGATTTCTATGCAGAAATTATATCATTGCTAGAACCAGAAAAATATTTATCCATTATAATAAAGAAACAACATTGAGAAAATAAAATGAAATGAAATGGGGTTTGACGTCCTACTCCTAATCTGGGCTAATGAAGACGGGTATACGTCATACAGTGCAATGAGGTAGATTTTGCCCGGGCAGCAGCGCTACGCCCAACTCTTATATCGAATTCAAACTTTCAGGAGATATTTTACATGCACGCCAATGTGTAAACGGGAACTCGGTTTATCGTCCCATCAGAACAACTAGCCAGTTGTCCTTACCAGGCCATCCGCCCTGCATCACTGACGAGGGGAAACCCCGCCAGAAAATCTGGATGACCTTTCTTGGCCAATGCAGGGATTGAACACCCGACCCCAAGGTTAGCAAACCAGCGTCTTACCCACTTAGCCACAACAACACAGAGTAGATTTAAGCAGATTAAGACTAATAAGTCATTTCAGGACTAACACACGGTTGAATTTTTTTCAATAATTCGCTTGCGCATAGGGGTCTTTAGCCGTGAGAGGAATACGGAGGACACAGAGAAAACCCACGAGGTTGGACAGGCGACCATACTCCTTGTCACGTACAACCGAGAAATCGAAACCACGCCGGTTGACTCAATGACAGACGTTACGATACAGCGCGCACGTGCTAACCATTCAGCCATCCAATCTCCTTAAAATCGGCAAGTTGCTGACTTATAACGAGAAACATTTCAACCGGGCGAAATTTTCTGTTTTAATAGTTTAATTTGCACAGTATCTTTAATTATCAACCGATTATTAAGCCAGACGCAGACGGGCAACCTTTTCAAGCAACTTTCAGGCAACAGTGAAATCGCTGGTCGTTGAAAGAAAAAATCGCTTGTCTGCGCCAACGGGCAACAATAGTTGCCTGCTGTTGCTCCGAGTTGCTTCTCGTTGCCAAATATCAAACATGTTTGATATTCGACAACAGAAAATCGCTCGTCGCCGAGAAATTGTTCATCTGTTGCTTCAAAATTGCTCGTCTGCGGCTGTAGGCGACAACAGGCAACAAGCAACTGGTTAACTGTCCAATCAGCGAGCGCTCTACTGTCATGTGATACTTCAAGATGGCGGCGTCGGAACAGCTAACAACTGTTGTTGTATGTACGGCGCCATTTTGAATGATCACGTGATATCGGCATTCCGGATACATCCTGGAAAAAATTGCTTCTCGTTGCCAGTCAGAGCACACGGGAGACCTCGAGTTGCCAATTGCTCGGAGTTGCCAGTAGTTGCCTATTGCAGCAACAAGCGACGAAAAGTTGACCGTCTGCGCTAAGCTTTACAAAACTTTAAAAAAAATAAGCCCCTACTGACCAGCTTAATTGTTTGCAATAATGGTTTGGCCTGAATTGAAAGTTCTGCAACATTCCGCCATCCAACCTCCCTAAAATTATCAAATTGCTGACTTATAGTGAGAAACATTACAACCGGGCGAAATTTTCTGTTTTATCACTGTTTGTTACAGTACATTGGATTACCAACCGATTATTACAAAACTTTAAAAACAAGCTCCCATTGACCAGCTTAATCGTTTGCAATAAACGTGTGGCCTGAATTGAAAGTTCTGCACTGAATTGTGCCACTTTAATAAACAAATTAGCCAAAAACTGACTGAGTAATATTTCAACAAGGCATCACCTTGTAGAGAACATTTCGTTACCAACTGATTTTGATAAAACATTTGACCTGATAGAAATTTCTAAGGTAGTACATAAAAAATCCAAGGAAATCTGACCTTTATTTTATCGATGGCAAAAAATGGCACTGGACATTGACAATAGTCCGAAATTGTCGTAATTGACGAAAAGTTGACCGTCTGCGCTAAGCTTTACAAAACTTTAAAAAAAATAAGCCCCTACTGACCAGCTTAATTGTTTGCAATAATGGTTTGGCCTGAATTGAAAGTTCTGCAACATTCCGCCATCCAACCTCCCTAAAATTATCAAATTGCTGACTTATAGTGAGAAACATTACAACCGGGCGAAATTTTCTGTTTTATCACTGTTTGTTACAGTACATTGGATTACCAACCGATTATTACAAAACTTTAAAAACAAGCTCCCATTGACCAGCTTAATCGTTTGCAATAAACGTGTGGCCTGAATTGAAAGTTCTGCACTGAATTGTGCCACTTTAATAAACAAATTAGCCAAAAACTGACTGAGTAATATTTCAACAAGGCATCACCTTGTAGAGAACATTTCGTTACCAACTGATTTTGATAAAACATTTGACCTGATAGAAATTTCTAAGGTAGTACATAAAAAATCCAAGGAAATCTGACCTTTATTTTATCGATGGCAAAAAATGGCACTGGACATTGACAATAGTCCGAAATTGTCGTAATTGAAACGTTTTTCCTACATATAAAGCATATAGAAGGCAATTTTCAAAGTGGCAATATTTGAACAACAAGTGTTTTACTATTAACCAGAATTTGAGATTGATGATTTTAAAGTGAAAATAACTAGTAAATAACATTTAGCCGCAGAATTCATGTGTGAGGTCCCTTGTCTACATGACGTCATCTCTTGATACCATTGAAAACAAAGTGCTCTCACACGGCTATTTATAAAGAAGTCTCGCTTTCCTCTTTCATGATAAAAATCAACGCAGGATATTATGATTTATTTTTGGGTAGTTATCTTAAGCATATGATTCCTTTTTTTTGTCCCATTTGGGAACCTGTTTTTTTAATCCTTTTTTCAAACTCGTGTAGGTCCTCAATTTCTTCAAGGGGTGATAAATTAGAAAATTTCTAATGATATCATTGAAGCTAGATCAACAAGATCTACCTACATTCCCAATTTCATGAAAATCGTACTAATATTCAATAAGTTGTCATATTGGTTTTACTTCCAGGATAGGATGTCAATAACGTAATATTCGAATTTAAAAAAATCGGAAATAGCAGATTTAAAGTTTAAAAAAATGGCACTAGAATAGACAAAAGTCCGAAATGGTCATAATTGAAACGTTTTACATACGTATAAGAGAGAGAGAGAGAAATGGGGTTTAACGTCCACTCAACACAAACTAGGTCATTTCGGGACTAACATATGGTTTTAATTTTATTTCAATAATTCGCATGCGCGTAGGGGTCTTTAGCAGTGGGAGGAAACCGGAGTGACCGGAGGAAACCCACGAGGTTGAGAAGGCGCCCCTATCTCCATGCCACATACGCTCACACCTGGGCTCGAAACCACAGCCGCAAGCCAGAGGTGACCGGCCAGCTAGATGTCGAAGCGTGGCACTCTAGACCACTAGGCCATCCCAACCCCCCCCCATACGTATAAAGCATATAATAGAATGCAATTTTGAAAGTGGCAATATTTGAACAACGGGTGTTTTACTGTTAACCAAAATATGCGATTGATGCTTCAAAGTGAAAATAACTTATTTTAGTAAATAACATTTAGCCGTAGAATTTCTGTGCGAGGTACATTGTCTACATGACGTCATTTCTTGATACCATTGAAAACAAAGTGCTCGGACGCGGCTATTTATAAGGAATTCTTTGCTTTCCGGAATTGTAACAAAAAACCGACGCCGGTTATTATCGTTTAGTTTTTGGTAGTTTTCTTAGACATATGATTCCTTTTTCTGTCCGATTGGGGAAACTGTTTTTTGTAATCCTTTTTTCCAACTCGTGTAGGTCCTCAATTTCTGCAAAGGGAGATAAATTAGAAAATTTCTAATGATATCGTTGAAGCTACATGTAGATCAACAAGATCTACTTACATTCCCAATTTCATGAAAATCAAACTAATGTTCAAGAAGTTGTCATGTTGGTTTTACTTCCAGGATAGGATGTCAATAATTTAATATTTGAATTTAAAAAATCAGAGATAGCAGATTTAAAATAAATGTTATAAGGTATTCAAAGAAAAATATTAAGTGAAATAGATCACAAAATCACAAAGTTACAGCTGACAAGGCCAATTTTTCATCAGTTAATTTCGGTGATTTTGGATTCGCAAAACGTTTTGAAAATAATTGATTCCAAGGCCACCACCCATTCTTGGAAGGAGGCTAACCAGAAATATATTGATTTCCCAAACTTGAGACGAAATCGCGAAACTGCGATCTATTTGATTACTTTCAAGCTGTTAATCGGAATTATTCACGCGAAAACAACTTTGTCGGCAAGAAAAAACATCAAAGGCGAAATTTGAAATTTTCAAACAGCAAAAATTCGACAATGAGCCAGGCAATGTATTAATTTCATAAATAGGTAACGAATTCAACAAACTACGGTCTATTCTGTTTCGAATTCGTAAAACGTTTTGAAAATATTGGGGGGGGGGGGGGTCAAAGTTTCAGAAACATCCTATGGTTAGATTCTGTGAAATCCGATTTGCAGGAAAAACAAACACAAAAAAAATAACAATAATAATCTTAACAGAAACAATAAGCTTTCATATGAAATATGAAAGAATAATAATCTTAACAGAAACAATAAGCTTTCATATGAAATATGAAAGCTTAATAATAATCTTAACAAAAACAATAAGCTTTCATATGAAATATGAAAGTTTAATAATAAGAATAATCCGAACAAAAACAATAGTGTTTCACACAAGCTACGCAGTGTGAAACCCTAATTAATATACAAAACAAGCAACACTTCTGGAATAAAGCTTTTATTTCATATCAAAACACTCACATGTCAAGTCATTGCTATCTGAGAAATAAACTCACAAGGATACATTATGTAAGATTTAGATAAAGAGGTAGCCATACTTGCTATAACAGTTCGAAAATAGATAATGTAAAATGAATAATTTGAAAATTTCATTTGAAGGTTTGACAAGATGTGTGCAATAATTTCAACCACCATACTAGTTGTTCGAAGCTAAGTCTTCCTGCTCCATTTTCAGCTTAAGTCAAAATATGGCTGAACTGTTCTAATCTATTTAATATCTGAGAAATCCGATGACACCAAGGGTTGATTATGGCCTGGATAAGCTAATTAATGTCTTATTAATAATTTAGAAAACATTTCAGGCCTAAAGAAAGACCTGTAATATTGAAACAGTGATATTGAAAGGAGACAGAGAGAAAGAAAAATGGGTTTAACTTCCACTCAATACAAACATAGGTCATTTCGGGACTAACATATATGGTTTAATTTTATTTCCATAATTGGTTTGGGAGGAATGATATCAAAAACACAGACTGCTAGTCTTGTGTATACATTTACATCTCCTTAATATGATGTTAAACATATGCATTATGAAAGACCTAAGTCTGCCAATTACAAGTCTATCTTTAGGCCTGAAATGTTATCTTATTATAAATTAGACATTAATTAAATTATCCAGACCAAAATAAACTCTCGATGTCTAGGCTAGCCTTTGATGTTGGCTGGATTACATTCCTATATGCAGCTTAACAGCCATTGATAATTAAATTTAAAACACAGATAATTGAGACTATGCTGTTTATATTAATGATTTTAGTGATGATGACCGAGGCTAGGCAAAAATTTCACACGCTTCGTTCTTGGCTCATAGTGGATCAATCTGACTGAAATTTTCAGCAAATTGACTTTAAACTATGTAGTTTTTAACTATTATAGTGAGAACTGCCAACTCTTTATCTTATCTCCCATAATGTATCTTTAAACAGACTTCTTTAGGAATGGCTTTTTGACATTGTTTTAACCATCAGAGGGTAAAATTTGAAAAAAAAAAAATAAAATAATGGTCTAGTAGAATATGCTGGGCAGATAAGGCCGATTACAAACTAGAGCTGGGCGATATCCCTAGAAACAGATATTGCGATATTTTTGAAAATATCGCGATATTTTATAAAAGGTCAATACTTTTTAAATGTAAATAACCATGCATAAAAAGTTGGAAATAACCCCCAATATTGTTATTTCTAGTCAATATCATTTTTAGCATGCAGTACCAAATTTACAAAACATTAATTCGAGCTGGTTCAAACCAAGATCTATAGCCATGAAGACTAACTAAAGTTGTTGTTTATTACAATTTTAATATTCAAAATATTGATTATAATATTTTATTTAAATCAAAAATATTTCGAATGAAGGAGGAGACATAAAAAAAAGTTTGTTTTTTCAGCCGTGCTATTGTATAGCTATGCTACGAGTGAATGCGGTTCATTTAAACTTGTAAACTCGTTTTTACTCATTCACGAGTATACCTTTTTGAAAATACAAGGATACTAAATTAAACTATAATGTACTATGTCAAAAAGTGTCCATTGATTTAGTCAAATATTTTTCCCGGATCACGGCCGCTATGACACTGTCCGACGTTGAATGACAATCACTATCAGTCTCAAACTGATCCCGCAGTGAATATTCGCTTGGCCGCTACAAGCATGACATCGACGAGACTTAATGAGTTCGGCATATTAACTTTTTTACTCAGACAAATTAAATTCTCATCATTTTTTTGAAGTATAAGAAAAATAAATAAAGGTGTTTGAAGTATTGTGTAAATGGGTATTAAAATGAGTAAAATGCATCATTTTGCTCGAAGCAGTTAAGTGTTATGCAAACAATGCACGAGCCGTTGAGCCAATGACTGACGCCACGTGAAATCAATGCACATGTTGTGGACAGTCATCTGTGACAGAGTTAATTCAGAAGTAATTCTCTGTGAAACAGATTGTATCAGTCTACCGGAACTCTGAATGTAATTGGCATTATTTATATTTCCGCTTTATTAAAATTTAATCCAATCCTAAAATCAATGATTACTTTCGAAAATCAAAGTATCAGTCTTCACAATTCGTTAAGATGTATAGAAATTGAACTGAGAGAGAGAGAGAAATGGGGTTTAACGTCCACTCGACACAAACTAGGTCATTTTGGGACTAACATATGGTTTCAATTTTATTTCAACAATTCGCTTGCGCGTAGGGGTCTTTGGCAGTGGGAGGAAACCGGAGTGCCCGGAGGAAACCCACGAGGTTGAGAAGGCGCCCCTATCTCCATGCCACATACGCTCACACCAGGGATCGAAACCACAGCCGCAAGCCAGAGGTGACCGGCCAGCTAGAGGTCGAAGCGTGACACTCTAGACCACTAGGCCATCTCAACCCCCCAGAAATTGAACTGCAACAGGGATAATTCTAACGGGTTGAAAGGTGAGCGAGAAGTCAGGTGATCGACGTAAACAAAGCTCCTTGTCAGCATTTGCAATTTTATGGAATGAATAGACCTACTCGTGAGTTTACAGCAGTATTTTTTAACATCTAGCAATAAAATATTGTAAATAACATAAAAAAGAAAACATTTTGTTCAATATTTATGTTAAATATCATCTACAAAATCAAAACTGCGATATTAGTGGTATGTTCGGTTTTTCGATATTTTTCTGAAGACAGTATTTTTCACGGTTTTTATTTCTGTGACGGTTTTATATCGAAATACCGAAATATCGCCCAGCTCTATTACCAACTAATTTATTGTGAGTGGCCTTTTTGTATTTTTATGTTCAATTACTCCATATTCCTAGGTAAAGTATAGTCTAATGATTACCGTACCTAAAAAAAAATTAGTTATATTAATGTAGGCCTATTACCGGTACTATATTCTGTGAAACCAGTACAATTTAAATATTTAATAATGAGACCTTGGTTAAGCATTTATTCCATGGATTTTAAATCTCGTATTTTCCAGGCACCTATTAAATATCGTAATCTTATTAATAGAATGTCTAGTCCCATTTCTATCCAACTCAATACAGGCACCATCTTTGATCCTTCAATTTCTTCCCATTTTACAGCTACTTCACTGATTGGCACTTTAAAAATCTGAGCCAGATATAGTAAATCAACATCAAATGCCCATCGATTAACGTGTAAATTAGAAAATAGAACATCAGCCGCATGTCTTGATAAAAGCTTGAAGCCACATTGAGTGTCCCTAACCCCACGAACACATAAAAAAGAGACGAGGAAATGAAAACCATGCATTAGGAATGTACGAAAAATTGATCGATGTGCAATAGACTCTTCTTCTAAATGTGCTCTTGACCCACAAACAACTGCCAGACCATTTTCACAAATTTTTTCCAATTCTTCTTCTAATTTTTCTACATCTGAAAATTTACTTGCCCCATCTGCATCTGCGAATAAAAGTATTTTACCCCGTCCAACCAACATGCCCTGACGAACTGCTCCCCCTTTTCCACGATTTTTATGAAGTGTCAGAACACGAACTTTGTCAATTCCATATTTTTGTGAATACTTTAAGCCAACCTTAGATGTTGCGTCTTTGCTACCATCGTCAACGATAACTATTTCATAGCTAAAATTTGAGATTTTCTTTCTATTTTCAAGATATTCTAAAGCTTCATCTAACATAATTGGCAGTCTCTTCTCTTCATTATAAGCTGGAACGACAATTGTGAGGTCCAATGATGATTCATCTTTTAAACTTGGAAATTTGGTAGATACCTCCTGGTCTGGGGAGTGATAAAAAGTTTTCTCTGTGCTGTGAAACGATAGACTGGGATATCGTTCAGAGTTAAAATAAATGAAAACAATGGCACCCACAACAACAGTAAGTGCTAACGCAACTAAATAAAGCATTAATTCACATAAACAACAGAGTGCCATATTGTTTAGTTGTTTCACAGAAAATTAACCGGTAGTCGATTCGTGTTTATAACTGGTTGGTCGATTGCAAGGTGGACAAACTATTAACTATTGCAGCAGATTTTTTCGTCTTGATTGTCATGCCACAGAGAGTCAGACTGGCGCTATTGCACTTTCGCACCTCTACCAGTTCCCGTGGTCGTAGCGACTTGAAACTTTCAGGGGATGTTCAGGAGGACTAGTGATGACCCCACAACAAATTTCAGCCGAATCAATCAATAACTTGTCATTTTACCGACCTTTTACGTTCAGCTTCCCAGACACTCGGCAAACCTCGTAAGATTTCGGACAATCTAACCTCGGCTGTACGATGAATTCCGCCATATTGGAACTACTTTAAAGGTCCCGGATGAAACATGGCTGCGCCCATTCCAAACACAAGTTGGCGACCTATTTGGCTAGCGACCTATTCGATCGATCCAGCTGTAAGATATTGACGAAATTACACTCTATTCTGAGCTGAAGGAATGGATAAAAAATAATACCTTCATTTGATTGACATAACGTTGGATTTTATTGGTTGATAAATAGAGACTGTTGTCTTTACTCTAAACAGGTTTCCAACGAACAGGTTGCAGCTCGATCGGTCGAATAGGTCGCTAGCCGAATAGGTTCCCAATTTGTGTAATAGCGTCAAGTTTTCCTGTTAAAGTAAACCGGTAGCCGCATCGCAAATGTATGGGCGTAGGTACATATCACTTACTGTCATACATCCGAGACTAGATGTAGTTTACGGAATCTGTCGAGATTAGCCGAGTGCTTCCCAGATAGTCTTATCCGGTCGACGCCATTTTCTTTGTTTAACATTTTAGGTTTAGGTCTAAGGGAAGTAACTCCTGTATAACATATTAGGAATAAGACAGGTAATTCTCTACAGTTTTACTTTAGCGGAAAATCGATGATATTTCTTGGCCTATAACATTTTTCCAGTAACATTCCTATGATCTTTGAAAAGTTTGAGTTCAGTTTACTGTAACATGACCTTGACCCACGGCTTTGACATAATTACCTTTTTTGAAGGTCATCGTCTCTGCTTTCACCTCGAATAATGAACTTGATAATACAGCGAGAAATTTGGTCATGGCAAGCATAAACGGAAAGGCCCCGAGATCGACGGGAAGTTTGGACTCAAGGTCAAAGTCAAGGTCACGGTTCGTTAGCCTTGACTAATGCAAGTCACCACGACCGTCTACATTGACCACGCCCATTGACTTCCTTTTCGTCACGGACCCTCTGCGTTTGACCGTTTTCTGATTGAGCAGCGTGTGACAGGACCAAGGTCAAGGTCGGTTGTTCAAGCTAAAATTGTGGCCTTTGAAAATGGTTACTGGATGAAGGTCGTAAGTCAAGGTCAAATGTCCAAAAACTGAGTTTGAAAAGTCTGAGTTCAGTTTTCTGTAACATGACCTTGACCCACGGCTTTGACCCAGTTACCTTTTTTGAAGGACGTTGTCTCTGCTTTCACCTCGAACATTGACTTTGATAATACAGCGAGAAATAGGGTCATGGCAAGCATAAACGCAAAGGCCCCGAGAACGATGGGGAGTTTGGACTCAAGGTCAAAGTCAAGGTCACGGATGGTTAGCCTTGACTAGTGTAGGTCACCACGACCATCTACATTGAACACGCCCATTGACTTCCTTTTCGTCACGGACCCTCGGCATTTGACAGTTTTCTGACCAAGCAGTGTGTGATAGGACCAAGGTCAAGGTCGGTGATCCAAGTCCAGATTGTGGCCTTTGAAAATGGTTACTGGATGAAGGTCGTAAGTCAAGGTCAAGTGTCCTAAAACTGAGTTTGAAAAGTCTGAGTTCAGTTTTCTGTAACATGACCTTGACCAGTTACCTTTTTTGAGGGACGTTGTCTCTGCTTTCACCTCGAACATTGACTTTAATAATACAGCGAGAAATAGGGTCATGGCAAGCATAAACGCAAAGGCTCCATGAACTATGGGAAATTTGTACTCAAGGTCAAAGACAAGGTCACGGTTGGTTAGCCTTGACTAGTGCAGGTCACCACGACCGTCTACATTGACCACGCCCATTGACTTCCTTTTCGTCACGGACCTTCGGCATTTGACAGTTTTCTGACCAAGCAGTGTATGACAGGACCATGGTCAAGGTCGGTAGTCCAAGTCCAGATTGTGAACTACAAAATATAGTATTGGATGAAGGTCGTGCCCCAAGGCCAAGTGTCCAAAAACTGACTTTGAAAAGTTTCAGTTCAGTTTTCTGTACTATGACCTTGACCCACGACTTTGACCCTGTTACCTTTTTTGAACGACATCGTCTCTTCGTTCACCTCGAACATTGAATTTGATGATATATAGCAAGAAGTATGGAGACAGCAAGCATAAACGCAAAGGCCCCGAGCTCGATGGAAAATTTAAAGTCAGGGTCAGCATCAAGGTCACAACGTTATTCACACGTAAACGACAATCCAAATGGTCAACGCCAAATAGTCATTTACAGAAAACTGTGGCTTAGCGCAAAAATTAAAATATACCAAAATTATTATTATTATTATGAACTGCATCGTTAGGCGTGTAGCGCTGAGTGCATAGGCGTAGGAGCCGGGGGGGGCGCATTTGCCCCCCCAGAAATTTATTTTCGGGCAATGAAAAATTCGACGACCTTTTTTTTCTATTAATGTTTAGAGAAAAAATATAACTAACTTATTTCTATGAGATCCACAATGCCCGAAAAGTATTTTCTCGTCTTTTTCTTGTCCACTGCATGCCCGAAAATATGCCCGAAGCTCTCTTATGATAGGTATGCCCGAAAAAACGGTATTGCCCGAAATGAAAAATTCGACGACCTTTTTTTTCTATTAATGTTTAGAGAAAAAATATAACTAACTTATTTCTATGAGATCCAAAATGCCCGAAAAGTATTTTCTCGACTTTTTCTTGTCCACTGCATGCCCGAAAATATGCCCGAAGCTCTCTTATGATAGGTATGCCCGAAAAAACGGTATTGCCCGAAAAACGGGCATCGGGCCGGAAAACGGCAGAGGAAACGATCCAAATGGAAAACTGCTAGGAAACAGCCAGTTTCGGACGTCATGTTTGCTGGACGTCATGGCCGCGCCTCTCACTTTTTCTAAAAAGACTATTGGACTACTTGAGAAACTGTACGAAATTGTGAACATTCTGCCGTATGGACGTGCCTCTCATATTTCTAAAATGTACGAGTCCTGATTTGTACGATCAATTTAATGAGACGATGATCTCTTAGTATCAAAATATTGTTTAATTTTTTAGAATTATATTGATTTATATTATATTATATTGATTATATATAATCAATATAATATACTATATATTGATCATATTGATTTCGATATATATATACTATATTAATTATATTATATTGATTTCGGGCAATTTTCTCTTATGCCCCCCTGAATTACTTTGAGCTCCTACGCCCATGGCTGAGTGTCGGGGTCCGTCTGAGTGTCTTGTTATTCGAGTCTAAATAGTCAACAAAGAAAATGGCGTCGAACGGATAAGATTATCTGTGAAGCAGAACGTAAAAGGTCGGTAAAATGAAAAGTTATTGATCGATTCGGTTGAAATTTGATGTGAGGTCATCGCTAGTCCCCCTTGACATCCCCTGATAATTTCAAGTCTCTACGACCACGGGAACTGGTAGAGATGCGAAAGTGCAATTTTTTCCGCCGACCGTAATGAAACTACCGCCGACCATGGCGTAATACCGTCGACCAAATGTCTTATCTAACGATATTATTTTTTTTAGAAGAGCATAACAAAAATGATATTCATTTCGAATATATTTAATAATATCCTTATTAAAAGAATAATTGATATGGTTTATAATATCCTTTGTAAAATTCTATATTTAATATATTAAAGTATTTGATCCTCGGTAAAAAAAAACGATGGTCGGTGGTTGTTATACGTAAAAATATTTGGGTGGCGGTAATTAGTCGAAGGTATTTGGTCGGCGGTAATGGCGGAAAAAAAATATTTGGTCGGCGGCATATAATATTTGGTCGGCGGTAAATAATATTTGGTCGGCGGTAATCACTCGATGGTCGGTGGTAAAAAGTATTGGTCGGCGGTAGTCGGCGGTGGTCGGCGGTAAAAAGTAATATTTGGTCGGCGGTAATCACTCGATGGTCGGCGGTAAAAAGTATTGGTCGGCGGTAGTCGGCGGTGGTCGGCGGTAAAAAGTACCACCGATTGGTTGACCCAAAACATTAGCTTCACTCGGTAAATCTCGGCAGATTCCGTAAACTACATCTAGCCTCGGCTGTATGACAGTAAGTTATATGTACCTACGCCCATACATTTGCGATGCGGCTACCGGTTTACTTTAACAGGAAAACTTGACGCTATTATACAAATTGGGAACCTATTCGGCTAGCGACGTATTCGACCGATCGAACTGCAACCTGTTCGTTGGAAACCTATTTAGATTAAAGACAACAGTCGCCTTAACTCATCTATTTATCAACCAATAAAATGCAACGTTATGTCTATCAAATGAAAGTAATATTATTTTTTATCCATTCCTTTAGCTCAGAATAGAAGTGTAGTTTTGTATTTATTTTACAGCTGGATCGGTCGAATAGGTCGCTAGCCAAATAGGTCGCCAACTTGTGTTCGGAATGGGCGCAGCCATGTTTCATCCGGGACCTTTAAAGTAGTTCCAATATGGCGGAATTCATCATACAGCCGAGTTTAGATTGTCCGAAATATTCCGAGGTTTGCCGAGTGACATTAGCTTCACTCGGCTAATCTCGACAGATTCCGTAAACAACATCTAGTCTCGGATGTATGACAGTAAGTGATATGTATCTACGCCCATACATTTGCGATGCGGCTACCGGTTTACTTTAACAGGAAAACTTGACGCTTTTACACAAATTGGGAACCTATTCGGCTAGCGACCTATTCGACCGATCGAGCTGCAACCTGTTCGTTGGAATCCTATTTAGAGTAAAGACAACAGTCTCTATTTATCAACCAATAAAATCCAACGTTATGTCTATCAAATGAAAGTAGAATATATTATTTTTTATCCATTCCTTTAGCTCAGAATAGAAGTATAATTTCGTCATTATCTTACAGCTGGATCGGTCGAATAGGTCGCTAGCCAAATAGGTCGCCAACTTGTGTTTGGAATGGGCGCAGCCATGTTTCATCCGGGACCTTTAAAGTAGTTCCAATATGGCGGAATTCGTCGTACAGCCGAGTTTAGATTGTCCGAAATCTTACGAGGTTTGCCGAGTGACATTAGCATGTAGCAAGGACACTCGGCAAATCTCGGCAGATTTCGTAAACTACATCTAGCCTCGGCTGTATGACAGTAAGTGATATGTACCTACGCCCATACATTTGCGATGCGGCTACCGGTTTACTTTAACAGGAAAACTTGAATCTATTACACAAATTGGGAACCTATTCGGCTAGCGACCTATTCGATCGATCGAGCTGCAACCTGTTCGTTGGAAACCTATTTAGAATAAAGACAACAGTCGCCTTAACTCATCTATTTATCAACCAATAAAATCCAACGTTATGTCTATCAAATGAAAGTAGAATATATTATTTTTTATCCATTCCTTTAGCTCAGAATAGAAGTGTAATTTTGTCATTATCTTTCAGATGGATCGGTCGAATAGGTCGCTAGCCAAAAAGGTCGCCAACTTGTGTTCGGTATGGGCGCAGCCATGTTTCATCCGGGACCTTTAAAGTAGTTCCAATATGGCGGAATTCATCATACGGCCGAGTTTAGATTGCCCGAAATCTTCCGAGGTTTGCCCTAGCATAGAATGGAGGGGGCATGACGTCAGAATCTTGAAGCATGTCACGTTAGCTGGCCGCCATCTTGGTTGACCCAAAACAAAGGGGCAGTGTGAAGTTAGCTCGATTTTCGTTTTTCGTTTTTCAATATTGGTGAATATCGAAAAACGAGCTACTCGTTTTTCGATATTGGCGAATAACGAAAAACAACTAGCTCGTTATTCGATATTGGCGAATGTTGAAAAACGAGCTACATGTTTTTCGACATTCAAACTTGAATCTCAAAAAAGTACATTTGATGGATGTGTAGCTAAAGAAAGTCTCCAAAACACATCTGATTAAATCGGTGATCTAAAATGAAATAGATATCAAGAATGTGGATGCCTGAGCAGTAGATACACATAAAAAATGCCCTTTCTCCTTGTTTTTTGATATTGGCGAATCTCGAAAAACGAGTAGCTCGTTTTTCGATATTCAAACTTGAATCTCAAAAAAGCAGACTTGATGGATGTATTACTACAGAATGTCTCCAAAACACATTTTATTATTAAATACGTTGTCTAAAACGAACTAAAGATGTCATTAATGAGGGTGTCTGAGCAGTGGATTCACATAAAAACTGTTCTTTCTCGTTGTATTGTGATATTGGCGAATCTCGAAAAACAAGCTACTCGTTTTTCGATATTCAAATTTGAATATCAAAAAAGCAGATTTGATGGATGTATATCTACAGAATTTCTCCAAAACACATTTTTTTAAATCAGTGATTTAAAACGTACTGAAAATATCATAATTGAGTATGCCCGAGCAGTGGATTCACGAAAAACTGCTCTTTCTCAATATATTTTTTGATATTCGACATTAAAACTTGAATGTCAAAAAAATAGATTTGATGGATGTCTCTAAAACACATTTTATTAAATAAATGATCTAAAACAAACTAAAAATATCATAAATGAGGATGCCTGAGCAGTGGATTGACGTAAAAAACTCTCTTTCTCCTTGTTTTTTGATATTGGCGAGGCTCGAAACTCGTTTTTCGACATTCAAACTTGAATCTCCAAAAAATCAGATTTGATGGATGTATATCTACAGAATGTCTCCAAGACACATTTGATTAAATTATTGATCTAAAACGAACTAAAAATATCATAATTGAGGATGCCTGAGCAGTGGATTCACATAAAAACTGTTCTTTCTCGTTGTTTTTTGATATTGGCGAATCTCGAAAAATGCTCGGGCATCCTCAATTATGATATCTTTAGTTCGTTTTAGATCAATAATTTAATCAAATGTGTCTTGGAGACATTCTGTAGATATACATCCATCAAATCTGATTTTTTGAGATTCAGATTTGAATATCGAAAAACGAGTAGTTCATTTTTCGAGATTCGCCAATATCAAAAAACAAGGAGAAAGAGCAATTTTTATGTGAATCCACTGATCAGACATCCTCATTTATGATACTTTTAGTTCGTTTTAGATCATTGATTTAATAAAATGTGTTTTGGAGACATTCTGAAGATATACACCAATATCAAAAAATAAGGAGACATTCTGAAGATATACATCCATCAAATCTGCTTTTTTGATATTCAAGTTTGAATATCGAAAAACGAGTGGCTCGTTTTTCGAGATTCGCCAATATCAAAAAAAAAAAAACGAGAAAGAACAGTTTTTATGTGAATCCACTGCTCAGGCATCCTCAATTATGATATTTTTATTTCGGTTTAGAAAACGTATTTAATAAAATTTTAATGTGTTTTGGAGACATTCTGAAGATATACATCCATCAAATCTGCTTTTTTGATATTCAAGTTTGAATGTCGAAAAACGAGTAGCTCGTTTTTCGAGATTCGCCAATATCAAAAAACAAGGAGAAAGAGCAGTTTTTATATGAATCCACCGCTCGGGCATCCCCAATTATGATGTATTTAGTTCGTTTTAGATCACTCATTTAATAAAATATGTCATGGAGACATTCTGTATATAAACATCCATCAAATCTGCTTTTTTGATATTCAAGTTTGAATATCGAAAAACGAGTAGCTCGTTTTTCGAGATTCGCCAATATGAAAAAACAAGGAGAAAGAGCAGTTTTCACTGCGCTGGCATCCCCAATTATGATGTATTTAGTTCGTTTTAGATCACTCATTTAATAAAATGTGTCATGGAGACATTCTGAAGATAAACATCCATCAAATCTGCTTTTTTAATATTCAAGTTTGAATATCGAATAACGAGTAGCTCGTTTTTCGAGATTCGCCAATATCAAAAAACAAGGAGAAAGAGCAGTTTTTATATGAATCCACTGCTCGGGCATCCCCAATTATGATGTATTTAGTTCGTTTTAGATCACTCATTTAATAAAATGTGTCATGGAGACATTCTGTATATAAACATCCATCAAATCTGCTTTTTTGATATTCAAGTTTGAATATCGAAAAACGAGTAGCTCGTTTTTCGAGATTCGCCAATATCAAAAAACAAGGAGAAAGAGCACTTTTATGTGAATCCACTGCTCGGGCATCCCCAATTATGATGTCTTTAGTTCGTTTAATATCAATGATTTAATAAAATGTGCTTTGGAGACATTCTGTAGATATACATCCATCAAATTTTCTTTTTTGAGATTCAAGTTTGAATATCGAATAACGAGTAGCTCGTTTTTCGAGATTCGCCAATATCAAAAAACAAGGAGGAAGAGCAGTTTTTATGTGAATCCACTGCGCTGGCATCCCCAATTATGATGTATTTAGTTCGTTTTAGATCACTCATTTAATAAAATGTGTCATGGAGACATTCTGTATATAAACATCCATCAAATCTGCTTTTTTGATATTCAAGTTTGAATATCGAAAAACGAGTAGCTCGTTTTTCGAGATTCGCCAATATCAAAAAACAAGGAGAAAGAGCACTTTTATGTGAATCCACTGCTCGGGCATCCCCAATTATGATGTCTTTAGTTCGTTTAATATCAATGATTTAATAAAATTTTCTTTGGAGACATTCTGTAAATATACATCCATCAAATCTTCTTTTTTGAGATTCAAGTTTGAATATCGAAAAACGAGTAGCTCGTTTTTCGAAATTCACCAATATCTAAAAACAAGGAGAAAGAGCACTTTTATGTGAATCCACTGCTCGGGCATCCCCAATTATGATGTCTTTAGTTCGTTTAATATCAATGATTTAATAAAATGTGCTTTGGAGACATTCTGTAGATATACATCCATCAAATTTTCTTTTTTGAGATTCAAGTTTGAATATCGAATAACGAGTAGCTCGTTTTTCGAGATTCGCCAATATCAAAAAACAAGGAGGAAGAGCAGTTTTTATGTGAATCCACTGCGCTGGCATCCCCAATTATGATGTCTTTAGTTCGTTTTAGATCACTCATTTAATCAAATGTGTCATGGAAACATTCTGTAGATAAACATCCATCAAATCTGCTTTTTTGATATTCAAGTTTGAATATCGAAAAACGAGTGGCTCTTTTTTCGAGATTCGCCAATATCAAAAAACAACGAGAAAGAAATTTTTTTATGTGAATCCACTGCTCAGGCATCCTCAATTATGATATTTTTAGTTCGTTTTAGATCATTGATTTAATAAAATGTGTTTTGGAGAAATTCTGCAGATATACATCCTTCAAATCTGCTTTTTTTGAATATCGAATAACGAGTAGCTCGTTTTTCGGGATTCGCCAATATCAAAAAACAAGGAGAAAGAGCAGTTTTTATGTGAATCCACTGCGCTGGCATCTCCAATTATGATGTATTTAGTTCGTTTTTGATCACTCATTTAATAAAATGTGTCATGGAGACATTCTGTAGATAAACATCCATCAAATCTTCACATAAAAGTGCTCTTTTTCCTTGTTTTTTGATATTGGCGAATCTCGAAAAACGAGCTACTCGTTTTTCGATATTCAAACTTGAATATCAAAAAAGCAGATTTGATGGATGTTTATATACAGAATGTCTCCATGACACATTTTATTAAATGAGTGATCTAAAACAAACTAAATACATCACTAAATAATCCGAGCAGTGGATTCATATAAAAACTGCTCTTTCTCCTTGGTTTTTGATATTGGCGAATCTCGAAAAACGAGCTACTCGTTATTCGATATTCAAACTTGAATATTAAAAAAGCAGATTTGATGGATGTTTATCTTCAGAATGTCTCCATGACACATTTTATTAAGTGAGTGATCTAAAACGAACTAAATACATCATAATTGGGGATGCCAGCGCAGTGAAAACTGCTCTTTCTCCTTGTTTTTTGATATTGGCGAATCTCGAAAAACGAGCTTCTCGTTATTCGATATTCAAAAAAAACAGATTTGAAGGATGTATATCTACAGAATTTCTCCAAAACACGTTTTATTAAATCAATGATCTAAAACTAACTAAAAATATCATAATTGAGGATGCCTGAGAAGTGGATTCACATAAAAAAATTTCTTTCTCGTTGTTTTTTGATATTGGCGAATCTCGAAAAACGAGCCACTCGTTTGTCGATATTCAAACTTGAATATTATAAAGAAAAGATTTGATGGATGTTTATACACAGAATGTCTCCATGACACATTTTATTAAATGAGTGATCTAAAACGAACTAAATACATCATAATTGGGGATGCCCGAGCAGTGGATTCATATAAAAACTGCTCTTTCTCCTTGTTTTTTTGATATTGGCGAATCTCGAAAAACGAGATACTCGTTATTCGATATTCAAACTTGAATATTAAAAAAGCAGATTTGATGGATGTTTATCTTCAGAATGTCTCCAAAACACATTTTATTAAATAAATGATCTAAAACGAACTAAAGACATCATAATTGGGGATGCCCGAGCAATGGATTCACATAAAAACTGCTCTTTCTCCTTGTTTTTTGATATTGGTGAATCTCGAAAAATGAGCTACTCTTTTTTCGATATTCAAACTTGAATCTCAAAAAAGAAGATTTAATGGATGTATATCTACAGAATGTCTCAAAAGCACAGTTTATTAAATCATTGATATTAAACGAACTAAAGACATCATAATTGGGGATGCCCGAGCAGTGGATTCACATAAAAGTGCTCTTTCTCCTTGTTTTTTGATATTGGCGAATCTCGAAAAACGAGCTACTCGTTTTTCGATATTCAAACTTGAATATCGAAAAAGCAGATTTGATGGATGTTTATATACAGAATGTCTCCATGACACATTTTATTAAATGAGTGATCTAAAACGAACTAAAGACATCATAATTGGGGATGCCCGAGCAATGGATTCACATAAAAACTGCTCTTTCTCCTTGTTTTTTGATATTGGTGAATCTCGAAAAACGAGCTACTCGTTTTTCGATATTCAAACTTGAATCTCAAAAAGAAAATTTGATGGATGTATATCTCCAAAGCACATTTTAGTAAATCATTGATATTAAACGAACTAAAGACATCATAATTGGGGATGCCCGAGCAGTGGATTCACATAAAAGTGCTCTTTCTCCTTGTTTTTTGATATTGGCGAATCTCGAAAAACGAGCTACTCGTTTTTCGATATTCAAACTTGAATATCAAAAAAAGCAGATTTGATGGATGTTTATATACAGAATGTCTCCATGACACATTTTATTAAATGAGTGATCTAAAACGAACTAAATACATCATAATTGGGGATGCCCGAGCAGTGGATTCATATAAAAACTGCTCTTTCTCCTTGTTTTTTTGATATTGGCGAATCTCGAAAAACGAGCTACTCGTTTTTCGATATTCAAACTTGAATCTCAAAAAAGAAGATTTGATGGATGTATATCTATATAATATCTCCAAAGAACATTTTATTAAATCATTGATATTAAACGAACTAAAGACATCATAATTGGGGATGCCCGAGCAGTGGATTCACATAAAAAGTGCTCTTTCTCCTTGTTTTTTGATATTGGCGAATCTCGAAAAACGAGCTACTCGTTTTTCGACATTCAAACTTGAATATCAAAAAAGCAGATTTGATGGATGTATATCTTCAGAATGTCTCCAAAACACATTAAAATTTTATTAAATACGTTTTCTAAACCGAAATGAAAATATCATAATTGAGGATGCCTGAGCAGTGGATTCACATAAAAACTGTTCTTTCTCGTTTTTTTTTTTGATATTGGCGAATCTCGAAAAACTAGCCACTCGTTTTTCGATATTCAAACTTGAATATCAAAAAAGCAGATTTGATGGATGTATATCTTCAGAATGTCTCCTTATTTTTTGATATTGGTGTATATCTTCAGAATGTCTCCAAAAAACAAGGAGAAAGAGAGTTTTTTACGTCAATCCACTGCTCAGGCATCCTCATTTATGATATTTTTAGTTCGTTTTAGATCATTTATTTAATAAAATGTGTTTTAGAGACATCCATCAAATCTATTTTTTTGACATTCAAGTTTTAATGTCGAATATCAAAAAATATGGAGAAAGAGCAGTTTTTCGTGAATCCACTGCTCGGGCATACTCAATTATGATATTTTCAGTACGTTTTAAATCACTGATTTAAAAAAAATGTGTTTTGGAGAAATTCTGTAGATATACATCCATCAAATCTGCTTTTTTGATATTCAAATTTGAATATCGAAAAACGAGTAGCTTGTTTTTCGAGATTCGCCAATATCACAATACAACGAGAAAGAACAATTTTTATGTGAATCCACTGCTCAGTCACCCTCATTAATGACATCTTTAGTTCGTTTTAGACAACGTATTTAATAATAAAATGTGTTTTGGAGACATTCTGTTGTAATACATCCATCAAGTCTGCTTTTTTGAGATTCAAGTTTGAATATCGAAAAACGAGCTACTCGTTTTTCGAGATTCGCCAATATCAAAAAACAAGGAGAAAGGGCATTTTTTATGTGTATCTACTGCTCAGGCATCCACATTCTTGATATCTACTTCATTTTAGATCACCGATTTAATCAGATGTGTTTTGGACACTTTCTTTAGCTACACATCCATCAAATCTACTTTTTTGAGATGCAAGTTTGAATGTCGAAAAACAAGTAGCTCGTTTTTCAACATTCGCCAATATCGAATAACGAGCTAGTTGTTTTTCGTTATTCGCCAATATCGAAAAACGAGTAGCTTGTTTTTCGATATTCACCAATATTGAAAAACGAAAAACGAAAATCGAGCTAGCTTCACACTGCCTCTGAAGATATACATCCATGAAATCTGCTTTTTTGATATACAAGTTTGAATATCGAAAAACGAGTATCTCGTTTTTCGAGATTCGCCAATATCAAAAAACAAGGAGAAAGAGCACTTTTTATGTGAATCCACTGCTCGGGCATCCCCAATTATGATGTCTTTAGTTCGTTTAATATCAATGATTTAATAAAATGTTCTTTGGAGACATTATATAGATATACATCCATCAAATCTTCTTTTTTGAGATTCAAGTTTGAATATCGAAAAACGAGTAGCTCGTTTTTCGAGATTCGCCAATATCAAAAAACAAGGAGAAAGAGCAGTTTTTATGTGAATCCATTGCTCGGGCATCCCCAATTATGATGTCTTTAGTTCGTTTTAGATCACTCATTTAATCAAATGTGTCATGGAGACATTCTGTAGATAAACATCCATTAAATCTGTTTTTTGATATTCAAGTTTGAATGTCGAAAAACGAGTGGCTCGTTTTTCGAGATTCGCCAATATCAAAAAACAAGGAGAAAGAGCACTTTTATGTGAATCCACTGCTCGGGCATCCCCAATTATGATGTCTTTAGTAGCTCGTTTTTCGAGATTCGCCAATATCAAAAAACAAGGAGAAAGAGCAGTTTTTATGTGAATCCACTGCTCGGGCATCCCCAATTATGATGTATTTAGTTCGTTTTAGATCATTCATTTAATAAAATGTGTCATGGAGACATTCTGTATATAAACATCCATCAAATCTGCTTTTTTGATATTCAAGTTTGAATATCGAAAAACGAGTGGCTCGTTTTTCGGGATTCGCGAATATCAAAAAAACAACGAAAAAGAAAAGTTTTATGTGAATCCACTGCTCAGGCATCCTGAATTATGATATTTTTAGTTCGTTTTAGATCATTGATTTAATAAAATGTGTTTTGGAGAAATTCTGTAGATATACATCCTTCAAATCTGTTTTTTTAATATTCAAGTTTGAATATCGAATAACGAGTAGCTCGTTTTTCGAGATTCGCCAATATCAAAAAACAAGGAGAAAGAGCAGTTTTTATGCGTATCCACTACTCAGGCATCCTGAATTATGATATCTTTAGTTCGTTTTAGATCACTCATTTAATCAAATTTGTCATGGAGACACTCTGTAGATAAACATCCATCAAATCTGCTTTTTTGATATTCAAGTTTGAATATCGAAAAACGAGTGGCTCGTTTTTCGAGATTCGCCAATATCAAAAAACAACGAGAAAGAAAAGTTTTTATGTGAATCCACTGCTCAGGCATCCTCAATCATGATATCTTTAGTTCCTTTTAGAAAACGTATTTAATAAAATGTGTTTTGGAGACATTCTTAAGATATACATCCATCAAATCTGCTTTTTTGATATACAAGTCAAGTTTTTCGAGATTCGCCAATATCAAAAAACAACGAGAAAGAAAAGTTTTTATGTGAATCCACTGCTCAGGCATCCTCAATCATGATATTTTTAGTTCCTTTTAGAAAACGTATTTAATAAAATGTGTTTTGGAGACATTCTGAAGATATACATCCATCAAATCTGCTTTTTTGATATTCAAGCTTGAATATCGAAAAACGAGTGGTTCATTTTTCGAGATTCGCCAATATCAAGAAACAAGGAGAAAGAGCAGTTTTTATATGAATCCACTGCTCAGGAATCCTGAATTATGATATCTTTAGTTCGTTTTAGATCACTCATTTAATCAAATGTGTCATGGAAACATTCTGTAGATAAACATCCATCAAATCTGCTTTTTTGATATTCAAGTTTGAATATCGAAAAACGAGTGGCTCGTTTTTCGAGATTCACCAATATCAAAAAACAAGGAGAAAGAGCAGTTTTTATGTGAATCCACTGCTCGGGCATCCCCAATTATGATGTATTTAGTTCGTTTCAGATCACTCATTTAATAAAATGTGTCATGGAGACATTTTGTAGATAAACATCCATCAAATCTGCTTTTTTAATATTCAGGTTTGAATATCGAATAACGAGTAGCTTGTTTTTCGAGATTCGCCAATATCAAAAAAACAAGGAGAAAGAGCAGTTTTTATGTGAATCCACTGCTCGGGCATCCCCAATTATGATGTATTGAGTTCCTTTTAGATCATTCATTTAATAAAATGTGTCATGGAGACATTCTGTATATAAACATCCATCAAATCTGCTTTTTTGATATTCAAGTTTGAATATCGAAAAACGAGTGGCTCGTTTTTCGAGATTCGCCAATATCAAAAAACAACGAGAAAGAAAAGTTTTTATGTGAATCCACTGCTCAGGCATCCTCAATCATGATATTTTTAGTTCGTTTTAGAAAACGTATTTAATAAAATGTGTTTTGGAGACATTCTTAAGATATACATCCATCAAATCTGCTTTTTTGATATACAAGTCAAGTTTTTCGAGATTCGCCAATATCAAAAAACAACGAGAAAGAAAAGTTTTTATGTGAATCCACTGCTCAGGCATCCCCAATCATGATATTTTTAGTTCGTTTTAGAAAACGTATTTAATAAAATGTGTTTTGGAGACATTTTCAAGATATACATCCATCAAATCGGCTTTTTTGATATTCAAGTTTGAATATCGAAAAACGAGTGGCTCGTTTTTCGAGATTCGCCAATATCAAAAAACAACGAGAAAGAAAAGTTTTTATGTGAATCCACTGCTCGGGCATCCCCAATTAAGATATTTTTATTTCGGTTTAGAAAACGTATTTAATAAAATCTTAATGTGTTTTGGAGACATTCTGAAGATATACATCCATCAAATCTGCATTTTTGATATACAAGTTTGAATATCGAAAAACGAGTATCTCGTTTTTCGACATTCGCCAATATCAAAAAACAAGGAGAAAGAGCACTTTTTGTGTGAATCCACTGCTCGGGCATCCCCAATTATGATGTCTTTAGTTCGTTTAATATCAATGATTTAATAAAATGTTCTTTGGAGACATTATATAGATATACATCCATCAAATCTTCTTTTTTGAGATTCAAGTTTGAATATCGAAAAACGAGTAGCTCGTTTTTCGAGATTCGCCAATATCAAAAAACAACGAGAAAGAAAAGTTTTTATGTGAATCCACTGGTCAGGCATCCTCAATCATGATATTTTTAGTTCCTTTTAGAAAACGTATTTAATAAAATGTGTTTTGGAGACATTCTGAAGATAAACATCCATCAAATCTGCTTTTTTAATATTCAAGTTTGAATATCGAATAACGAGTAGCTCGATTTTCGAGATTCGCCAATATCAAAAAACAAGGAGAAAGAGCAGTTTTTATGTGAATCCACTGCTCGGGCATCCCCAATTATGATGTATTTAGTTCGTTTTAGATCACTCATTTAATAAAATGTGTCATGGAGACATTCTGTATATAAACATCCATCAAATCTGCTTTTTTGATATTCAAGTTTGAATATCGAAAAACGAGTAGCTCGTTTTTCGAGATTCGCCAATACATGTATCAAAAAACAAGGAGAAAGAGCAATTTTTAATATGAATCCACTGCTCAGGCATCCTCAATTATGATATCTTTAGTTCGTATTAGATCACTCATTTAATCAAATGTGTCACGGAGACATTCTGTAGATAAACATCCAGGAAATCTGCTTTTTTAATATTTAAGTTTGAATATCGAATAACGAGTAGCTCGTTTTTCGAGATTCGCCAATATCAAAAACCAAGGAGAAAGAGCAGTTTTTATATGAATCCACTGCTCGGGCATCCCCAATTATGATTTATTTAGTTCGTTTTAGATCACTCATTTAATAAAATGTGTCATGGAGACATTCTGTATATAAACATCCATCAAATATGCTTTTTTGATATTCAAGTTTGAATATGATATTTTTAGTTCGTTTTAGATCATTGATTTAATAAAATGTGTTTTGGAGAAATTCTGTAGATATACATCCTTCAAATCTGTTTTTTTAATATTCAAGTTTGAATATCGAATAACGAGTAGCTCGTTTTTCGAGATTCGCCAATATCAAAAAACAAGGAGAAAGAGCAGTTTTTATGCGTATCCACTACTCAGGGATCCTGAATTATGATATCTTTAGTTCGTTTTAGATCACTCATTTAATCAAATTTGTCATGGAGACACTCTGTAGATAAACATCCATCAAATCTGCTTTTTTGATATTCAAGTTTGAATATCGAAAAACGAGTGGCTCGTTTTACGAGATTCGCCAATATCAAAAAACAACGAGAAAGAAAAGTTTTTATGTGAATCCACTGCTCAGGCATCCTCAATCATGATATTTTTAGTTCCTTATAGAAAACGTATTTAATAAAATGTGTTTTGGAGACATTCTGAAGATATACATCCATCAAATCTGCTTTTTTTGATATTCAAGTTTGAATATCGAAAAACGAGTGGTTCGTTTTTCGAGATTCGCCAATATCAAGAAACAAGGAGAAAGAGCAGTTTTTATATGAATCCACTGCTCAGGCATCCTGAATTATGATATCTTTAGTTCGTTTTAGATCACTCATTTAATCAAATGTGTCATGGAAACATTCTGTAGATAAACATCCATCAAATCTGCTTTTTTGATATTCAAGTTTGAATATCGAAAAACGAGTGGCTCGTTTTTCGAGATTCACCAATATCAAAAAACAAGGAGAAAGAGCAGTTTTTATGTGAATCCACTGCTCGGGCATCCCCAATTATGATGTATTTAGTTCGTTTCAGATCACTCATTTAATAAAATGTGTCATGGAGACATTTTGTAGATAAACATCCATCAAATCTGCTTTTTTAATATTCAAGTTTGAATATCGAATAACGAGTAGCTCGTTTTTCGAGATTCGCCAATATCAAAAAAACAAGGAGAAAGAGCAGTTTTTATGTGAATCCACTGCTCGGGCATCCCCAATTATGATGTATTGAGTTCCTTTTAGATCATTCATTTAATAAAATGTGTCATGGAGACATTCTGTATATAAACATCCATCAAGTCTGCTTTTTTGATATTCAAGTTTGAATATCGAAAAACGAGTGGCTCGTTTTTCGAGATTCGCCAATATCAAAAAACAACGAGAAAGAAAAGTTTTTATGTGAATCCACTGCTCAGGCATCCTCAATCATGATATTTTTAGTTCGTTTTAGAAAACGTATTTAATAAAATGTGTTTTGGAGACATTCTTAAGATATACATCCATCAAATCTGCTTTTTTGATATACAAGTCATGTTTTTCGAGATTCGCCAATATCAAAAAACAACGAGAAAGAAAAGTTTTTATGTGAATCCACTGCTCAGGCATCCTCAATCATGATATTTTTAGTTCGTTTTAGAAAACGTATTTAATAAAATGTGTTTTGGAGACATTTTCAAGATATACATCCATCAAATCGGCTTTTTTTATATTCAAGTTTGAATATCGAAAAACGAGTGGCTCGTTTTTCGAGATTCGCCAATATCAAAAAACAACGAGAAAGAAAAGTTTTTATGTGAATCCACTGCTCGGGCATCCCCAATTAAGATATTTTTATTTCGGTTTAGAAAACGTATTTAATAAAATTTTAATGTGTTTTGGAGACATTCTGAAGATATACATCCATCAAATCTGCTTTTTTGATATACAAGTTTGAATATCGAAAAACGAGTATCTCGTTTTTCGAGATTCGCCAATATCAAAAAACAAGGAGAAAGAGCACTTTTTGTGTGAATCCACTGCTCGGGCATCCCCAATTATGATGTCTTTAGTTCGTTTAATATCAATGATTTAATAAAATGTTCTTTGGAGACATTATATAGATATACATCCATCAAATCTTCTTTTTTGAGATTCAAGTTTGAATATCGAAAAACGAGTAGCTCGTTTTTCGAGATTCGCCAATATCAAAAAACAACGAGAAAGAAAAGTTTTTATGTGAATCCACTGGTCAGGCATCCTCAATCATGATATTTTTAGTTCCTTTTAGAAAACGTATTTAATAAAATGTGTTTTGGAGACATTCTGAAGATAAACATCCATCAAATCTGCTTTTTTAATATTCAAGTTTGAATATCGAATAACGAGTAGCTCGTTTTTCGAGATTCGCCAATATCAAAAAACAAGGAGAAAGAGCAGTTTTTATGTGAATCCACTGCTCGGGCATCCCCAATTATGATGTATTTAGTTCGTTTTAGATCACTCATTTAATAAAATGTGTCATGGAGACATTCTGTATATAAACATCCATCAAATCTGCTTTTTTGATATTCAAGTTTGAATATCGAAAAACGAGTAGCTCGTTTTTCGAGATTCGCCAATACATGTATCAAAAAACAAGGAGAAAGAGCAGTTTTTATATGAATCCACTGCTCAGGCATCCTCAATTATGATATCTTTAGTTCGTATTAGATCACTCATTTAATCAAATGTGTCACGGAGACATTCTGTAGATAAACATCCAGGAAATCTGCTTTTTTAATATTTAAGTTTGAATATCGAATAACGAGTAGCTCGTTTTTCGAGATTCGCCAATATCAAAAACCAAGGAGAAAGAGCAGTTTTTATATGAATCCACTGCTCGGGCATCCCCAATTATGATTTATTTAGTTCGTTTTAGATCACTCATTTAATAAAATGTGTCATGGAGACATTCTGTATATAAACATCCATCAAATATGCTCTTTTGATATTCAAGTTTGAATATCGAAAAACCAGTAGCTCGTTTTTGGAGATTCGCCAATATAAAAAAAACAAGGAGAAAGAGCACTTTTATGTGAATCCATTGCTCGGGCATCCCCAATTATGATGTCTTTAGTTCGTTTTAGATCACTCAAATATCAAAAAACAACGAGAAAGAAAAGTTTTTATGTGAATCTACTGCTCAGGCATCCTGAATTATGATATCTTTAGTTCGTTTTAGATCACTCATTTAATCAAATGTGTCATGGAGACATTCTGTAGATAAACATCCACCAAATCTGCTTTTTTGATATTCGAGTTTGAATATCGAAAAACGAGTGGCTCGTTTTTCGAGATTCGCCAATATCAAAAAACAACGAGAAAGAAAAGTTTTTATGTGAATCCACTGCTCAGGCATCCTCAATTATGATATTTTTAGCTCGTTTTAGATCATTGATTTAATAAAATGTGTTTTGGAGAAATTCTGTAGATATACATCCTTCAAATCTGCTTTTTTAATATTCAAATTTGAATATCGAATAACGAGTAGCTCGTTTTTCGAGATTCGCCAATATCAAAAAACAAGGAGAAAGAGCAGTTTTTATATGAATCCCCTGCTCAGGCATCCTGAATTATGATATCTTTAGTTCGTTTTAGAAAACGTATTTAATAAAATGTGTTTTGGAGACATTCTACAGACATACCTCCATCAAATCTTCTTTTTTGACATTCAAGTTTTAATGTCGAAAAACAAGTAGCTCGTTTTTCGACATTCGCCAATATCGAAAAACGAGCTAGTTCTTTTTCGTTATTCGCCAATATCGAAAAACGAGTAGCTCGTTTTTCGATATTCACCAATATTGAAAAACGAAAATCAAGCTAACTTCACACTGCCAAACAAAGGAAAGCCTGCGGCTATTAGTATTAGTACTCCGATAAAGATCGACAACATTCTGTTACTTTTCACAGGTAGGTTTAACCATAATATTAAAAGTACAAGTTCAAGTTCAATATTGAAGACGAGCTTTGTCCATCCTCGTTCGTCGTTGTCGGTCTTGCACTTGCACTTGCAGTAGCCTACACCGTAGTACACCTGTCTATTCTATTGATTGTCATTGACATTCATTGTTGGCAATGCTGTTGCCATTCTTGGTAAACTATCGTACTTAGAACTAGACCTACTTGTCTACCGACCATTGAGGTAGTCTGTCTACACTACCTTATCCAATTTAATTGTTCACTTGCCATTTTCACAATTGTCCCCTATCGTAAGTTAATAAAGTAGTAGGGCCTTAGTATTAACCAAGGCTAAGCCACCCACTTGACCCACTTGACCCCCTTGACTTGAGTTGACTGTCTATCCTAGGTCCGCTGAACTGAAGACGTGGCGTAAGTACAGGCCTATATGTATAAAATTATAACAATTGATAAAAATATTAATAATACTTTATTTGACATTATGACTAATTCATTACCCCCCCCCAAAAAAAAAAACAAAAAAAAAACAAAACAGGATAAAGTATTATAATAATTAATGTGCTAGATTGCCTGGTTTCATTTTCTAACAATTTGAAATTATTTTATTACGATATTACTATTAGGCCTAATAATATCTTGTCTTAATTTTGCATTCACAATATGTTGATACTTTATTTTTGACTCATAATAATAAATGACGCACTTGGTGTATTTTAGTATTAATTGTTTGCTTATGCCTTATGTATTTCAGATGATGGATGATGGCTTGAGAGAGAAATGGGTACAGCAACAAGACGGGCAGACTTTCAGACATCAAAATCTGCTGTCCTATGTTCACACCATTTCACTACACAGGACATTGACAGGACCTCCCTTTCTTGTGTAATGTGTATGTCTGAAAGGAAGTGTCGTTCCAAGTGGTTTTGATGCTTTTGCTGCATACCTAAAAGCCAAAACAGACAACAATTGAAGAAAACCCCCAATAAATAGACATAGACCGCTACCCGAAATACCACTATCTCCAAAAAGTATAGTTCCCCCGTCTGTTGATACACCTGAAAAAACTACACTGAAAAGAAAAAGTTTGAAACTGAAAAAGGGTGGTCTGTTCCAGGAATAAAATACAACTTCCATACGGTCAAAAAGACGCTAAATAAAGGAAAATGCAGAGTTGAAAAACGTTATATCGGATTTAAAGAAATATGATTTTTCAAGCATTGGCACCATTGACATTTTGCAAAGGCTGCAAATAAATCCGTTCTTGTTTCATATTCTAAGAGTCAAAAAGTCCTCAGCAAGTTTGTGATATTTGTAAAATATAGACTTTTATGCTAAACTACACAAAATAAAAGAAAGTTGTTTTATGGCATGCAGGCATCGGAATCTGGACATTTTACATAAAAATCAATGAAATGATATGTAAAATTCTGTAAATCGAATGACAAGTAAAATCAAGTAATGATTAAAACGATATCACATAATATAAATTAAATATCTCAGGTAAACATTTTACGTAAAAATCAATGAAATGATGCCTTCATAGGCTTCATATTATTATCTTGTTGTTTATGTATATATATATACTATTCAAAAAAAGTAGGGGATATTTGATTTTTAAGTGTTATTAAAGTCACCTAATGAAACTGACGAAGAAACAAATGACAAAATGAAATGAAGTTCACATTCATCGATTTATTCCAAATGATCGTTAGACTAAGTAAGGCACAGACTGACCATTATAAGGGTAAAATGATACCCGGGGCCAAACAGCAAAGTTACCGCAGCATCACAACAAAGTCAGTAACGGGTAAATCCTCCTCTGTTTGCCAAACAAGCATTGATCCGACGTGGCATACTCCTAATGAGACGTCTAAGGTCATTTTGGTCCAGATTGTCCCATTCCTGTTGCAACGCAGCAGCAAGTTCTTGGACATTGGCAGGACGTTGTTGACGTTGACGTAACCTCTGTCCAAGCATGTCCCAGACATGCTCGATGGGCGAGAGGTCGGGACTCAGTGCTGGCCAAGGCAATGTGGTGATGTTCTGTTGTTGGAGGTAACCTGTAACGATCCTGGCCCTGTGACATCTTGCGTTGTCATCCTGGAAGATGAAACGGCGGCCATGACGTCGTGCGAACGGCACAACATGGACTGCCAAGATGTTGTCCCGGTAGTACTGGCCTGTAACACGCCCTGCAACAACATGTAAAGCCGTTCTTCCAGCAACAGTGATGCCTCCTCACACCATAACAGAACCACCCCCAAATCGATCATGTCTGATGACGTTAACGTCTTGGAAGCGCTCGTTTCGACGACGCCACACCCTCCTACGTCTGTCCAAAAAATCAACAATGAACCTTGACTCATCTGAAAACATCACATTGCTCCAGCGTCGATTATCCCAGTGTTGACGATCCCTACACCAACGACGTCTTGCCTGAATGTGGTGATCTCTCAAACAAGGGATCACGCGAGGACGTCGGGCGCGAAGGTGACCCCTATGCAGTCGATTCCGAAACGTCTGGCCACTCACTCTCACACCAGTGTCTGTTTGAAGACGGGCGCTGATCTGATTTGCTGTGATGACACGATTTCTCAAGGCCAAGGTACGGATAAATCGATCCTGGGCTTGAGTTGTCGCCCTTGGTCGACCTGAGCGTGGTCTGTCCTGTACAGATTGTGTATCACGGTATCTGGACCATAGCCTGCTTATGACAGACTGAGAAACATTCATCGTCCGCGCCACAACCGCCTGTGTTGTGCCGATCTGTAGCATGCCAAGGGCACGTAACCTTTCATTTTGGGTAAGCCGACGCATATCAAAATTTGTTTTCTGGTCACTAAAACAATTAAACTGATGTTTCCACCCTGGAATTCAATGCCACAATGACTGTAACATTCAAAGTCAGAGTCGTGCAAATCTTGGGTTGGACCCCCATGATGATCCCAAGCATCACCTGCATTCCATGCGGTAGCTATTGGTGCGTTTGGGCGTCACATGTAACTGGAAATGTTTCTTCTGTTAGGTTCTATAGTGACTTTTTTCGTAGTCATTTGCATATTTTAGTATTATGCCCCCAAAATCAAATATCCCCTACTTTTTTTGAATAGTATATATAATGATAATTGTTTTTAATTCTGTATCAGTCTATGATCTTAAAATAAATGAGAATGTGAAATAAATGTGAATATGTTTTTTTTTATTCAGTACGGATAGCCATCGTTTTTGTGTTAGGCTATTTTGCTTTTTACCTGTTATGAACATAGTTTTATCTCTAAATCTACACTGTAAATATATGTGAACATATAAGCAGTAATTTGAATTAATCAACAAAAAAAAAATAATTAAATTTAAAAAATAGCCTTGTTACTTTAATCGCATATTTGCCTTCCTCGTAATTTTCATCTCTGTGGTTGGTCATTAATATTAATTAACATTATGATGCCCCTAATTTTTTTTCTGGTAGTGGTATATCTAGGCCTATCAGACTATCCCTCAAAGCCAGGGATAGGCACTTTTTTCATCATAATGTATTAGGTTTTTAATAACTTGGTTACAGTTCTTTCAACAAAACAATTCTGTCCGTGATCTAACGCCTGTGGTTGTGGACTTTAAGCTTTAGGTGAAAATTAAAAAAACAAATACCCTTCCACGGTGTGTGAATCAGTATAGAAGTGGGATAACAGTACTACATGGTAGAACTACTAGTAGGCCTACACTAACTAGAAATTGGATACGTCGTATTAGTCGTAATTACGCAAGACCAACGCAGTAACGGGAGGTGGTCGTTATTACCATTCCTTATCAATAAGTCAATATTCGTCTAAAAGAAAGATAGTTTTCGCAAATCATGATGTGTTTAGTATCTCCCGGCATGTATAAAAGATAAAAAGATTGGAAAATGAATTAATAAATGATAAAGCCAGCTTTTGCAAGTGTGCGGTATTAGTTGCTACACTATGCCTATAGGCTACAAGCTAATGTTTTGGGTCAACCAATATGGCGGATAAGCTCCGCCCACGGCTTCATTCTCGGCTGCGCTAAGAGTGTGACGTGCCATCTCCGGTCTATAAGAACAATATTCATTCCTTAAGTGTTGTTTAATTGGTCAATATTAACCTATCCACATGCTTTTAACACATCAAAAAACTTTCTCGTAAACCATAATGGCTGCTTTTGTACGTATTTAATTTTCTGTAAAAATTGTAGATATCCTCTATTAGTTTCTAAAAAAAAATTATACATTGCATTTTTGCAGAATGTAGGCTAAGCTAAAGTGTTAACTGGAATTAATTTTGCAAGATGAATTTGATTCCATAATTGCATCATTAACTTTTAATAAGCCACGATCTGGAGCGGGCTACCCACATGTTACTATTAATGTGGCAATGGACCCATGTGCTTTCCCTGCCCTGTCCACAGCTCTTGCCAAGAATATATATGAATCAATTAAATGGGGTTTAACTTACTTTTCTGCTCCAATGGCAATTGGTTACTGGGCCAAGTGAGTATGATGGGCATTGTGTCGCAATTACACCCTATTTCTATTTCCATCTGTGTCAAGCATTGAAGCAAGCAAGGTCAAAGGATCTTTTAACTTTTACTCTTATTCGTTAACGCCGCCAGTACTTGGCAGTAGGCATTTGCACATTTGTTTTGCATACCATCATAATTAGACACATGCTTCAACGCCCTTTATGCTGTATCACCGACAAGAAATGAAATGGAGAAGCCATCCTATTAATTGTTCTATTCATTCTAGGCAAATGAAGATGAGGAGGGAAAAATTGTGTAGCCTACTCTTACTTGGAATTCCACTTGTCAAGGGTTCTTTTGCATATGCCAATGTCTGCACAGGACCTCGTTTTTTTGGTCTCATTCAAACGACTATAATATATATATATATGTTGTCCCTTGCCAGGACCTCCATCCTACACCACTGATAAAGGAAACCCAACTAGACAATAATGCGATACTTCTTGGAGACAAGATACCCCGAGCTACTGTGGCTGCCAGAATATAGCAGCATTTACATAAAATGGGGTCCAAATTAACAATAACTTTACTTCTAATTGAGATCCACTGATAAAACGTGTGGTTGTTTGTATATTGTGGATTAAGCTCATAAACATTGTTTAATTTCATGATCAAGAAGACTTTGAAAAAAATTGTGGTTGCACTTTCAGTAAACTTGTGCTTAGCTCAAGAGACCAATGTAATGATCCGATTGCCCCCCCCCCCCTGTCTGTATTTCCTTCCCTCCGTATGGCCCTCCTTCTGTCCCTCCTCCATCTGTCACTTCCTCTGTCTTTTCATCCCTGTGTTCCCTCTATCCCTCCATCGGTCTGTCCCTCTCCCTGTCTGTCTGTGTCCCTAGGTCACTCCCTGTCTCGCCATCCCTAGTCTCTTCCTCTGTCTGTCCCTTCCTCCCTCTGTATTTTCCTTATGTCTTTCCCTCTATCCCTCCCTCCATTTGTCCCTCCCTTCTCTCCCTCCATCCACCCTTCCATCCACCTGTCCCCCACCTGTCCCACTCCCTGCCTATGTCTCTTCCTGTCTGTCTCTCCCACCCCGTCCCCTCTCTGCTCCTCCTGTCCCTTTGTCACTCCATCTGTCTCTCCCTCCCTCTGTCCACACATCCCTTCATCTGTCCCATCTCAACCATGTCTCTGTCTGTTCCTCCCTCTCTATGTTCCTACCTCTATCCCTCCATCCGTCTGCCTCTGCCTGTCTCTCCCTCCATTTGTCCCTTCCTCCCTGTCTCCCCATGTCCTTCTGTCTGTTCCTCGGTCACTCCCTCCATCCGTCTGTCCCTGCCTCTGCGCTTCTGTCCCTCCATCTTTCCCTTCCAACCTGTCTCCCCCCCCATGTCCCCATGTTGGTCCCCCTCTGTTCCTCAGCCATTCTTTTTGTCTCTCCCTCTGTCTCTCCCTCTGTCTATCCCTCCCTATGCCATTATCCCCTCTGTCACTCCCTCACTCTGTCTTTTCCTTCTGCTGCCTGTCCCTGCCTCTGACTTTCCCTCCATCCGTCTGTCCCTCCTTTCCCCCTAATCTGCCCCTCCCCCCCCGTTGCTCTCTCTATTTCTCCATCTATCCGTCTCTACGTCCCTATGCCTCTCCCTCCTTCTGCCTTTCCTTCCCTGTCTCTGTCCCTCCGTCTGTCCCTCCCACCACCTGTCCCTTCCTCCACCTGTTGTTCCATCCTTCTGTACCTCAGTCTTCCCCTCACAGTCTTTCCTCCATCTGTCCCTCTCTATCGCTCCTTCTATCCCTCCATCCGACTGTCTCTCTCTCCTTGTCCTCCCTCTGTCTCTCCCTCCCTGTCCCTCTGTCTGCCCTTTCCTGTCCCTTTGTCACTCCATCTGTCTCATCCCCTCCCTCACTCTGTCTTTCCCTCCCGCTGCCTTTCCCTGCCTCTGTCTTTCCCTCCGTCTGTCTGTCCCTCCTATCAACCCCCCTAATCTGCCCCACCCCCGTTGCTCCCTCTATTTCTCCATCTGCCCGTCTCTACGTCCCTATGCCTCTCCCTCCTTCTGCCTTTCCTTCCCTGTCTCTGTCCCTCCGTCTGTCCCTCCCACCACCTGTCCCCCCCTCCACATGTCCCTCCCTCCACCTGTTGTTCCATCCATCTGTACCTCACCGTCTCTCCCTGTTTCTGTCTGTTCCTCCCCCTCTATGTCCCTGCCTCTATCCTTCCATCCGTCTGTTCCTGCCTCTGTCCCTGTTTCCCCCATGTCCCCCAGTTGGAGAGGGAGAGACAGAGGGACAGGGAGAGAGAGACAGTCGGATGGGGGGATAGAAGGAGCGATAGAGAGGGACAGATGGATGAAAGACTGTGAGGGGAAGACTGAGGTACAGAAGGATGGAACAACAGGTGGAGGGAGGGACATGTGGTAGGAGGGACAGAGACAGGGAAGGAAAGGCAGAAGGAGGGAGAGTCATAGGGACGTAGAGACACGGACAGATGGAGAAATAGAGAGAGCAACGGGGGGGAGGGGCAGATTAGGGGGAAAGGAGGGACAGATGGATGGAGGGAAAGTCAGAGGCAGGGACAGGCAGCAGAAGGGAAAAACAGAGTGAGGGAGTGACAGAAGGGATAATGGCATAGGGAGGGATAGACAGAGGGAGAGACAGAGGGAGAGACAAAAAGAATGGCTGAGGAACAGACAGAGGGGGACCAACAGGGGGACATGGGGGGAGACAGGTTGGAAGGGAAAGATGGAGGGACAGACGCGCAGAGGCAGGGACAGACGGATGGAGGGAGTGACCGAGGAACAGATGGAGGGACAGAAGCGCAGAGGCAGGGACAGACGGATGGAGGGAGTGACCGAGGAACAGACAGAAGGACATGGGGAGACAGGGAGGAAGGGACAAATGGAGGGAGAGACAGGCAGAGGCAGACGGATGGAGGGATAGAGGTAGGAACATAGAGAGGAAGGAACAGACAGAGACAGGGTTGAGATGGGACAGATGAAGGGATGTGTGGACAGAGGGAGGGAGAGACAGATGGAGTGACAAAGGGACAGGAGGAGCAGAGAGGGGACGGGGTGGGAGAGACAGACAGGAAGAGACATAGGCAGGGAGTGGGACAGGTGGGGGACAGGTGGGTGGAAGGGTGGATGGAGGGAGAGAAGGGAGGGACAAATGGAGGGAGGGATAGAGGGAAAGACATAAGGAAAATACAGAGGGAGGAAGGGACAGACAGAGGAAGAGACTAGGGATGGCGAGACAGGGAGTGACCTAGGGACACAGACAGACAGGGAGAGGGACAGACAGATGGAGGGATAGAGGGGAACACAGGGATGAAAAGACAGAGGAAGTGACAGATGGAGGAGGGACAGAAGGAGGGCCATACGGAGGGAAGGAAATACAGACGGGGGGGGGGGGCAATCGGATCATTACATTGGTCTCTTGAGCTAAGCACAAGTTTACTGAAAGTGCATCCACAATTTTTTTCAAAGTCTTCTTCATCATGAAATTAAACAATGTTTATGAGCTTAATCCACAATATACAAACAACCACACGTTATATCAGTGGAGCTCAATTAGAAGTAAAGTTATTGTTAATTTGGACCCCATTTTATGTAAATGCTGCTATATTCTGGCAGCCACAGTAGCTCGGGGTATCTTGTCTCCAAGAAGTATCGCATTATTGTCTAGCTGGGTTTCCTTTATCAGTGGTGTAGGATGGAGGTCCTGGCAAGGGACAACATATATATTCATGTCTTTGACTCCATCTGAAAAAAAAGTGTTGATGTTTTGAAATTTCATTTGTAAAATTTTGACTGAATATAAATATTTGACATTACCAACCCCTCTCTTTATATAGGTTTGAAACACATAGTTAGTTACCATAATGACTATGAAAATCTTATTATGTTATGCTAAAAATTTGATTGCAAATAAAATGTTCAAACTGATTCATCCATAAATGTCTCTCAAGTAATTTACCAGTTACATAACTTAATTATACAGAACCATTTCTTTGACAATTAGGTAGAGAATGTGACCACTGTTTGAATTCCATGATGGTGTAAGTAAGTACATTGAAAAAAAATATATTAAAGCAAGCTTATTATATCCTAAGCTTGACAATAACATATGAATTTTGTAATGCACAACAAATTTGTTACTTCTGCTTGATGTTCATATAACTTGAAAATATTAAAAGAAAGAAACAACCGTGAAACAATATTAATATTCAATTTCAACTAGGAAACATATAGAACAAAATGGTAGAAACTTTTATCAACAATAATTCGGCATCAAATTCATGGCTCTTATAAATACATAAAGCTCATGCACATAAAGTCAGACACGGTGAATGTAAACAATTCAATCTGGTATACTTGCAAGGGTGTTTAAATAAGTATGCATGTAAATAATATATTAAAAAATAATAAAAAATATATACATGGTTAATCAATGTAATCAAAAATGAAACAACAATAAGTGTGCCTTGACCTAGGCCTAAAAATTATTTTGAATGTACATTTTTTAAGACAATATTTCTAAAGTCTTATCTATACATTTATAGTATGGTATACAAATCAAAAATTTTAATTTGAACTGATCATTGTCAGGAGATAACCTAAAACAAGTTCATCTACCCTGCTTGTTATTATACTATAAATGCTTTTAGCCAGTATTTGTCTACAATCAACTTTCTGACTTCTGTAAGAAGAACCACAACATAAACCTTTCATAAGATAACTAATATACAACCAAAAAATATAATATTATAGGATAATGGGCTAACATTTCCTGAACAAATCATCCAGCAAACCAGCTTCAAATTACTTTAAACTATTTTCAGTCTATTAAAATTTCAAAATATGATGACTTTTTCAAGAAACTGAGCCTGTACTTCCTACATTTACATGATTATCCTTACTTTCACTTTGCTCTTTACAGAACAGGTTATATGATGTTCCATGTTTTTTAAAATTTGATACCCTGGCATACTGTCGCCCACTTAATTTTCTTTTTTTATTCCCTATCCAGTCCTGTAAAAATATAATTCTTTGAGGAAATATAAATTCGATTAGCTGTTAATTCTGTGTCAAAGAAAGAAATATATATTATAATATCCAACTGTTAGTTACCATGTATGATTGTTATTGGCTTTTCAAAGTGATATGATTTCCTGTATTACTGTAGCAGTGTAGTTGCTTATAAGGTTGATCATTACAAACAATGTGCTCTAAAAGTTTATGTAATTAATCAGTGATGGCAATCATTTCAGACCTGAGTCCACCTCTGTATTTTTACCTGAAACTTTTAGTCATGTTAAATATTAACTAATATAGGTATGGAAAGCATACTAAATTCTCACTTGCATTAAAAGATATATTCACTCCTGTGAAATAAGGGTTGGCCCATATAAATACAGTTTAAATATAGACGGGGATTGGGAATCTGCTACTAATTAATGTATTTATTATAATCCTTTGGAATAGCCTCTTTAAAAGATGACATTGAGAAGAATGTCCTGCTTCAAAGGATCCCATTTAGCTTACCTTAACTTGCTGGGAAGTTAATTCTGCAGCTGACGCAACTGAATCAACACGGTTTTGAGTTGACTTGCTCACAGAAGTAAGCCCACTTGCAAAAGCATTTTCCAGCTTCTCCAACGCCTCCGAAGATATTCTTTTTTTCTTAAATATAATAATAATAATAATAATAATAGGGCGGGACGGTCAGATGGAGGGATAGAAATGGCAACAGAGGGGGACCGATTTGAGGGAAAGACAGTGGGGGGAAAGACAGTGTGTGTGTGTCGGGCTCGGGAGGTACAGACGGATGCAACAGCAGGTGGAGGGAGGGACAGAAAGGGAGGGACAAGTGGAGGGAGGGACAGAAAGGGAGGGACAAGTGGGCTGAGGGACAGATAGAGGGACAGCGAGAGGGAAGGAAAGCAAGAGGGAGGGAGAGGCGTAGGGAGGTACAGACAGACAGATGGAGAAATAGGGGGAGTAATGGGGGGGGGCAGATGGGGGAATAGGAGGGACAGATGGATGGAAGCAAAGACAGAGGCAGGGACAGGCAGCTGGAGAGAAAGACAGAGTGAGGAGGGACAGAGGGGATAACGGCATAGGGAGGGTTGGGTTAGGGTTAGGGTTGGGTTAGGGTTAGAAGAAGCAACAGGAGGGACAGATGGATGAAGGGAAAGACAGAGGTAGGGAGGGGGCCAGAGATAGTCAGAAGGAGGGATAGACAGAGGGAGAGAGGGAGGGACAAAGGGAGTTCCGAGTGACCGAGGAACAAACAGAGGGGGACCGACAGGGGGACATGGGAGAGACAGGGACAAATGGAGGGACAGACAGGCAGAAACAGATGGATGGAAGTGGGACAGAGATAATACAGAGGGAGGGATAGGAGTGACCGAGGAACAGACATAGGGGGACTGACAGGGGGACATGGGAGAGACAGGAAGAAAGGAACAAATGGAGGGACAAAGGGAGTGACCGAGGAACAGACAGAGGGGGACCGACAAGGGGACATGGGAAAGACAGGGGGACTGACAGGGAACATGGGGGAGACAGGGAGGAAGGGACAAATGGAGGGACAAACAGGCAGAGACAGGCGGATGGAGGGATAGAGGCAGGGACATGGAGAGGGAGGAACAGCCAAACACAGGGAGAGACGGGACAGATGAAGGGATGGGTGGACAGAGGGAGGGAGAGACATATAGGATTGGGAATCCTCTACTAACTAAAGGGATGGGTGGACAGAGGGGCATCAACAGGGGGACATGGGGGAGACAGGGAGGAAGGGACAGACTGACAGAGGCAGGGAGAGACAGATGGAGGGATAGAGGCAGGGACATAGAAAAGGAGGAACAGATAAGGACATAGAGTGGGAGGAACAGACAGAGACAGGGAGAGACGGGACAGATGAAGGGATGGGTGGACAGAGGGAGGGAGAGACAGAGGGTGAGACAGATAAAGTGACAAAGGGACAGGAGGTGGCACAGGGACAGGGAGGGAGATAAGACAGAGGGAGAGATAGACAAAGGGAGAGAGAGCGGGGACAAAGGGAGTGACCAAGGAACATACATAGGGGGATTGACAGGGGAGAGACAGGGAGGAAGGGACAAATGGAGGGACAGGCAGAGACAGATGGATGGAGGGATAGAGTATATTAATGTATATGTATGTATTATGTCTTTATCACTCTAAATTATTGCATTATTAAGACTTGTCTTTCTGGATCTGTGTTCTAAAAAGCAAAACGACAACATAGAAATAGCATCCTTGGCTCTCTGGTGTGATCACAATGCAATCTCAAAATTTTTAATTTGATATACAAGTTGTATGCCCACCAACTGATTGAGATGCATTATTGACTCTTTAGATAAATAAATTTCAAAAAATGTTTTGTTTTAACTTATACACAATTCAATTGTTGTTTTTTATTACTATCTTTAAAGCTAACGCCACAAATTCAAACCGAAAATTCCCCTATAAAGGTTTGCAAAGCGGGAGAATATTGATAAAGGGAATACCTGAGATATTAATTCCACTGGCACTACCATCCCATTGTGGAAGAGAAAAACTACTAAAAATGTTATCAGTAGAAGAAATTATAGTTGATCAGTAGGTTATATTGCATAGTGTAACCTTACTCCTGTTTGTGGTTAAATAGAAATATTAAAAGCATGGTTTTCAAATATCTTCATTTGAGGTTCATACAAGAAATCCGCAGTTAGATCACAAAAGATGCAACACATGCGCTGGTTTGATCTTTAATTTCATCTAGACTTGACTACTGCAATAGCCTTTTGTTTGGCATAAAACTAAATATCGTGACTAGAATTGCCAATCAAGTAGAAATTGCATAGTTCAAACTTCTGTGCATTAATGCTTGGAATCTATATCAATTGACCGTGTAAAATCCTATGAAAATCTATGTTTTTGTGCAATAAATATGTTTTTGTTCTCTATAATCCCATCTCATGCATAGTGTAACCTTACTCATGGTTGTGGTTAAATAGAAATATTAAAAGCATGGTTTTCAAATATCCCCAACTAGTTTGAAGGCATCTTATAGATTTTATAACAATAAAGCTAACTGGAGGGTGTATGGTATGGTTACAGAGTTACATGATAGGACACTTAACTCAATTTATACTCAGCTGTAAGATTTGATTTATGCTTGGATGTTTCACATAGAAACAATATCAGTTGGATACACATATAAGATCCATCGAAAATCTATATGTTTGTATGATAAATATTTGTGAAATTTAAATTTTGCTTTCTTTTTTTCTAGACCTGCACCTAAAAACACAGTCGACGAACCACTTTTGAATAAACAGATGACAGCAATACCAGATATTATAGTTGATCAGTAAGTTATATTGCATAGTGTAACCTTACTCATGGTTGTGGTTAAATAGAAATATTAAAAGCATGGTTTTCAAATATCCCCAACTAGTTTGAAGGCATCTTATAGATTTTATAACAATAAAGCTAACTGGAGGGTGTATGGTATAGTTACAGAGTTACATGATAGGACACTTAACTCAATTTATACTCAGCTGTAAGATTTGATTTATGCTTGGATGTTTCACATAGAAACAATATCAGTTGGATACACATATAAGATCCATCGAAAATCTATATGTTTGTATGATAAATATTTGTGAACTTCAAATTTTGCTCTTCTTATTTTCTAGACCTCCACCCGAAAATGCATTTGAAACATCAACAATTAAAGAACCACTCTTTAATGAACCATCGACATCAATTTTAAGTAATAGATCCCTAACCCCCTCTATTTACATTGATCAGGATGGAAAAGTTCAAATTGTAGTTAAGAAATCCTAACTTTATATTTTATGGATATTAGGAAAGGCTAATATCTTCCCTAATATAGTAATTTGAATGAAATTTTCAAATTCATGATTTTACATTATCTATTTTTGAACTATTATAGTCTGGAGATATATTTCACAATCCCCGATTTTCAGTTTATTGAATCATATATTTAGATATCTTTCATGATTTTCTGTACATTGAATTAATATATTTTATATTTTTAATTTTAATTTATTATTTTATTTTTCTTTACACCTGCATCAGCGATCACTCTTGTTCTCTTATACATATACACTTCTCTTTATATTATTGTTTATCTATAGCTCAGGTTAATTGGTTTTCCATTATTAGTGTTGGTTCGTTCGTTTCTGGGGTTTAACGTCCACTTCTACCTAGGGTTAATACACTGATCTTTTTATAAATAATAGCATTCGCCTCCTTTTAATTCCTGTAAGAGTATTCTGTTCATAAAATCTGAATGAAACCCGGTCCCTAGTGATAACATTTCAATAAATAAGTCAGTTATCATCTAGTTGTGTATCTCCACATAGAGCAGTATAACATATCAGTAATTAGCCAAGTTATTATGTAGCTGTAAATCTCCATGTACAGTAATATAACATGTCAGTAATTAAGTCAGTTGTCAACTAGTTGTATCATTAAATACAAATAAGCAAAACATACGGTTTGGATTGTTTGTACTTGGTTTTATTTTATTATTATTATTATTATAATGTACAGTATTATAACATGTCAGTAATCAAGTCAGTTATTATGTAGTTGTATATCTCCATCTACAGTAGTTTAAAAGGCCTCTATCTATCTTCTTGGTGTTTAACGTCTGCTTCCACATAAGTGATATTGCAGACAAGACGTAGGAGAGCCGAAGCTGATTCCTGTTTTTTAGAATATGATTTTGCAATCTTTCCATTTTGGCCTTAGGCCATGGATTGGGTTTAGTGGGAAGTTCTTCCCTTTATTTAATACAAAACATATCGTTTGGTAGATGATCTCTTCTGCTTCTGGATTGGTAGATGTCACCGTTTGGGATTAGTGTTTAGGTGCCAGCCCCGTCTTGTCTTATCGTGACCTCCCCTTACTCCACTATCCCACTCTATGGGTTTGGTATCTGTTTCCTTTGCAGAATAGTGTTTAGGTGCCGAGTCTTTTAAAAGGCCAGTTTTCTTCTGGTTATATATCACCATGTACAGTAGTATAACATGTCAGTAATAAAGTCATCTAGTTGTATATCTCTAGGTACAGTAGTATAATTAACCAAGTTATTATATGGTTGTATAACACCACGTACAATAGTATAACATGTCAGTTATTATGTCAGTTGCCATCTAGTTGTATATCATATACAGTATTTTAAAATGACAGTTATCAAGTCAGTTCTAAAGTCATGTAGTTCAGGCGCGGATACAGAGGGGGCGCACCCGGCGCACGCCCCCTCTATTTTTTTGCGGTGGCGAACAATTTTTACCTCCATACATTCTCGCGGGAAAGGAGAACAAAAACAGTTTAGGTTGGAAAACGTAATTTACAGTACCAGTATGAAATTAGTCCTTGTGGGCATTTTTGTCCACTCAAAAATAAGGGGTCGGGCTTCGCACTCCCAACTTGGTGCAGCACGCCCCCCCTCCCCTTTCTGAAAATCCTGGATCCGCCCCTGTAGTTGTATATCACCTTGTGCAGTAGTATAACATGTCAGTAATTAAGTCAGTTACCAACTAGTTGTATATCTCCACATACAGTAGTATAACATGTCAGTTATCAACAAGTTATATATCACCATGTAACATAGTATAACATGTCAGTAATTAACCAAGTTATTATATATTATATAGTCTTATAGTTGTATATTATCATGTACAGTAGTATAAAATGTCTGTAAGTAAGCCTGTTTTCATTTAGTTGTATATTACTACATACAGTAGTATAACATGTCAGTAATTAAGCCATCTTGATAATTTGTTATGCTAGTAATTAATTCAATTGTCATATAGTGATGTGTAAACCAGCATGTTATTGTTACTTTCAGATGATCTTTTGTATAATAAACAGTAGCATACATTTAATTATTATTGTTTGATTTATATAGAGCTCCAATACATATGTGTGTTTCTAACCGTATTCACAACAAAACATTTCAAAAATTAATTTTGAAACCAAGCGCTGGGTGGAAGAGGACTCTCGAAGTGTTTTTCGAAGATCATTCCCCATTTTAGCTGCTCTGAGGGAGAAAAGTATTAATCGGAACGTTTATTATATTTAGGAATCCTCAAAATACGATCACCTGAAGAACAAAGCTTGAATCACTGGGGAGTATAGAAATCAAAGAGACTTTTTTGATAATTGCACTGTCAGAATAAATTGATTTAACACATTCACATGAGCCTTAGAATTTAAACCTCTCTCGAACTGGAAGCCAATCGCGTTTCTGTAACTTAGCTGATAAATGATCAAATTTTCGTGTTCTAGTTATGGGAATTGCAGCACTGTAGTCTTGTTTAATGCTGTTTGTGGTGCTCCTAATAGAAGTGAATTTGCATAGTACATGATGCGATGTAGTTTCTAATGCTCTGACAGGCATCATTATTAAGATTACAGGTATTCTCGAAATAGCTCTCATTCGAATATGCATTTTCCATGATAATATTAATTGGAGAACTATTCATGTCACATAGCCCTGATTTTTAGCCCGCTTCTAGGGATATATAGAGCCAACAACCGATCTGAAGAGAATCCGCTTTAAACAATTTACTAGATTGTGATTTGAATGATGTGACAAGAAATTCGGATTGGTCATCGTTAAATTTTAGCCTATTTCTGGCCATCCATCTTCGAATGGCATTAAGGTAAGACTCTATATAGCTTACTGATAGAATTCTTGGAAGCAAGATAGTTGTTGTGCTGAAAGTAGTTATATATTTGAGTAAAATCAGCAAAGCCATGGTTTTTTACCCCATGTTTTTCCTTAAGATTTGACCAAATTGGAAGAATGTATTAGAGGAAGAGTAGAGGTCCCAATACAGATCCTTGTATAACACCTATCATAACAGAACGTGTATGAGTTTGTGTAATAAAATATGGATTTTATTGTTGGTATATCTTTGTTAACTTTCTTAAAAATGCAGATTTTATACGCGTGTACAATACATTAAAAATCTGATTAGAATCGAGTCGTTGGTGTGTTTATGAATGGCTATGGAGTTATCCACGTGGAATACAACTTCGAGATCTAAGTATCATCTTTTCCGGCATTTTGATGTAATATATTGATTCGATAACAGTACATAGTATAAAAAGATAATAGGAAAAACGAATATATGCGGAACGACCAAATGCCTTAATAAATTCGAGTATCCATGAAGGTATCATAACAAGCGAAATATGCTTATTGTGAATATTTTATTAGGTTGTTCCCAAATTATCTTGAAACTGTGCAGTAACGTCTATATCTTGCGAAAATATTATAGCCAAATGCTTACAAGTTGCATACCGAAAGCTTTTTTGCGCACATCGACTACTAAACAATAGACGAAACACTGGGGATTTCATATTTGATTTGGCACTACGGTAACATCTTCACTGCTTTAAAATTAAACAAAACAAATTGATAAATTAGTATATGCAGATCTATAACGGGGCCACTTTTACTTTCAGGTGCAAATTCTCTTTATACAGGCTGATGAATCAGCGACTTTATACATGCTAGGCTGTAAGATAGTTTAAAGGGTCATAATGGTATACTCAATTGTGAATGATTTTGCATAAATAAAGAGATACGCCACAGCAGAGCATCAAATCCCCTATGAACACTGAAATCAATTGATTACCCATGAAGGTATCATTACAAGCGCAATATGCCAAATGCCAATATTTTAATAGGCTGTGCGAAAATTATCTTGAAACTATTTCAAATGTGAAGTAACGCCTATTGCGCATATTTATGTAAGTTTTTTTGACACCGACTACTAAACATTTGTGCTAAACATTAGTACTAAACATAAGGATGACATCTCTTCACCACTTATTAAATATTTGTTATGGTGAAGTGGATTTATTTTAAAATCTTCTGATATTAAAACCGCTACCATTACTTACTTTACTTGCAATACACCAGATAATTGTACGCTGGTGTGACCAAGCAATGCCTGAACAAAGTACGCGCAAAGATAAAAACGGAAGACTCTGTATCCTAATATCTGTAGAAGAGTCGTGGAGAAAAGAGCTTAAAGTTAGACTATACAGTGGACTCTGTCAAATCTGACATCGTACGGGATCGTTCTTTATAAGATGTCGGATTATACTGTGTTCAGGGGCGGATTGGGCCATCGGGCGATCGCTCGAAAGACCGATCGGACAAAAAACGAAAAAAATAATTTTGACCAATTCGTCTAAAGAAAACACACATTTATCTGCCGAACATTATATGAGGGACGGGGGTATTGGACTGGCAATGGAGCGATGATGATCATGTTGTATGTGGAGTCTGGAGTAGCCCGGTATAATAGACTTTCTGGGCCGGGTGTGTTTGGTGTGGGCCAGAATTCGGAATCCTGCATTCCTCCGACACTGTCGCCCGCAAATTTACTAATTATTAAGTCACCCGCAATCTGTTTGTGGGAATACGCCGGAATCCAAAATTCAAAAAGCAGCTTTTATGAATTTCATTTTCGTCACTATGTACTAATGTGTCTCCTGACCTTCCATCACAGGAAGAATCAACTAGCGCTCCCGTCAACAAAAATGGGACACTTATCAATGAAAATATTCCTACTTTTTCAATATCCCTTAGTGGTTAATCAAATGGTCAAAATTTGGGGTTCATTTTTCAAAAATTTCCAAGTGGAGAACCCCCGGACCCCCCCCCCCCCCACAACCTTCCGGGGTCAGTTAAAGGGGCCGTTCCGACACGGAAGCCCGGACCGGTTCCCGGCGCCAATCCGCCCCCGACTATGTTAATTCAATGGAAATCATGTGACGGACGTCTAAGTGGTGTCGTAATTCGGGATATTATTAGTACGTATTACCCAGAGATTATTTGGCTGAGGTAGTCCCCCTAGGAAATAAATCGGGACATGGAAATGATGTCGGATTTCATAGAGTGCAGGAGTAATCCCCCTCGATTACTCTAAAATTCAACCCAAACCCTACAATATCCACCCCTGGCAGCAGCTCAATTGAGTAACATCATCTTACAATCATAGTTTTAAGTGTCGCACCTCCAAACATTGACAAACTGGCATAATCTATTAAAGGAAGAGACGTTTGATCCACCAAAATTTGAGGTTATGGGCTATGTTCCAGGTTTTTAAACTTTCCCAACTGGTAATTAGAGCACAAGAATAGCCTGCAAATCCTGCACACGCAATTAGGCTGTAGACGGGTTATACAGACAAGCTGAACAAAACTGGACTTTGGTATTTGAATATTACTGTTTTAAGTTAATCTCATCTTTCTCCTGGTCAGATATTTCAATTGAAAAGAATACACCAACTACTCAATTGTAATAAGATAATTTATTTGACATTAATATAACCAAAAAGGTAATAATTTAATAATTACATTGAAACATGCATATATACACAATAATTAACATTCTATGATAACTGACATGTTATACTACTGTATGTAGAGATATACAACTAGATGATAACTGACTTATTTACTGACATGTTATACTACTGCACATGGAAATATACAACTACATAATAACTTGGTTAATTACTGACATGTTATATTACAGTACATGGAGATATACAACTACACAACATGTCAGTAATTAACAAACTACATAATAACTTGGTTAATTACTAACATGTTATACTACTGTATGTGGAGATATACAACTACATAATAACTGACTCAATTACTGACATGTTATATTACTGTACATGGAGATATACAGCTATATAATAACTTGGTTAATTACTGACGTGTTATACTACTGTACATGTAGATATACAACTACATAATAACTTGGTTAATTACTGACATGTTATATTACAGTACATGGAGATATACAACTATACAACATGTCAGTAATTAACAAACTACATAATAACTTGGTTAATTACTAACATGTTATACTACTGTATGCCGAGATATACAACTACATAATAACTGACTCAATTACTGACATGTTATATTACTGTACATGGAGATATACAGCTATATAATAACTTGGTTAATTACTGACGTGTTATACTACTGTACATGGAGATATACAACTACATAATAACTTGGTTAATTACTGACATGTTATATTACAGTACATGGAGATATACAACTACACAACATGTCAATTACTGACATATAATATTACTGTACATGGAGATATACAGCTATATAATAACTTGGTTAATTACTGACGTGTTATACTACTGTACATGGAGATATACAACTACATAATAACTTGGTTAATTACTGACATGTTATATTACAGTACATGGAGATATACAACTACACAACATGTCAATTACTGACATGTTATATTACTGTACATGGAGATATACAGCTATATAATAACTTGGTTAATTACTGACGTGTTATACTACTGTACATGTAGATATACAACTACATAATAACTTGGTTAATTACCGACATGTTATATTACAGTACATGGAGATATACAACTATACAACATGTCAGTAATTAACAAACTACATGATAACTTGGTTAATTACTAACATGTTATACTACTGTATGCCGAGATATACAACTACATAATAACTGACTCAATTACTGACATGTTATATTACTGTACATGGAGATATACAGCTATATAATAACTTGGTTAATTACTGACGTGTTATACTACTGTACATGGAGATATACAACTACATAATAACTTGGTTAATTACTGACATGTTATATTACAGTGCATGGAGATATACAACTACACAACATGTCAGTAATTAACAAACTACGTAATAACTTGGTTAATTACTAACATGTTATACTACTGTATGTGGAGATATGCAACTACATAATAACTGACTCAATTACTGACATGTTATATTACTGTACATGGAGATATACAGCTATATAATAACTTGGTTAATTACTGATGTGTTATACTACTGTACATGGCGATATACAACTGGTTGACAACTGACTTAATTACTGACATGTTATACTACTATATGTGGAGATATACAACTAATTGACAACTGACTTAATTACTGATACTGATACTGATACTACGTGCATGGTTATAAACAACTAGATGGCTTTATAACTGACATCTTATACTACTGTACATTGTTATACTATTGTATATGTTGATAAACTACTATCATGAAAAGCTACTGGTGTTTCATTACGTCAACAGTCTATTACAAAGTATTGTGTCAATGGTTTACTAGTGAGTGGTTCAGTAAGTTGAGTTGGTCTATAGGACAATTTACTTAATTAATTACACTGGGTGATACATATCTGATAATTTCAGACTGAAAGATCCACATATGAATTAAAAAATGTACTTTCAGGTTACTTTTAAACATTGAGAATGCTACACAAGACATACAGTTGCTGTTTTAATATTCCACCGTATTTAAAAATGGCTATGGCAATGTCTGGCGGGAAAAAGAAAAAATTTACGGGCTTATTCCATCCACGCCAGGGAATATACATCCCATCTGACATTGCCTCCAGAAAGATCACGATGCAAAAAGATGTAGATATGTCAAATGATAAAAAAAGAGAAAATTTTGTTATTTTTTTAGATCTCAAATTAAAATAAAATCCAAAACAAACAAATGTATGGTGTAGATATTTTCAAAAGAAAAAACGGTAATTTTACGGGTTTATTCCATGCAGGTCATAATCTTATAGTTTCCATCAGACATTGCTACCAAAAAGTTCATGGTAAGAAAAGTTATGGACAACTCTGCAGCTTTGTACAGCTTTCTCAATAGAAAATGAATATCTTATTTAGCTAATATACACTTTTGCAATATACTATTAATTATTATCTGATTCGCAGTCACTATCCTCTGTATCACTACTTGCTTCATCAACATCACTTTCATCAAATTCTAAATCACAGCTTTGTATAAATCTGTTATTATATCTATTAATTCCTCTGATGACAAAGGTTTTTCAGGTTGAACATAGCACAGTATCAAATCATTCAAATCTGAAGCAGAATTATGTTCAATTCCAGCGCTTTCAAATAATTCTCTTGACTTGATATATTGTTTAGTTAATCTGTAAAGATGTGTTGATAAATAATGGATTTTTCCACACATATATCTAAGTTCTTCTGTGGAGGAAGACAATTGTAGATCTTTAATTTCCGATCTAATATTATTAATTGCACTCAACAAGTAACGGTGATAAGCATCAATTTCACAATGAACGACTATTATTTCTTCATGTGCATGTTCTTTCAGAGAAACTGCTTCTGCAACTTTTATTTGATCTGAATTCAAAGAACACTCTGATAATTCATCAAAAATTGGCAACGTTGGTAAAGAAACATCACAGAACTCTGTCCTGGGTGCAAAATGTCCATCATTAAGAATAGTTAATTCTTTTTTAATTTTGGCGGAATTTGCTGTCAACTTTTTACTGATACGGGAGCCCAAAACTTGGCCATCTGAAAATAGATATATACACTAATTATACTATATTCTTACCATTATTATTGTTCTGTTGAAGATAAAGTTTTTACATATATATAACTATGAATATATAAACTGGCTGTTTTGAGACAAACACTTACAGTCTTATAATTAACACTGATATATTATGTGATAATCTTAGACCCCTATTTCCATCCCTGAAAATGACAATGTACACTTCCCTCAGTTCAAAATGAGTTACTCAAAAACAGTGGAACTGAGCTTGAAAATAGTAAAGTTCATCTGTAACCCTTCTGTTAAAATTGTGTTTCCTGTCCACTCAACATCAACACAAACCGGGTCATTTTGAAAATAACATGTGTTCCAATTTCATTAATTTGGTTGCGCCTAGGGGTCTTTAGCAATGGGAGGAAAACCAAAGTGCCCAGGGATAGACCACGAGGTTAGACAAGTGAGCCTACTCCTTGTCATGTACAAGCGGGAATCAAAACCATGCCACTTGACTCAATGACAGACCTTACGATCTAAAGTGCATGCAATCCTTCCGTTATTACAATAAGCCAGTTTTATATAACTGATTATTTACCTGCATACTTTTTCATCAATGAAGACAAGTAGTGTCGTTCACTGGAATACTGTCTTAGTTTTTCAAGGCTACCAATTCTGCGCTTTTTTCGAGCACTTTTCGAAATATGATTAAGAGGCTCATTTTCAAAATTGAAATCACTTTCTACAACTGAGTTGCAAACATTCTTTTTTAATTTGACTCTTTCTTTCTTGAGGCTTAAACAAAGAAGCAAATTATGGTATTGAAAACAATCAATCTGAGTTAGCTGTGGTCCAAAATGTTAAGAGTGAATAGAGCTTTCACAGGAAGGGTAGATAACAGTGAATGCAACATATGACCACACTCATCAATCTTAAATATGTGGAGATGGCATCGATATTAAAGGCAAGGGCTCCAAATACAGACTTATTATAAAGATATATTAATAGTTGATACTGAACAATCAGATTCCAGTATGCACATAAAGACACTGATAACCAAATGATTTCAATGATCAACAAATTTAACTGTAGTAAGTACAGACACAATTTTAATTAATTATCCACAATTATCGGCTTTAAGATGAACATTAACTTGGGATTACTTGAAGAGAACTTCTCCATCTGGTAAAACTTTGTTTTTGAACTGACAAATAAGATTGCCTGTTGATGTCTTAAAGTTATAATGTTCTTAATTTTTCTACAGATGCTTGTGAACAAAGGCTATGATCAAAGTAGACCAGTACAGGAATTTTTGATAACTAGCTCTTTGATTATGTTATTTTAACGATAGTTTTAAGAAAATTAGCCTAAAGCATTTTATAAAGTGCTAAAGTTGATGTTAATATACTATTATTCGTAATAACTTTCTAGATCTCTCTCAATCTTTTTCTTTTCTGTTAGATCAGTAGGACCTGTTTCTAGGATGTGTCTGCAAATAAAGATTTAATGAATTAACACAAAAACTTAATCAGAGCTTGACAATTTGGGGGTTTTACCCACACTGTCTAAAAATGCACATCATTAATCATCATTATAGAGTGCATACATACTTCATAATCATATAGTAACCAGCCATTTTATGTACAAGTAATGTTTTTATTGTTATAATTTCATTTTTATAGTGCTGTATTATAACAATAGTTATTTCTAAGCACTATACCAGCATATTTACACAAAGGTACACGCATGATTTTATGTAAATGATTCTTTTGACAGATGATTTTTTATTAGTTTAGATTTAATCTGAGATAATTGGATACATTCTGTGATGTCTCTGGGTAAATATCAATTCAAATTTGTAATATCACTGCTATTGCATAAAACTAAAGACTATTCATTTAAAAAGGATTTTAACGTGTGGTCATTTTAATAGGTAGATTATCCAGTGCTATATTCAATTACATGTAATCACCAATTCTATCTAAATAAAAAATTATCACGTAAATGTAATAGTGTCTTATTCTATAGCTTATCCTTGTAAAGCGCACTTGTACACATTTATGTGGCAGTTGTGTGCAGTAAAAGTGCGTAAAAATAATATATCATAGCATTGCTATCTTTCAATTTTAAGTTGGTGAGACCAGAGTTCTCTCTACCTGGCATCACCCAAACCTTGTTTGGGTAAAAAAAACTTTAAAAAAGACACAAAAACGGCCCAACCTACAACACTACACACCCAAAAGTGTCTAAAAAAACAGTCACTTTTATATTCATGTAATCAAATGTAATATTTACCTTTTCATCTGACTAACATACAAATTCTCAACATATAATACTTCGGAATTTAAATTAGTTGCTTAAATAGAAAAAAAAGATAAGTTATTATGCAACATGTACATGGTAGCCAATACGATACAAAGAATATAAAACTATGATAAATATCAAAATTAGTTCATGACACCAATGTAATCCAGTATGGTTGGTAAATAGTAATTCAAGTAGCTAAACAAAAACATAAGACAGGGCTTATGAACAATTCCTTCAAATTTCAACAAAATCTGTCAAGAAATTTTGACCTGCAGTGTGTTCATATATACTGCCTGCAATCATATGAAATTGTGGATGGATCCAGCTGACAATAATATACATCCACATCGAACAGGGCATATAAAAATTATGAAGCTTACCAGGGACATTATCCAGTTCAGATTTCCACTTCATCAGCCAATTCTTTGCAGAATCAATATCAACTGAAAAAGAGATGTGTATTAATAATGAACATATTAATCATAAGAAGATCACACTGTAACCCAGGTATCATTTCATCTTGTGTAGTTAGCACCTATTTATTTCATATTCATATAACATCAAATCCTTGTTTATTAAAGCTTAAAAAAATCGTCACAAATCATCTAATTTGTACTTGTGCTCAGTTTAGAGCTGACAATTCAATTTTGATAATAAATGACCAATTTACAAGTGTCTAATTTCTTGTTCACTGTTATAAAATAACCCATCCAACTGATGCATAATGATTAATTTAGGCACTCGAATTAATGAATCATATTTAAACTGGACACAAGTACAATTTCAAATGATTTTTACGAGTTTCTAAATCAAAGATTTGATATTGAATGAATGTTAACAAAATCAATGCGAAATACACAAGGTTAAATGATATCCAAGTTACAGTGTCTAATCAAACACTACCTGCAATCATTTTCTAAGATCAAAAACATAGAATTTTGCTATTGTGCTTGGCATCTGAGGCATGTAAAACAATATATTGCATTTCTATTAAATTTGAAAACATAATGTCACATTAAGAAATTATTTAATCTTATTACCATTCATATTAGTTGTTTCACTACCAATAATTTCTGAACAGTTTGATATTGTTTTTTCTGCTTTCTGTAGTTTATTATGTAAACGTGTACCTGAAAAAGATGAACAAGCTAATAACACTAGGGCCTGGGTTCAGTTTACATTTGATGAAAAATGGTGAGAGACTACTCTTACTACTACCTAGAAGCTAATGCAAGCAGATGGCCATCAAGTTTTGGTCAACATAATAATCGGCAGCCAATCCATATATGCCACTCAGCAGCTTTTTGAAGGTGAAAAATTGGTCATTGTATTCTAAAATTAATCCCCCAAAATTGTGGCTCACGATTTGACATCATTTGGGGGAAGGGGTCATATCTGAGTACCCAAAATATGTACAACTAAATAGGGTGCCTAAAAAAGATTTTCATAACAATCCAAACAAGACTAAAAAGAGAAAAATTCCAAAAAGTCTGCATAATATTGATACACAATCCTAAATGTCAACTGGGTTCCTCTTAAATGACACAGTAAAAGCCTGGACCATCTTTCTAAAGTATGCAATGCATACATTTCCAATAAACATAATACAGTAATTTCAAATTCTAGACATTTCAAAACAGACAATTTCATTACAGGCAATAGCTATAAATGTAATCAACAGAAATCAAAATATGCTTTTTTGTCTCACTAACGTCAATAAAGCTTTGTCTTTAATTTTTGAGGATTTGTCTAATCAAGTAAATCATGAAAAATCATTACCAAAATCAGAGATAATCTGTGATGTCTTATGAAGTATTGCCTCTGTCAGTAAATCGCATCTATTATCATAAGACATTTCTTTTGTTATTCTCTTGAATCGTCGAAGGTAGCTCCATAGGCGTTCAATGCCTTCTCCATCTGTCATCCCTGTGCCAGTCACATATCTTTGACCATATTTCAACTTTAATAAAATGTTCATTACATTAAAACTTTTTCAAAGAGAAATTGATTTTAGGATAAAAAAATCATATAATGCTAAAACACTTGATATCTCAAAACAAATTTCTTTTATAAAGAAAAAATTAATAAATTACTTGTTGATATAACATAATACTGCAATGTCGTATAGAATTAACGATTCTCAAATATAGTTTTGATGTAGGGTTTAAATTATTATGCAATGCTGAGAGAGCAGGTATTTCAATTAAAAATATTTGACAGGTAGAATGAAATATGAATCAAATGCTGGCATTAATAACATTCCATTCATATAATCCACATTCTAATTTGTGAAATATATTGAATATTACTAATATTTTGAGTTTACCTGGCAGTCTAGGTTATGAGCAAAACTGTGGAATATTGGCACAGAAAACTTGTAGTGGTCCAACAATTAAAAATTCTCAGTTTTCTGTTAAAATAAAAAAAGTAGTTGTAAGAACATGAAAGTAAATTGTTCACAATAAGAAGCAAAATAAATAAAATATGTTTACAGGATCATTTTGTTATACGAAAAACGAAGTGATGCGTTTTCTATGGCGCTCAGTATATAAAGCGATATAATTATATCTAAGTAATGTGTATTAATTGTTGCACGGTAGTTAAATGCATGACATCACATATTGACAACACTGGCTTTTGTCTATATTCAAATTGAAGTAAATTCTGACAATGTAAAGGACTGGGGGTAAACCATACATTAACTTACATTAATACTTACATTAATATTTCATAAACAAATATAGTGAGCTTTTAATGACATTTATACATGTTTATTTTCTCTATCAAATTAAGACACATGGATATGTCTCTTCAATTTCAACCTCCAATCTAGTTTGGGGATTGTAAAACATCAGTTTGATCGGAAAATAAACAGTCATAGGCGTACGAGGCGGGGAGGCCGGGGGGGCACCCCCCCCCCAAATATTTTCATGAAAAAAAATAGAAATCTGAAAAGAGCTCAGAATTGTGAGATCGGTCATTAGCCGAGGAGATTTTGAAAATGGGGTGGGGGTAGGGGTATGGCCTTGTCGGGGAAGGCTATGGTCTTGTCGGGAATGAATGCTCGGTTTGTCGGGAAGCGTCGCGCCGTCTGTCGGGTTTTGAATATTTTTAATAATATGGAAGCGGTAAGAAAGCAGTCCAGTCAATGATGAACACATACGCCATCTGAATAGAACTAGCACGTACACATGGCCTTTCTCAATTCTTGAGTACTGTGTTCCTGTATACTGGCATCCAACTCCATGCACCGGACGAGCTCAGTGATAGAAGTGAGCAGCTGAAAATTTTCTTTAATAATAATTGATAAGTTTGTATTGTACCTTGTAGTCACATATAATATACATGTACGACGGCTCAATAGGGCGTAAATAATTCGATATTGAGCCCTTTTCTTTGGAAATAAATATTCATAGGTGAATGTAAAGTGCCACTGGCAAGAATAATACAAAGATAATGTGCTCAACAACGCTTATAATATATGGTCATTCATATATTAAAAGTAGATAAAGTATATACAAGTCTTCTATACATCTGAGATCTGGATAAAAAATGTGAAGTCTCCTAAAATGAAAAATGTGGCAAAAGTAAATCGTTCGATTTGTTCTTGTTTTCAAAGTAATAGAGCTTGTATTTTAAAGATGACTTTTTACCAGTTTTAATGCTGCAACTGACATAATTTACTACCCACTCCAAATTACTAGAAAGTATTCGAAATGCCTGGAAATCGCGTCTACGGCCGTCTGGTTTTCAAAATTTTCTAGGGGGAGGCCCCCCAGACCCCCCGTCTTGTTTTCGAAGTAATAGAGCTTGTATTTTAAACATGACTTTTTACCAGTTTTTATGCTGCAACTGACATAATTTACTACCCACTCCAAATTACTAGAAAGTATTCGAAATGCCTGGAAATCGCGTCTTCGGCCGTCTGGTTTTCAAAATTTTCTAGGGGGAGGCCCTCCAGATCCTCCGTCGGTCGCTTCGCGGACACTAAAGAAATATATTTGTCGGGAAAATATGCTGGCCCCCCCAAACAAGTTCGGCCTCGTACGCCTATGTAAACAGTAATTATCATGATACAGAGCTTCACTTAATTCTTAACACTAATCGACTAGTCCACAAAATTATAGCATAATCATGGTATTAAACAACATTTTAATACAATCAATAAACATGTTGACATGCTCCAAAAAGTGACAACATATTCATGCATAGACAATATACATACCTGCAAATGTTTGTGTAATGTGCAGGATATGTCGTACATTACAATCTTGTTAACTGAGGTAGTATCCTTCTCCATTAATTTTGTTAACACGTAAACTGCATACCCAAGTCTAATTTTGAAAACAAAATGAAAAAAGAAATTTAATTGTTCAGTTAATATTACTAAAATGTATTTACAGAGCGATTAGTTTAAACAATTATGAATTTGAATTTTATTCTGCTAAAACTGGGACTTTATGTCCTAAATACTGTTCATAGCAATTAGAAAATGGTGGAAATAAGCTGCATTGTAACTATAACTTAGTTCATCCAATGCAGTTGTCAAAAAGAGCCAAACTGTAACTATAAATAGATAAATGTACTATGCAGATGAAAAATATTATAAATAGCAATATAGAAAAATGCTTGTACTGCATTTTCAAAGATAATCTACATCAAAATAAAAAAAACTCTTTTGTATACCTTTCTCCATGAATCATGTCGATAAAACAAATTGGTATATCATGCTTGCATATGGCCCCAAATAGCCCGGTCACGTCTAATTTTGACATTTTTCTTTTGGATCTGAGCACACTACCGGCTTGAAATTGGGAACAATCCTATTTTCAAAAAAACACAATTTATTAGAACACATATATATTTCTATTCACACAAAATTTGCACGATGTAGGACCTGACATGGAATAGTGCCTTGTCATTGATATGGGACAAAAACAAGTTCCTTGTGGAAACCTCACTGTCTGACAAAATTTCCCTCAGCACATTGCAAGACATGTCATGTACGTCCACCTAAAAGAACCCAGCTGATACAGAAAAGTAGGATGTTAAAAACACCATTTTGTTTTATTAACATCTGTTTACTACGCACCTCAAAGATCATTAGTAAAATTTCCTAGTTTCGTTTACCTCTGCTTGGTTCTTTTTATCAAATGAGTAGTCATCTATAAAACTTTTAAAATCTATATTGTTGGCAAACAAAAAGTCCTTATGTCTTGATGCACCCTTCCCCCTTCCAGATGATGCCTTGTGAACCAGACCAAAGTTGGCATCTAGTGATATTATTGGTGGATTCTATAAAGATTTAGAAAAATATTACACACCATTACAATTAACACAAGGTACAATTTTATGGATACACAATTATTGACGAGACACTATCATCTTAATCATTTGATTCATCAAGACGATTAGATAAATTGTACCTTGTGTTAATATTTTCAATTACTAAATATCAATAAAGATCTTATAATTCTAAGGCTTATTTAAAGACAGATTGTCTCGAAAGTATTTATCAGGTGTTTATTTCCAATAAAAGTATGGCACACTTGGTATATTATGGAAAGTACTGACACTAAATATATTAGAAAAATACTGGACTACCCGATAAACATCTATGGGGCAAGCACTGGGCAAAAAAGTCAGGGAATCACTAACTGTCAACCCGATGGCTGCTCGACAGCTTGTTGTATCCTAGTTTGACTGGGGGAGAGGTTGTTATTTCTTGATCAAATGGTTAGGCGATTTTGGGCAACACCGCAGGGTGGAAATATACAAACAAATATGTAATTAAACAACAGAAAATCACACAGTTTGTACGCTGGAGGGTATCTTTAAATGTACAAACAAGTAACACATGGAACATTTTACTGCATATTAAATATATAAAAAGACCAAATGAAACAAATGAGTTTTCTCCTCAAGCAAGATGTACTGTAACCATAGAACTGTACTAGAAAGGAAGTCCGACTGGTGGTTTATGTTATTTATCGCATGCGCGAAGTCACAGAACCTAAGTTACTTCCGGTTAAACAAAACCCTGAAGAAATGCGTATGGAGTCCTGTGAGCTTCGGAATAAAATAAGAAAAAGACATTGTCTGCACAACTTCCAATTACCAAGATATATCCGAAATTAATGTTTAACCATGTGTAAGTTATTTTGTATCAATACGGTTAGTTGTCAGTACATGTTTCGTTCGTATAAAAATTAAAAGGATACTACGGTACCCAGCCGACACAGGCCTACAACAATAACACTAACACATAAAAAGTATGATAAGTTATTGAATAATCATTTTCAGTGAGAATGCGTCCAGGACGCATTCTATTGTATTATAAAACCTCAATTTGTTTCTATTCGATATAATAATATTTCGTCAAACGTAATAAAAACTATGCAGCGAGTCTAGAATCTACAATTTTCTAATTATATAGGCCTGTATACATGTAGGCCTATAGTCATGTTTTATCTTTACTTTAGGCCTACGGGTTTTTTTTGGTGTATCAATATTCATTACTTCAAGGTGTCTTTATAGCCCCCCCCCCCCTCAAAAAAAGTAAGTTAATAGCTAAAATTTCCCTTTTAGTTTTAGATTGTAAGAAAAACTGTTTTGATAATTAGATATACTGTATGTATAAATAAATAAAAAATCTGTCTTTATCAATTAAAGATGTAGGAAAAATCAAATAATATCCTAAGGAAATTTTCTATAAAATTTAGACTTTAATGAATGGTCTCAGCATTTTGTCAAATTCAAATGTGCTATCAGTATTTTAAAACAATATGTTTGCACACTGAAATTTCAAGGTAAACTTTTAAAAAAAAATCATTTGAATGGATGTTCTGTTTCTAAGCCCTCATTTAATATTGAAAACATTATATGTGTAGGTGAAAAATACCGATCGCTATCAAGTACAGCACATAGGCCATTCACTGTATTATAGACCTTAGGGAATCGATTTTCAGGTCACCCAACGAAAAAAAATGACCCGAAATTTTAAAAGCGTTAAGTGTCCGGATAAGCAACTTAGCCATTCTTAGTCAAAACAACTCAATTTTTTTTAGCTCAAATTTTGAGACAAGGTATATACACCATTGCTCTATATTTTCACGTTGAAATTTCATAGGTACCCAGACCTTTATTTTTCCGACTATGTTCAAATTAGGATAATTCTTTTAAATATTGGTCGTATTGACATTATAAAATTTGCATGAATGTAAATCTAAATGTCAGATAGTGTCATGCTTTTTTCCATTCTTACACCATATTTATTTAATGATACATAATTATTGGATCTGAAAACTGTCTGTTAGGATTATGTTGAAAATATTATTATTAATACCCCTTTAAACTCCTCAATTTCTTTATGAAAATGTTAATACCCGTTACCCTGTACTTTCTTTCTTTTGTAGGCCTCTGAATATAAGATAAGCTCTTCACTGCTACAACCTTCCATAAATAATAAAGTGTGAAAAATACTTTGTCAGTAATTTCGGAAGAGGGCCTGGCAAGGACATTGTCTATTCGATTCATTGGAGTACATGTAAAAGAATCCTTGACAATTTCCGAAATAAGAGTAGGTAATTAATTAGTCTGCTGTCTGGACAAAATTTACTTCATAGCACACTGTATGACAAACACTTGTCATTATTTGCCAAACCATGCAGAAAAATAGGAGATAAACCTCCATCTGTTAAAATATGCAGCCTCTATCGTGTTCAGAAAAAACTGATCCTCTATTGCTATTCAGAGGTTTTCAGGTTATTTTTTTTTAATGTCTGTAATTGTTAAAATAAATAAAGGGGTTCTTTTTTTTATGTATCTTATTGTTGTTGAAATATTTGTTAGTAATATTCTTCTAACAAGAAAAGACCCCTGTACATATGTACTTCAAAATTGGGGGGTTGGGATAGTATCGAGTGCTGTGCATCAACCTCTTCTGGCCGGTCACCTCTGGCTTGCTGTTGTGATTTCGATCCCTGGTGTGAGCGTATGTGGCTTCGAGATAGGGGCGCCTTCTCAAATTCATGGGTTACTCCCACACGAAAGACACCTGCGTGTGCGCTTTGATAATAACAATGCAAAATAAGACTTGTCTACTATATCACCTTCGGTGGAAGTTGTCGTTTAACTCTTAAGAACAACAGTTCAAAATTGAAGAAGCATGGACAGGAAGATGCTGTCCGGGCAAAATTCTCCTTCCTTGGATTTTGCAAATAGTCATAGAATAAAGACTACCATATGTTATCGTAACGAAATACTGAAGGATTGCATGTGTTGACAAGATAATGTTAAAACCCAATTCCATATAGTTCAAAATTGAAGAAGCAGGGACAGACAGATGCTGTCCAGGCAAAACTCTCCTTCCTTTTTTTCATTGAAAATTGTTTTGAAGAATCAGTTTGTTTACAAAATTATGATGCCAATGTGTACCAATGAGCTTGTGTTTTTTGTCCCATCTAAACAACTAGACACTGTTCTTTGCCATGTTGTCCCTCCTACACTACCGACTGGGGGAAACCATGCTGCAAAATGCTGGAGAACTTTATTGAATAACACCAGCATACATAATCCTTATATATTCAGATTGGTATTTTTTTTTCTTTGAAAAAAATTATAATGAATCAATTTGAATTAAAAAGATTAAGTATGAAGACAATGATTCTAATATCAAGATTTTTATTTTTGCTACGAAAATATTTTAAGTGCATCTTTTCTTTTGTGTGAAAATAGATTTGAAGAATGAGTTTGGTTACAAAAATACACATGATATTTACATCCTTAAATAATGGACCCAAAGCAAAAAAGTAGTTTTATTTTTACAAGAAATTCTGTAGATCGATAAAATATAAAAAATTATTTATAAACGAAAATATTTTAAGTGCATCTTTTTTTTTCTCTGAGAAAATAAATTTAAAGAATCAGCTTGGTTACAAAAATACACATGATATTTACATTACATCCTTAAATAATGGACCCAAAACAAAACAATTCAAGAAAATCTGTAGATCGATAAAATATAAAAAATGAAGTAAAAAAATACAGTATTCATGTTATTATTAACTTCATAAATATAGGAAAGTTGTCTCAAAATTTCCAGTCGCTATTTCAAAATTATTACAAAATAATAACAAAAACATCAAATATCAGTTCACGCATAGGCTTTGCAATCTACTGCTATATGGCCCATAGTATGGGATCTATATTTAAGTACTTTTTAAAAATATAAATACCGAAGTAAAAAATACGGTCTTCGTGTTATTATTAGCTTCATAAATATAGGAACGTTGTCTCAAAATTTCCAGTCGCTATCTCAATTACAATTATTACAAAATAATAACATTAATATCAGCTCACACGACTCCGCTTCATTATAAACAATAGCAAAGCCTTCGACCGGAAGTAACTTAGGTTCTGTGGACTTCGAGCATGCGATGAACAACATAATTCATCGTCCAATGACAGATACTGCAGGGTCAGTTATCCATATTATATACGATCTATGCTGTAACTTATATTCTTATTTACCTGTTCACAAACTGGACAGAGATGACCGATAGAAATGATATTCTATCAGTGAATCGCCAACTAACGCTCTATACACATCTTTAGGCTAAGAATAAAAAAAAAACAATGTTGTTTTAACATAGTCAGAAGTCTTTACGTATTTCCAGGTTTAACACTAATCTATACATGACAGTCGGTTTTGGGTTTGTTGGTGGCCACACTAAGGATGTCAAAGGGCTGAAGATTGGGGTATAAGACCAGTTCGAGCCAGGGAGTCGCATAGGCGTTGCGCTACTTCTGGTTTTATGACACCCCATTAAGGATGCATTTGAGGGTTATAGCCATGCAATGTCTGGTAAACAGCTAGTCTTCACATAAAATCAAGCCCTGACAGGTTCAAATTTGCTTCTATCATACTTACAAAATCATGTGACAAAAGAATATAATCACTTTGAAGAGAAATCAAAGCATCACAAAATGCCTTGGCTGGAACATGACATTCTAACTGGAGTGATGCAATCAGCTCCATAAATTTCATGTCAAAGGCCACAATCTGTATCTCATGAGTGTCACACAAGGATTTTCGCACCTGCACAAGTTAACTTTGCAGCAATGTTGATTTCCTACAAAGAAACATTAATGTTAGCTCTTTTTCCAGATGTGCATCTTCAAATTAAATCAAATCTAAAAGAGGGAACTACAAATTTACTTCTATCTACCTCCACTAAGCAATTTAAGTTTGCTTAGTATTGTCACTTTAAGAGACAATATTTTAGACTTACATGCAAATATAAACCTCACACAAAACAATAAAAATGAATCTTGGGGAAAAAAAAATTTGAACAAATGTTATTCAAATTGATTAATAGCCATCTTTCATATTAAACACAAATGAAGAATAAGCCATTTCTATCCATGAAAATCAAGCTTAAAACAGTATGAAACTTAGTTTTATGTTTCGTCTAAATTAATTACTGAAGGAATGTCTTTTAATAAACAAATTATACAAACCTTTAACATCAATTGCATAGACACTTGAGATATACTCTGTGTCACAACAATGGTTATAGCACCGTTTAAAATGGTACTGTATGTCCACGGGAACATAGAAACTGCTCTAAAAAAGAAAACAATTATGCAAAATAAAATCTACAAACATCTTGATTCAAAATATATCAAATGAAAGTTTGGATACCAGACAAGATATGAACTGCTAGCTAATAATCAAGCCATAATTAATGTTAAATAAATAAAATTAGAATTCTGTTTTTTTCATCTAAAAACAAAGAATTCAGATTATTCCGACAATTTTGCTAAATACATTATACTTTCTTTTCTTAACACAGTTACAATATTTTAAGCTGCAAATCAACGGATTGTAAAATATAGGCTACTTGGGCCATGGTGTCAACAATTAAGAACATGAATTTCGAAGAATCGTTAACAAAGCATTTAGAAATATATCAAATCTTTTTTTGGTTCTCATAATTTGAAATACTTACTATACACGACTTCATAGTATAGTTAAACATTTATCATCAAAATTAAACTTACATAAAAAAAAAACTTACACAAAGCCTGTGTCTATACTCATTACAAAAATCTCATTAAAAAAATGTCATTATCTTCAAAATTTGTGGCGAATGAAACATTACGACGACGAAACACGCACGAATTGTTGGATTTTAAGACAAAATTTTAAAGTAATTATGGCATATTTAGCTAAACGAATGATAGTATATTAAAAAACGATAAACATAATTGTGATATAAGTGGAAATAACGTGGTTTTGGGTAGATTTGTGTATTACACGAGCTATTCCCTTGGTTTCGACTTCCAAACTTACTTGGAAATCGCATTTTGAGGGGCATTTTGACAATAAAAAGCTGCGATTTTAAATTAAAAATGTCAATTCCACATAAAGAACGGTATATTATCAAATATTAATATAAATTATTGTGGTATGAGTTGAAATAGTGGTGGATTTGGGTTGATTTGGGTAGATTTGGGGGATTTGGGTAAATCGTGCTAGCTGGGAGGGAATCGAACCCTCTTACATATTCCACAAATTGCCTTATCTTCCATAATTTTAAAGACTATCTAAATAACCACAGGAATCTTACCTTCTATCCGCGTATATATGCATACACCATACCAAACTAGACATACATATAATAAAAACATAACGCTAACGCTACAATATACGTCCACATTCCTGCTTTGATTGATATGGTACTTTGTCAAGAAGACTAGGCGTTTGGTTTGTTTAACGTTGAGGGTCGTGCCTCAACATCAATAGTTGCCGTCCTTAGAGTATAAGGAATAAGTATACCAAGATAATCCATTCAGAATTGTGCCTTCCTAACGCTAAAGGCAAAAAGTGGGCGTGGCCCTGCCCCTGGGAGTCGGGACATTCATCAAAATCAATAGTGGACGCCCTCAGGCTATAAGGAATACATAAGCCAAGTACCAAGCTGCTTCATTCAGAATTGCGGCCTGTAAACGACAAACACAAAAATTGGGCGTGTCTTGCCTGTGGGAGTCGGGACATGCAGTTGACGTCCTTAGGCTATAAGGAATACATATCCCAAGTTTAAAGACGATCCATTAAGAATCGTGGCCTGTAGACAACACACACAGACACGAAGTAAAAATGGGCATGGCTCTGCCCCTGGGGGTTAGGAAATCACCAAAAACAATAGGGGTCATCTTTAGGGTATAAGGAATAGGTATGTAAAGTTTTAAAAGGATATGTTAAGAATTGCATCCTGTAGGCGAACACAAGACACAAAAGCATTGGGCGTGGCTCTGTTACAGGGGGTCCGGCATGCACCAAAAATAATAGTGGTCATCCTTAGGGTATAAGGAATAAGTATAAAAAAGTTTTCAAGACGATCGAGTAAGAATTGTGGCCTTGTGGCCTGTAAGTGACACACAGACAGACAAAAAGAAAATGGGCGTGGCACTGTCCCTGGGGGTCTGGCATGCACCAAAAACAATAGGGATCTTCCTTAAGGTACCAAGAATAAGTATTCAAAGTTTCAAGATGATACATTAAGAAATGCAGCCTATAGACGACAGACAAACAAATACAAGAAATGGGTGTTGCTGTCCCACGGGGGTCGGGCATGCACCCAAAACAAAAGGATCATCCTTAGGGTATAAGGAATAAGTATTTTAAGTTTCAAGATGACCGATTAAGAATTGTGGCCTGTAGGCGACACACAAAAAGAAAATGGGCGTGACTCTGCCCCTGGGGGTTGGGCATGCACCCCAAATGATAGGAATGTTCCTTAGGGTACAAAGAATAAGCAATTAAAGTTTCAAGATGATACGTTAAGAAATGTGGCTTGTAGACGACAAACAAATGAATACAAGGAATGGGCGTGGCTCTGCCATTGGTGGTCGGACATGCACCAAAAAACAATAGGGATCATCCTTAGGGTGTAAAGAGTAAGTATACAAAGTTTTAAGAAAATCCAGTTAGAATTGCGGCCTGTAGGCGACACACAGACACACAAAAAGAAAATGGGCGTGGCTCTGTCCCTGGGGGTTGGGCATGCACCCCAAATGATAGGGATCATCCTAAGAGTATAAAGAGTAAGTATACAAAGTTTGAAGAAAATCCAGTAAGAATTGCGCCCTGTAGGCGACAAGATGACCGATTAAGAATTGTGGCCTGTAGGCGACACACAAAAAGAAAATGGACGTGGCTCTGTCCCTGGGGGTTGAGCATGCACCCCAAATAATAGGAATTTTCCTTAGGGTACAAAGAATAAGCATTCAAAGTTTCAAGATGATACGTTAAGAAATGTGGCTTGTAGACGACAAACAAATAAATACAAGAAATGGGCGTGGCTCTGCCATTGGGGTCGGGCATGCACCAAAAAACAATACGGATCATCCTTAGGGTGTAAAGAGTAAGTATACAAAGTTTTAAGAAAATCCAGTTAAAATTGCGGCCTGTAGGCGACACACAGACACACAAAAAGAAAATGGGCGTGGCTCTGCCCCTGGGGGGGGGGGGGCATGCACCCCAAACGATAGGGATCATCTTTGGAGTATAAAGAGTAAGTATACAAAGTTTGAAGAAAATCCAGTAAGAATTGCGCCCTGTAGGCGACACACAGACACACAAAAAGAAAATGTGCGTGGCTCTGCCCCTGGGGGTTGGGCATGCACCCCAAACGATAGGGATGTTTCTTAGGCTACAAAGAATGTGTATGCAAAGTTTCAAGATTATAAGTTAAGAAATGTGGCCTGTAGACGACAAACAAACAAATACTAGAAATGGGCGTGGCTCTGCTCCTGGGGGTCGGGCGTGCACCAAAAACAATAGGGATCTTCCTTGGGGTATAAGGAATAAGTATACCAAGTTTGAAGAAAATCCAGTAAGAATTGCGCCCTGTAGGCGACACACAGACACACAAAAAGAAAATGTGCGTGGCTCTGCCCCTGGGGGTTTGGCATGCACCCCAAACGATAGGGATGTTTCTTAGGCTACAAAGAATGTGTATGCAAAGTTTCAAGATTATAAGTTAAGAAATGTGGCCTGTAGACGACAAACAAACAAATACTAGAAATGGGCGTGGCTCTGCCCCTGGGGGTCGCGCATGCACCAAAAACAATAGGGATCTTCCTTGGGGTATAAGGAATCAGTATACCAAGTTTGAAGAAAATCCATGAAGAATTGCGCCCTGTAGGCGAACCACAGACACACACACACACACACACACACACAGACAGGGCGACGGCATAATACGTTCACATTATGAATGTGCACGTATAAAAAGAACAGGAATGCAATGCCTGTTTGCATTCCTGTTCTTTTTTTATTATAGTCTAGTTGGGTATGCTGTATGCATATATACGGATAGGTCGGATTCCTGTGAAATAACTAACAGCACACATCATATAATGGTCCGAATAAGACTTGTCTAGTCCCAATAAGTCAAGAATCTGGGGTTTAACATTTAACCTCCACCTATGCCAGTCGTGATATCGTAGACAATTGTTTCCTCAAAAACTAGCCTATGACAGCCATAGAAGAGAGGGCTGGGTTAGTTTTTGTAGATTTTTTCTCTAAAGCATACGTATACTTCTTCGAGCTGTCTGGTAATAGGGCACGGGGGGAATGTTGAACGTGTTTTGCAGGCATAAATACCGGTGTCACAGTTTCAGTTGGTCGTTGGTGTGTGTTTGCTCCTGGGCACTTGCGCATGTCCGAGACTGATGTTTGTGTTAGCAACACAGCTTTATCCACTTCCGCCATTGTGAGTTGGTTCCTCATAACTCAAATAACTGATCACTTCAGGAAAAAGTGTTATGTTCTTAGTTAGAGTTTTGTCATTAATAAACATACTTGTTATCGTGATCAGCTGTTTTTTTAGTGATCATAGTAGTTACACGATCAACGGATTTGAGTTAATTGGCTTGAGATTAATTGTTCTATCGTTCGTGATTTGTTGCCGTTGTTTTTAGTGATTAGTCGTTACACGCGTACAATCAGTGGAACTGGAAACCATACACATTGATGATTGGCTTGAAATTGTCAATTAATTCACCTCCAAGGTAGGGCTGTGTCGATATATCGATACACAAATATGTATCGATACATTTCAGCGATATTTATATCGATACGTAATATGGCCGTATCGTCGAAAAAATTCTTTAGTTAAGAAAGACCATGAATTGAAACCCACGTGGCGAAAGAAAACGATCTCGACTTGGTTTGCCAATCGAGCGTCTTCAATGTCCCGTATGAATTCCATGTACCGCAAGATATAATAATAACTGGATCATATTGACGGATTCACTGACCAGTTGTTGTTAGGTAAATTTAAATCTTTATTGAATATAATCCCCTGATAGAACACCAAATACACCGAGAAACAATCATTAATAATATATTTTCCGGATGGCATCTCCAATGCTGAATTCCAATGACACGTGACATCGGTTGCAAATTAGGTCAATAAACCAGTTCTAAATAGCGCCTACCGTTCTGATTTTTTTTGATTTTATACACATACTGTCAGTAGTAATACTATTGGTAGATAATAGTAGAAACCGACCTGACCGTAAGAAAATCGTAGGGGTAATCCTATCACGGGGAGTCAACACACACTGTGTCTATAACAGTGTGAGATGACTCCTACAACTGCGCATGCGCTAAACGGTAAACACACACCAGCGACCAACTGAAACACCGGTCTTAACATCAAATATATTTCCTACAATACTGGTTATTTAAGTTTCCATGGCTTCAGTATAATGAGTTATTTTACTTATCCATACGACCATAGTGCCAGGAGGTTGGATGGTACAATGATTAGCGCGTGTGTGTTGTGTCATAAGGTCTACCATTGACTTCATTGAGTGAACTGGCGTTCGATTCCCCAGTTGTACGTGACAAGGTGCAGGGTCGCCCGAACTTCGTGGGTTGTCTTGAAAGGGAGACAACTCCAGCTTACAATTTTATCGCATTACTTACTTTTATGTTATGAAAATCCACATTAAATGTATTACGATCTCAATATTTTGGAAGGATTTAAGGTTAAGTACTTAATGTAGTAATAATTATAAAGTTATTTAGGCCTACTAAGTTAACATCAGTAGCCTACCCTAAACCTAGCTTTCGGAGTAGGCCTACTAAATATACCCTAGATAGTATAATATTATATCTACTCTTTATTTTGGGGACCTCTTGTCTTAGCGCAGCGTTTGGTTTATCTACCTGATTTGATGGGCGAGCTTCTTGTGTACACCAAATTCAAAAAGAACCACGAGATAATGAGTAATTAAATCAATGACAAAAGCCGCTTATAAAATGGCGGACAAATTATTTCCAGGTGGTTCCTTATGCGCACCATGCTCGCACAAAATGCGCGTGGCTTCTTACCACGTCCACGCTAATAGCGTCTGGCTAGAATACCGTGCGGTATAACGGTATACCTTGTCACTACTTGTAAGCGTTGACAATGGTTAACATTTTTCTCGCTACTGGCGTCTGACCTGAAACGTATCGGGTGACTAGTAGTTCTACCATGTAGTACTGTTATCCCACTTCTATACTGATTCACACACCGTGGAAGAGTATTTGTTTTTTAATTTTAACCTAAAGCTTAAAGTCCACAACCACAGGCGTTAGATCACGGACAGAATTGTTTTGTTGAAAGAACTGTAACCAAGTTATTAAAAACCTAATACATTATGGTGAAAAAAGTGCCTATTCCTTATGGCGGGGGAAAGCGGCAAAAACCTAATGCTATGTAGAAATGTCTAATTCAAAACACACATGTAACATAATGCCATACCAAATACCTAAAACGTCTAACGCAAAAAACAAAATACAAGAAACCTGTAATACAAAATACCTCATACGTCTATTGCAAAAGACAAAATACAAGAAACCTCTAATACAAAATACATATAACCTCTTATGCACAATTGATTTTACAATCTGAAACATCTACCGTAAGCATTAGATGACATATCTCGTTGTCATTACTTACGTTTCTCCACTGAATTATCTTTATTTAGGTCAATGTCAAGGTCACCGAACACAGCTTGGCGACCTATTCGGCTAGCGAGCTATTCGACCGATCCAGCTGGCAACCTGTTCGTTGGCAACCTATTCAGAATTAAGACAACAGTCGCCCAAACTCATCTATTTTTAACAACCAATAAAATCCAACGTTACGTCTATCAAATGAAAGTAGAATAATATATTATTTTTATCAATTCCTTTAGCTCAGAATAGAGATGTAATTTCGCATTATCGTACAAAATTCTAGACATCCAACTAAATATATTCCGAAAGGTAATTAAATAGGCTTTCTAAGTATTATCAGTAAAAATTGGCACATTCATATTAAAGGGGTGCACTCTCTTCCTAAACATGACCAATTTTTTAAAAATTTTAAAGGGAAAAACTGTTAATATCCCGTGTCAAAATTCGGACCATCGTACAAAATTCTGATGATCCAACTAAATATGTTCTAAAAGGTAATTGAATAGGCTTTCCAAATATTATTAGTAAAAGTTGGCACAATCATATTAAAGGGATGCGCTCTCAACCTGAACATAGCCAATTTTTCAATATTTTAAAGTGAAAGAACGGTAATATTTCGAGTCGAAATTCGGACCATCGTACAAAATTCTTAGCAACCAGCTATATATATTCTGAAAGGTAATTAAATAAGCTTTCTAAATATTATTAGTAAAAGTTGGCACAGTCATATTAAAGGGGCGCGCTCTCAACCTGAACATAGCCAATTTTTCAATATTTTAAAATGAAAGAACGGTAATATTCCGAGTCAAAATTCGGACCATCGTATGAAATTCTGAGCATCCAGCTATATATTTTCTGAATGGTAATTCAATAAGCTTTCTAAATATTATTAGTAAAAGTAGGCACAATCATATTAAAGGGGCGCGCTCTCAACCTGAACATAGCCAATTTTTCAATATTCTATATGTAAAGATAGACCGGAATTTTTTTCGAAGTCCGAATTTGGACCATCGTACAAAATTCTGACCATCCAGCTATATATATTCTGAAAGGTAATTGGATAAGCTTTCCAAATATTAATAGTAAAAGTTGGCACAATCATATTAAAGGGCTGCGCTCTCAACCTGAACATAGCCAATTTTTCAATATTTTAAATTGAAAGAACGGTAATATTTCGAGTCGAAATTCGGACCATCGTACAAAATTTTTTAGCAACCAGCTATATATATTCTGAAAGGTAATTGAATAAGCATTCTAAATATTATTAGTAAAAGTTGGAACAATCATATTAAAGGGGCGCGCTCTCAACCTGAACATCGCCAATTTTTCAATATTTTAAAGTGAAAGAACGGTAATATTCCGTGTCAAAGTTCGGACCATCGTACAAAATTCTGATGATCCAACTAAATATATTCTAAAAGGTAATTGAATAAGCTTTCCAAATATTATTATTAAAAGTTGGCACAATCATATTAAAGGGCTGCGCTCTCAACCTGAACATAGCCAATTTTTCAATATTTTAAAGTGAAAGAACGGTAATATTTCGAGTCGAAATTCGGACCATCGTACAAAATTCTTAGCAACCAGCTATATATATTCTGAAAGGTAATTGAATAAGCTTTCTAAATATTATTAGTAAAAGTTGGCACAGTCATATTAAAGGGGCGCGCTCTCAACCTGAACATAGCCAATTTTTCAATATTTTAAAATGAAAGAACGGTAATATTCCGAGTCGAAATTCGGACCATCGTACAAAATTCTGAGCATCCAGCTATATATTTTCTGAATGGTAATTCAATAAGCTTTCTAAATATTATTAGTAAAAGTAGGCACAATCATATTAAAGGGGCGCGCTCTCAACCTGAACATAGCCAATTTTTCAATATTCTATATGTAAAGATAGACCGAAATTTGTTTCGAAGTCCGAATTTGGACCATCGTACAAAATTCTGACCATCCAGCTATATATATTCTGAAAGGTAATTGAATAAGCTTTCCAAATATTAATAGTAAAAGTTGGCAGAATCATATTAAAGGGGCGCGCTCTCAACCTGGACATAGCCAATTTTTCAATATTTTAAAGTGAAACAACGGTAATATTCCGAGTCGAAATTCGGACCATCGTACAAAATTCTGAGGATCCACTTTAAAATATTGAAAAATTGGCTTTGTTCAGGTTGAGAGCGCACCCCTTTAATATGATTGTGCCTACTTTTACTAATAATATTTAGAAAGCTTATTGAATTACCATTCAGAAAATATATAGCTGGATGCTCAGAATTTTGTACGATGGTCCGAATTTCGACTCGGAATATTACCGTTCTTTCATTTTAAAATATTGAAAAATTGGCTATGTTCAGGTTGAGAGCGCGCCCCTTTAAGATGACTGCACCAACTTTTACTAATAATATTTAGAAAGCTTATTCAATTACCTTTCCGAATTTATATAGCTGGTTGCTAAGAATTTTGTACGATGGTCCGAATTTCGACTCGAAATATTACCGTTCTTTCACTTTAAAATATTGAAAAATTGGCTATGTTCAGGTTGAGAGCACACCCCTTTAATATGATTGTGCCAACTTTTACTAATAATATTTGGAAAGCTTATTCAATTACCTTTTAGAATATATTTAGTTGGATCATCAGAATTTTGTACGATGGTCCGAATTTTGACACGTGATATTAACAGTTTTTCCCTTTAAAATTTTAAAAAAATTGGTCATGTTTAGGAAGAGAGTGCACCCCTTTAATATGAATGTGCCAATTTTTACTGATAATACTTAGAAAGCCTATTTAATTACCTTTCGGAATATGTTTAGTTGGATGTCTAGAATTTTGTACGATAATGCGAAATTACATCTCTATTCTGAGCTAAAGGAAATGATAAAAATAATATATTATTCTACTTTCATTTGATAGACGTAATTTGGATTTTATTGGTTGTTAAAAATAGATGAGTTTGGGCGACTGTTGTCTTAATTCTGAATAGGTTGCCAACGAACAGGTTGCCAGCTGGATCGGTCGAATAGCTCGCTAGCCGAATAGGTCGCCAAGTTGTGTTCGGTGACCTTGACATTGACCTAAATAAAGATAATTCAGTGGAGAAACGTAAGTAATGACAACGAGATATGTCATCTAATGCTTATGGTAGATGTTTCAGATTGTAAAATCAATTGTGCATAAGAGGTTATATGTATTTTGTATTAGAGGTTTCTTGTATTTTGTCTTTTGCAATAGACGTATGAGGTATTTTGTGTTAGAGGTTTCTTGTATTTTGTTTTTTGCATTAGACGTTTTAGGTATTTGGTATGGCATTATGTTACATGTGTGTTTTGAATTAGACATTTCTACATAGCATTAGGTTTTTGCCGCTTTCCCCCGCCATAATTCCTGGCTTTGAGGGATAGTCTGATAGGCCTAGATATACCACTACCAGAAAAAAATTTAGGGGCGTCATAATGTTAATTAATATTTATGACCAACCACAGAGATGAAAATTACGAGGAAGGCAAAAAATATGCGATTAAAGTAACAAGGCTATTTTTGAAATTTAATTATTTTTTTTTTGTTGATTAATTCAAATTACTGCTTATATGTTCACATATATTTACAGTGTAGATTTAGAGATAAAACTTTGTTCATAACAGGTAAAAAGCAAAATAGTCTAACACAAAAACGATGACCCATCCGTACTGAATAAAAAAAACATATTCACATTTATTTCACATTCTCATTTATTTTAAGATCATAGACTGATACAGAATTAAAAACAATTATCATTAAATATATATATACATAAACAACAAGAGAATAATATGAAGCCTATGAAGGCATCATTTCATTGATTTTTACGTAAAATGTTTACCTGAGATATTTAATTTATATTATGTGATATCGTTTTAATCATCACTTAATTTTACTTGTCATTCGATTTACAGAATTTTACATATCATTTCATTGATTTTTATGTAAAATGTCCAGATTCCGATGCCTGCATGCCATAAAACAAATTTCTTTTATTTTGTAGTTTAGCATAAAAGTCTATATTTTACAAATATCACAAACTTGCTGAGGACTTTTTTTTTGACTCTTAGAATATGAAACAAGAACGGATTTATTTGCAGCCTTTGCAAAATGTCAATGGTGCCACTGCTTGAAAAATCATATTTCTTTAAATCCGATATAACGTTTTTCAACTCTGCATTTTCCTTTATTTAGCGTCTTTTTGACCGTATGGAAGTTGTATTTTATTCCTGGAACAGACCACCCTTTTTCAGTTTCAAACATTTTCTTTTCAGTGTAGTTTTTTCAGGTGTATCAACAGACGGGGGAACTATACTTTTTGGGGATAGTGGTATTTCGGGTAGCGGTCTATGTCTATTTATTGGGGTTTTCCTTCAATTGTTGTCTGTTTTGGCTTTTAGGTATGCAGCAAAAGCATCAAAACCACTTGGAACGACACTTCCTTTCAGACATACACATGAAAGGGAGGTCCTATCAATGTCGTGTGTAGTGAAATGGTGTGAACATAGGACAGCAGATTTTGATGTCTGAAAGTCTGCCCGTCTTGTTGCTGTACCCATTTCTCTCTCAAGCCATCATCCATCATCTGAAATACATAAGGCATAGGCAAACAATTAATATTAAAATACACCAAGTGCGTCATTTATTATTATGAGTCAAAAATAAAGTATCAAAATATTGTCAATGCAAAATTAAGACAAGATATTATTAGGCCTAATAGTAATATCGTAATAAAATAATTTCAAATTGTTAGAAAATAAAACCAGGCAATCTAGCACATTAATTATTATATAACTCTACTATAATAGGATAGGCCTTTATCCTGTTTTGTTTCTGTTTTGTTTTTTTTGTGTGTTTGTTTGTTGTTTTTTTTTTGGGGGGGGGGGGGTAATGAATTATCCAAAACATAATAGACTACTTTATTTAGTACTTAGTAACTTAAGTAGTCTTAATGTCAAATAAGTATTATTAATATTTTTATCAATTGTTATAATTTTATACATATAGGCCTGTACTTACGTCACGTCTTCAGTTCAGCGGACCTAGGCTAGACAGTCAACTCAAGTCAAAGGGGTCAAGTGGGTGGCTTAGCCTTGGTTAATATTGAAATGGCCTGGGCCATTCTTGTTGTTTATGTTTTCACTCGTTCGCTTGTTGACGTTTGTGAGCCGTTATTCTAATTATAGTAACATGGGGATGTCTTTCGTTTCTTTATGATAACGTATGTAGTCGGTGATTATATTTACAGTGATTGTAATGATAAATTTTATAGAAACTATGATTAGCATAAGTAATATTAATTGTTGAGTGATGTAAGCTATTAATCGTGTTTAATGCCATCATGTGTTGTCTAAATTTAGAGTTAGGCTATACCTATAACGAGTGAAGACGGTCCTAGTATTTGTGTCCGCTGAACGACACGTCGTTTACTACATGAATTTTGAAGCGTATCGTCGTTTCAGTAATATTAAACGTGTCAATTAAATCTCAGTAATTTATCTTACCTTCATATTATGTTCACTATTATATCCATGAACTGCTATAATCCTGATTCAAAGAGTAAATCCTTTAAACTTCCTCTCGTTTTCTACGAGGGTCTTGGAAGCCGCCATTTTCGAAAACGGTTGTTAGAGCATAGATCGTATATAATATGGATAACTGACCCTGCAGTATCTGTCATTGGACGATGAATTATGTTGTTCATCGCATGCGCGAAGTCAACAGAACCTAAGTTACTTCCGGTCGAAGGCTTTGCTATTGTTTATAATGAAGCGGAGTCGTGTGAGCTGATATTAATGTTATTATTTTGTAATAATTGTAATTGAGATAGCGACTGGAAATTTTGAGACAACGTTCCTATATTTATTAAGCTAATAATAACACGAAGACCGTATTTTTTACTTCGGTATTTATATTTTTAAAAAGTACTTAAATATAGATCCCATACTATGGGCCATATAGTATAGCAGTAGATTGCAAAGCCTATGCGTGAACTGATATTTGATGTTTTTGTTATTATTTTGTAATGATTTTGAAATAGCGACTGGAAATTTTGAGACAACTTTCCTATATTTATGAAGTTAATAATAACATGAATACTGTATTTTTTTACTTCATTTTTTATATTTTATCGATCTACAGATTTTCTTGAATTGTTTTGTTTTGGGTCCATTATTTAAGGATGTAAATATCATGTGTATTTTTGTAACCAAGCTGATTCTTTAAATTTATTTTCCCAGAGAAAAAAAAAGATGCACTTAAAATATTTTCGTTTATAAATAATTTCTTGTAAAAATAAAACTACTTTTTTGTTTTGGGTCCATTATTTAAGGATGTAAATTAAAATATCATGTGTATTTTTGTAACCAAACTCATTCTTCAAATCTATTTTCACACAAAAGAAAAGATGCACTTAAAATATTTTCGTAGCAAAAATAAAAATCTTGATATTAGAATCATTGTCTTCATACTTGATCTTTTTAATTCAAATTGATTCATTATAATTTTTTCCAAAGAAAAAAAATACCAATCTGAATATATAAGGATTATGTATGCTGGTGTTATTCAATAAAGTTCTCCAGCATTTTGCAGCATGGTTTCTCCCAGTCGGTAGTGTAGGAGGGACAACATGGAAAAGAACAATGTCTAGTTGTTTAGATGGGACAAAAAACACAAGCTCATTGGTACACATTGGCATCATAATTTTGTAAACAAACTGATTCTTCAAAACAATTTTCAATGAAAAAAAGGAAGGAGAGTTTTGCCTGGACAGCATCTGTCTGTCCATGCTTCTTCAATTTTGAACTATATGGAATTGGGTTTTAACATTATCTTGTCAACATATGCAATCCTTCAGTATTTCGTTACGATAACATATGGTAGTCTTTATTCTATGACTATTTGCAAAATCCAAGGAAGGAGAATTTTGCACGGACAGCATCTTCCTGTCCATGCTTCTTCAATTTTGAACTGTTGTTCTTAAGAGTTAAACGACAACTTCCACCGAAGGTGATATAGTAGACAAGTCTTATTTTGCATTGTTATTATCAAAGCGCACGCGCAGGTGTCTTTCGTGTGGGAGTAAACCATGAATTTGAGAAGGCGCCCCTATCTCGAAGCCACATACGCTCACACCAGGGATCGAAACCACAACAGCAAGCCAGAGGTGACCGGCCAGAAGAGGTTGATGCGCAGCACTCTATACTATCCCAGCCCCCCAATTTTGAAGTACATATGTACAGGGGTCTTTTCTTGTAAGAAGAATATTACCAACAAATATTTCAACAACAATAAGATACATAAAAAAAGAACCCCTTTATTTATTTTAACAATTTACAGACATTAAAAAAAAATAACCTGAAAACCTCTGAATAGCAATAGAGGATCAGTTTTTTCTGAACACGATAGAGGCTGCATATTTTAACAGATGGAGGGTTATCTCCTATTTTTCTGCATGGTTTGGCAAATAATGACAGGTGTTTGTCATACAGTGTGCTATGAAGTAAATTTTGTCCAGACAGCAGACTAATTAATTACCTACTCTTATTTCGAAAATTGTCAAGGATTCTTTTACATGTACTTCAACGAATCGAATAGACAATGTCCTTGCCAGGCCCTCTTCCGAAATTACTGACAAAGTATTTTTCACACTTTATTATTTATGGAAGGTTGTAGCAGTGAAGAGCTTATCTTATATTCAGAGGCCTACAAAAGAAAGAAAGTACAGGGTAACGGGTATTAACATTTTCATAAAGAAATTGAGGAGTTTAAAGGGGTATTAATAATAATATTTTCAACATAATCCTAACAGACAGTTTTCAGATCCAATAATTATGTATCATTAAATAAATATGGTGTAAGAATGGAAAAAAATATGACACTATCTGACATTTAGATTTACATTCATGCAAATTTTATAATGTCAATACGACCAATATTTAAAAGAATTATCCTAATTTGAACATAGTCGGAAAAATAAAGGTCTGGGTACCTATGAAATTTCAACGTAAAAATATAGAGCAATGGTGTATATACCTTGTCTCAAAATTTGAGCTCAAAAAATTGAGTTGTTTTGACTAAGAATGGCTAAGTTGCTTATCCGGACACGTAACGCTTTTAAAATTTCGGGTCATTTTTTTTCGTTGGGTGACCTGAAAATCGATTCCCTAAGATCTATAATACAGTGAATGGCCTATGTGCTGTACTTGATAGCGATCGGTATTTTTCACCTACACATATAATGTTTTCAATATTAAATGAGGGCTTAGAAACAGAACATCCATTCAAATGATTTTTTTTAAAAGTTTACCTTGAAATTTCAGTGTGCAAACATATTGTTTTAAAATACTGATAGCACATTTGAATTTGACAAAATGCTGAGACCATTCATTAAAGTCTAAATTTTATAGAAAATTTCCTTAGGATATTATTTGATTTTTCCTACATCTTTAATTGATAAAGACAGATTTTTTATTTATTTATACACGTAAAGACGTATACGGTATATCTAATTATCAAAACAGTTTTTCTTACAATCTAAAACTAAAAGGGAAATTTTTTAGCTATTAACTTACTTTTTTTGAGGGGGGGGGGGCTATGAAGACACCTTGAAGTAATGAATATTGATACACCCAAAAAAAAACCGTAGGCCTAAAGTAAAGATAAAACATGACTATAGGCCTACATGTATACAGGCCTATATAATTAGAAAATTGTAGATTCTAGACTAGCTGCATAGTTTTTATTACGTTTGACGAAATATTATTATATCGAATAGAAACAAATTGAGGTTTTATAATACAATAGAATGCGTCCTGGACGCATTCTCACTGAAAATGATTATTCAATAACTTATCATACTTTTTATGTGTTATTGATTGTTGTAGGCCTGTGTCGGCTGGGTACCGTAGTATCCTTTTAATTTTTATACGAACGAAACATGTACTGACAACTAACCGTATTAATACAAAATAACTTACACATGGTTAAACATTAATTTCGGATATATCTTGGTAATTGGAAGTTGTGCAGACGATGTTTTTTTCTTATTTTATTCCGAAGCTCACAGGACTCCATACGCATTTCTTCAGGGTTTTGTTTAACCGGAAGTAACTTAGGTTCTGTGTTTTCGCGCATGCGATAAATAACATAAACCACGAGTCGGACTTCCTTTCTAGTACAGTTCTATGGTTAGAGCGAGGTCGATAACGGGGACACAAATACTTCTTATTTCTAGTTATTACAAATAATAAATAAATGTTCAAGAGATGATCGCTAATAAAGTGATACTCATAGAGGGTTGTTAGATTATTGTATCTAGGTTCAATTAAGTCTATTGTGCTTAGATTTAACATTACGCTCGGTTCAAACAAGGCCTTGTTTACTTGTTTGACTTGTTTGAGTAGGACTAGGAAATTCATACGCCGTGGTCATCTTAGCAACAGCGATTATGCTAATATTTTCGGGGCTAATGATATAATTGTCCGTTACTTTACCTTTTCATCTTCATTGAAATTGGATGGAGTATGTTATTCCTCGCATAATTTGTAACGGTTGTATATAGCGATATTTAGTTCTACCTTGTTAAAATTAGTCTTTTGTATTTGAGGCGTAGTGCTCGGTCATGGTAACGTCGTGGGACGTAATCGAGACGTAATCGAGGACGCATTGTTATTACATTAATTTTATTATTATTCTGTACATCAATTAGTATTCTAAGGGTTGTTTATTAGTCCAATTAGCTACCGGTATATATTTGTATTGCCAACTTATTGCCTCCTGAAAGATTAGTTGTTTATTGATAATGATTACATTTCAGGTATCAATATTGTAAAGTAGATCCTTCCTAGGCAAAATACGTCCCCTTTTCACGTGATTTGATTGGTCGAGACAATCACGTGACACCTAAAGCGAAGTTATATAAGGCCCTCAGGCTTTCCATTGTCATTCAGTCATTGGCGCTTGCCTGGTAAGGGTCAACAGCAGTAACTCCTCCCTCCCCAATTCTTAGAACCTAGTCTTAAAGGGCACATTCCATGATTTTTCTTTTTAGTAAAGTAAATTTTCCAAAATAACATATAAAGTAAATCTTAAATATATTTTCACAAATTACTTAATTTCCCCCAATTAAATAGCCATCATTTTTGTATACTGTTCTGATCGCTAGTCCTAAATTCAAAGCCACCGGAAGGAAAGCCTAAGAAGGATCTACTAAGTTATATTTCCAAGTGTATGTTCAACATTTGATGTCCAAGTGAAGCTGGAATAAATTTTCATATTATATTTGTTACCGAAAATCGTATTTTCCTTCTTTAGAGGCGAGGCCACCCTTGCCGGGGCTGCTACAAACTTGGTGTCAGAAGTGGGATATTTAAGCTCATTTAAATATCCTCGAAACGAATCCAAGGACTAGGATCAGTAGGAAATATAACCATGGCAACCGCGTCAACCCCAGACGTAGAGATTTCTTTCAAAAACCAACCTAATATTCAAGAGGAAGGACAAGGCGACCTGTCTTTTGAAGGCATGGCTATTGTAGACGATGTTGACGAATCGGAAGAAAGTTATCACGAACCACATGGACATGCAAATGTCAGACCAGCTAGGCCTAGATCGCACTTATTTACTATTCGCCCAGACTTCTATGACGGTACCTCAGATTGGGAACAATACCTTTCTCATTTCCAAAATTGTGCAGAACTAGGACAATGGCCACAACACCAACAATTACTTGTCTTGTCAGCTAGCCTCAGGGGTAACGCACGGACATTTTACATGGGCCTTAATCTCCGCGATAGATCATCATTCATTTCCTTAGTTAAGAATCTTGGACAAAGGTTTGGGAGTGAACGACAACGCAGTTTATGGCTTGCCCGCTCTGAACAAAGACAAAGACAACCACAAGAAATAATAGCCACGTTTGCTGATGATATCAGACAGCTAGCCCAAAGAGCATATTCCAATCTTGACAATAACGCCCGTGAAGCTATTTCCTTAAATCAACTCTATAAAAATATTTCGCCCGAAGTCAAGTCCCACTGTATAGATCGAGGATGTGAAAATATAGCCGATGCAGTAGAAGTGATTGAGCGATATGAAGCCCTGGTTGGAGACCACAGGGAAAGGAAGAGGCCTTCAGTTCGAGCTGTTGGGGAGGGAGGAACAAGAGGATTCGAGAAACCATCGAAGACAGAGAGCCAGGAAGAAATAAGAAATGTAGTGAAGAGGTTAGAGCATGTCAATAATAGTAATGGATACCAAAGAGAAAGACGTAATGAGAGACAGAGGGATACTTTTCAAAGACCTCCTCGGGTTTATAGCTGTTTTGTATGCCAAGACAGAAGACATTTTATGAAGGACTGTCCAATTTTCAAGAAATGCCAGGAATTAATGGCAAGCGAGCAGGGAAACGCCAGTCTGTCTTCTCGATAGGCCGCGAAAAGACAGGGACATCGAGGCCTTCTAGCTACATGGACGTTAGGATGGGAATTATAGGAGAAATTAAAGGGAAATATGACAACGGGTTTTATACATGGGGGGAGGTATATGGTATTGTGGTAAATTTTCTTGTGGACAGTGGATCTACAATGACAATTTTATCCGGCAGAGTTTTTGATCAGATTTCGGAAAGCGTATCACCGAAACTTCAGCATTGGGAGACCAATATATCCAGCGTGGATGGATCTGGACTACAAATAAGAGGTTATGGTATTATGGAATTTACCTTGGATAAAACGGAATTTAGCCACCGCGTTGTCGTATGCGACATTATCCCGGAAGCTATCATTGGGCAAGATTTTCTGCTAAAGTATGTGTCTGCAATAGATTTTAAACGCCTCCGGTTAAATATAGATGAGTCAGTTATACAGTGCTGGATTGCCGGAGAAGCCGAGATGGTTTGCAGAGTAGAAATCAGGGATACCACAACGCTTAAGCCTCACACTGGAATTTGGATCCCTACGCGTGTTAAACAAATTGGGAAACTTGCACCGGATGGATTAATCACCGCGATCCAGGATTTACCTGAAGGACTTCACATTCCCAACTGCATAGTGGACACAACCAAATAACTTCAAATGATTAACTTTCTAAACTGTGGTGAACGCGATATAACGCTTTACGGCAACATGGTGATAGGATCAGCAGAATCTATTTATATTCAACCCGTGGAATACGGGGGCAGGTGTGCAGCAATACTTACGGAAACAAAATTAGACACCACCACCGAAGCATCAACTCAGTTACCAGAACATTTGATAGACTTATGGGAGAGGAGCTCAGTTCATCTCCAGAAAAATGAAGCAGAGGATCTAGCGGCGCTCTTAGTCAAATACCAACAGGCTTTCGCAACATCGTCTGCTGACTTAGGAAAAACAGAGTGACATCGGATTAATACTGGCAACGCTAGACCAATCAAGCAACCACCAAGACGCCAGGCTTTCGGGAAGAGAGAGATTGAGAGGGAAGAGATTAATAAGATGATGGAACGAGGAGTAATTGAGGAGTCTCAGAGTGCATGGGCATCACCGGTGGTAATGGTTCGAAAGAAAGACAACACTGTACGTTTTTGCGTGGATTACCGTAGGCTAAATGACGTCACAGTCAAAGACGCCTATCCTTTACCAAGAACGGATGACTGTTTGGACGCCCTGGCCAACTCTAGATGGTTTAGCTCCATGGATCTTAACTCCGGATTTTGGCAACTTGGAATGGAAGATGCGGACAAAGATAAAACAGCCTTTGCTACTAGTTTAGGATTGTATCACTTCACAGTTATGCCTTTTGGATTAGTCAACGCACCTTCATCTTTCCAGAGATTAATGGAGGATGTACTCCGGGGGTTACAGTGGGAGGAATGTTTACTTTTCATGGATGACATAATTGTAGGATCTTATAGTATCGACGAAAATCTCAAACGCCTTGAACATGTTTTCCAAAGATTGTTAGACGCAGACTTGAAACTCAGACCATCCAAATGTGTATTCTTTCAAAAACGAGTCAAATTCCTTGGACACATCGTATCAGAGAATGGAATAGAGACCGACCCAGAGAAAATTGATGCAGTACAAAACTGGCAGATTCCCAGAAGCGTGAAGCAGGTTAGGAGTTTCCTAGGACTTTGTTCTTATTATAGGAAATTTATTCGAGGATTGCCGACATTGCCAGACCTTTGCATCAACTCATTGAAAAGGGCAAGAAATTCTTCTGGACATGTGAGTGCACAGATGCCTTCGAGGAACTGAAAAGAAAATTAACCTCCGCTTCTATATTATCTTATCCTATCCCGGGACTTAAATTCATTCTTGATACCGACGCGAGTGAGAAAGCTGTAGGTGCTGTGCTCTCTCAGGAACAAAATGGATACGAACGAGTTATAGCTTATATGAGCAAGTCTCTTAACCGCCACGAAAGGAGCTACTGTATAACACGTAAAGAATTACTAGCAGTTGTAACATCGATAAAACATTTTCATTCATACCTTTACGGACAGGAAGTTTTGTTACGAACCGATAATGCAGCTGTTAGCTGGATGAGAAACCTGAAAAGTCCAACCGGCCAGGTGGCACGATGGCTCCAAGAACTAGGAACCTGCAATTTGACTGTCGTTCATCGAGCTGGGAAGAAACACAGTAACGCCGATGCTTTATCAAGGAATCCGTGTAGGGCGTGTGCAAGACAACACAATAATGACGAGGAGTCTTCCGATGATGAAGGCTTGGAGCCCCTATCGAAGGCACCTATTGGAGAAAATAGTCAGTATGTCCGAGCAGTCACTAGAAGTCAAGCTTCTGAAGTAATGGCACCTATCCTTGAAGGTTGGTCCCTTGAAGACATTCGAAAGAAACAACTTGACGATAATAGCGTAGGTCTTATTCTTACAGCATTGGAAGAGAACAGGAGGCCCGAATGGGGAGAGATATCTGAAAGATCTAGTACCATCAAAGTCCTTTGGAGGCACTGGAGCCGACTAGAAGTTCATCATGGTGTACTTTACCGCAGATGGTACAGCGACGACAGCTATTCGGGGCTTCAAATGATTGTTCCTGATGATTTAAAATCTGACGTACTCCACTATTTCCACGACATTCCAAGTGCGGCCCACCTTGGACGAGAAAAAACTGTAAGAGAAAATCAAGAATACTTTTTATTGGCCAAATATGAAGAATGAGATTGGCGACTATTGTCAATCAAGAAGTTGGTAAAACAAAGAACACCCCTTGGCGATTATAGGGTCGGGGAACCAATGGAAAGAATCGCAATGGACATCCTTGGACCTTTGCCGCTAACAAATAGAGGTAACCGATACATACTAGTGATAACCGACTGCTTTACCAAATGGACAGACGCTTTAGCGCTACCAAACCAAGAAGCCAAGACTGTAGCCATAGCATTCGTTAATGATTTTGTATGTAGATTTGGAACGCCGTTACAACTTCACACCGACCAGGGAACAAACTTTCAAAGTAAATTATTTCATGATGTCTGTTCTCTGCTAGACATCCACAAGACAAGAACGACAAGTTTCCGACCCCAATCAAATGGAAGTGTAGAGAGATTCAACCGGACTTTGCAACAGATGCTCACTATGTACTGTGAAAAAGACCAGAAATTGTGGGACGAATATTTATCACAGGTCATGATGGCCTATCGATCATCTGTTCATTCAAGTACAGGCAAAATCCCGCCCGAATATGATGTTTTTTGGTAGAGAGGTAACTTTACCGATGCAGGCAATGATTGGGCAGCCAGCAAATGAAGTAACTGAACTAGATGTAGACGACTATTTGTCATGTCTGCAAAACAAAATTAAACAATGTCATGAGATAAGCCGGAAGTTCCTCAAGAAGAATGCGTCTTACAGGAAGAAGTACTATGACTTAAAATCCAAGAAGAGGAGTCTGAAAGAAGGTCAGGCTGTATGGTTACACAATCCTGTGAGAAAAGTCGGTGTGTGCAGCAAGTTCACTTCTTTATGGAAAGGGCCATATCTCGTTGTTAGGAAAATTGATGATGTAACGTACCAAATAAAACAGTCCATGAAGAAACCACCACGCGTTTTTCACTTAGATAGGCTTCTACCATACAAAGGGAGAAACCTTCCCACATGGATGGGAAAACTTAAAGATTCCAACGTCAAATGTTAGTAGATTGCGTCGATGTCCCACTGTCTGTATATATGTTGATGTTAGTCTTTAGAGATTCAATACTTTTTTCTATATTAGAAGTTTAACAGATGTTATCCAGTCATGCTATGTATTTATCTATTTTCGAAGTTATTGAGTGAGAGAATGATATTCCAGTTAGTCAGCCTCCCCGAAGAAGTTTAATAGAAGTCTTGAGTTTGAGATGCAGTGGGTCCGTTGCGGAAATTGATATAGTATAATTAAAGGCTGACGCCGAAGAGTGTGGATAGGAAGTATCCATTGGAGTATTTTGTCAGTACCGATTTGGCCTGATCAACCAGAAACCTACTGACACCGGATCTTTCCAAATGAATACGGAGCTGCATTGAGAGTACCGAACTCAAAGGAAGAATTAATGGAGGCTGGGAATAATCCCCTATTATAGAGAAACTGTAAGGACATAGTATACGTGGATGATGGCTGTTTGATTATAATATAACCTGTGTCCAAGTAGTCCCGTTCTCAGATACACATGATAACATTTTATAGTCCCTAAAACTTATGATTTTCACATTATTATACAGTTTAGGATTTTCAAGATGTCTAAATATACTTGTGGTATTGGATCTTGCCTTGAGTCATTTTCAACCAAGAAATTACTGAAGAACCATTTGGCTGCTGCTCCCCACAAGCGCATGAAAGTGGTTTGTGTATTTTGCAGAGATTTCCGGTCATTCAGTCGGATAACAGAATTTAGGAAGCACTGCGACCGCCATCAGGACAAACTACGAAGCCTGGACCCTGAATTTACCTCAGAAGGAAACTCGATATGGTATGCCATCAACCCCCAAGTTTATAGACGTGTTGTTACTGTTCCTAAGTGGACTTCGCCTCTATCTCAACTTACCAGACAGATGGTGTTAGACTGGACCCGTAAACTGTCAGATCCTTTCCGGTCAGAGGAGGAATGGGCAGAAGAGTGGAGAGCCCTCAGAGGTGACAGTGACAGTGCCAGTGATATTTTGTCTCTCTGTGCAGAAGGGGAGATAACACCAACACCAACTCCAACCCCTTCACCAGAGAAATACAACCCTCACCAACCGTCATTCCACCCTGCAGACCTGATTACACTCAAGGATCTCACAATCAAGAAGGATGGTGGAGCTGCCCTTTTCGCAACTGGTGAGGACAAGGTGTGGTACAGGGCCACCTTAAGGAAAACAGCCGTACAAGACCCTCGGACCGTTGGTTCGTTAAGCCGGAAGTTAGCTCTATTACCAGAGTCCAACAACTTGAGACCGCCTGGCGTTGGAATCTCCCTAGAAGGGTCACAGCTGGAAACAAGGAAGATAACCTTGGCTGATTTTCTCGGAGTAGCCCCTGAATCACTTGATAGAATAATGGTCTGGAATAAGCCTTTTGTCCCAATATGTAAGCCGAAGACTACAGTGTCTCTCCCGGATGTCTCCACAGTAACAGCAGAGGTCGAAGCCGTCAACCAACCCGTGTCGCTGCCTACCCTACCGAGTCCCCTCCTAGCTAATCCAGTCAAGAGAAGCCTCAGCCCAGCACCAGTTCCGACGCCCAAGAGACCATGCCAAGACAAGACACCAGCACAGGAAGCGGCAGACCTTCTCAGTCGCGGATGTATGCCACTATTGCCACCAGCCAGACGCGACTGGAAGGACAGTCGGGTTCCTGTTTCTATTGGACGAAGGACTGTTGTATGGCCTCCCAGAGACTGGCAGAAGATGGAGCCCGAGGATCGTTTGCTTCAGTTGGAGTATGCAGCCATGATTTTAGAAGAGGGTTGTCAGTCCAGAACCCCGATAATATCCCGTCATTATTTATTGGACAAGTACAATATGTTGACATTGCCGGGTACCTCCATTCCACCACCAGGGAAGAATGTCCAGTACAATGCCTGCAAGTCCCGTATATACAGCTACCGGGCTCTACAAGATGTTGCACTCTCCAGAGTGACCGGATCTACAGCACGAATGCTAGTTGCTAGCTACCGGGCAGCTATGAGTGTCCGAGCCTTGGATACAGATGGTGTGGTTGATGCCATAGAGAAGGCGCAGATTGGTATGCGACTCGATGCTCCAGAGGTGGACAATGGCAATGGTAACTGACAACGTATTGGTATGGTGATTGACGATCCGGTATATCTACATGATGCTTCCGATTGGTATGGTATGGTGATGGGAAGACTGGTCCTGCTACAGATGACGCAACAGATCCGGAGTATCTGATGTTTTAGTTGGAGGGGGGTGATGAAATGGCCTGGGCCATTCTTGTTGTTTATGTTTTCACTCGTTCGCTTGTTGACGTTTGTGAGCCTTTATTCTAATTATAGTAACATGGGGATGTCTTTCGTTTCTTTATGATAACGTATGTAGTCGGTGATTATATTTACAGTGATTGTAATGATAAATTTTATAGAAACTATGATTAGCATAAGTAATATTAATTGTTGAGTGATGTAAGCTATTAATCGTGTTTAATGCCATCATGTGTTGTCTAAATTTAGAGTTAGGCTATACCTATAACGAGTGAAGACGGTCCTAGTATTTGTGTCCGCTGAACGACACGTCGTTTACTACATGAATTTTGAAGCGTATCGTCGTTTCAGTAATATTAAACGTGTCAATTAAATCTCAGTAATTTACCTTACCTTCATATTATGTTCACTATTATATCCATGAACTGCTATAATCCTGATTCAAAGAGTAAATCCTTTAAACTTCCTCTCGTTTTCTACGAGGGTCTTGGAAGCCGCCATTTTCGAAAACGGTTGTTAGAGCGAGGTCGATAACGGGGACACAAATACTTCTTATTTCTAGTTATTACAAATAATAAATAAATGTTCAAGAGATGATCGCTAATAAAGTGATACTCATAGAGGGTTGTTAGATTATCGTATCTAGGTTCAATTAAGTCTATTGTGCTTAGATTTAACATTACGCTCGGTTCAAACAAGGCCTTGTTTACTTGTTTGACTTGTTTGAGTAGGACTAGGAAATTCATACGCCGTGGTCATCTTAGCAACAGCGATTATGCTAATATTTTCGGGGCTAATGATATAATTGTCCGTTACTTTACCTTTTCATCTTCATTGAAATTGGATGGAGTATGTTATTCCTCGCATAATTTGTAACGGTTGTATATAGCGATATTTAGTTCTACCTTGTTAAAATTAGTCTTTTGTATTTGAGGCGTAGTGCTCGGTCATGGTAACGTCGTGGGACGTAATCGAGACGTAATCGAGGACGCATTGTTATTACATTAATTTTATTATTATTCTGTACATCAATTAGTATTCTAAGGGTTGTTTATTAGTCCAATTAGCTATATATGTGTATTGCCAACTTATTGCCTCCTGAAAGATTAGTTGTTTATTGATAATGATTACATTTCAGGTACCAATATTGTAAAGTGGATCCTTCCTAGGCAAAATACGTCCCCTTTTCACGTGATTTGATTGGTCGAGACAATCACGTGACACCTAAAGCGAAGTTATATAAGGCCCTCAGGCTTTCCATTGTCATTCAGTCATTGGCGCTTGCCTGGTAAGGGTCAACAGCACTAACTCCTCCCTCCCCAATTCTTAGAACCTAGTCTTAAGGGGCACATTCCATGATTTTTCTTTTTAGTAAAGTAAATTTTCCAAAATAACATATAAAGTAAATCTTAAATATATTTTCACAAATTACTTAATTTCCCCCAATTAAATAGCCATCATTTTTGTATACTGTTCTGATCGCTAGTCCTAAATTCAAAGCCACCGGAAGGAAAGCCTAAGAAGGATCTACTAAGTTATATTTCCAAGTGTATGTTCAACATTTGATGTCCAAGTGAAGCTGGAATAAATTTTCATATTATATTTGTTACCGAAAATCGTATTTTCCTTCTTTAGAGGCGAGGCCACCCTTGCCGGGGCTGCTACAATATAGAGCATTCATTCGACGCGTCATAGAAATATTTTTTAGAGACGCGAAATCTCGCTTGGGAGAGATTTGGTAAGTTGACATGCGCTGACATGCGCATTGTCAGACATGCGCATTGCCAATTTTGCCCAGTGTATCCGGTTCCGGTCTGAATTTTCTTTTAATCAACAGTCTGTGGGTGACATTTTGCTCACGCCCCTGTCTCCTGTGTTAAGGGAAAAGAGCTTTGCTCAAGCACCGCGCTTCGCGCGATGCTTTAGAGCTTCGCTCTATACTAATAGTCGCAGGCTTTCCTTTGTTTTGGGTCAACCAAGATTCTTGAAGTCGGACATCCGGGTATTTGTCACGTGATGTACATAGCAACATATCCGCCATCTTTGTTTGGGGGTAAACAAACGTCAACAAGTGCACGTTGACGTTCAACGAACGAATTCCCGATCAAAATGCCTAAAAGTTGTTGTATTCACGGTTGTAAGACCAACAAGAAAAAAAATCCTCAACTTCAATTTTATACCATTCCATCTGAAAAATCACGACGGGCTAAATGGCTTGCATCAATCAACAGGGCCGAGTTAAATGACGATGGGAGTGTCAACAAGAACAAACTTTGGTCACCTCAGTCAATTCATTGTTACGTTTGTTCTGCGCATTTCATAACCGGTAAGATTTATGTTATGTTAATTTTATTAGATCAATATCTTGTGATAATTTTTCATTTTTTATATATCACGTGAGAATTTAAAAACAAAACAAAACAAAAAAAAAACCCTAAATGAAACTGGCTAAACATAATTAAATAATTAAGCTTGCTGTCACGTCACAATTTTTCAGTAGTGATACTAGTGATAGCTGATAGGCCTATCCCCCAGATACTCAGGATACTGTGCATTAAGAAATAAAATATTGTTTGGAAAAAAGATAAAATTGAATGGATTCCATAATTGTTTGCTTTTACTTTTATTGGTTTTTAAATTATTTGATAATTTATATTTTTCTTTTTTCAGGAGCCAAAGTAAATGATGTTGGGCATCCAGATTACATTCCATCCGTTTTCAATATTGAACAAAACATCCCGAATGAAGAGAAATCAACTGTCAAATTGGACCGCTATGAGAGAGCCTCAAGGCGATCAAGTAGTAGTACTAGTACAGGTTAATATAATATTTTATCAGTAATGCTTATTGATTCGAATTTATTAAATTTCTGTTTACACCAGTTTCATATTGTGATTTACCAAACTAAGTATTAATTAGTTCACTAAAATGGTATCTTGCTAAAATATTTGTAACAGTTTTGAATTTATCTCTCTATCTACATCTATTAATACTGATATCAATTTTTTCAGTCAAGGAACATTCTCATGTAAGGAAGAAATTGAAGTTACTGGACGACAATATACCTTCAGCCTCAGGTGACAACTCTATGGCAGATGTGCAGACCTTACACAACGATGAGAATCAATCAGACAAAGAAGTGTTTGTAGCTGCACCAACTACCATGCCTTTAAAACGACCAGTGACTGAGTCGGAAAGAGAAATTCTTTATACAGAAATTGAAAATTTAAGGAAAGAAAGAGATTATGCATTAGAAAAAGTGGAAAATTATGAAAAAATAATAAATTCATCAAACCTAGTTTCTTCCTCTGTAGAAGGAAACAATGAAGCTTGTCAAATGATGACAGGCATTAGTTGGGATGTTTTTTTGAAAGTGTTCTTTTTTTTAAATACCTTTATTCAAGGAAATGGAACAAATAAATCAAGTTTGCCGCTTAAAGAACAATTATTTCTGACCCTTATAAAACTACGACACAACTTGTCATTCGAATTTCTGTCCCATGTGAAAGGCATTCCGAAGTCGACCATGATTGACTATTTTTGGAAGTGGATAGACTTATTGTACGCAAAGATCGGGTTTATGGTGAAGTGGGCTGATAGGGAGACAATATTTAAGACAATTCCGCCAGTATTTAAAGAAAAATTTCCAAGATTGACGTCAATCATAGACTGCTTCGAAATTTTTATTGAGGCACCAAAAAATCTTTTGGCACGAGCACAGTGCTACAGCTCTTATAAAAAACACTGTACAGTGAAGTTTCTCATTTCATGCTCCCCTCATGGAGCCATCAACTTCCTATCTAAAGCCTGGGGTGGGAGGGCATCTGACATCAAGATTGTGCGCGAGTCAGGATTTGTAGATCCGAAGTACCATCTACCTGGGGATCAGATTCTGGCAGACAGAGGATTCACATTAAAAGACGATTTTGCTACGCATTGTAGCGCTGAACTTCTAACACCAGCGTTTACGAAGGGCAAGAAACAGTTATCTGCACGCGACATAGAGATGTCAAGGAAAATATTGTCCGTGAGAATTCATATAGAGCGTGTTATAGGACTTATGAAAAACAGATTTAACATTTTGAAAGGTCCATTACCAATTAGAGGCATTCAAAGCATCAAAGGGGAAAGTACGGAGGCAACACTATCAAGTTGCGACAAGATTTTAACTGTCTGTGCAGCGCTGACAAACCTGGGTTCTGGGATAATATTTAAAGAGTAGAATTAGATCAAATAATAATAATAATTTATTCTTATATAGTGCATTACAATATACATGAACAAATTATACCTCAATACGCTTTGATTTAAATGTTAAAATGTTACACACTGAAGAGATGTTAATCATATTGTTTGAAATATCTTTATTATTTATAGTACATAGCAATATAATTATTATTTAAGATACATTAGGTAAGAGTTCAATAAAGAGTTGGTGATTCTTTCAATAATAATTCAAAAATAGATGATAACAAAAGAAAATGTTGACAATTTCATCCAAATTACTTCATTCTGAGCAAAATTACCACTGTTTATTGTTTTGACACGATGTGTGCATAGTGGTAACTAGCACACTGGTATATTCCCGACTTCCCCTTGCTTTCCTATTTTTAAATTAAATTTTGAAATGGCGAACTATTTCAATCTAGTTATATATCGCGAGTATCTGATGCCATCGAGAGTTGGTTATGGTCTTGTTTTGTTAATAAATGTGTAATTAATAGTTTAACATTTCAGGCCTAAAGAAAGATTTGCTATAGGCAGATTCAGCTCTAGCATAATGTATGTTTAAGTGTATTTCAAATATTTATGAAAATAAAAACAATGTCAATACATGTATATTACATTTTGTTAACTTTATAATAATGGTCAGAACAAAATACTGAATAATTTAAATACAATGTACGGTAGATGTAGATCATTCATATGTTTACACACTTAAATGGTCAATGTCCCTTTTTGAACACATTTTTGCACTGTGGGCAATACCAAGCCTTAGCTGTTGGCAGTTTTTTCAGTCCTAAACATCCTGGGTGGAACCATTGATCACAGTGATCACAAGCAACCATGTCATCTTCCTCTGATGTTGTTTTACAAATACAGAAGGTTTGGATTATGCAGTTTTCCTTATTTTCACTAACCGAAGGGTCTTGTTTTTGTTCTAACTGGCGTGTAAGAAGCTCGGGCAAAATATTTGCCATTCAAAATTTTGGAATTTCGGAAGTTAAATTGTTGATGAATTCTTCATCACGTAATACACGCACTATCGAACAGTCAAGTGGTGTCCATGTCACAAAGTCAGCAAAAGTAGCCTTTGAAACATACATTTGGGTTTGAATCTGAGCATAGTACTTGTGTTCTGTCTTCAGATTATAATTTCCATCTAAATGGAAAGTCTTGTCTTTTAGCGCATCAGATAGAGGTACTTTTCTTAATTTGTAGGGACACTTAATTTCAAGCACACCTGTACCACAGCAGTCGCATGTTATAATACCATCTGGGGAAGCACCGATACAAGGAAACTCTCTGTCAATCAACAAACCCGACTTATTCACAACACTACCCTTATGGCCACACTTGATAGTAACAAATATGTGACCACTAGGAACAATATCTGGGTTTGCACCTCCATTCGAATATAAATCGGTATATAAACGAAAAGCATCTTCCTCATGTTCGTTGCCCCACTGGATGGCTGCAACATTCAACGGGATGTTGTTTGGAACACATATCTTCTTGACAAGAGAAGGTGCTGGATTCATTGGGTCTGTACGTAAAACGTCTCCAACAACAGATGCTGTTATACGTCCTAAACGTTGTTCATGCCACACTGAACTTGTTGACTGATTGCGAGTTGCCTCTTCAATATAACTAATTTCTTTGTCGTCAACTTGGATTTTATTGACCAACGAATCACACATATCCATCAATTCTTGGCCATTCAAACGTTCATTAGAAATGGAATAGAGCTGGCGTAGTGTGGGTGGAAGCTTTGTAGATGGTGCTGGCCCTAAAGCTACAAATCTGTCTGCATAGTCGTTGAAGAGACTCAAGCCAACACAGTTGTCACTGATACTAGACAAGGAACTTAAAAACTGATTTTGTTCATCGGCAGTTGACATTTCTGGGCCGGTTTAAAGTTTCTTCTTGGATTTCTTCAGTTTGTCTTTGGACTCAGCTTTGTAAAATTTAATGTTGGAAATCTCGCATGCATCGACGTTCTTTACAAAGCAAGCATTCCAAGCGCATGGAATATCTGTACAGGCAGATGAGGTGTACCCCAATCTAACAGCTGCCTCCATCTTAAACAAAAGGGCACCAATGTGTGAGCATGTCTTGCCAAGCCTGAAAATAAACAAATGAACAGATCTTATAGTATTTACAAATAGTTATTTGAAAGTCTGGTAAAGAAGTGAACAGTATTTGGAGATCCCCTTAGTGTCAAAATAATAAAGCTCTGTTTTATTTTTATACATGTACATTCTAATGGCATTTTTGTTGCAGGTTGGGTAGCATTTTTATAAAGCAAATTGTCCATCTTGTACAATTATATCAAAAGGTTTGTCATAGCCAAATGACCCAGAGTGAAGGCATACGTGACAAGTGGTAGGTTCGCCTGTCTAACCTTGTGACCTTAATATTTAGATCTAACCCTTATGAGGAGGTTCTTAGTTTCTTTAAAAAAAAGTAAGATTACACAACATGTCATTTATCAGGTTTAATATATTTTATGCTCTTACCCAGCCATACAATCGCAGTGAGCGTTAATAATGGGGCCTGTTTTCTTCAGTGTCACCCAAGGGTGATGTGGCTCCTCTGTCACGCGCCAAGATGGTTTCACATCAGCTCGAAAAACTGAATTACCAGTTGCTGTCTTCTTGTGGTATATCGTCTGAACCCAGCCGGAAATAAAAAATGTGTGGGCCTCAAGCGATCTGTAGTTCTCCATAGCCTCTTGAGAATACAAACCTGAAAATATAGATTTAAAAAAGAAATGTAATTAGATTTATTTATAAACAGCGTATAAAATTAATAAAGCTGCATGAAATGTGACATGGAAAAGAAATCAATAATCCTAGTTCAAATATAAATTTAAAATAACGAAATACTTTGACAAAATATTAATACAGTTATCAAATATTAAGTCCCTCAATACATTATTCTAAAAAACTAAATATAGCTTTTATTAATATTACTATTAGACTAGTCAAAATTAGTATCGACTAGGCCTATACGGTATTTAGCTTTTAGATGTAGGCCTCTACGGCTCTAGGCTCTACGACTACAGACTATAAATAAAACATTACTAACAAAATGAAACTTGCTTTGCCAAAAACACGTATTATGTTAATTAAGTAAAAAAAAAATGTTTATAAATAAGTATATTCAACAAGTAAACTTACGTGGGCTTTTGATGAGGTATGCGTACACGTCTTTATATTCTATTTCGGGCCATTGTTTGGGGTCGTTCAACCACTTGTCAGCCGCGATCTTGTAAGGACATATTTCCAGCCCAGCAAGGTTTAATTTCGTGCTGTAACGACTTTTAGCTTCCGGGGACAACCCCTCTTCATAATTTTACGACATCTTCCGACCAACAGTACGATATTTGCATAACAATGAATAAATATTTACATAAAATTGTCAAACTTCCGGGTCATTGGATTTTTACCCCCAAACTAAGATGGCGCCTTTTTATCACGTGATCTGTGACATCACGCCGACTACGAGAATGGCGGCCAGCTAACGTGACATGCTTCAAGATTCTGACGTCATGCCCCCTCCATTCTAATATGTAACAGGCCTTGCCTGAGTAGAGCGAGGCTGGTGTGATTGTTGTCAAATATAAAACCTTCATAATAAAGTTTCCCCAGTTGAAAAAAGTGTGAGAATTTTCATTGACGTCAAATATATGTGACGTCATTCATTCGACGCGTCATAGAAATATTTCTTAGAGACGCGAAATCTCGCTTGGAAGAGATTTGGTAAGTTGACATGCGCTGACATGCGCATTGCCAATTTTGCCCAGTGTATCCGGTTCCGGTCTGAAATTTTTTTTAATCTTTTAATCAACAGTCTGTGGGTGACATTTTGCTTACGCTCCTGTGTTACCGGAAAAGAGCTTTGCTCAAGCACCGCGCTTCGCGCGATGCTTTAGAGCTTCGCTCTATAATATGTAACAGGCCTTGCCTGAGTAGACCGAAGCTGGTTTTTGCAAAAAGAACAAAAAAGTGTGAGAATTTTCGACGCGTCATAGAAATATTTCTTAGAGACGCGAAATCTCGCTCGGGCGAGATTCGGTAAGTTGACATGCGCTGACATGCGCATTGCCAGACATGCGCATTGCCAATTTTGCCCAGTGTATCCGGTTCCGGTCTGATTTTTTTTTTAATCAACAGTCTGTGGGTGACATTTTGCTTACGCTCCTGTGTTACCGGAAAAGAGCTTTGCTCAAGCACCGCGCTTCGCGCGTTGCTTTAGAGCTTCGCTCTATATTAATACTCCTGCCAATTGTTTTCAAATATGAGTGAAGTCTGTGTCACCACAGGCCCGGGACTGTACAGCGCAGTAGACGCTTACGGCTAGCCCCCGGATCCATTCACTCTTTTTGATTTGTTTATGTTTGTGGTCTCTGAGTATAATGTCTTGTTTATATTTGTTTTGTGTAGAATTGTGTGTGGTGCAGCCCTCCTGCACTTACTAATAGAACTGTACTAGAAAGGACGTCCGACTGGTGGTTTATGTTATACATCGCATGCGCGATGTCAATTGCCCCCAAGTTACTTCCGGTTAAACAAAACCCTGAAGAAATACGTATGGAGTCCTGTGAGCTTCGGAATAAAATAAGAAAAAAACATCGTCTGCACAACTTCCAATTACCAAGATATATCCGAAATGAATGTTTAACCATGTGTAAGTTATTTTGTATCAATACGGTTAGTTGTCAGTACATGTTTCGTTCGTATGAAAATTAAAAGGATAGGCTACTACGGACCGTACGGTACACAGCCGACACGGGCCTTACAACAACATAGGCGTAGGAGCCGGGGGGGCAGGGGGGGCATTTGCCCCCCCAAAAATTTATTTTCGGGCAATGAAAAATTCGACGACTTTTTTTTCTATTAATGTTTAGAGAAAAAATATAACTAACTTATTTCTATGAGATCCACACTGCCCGAAAAGTATTTCCTCGTCTTTTTCTTGTCCACTGCATGCCCGAAAATATGCCCGAAGCTCTCTTATGATAGGTATGCCCGAAAAAACGGTATTGCCCGAAAAACGGGCATCGGGCCGGAAAATTTATTTTCGGACAATGAAAAATTCGACGACCTTTTTTTTCTATTAATGTTTAGAGAAAAAATATAACTAACTTATTTCTATGAGATCCACACTGCCCGAAATGTATTTTCTCGTCTTTTTCTTGTCCACTGCATGCCCGAAAATATGCCCAAAGCTCTCTTATGATAGGTATGCCCGAAAAAACGGTATTGCCCGAAAAACGGGCATCGGGCCGGAAAACGGCAGAGGAAACGAGCCAAATGGAAAACTGCTAGGAAACAGCCAATTGCCAGGGTGGATTCACCCGTTTTCGGACGTCATATTTGCTGGACGTCATGGCCGTGCCTCTCACTTTTTCTAAAAAGACTATTGGACTACTTGAGAAACAGTGCGAAATTGTGAACATTCTGCCGTATGGACGTGCCTCTCATATTTCTAAAATGTTTTACTTTTGTTCCCGAGTCCTGATTTGTACGATCAATTTGGTGAGACGATGATCTCTGAATATCAAAATATTGTTTAATTTTTTAGAATTATATTGATTTATATTATATTATATTGATTATATATAATCAATATAATATACTATATATTGATCATATTGATTTCGATATATATACTACTATTCAAAAAAAGTAGGGGATATTTGATTTTTGAGTGTTATTAAAGTCACCTAATGAAACTGACGAAGAAACAAATGACAAAATGAAATGAAGTTCACATTCATCGATTTATTCCAAATGATCGTTAGACTAAGTAAGGCACAGACTGACCATTATAAGGGTAAAATGATACCCGGGGTCAAACAGCAAAGTTACCACAGCATCACAACAAAGTCAGTAACGGGTAAATCCTCCCCTGTTTGCCAAACAAGCATTGATCCGACGTGGCATACTTCTAATGAGACGTCTAAGGTCATTTTGGTCCAGATTGCCCCATTCCTGTTGCAACGCAGCAGCAAGTTCTTGGACATTGGCAGGACGTTGTTGACGTTGACGTAACCTCTGTCCAAGCATGTCCCAGACATGCTCGATTGGGGAGAGGTCGGGACTCAGTGCTGGCCAAGGTAATGTGGTGATGTTCTGTTGTTGGAGGTAACCTGTAATGATCCTGGCCCTGTGACATCTTGCGTTGTCATCCTGGAAGATGAAACGGCGGCCATGACGTCGTGCGAACGGCACAACATGGACTGCCAAGATGTTGTCCCGGTAGTACTGGCCTGTAACACGCCCTGCAACAACATGTAAAGCCGTTCTTCCAGCAACAGTGATGCCTCCCCACACCATAACAGAACCACCCCCAAATCGATCATGTCTGATGACGTTAACGTCTTGGAAGCGCTCGTTTCGACGACGCCACACCCTCCTACGTCTGTCCAAAAAATCAACAGTGAACCTTGACTCATCTGAAAACATCACATTGCTCCAGCGTCGATTATCCCAGTGTTGACGATCCCTACACCAACGACGTCTTGCCTGAATGTGATGATCTCTCAAACAAGGGATCACGCGAGGACGTCGGGCGCGAAGGTGACCCCTATGCAGTCGATTCCGAATCGTCTGGCCACTCACTCTCACACCAGTGTCTGTTTGAAGACGAGCGCTGATCTGATTTGCTGTGATGACACGATTTCTCAAGGCCAAGGTACGGATACATCGATCCTGGGCTTGAGTTGTCGCCCTTGGTCGACCTGAGCGTGGTCTGTCCTGTACAGATTGTGTATCACGGTATCTGGACCATAGCATGCTTATGACAAATGAAATGAAATGAAATGGGGTTTAACGTCCTACTCTTATGCACCTAACCTGGGCTAATGGAAGACGGGCATACGCCATACAGTGTGCTATGAGGGTAATTTTGCCCGGGCAGCGGCGCTACGGCCTACTCTTATATCGAATTCCAACTGCCAAGGGATCTTTTACGTGCACTCTAATGTGTACACGGGACCTCGGTTTTTCGTCCCATCCGAACGACTAGGCAGCTGTCCTTGTCAGGCCCTCCTTCTGTATCACTGACAAGGGGAAGTCACGCCGGAAAATCGAGATGAACTTTCTCGGCCAATGCAGGGATCGAACACCCGACCTCCAGGCTAGCGAACCAGTGCCTTATCCACTTAGCCACCGTGATTCCCCCTGCTTATGACAGACTGAGAAACATTCATCGTCCGCGCCACAACCGCCTGTGTTGTGCCGATCTGTAGCATGCCAAGGGCACGTAACCTTTCATTTTGGGTAAGCCGACGCATATCAAAATTTGTTTTCTGGTCACTAAAACAATTAAACTGATGTTTCCACCCTGGAATTCAATGCCACAATGACTGTAACATTCAAAGTCAGAGTCGTGCAAATCTTGGGTTGGACCCCCATGATGATCCCAAGCATCACCTGCATTCCATGCGGTCGCTATTGGTGCGTTTGAGCGTCACATGTAACTGGAAATGTTTCTTCTGTTAGGTTTTATAGTGACTTTTTTCGTAGTCATTTGCATATTTTAGTATTATGCCCCCAAAATCAAATATCCCCTACTTTTTTTTGAATAGTATATATTAATTATATTATATTGATTTCGGGCAATTTTCTCTTATGCCCCCCTGAATTACTTTGAGCTCCTACGCCTATGTACAACAATAACACATAAAAGTATGATAAGTTATTGAATAATCATTTTCAGTGCGAATGCGTCCAGGACGCATTCTATTGTATTATAAAACATAAATTTGTTTCTATTTGATGTAATAATATTTCGTCAAACGTAATAAAAACTGTGCAGCTAGTCGAGAATCTACAATTTTCTAATTATACAGGCCTATATACATGTAGGCCTATAGCCTGTAGTCATGTTTTATCTTTACTTTAGGCCTACGGTTGTTTTTGGTGTATCAATATTCATTACTTCAAGGTGTCTTCATAGCCCCCCCCCCCCAAAAAAAGTAGGTTAATAGCTAAAATTTCCGTTTTAGTTTTAGATTGTAAGAAAAACTGTTTTTATTATTAGATATACCGTATACGTCTTTACGTGTATAAATAAATAAAAAATATGTCTTTATCAATTAAATATGTAGGAAAAATCAAATAATATTCTAAGGAAATTTTCTATAAAATTTAGATCTTAATGAATGGTCTCAGCATTTTGTCAATTTCAAATGTGCTATCGGTAATTTAAAGGCAGTGGATATTTTACCGAATTCGACACTTTACTCTAATTTACTATGGTAGCGTTTTCGCTAAGGCAATGATGCCGGCTATTTTGCCGTCTGACATTAACCCATAACACTAACCCAAAATCTAAACCTAATCCAAACCATAACCCAACAGTTCTATTCGTCCTGCGTTTAACATAACTTCTTTCTCCTTTCCTTATAAAGAGACGAAATAGCCTACTTGAATTTCTATGGTAGCGTTTATCGCTAAGGCAATGATGCCGGCTATTTTGCCGTCTGACATTAACCCATAACACTAACCTCAAATCTAAACCTAATCCAAACCCTAACCCTAACCCAACAGTTTTTATTCGTCCTGCGTTTAACATAACTTCTTTCTCCGTTCCTTATAAAGAGACGAAATAGCCTACTTGAATTTCTATGGTAGAATTTGATATAATTATTTTTAAAAGAAAATAAGATTATAAATGTAAATTGTACAAAAAAACATTTAGAATATTACTCAATTTTGGTCGAGGGCGCATTTTTGCGGATTTTGATTTTTAATTTAAGTACTAAGACTGTCAGTGGTGTTTATGTTTTTCCAGTAAAATCGTGCTTTGCGCCAAACTTGAAAGACAGAGTAATCAAAATGGTGGAATATATCAAGAATCGCACAACTGCGCATGTCGAACGGAAGTGACGGAAGTGGATATTAAACCAATCAGAAACGATGTACGGTAAAACAGCGAAAGTAGATACTTTGCCGAATCCGGTAAAATATCCACTACGTAATTGAAAACAATATGTTTGCACACTGCAATTTCAAGGTAAACTTTATAAAAAAAATCATTTGAATAGGCCGTGATGTGAAATTTCTAGCAAGCTTGCTTCTGTTTCTCAATCCCGACCATTTTCAGACGGAAAACAAACTGCATCATCTAATTCTCCTAGTATTACTTTGTATTTCCACACAACTTTTCTTTTATCAATTCTTTGACGTTTGACAGAAAACGTAAAATAAATATGGGCTTACTTATCAATGTGCGATGGTATTTGAATTTCGCGGTGATTTGGTTTTAAGAACGTATCCGCGAGAGCACCATGCAGGTGGTGACAGGGGTCATGTCAGCGATTTCGGCCATATTTTACATGTGGGATAGGTTAGGGCCCAAATGCACGCAAAAGCGATATTTGACCGATTGGACACCTCCTTATCCTCCGGAATGGGGTTTGGAGTTTTATCCTCAGAAAAACGGCAAAAATCGATTTTTTTGAGGTTGAAATTTAAGAGGCTGCCTCATGTAAACCAATGGAGATACAATAACCTTATTGGGATATAATATAGTCAAGGTTGTTCTCTAACAGTACATATTAGTTAAAGTTCGAAATCTGCACAGTGGTCCTTATTCAGACTGGATGCCAAACCCAATCCTAGGAACCATAGATTTGATACCCTAACTTTGAACAGTTGTAGCGCCCCCTTTGCGGGGTTGCGGGAGAAATGTGGTACCCAGGGAGAACAAGTGTGACCAGTAGAATCGTATTCAAGAAAAAAATCCATTGCAGCCCAATGTTGTGGATCACAGTGAACGGTGAAAAAAGAAGAAAATTTAAGAAAAACGGCGAATTTGATATATCTATCATATTGTATTTCTCAATATAGTCCGGCAGCAGGTCGACGAACCTGGAAACATAGTACACCTAATATTTTAATGGATTATATATCATCCCTGACACCTTTGGGGAAATTCTATATTCAAGATGGCCGCCCTGAGGCATTTTCTGGTTATTTACTTTGATTTAATGGGGTATAATTCGGAAAAAAATCTCTCGGACCTCAGTATGAAGGTTGTTTCTGTAAGAATTTGATCCGCTGAATCTAATGAGCTTGGGTATTCATCCTAAAAGTGACGAATAATTCCGCTAGGGGGCCAAAGTCATAATGGCAGCTCCTTTTTTGAGGTAAACTCATAGTGTCCCTCTATACGGTGTGTAATATATTGAAATATAGGTTTTCATTGTCAATTTCTTCAGATATAAACATAAATACAGGTTCAAGCAAGAAGTGTTGAAATCCAATGATATTCTTCCCCTAATATTCTTATAAGGACACAGAGTATGCACGGTCAAACACAATCAACTATCAGACCATCGTGAGTTGATGGCAATTTGTCACACATTGTCACATATTTGTCTTGTGCAACCTCGGGAATTTGTCTAACTCACCCTCTCTTGAATCACTGGAATACTCGCAATCGGTAGAACATTCTGATTCTTCCCATTTCATCCATGTTATGCAATGTTATTCTACTCAGTTTTCTATTAGAGGAGGTGACACGGACGGGTGTCATAGTGGATCATAATTTATGCTTGACAATTCGCTCTCCGTAGCTTTTGTTCATATGGCTCTCTGATTTGTGCTCTTAGTCAAGTGATACATAAGTTTTTACGTTAACGGCTCTATTATTTTCCATGGTCACTAAATTTAGTTATTTTGTTGAACTTGGGAAACAGATTGGTGTTTCGTTCGGTCATGGCATATTTCACCATTCAGATATGAAATTTGGCGACCCCGAAAAAAACCTATACATTATGAATATTGTTATGCCTTGCCAAATATGGCCACCATTTTGAATTTAAGCTCAATCTGGAATACTTGTTGATCAGAACATGTTTTTATGTTTATATCTGAATTAAATGACACCGAAAACCTATTGTTTAATATATTGCACAGCCTTTTGGGGCGACTTTATGAGTTTCACCAAATAATATCCTCCATTTTGAATTTGGACACCTTGTGGAATTGGACAGCTTTTTAAGGACGAATACCCAAGTTTTTTGGATTCAGAGGGTCACATTCTGACAGAAATCACCTTTATATCGAAATCCGAGAGAATCTGTCCCGAATTTTACCCCACTAAACTAAAGTCAATTATCAGAAAATGCCTCATGACGGCCATTTTGAATTCTTTTAATATACTCAAGGATGCCAGGAGGGCATCATCCGGATTCTGAAACTGCACAGATTGAAGATATATAATACACCAAAAACCTATCTTTCAATAAATTACACACCGTTTCAGGAAACTTTATACGTTTCCAGCCAAAATAAGCCACCATTTTGAATTTGGCCTCCTAACGGATTCAGTGGGTCAAATTCTTGTAAAACCCATCTTCAACATATTTTACCCAACTCAACAATCTCTCATGGCAGCCATCTTGAATATTTAAATTTCCCCAAGGATGCCGGATTCATAATCTACACATACTGAAGATATATGATCCATCAAAAAACATTAGGTGGACTAAATTTCCACGTTAAGGCTTAAAATGGAGCTTGGCTGCCGGACTAGTATTATCGTTGTAAAAGTAAAAGGCTATAAAAAAGAGTAGAGGATACCGCACCAACCATAATAGGCTACTGACCAGATTCGTCGTATAAAACGTACTAGATACCGTATAAAACAGTAGTGGGCGTGGCACCTTCATTGTCTACGATGTCACCTTAGGTGGAAGTGGACGTTAAACCCCACGAACGAACGAACGAACGAACGGCACCTTCATTTGCTTATGTGGGGGCGGCCGAATGGTTAGCACGTGCGTGGTGTATCATAAAGCCTGTCATTGGGTCAACTGTTGTGGTTTCGAATCCCCGGTTGTATGTGGCATGCTTTTAGAAATTTTCTGAAGGCAGGGGCTCTTGCATGACTGGAGTCCAAACCTCACTGATCAGCACGCGTCTTGTCGGCACTGTTGACACCATGTTTAATACTGAGAGATGGAATGAAGCAGAATCAAATGGCCTGAAACAGTGAATCAACAGTGAAGGAAAATATCATAAAGATCTAATTTTCACATTTTTACGGGTGCCACTGCTCATCCCACTATTGCGTTGCATCCAATTTTATTTTTTATTTTGATAAAGCATGGTATGAACTTCATAACGACCGTATAAGATACTATGAAATACCTGCAAAGGAGGTGCTACAAGGATTTTTGGGAATGGTGTATTTTGCCTCTTAAAAGATATACCATTTTGACTGAGCTCTGAAATACCCATAATACATCATTTTCTAAAAATGGTGCCCATGTTAGAAAGTCGGAAAAATGGCCTTTGCAATTAGAGCATGACAACTACCGTACATAACATATTTTATGAACAACGATATTTCAAACATTTGATATTTTCAATGAAAATTCAATGAAAAAATGGCTATTTTCGAGTGAAAAACTACTGTTCCAGCTGTAGGCTCCAGGGTAGGTTTTGGGCTCTGGGACTTCACCACATTTATAACAATGCTTAGGTGGTCCAATAACCAGAGTAAGGTTAAAAATTTCAAACTTAGTACTTTGGCGTTTTTTTCGAATTTTGCATGGTTTTCTCGCGGATTCATTCTTAATAGATCACGTGACATACGTCGCCAATCAGACACACACAACGAAGGGTCAACGGTATGTTTACGTTTCGATAGTAAAAAAGCGGAAGAATAACTAGAGCTGTATATTCCGTGTAAATGTGTAGATTTTGTTTAAAAACACCGATCTAAACCCGTTTTTAAACTGCGAGAAATTGGGAAAAAATTAGGGAATGTGCTAACCAGTGGATCAAATTAGAAGGAAACGACAGGCTTGTACAGGAGACAAAATGCTATATTGATTTGATTTGTTGGACAAATTCCTAGTTCTAGGAATGTGAAGACAAGACTCATTGGGGTATACTAACAATACAGACTTCTCACATTCCACGTACGTACGTTACCAACGTAAAAAAAAACCCAACTGTGTATGAATAAAGTTATGTTTAGAGCATCTAATATTTTACCAGCGAAATAAGAAAAAGAATAATAGGTCTGGTTAATTTGTTGAGGGGATCATATCTTAACCTTTTTCCCATTTTATTGCAAATGCAAGTTGATGAAGATAATCTACTATTCCTAAGTGCATGACAACTCAGACCAAGGACTACTCAGACCAAGACAGAAGACCACTATGGTAAAGACTGTCACCTCAGACTGTCACCATTGAGGTGAAATACCATGCGCAGTACTTTATAAGAAATATAGGGGGCATATTCTGGCGCATTCCCCCCCTGGTTGCCTTACTGTAGCTGCGGAAATTTTTGCCCTTCTTGTTAAACTCAAATGTAACAAATGACAGGGTTAGGTTGACTATAGAGATCAAGAACCAAACGATATTTTCACTGCGGATGCAAATCCGGCTGCATTAGGCTCCAGATAGTTGTATTTGTTACAAGTGAAAGCTTTCTAGTATGGATATGTGAAAATTGTTCGAATATGAAAGTGACAGCAAAATGGTATTGATGAAATTATGTGATTTTTTATGAAAAGGCCTGAACTTGTATACATGTACATATGTATTTTTGTAAGCGGTTTGTACATTGGTGTGCACGTAAAAAGACCCCTTGGCAGTTGGAATTCGATATAAGAGTAGGCCATACTCATAATAAACTGTATAGCGCATGCCCGTCTTCCTTAACCCAGTACATGTATAAGAGCTACAGATAGATGTATTTTTTAGAAGTGAAAGTGAAAGCTTTCTCGTATGGTTTTGTGAAAATTGTTCAAATATGAAAGTGACAGCCAAATCATATTGATGAAATTATGTGATTTTTATGAGTAGACCTAAACCTGTATACATATGTATTTTTGTAAGCGGTTTTTACATTCCATATTTCAAACATGTTTTACTTAAATGTACTGAACATGTCGATATATTTTCATATCATATTTAGTTATTTTAAGCTGACATATATGTTTTTATTTTACTTCTTTATTCTAATTCAATTCAAACATGTTTTCTCCTTGTCAGTGGTGCAGGCGGAGGGGCTGACAAGGTACAAGGACTGCTGTCTAGTCGTTCGAATGTGACGAAAAACCAAAGTCCTCTGTGACATTGGTGTGCACGTAAAAAGATCCCTTCGCAGTTGGAATTTCATATAAGAGTGTGCCCGGACAAAATTTTCCTCATGGTACACTGTATAGTGTATGCCCGTCTTCATTAGTCCAGTACATGTATAAGAGCAGAACAGTAGGACGACGTTTAACTCCATTTTATTTCTTATTCATTTTACTGGAACCATTTTATTTAGTTAACTGTTTGTTTTTCTCTTGTATATACCTTTCTTTACTGGTATATATCTTTTAATTTGGTACAGTGTATATGCACACAAGACCTGATCTGTGTGTAAATACATGTATTCTGTGCAGCTTACCCCCCCCCCCCAAATTGATGATTTCTTAGGAGTATTCTTAGCCGGAAACATCCTCAGCCCCTCCAAAAAATTCCATAGCCCCCCACCCCAATTTTATGAGCTGGCGACGGGCCCGATTCTGTGGATATAAAAATCTGAAAAGCAGATTAGAACCCAATCTCCAGTATTAATACACTATATAAATGATATTATTATATACATTTTTCATTGAAGATACATTATATAAGATTTAGATAAAGAACTAGCCACTCTTGCTATAATAGTTCAAAAGTAGATAATGTAAAATGAATAATTTGAAAATTTCATTCAAATTACTCTATTGCAAGCGAAGATATTAGCCTTTGAAGGTTTGACAGACGTGTTCAACAATTTCAACCACTGTACTGGTTGATCGAAGCTAAGTCTCGGTCCTCCATATTTGATTAAATCAAAGTATCGCTGAACCGTTTTAATCTATTTAATATCGGAGAAATCTCATGCCATCGAGTGTTGTTGTTGAATACTGTATGAGGAAGTATATAAAATTACATTCATTTTTTTTTATTACTGTATTTCTTTCTTTAAATAAATGTATACTTATTTGACATCTCTTATAATATGTCTATATTGTTTTGTTTTTTTTAAAAAACAAAAACAAGTATAATTGGTGCATGTACAGAGGTAGTTGTGAGGTGAATCATTGTTAATATTCTGTTGTATCAGTGGGCTCAGATGGTATTATTTTTTTTTTGTCTTTTTCTCAACATTATATATATAATTATTATACCGAACCAGTATTTCAATCATGAAAAAAACGTTTTCATCTGTATATTATATTTGTATTTCTTATGGATATTGTTTAATTGAAATAAAATGGAAAAAATGCTTTTTTCCAGGAAATATCACATTCATTGATACAATTTCGCTTTTGACCATATTTTTGCCGCAAATCAGAGGCTAGCCGTGTTCACGGTGTCAACACAACATTTATCTGATGTTGTTGTCCCGTAATTCAGGCATATTTGCAGAAAAATTCTCTCATACAAATGTAAACAAGCCAACGTGTTCCGTCTCGTAAAAGGTATTCCTGGTCTATTTATGGCTATTGACCCCTGACCTAATGACTTTGATTGCTTTTCTGGTTCCTGATTGGCTTAGAATTTGATTTCTTCACCACATTATGGCTGCACTTGACAAATATAGTCCGAGGCGTAATTCGAGTGCTGGTCTGATTGTGCAAATCATCGCAATAGAAATGTGTACTACAGTGACGACTTACTTGTTTACTTGTGCAGCAAAGGGTCAGATTTTCACCTGGAATTTGCTGAGACAAAATGAAACGATTTTCGTGGCTAAATCACAGCCTAGAATGGATGTTCTGTTTCTAAGCCCTCATTTAATATTGAAAACATTATAATGTGTAGATGAAAAATACCGATCGCTATCAAGTACAGCACATAGTCCATTCACTGTATTATAGACCTTTCAAGTAACGGGAATCGATTTTCAGGTCACCCAACGAAAAAACATGACCCGAAATTTTAAAAGCGTTGCGTGTCCGGTCTATTTATGGCTATTGACCCCTGACCTAATGACTTTGATTGCTTTTCTGGTTCCTGATTGGCTTAGAATTTGATTTCTTCACCACATTATGGCTGCACTTGACAAATATAGTCCGAGGCGTAATTCGAGTGCTGGTCTGATTGTGCAAATCATCGCAATAGAAATGTGTACTACAGTGACGACTTACTTGTTTACTTGTGCAGCAAAGGGTCAGATTTTCACCTGGAATTTGCTGAGACAAAATGAAACGATTTTCGTGGCTAAATCACAGCCTAGAATGGATGTTCTGTTTCTAAGCCCTCATTTAATATTGAAAACATTATAATGTGTAGATGAAAAATACCGATCGCTATCAAGTACAGCACATAGTCCATTCACTGTATTATAGACCTTTCAAGTAACGGGAATCGATTTTCAGGTCACCCAACGAAAAAACATGACCCGAAATTTTAAAAGCGTTGCGTGTCCGGATAAGCAACTTAGCCATTCTTAGCTAAACAACTCAATATTTTGAGACAAGGTATATACACCATTGCTCTATATTTTACGTTGAAATTTCATACGTACCCAGACTTTTATTTTTGCGACTATGCTCAAATTAGGATAATCCCTTTAAATATTGGTTGTATTGACATTATAAAATTTGCATGAATGTAAGTCTAAATGTCAGAAAGATGCTGCCCGGGCAAAACTCTCCTTCCTTGCATTTTGCAAATAGTCATAGAATAAAGATTACCATATGTCATCGTAAGGAAATACTGATTGCATGTGTTGACAAGATAATGTTAAAACCCAATTCCATATATGTTTTGGATTATATACAATTTAAAGGGACTATCCCGATAAGAACAGAGTCTCAAAAATTAAAGTGCGAGTATTTATGAAATTTATGGACCAAAATATAGAGGCATGGTGTATTTACCTTGTCTCAAAATTTCAGCTCAAAATATTGAGTCGTTTGGACGTGAACGTCAACACTGCTTATCCGGACACGTAACCCTTTTAAGATTTCGGGTCAATTTTTTCATTGGGTGACCTGATAATCGATTCCCGTTTCTTGAGAGGTTTGTACAGTGAATGACCCATGCACTGTACTTGATAACAAAAGGTAAATTTCACCTACATATTATTTTTATAGAAAAAAGTCTAGTTTTAACCAGATACTGTATAATACAACGGTCTCCATTTTTAGATGAAGACTGTCAGGTTTAAGTTATTTACAAGCGTATCACAAATATCGCGTTGGTTGGTCGGCCTTAGGTAATGGGTTTTAAGGGATTTTAACACAAAATTAAGCAGTTTTATTCCCCCCAAAAGTTCTCGGGATTGGCCCTTTAATAGCGCCATAACAGCATTATTGATTTAAAATTAGAATTTCATGATTACTTTTTCTCTATTTTTTTGTACGTCATATCAAATTTTCTACCAATTGAGTCAATGAAATGGGGTTTAACTTCCAACTTTTTTTCATTGAAAATAGTTTTGAAGAATCAATTTCTTTACAAAATTATGATGCCAATGTGTACAAATGAGCTTGTGTTTTTTGTCCCATCTACACAACTAAACACTGTTCTTTGCCATGCTGTCCCTCCTACACTACCGACTGGGAGAAACCATGCTGCAAAATGCTGGAGAACGTTATTGACTAACACCAGCATACATAATCCTTATATATTCAGATTGGTATTTTTTTTCTTTGGAAAAAATTATAATGAATCAATTTGAATTAAAAAGATCAAGTATGAAGACAATGATTCTAATATTAAGATTTTTATTTTTGCTACGAAAATATTTTAAGTTCATCTTTTCTTTTCTGTGAAAATAGATTTGAAGAATCAGTTTGGTTACAAAAATACAAATGATATAAAAAAGTAGTTTCATTTTTACAAGAAATTCAAGAAATTCTGTAGATCGATAAAATATAAAAAATCATTTATAAACGAAAATTTTTTAAGTGCATCTTTTTTTTTCTGTGAAAATAGATTTAAAGAATCAGCTTTGTTACAAAAATACACATGGTATTTACATCCTTAAATAATGGACCCAAAACAAAACAGTATTTTTATTTTTACAAAAAATTCAAGAAAATCTGTAGATCGATAAAATATAAAAAATGAAGTAGAAAAATACAGTCTTCATGTTATTATTAACTTAATAAATATAGGAAAGTTGTCTCAAAATTTCCAGTCGCTATTTCAAAATTATTACAAAATAATAACATCAAATATCAGTTCACGCATAGGCTTTGCAATCTACTGCTATATGGCCCATGGTATGGGATCTATATTTAAGTACTTTTTAAAAATATAAATCCTGAAGTAAGAAATACGGTCATCGTGTTATTATTAGCTTCATAAATATACGAACGTTGTCTCAAAATTTCCAGTCGCTATCTTAATTACAATTATTACAAAATAATAACATTAATATCAGCTCACACGACTCGGCTTCATTATAAACAATAGCAAACCCTTCGACCGGAAGTAACTTTGGGGCTATTGACTTCGCGCATGCGATGTACAACATAATTCATCGTCCAATGACTGATACATCGAACACAACTTGGCGACCTATTCGGCTAGCGAGCTATTCGACCGATCCAGCTGGCAACCTGTTCGTGGGCAACCTATTCAGAATTAAGACAACAGTCGCCCAAACTCATCTATTTTTAACAACCAATAAAATCCAACGTTACGTCTATCAAATGAAAGTAGAATAATATATTATTTTTATCAATTCCTTTAGCTCAGAATAGAGATGTAATTTCTCATTATCGTACAAAATTCTAGACATCCAACTAAATATATTCCGAAAGATAATTAAAAAGGCTTTCCAAATATTATCAGTAAAAGTTGGCACAGTCATATTAAAGGGGTGCACTCTCTTCCTAAACATGACCAATTTTTTAAAAATTTTAAAGGGAAAAACTGTTAATATCCCGTGTCAAAATTCGGACCATCGTACAAAATTCTGATGATCCAACTAAATATATTCTAAAAGGTAATTGAATAAGCTTTCCAAATATTATTAGTAAAAGTTGGCAAAATCATATTAAAGGGGCGCGCTCTCAACCTAAACGTCGCCATTTTTCAATATTTTAAAGCGAAAGAACGGTAATATTCCGAGTCAAAATTCCGACCATCGTACAAAATTTGGAGCATCCAGCTATATAAATTCGGAAAGGTAATTGAATAAACTTTCCAAATATTATAAGTAAAAGTTGGCACAATCATATTAAAGGGGCGCGCTCTCAACCTGAACATGGCCAATTTTTTAATATTTTAAAGTGAAAGAACGGTAATATTCCGAGTCAAAATTCGGACCATCGTACAAAGTTTGGAGCATCGAGCTACAAAAATTCATAAAGGTAATTGAATAAGCTTTCCAAATATTATTAGTAAAAGTTGGCACAATCATATTAAAGGGCGCGCTCTCGACCTGAACATGGCCGATTTTTAAATATTTTAAAGTAAAAGAATGGTAATATTCCAAGTCAAAATTCGGACCATCGCACAAAATTTGGAGCATCCAGCTATATAAATTCGGAAAGGTAATGGAATAAGCTTTCCAAATATTATTAGTAAAAGTTGGCACAATCATATTAAAGGGGCGCGCCCTCAACCTGAACATATCAAATTTTTCAATATTCTATATGTGAAGATAGACCGGTATTTTTTTCGAAGTACAAATTCGGACCATCGTACAAAATTCTGAACATCCAGCTATATATATTCTTAAAGGTAAATGGATAAGCTTTCCAAATATCATTAGTAAAAGTTGGCACAATCATATTAAAGGGGTGCGCTCTCCAACTAAACGTCGCCAATTTTTTAATATTTTAAAGTGAAAGAACGGTAATATTCCGAGTCAAAATTCGGATCATCGTACAAAATTCTGAGCATCCAGATATATAAATTCGGAAAGGTAATTGAATAAACTTTCCAAATATTATTAGTAAAAGTTGGCACAATCATATTAAAGGGGCGCGCTCTCAACCTGAACATCGCCAAATTTTTAATATTTTAAAGTGAAAGAACGGTAATATTCCGAGTCAAAATTCGGACCTACAAAATTTGGAGCATCCAGCTATATAAATTCGGAAAGGTAATTGAATAAGCTTTCCAAATATTATTAGTAAAAGTTGGCACAATCATATCAAAGGGGCGCGCCCTCAACCTGAACATATCAAATTTTTCAATATTCTATATGTGAAGATAGACCGGTATTTTTTTCGAAGTACAAATTCGGACCATCGTACAAAATTCTGAGCATCCAGCTTCTTAAAGGTAATTGAATAAGCTTCCCAAATATTATTAGTAAAAGTTGGCACAATCATATTAAAGGGGTGCGCTCTCAACCTAAACGTCGCCAATTTTTTAATATTTTAAAGTGAAAGAACGGTAATATTCCGAGTCAAAATTCGGACCATCGTACAAAATTCTGAGCATCCAGCTATATAAATTCGGAAAGGTATTTGAATAGACTTTCTAAATATTATTAGCAAAAGTTAGCACAATCATATTAAAGGGGCGCGCCCTCAACCTGAACATATCCAATTTTTCAATATTCTATATGTAAAGATAGACCGGTATTTTTTTCGAAGTCCAAATTCGAACCATCGTACAAAATTTGGAGTATCCAGCTATATAAATTCTGAAAGGTAATTGAATAAGCTTTCTAAATATTATTAGTAAAAGTTGGCACAATCATATTAAAGGGGCGCGCTCTCAACCTGAACATCGCCATTTTTTAAATATTTTAAAGTGAAAGAACGGTAACATTCCGAGTCAAAATTCGGACCATTGCACAAAATTTGGAGCATCCAGCTATATAAATTCGGAAAGGTAATGGAATAAGCTTTCCAAATATTATTAGTAAAAGTTGGCACAATCATATTAAAGGGGCGCGCCCTCAACCTGAACATATCAAATTTTTCAATATTCTATAAGTGAAGATAGACCGGAATTTTTTTCGAAGTCCGAATTCGGACGATCGTACAAAATTCTGAGCATCCAGCTATATATATTCTGAAAGGTAATTGGATAAGCTTTCCAAATATTATTAGTAAAAGTTGGCACAATTATATTAAAAGGGTGCGCTCTCAACCTGAACATAGCCAATTTTTCAATATTTTAAAGTGAAAGAACGGTAATATTCCGAGTCGAAATTCGAACCACCGTACAAAATTTTGAGCATCCACCTATATATATTCTGAAAGGTAATTGAATAAGCTTTCTAAATATTATTAGTAAAAGTTGGCACAATTATATTAAAGGGGCGCACTCTCAACCTGAACATCGCCACTTTTTTAATATTTTAAAGTGAAAGAACGGTAATATTCCGAGTCCAAATTCGAACCATCGTACAAAATTTGGAGTATCCAGCTATATAAATTCTGAAAGGTAATTGAATAAGCTTTCTAAATATTATTAGTAAAAGTTGGCACAATCATATTAAAGGGGCGCGCTCTCAACCTGAACATCGCCATTTTTTAAATATTTTAAAGTGAAAGAACGGTAACATTCCGAGTCAAAATTCGGACCATTGCACAAAATTTGGAGCATCCAGCTATATAAATTCGGAAAGGTAATGGAATAAGCTTTCCAAATATTATTAGTAAAAGTTGGCACAATCATATTAAAGGGGCGCGCCCTCAACCTGAACATATCAAATTTTTCAATATTCTATAAGTGAAGATAGACCGGAATTTTTTTCGAAGTCCGAATTCGGACGATCGTACAAAATTCTGAGCATCCAGCTATATATATTCTGAAAGGTAATTGGATAAGCTTTCCAAATATTATTAGTAAAAGTTGGCACAATTATATTAAAAGGGTGCGCTCTCAACCTGAACATAGCCAATTTTTCAATATTTTAAAGTGAAAGAACGGTAATATTCCGAGTCGAAATTCGAACCACCGTACAAAATTTTGAGCATCCACCTATATATATTCTGAACGGTAATTGAATAAGCTTTCTAAATATTATTAGTAAAAGTTGGCACAATTATATTAAAGGGGCGCACTCTCAACCTGAACATCGCCACTTTTTTAATATTTTAAAGTGAAAGAACGGTAATATTCCGAGTCCAAATTCGAACCATCGTACAAAATTTGGAGTATCCAGCTATATAAATTCTGAAAGGTAATTGAATAAGCTTTCTAAATATTATTAGTAAAAGTTGGCACAATCATATTAAAGGGGCGCGCTCTCAACCTGAACATCGCCATTTTTTAAATATTTTAAAGTGAAAGAACGGTAACATTCCGAGTCAAAATTCGGACTATTGCACAAAATTTGGAGCATCCAGCTATATAAATTCGGAAAGGTAATGGAATAAGCTTTCCAAATATTATTAGTAAAAGTTGGCACAATCATATTAAAGGGGCGCGCCCTCAACCTGAACATATCAAATTTTTCAATATTCTATAAGTGAAGATAGACCGGAATTTTTTTCGAAGTCCGAATTCGGACGATCGTACAAAATTCTGAGCATCCAGCTATATATATTCTGAAAGGTAATTGGATAAGCTTTCCAAATATTATTAGTAAAAGTTGGCACAATTATATTAAAGGGGTGCGCTCTCAACCTGAACATAGCCAATTTTTCAATATTTTAAAGTGAAAGAACGGTAATATTCCGAGTCGAAATTCGAACCATCGTACAAAATTTTGAGCATCCACCTATATATATTCTGAAAGGTAATTGAATAAGCTTTCTAAATATTATTAGTAAAAGTTGGCACAATCATATTAAAGGGGCGCACTCTCAACCTGAACATCGCCACTTTTTTAATATTTTAAAGTGAAAGAACGGTAATATTCCGAGTCCAAATTCGAACCATCGTACAAAATTTGGAGTATCCAGCTATATAAATTCTGAAAGGTAATTGAATAAGCTTTCTAAATATTATTAGTAAAAGTTGGCACAATCATATTAAAGGGGCGCGCTCTCAACCTGAACATCGCCATTTTTTAAATATTTTAAAGTGAAAGAACGGTAACATTCCGAGTCAAAATTCGGACTATTGCACAAAATTTGGAGCATGCAGCTATATAAATTCGGAAAGGTAATGGAATAAGCTTTCCAAATATTATTAGTAAAAGTTGGCACAATCATATTAAAGGGGCGCGCCCTCAACCTGAACATATCAAATTTTTCAATATTCTATAAGTGAAGATAGACCGGAATTTTTTTCGAAGTCCGAATCCGGACCATCGTACAAAATTCTGAGCATCCAGCTATATATATTCTGAAAGGTAATTGAATAAGCTTTCCAAATATTATTAGTAAAAGTTGGCACAATTATATTAAAGGGGTGCGCTCTCAACCTGAACATAGCCAATTTTTCAATATTTTAAAGTGAAAGAACGGTAATATTCCGAGTCGAAATTCGAACCATCGTACAAAATTTTGAGCATCCACCTATATATATTCTGAAAGGTAATTGAATAAGCTTTCTAAATATTATTAGTAAAAGTTGGCACAATCATATTAAAGGGGCGCGGTCTCAACCTGAACATCGCCACTTTTTTAATATTCTATATGTAAAGATAGACCGGAATTTTTTTCGAAGTCCGAATTCGGACCATCGTACAAAATTCTGAGCATCCAGCGATATATATTCTGAAAGGTAATTGGATAACGGAATATTACCGTTCTTTCACTTTAAAATATTAAAAAATTGGCCATGTTCAGGTTGAGTGCGCGCCCCACTAATATGATTGTGGATTGCACGTACGAAGAGAAAGAGGGCGCGCGCGCGGGAAAAGAGAGAGAGAGAGAGAGAGAGAGAGAGAGAGAGAGAGAGAGAGAGAGAAGAAGAAGAAGGGGAAGAGAGGGAAGGGGAAACAACTCTTTTACATTGATTAAGTTGGCCCTGAAAAGGGCCGTTGTCCTCACTCGAATGCAAGCACTAGAATGTGAGGGTACAACACACTTTATGTCGGTTGCTTCTAATGGCCTCCACTAATTCGGGAGGAGGTCTTTTCCTGGGAGGTGTTTTTAATACCTCGTCAGGTAAGACAAAGATATCGTCAGGGGTAATCACGGCAAGCGTGTGACCCCTGAGATACATGAGAGTATCCGTGCTGCGGTTTTCTTCGATGCGAACGACCGGAGCAGCCATTCTCATACTGATAGAGAGACGAGTGTTGTGTCGTTTTAAAACCGTAAGGGCGAATCCATTTGAAGGGTATGACGTCACAGACGAGTCCATTCATGGGTGACATCACGGACGAGTCCATTTGAAGGATATGACGTCATGGACGAGTCCATTCATGGGTGACGGGAATAAAAGCCCGAGAGGCGACAGCTTCGAACATTTATATGCGATCAGCGAGCGAAGCAAGATGAGTTTTTCTTTACGACCCGTGGATAGACGATACAGCCGATTATTTCGAACCGAATCACTGTGTGTGGAGATAGATTTTCTGGAAGATTGGTCCCACGTTCCAGCCAACGATGTACCACAACAACTACACGACACTTTTGAGGCCATCATCGAGGAAATTCGCCGAACCTTGGACGCCAGAGAAAGTGACTATGTTAGAATCGCCATCAGTCACCCAGGACTCAAAACACCAATCTGGTTACCCTTCCGTGAGCATCTTTTGATAAAAGCCGAAGACGTTTTGCAGAAAGTGGCTGCCGTATTACAGAGTAATGAAGAATTTCGTCTAGATCAACCCATGTCTATGAGTATCTGTCACGTGTCCCCTCCCGATGGCAGAGGTAGCCGTGGAACAAACATGAAGAAGAGACACTGCGCAAATTTCGAAGATTATTTAAAGAAAAAGCGATGCCTCGTCAACATAAAGAATGCCGACGAACTGTGTTTTCAGAGAGCTGTTGTCATCGCCCGTCATTATGCCAACAAACAAGACACGCCTGAATGGGAAAGAGAACGGAAGAGATTAACCAGCAACACAGGACCCCATTCGTGGCAGACCAGAAAAACAGAAGCCCTCATCCATGCCGTCGGTGGAGCCAGGCAAGCCTGTACGGGGATGGAAACCTGGGAATTGTACGCCAAGTATTTAGGAGAGCAAGGATACCAACTCAATGTTTTCTCTCGGGCCATCTTTGGGAAGGCGATCTATCGGGGAACAAAACACGTCACAGGCACACCAAAACATCTCAACCTGTATTTACACGACAGGCATTATGACGTCATCTCGTCCATGCCCGCCTTTGTGGAGAACTCGTATTTTTGTGAGACCTGTCAGGTGGGATACAATGCTGCAGAGAAACACTCATGTCACGTGATGTGTCAAGGATGTAAGACAATGGGTCCACCCTGTCCACCTGATCCCAACACAATGACGTGTTACCGTTGTCATCGTGTGTTTGTGAGCCGCCAGTGTTTCGACAATCATCTCGCCACCCATTCCAGAGCCAAGTGCAGTATATGTCATCGATGGAAGAAATGCCAGAAATGTCAAAAAGAGTGGGACGTCATCAAGGCCAAGCGAAATTTGGAAGAACATCGATGCGGAGAATACGAGTGTTCCATCTGCCGAGTGTGGCACACGGCCGAGAAACAGTTTTGCTACATCCAACCACTGAAATAACCCATCGACATGAACGGAGACCGAAAGACCCAAATCGACAAACTACAGAAATCAACGTTGACCCGTTTCGTCTTCTTTGACTTTGAATGCCAGCAAGATACGGGTGACCACATTCCCAATCTATGTGTCCTGCAAACCTGCTGTCACTTTTGCATCGACAATCAAGATCCCTGTGAGCACTGCGACATGTACTGGAATCACCAACGAGAAATTGTGTTTAAAGGCCAACACACTCTGGACGATGTGGGAAAATGGTTTCTACAACTCGCTGCTCACGGTACGGTGGTAAATGGTAGAAAAAATGACAGTCACGAATCGAGTCCCGTGATTGCCGTGGCTCACAACTTTAAAGGTTACGACGGCCTATTGATTTTACAGACGCTGCACAAACATTCCGTGGCGCAACCCGAAGTGATTATGAATGGTGGTAAAGCGATGACGATCACTGTCGGTACGGTAAAATTCATCGATTCCCTCAACTTTTTACCGATGGCTTTACGGGACATGCCCAAGACCTTTGGCCTGCAAGAACTCAAGAAAGGTTATTTCCCTCACCACTTTAACAGACTGGAGAACGAAGATTACGTGGGCGCCTATCCTCCCGACACCGATTACGATCCGGATGGCATGAGTGTATCAGAACGAGAGAAGTTTCACGAGTGGTACCAACAACACAGTCACGACGTCTTTGATTTTCGTCAGGAAATTCTCGCCTACTGTAAAAGTGACGTCGATGTCCTCCGCCGATGCTGTGGTGTGTTTCGCGAGATATTCCTCATGGACACGGGAATCGATCCCTTTGAAAAAAGTTTGACCCTGGCCTCTGCCTGCAGTCGCGTGTTACGCAGGCACTACCTCACAAAAGACACCCTCGTCGTCATTCCTCGAGCCCTGATGCAAGAGCCGAAACCTGGTAAGGACTGGCACCGCTTCCAGCCTCGACAACAGTCCAACAAAGCCCTTCGATGGTTGGAATGGGAACAACATCGACAGACCATGGCTGCGTTCCGAAACCAGACCCCACTACCCAACATTCGACACGCCCGCAACGGTAGTGAATGCCGAGTTGGCCCTTACAGTTTAGATGGTATGGACAAGACCACGGGTACGGTGTACAAGTTTCACGGGTGTGCCTTTCACGGTTGTCCCAAATGTTATTCGGGTCCCTTCCAAGACCTTCAGCATAAACATCCCTACGATCCATATCGCAGTATGAGGGACTTGTACCAGAAGACCCAAGAACGTCACCGTCGACTCCAGGAACAGTACGGTATGAAGACCATCCGTGTCATGTGGGAGTGTGAGCTGGAGGAAGAACGACGCCACGATCCCGAGATGAATGAATTTTTACAAGGCTTGGAAGATCAGCAATGGCCCGCTCCCGAACCTCTGATGCCCCGCAGCGCTTTCTTCGGCGGAAGAACCAATGCCATCCAACTGTTGGTGAACGAGTCGGTGGAAGACATGCGCTACATCGACGTGGTGTCCCTGTACCCTTACATTTGCAAGTACGGTACCTTTCCCATCAAGGAACCCACGATCGTCACACAGCCCGATCAAGACCAGTGGCAGCAGTACGAAGGATTGATCCAGTGTTCCGTCTTGCCGCCCCGTGGCCTGTTCCACCCGGTGCTCCTGTTTCGGCGCAAACAGAAATTGGTGTTTGCCCTGTGTCGAAGCTGCGTCGACGAACACATGCAACAAGGGGAGATTGCCGAATACCAACCGTGTGATCACACCGACGAACAGCGAGCCTGGGTGGGTACGTTTGTCACCCTGGAACTCAAGAAAGCGGTGGCCCTAGGATACAAAGTACTGAAAGTTTACGAAGTCTGGCACTGGAAAGAATTCAGCACTTACGATCCCGAGGCCAAAACGGGCGGTCTGTTTACTGGGTATATTAATCACTACCTCAAGAAGAAGATGGAAAGCAGCGGTTATCCCGACACCTGCCACACCGAAGAAGACAAGGCCCGCTTCGTCAACGACGTGCACGACACGGAAGGTATTCGTCTGGATCCCCGCGTCGATAAAACCCAACAAAGGGATGCGGGCGTTTAGCAAGTTACAACTCAACACAGCATGGGGTAAATTCGGACAGAGAGACAACTTTCCCAAAACAGAATACATCACGGAGCCCAGCGTCTATTTTGAAAAAATGTTGGACGTGACCCAAGGGTATGCTATTTTGACACCGACAGCGTCATCTACCAATACCACCCCACGTCAAGGAATCCCCCGGAAGGTTCTAGTTTGGGCCAGTGGAAGAACGAGTTGCCCGAAGATGTCACCATTCGATAATTTGTTAGCGGAGGGCCAAAGAATTACGCGTACCGCCAGAGCGATGGTAAAACTGTATGTAAAGTCCGGGGATTCACCTTGAATTATCGTGCCTCCCAGCAGCTGAATTACGCCATCATGAAAGAGAATGTACGGCACGTCAATCAAAACGAACCTCTGGTCATAGCCAATCCGTTCAAGATTACCAGATCACGTGACCGCCATCTTTGGACACGCCCCGAGAACAAACGATATAAAATCGTGTATGACAAGAGGTTTGTTCAATTCAATGACGATGGCCAACCGAGCAACACTTACCCCTATGGATACTGACTTTCGGGTCTCAGGACGATGGCGAACAAACAAAGAAGATGCCGAACCGGCAGAAAATACGGAGATGATCGAGAAACTTAGACGACGATGGCTCAACTTTCGAGTGTTGAAATGTTTCCTGCCCATTATAGAAGAAAGGCAACACGAAGAGTGTATCGGCTGCAAGTACGAACATCCCAGTCAGAGATACCACTCGTGTCTGGGACTAGGCGTTTCTTCCATAACGGGTCAACCCTCACACCCCATGGACGATTACAATCACTACCTCTGGGTGGACGAACCGAAACTGCAAGACATCGATAGCGTGCTAGGCAGTATGATGGACGATCCACGGGATCAAGTCAAGACGTGGGAGGACGAACAACGATGGCGAGAAGACGTCGATAAAGCCTTGAAAAGGTTCTGGACGGTGGTACCGGGCTTTAAGACCGCGTTGATCAAACGCAAAGACGAGTTCGTCGAACAGAAAGAAGACCCCATACGCCAGTGGATGGACGAATTGCCGAAGAAAAAGAAACGATGGTCTCTGGATCAAATGGATATTAATGTCATGTCCGGTAAACTGGGAGAAGGCTGGGAATGTATTGGCAGACAACTGGGGATCAGAGAAGCGCAAATCAGTCAAGCCAAGATGAGTCACCCTAACAACGCACGCATGCAAATTTTCACCGTGTTCAACCATTGGCGACAAAAACACGGTAATCGAGCCGACCTGATGACATTTTTGGAAGCCTGTCACGTGAGTGAAGCCTTGGTCATTTGGGACGAAGTGAAAAAGTACGTGGAAAGCCTGGAAATGATAGACTAAACAACGAACCAATCAAAACGAAAGAAAAGAAAGAACCAATCAAAAGCGAGTGACGTCACGACCAGGACTATAAGAAGCGAAGTGTCACACTGCAATTTCATTCTGCTCTCGATGGCTAGTCAAGCTTGTTTCTCCTGTAACAATGTCGGACACTGGTATAGAGACTGCCCTGCTCGTTCCCAACAACAACAGCAACGAAAACCAAGACAAGACAGACCAGCCTATGGTTCCTATGGAAATTGTTATCACTGTGGAGAACCAGGACACTGGGCACCCCAGTGTGGAAAACGAGCTGAAGCCTAAAAAGCGAAGAGTGATGAAGAAAGAAAAGAAACTGTCAAAAGAAAGTGTTACGGAATCAAGAGACCCACCGACGAAAATCACAAGTGCCTCAACTGTGGACAGCTCGGACACGGCCTGCTCGAGTGCCAAGAAGAAATCCAAACAGAAAACAACTTTGAAGCCGTTGCCGGTCGCATGTTCGACAACAACATCGACATGCCCAGAGACAACACCTGCAGTCAGCGATACTGGTACTGGTGCGGAGAAGCGTTCGAGCTCTACAGACGATACAAAGAGAAAAAGAAAACAGCCGACGAAGCTTTTCATCCCATCTCCTATTCTCCCAACTACCAGTGAAAACGCTGAAACCCCGAAGTCGGCTGTCCTCATGTTGGCAGAGAAGGAAGCAGAAAGTTTTTCCCGAGCTCTCATCCAATATGCGGGTCCGAGAGATATGACCGAAGTCTTGTCGTACCCCCCTTGTTTCGATATGAGTGAATGGATACCCGTCGTCGTCACGTTTGCTGAAGTGGAAGACTGGCACCCACACGACACGATGCAGAAGCTTTTGGGACATGTGTATTGGATTCCTCGCGTCCTGAGAAATGTACCCTGGGCGAGACAAGAGATCCTGAAGAGAGAACACGATAACTAACACTTTTTTCTTTTCCTTTGTATGATATGTCTTTTTGAATTGTTGTATTGAATGTTCTTTTTGTATTTTTTGTAAAATAAATTGTGTTCTAATTTCATTCCATGTGTTCTGTCGCGAAGGTATAAAAGGCAGGGGAAAAAGGAATGGGGGAAACAGTGCAAGATGGATGTGACGTTCAAACATCCCTTTACCATGTTAGTCAGTGGTCCAACGGGTGTTGGAAAGACGGTCTTTGTGCAGAAATTTCTTCAAGCGTCCCTGTTCGACGTCCCTCCCCAACGTATCGTGTGGGCTTATGGCGAATGGCAAGAGAGTTACGATCGCTTTCCCTACACTTATGTCAAAGGCTTGACGGATATTGACGACGTGATGGGTCAAGTCAAAGGTCCACAAGTCTTAGTCGTGGATGATTTGATGGGAGTAGACACAGAGATATTGCAAAAGTGGTTCACGAAAAAGAGTCATCACCACGACACTAGTATCATTTACATTGTGCAAAACTTGTTTGACAAGCAACAGCGTACCATCAGCCTGAATGCCCATTACTTGGTCTTGTTCAAAAATCCCCGAGACGCCTCGCAAATTGGTGTGTTGGCCTGTCAGATGTACCCCGCCTGCTCCAAGTATATGCAAGATGCTTATGAAGATGCGACGAGTACCCCTCGCAGTTACTTACTCGTTGATTTGAAGCCCGACACTCCCGAAACATTGCGACTGAGATCCAGCATTTTACCCCAAGAGGAACCACCCATCGTCTACGTCCAAAAAGTATAAAAGGGGGACCTGTTCCTCGAAATGACTCTTGTTTGTCACGATGGCTCGCACGAAGAATACGCAGAGGAAACACCCACCTCCAACCCTTCCCAGGACGACGTTCCCGACCCTGGCACCGGACCTTCGTGATCCCACGGTACGAAGTCCGACTCGCCCGAGAATGAGGGCCCCCAGAACACAATGGGTCCCCCGTCGTTGACACCACCCACGAGTCCCATGTCTCCCTTACCGGCCACACCACCACCACGCCGTACCTTACCGGTTACACCTCCCAGCCTCACCTTACCGGTCACACCTCCACGTCCCACGTCACCACCCTCCCCTTCTCGGTCTCTCTCTCCGATCTTTCGCAGACCACGAAGAGAAAAGAAGAATTCTATGAAAGGACTCAAGTCCTTCATTCGCAAATTATAACATCTGACTCCCGATATGGCTTATGGACAGTTGGTCAAGAATACGGGCCGGGCACGTATTGGATTGTTGCAGTGGTTCAAGTTGGCGGCCAACCATTTGCTGAAGGGTAACATTCAACCACTACATGCCCAGCACAAGAAATGGGTGGAACGAAATCGACAAGTGTTGACCCAACTGACGAAAAGAAACATGCCGACGACCGAAAAACTCTCCCTGATCATGAAACCCAGGGGACGCAGGTTTTTTGGGGGTGTGTTGATTCGTATCTTGTTGCGATGGAAGGAAAGACTGCAAGAGGAAAGAAACAAGAAACGAAATCAATTCGTTCGACGGGCCGCCCAGCTCGGAAGGGGTCTGAGTACCGAAGAATTGAACCAGCATCGAGCGTTGCTTCGCAAACTGAGTAATCCACGAACATCCCCCGACGTCAAACGACGACTTGTCGATCAAAAGGGTGGTGCCATCGGGGCATTGCTGGCCATGGCCCTCCCGGCTTTGGCCCCCTTGGTATCTAATCTATTGGGTGGACAAAAGGGTGGTAAACATCCCTTCCTTAGAAGGCGCGATAGAGCGAACGGTGTGGCTGCCGAGCTATCTAAACTATTTGGTGGATAACCCCGTGGACAGAAAGGTATAAAAAGGGAACCGGAGAACGGCCCCGAGATCAGTCATGGAGACACTGCGGTATCTATTGAACACTAACCGAAAGACCGCCCCCTTTTACTCGAGACCCAACCCATCGTCGACGGTGTGTGTGAGTGTATTGGAAACCTCATTCGCGGCAACGTTCCTGTGACCGACAAAGAAGTCAAACGCTTGAAAAAAGACGCACCCTTGTTACGACGTTTGGGCACGTCTAAAACACCTTGGAAGACCTGTCGGCGACTTCTGAAGCAACAGAAAGGGGGATTCTTCACCCGATTGTTTCGGTCCTTTCCCAAAGATGAAATTCGCCAAGAAAATGAAACTGGTACCCTTCGACGGACCCACCGACGTCAAACCCGTCGAAGTCATGCAAGTCGAACCCGCGTACGATCGAGATCCACTGCAGCAGGCCGTCGAGAATGTCCACCAAGACATGCAACACGTGTTAAACGATCCCACCCTGACCGACGAAAATAAAATGCAGCGTTACGGACAGTTGTTACATCGTTATCAAACGATGCAAAAGAAAAGAAAACAGGTCATTCCCTTGTTGGACGAAAACATACCCGAGCCAAAAGAAGAAACTTCGGAGGCACCCATCCTGGAGTCGGTCCTCCGACCCTATCAACATCGAGCTCGCCTTTTGTTGAAACACATGAAAGAAAAGACACCTTGGTCGTGGAACGAGAACTTGGAATTGGTTGGGAATGGCTCACGCGTACCCAACACCAATGCCATTGACATTGTGAACGATTTGGTTCGTCGGCGAAAGAATACCCAGGCTCCCGTGGGATGGTTTGGCGTGATGCAAAGTTTGAAGGCCACGAACGTACCGCGTGAAGCCATTGGTAATCAAGAACGATGGAACGTGTAGTCCACACCACCGACACGGACTCCGCCGCGACGCCCAAGAAAGAAGAAAATCTCCAGCACGGATACCCCTAGTACATCTACCAGAAGATGGCTCTCCTTGCAAAAACTATAAATAGCCTGATCATAGGGACACCTACTACTAGTATCATTTACATTGTGCAAAACTTGTTTGACAAGCAACAGCGTACCATCAGCCTGAATGCCCATTACTTGGTCTTGTTCAAAAATCCCCGAGACGCCTCGCAAATTGGTGTGTTGGCCTGTCAGATGTACCCCGCCTGCTCCAAGTATATGCAAGATGCTTATGAAGATGCGACGAGTACCCCTCGCAGTTACTTACTCGTTGATTTGAAGCCCGACACTCCCGAAACATTGCGACTGAGATCCAGCATTTTACCCCAAAAAGTATAAAAGGGGGACCTGTTCCTCGAAATGACTCTTGTTTGTCACGATGGCTCGCACGAAGAATACGCAGAGGAAACACCCACCTCCAACCCTTCCCAGGACGACGTTCTGAAACATGGAACGAAAGCTGAAGAAAGTGTATTACGACCCGAATCACCCGGCCGCTTTCGGTGGCGCTCTGGGCCTTCACAAAGCTACCGGTGTGTCCTTGGACAAGGTCAAGGCATGGTTGAAACAACAAAGAGCATACACCTTGCACAAACCATTGAAAAAGAAATTCTCGCAGTCTCTGGCGGTGGTGGCCGGCATAGATCATCAGTGGCAAGCCGATTTGAGCAATATGTCGGCCTTGGTCAAACAGAATGAGGGATACCGATATTTGCTGTGCATCATCGATGTTTTTTCCAAGTATGCTTGGGTGTTTCCCCTGAAAAACAAGACGGGGGACAGTTTGGTGGATGCCTTTCGTCAAATCTTTCGAAGTCGACAACCCCTGCGACTTCAAACGGACAAAGGTACCGAATTCCTCAATCGAAAAATGCAAGCGTACCTGAAGAAGAAAAAAATTCATTTTTTCGTGACACACAACGTCGAAACCAAAGCCAGTGTGGTCGAACGATTTCAAAGGACACTGAAAGAGCGCATGTGGCGATACTTTACTCATCGACAAACACAACGGTACATCGACGTGCTAGACGACCTGGTTCGGGCTCACAATGCTAGACGACATCGGACCATCGGCATGGCGCCCAAAAATGTTCGCCCCGAACACGAATGGATGTTGACAACACCGCCTCCACGTCCCCGGAAAAAGAAAAAATCAATGGACATTGGTACGACCGTACGTTTGGCTTTACCAAAACATGGTGCCTTCGACAAAGGTTACTGGCCCAACTGGACTCTGGAAACGTTCAACGTCGCACCCAACGTCGGTTCCGGTTACAAACTGTTGGACGAAAGGGGCGAACCCATACAGGGCACCTTCTATCCCGAAGAATTGCAAGCGGTCCAAGTCAACGACAATGAGATCTTTCCCATCAAAAGAGTACTCGAAAGAAAAAAAGACAAAGTATTGGTGAAATGGTTGGGCTATCCGGCGAGTTTTAATTTGTGGATCAACAGGACCAGTCTTCAAAACGTATAAATAGGAGCGAGAGACGCCAACATCAGTCAACATGCAAAACGAAACCACGTCTACGTCCGCGAGTGCCCACAATTGGTCGCTCTTGGGAAAACGTGTGCCACAAGCGGAAATTGTCTTTTTCTGTCAAGTGATTTTAGTGTACGTCGTGGCAGGGGTTTCTTTGTCCCAACTGGCTTTCAAACCCAGATCGTGGGCGACGTGAAGGCTACTTTGCTGGACGTGATTCCCAGTCGTCGATTGTATCACCGTCCCGCCAGGATTCAATACTTACCTCTGAAGTACAGTCGACTAAACTCCATTGGTCTCTATATAAGGAACGGAATGGGGAAAGCCGTGCCATTTCTCGACGGTAAGGTGGTGGTCCAACTTCATTTTCGCCGCCGATGATGATTCGAGTGTACAAAGGTGGAGTGCTCAGACAGCGAGGGGCTGGCAATGGTCTGGTGGTGTACAAGGGGGGAATTCTGAGACAACAGGGTGCCGGTCGATGGTCGGGGTTATTGAATGCCGTCAAATCGGTCGGGAAGACCTTGTGGTCGGCGGGTAAAGCTGCCGTGAAAAGGGATGTGGCCCAAGTGTTACCCAAAGTGGGGCAAAGCGTGCTCGACGCCGTCAGTGGTCGTGAAAAATGGAACTGGAAGAAAGTCGCCCAGGACACGCTTCGCCCCGCGTTGTCAAACACGATGTCCGACACACTCAAGAACGTGGTCGCCCACCTGGAACCTATAAAAGACCCCACAGGACCCCCGTCCACTTCACATCGTCCGAAGAGGAAGAAGAAGACACAGGTCACCTCTCACAAACGACGTAAACTAGATATCTTCGACCATGGCTACGGAGGTAATGCGCAATGATTCCTGTCCCTGCGCGCGAGACGAATTGCAGGATTTGTTCAGTGTACCCGACACGCAGACGGCCATAAACAAGGTGACCAAAGTATCCACTGACGCCCGACTTGAACCACGACGGACCCATCGAATTTTACATTTCCAATGCCACCACCGATTTCATCGATCTGGCCAACATGACACTACACGTGGCCCTGAAGATGACCTGGATGCGGATAGTGAAGTCGCACCCATTAACAACTTGTTTCATTCCTTGTTTAAAGACGTCAAAATTACGCCTGGGAAAGGATGCCGAAACTTTGGTCACCACCTCTCTACCCAATTATCCCTACCGGGCTTACTTGGAGAATTTGTTGAGTTTCGGTAAGGGAGCCAAGAACGATCACCTGTCGAAACAAGTCTTGTGGGAAAAAGACACCGCCGGACAGTTCAATTCCACGAAATCCGTCGCCACCGCCAGGGACGGTGGACGACAGGCTCCGAATAACAAAGGATTGGAACAACGCCAGAAAACCATCGCTGCCAGTCGCACCTACACTTGGACATGTGTTTACAAGATCGGTATCTGCTGGACGGTGTGGACCTGCGGTTGAAATTGCAAAAGCAATCCCCGAAATTTTTTCTGATGTACGGTGAAGGCAACGATGCAGAAGACTACAAAGTTGAGTTCACCAAAGCCTACCTGGATATCCCGTTCGTCACTCTGGCTCCCAGCACCTACACACGGGTGGCTGCGCAACTTCAATCGTCCAATGCCAAGTATCCCCTGAAGCGCGTGGTGGTCTGCGACATGGTCATTCCCGACAATCGCACCAGTCACGTCCTAGACAATCTGTTTGTCAACGAAAGCCTGCCCAATAGATTAATCGTGGGTATGGTACGTAACACGGCCTACGATGGAAGAAAAAACAGAAATCCCTTCGAATTCCAACACAATCAATTGGAAAACATCAAATTGACCAAGAACGGGGAGATTGTGGACGAATAGGATGTCGACTTTCCCCAGCGACAAGCCATCGCACCTTACCTAGATTTGATGAAACGGGTGGCCGTCTTAAACACCCGAGAAGACCTGGACCTCCCTTTCCACGACTATATCAATGGGTACACTTTGTATTGTTTCGATTTGACCAATGACCACGGAGCCGACGGTAACTATTTTCATCCCAAAGCGGCGGGTAACCTGTCTTTGGAAATCAAGTTCGGTGCGGCCCCGACCAATCACCTCAGTCTTGTTCTGTTTGCCGAATACGACAATGTCTTGGAAATCGATGCCAATCGACAAGTCATCACAGATTGGTGAGGCTCTCTCCAACCGACAACTGACACAGGCTTTAGAAAAACATCTCCCCGCTAACGTGTTTGGGGGCGTGTGGGCTCGTAATCATCTGGATATATTGCGCCCGATCTCGTACCCCAAAGCCTACGTCATCAACACGGACGACGAAGACCAACCCGGTAGACACTGGACCGTGTTTGTGTGCGAAGGACCAGATCACATTACCTTCTTCGATTCATACGGGTGTCCCCCTGATGTCTAGGGAGAAGCCTTTCGACGTTTCGTGCAAGGTCTACAACTCCACTACCAACCCCGATGGATTCAGGGACTCGAGAGTGTCATCTGCGGCCATAGTTCAGCTCTGAACGTCGGTCTCATTACACTCACCCTGAACGTTCAGGGACTGGCCCATTCAATCAATGTCGAAAATAATTTGACCCCCAATTTTACTGGGCAACTTTTCACTGCTAAACGATGGGTGTTACTCCGTGTGGACGCGTGTACAGTGTAAAGGAACATCTCAGTGAGAAAATAAGACCTTGCTCATTTCGCTAGAGTCAGTATGAGCATCACAACACGCTGTGTCATGGTGGCGAAAGGATAGATTGATAGGAGGGGACGTATTTTAAACAGCGTGTTGTTTCGCTCATACTGAGTCTAGCGAGGTAAGCAAGGTCTTATTTTGTCACTAAGATGTTCCTTTACATTGTACAGACGTCCACACGGATTGACACTCCGATGTTTCGCAGTGAAAAGTTGCCCAGTAAAATTGACTGGGGTTCAAATTATTTTCGACATTGATTGAATAGGCCAGTCCCTGAACGGTCAGGGTGAGTGTAATGAGACCGACGTTCAGAGCTGAACTACTGCGGCCATTATTGTTTGTATTATTTGTGTCATCGTTTTCACGTTCCCTCCCCGCACACCCTTTCTGTGTTCGGGCACGTGTATCGTGTGAACGATATACTCGTCGAACAATGGGCTAGGGATCATTTTCCTGACTTGCAAAAAGGCCAGAAGAAGGGACAACGATGTCGATGCTTTTTTGCTCTGTAAATATGTTTTTTGTGTTCAATGCCTTTGTGTTCAAGTTCAATTTTGTGTTCAATAAAATGCTTTGTAAATGTGTTCAAGTTCAATAAAAGGCTTTGTAAGCAACATATCACGTGTCTGGTTTTTTGTGACGTCATATGACGTCATGTGACGTCATGCTATTCTGATTGGTTGGAAAATGGTATCGCCCCAACACATTAGACTCGTCCCGACTCCAGCCATAAATAGGGGTGTCGAAGCCAAAAGAAGTCACAAACAAATGGATCGAAAAGACAAAAGGTTTTGTACGACTTGTGGGGGGTATTACCCTTTGTCTAAGGGGAACCGGCCAGAAGCAGATTACCTAGTCTGCTTCTGGTGTGGGGTAGATGTGTCGAACACCTACCATAGGCGGTCGAAGCATGCTGTCAAGTGCGAGAAGCGACCTGTACCACGGTACACGGCAGAGCATCCAAGATGTTCCTGCTAACCCTCTCATTGAGAGGACCAACGGCCCTTTCCAGGGCCAACTTAATCAATGTAAAAGAGTTGTTTCCCCTTCTTCCCCTTCTTCTCTCTCTCTCTCTCTCTCTCTCTCTCTCTCTCTCCGCGCGCGCGCCCCTCTTTCTCTTCGTATGTGCAATCCCACGTGCAAGGTCATGCACGTGCAAGGTCATGCACCGCACGTGCAGGGGGTCATTTAGGTCACGCACCTGCCAGGGGTCATCCAGTGCAAGGTCCGAATTTTGACTCGGAATATTACCGTTCTTTCACTTTAAAATATTAAAAAATTGGCGATGTTTAGGTTGAGAGCGCGCCCGTTTAATATGATTGTACCAACTTTTACTAATAATATTTGGAAAGCTTATCCAATTACCTTTAAGAATATATATAGCTGGATGCTCAGAATTTTGTACGATGGTCCGAATTTGTGCTTCGAAAAAAATACCGGTCTATCTTCACTTATAGAATATTGAAAAATTTGATATGTTCAGGTTGAGGGCGCGCCCCTTTAATATGATAGTGCCAACTTTTACTAATAATATTTGGAAAGCTTATTCAATTACCTTTCCGAATTTATATAGCTGGATGCTCAGAATTTTGTGCGATGGTCCGAATTTTGACTCGGAATGTTACCGTTCTTTCTCTTTAAAATATTAAAAAAATGGCGATGTTCAGGTTGAGAGCGCCGCCCTTTAATATGATTGTGCCAACTTTTACTAATAATATTTAGAAAGCTTATTCAATTACCTTTCCGAATTTATATGGCTGGATGCTCAGAATTTGGTACGATGGTCCGAATTTTGACTCGGAATATTACCGTTCTTTAACTTTAAAATATTATAAAATTGGCGATGTTCAGGTTGAGAGCGCGCCCCTTTAATATGATTGTGCCAACTTTTACTAATAATATTTGGAAAGCTTATTCAATTACCTTTCAGAATATATATAGCTGGATGCTCAGAATTTTGTACGATGGTCCGAATTTTGACTCGGAATATTACCGTTCTTTCACTTTAAAATATTAAAAAATTGGCGATGTTCAGGTTGAGAGCGCGCCCCTTTAGTATTTGTGCCAACTTTTACTAATAATATTTGGAAAGCTTATTCAATTACCTTTCAAAATGTATATAGGTGGATGCTCAGAATTTTGTACGATGGTCGGAATTTCGACTCGGAATATTACCGTTCTTTCACTTTAAAATATTGAAAAATTGGCGATGTTCAGGTTGAGAGCGCGCCCCTTTAATATGATTGTGCCAACTTTTACTAATAATATTTAGAAAGCTTATTCAATTACCTTTCAGAATATATATAGCTGGTTGCTCAGAATTTTGTACGATGGTCCGAATTTTGGCACGGGATATTAACAGTTTTTCTCTTTAAAATTTTTTAAAAATTGGTCATGTTTAGGAAGAGAGTGCACCCCTTTAATATGACTGTGCCAACTTTTACTGATAATATTTGGAAAGCCTATTTAATTACCTTTCGGAATATATTTAGTTGGGTGTCTAGAATTTTGTAAGATAATGCGAAATTACATCTCTATTCTGAGCTAAAGGAATTGATAAAAATAATATATTATTCTACTTTCATTTGATAGACGTAACGTTGTATTTTATTGGTTGTTAAAAATAGATGAGTTTGGGCAACTGTTGCCTTAATTCTGAATAGGTTGCCAACGAACAGGTTGCCAGCTGGATCGGTCGAATAGCTCGCTAGCCGAATAGGTCGCCAAGTTGTGTTCGGTTTTTCCAAACTGATCCCGCAGTGAATATTCGCTTGGCCGCTACAATCACTGATAAGCATGACATCGACGAGACTCAATGAGTTCGGCATATTAACTTTTTTACTCCGACAAATTAAATTCTCAAACATTTTTATTAAGAAAAATAAAAATAAATAAAGACGTTTGAAGTATTTGTGTAGTTAAAACATACTTCCTATTTAGTGTAAATGGGTATTAAAATGAGTTAAATGCATCATTTTGCCCGAAGCAGTTAGTTGTTATGTAAACAATGCACGAGTCGGTGAGCCAATAACTGACGCCACGTGAAGTCAATGCGCGTGTTGTGGACAGTCATCTGTGACAGAGATAATGCGTAAGTAATTCTCTGTGAAACAGATTGCTTCTTTTCCGTAAGAAATTTCGGTCTGGACAAGGGATTCTGAAATATTAGTACGTCTTGTAAATCAAGACTATTGTTATGGATGTGATAGTGGTTTCCCTTTATCGGAAGTGGCGTCACAATAATGATTGTGGGAATTTTGTCTGCACTTCTACTAATTTAACCTCTAATGACCATATCAATACACATTATTTGACATCTCATAAATTGTACCCATTTACTTTCGCTAAGGCGTTCAATTATTCTCATAAATTACTCTTCATTGAGGGCTTTATTCATTCATTGTCTTAGTGAATGGATAAAAACAAAGTGAGAAATATTTCCTCTAGCGCATTTGGAATTACTTTCTCCGTGATAAGGCTTACAAATTTCACAGCAATGGGGTCGGGTTATTAAATGTAATATTTTGATAACAAAAGATGTCGTAACATAACCCAAGGCAACAATAAGATTAATTGATCCTTTAAGTCATTAAAAAGATGGTTAATCTTTCACTGTAGTGCATTCGATTAAAGCAGTGTATTGATAATTAATAGTAATTGGCGCTAAAGTTAGAGTAATCAAAAGCCAAAATGTCGAGTGGATTAGCGAGATCGTCACAAACTCGCAAGGATACTAAAATGCGTATCCGAGCATTTCCTGTAAGTATACTGAATATCTACTTCAGCTTTATTGTTGAGAGAAATTAACGTTACTGTTCAAACAAATGACCGGCTAGCACATATATCTGTGATTGTTTACACATCACTACATTATCATTATTTATTTTTTATTGATACTTTGTTTGTAATTGTTTGTGACTTTTTGTAAAAATTGATTTGTTGACCCCAAGAGTTTACCCCAACCAAAGCAAACGAAAATCACTATTCTATTAGTATCAGACTTCACTGTGCACATAAAAGAATACCGATATCAAAGTAAGGTCAGGGCCAAGATCTATTGAGCGCATGTCGGCTTTTTCGTAACCTGGCAGTTTCGTACTAAATTCATTTGGGTGCAGGCTGTTTCGTAACCTGGCTGTTTCGTACTTAGTTCTTTCGTACTTCGTTTGGTACTTCAGATTGATTCGTACCTTTTCCAACGTGTTGTTGAAATAAAGTTGAAACATGATTCGTACCTTTTTCTACGTGTTATTGAAATAAAGTTGGAACATGATTCGTACCTCAGATTGATTCATATCTTTTCCTACGTGTTGTTGAAATAATGTTGAAACACGACGACTTAATAATATCCAACCACTACGAAAATTTTATAAAAATGGCTGCAAAACGCGAACTTTATAAAACAAAGATGGCTGCTTGTTGCGCGAATTTTATAAAAATTGCTGCTGAACCAGAATTAGAACCCCAAATTGCTTTGTACTTTTTTTTAAATATTTTGAAAGAAATTTAAAAATTTAAGTTGGCAAAAAAAACCCAAACACCGCGATCTGCCTTTGTTGTTTATAATCTGGTGTTGATTACTGAACTCATTAAGCGAGTGAGTTGTGATTCTTGACGATAATTGATTGGCGATTGTTAAAGCGGTTAAAAAGAGATTGAAAAATATTTAATCTGGTGTTGATTATTGAGTCCATTCTGCTGGGTGAGTTGTGATTATCAGGGCTTGCCACGAGACGCGAGCAGTTGCTCGCGCTCGGGTAAATCTACATTTACGCGAGCTGTTCGATGCTCGCGCAAAATTTTAAGAAAAACCTGTAAAACTAATCAAAATATCGACAAGTTTATTGCCGAAACTAATCCAACAATGTCAATAACGTCATAAATTCGTCTGTCAAACTGAGATTCATCAAGCTGCACGCGGCATTTAATCCTTAAATTTGATTGGCTAATGAAGTCATGTTACTAAAAATACACTTTATACCTGAACGTCATGACTGGTTTTCCCATGAACACTAGTAACAAACGCGTGATAATCGAGTCTAAAGTAGAGAATGTTTACATCCGGATGATTTGGCATTTCACGCTGGTACCTTTCACGCTAAATGAACACGTTTCAAACTTATATTTATCGGTATTTCTTATTTTATCAGAACTTCGGTTTTAATCCCATTGTGCAGTCGTATAATTTTCAGTCTAAGCGTAATTATGGCCAAAGGAAACCTATCCACATTTATGTCATGGGGTGAAGAAATCCGTACGGAAATTGGTTTATTTTGTTGTTTTGTTATGCTAGTGCCAATTAATGATAGAATAACCGCCTTGTATAATTGTTAAGTTGTTGCAAAATTGTGTTTATTTTGTTGTTTTGTTATACTACTAGTGCCAACTCATAGTACTATCACTAATAGTCACTATGTAAATAAAGAATTGAAAAAAAAAATATATTACAGCTTTGTCATTAGTTTTTTAACAAAAGTATCCAGGCAACAAATTGATTTTATATTGAAATAATGTTACAAAATGTGTGCTCACGCAAGCAACATTTTACGTAAACAATTTTTATTGCTCGCCCAAACCTAAATTTGCGAGAGCAGTCATCTGCTCGCCATCAATTTATTCGTGGCCAGCCCTGATTATTGACCGGCGATTGTTAACTTCAAAGGGTCAGGCGGTGCATGCAGTTATTGCCAATTCTCCATTTTACCTGCTCTGTAGATTGCTGCATAAAGCAGAGGGGAAGTTAAAAAGATATCAACGTATTCGCACTATAGACCATGGTTTGTCAACGATATCACCTTAGGTGGAAGTGGACATTAAACCCCAGAAACGAACGAACGATAGACCATGGTCGTATTTTTAGTCTGTGGGAGGAATACTCACAGAACCAGATATCAGCCAGCTCCCTGTTAAGAAAATGCACGTTTGTTTGCGGCCCCACTGCCGCTTCTGTTGCACAATAGAATATAGAAGCACAGCACAAAAGAAGAAAATAATTTTAAAAAAAACAAAAAACTTTAACTTAGCACGATAGTGTCGATAGAATATCCACCATCGCCGGTCCCAAGCCCGGGTGCAAAAGGAGGAGGGTTAGGCTTAAGTGGATTGTAGAAGTTTAAATTAACGAAGGTACGAAACAGCTCATGTGAGGAAGCTTAAGTTTAAGTACATGTAAAACTTGAATTTTCTGAAGATACGAAACAGCTTACGTGAGGTACGAATGAACCAAGTACGAAACAGCCAGGTTACGAAACAGCTGACATCCATTCATTTGTACCTCACGTGAGCTATTTCGTACCTTCGGAAATTTCTACTTTTACATGTACTTAAACTTAACCCTCCTCCTTTTGCACCCGGGCTGATGGCTGTAACTCAGGGTCCGATGGCTCGAAATATGGAAGAGTTCCTAGATCTACACATCTGGAGCATAACCAGTCCATGTCGGAATTGGTCTTTACTGGTTTCCTATACACATCTCTCTGGATACCGGTGTTGCATTTACGGTGCTGCCATCTGGTGCATATATCACACTGTAATGCCTCTTGCCTTTGTCTTACGACTGTTGAGCATTGAATGAATGCAGTATTCTGACATTGTTTAACAAATAATGCTGAATGTTTGCTGTATGAATGAAGAATACTAAAAGTATGCTAAATCATGTTGCTGTTGTTTATTACAGACTCAACGTCCAATACATTTAATATGATATTATCGACAGGTTGATTTTAAATTAAATTATTTACACTTCATGGGTTGAAAGTTGGTAAAAACATACAATTAATTGGTTAACACACAAAATAAAAAGTCCTTGTACGGTATATTAAAAGTAAATTTAGATCACACTGACACTTATAAAACTGCTGTCGTGAGAAGAGAGGGCGGGTCATCTTCTCCCTTTGTCATAATAAAAACATGTTAAAAAGTCCTGGTATATTAAAAAGTTAATTTAAATCACAATTATAAAACTGCTGTCGTGAGAAGAGAGGGCGGGTCATCTTCTCCCTTTGTCATAATAAAAACATGTTTAAACAGTAGATCCAGCTGACAGATGTTTGACGGCATCAGTGCGGATAGAAAAGAACCCGCGGGGAAAAATAATCCGGTTGTGTTATATGGAAAAGCGAAGTGCTCGCAGTAAAAACAACATAGCTGGACCCGTTGATTATTTACATATTAAAAACTGTTTGTCCAATAAGATACATGATTAAAAGTCCTGTAATACGGTTCACAGCGTCGTTCGTTCGTTTCTGGAGTTAAGTGTTCACTTCCACCGGGGGGTGATATCCATTACAAATAAAGGCATTCCTTTCGGGTTTTAATGGCGCATGACTCTCCCCAGATAAACGTTACCTGAGAAGAGAAAGAAGAGCCAGCAGCAACACAGAACAAAACAGTTAAAACAAATTAAACCATTTATGGAAGACAAAATACGTGACATTTAATATTTAGACATAAATTAAATTGATTGATATGGGTCATTCTACAGATTGGGTTCCATTCCAGATCCCGTCAGTTATAGCAGATCTGTAGTAAATAGTAAAAAGGTCAAATGAGTTTTTTTGTAATTATATACATCCTACAATACATATAATGCAATAAACAATACATTTATGACATTTAAATATTTTGTGGGGGTAATAAGGCATTTTCACATTATAGAGTGTATCTAAATACTCTATGTCCAAGGACCGGATGCTTTTTAAAATAACATAATACCACCTATCATATTTGGAAACTTACCTTTTTTTTGGTCTGATTATGTAGATAATATGTACATGTCCAATCCTTGTGTGAGTTTTAGAAGTCAACTTTCGATATTTTAAAAATATACCAAATTTTAACATTTCCCTACAAAAAATGGTCATTTCCGCGAAAGTGGGGATCGCACCAGTTTATCCAGTGAATTAATTGTTGTCTGGGTAAACCTTTTTTGTAACATAGAGTTACCGACCTTTATTAACCTAGGCAAATGGCGCCGACATCATCAGCAAATTAATAGTAGAGATACCGACACATTTGTAAGTAATTTTTATGAGTCCTTTCAAAAATGGGTGGTGGCCTTGGTATCAATATATTTTCAAAACGTTTTGCGAATCCAAAATCACCGAAAATAACTGATGAAAAAATTGAGATTGGATGGAAACTATATAGAAAAATAAAAGGAAACATCAACATTATATAGGTCTTGCACACATAGGCTTAGAACTTTGCAGCCAGTTCTCATATTAATTGAAATTGAATAGGTTTGATTTGATATAATTATTTGTTTTCTATTTTAAAACTATCTAAAAAAAAAATTTGTAATCATTTATGTTATTGATTTAGATTAATACTGTTTATATTTTGTACATTTTAACACATTCATCGATTAATAATGGTTTGCATAGTCATCGTATAGAGCTTATTCAACAGTATCGAATTCCAACTGCTTAGGGATATTTTACGTGCACTCCAATGTGTACACGGGACCTTGGTTTTTCGTCCCATCCATATGTTGGTAATCAATGGTACTGTAAAAGTGATAAAACAGAAAATTTCGCCCGGTTGTAATGTTTCTCACTTTAAAGTCAGCAATTTGCCGATTTGAAGGGGGAAACGTTTATTGCGAACGATTAAGCTGGTCAGGGGGAGCTTATTTTTAAAAGTTTTGTAATATTCGAAAATTCGTCGATGTGATTTCGAACCGGAAGTTGAGACCAACTTGACAACTTCTTTAATAGTTGTACGATTTTCATGAAATTTAGTATGTAAGTAGACATTACTGATGCGACTTGAAAAATGACTTTTAAAATTTTCTAAATTATCTCCCCTTGGTGAAATTAAGAATCAAAATTTTCAAAAAAATCGTCGAAATAAAGGTCAGAATGATCGATACTAGACAAGTAATTACTGATTCGTACACAAAACATGGAGTTTGTCAATCGAACCGGAAGTGCCACAATCTTGAAACGTAAAAAAACAATAGAACTTTTGCGATATTGCACTTACAGACATGGAAGTTACATTTTCTGAATTCTTGAAGGAAAACCTAAAAAAACGTTCGAAGCAGAATTTTGATTTAGGTCAACTGATGGTGGCTATTTTGAAGTGAATATGAAAAATAGTGAAAAAATCGAATTTATGGGCTTGTAAACAAACACAATAGGGCATTGTATGTTCAATGCGTCTTCTATGTCTGAAATTAATATATTTCAGGATAGCCGGGATATGGGTCGAATTTTTGGTATTTGACTATTTCAAAAATTCGAATTTTGCCTTTGATGTTTTTCATGCCGACAAAGTTGTTTACGAGTGAAAAATGACATTAACATCACAAGATTTAGTCCGGCAGCCAAACCCCATTTTAAGCCTTAACGTGGAAATATAGTCCACCTAATGTTTTTTGATGGATTATATATCTTCAGTATGTGTAGATTACGAATCCGGATGAAGCCACCCTGGTACCCTTGAGGAAATTTAAATATTCAAGGTTCGTCGACCTGCTGCCAGACTAATTGTGACCCATTTTAATGATTTATTTTTTATACGCCCACATTGAAATGTGGTCGTATATTGTCGTCGCCCCCGTCCGTCCGTCCGACCGTCGGTCCGGCGTCCACAATTGCTTGTGGACGCTCTAGAGGCTAAAGTTAATATCCGATTGACTTTAAATTTATACACAGTCAGTGACCGCCCTAGACCCTTAAAACCATTAGCCAAATTTTTAGCCAAATCAAAATTTTATTAGCCAAATCAAAATTTTATTAGCCAATTCAGAAAGTTTTATCCAAATATTTTATATTATTTTTATTCATATGTTTGTTAATTAAAAATGAAACTACGTGCTTGTTGCTTTTTAAACGTATCGGTAATACAAGACTCATAGCAGCCGTAGAAAGGAAATAATAAACAGTACAAAATCCTTACGAGTATCCTTTATCTAAATTGCTACGTATTTTTTTTTTTTTTTTTACTTCGTTCTATCCAGTTCACTATATTGTCTGTCAATATATGAGTAGAAGTTTTGGAAAAGGTGGGAAATATCACGTGGTTTGCGCGTGGTGGAATAAAGGATGAAAGGGGGGATATTCCTTTGATGTCACGTAATCACTGTCTAATACATTCCGTCTTCTAGATGCCGATATAAATTCAGAAATAATTTAGTGATTTATATTGTTATGCTTGGTTATTGTGTCGACAAATAAAAACTCATAATAAAGATCATCCTTTATTAATTAATAATATTATCAACAAATAGGTTCCCATTAGATGTTTTATTTTTAACAATAGTTCTAGAAATGGCGGGAGAATGTCACATGATAGCCACTGTTAACAAACGGGTCATGAAGGTATCGCTTTGATGTATCATTTCATTACTGCATGAACTAATGCTCACGTATAGATATACATGTACAGATGCCGTGCCGATTACTTTAAGGAATTATATAGTAATTAACACTTAAAATATGATAATCTCGACCATAAATGATACAGCAAATAATTTAATTCATAATGGATGGTGTATATTTTTGATTGCGTAAGAAGCGTGGCCCAATTATTACTTCAACAACACAGGGTTTATGTTGATTCCCGCAGTAAACTAGTAAAAGTACCATGCGTTTCCCGACTTAAATAAAGACAAATATCTACATAGATCATCATGCCATTCGAGACATTTTAATGTGTAATGGTTTTATATTTATATCCACCTCTATCGGTAATTTATTTGTATCGGCCGATATACTTCGCTGTCAATATCTGATATCGGTAAAACCGATAGGTGTCATATCGGAACATCGCTACGTGTAGTGAAGCGAATGTACACTCGGCAAGTGGCGAGCATATGTAAACAGTGCAGTGCCACACAAATTGGGCGTAGGTTCTGTGTTGTATAGTCTCTAGACTCGATCTTTCAGTCGTTTTAATGCGTGACATTGACTGATTTGCGACTTGTACGATTGAGACTAGAGAAATTAATGTACTAAAAATAGACACTCCATTGAATGATCGAAAGAAGCGTTTAACGAAACGATTTCAACTTTAATATTAACAGATTTACAAAATAATTCATTCGTCAAAATTTTCGCCAGAATCATCACTTTATTCGCCAATAAAAATATTTGTCGTCATTGGCGAATTGGCGAATGTCTAGGGCGGTCACTGACAGTGTTTAAGGTCATGAGACGAAGAAGCCTATTGTTTTTCAGTGATTTCCGATAATAACTACCAGAGTTATGGCCCTTGACGACTTCAAAAAATCTTGTGGACGCTCTAGAGGCCAAAGTTAATATCCGATTGGCTTTAAATTTATACACAGTGTTTAAGGTCATAAGACGAAGAAGCTTATTGATTTTCAGCGATTTCTGATAATTAGTGCCAGAGTTATGGCCCTTGATCACTTCAAAAAATCTTGTGGACGCTCTAGAGGCCAAAGTAATTATCCGATTGGCTTTAAATTTATACACAGTGTTTAAGGTCATAAGACGAAGAAGCCTATTGATTTTCAGCGATTTCCGATAATTAGTGCCAGAGTTATGGCCCATGATCACTTCAAAAAATCTTGTGGACGCTCTAGAGGCCAAAGTTAATATCCGATTGGCTTTAAATTTATACACAGTGTTTAAGGCCATAAGACGAAGAAGCCTATTGATTTTCAGCGATTTCCGATAATTAGTGCCAGAGTTATGGCCCTTGATCACTTCAAAAAATCTTGTGGACGCTCTAAAAGCCAAAGTTAATAACCGATTGACTTTAAATTTATACACAGTGTTTAAGGTCATAAGACCAAGAAGCCTATTGATTTTCAGCGATTTCCGATAATTAGTGCCAGAGTTATCTCCCTTGATCACTTCAAAAAATCTTGTGGACGCTCTAAAAGCCAAAGTTAATATCCGATTGACTTTAAATTTATACACAGTGTTTAAGGTCATAAGACGAAGAAGCCTATTGATTTACATCAATTTCTGATAATTAGTGCCAGAGTTATGGCCCTTGATCACTTCAAAAAATCTTGTGGATGCTCTATAGGACAAAGATGATGTCCGATTGACTTCAAATTTATGCAGTGTTTAAGGTCATGAGACGAAGAAGCCTATTGATTTTCAGCAATTTCCGATAATTAGTGCCAGAGTTATGGCCCTTGATCACTTCACAAAATCTTGTGGATGCTCTAGAGGCCAAAGTTAATATCTGATTGACTTTAAATTTATACACAGTATTTAAGGTCATGAGACGAAGAAGCCTATTGATTTTCAGCGATTTCGGATAATTATTGCCAGAGTTATGGCCCTTGGTCACATCAAAAAATCCTGTGGATGCTCTAGAGGCCAAAGTTAATATATGATTGACTTTAAATTTACACACACTGTTTAAGGTCATGAGACGAAGAAGCCTACTGATTTTCAGCGATTTCAAATAATTACTTCCAGAGTTATCTCCCTTGATCACTTCAAAAACCTTGTGACGCTATAGATGCTAAACTTATCATCCGATTGACTTCGGATTGATACACAGAGTTTAAGGTGTTGAAACGAACAAGTATTTTGATTTTCAATGAATTTTGATAACTGAACAGCTAAATCCATGATGTTAAATGTTTCCTATACTAATTGTTAGCGTGGGGCAAAACTTTATAAAAAGCAAACAAATTCTAATGATTTTCAGATAATTACATAATGAGTTGTTACTCTTAATCAGATTTTACTGTATTACAAATGTTTCATTCCCCAAAAAAGGGAAAATATGCGACAACCCTTGTTGACTGCCCGGACGATTTAGCTGCTGTGGGCGTATGTTTCGTTGCCTGGCAACCTATGTTTAAAACCGACGAAAAACAAAAAAAAAATCGATAAGCGGTTCAATTCAGGTAAGTATAACTACGGGTTCTGTCCTTCTCTTGTCTACGGCCACACCACGTTGAAAACACCAGTTCTCGTCCGATCACTGAAGTTAAGCAACGTTGGGCCCGGTTAGTACTTGGATGGGTGACCGCCTGGGAACACCGGGTGCTGAAGACGCCTTTTTGCCCTGATTCTTCTTGAAAAAATCAATTTTCCGCCAATCAGGCCACAGCGCGCACTCTTTTGCACCACTCCAGCTCTCCTTCTTCGAAAACAAATATTATTTTTTTGAAAAATTATATGACTCAAAGAGTGTGTCCTTTCAAGGCGCAAAAAATGGCGGAAGCAGTTTTTTTAATTTCTATTTCATTTTCTAGCAAATTGGATTAAGAGGTGAAAAAAGGCGTAAAATTGACCTATTTACAACCCATTCAGGCTTTTCAGATTTTAAAATATTTTTACATAACTCTTATAGACTTGTAGCTATAATCAATACGAAGAGAATGTATGTGAAAATTAGTTTGTAATATAAGCAGTTGCCAAGAAATGGGCAGTTCTGCATAAGTCACTGTTTTCTTTATTTTGCGTGTAATAAAGTCAATTATTATTGGATTTTTATAAAAGTGACATCATTTGATTCAAAAAGCATGTAGCGTCATATCAAGTTGATTACAATTTAAAATTGACACCGGAAGTGACGTCATTTTGTCAAAAACTGCATTTTAAACTTTTTAAATCAATGATTTATTCAACCAAGAATTACTTAATATGTATTAATAATTTTAACTTTTGGTTTAAATTCACATATAAACACAACTCAGTGTTTAAGGTCATAAGACGAAGAGAAGAAGCCTATTGATTTACACCAATTTCCGATAATTAGTGCCAGAGTTATGGCCCTTGATCACATCAAAAAATCCTGTGGATGCTCTAGAGGCCAAAGTTAATATCCGATTGACTTTAAATTTACACACACTGTTTAAGGTCCTGAGACTAAGAAGCCTGCTGATTTTCATCGATTTCAAATAATTACTTCCAGAGTTATCTCCCTTGATCACTTCAAAAAACTTTGTGGCACTGTAGATGCCAAATTTATCATCCGATTGACTTCAGATTGATACACAGAGTTTAAGGTGTTAAAACGAACAAGTATTTTGATTTTCAATGAATTTTGATAACTGAACAGCTAAATCCATGATGTTAAATGTTTCCTATACTAATTGTTAGCTTGGGGCAAAACTTTATAAAAAGCAAACAACTTCTAATGATTTTCAGATAATTACATAATGAGTTGTTACTCAGATTTTAGTGTACTACAAATGTTTCATTACCAAAAAAAAGTAAAAATATGCGACAACCCTTGTTGACTGCCCGGACGATTTAGCTGCTGTGGGCGTATGTTTCGTTGCCTGGCAACCTATCTTTCTTGTTCAGATTATTTATATGACCCATGACATGTGACAGGAAGTGAATGTGAATATGAAAGCTTTAATATCTGTTTAGCAGATCTAGTTAGGGTTTCACACTGCGAAGCTTGTGTGAAACACTATTGTTTTTGTTAAAATTATTATTAAGCTTTCATATTACATATGAAAGCTTATTGTTTCTGTTAAGATTATTATTGTTATTTTTTTTTTTGTGTTTTATCCACAAATCGGATTTCTCAGAATCTAACCACAGTATCTTTATGAAACTTTTACCTATCCCCCCAAAAATGGGTGGTAGCTGTTGATTAAATATATTTTCAAAACGTTTTACGAATCCGAAATCACCGAAATTTACGAACGACAAAATGGACAATGCATAGTCGTAACTTTATTGTTTTTTGACCGATTTTACTAAATCTTTTTTCTTTGAATACCTTGAAAAAAATCATTTTCATCAGCAGTTTCACATTTTCGAATTTCGAAAATTCGTCGCTGTGATTTCGAACCGGAAGTTTAGACCAATTTGACAACTTCTTTAATAGTTGTGCGATTTTCATTCAATTTAGTATATAAGTAGATCCTACCGATATGACCTCAAAAATATAATTAGAAATTTTCTAAATTATCTCCCCTTGGTGGAATTAAGGATCAAATTTTTCAAAAAAATCGTCGAAATATAGGTCAGAATGACCTAAAAAAAATTTTCGATACTAGACAAGGAATTACTGATTCGTACACAAAATATGGAGTTTGTCGATCGAACCGGAAGTGCCACCATCTTTAAACGTGAAAAATCAATAAGGCTTTTTTGCTATTTTACTTACAGACTCGGGAGTTATATTTTCTGAATCCTTGTAGGAAGGCCTAAAAAATGTCGCGAATAGAATTTTGATTTAGGTCAACCGGGAGTCACCATTTTGAATTGAAAATGAAAAATAGAAGAAATTTGAAGGGCCGAGACTTTGGAGCACAATAACTCTCATTCTAATTAAGCTAGAATGTTCAAACTTGGTGTAGACGTTCACTAGGTCAATGTTATGATGGAGTTCAAAGATGAGCATTTTCTGCTTAGGGTAAGCAGAGATAAGCATGTTGATTTGTTGATTCTTTAGGGCACGATAACTTCGGTTATAATGAAGGGAGGGCGGTGAAACTTTTGTCAATAGAGAGTCTAATAGCTAGCCTGTTGTGTGAAATCATTGTATCATTTTTTTTTTAATATCAGGGATAGCCGAAAAAAAGAGATTGAAAATCCAAAAAGTCGTATTTTTACAATTTGGAGTATGTTTAGAGGTCTTTCTCGTAAAGTCAACATAATATTTGTTGGGAAATTCTTCTACAAAGAGTCTTATTGGTAGTCTTTTATATGAAACCATCGATTAACAGTCCAACATATCAGGAGTAGAAGAACAAAAGGATCGAACATTGAAAACGGCACCCTTTCATTGTTAAGCGAAACATGCAGTGTGGGTGACTACAATCTACACATTTAGTCATTGTATAGAGCTTATTCAACAGTATCGAATTCCATCTGCTTAGGGATATTTTACGTGCACTCCAATGTGTACACAGGACCGTGGTTTTCGTCCCATCCGAACTAGACAGCTGTGCTTGTCAGGCCCTCCGTTCTGCCTCACTGACAAGGGGGAACCACGCCGGGAAATCGAGATGAACTTTCTCCGTGCAGAACTTTCAATTCAAGCCAAACTTTTATTGCATACGATTAAGCTGGTCAGTTGGAGCTTATTTTCAAAAGTTTTGTAATAATCGGTTGGTAATTAAAGTACCATGCACATTAAACTGTTAAAACAGAAAATTTCGCCCGGTTGAAATGTTTCTTGCAATAAGTCAGCAATTTTCCGAATTCAGGGAGGCTGAATGGCTGAATGGTTAGCATGTGCGCGCTGTATCGTAACGTCTGTCATTGAGTCAACGGGCGTCGTTTCGATCTCCAGGTTGCACGTGACATGGAATATGATGTCCAACCCCGTTTATTGCGAACGATTAAGCTGTTCAGGGGGAGCTTATTTTTAAAAGTTTTGTAATATTCGATTGATAACTAAAGGTACCGTGCAAATTAAACTGTTAAAATCGAAAATTTGGCCCGGTTGAAATGTTTCTCGCTGTAGGTCAGCTAGAATGTTCAAACTTGGTGTAGACGTTCACTAGGTCATTGTCTTGATCGAGTTCACAGCAGAAATAACAGTGAAACGATCAAACAACTCATAGCAGAAATAACAGTGCAAAACTTAACGAATTCATAGCATAAATAGCAGAAATGAAATGGGGTTTTACGTCCTACTCTTCTGCACCTGACCTGGGCTAATGGAAGACGGGCATACGCCATACAGTGTGCTATGAGGGAATTTTTGCCCGGGCAGCGGCGCTACGGCCTACTCTTATATCGAATTCCAACTGCCAAGGGATCTTTTACGTGCACTCCAATGTGTACACGGGACCTCGGTTTTTCGTCCCATCCGAACGACTAGGCAGCTCTCCTTATCAGGCCTTTCTTCTGCATCACTGACAAGAGGAAACCACGCCGGAAAATCGAGATGAGCTTTCTCGGCCAATGCCAGGATCGAACACCCGACCTCCAGGCTAACGAGCCAGCGCCTTTCCCACTTAGCCACCGTGATTCCCATAAATAGCAATGAAACGATCAACGAATTTATAGCAGTAATAACACCTCAACAATTAACGAATTCGTAGCAGAAATAACGGTGAAACAATTAACGAATTCGTAGCAGAAATAACAATGAAACGTTCAACGAAATCATAGCCGAAATAAGAGTGGAACAATCAACGAATTAATAGTACACGAGTTCATAGTAGAAAAAACAGTGAAACAATGAACGAATCATAGCAGAAACCAGAAGGCTATCAATACACTGTGAAATTTGAAACCTAAATGGCCCGGCTAGGAACAATATCTACATGCCCGTAAAAGACTACTTAACAGTTGGAATTCGAAAGAAAAGACCGTAACGACGCTGTCCGATCAAAATTTAGTTAATTCAGTCGGCGCAGAAAGATAGGTCGTTAAAACCATTTCTGTTCAGTTCATTCCATTTCCTTAAATCTATGAAAGTTGTGTGAATTGGGAATCGCGTATTACTCAACAGTTTCAGGGGAGATAAGCCGTCTTTGAGATTGGAAATCAATTTTTGATATCGACTGTGTATGATTGCTACTAGATCGATTGTGATTCAGGTTCTAATCAGTTTGGATTGAAGAATCGGGGTGGTATATGTGTGTGTGATGGGGTGGGGGTGGTGGCACAAGACGCTATATCCCATTCGCAACCACACACCTAACAAATGCAGGGTATAGGTTGCGATCAGTTCTTTCAAGATTTTCATATATTTAAGCCACTTTATTACACGCCTCATCTGAAAATGTCTGTGTTAGTGTAGATAAATGTTGACCAAATAACATCTTTCACCATTTTGACTTTCAGTTACAGAACTAGCATAGAGGCGTTTTAAGGTTTATCATGGCGGAGGCTGTACTATTTTGAGGGCCCTCTGTCGCGAGGGGAGGTTCTTGATTGATGATTGCCATGCCAATGCAATGGCTGCATTCTCATTCAGTAGTGGATTCGACAGTAACAGTGTATAGAAAACGATTGAGTTGGACTCGGGGGCCCTTTCCCTTGGCCCTAGGGACCCTTTTGTCATTCGTGGGACCCTTTTGTCTTCTTTAGAGCCCTCCCTAACTAGGGTACATTTTCATTTTTCGCATCGGTTTTAGCATTTTTCTCCCGTTTTATTTTTTCAACTGCTTTGATTTTTTTCGCGGGGAGGCTGGCGCCTCCAGCGCCTCAGCTATAAAACGCTTTTGAACTAGCAGTACTATTGACATAATACCGTTTTTTCCAGTAATGGTAACTCACTCGTTTCTTCAAGAATCATTCGGCATTCCAGGTATGCTACATTCTATTCGCTGTCTTCCATAGAAGCGGTAAGATGAGACCTGTTTGTGGGAAAATCCCTAAACAATATGCGAGGGTGGAATAATTGTACATTACTTTAAGGTTTGCGTGAAGTAATTGACATATCGAAATTACAGTTATATGCACTGAATAACCATGACACGGAGAGAGAGAGAGACAGAGACAGAGACAGAGACAGAGAGAGAAATGGGGTTTAACGTCCACTCGACGCAAACTAGGTCATTTTGGGACTAACATATGGTTTAATTTTATTTCAATAATCTGCTTGCGCATATTAACAGTGGGAGGAAACCGCAGGTCCCGGGGTAAACCCAGGAGATTGGACAGGCGAGATTGTAGGTTAGGGTTAGGGTAAGCGCTAAGGTTAGGTCTTGGGTTAGGATTAGGATTAGCGATATCCCTATTTACATCTCGTGACCTTTGACCAAACGTAATGAAGACAGGATGTGATGTATATGTGCACATTGAGGTTATCAAGCTATAGACCGGACTAGTAGTAAGCTATAAACGGATAAATAACAAGAGTTTATATGTATATTATTTTATTAAATTTATATATATCTTAACTCCCTGATTTACATATATACATTATGCATGAACAATAGAAACTATATACTAGTATTTATAAGTATTAAAGCTATGGTAATATTATGCTATCAAATAGCCGTATTGTCTTAATATTTGTTGTAACCGCAACCTTGATAGTTATTGTAAGAAGGATAACGGTTGTAGTTGTTGTATCCGTTACCGTATCCGTTGTTATTGTAGTTGTTATATCCCTTCCCATATTCGTTGTTATTGTGGCCATTGTTGTAACCGTTGTTGTAATTGTAGGGGCCGTTGTAACTATTGTATCCTTTATTATTGTATTGGTTGTACTTGTATAGTCCGTTGTTGTATCGGTTGTATGGCCCGTTGTTGTACCCGTTGTAGTTGTATGATTGTTTGTAAGCTCCAATCTTTCCATGTCCAACAAGTCCGTTTCCAATTATACCGTGTCCGATACCGTTACCAACGATACCATTACCAATTCCGTGTCTAACAATACCGTGTCCGATACCGTTACCAACGATGTCATGCCCAATGCCTTTACCAATCTTTCCATGTCCAATAAGTCCGTGTCCGATTCCGTTTCCAATGATACCATGTCCGATACCGTTACCAACGATACCATGACCAATTCCGTTTCCAACAATACCGTGCCCGATACAGTTACCAACGATGCCATGCCCAATGCCTTTACCAATCTTTCCATGTCCAATAAGTCCGTGTCCGATTCCGTTTCCAATGATACCATGTCCGATACCGTTACCAACGATACCATGACCAATTCCGTTTCCAACAATACCGTGTCCGATACCGTTACCAACAATACCATGACCAATTCCGTTACCAATAACACCGACTTTGCCAACAGCTACTATTCCGTGTCTGAGTCGGTTTCCTTGGATACCATGTCCAATACCATGGTTGAGTCCGTTGCCAATAGCTCCTACACCAACAAGACCATGTCCAACACCGGCATGTCCTCTTCCAAATCCTTTACCAATTCCGTTTCCAAAGACACCAACACCATGTCCGAAACCGTGTCCGATTTTAGCATCGATGTATTGGGAAGCAGCTACTGTCAAACAGACAGCGAAAGCGACGAAAGCCTGAAAAAGAAAAAAAAAACATGTGTTTTACAGAAATAGCCGTAGATTTGATTCCATACTAAAAACAAATCGCGAGGGTTTATTTATAACCGAAACCTTGACAATCAAGAAATTTTACTGTGCCGCCATTATTTAGTGCATGATTGAGTTTTGGCGTTACCAGGCAAAATCACAAATAATGTTCAACTCTGGGTAATAATTTACACTTTTTATAATTTACCGTTCTGGCCCTATGAATATAAAACTGCCTTTAATACAATGTCAAGGGCGATAAGCAATAATACAACAGTGACGATGCAATGCCATGTTCAACCCTCGGTAATTTCTACCAGTTTTAAATTTAAAGATGGACCTATGGGTATGAATGCCAAGTGCGATAAGCAATCATATAAAAATTTAGTATGTAATGAAACTTATTAGTGCTATACCAAATTAGATATCAGGTTTCTTGTCTAGAAAGTTCAAGTATATCCCATCTGGGTCACGATCCTTGTCACTACATACCGCTAATTGGAAGTATTGAAGATTATTTAGTCAACAAGTTAAATTTACTCTCTGTAGATTGTTACAATGTTTTACTGTATTAGCCCAGTCTGTACAGAACAGAGGGGCGAAAAAGCAAGTCCCATTTAAGATTTCAGGGACCGGGTATGCTTATCTTAAAACTTCAAAGATTTGAAATCTTATACGGAGTAGGGCAAAAGTCCTACTTTATACACCGACTGGACCATTGAAGACAAACAGATAGATTTTGCCCGGACATCTATATCACGATATACTCTATCAAGGAATCTTTTACGCGCACGCCAATGTGCACACTGAACATTGCTTTTCGTCCCATCCTGACAATTAGACACTATTCCCTGTCAGACCGGGCAGACCTACTGTCCTGTACAGCTAACAAGGGCAGTCAAGCCTGTACAATTGACTTTCTGGTCAAAGCCCGGAAGAGAGCCCAAGACCTACTGGTTAGTTAATCAGTGTCTCTTATCACTGAGCCACCATGATCCCCATACATTAAAAACATGGAGTTCGTAGATGAGCATTTTATGCTTAGGGTAAGCAGAGATAAGCAATTAGATTGGTTGATGATTTCGGACACTTTCACTTCAGTCAGAGCGATGAAACTTGGTGTATAGTTTCATTACATCAATACCTTGAATACGTTCGACAATGAGCATTGTCTGCCCTGGATAAGCAGAGCGATGAGCAATTTGATTGGTCGAGAATTTGAAACAAAATAACTCTCCTTCTAATTGGGGCAGAATGTTCAATCTTGGTGAAGGCGTTCATTAGGTCAGTGCCATGAAGGAGTGTGAAGATGAGCATTGTCTGCTTACAGTAAGCAGAGATAAGCAATCTGATTGGTTGATTCTTTGGGGCACGATAACTTTGGTTATAATGAAGTGAGAGTGACAGAATTCCAAATATAGATTCATTATGTCATTACCTTGACTAAGTTTGATGTTGAGAATTTCTGCGTAGATTTAGGAGCAATAAGCAATTTGACTGATCACATTGGAACACAACACCTCTGTTTTTAATTAAGGTAGAATTTGAACCGGTTGAATTGTTTCTCGTTATAACTCGGTGATTTTTTGGCGGATTTCATTAATTCTTTTTCCTTTTTAAGATTCTTTATATAACTCATGAGATGCGACAGAAACTGACCGTGAATATGAAAGCTTTAATATCTGCTTAGCAGATCTAGTTCTTATTATTAAGCTTTCATATTACATATGAAAGCTTATTGTTTCTGTTAAGATTATTATTATTTTTTTTTTGTGTATTTTCTGCAAATCGGATTTCTCAGAATCTAACCATGGGATCTTTCTGAAACTTTGACCTACCCCCCCAAAAATGGGGTGCGAACGTTGTTTAAATATATTTTCAAAACGTTTTACGAATCCGAAATCACCGAATTTTACGAACGAAAAAACTGACAATGCATAGTCGTAACTTTGTTATTTTTTGACCGATTTTACTAATTCTTTTTTCTTTGAATACCTTGAAAAAAATCGTTTTCATCTGCAGTTTCACATTTTCGAATTTCGAAAATTCGTCGCTGTGATTTCGAACCGGAAGTTTAGACCAATTTGACAACTTCTTTAATAGTTGTACGATTTTCATGAAATTTAGAATACAAGTAGATCTTACCGATGTGACTTCAAAAATATAATTAGAAATTTTCTAAATTATCTCCCCTTGGTGAAATTAAGGATCAAAGTTTTCAAATAAATCGTCGAAATGTAGGTCAGAATGACCTATTTTTTTTTTTCGATACTAGACAAGGAATTACTGATTCGTACACAAAATATGGAGTTTGTCGATCGAACCGGAAGTGCCACCATCTTTAAACGTGAAAAATCAAAAAGGCTTTTTTGCTATTTTACTTACAGACTCGAGAGTTATATTCTCGGAACCCTTGAAGGAATGCCTAAAAATCTATCGGATCAGAATTTTGATTTCGGTCACGTGATGGTCACCATTTTGAATTGAAAATGAAAAGAAGTAGCAATTTGAAGGGCCGAGACTTTGAAACACAATAACTCTCCTTCTAATTGAGCTAGAATGTTCAAACTTGGTGTAGACGTTCACTAGGTCAATGTCATGATTGAGTTCAAAGATGAGCATTTTCTGCCTAGGGTGAGCAGAGATAGGCATGCTGATTTGTTGATTCTTTAGGGCACGATAACTTCGGTTATAATGAAGGGAGGGCTGTGAAACTTTTGTCAATAGAGAGTCCAATAGCTAGCCTGTTGTGTGAAATCATTGTATCATTTATTTTAAATATCAGGGATAGGCGAAAAAAAGAGATTGAAAATCCAAAAAGTCGTATTTTTACAATTTGGAGTATGTTTAGAGGTCTTTCTCGTAAATTAAACTTAATATTTTTTGGGAACTTCTTCTACAAAGAGTCTTATTGGTAGTCTTTTATATGAAACCATCGATCAACAGTCCAACATATCAGGAGTAGAAGAACAAAAGGATCGAACATTGAAAACGGCACCCTTTCATTGTTAAGCGAAACATGCAGTGTGGGTGACTACAATCTACGCATTTAGTCATCGTATAGAGTTTATTCAACAGTATCGAATTCCAACTGCTTAGGGATATTTTACGTGCACTCCAATGTGTACACGGGACCTTGGTTTTTCGCCCCATCCGAAGGACTAGACAGCTGTGCTTGTCAGGCCCTCCGTTCTGCCTCACTGACAAGGGGAACCACGCCGGGAAATCGAGATGAACTTTTTCCGTGCAGAACTTTCAATTCAGGCAAAACGTTTATTGCATACGATTAAGCTGGTCAGTTGGAGCTTATTTTCAAAAGTTTTGTAATAATCGGTTGGTAATTAAAGTACCGTGCACATTAAACTGTTAAAACAGAAAATTTCGCCCGGTTGAAATGTTTCTTGCTATAAGTCAGCAATTTTCTGAATTCAGGGAGGCTGGATGGCTGAATGGTTAGCATGTGCTCGCTGTATCGTAACGTTTGTCATTGAGTCAACGGGCGTCGTTTCGATCTCCAGGTTGCACGTGACATTGTGTATGATGTCCAACCTCGTGGGTTTTCTCCGTGTTCTTCGGTTTCCTCCCAACGGCTAAAGACCAGTACGTGCAAGGGGAGTTTTTAAATAAAATTAAAAAACATATGTTAGTCCCGAAATGACCTAGTTTGTGTCGAATGGACGTTAGGCCGCATTTCTCTCTTTCTCTTTTTAAAGTTTTGTAATAATCGGTTGGTAATCAAAGGTACTGTTAAAGTGATAAAAACAGAAAATTTGGCCCGGTTGTAATGTTTCTCACTTTAAAGTCAGCAATTTGTCGATTTTAAGGGGCAAACGTTTATTGCGAACGATTAAGCTGGTCAGGGGGAGCTTATTCTTAAAAGTTTTGTAATATTCGGTTGATAACTAAAGGTACCGTGCAAATTAAACTGCTAAAATAGAAAATTTGGCCCGGTTGAAATGTTTCTCGCTGTAGGTCAGCAATTTGCCGATTTTAGGGAGGTTGCGTGGCTGAATGGTTAGCACGTGCGCTCTGTATCATAACGTCTGTCATTGAGTCAACTGGCCTTGTTTCGATTTCTTGGTTGTACGTGACAAGGAGTATGGTCGCCTTACCAACCTCGTAGGCCGTAACGCCGCTGCCCGGGTAAAATTTCCCTCATTGCACACTTTATGGCGTATGCCCGTCTTCATTAGCCCATTGTAGGAGCAGAACAGTAGGACGTTAAACCCCATTCAATTTCATTTCATTTTCTCTATGTTGCTTATTTATTATAGTGGATAAATATTTTTCTGGTTCTAGCAATTATTTAATTTCTGCATAGAAATCTCTGGCCAGTTTTTTTTATTGCAGAGTGCCATTCTTGTATATTGCAGTCTATGACCCTTTGTTTAAAACATGCTTAAGAAGTCGTCACGATTTCCTACTTATAACCAAACATATTGGAAACCATAATTATATAGCATATCTTGGAAGCCCGATTACAGCTATACAAGTTTCAGTTATTTCCCTTTAGTTTAAAGATTATTTTTTTGCCCGGGTGCAATGTTTCTCACTACATTTAAATTTGTAACTTTGTGAGTTTTTGACCGATTTTGATATTATGTCTTTATAATTTTCCAAATCTACATATTTAACGTACATATTCAAACAGTTGAGTTCAACCTGATTCAAAAAGTTTTAGTTTTGTTCAAAGTTATCTCATTTAATTTTTCGATGTTTTCTTACCATTTTCATTTCATTTTTCTGAAAGTTTTGAAGTGGGAAGTCATCCCGATTACAGCAACACAAGTATCAGTTATTTCCCTTTAGTTTTCAGATTACTCAATGTTTCATATTATATTTAGACTTGTAACTTCGCGAGTTTTTGACCAATTTTGATAGTTTGTTATTCTTATCCTTTTATTTGAGATACTTGATATAATCGATGACACGTGACGATGAATATGAAAGCTTTCATATCTGCATGGGACAGTAGCAGATCTAGTTATTATTATTCTTCTTTTGTTTTGAGTAGATCTCAGCAACTGCTTGTCGCATCGTTACGATGTCTTCGGTTTTGTTGGGAAAGTGGGTGTGACTTAGAGGATAAAGCTATTTTGAACTTTCTGCGACAATGCGAAATGCCCGAAATCACCGAAGTTATCGTTTTTAAAAATATTGCAGTAATTTTAACAATAATCATGGGATTTTAACTTTCGATACATTTTGGCATAGCCGGAGACAGGGCACATAGCTACGCTACTTTCGATTTTTGATTTTCGGTAAATCTTCGAAGATGTTAAGCGCCAAATTTTGAAAATTTAAAATTTTACAAAAAACTTTTTTATTTATGAATATTTTTTAGTCGTGTTGTACACAGAATTAAAGAGTCATCTGACTTGCGCAAAAATGTTAAAAAATTTTGTCTCAGTAATTTTCCTTGGCCGCCATTGGCTAATTCAGTTTTTCAGTCCTAGATTATTTTTTTATTGTTCGATTTGTATAAAACAAACTTAATATGCTTCGTTGTCTCAATTGTCATTTTTTTTGTTACCAATAGTGTTATCTGTCGGCACCGGAAGTGGCATAATTTTACCAAAAACTACAATTTTGACAGTTTTTTACGATCTTCAAAAACAAATATTATTTTTTTGAAAAATTATATGACTCAAAGAGTGTGTCCTTTCAAGGCGCAAAAAATGGCGGAAGCAGTTTTTTTAATTTCTATTTCATTTTCTAGCAAATTGGATTAAGGGGTGAAAAAAGGCGTAAAATTGACCTATTTACAACCCATTCAGGCTTTTCAGATTTTAAAATATTTTTACATAACTTTTATAAACTTGTAGCTATAATCCATACGAAGAGAATGTATGTAAAAATTAGTTTGTAATATAAGCAGTTGCCGAGAAAAGGGCAGTTTTGCATAAGTCACTGTTTTCGCAATTTTGCCTGTAAAATAGTCAATTATTAATGGATATTCACAAAAGTGACATCATTTGATTCAAAAAGCAAGTGTGCGTTATATCATGTTGATTACTATTTAAAATTGACACCGGAAGTGACATCATTTAGTCAAAAACTCAATTTTTAACTTTTGAAATCGATATTTTTTTCAACCAAGAATTATGTCACATATAATAATAAAATCAACTTTTGGTTTAAATTCACATATTAACAAAACTCATACGGTCAAAAAGATATCATAAGATTGTTTCTAACTTGTTCGGTTGCCGAGATATAGGCGATTTTCTAAAAGTTACTTTTGAAGGTTTTTGGCCCATAAAAGTGTCAATTATTATTCGATTTTCATAAAATTTTCACCCTTTGAAGCCTAATGTCATAGACGATGTTATAAAACTAATTTAACGTTTTCATTATCACTGGACGTAACGTCATTTTTGCAAAAACTGTATTTTAAGCCTTCAAAACAGATATTTTATTCAAATGAGTCTGATTTGTAATGTTTATACAATTATGATATTTGATTCCAATCAACAAATAGATTAAACCCATACGGTCATATAAATACCAAAAAATGGTTTCTAACTTGTACGGTTGCCGAGAAATAGACGATTTTCTACACGTCACTTTTCAAGGTTTTTGGTCTATAAAAGTGGCAATTATTATTCGATTTACATAAAATTTTCACCATGAGATGCCTTATGCCATTTCTGATTTCATAAAACTAATGGAACATTTACATTATCACCGGAAGTACTGTAATTTTGTCAGGATCAATTACATGTAACAAATGTATAAAATGAAATGATATTGCTGGGTTTGTTTGTTTCTGTTTCCATTTTATTTGATGTGTGCAATGCTTATGTGGAAACCTGTATATTGGTTTCATTGGTACCGGAAGTGACATATGTTCAAGGGTAACGTGGCACCGAAAGTGACACAAGTTCAAGTTCAAAGGTAACATGGCACCAGTGAAACCCGTCATTCCTGCATGCAGGTCTAGTTATTATTATTATTATTAGAGTAAAACTCTTTACAATTCAATGTCTATACTGACCCCTGGCTATAGAACCTTATTAATCCAGCCAGTGGCTATTACGTCAGATAAAATTTAGACTAGGCATTGAAGTCTAACAATGGAGGGATTAAGAATTGGTCATTGACCAAACTCTCCACAAAAGAAACTGTTGTTTAGATTTCAACTAAGAGACCATATTTTATAGTTTAATTGTTAATATGTCAAAATTGTCTATTATATATTTTGTAAGAACTGTAGTTCAAGCAGATAGAGTGAGCTATGGTTTAGAACGGATCAGGTCTCTCTCTTTCTTGTAAATATTTGTTGATTTATCTATGTTTAATAAATTACATAGAAGTTACTTGGACTCAGTCTTGATTTAATAAGACCAGAAATAACGTGGTCACATTATTATTAACGTGATTATAATCAGCAAGTTTCATTGAAATCGGTGGATAATTGCCGCCTGCAGTAGTGCAACTTGAAATGTGTACTAATTTGTTATCTCGGAAGCTGCTAACCCGAAGTACTAAGTAGTCTATATTTTGGCTTCTACTCTGAGATATTACTAATGTTATTATTTTCAGTAAGTCGTGGATATAGGTTGATAATGTGTGGTAATCTGTTATCTCGGAAGCCGCTAACCCAAAGTACTAAGTAGTCTAAATTTTGGCTACTACTCGTGAGATATTACTAATGTTATTATTTTCAGTAAGTCGTGGATATAGGTTGATAATTGCGGTCAGCAGTCGTACCACATGTAATTTGTGGTAACCTTATATCTCGGACTCAGAAACTGCTAATCGGAAGTGGCAGAAACTTTTGCCACTCTGAGATATTATTAATGTAATTTATTATAATCTACAAGTTTCATTGACATCGTTTGCCGTGCCACATGAAATGTGCGGTAAGCTGATACCTCTGAAACTGTGACTGTATCTTCTATATAATATCTTTATCAATCCATTTGTATCGCAAAATGCCACAATGAACTGGTCATTTCCATCCAATTGAAACCAGCATATAGCTACCTCATAACATTTGTCCCACATTTTCTTTGGAAAGGGTTCTGCATCTTCCTTCGTAACACTAAGTGAACAATAAAAGTTTATTGAGCCTTTGTCGCCATTTCATGTAGATAACTGTAATTAGATAAAAGTCATCTCACCACCCTCCGTGTTTCGAGATTAGAGACGCAAATCACACTCGCAAAAAGTCAGAAAAATTGACAATATCTTTCAAGAAAACAACGATTGATAATCGTTATTTATAACATTTCTGCCACACCCAACTACAATTAAGCAGATAATCCTACCAGACACAGGTACAAATCCCCTCTTTTTAAATCATAGCGATAGTAGATTGCTTTTTCTGACATTTTATATTAAATGTCGTTAACACATCAAAACAACGCTGGATTTACTTTATTGTCAATATTTGCTGATAAATGATTGCTGTTTCAGTGGACTGGGCTGTGTATGTCAAATAAGTACAAATAGTATAAAATTAACTTATTTTAAAGATGGTACTTGCATTAATAAAGAAATTGAGTTTGCCACTTGGAACTAAAGACATCCATTCGTAGCTACATGTAAACTGCAATGTGTTCCTCGTGGAGGAAGCCATTTTGTGCTTACCAACAACACACACGAATGTAGACAATAACATGATTGGTCGATTGTGGAAAAAAACGATCAAGTGACACGGCAAACAACTTTGAATTCTGTCCAGTGACCTTGCCCATTATGAATTTTACTATCAGTAAATAGTCCGGATTAGGCGGATTTCGAAGAAAAATATCACCGAAGAACTTTAAAATTTTTGGTGAACATTTCAACAAACGATATCACTACCGTACTGGTATATTAACTAAACACTGATAAATTTTCTTTTAGGCCCGATTTGTAGGAACGAAAATAATTTTGCAACGAGAATTGGTGCCCATGGAATGCGGCCTAGACAGAATAATTTAAAAAGACCATGAATACTAATTTGAGATTTTATGTTTTCTTTTCAGATGACTATGGATGAAAAATATGTAAACAATATTTGGGCTCTATTAAAAAATGCTATTCAAGAAATCCAGAAGAAAAACAACAGTGGTTTGAGTTTTGAGGAGTTGTATAGAAATGCGTATACCATGGTTTTACATAAACATGGAGAAAAGCTGTACACAGGTCTTAGAGAGGTCGTTACTGATCATCTTATTAATAAGGTATATCAATATTACCTGTATTTAATTAGTCTCGTTTTCTCCTAAGATAAGATGTCTGATAAACTGCACGATGTTGATATGGACAGTTTATAACATTTTCATGTTGAAATATATTGTCATCGCCCCTGTCCGTCCGTCCACAATTGTTTGTGAACACTCTACAGGCCCCAATTTTTATCCGATTTCAATGAAACTTAAAATATAGGTTTATCACACCAAGATGTCGGTTTCTTTCGATATTGGCATGTATTGGACTGGATTTTCATGGATTATGGCCCCTGATTGTATACACAAAAATCATGTTTTTAGCTTGTGAACACTGTAGAGATCACAATTTTGAACTGATTTTGATGAAACTTGAAATGAATGTTTATAACCAAAAGATCTTGGTTCCTTTTGATATTTGCGCATATTAGTTCTTAACTTCCTGAATTATGGCCCCTGATTATACGCAAAATCACCTTTTTGTCCCCCGACTTTCGTAGAAAGTGGGGGACTATTAAAATGGGTGCGTCTGTCTGTCAGACTCTTTGGGACACAATAACTCTCCTCCTAATTGAGATAGAATGTTCAAACTTGGTGTAGGTGTTTTTTAGGTTGATACCTTGATGGAGTTCGAAGATGAGCATTTTCTGATTAGGGTAAGCGGAGATAAGCAATTTGATTGGTTGATGCTGTGGGACACGATAACTTTAGTTCTAATGAAGTGAGAGTGATGAAACTTGGTGTATAGTTTTATTACATCAATACCTTAACTGAGTTGATAATGAGCATTTTCTGCTCAGGGTAAGCAGAGTGATAAGCAATTTGATTGGCAGAAATATTAGAACACATAACTCGCCTTCTAATTGAGTTAAAATGTTCAGACTTGGTGTATGTGTTTATTAGGTCAATGCCTTGTTGGAGTTCGAAGATGAGCATTTTCTGCTTAAAGTAAGCAGAGATAAGCAATTTGATTGGTTTATGCTTTGGGACACGATAACTTTAGTTCTAATAACATGTAAGTTAGTGTGATGAAACTTGGTGTATAGTTTCATTACATCAATACCTTGATTATGTTCGCTAATAAACATTTTTATACGCCCACATTTTCATGTGGACGCAGGGGTTTCATTAATAGCCGGCGGCCGGCGAATTTCCCCGCTCGTTGCGCCGGCTATATTTTGATTCCATCTGACAATTTATTTGGATTTGATACATCATGAAAAGGTTGTAAATGTAGTGGTAGTCCAGCGTTTTGCTACGTAAAAGTAAGGAACAGATAGCCGGCGAGTTTACAAACTGCATGCCCAACAATAAACAGCGTCGAGGGTAGCCGCTACTGTTGGGCCCTAGATGGCTTGAAAAGTACAACACAATAATTCAGGCGGTATTCTGTACCTCAAAAAGAGTTACCGGTGTAGTTTGATATCGTGCCTTTCCTTTTTTCACGCGCTCGACATGAAATAACATTTATACCAATATAATAAAATGTTAAGAGGTTTATCTGTTTATACCCATAATTCAGGAAATTACGATCCGATATGCTCAAATATCGAAAAGAACCAAGATCTTTGGGTTATAACCATGAATTTCAAGTTTCATCAAAATCGAATTAAAATTGTGACCTCTACAGGGTCCACAACGTTGATATACCATTTTTATACGCCCACATTTTCATGTGGACGTATATTGTCGTCGCCCCTGTTCGTCCGTCCGTCCGTCCACAATTGTTTGTGAACAGTCTACAGGTCACAATTTTTATCCGATTTCAATGAAACTTAAAATATAGGTTTATCACCCTAAGATCTCGGTTCCTTTCGATATTGGCATGTATCGGACCGTAACTTCATGGGTTATGGCCCCTGATTGTACGAAAAATCACGTTTTTTAGCTTGTGAACAGTGTAGAGGTCACAATTTTGAACCGATTTGGATGAAACTTGAAATGCATGTTTATAACCCAAAGATCTTGGTTCCTTTCGATATTTGCACCAATCGGATCGTAACTTCCTTAATTATGGCCCCTGATTCTCCGAAAAATCGCCCTTCTTAGCTTGTGGTCCCTCTGGAGGTCAAAATTGTTATCCGATTTAAAAAACCGTTTGATTATATCACCGTCCCATGGTTATGAAGGTTGAGTTCGAATTTCGTGAAAATCGGACCAAAATTGACGGACAAAATGGCCGCCGTTTGTACGCGAATAGTGTGAAAATATGTTATATCAAGGTTGTGGACCTTATAGAGGTCACAATTTTGAACCGATTTTGATGAAACTTGACATGTATGTTTATAACCCAAAGATCTTGGTTCCTTTCGATATTTGCGCGCATCGGATCGTAACTTCCTGAATTATGGCCCCTGATTGTCCGAAAAATTGCCCTTTTTAGCTTGTGGTCCCTCTGGAGGTCAAAATTGTTATCCGATTTAAAAAAACGTTTGATTATATCACCGTTCCATGGTTATGAAGGTTGAGTTCGAATTTCGTGAAAATCGGACCAAAATTGAAAGACAAAATGGCCGCCGTTTGTACACGAATGGTGTGAAAATATGTTATATCAAGGTTGTGGACCTTATAGAGGTCACAATTTTGAACTGATTTTGATTAAAATTGACATGTACGTTTATAACCCAAAGATCTCGGTTCCTTTCGATATTTGCGCCCATCGGATAGTAACTTCCTGAATTATAGCCCCTGATTGTCCGAAAAATCATCCTTTTTATACGCCCACATTTTCATGTGGACGTATATTGTCGTCGCCCCTGTCCGTCCGTCCGTCCGTCCGTCCGTCCGTCCGTCCGTCCACAATTGTTTGTGAACAGTCTACAGGTCACAATTTTTATCCGATTTCAATGAAACTTAAAATATACGTTTATCACCCTAAGATCTCGGTTCCTTTCGATATTGGCATGTATCGGACCGTAACTTCATGGGTTATGGCCCCTGATTGTACGAAAAATCAAGTTTTTTAGCTTGTGAACAGTGTAGAGGTCACAATTTTGAACCGATTTGAATGAAACTTGAAATGCATGTTTATAACCCAAAGATCTTGGTTCCTTTCGATATTTGCGCCAATCGGATCGTAACTTCCTGAATTATGGCCCCTGATTATCCGAAAAATCGCCCTTTTTAGCTTGTGGTCTCTCTGGAGGTCAAAATTGTTATCCGATTTAAAAAACCGTTTGATAATATCACCGTCCCATGGTTATGAAGGTTGAGTTCGAATTTCGTGAAAATCAGACCAAAATTGACGGACAAAATGGCCGCCATTTGTACGCGAATAGTGTGAAAATATGTTATATCAAGATTGTGGACCTTATAGAGGTCACAATTTTGAACCGATTTGAATGAAACTTGAAATGCATGTTTATAACCCAAAGATCTTGGTTCCTTTCGATATTTGCGCCAATCGGATCGTAACTTCCTGAATTATGGCCCCTGATTGTCCGAAAAATCGCCCTTTTTAGCTTGTGGTCCCTCTGGAGGTCAAAATTATTATCCGATTTAAAAAAACGTTTGATTATATCACCGTCCCATGGTTATGAAGGTTGAGTTCGAATTTCGTGAAAATCGGACCAAAATTGACGGACAAAATGGCCGCCGTTTGTACGCGAATATTGTGAAAATATGTTATATCAAGGTTGTGGACCTTATAGAGGTCACAATTTTGAACCGATTTGAATGAAACTTCAAATGCATGTTTATAACCCAAAGATCTTGGTTCCTTTCGATATTTGCGCCAATCGGATCGTCACTTCCTGAATTATGGCCCCTGATTGTCCGAAAAATCACCCTTTTTAGCTTGTGGTCCCTCTGGAGGTCAAAATTATTATCCGATTTAACAAACCGTTTGATTATATCACCGTCCCATGGTTATGAAGGTTGAGTTCGAATTTCGTGAAAATCAGACCAAAATTGACGGACAAAATGGCCGCCGTTTGTACGCGAATAGTGTGAAAATATGTTATATCAAGGTTGTGGACCTTATAGAGGTCACAATTTTGAACCGATTTTGATGAAACTTGACATGTATGTTTATAACCCAAAGATCTTGGTTCCTTTCGATATTTGCGCGCATCGGATTGTAACTTCCTGAATTATGGCCCCTGATTGTCCGAAAAATTGCCCTTTTTAGCTTGTGGTCCCTCTGGAGGTCAAAATTGTTATCCGATTTAAAAAAAACGTTTGATTATATCACCGATCCATGGTTATGAAGGTTGAGTTCGAATTTCGTGAAAATCGGACCAAAATTGAAAGACAAAATGGCCGCCGTTTGTACGCGAATGGTGTGAAAATATGTTATATAAAGGTTGTGGACCTTATAGAGGTCACAATTTTGAACCGATTTTGATGAAACGTGACATGCATGTTTATAACCCAAAGATCTTGGTTCCTTTCGATATTTGCGCCCATCGAATCATAACTTCCTGAATTATGTACCCTGATTGTCCGAAAAATCGCGTTTGTTAGCTTGTGGTCCCTCTGGAGGTCAAAATTATTATCCGATTTAAAAAACCGTTTGATTATATCACGGTTTCATGGTAATGAAGAGAGAATTTGAATTTTGTGAAAATCAGACCAGAGTTGACGGATAAAATGGCCGCCATCTGTACGCGAATTGTGTAAAAATATGTTATATCAAGGTTGTGGGCCCTATAGAGGTCACAATTTTGAACTGATTTTGATGAAACTTGAAATACATGTTTATAACCTAATGATCTTGGTTCCATTGCATATTTGCCCATATCGGATCGTAACATCCTGAATCATGGCCCCTGATTGTACGAAAAATCACCCTTTTTAGCTTGTGGTCCCTCTAGAGGTCACAATTATTATCTGATTTAAAAAAACGTTTGATTATATCACAGTTACACTGTAGTTATGGGTGAGTTTGAATTATGATTTTCTGATGATTACTTAAAATGCAACAACTCTTGTTGACTGCCCGGACGATTTGGCTGCTGTGTGGGCGTATGTTTCGTTGCCTGGCAACCTATTTTTAGCTTGTGGTTCCTCTGGAGGTCAAAATTGTTATCCGATTTAAAAAAACGTTTGATTATATCACCGTTCCATGGTTATGAAGGTTGAGTTCGAAGTTCGTGAAAATCGGACCAAAATTGACGGACAAAATGGCCGCCGTTTGTACGCGAATGGTGTGAAAATATGTTATATCAAGGTTGCGGACCTTATAGAGGTCACAATTTTGAACCGATTTTGATGAAACGTGACATGCATGTTTATAACCCAAAGATCTCGGTTCCTTTCGATATTTGCGCCCATCGAATCATAACTTCCTGAATTATGTCCCCTGATTTTCCGAAAAATCGCTTTTGTTAGCTTGTGGTCCCTCTGGAGGTCAAAATTATTATCCGATTTAAAAAAACGTTTGATTATATCACGGTTTCATGGTAATGAAGAGAGAATTTTAATTTTGTGAAAATCGGACCAGAGTTGACGGATAAAATGGCCGCCGTCTGTACGCGAATTGTGTAAGAAAATGTTATATCAAGGTCACAATTTTGAACTGATTTTGATGAAACTTGAAATACATGTTTATAACCTAATGATCTTGGTTCCATTGCATATTTGCCCATATCGGATCGTAACTTCCTGAATCATGGCCCCTGATTGTACGAAAAATCACCCTTTTTAGCTTGTGGTCCCTCTGGAGGTCACAATTCTTATCTGATTTAAAAAAAACGTTTGATTATATCACAGTTACACCGTAGTTATGGGTGAGTTTGAATTATGATTTTCTGATGATTACTTAAAATGCAACAACTCTTGTTGACTGCCCGGACGATTTGGCTGCTGTGTGGGCGTATGTTTCGTTGCCTGGCAACCTATTTTTTAATAGTATTCGCTTACAAACGGCGGCCATTTTGTATTTGCAATTTTGGTCCGATTTTCCCGAAATTCGGACTCAACCTTCCTTAGGGTGTAACGGTGATGTAATCGGATAATAATTGTGACCTCCAGAGGGACCATAAGCTAAAAAAGGTGATTTTTCAGACAATCAGGCGCCATAATTCAGGAAATACATGGTTATAACCCAAAGATCTTGGTTCCTTTGGATATTTGCGCCTATCGGAACGTAATTTCCTGAATTATGGCCCCTGATTGTCCGAAAAATCACTTTTTTATACGCCCACATTTTCATGTGGATGTATTATGTCGTCGCCCCTGTCCGTCTGGGCGTCCGTCCGTCCGTCCGTCGACAATTTGTTTGTGGACTCTCTACAGGTCACAATTCTTATCTGATTTTGACGAAACTTGAAATATAGGTTTATCCCAGGGTTCTTAATCCATTTTGAAATGAACCGGCCACGGGCACCCCAAACGGATAGTCGTCTTTTGAACAACAGACATGTTGGTTTATGCATACTTTATTCACGTCAATAATTGCATAACGTTACGGTATTCCGTATGATATTATAATAATAACTTCTAATAAACAAAGCCTCTGTTGTTATTCCATACTAGTATTCATATATCCATACATTATCGAAATTTATAGTCAAATTTTGGCAACTTGCATAATGCATAATCTACTTTTGCTTTCATTCAAACAAACAGAAGTTAGAATTAATTTAGTAAAAAGAAAAACTACAAGCAAATACAAATAAGTTCGTTTTTATACGCCCACATTGAAATGTGGTCGTATATTGTCGTCATCCCGTCCGTCCATCCGTCCGTCCGGCGGTCCGGCGTCCACAATTGCTTGTGGACACTCTAGAGGCTAAAGTTAATATCCGATTGACTTTAGATTTATACACAGTGTTTAAGGTCATGTGACGAAGAAGCCTATTGTTTTTCAGCGATTTCCGTTAATAACTACCAGAGTTATGGCCCTTGATCACTTCAAAAAATCTTGTGGACGCTCTAGAGGCCAAAGTTAATATCCGATTGACTTTAAAATGATACACAGTGTTTAAGGTCATAAGACAAAGAAGCCTATTGATTTTCAGCAATTTCCAATAATTAGTGCCAGAGTTATGGCCCTTGATCACTTCAAAAAATCTTGTGGACGCTCTAGAGGCCAAAGTTAATATCCGATTGACTTAAAATTTATACACAGTGTTTAAGGTCATGAGACGAGGAAGCCTATTGTTTTTCAGCAATTTCCGATAATAACTACCAGAGTTATGGCCCTTGATCACTTCAAAAAATCTTGTGGACGCTCTAGCGGCCAAAGTTAATATCCGATTGACTTTAAATTTATACACAGTGTTTAAGGTCATCAGACGAAGAATCCTATTGATTTTCAGTGATTTCCGATAATTAGTGCCAGAGTTATGGCCCTTGATCACTTCAAAAAATCTTGTGGACGCTCTAAAGGCCAAAGTTAATATCCGATTGACTTTAAATTTATACACAGTGTTTAAGGTCATAAAACGAAGAATCCTATTGATTTTCAGCGATTTCCGATAATTAGTGCCAGTGTTATGGCCCTTGATCACTTCAAAAAAATCTTGTGGACACTCTAGAGGCCAAAGTTAATATCCGATTGACTTTAAATTTATGCACAGTGTTTAAGGTCATGAGACGAAGAAGCCTATTTATTTTCAGCAATTTCTAATAATTAGTGCCAGAGTTGTGGCCCTTGATTACTTAAAAAAATGGATTATGGCCCCTGATTGTACGAAAAATCACGTTTTTAGCTTGTGGACCCTATAGAGGTCACAATTTTGAATCGATTTTGATGAAACTTGACATGCATGATTATAACCCAAAGATCTTGGTTCCTTTCGATATTTGCGCCTATCGGAACGTAATTTCCTGAATTATGGCCCCTAATTGTCCGAAAAATCACCTTTTTATACGCCCTCATTTTCATGAGGACATATTATGTCGTCGCCCCTGTCCGTCCGTCCGGCCGTCGGTCCGGCGTCCACAATTGCTTGTGGACGCTCTAGAGGCCAAAGTTAATATCCGATTGACTTTAAATTTATACACATTGTTTAAGGTCATGAGACGAAAAAGCCTATTGATTTTCAGCGATTATCTGATAATTACTGCCAGAGTTATGGCCCTTGATCACATCAAAAAATCCTGTGGACGCTCTAGAGGCCAAAGTTAATACCCGATTGACTTTAAATACACACACACTGTTTATGGTCATGAGACGAAGAAGCCTATTGATTTTGAGCGATTTGAAATAATTACTTCCAGAGTTGTCTCCCTTTATCACTTCAAAAAACCTTGTGATGCTATAGAGGCCAAACTTACCATCCGATTGACTTCAGATTGATACACGGAGTTTAAGGTGTAGAAACGAACAAGTATTTTGATTTTCAATGAATTTTGATAACTGAACTGCTAAATCCATGATATTAAATGTTTCCTATACTAATTGTTAGCGTGGGGCAAAACTTTTATAGAAAGCAAACAAATTCTAATGATTTTCAGATAATTACATTATGAGTTGTTACTCTTAATCAGATTTGAGTGTATTAAAAATGTTTCATTACCAAAAAAAGTAAAAATATGCGACAACCCTTGTTGACTGCCCGGACGATTTAGCTGCTGTGGGCGTAGGTTTCGTTGCCTGGCAACCTATCTTTTAGCTTGTGGTCCCTCTGGAGGTCAGAATTATTATCTCATTTAAAAAACCGTTTGATTATATCACCGTTACATCATAATGAAGGTTGAGGTCGAATTTCGTGATAATCGTACCAAAATTGACTGAAAAAATGGCCGCCGCTTGTACGCGAAGAGTATAAAAATATGGTAAAGGTTGTGAATCCTGTAGAGGTCACAATCTTCATTCAATTTTGATGAAACTTGAAACACATGTTAACAACTTAACAATCTTAGTTCCTTTCGATATTTGTACATATCGGATTGTAACTTCCTGAATTATGGACCCTGATTGTACGAAAAATGACCTCTTTTTTTTAGCTTGTGGTCCCTCTGCGGTCAGAATTATTATCCCATTTAAAAAACCGTTTGATTATATCACCGTTACATCGTAATGAAGGTTGAGGTTGAATTTCGTGAAAATCGAACCAGAATTGACAGCTGTTCTTGTCAGGCCATCCATCCTTCATCACTAACAAGGGGAAACCACGCCAGAAAATCTAGATTAACTTTGTCACCCAATGCAGGGATCAAACACCCAACCTCAAAGCTACCGAGCCAGCATCTTACCCACTTAGCAACATGATCCCGAGTCGAATTTGAAGCCTACTGAAATGCACCCAAAGATCTTAATTCATTTCGATATTTGCACATATCAAATTCTAACTTAATGATGTAGGAAAAATCACTTTCGGTATTGCTTGTTCTCTATCCATCTCTCGAAAATGTGGGCGTATCCTTCCTGGCAGTGCCACCCAATCTTTTTAGCTTGTGGTCCCTCTGGAGGTCACAATTATTATCCGATTTAAAAAAACGTTTGATTATATTACCGTTTCACCGTAAGGAAGGTTGAGTTCGAATTTCGGGAAAATCGACCAAAATTGCCATACAAGATGGCCACCGTTTGTACGCGAATACTGTTAAAAAATGGTGTATCATGGTTGTGGACCCTGTATAGGTCACAATTTTAATTCGATTTTGATGAAACTTGAAATGCATGGTTATAACCCAAAGGTCTTGGTTCGTTTTGATATTTGCGCATATCGGATCGTAACTTCCTGAATTATGGCCCCTGATTGTACGCAAAATCGCCTTTTTATACGCCCACATTGAAATGTGGTCGTATATTGTCGTCGCCCCCGTCCGTCCGTCTGTCGGTCCGGCTTGTGGACGCTCTAGAGGCTAAAGTTAATATCCGATTGACTTTAAATTTATACACAGTTTTTAAGGTCATAAGATGAAGAAACCTATTGATTTTCAGCCATTTCCGATAATTAGTGCCAGAGTTATGGCCCTTGATCTCTTCAAAAAATCTTGTGGATGCTCTAGAGGCCAAAGGTAATACCCGATTGACTTTAAATTTATACACAGTGTTTAAGGTCATATGACGAAGAAGCCTATTGATTTTCAGCAATCTCTGATAATTATTGCCAGAGTTATGGCCCTTGATCACATCAAAAAATCCTGTGGAGGCTATAGAGGCCAAAGTTAATATCCGATTGACTTTAAATTTACACATATGAAAGCTTATTGTTTCTGTTAAGATTATTATTATTTTTTATTTTTTTGTGTTTTTCCTGCAAATCGGATTTCACAGAATCTAACCATAGGATGTTTCTGAAACTTTGACCTACCCCCCCAAAAATGGGTGGTGGCTGTTGATTAAATATATTTTCAAAACGTTTTACGAATTCGAAATCACCGAATTTTACGAACGAAAAAACTGGCAATGCATAGTCGTAACTTTGCTATTTTTTGACCGATTCTACTAATTCTTTTTTCTTTGAATACCTTGTAAAATATCATTTTCATCTGTAATTTCACATTTTCGAATTTCGAAAATTCGTCGCTGTGATTTCGAACCGGAAGTTTAGACCAATTTGACAACTTCTTTAATAGTTGTACGATTTTCATGAAATTTAGTATATAAGTAGATCTTACCGATGTGACTTCGAAAATATAATGAGAAATTTTCTAAATTATCTCCCCTTGGTGAAATTAAGGATCAAAGTTTCAAAAAAAAATCGTCGAAAATTTTTTTTTCGGTACTCGACAAATAATTACTGATTCCTACACGAAATATGGAGTTTGTCGATCGAACCGGAAGTGCCACCATCTTGAAACATGAAAAATCCCTAAGACTTTTTGGCTATTTTACTTACAGACACGGAAGTTATATTTTCTGAATCCTTGAAGGATGGCCCAAAAATCGCAGGGAGCAGAATTTGGTTTAAGGTCAACTGATGGTTGCCATTTTGAAGTGAATATGAAAAGTAGTAGCAATTTGAAGGGCCGAGACTTTGAAACAAAATAACTCTCCTTCTAAATGAGCTAGAATGTTCAATCTTGGTGTAGACGTTCACTAGGTCAATGTCATGATTGAGTGCAAAGATGAGCATTTTCTGCTTAGGGTAAGCAGAGATAAGCATGCTGATGAATTGATTCTTTAGGGCACAATAACTTCGGTTATAATGAAGGGAGGGTGGTGAAACTCTTGTCAATCGAGAGTCTAATAGCTAGCCTGTTGTGTGAAATCATTGTATCATTTTTGTTAAATATCAGGGATAGCCGAAAAAAAGAGATTGAAAATCCAAAAAGTCGTATTTTTACAATTTGGAGCATGTTTAGAGGTCTTTCTCGTAAAGTCGACATACGATTTTTTGGGAACTTCTTCTACAAAGAGTCTTATCGGTAGTTTTTTATATGAAACTATCGATCAACAGTCCAAAATATCAGGAGTAGAAGAATAAAAGGATCGAAAATTGAAAACGGCACCCTTTCATTGTTAAGCAAAACATCTGCACATTTAGTCATCGTATAGAGCTTATTCAACAATATCGAATTCCAACTGCTAAGGGATCTTTTACGTGCACTCCAATGTGTACACGGTGGGTGGGGGGACACGCCAGAAAATCGAGATGAACTTTCTCGGCCAATGCAGGGATCGAACACCCGACCTCCTGGCTAGCAGGCCAACGCCTTAGCCACATAGTGTGGACACCCATCGTACATTTCATCCATCAAATCAAATCATTTCATTGCATTAGACCAATAATTAATTATTCTTAATTTAAAACTTTATTTTAATATTAGTCTGGCATTATTAAATCTCTTTAAAACAATAAAATACAAAAAACAAAAAAAAAATCAATAAGTATAACTACGGGTTCTGTCCACCTTCTCTCGTCTACGGCCATACCACGTTGAAAACACCAGTTCTCGTCCGATCACTGAAGTTAAGCAACGTCGGGCCCGGTTAGTACTTGGATGGGTGACCGCCTGGGAACACCGGGTGCTGTAGACGCCTTTTTGCCCTGATTCTTCGTGAATCAGACCACAGCGCGCACTCTTTTGCACCACTCCAGCTCTTCGCTCGGCCCGTCTCCCCAGGGAAAAAGACACAAAAAGAATTTGATTAAGCACAAGTATGGGTTCTGTCCACCTTCTCTCGTCTACGGCCACACCACGTTGAAAACACCAGTTCTCGTCCGATCACTGAAGTTAAGCAACGTCGGGCTCGGTCAGTACTTGGATGGGTGACCGCCTGGGAACACCGGGTGCTGTGGACGCCTTTTTAAAACCGACACCCCCCCCCCCCCCAAAAAAAAATCAATAAGCGGGTCAATTCAGGTAAGTATAACTACGGGTTCTGTCCACCTTCTCTCGTCTACGGCCACATCACGTTGAAACCACCAGTTCTCGTCCGATCACTGAAGTTAAACAACGTCGGGCCCGGTCAGTACTTGGTTGGGTGACCGCCTGGGAACACCGGGTGCTGTAGACGCCTTTTTAAAACCGACACCCCCCCACCCCAAAAAGATCAATAAGCAGGTCAATTCAGGAAAAGTATAACTACGGGTTCTGTCCACCTTCTCTTGTCTACGGCCACACCACTTTGAAAACACCAGTTCTCGTCAGATCACTGAAGTTAAGCAACGTCGGGACCGGTTAGTACTTGGATGGGTGACCGCCTGGGAACACCGGGTGCTTTAGATGCCTTTTTAAAACCGACACCCCCCCCCCCCCCAAAAAAAAAAAATAATCAATAAGCGGGTTAATTTAGGTAAGTATAACTACGGGTTCTGTCCACCTTCTCTCGTCTACGGCCATACCACGTTGAAAACACCAGTTCTCGTCCGATCACTGAAGTTAAGCAACGTCGGGCCCGGTCAGTACTTGGATGGGTGACCGCCTGGGAACACCGGGTGCTGTAGACGCCTTTTTAAAACCGACAAAAAACAAAAAAGAAATCAATAAGCGGGTCAATTCAGGTAAGTATAACTACGGGTTCTGTCCACCTTCTCTAGTCTACGGCCACACCACGTTGAAAACACCAGTTCTCGTCCGATCGCCGAAGTTAAGCAACGTCGGGCCCGGTCAGTACTTGGATGGGTGACCGCCTGGGAACACCGGGTGCTGTAGACGCCTTTTTAAAACCGACAAAAAACAAAAAAAAAATCAATAAGCTGGTCAATTCAGGTAAGTATAACTACGGATTCTGTCCACCTTCTCTCGTCTACGGCCATACCACGTTGAAAACACCAGTTCTCGTCTGATCACTGAAGTTAAGCAACGTCGGGCCCGGTTAGTACTTGGATGGGTGACCGCCTGGGAACACGGGGTGCTGTAGACGCCTCTTTGCCCTGATTCTTCGTGAAAAAATCAATTTTCCGCCAATCACGCCACAGCGCGCACTCTTTTGCACCACTCCAGCTCTCCGCTCGGCCCGTCTCCTCAGGGAAAAAGACACAAAAAGAATTTGAGTAAGCACAAGTATGGGTTCTATCCACCTTCTCTCGTCTACGGCCAAACCACGTTGAAAACACCAGTTCTCGTCCGATCACTGAAGTTAAGCAGCGTCGGGCCCTGTCAGTACTTGGATGGGTGACCGCCTGGGAACACCGGGTGCTGTAGACGCCTTTTTAAAACCAACAAAAACCTCCCAAAAAATCAATAAGCGGGTCAATTCAGGTAAGTATAACTACGGGTTCTGTCCACCTTCTCTTGTCTACGGCCACACCACGTTGAAAACACCAGTTCTCTTCCGATCACTGAAGTTAAGCAACGTCGGGCCCGGTTAGTACTTGGATGGGTGACCGCCTGGGGACACCAGGTGCTGTAGACACCTTTTTAAAACCGACAAAATCGACCCCAAAAATCAATAAGCGGGTCAATTCAGGTAAGTATAACTATGGGTTCTGTCCACCCCCTCTCGTCTACGGCCATACCACGTTGAAAACACCAGTTCTCGTCCGATCAGTGAAGTTAAGCAACATCGGGCCCGGTAAGGTACTTGGATGGGTGACCGCCTGGGAACACTGGGTGCTGTAGACGCCTTTTTGAAACCGACAAAAAACAAAAAAAAATCAATAAGCGGGTTAATTCAGGTAAGTATAACTACGGGTTCTGTCCACCTTCTCTCGTCTACGGCCACACCACGTTGAAAACACCAGTTCTCGTCCGATCACTGAAGTTAAGCAACGTCGGGCCCGGTCAGTACTTGGATGGGTGACCGCCTGGGAACACCGGGTGCTGTAGACGCCTTTTTATACGTCCACATACGCCCACATAGAAATGTGGACGTATATTGCCGTCGCCCCCGTCCGTCCGTCTGTCGGTCCGTCCGTCCGTCCGTCCGTCCGTCCATCGTCCACAATTTCTTGTGAACGCACTAGAGGCCAGGGTTAATATCCGATTGACTTTAAATTTATACACAATGTTTAAGGTCATGGGACGAAGAAGCCTATTGATTTTCAGCAATATCCGATAATTACTGCCAGAGTTATGACCCTTGATCACTTTGAAAAATCTTGTGAACGCTCTAGAGGCTAAAGTTAATATCCGATTGACCTTAAATTTATACACAGTGTTTAAGGTCATGAGACGAAGAAGCCTATTGATTTTCAGCGATATCCGATAATTACTGCCAGAGTTATGACCCTTGATCACTTTGAAAAATCTTGTGAACGCTCTAGAGGCTAAAGTTAATATTGGATTGACTTTAAATTTATACACAGTGTTCAAGGTCATGATACGAAGAAGCCTATTGATTTTCAGCAATATCCGATAATTACTGCCAGGGTTATGACCCTTGATCACTTTGAAAAATCTTGTGAATGCTCGAGAGGCTAAAGTTAATATCCGATTGACTTTGAATTTATACACAGTGTTTAAGGTCATAAGACGAAGAAGCCTATTGATTTTCACGGATTTCCGATAATTAGTGCCAGAGTTATGGCCCTTGATCACTTCAAAAAATCTTGTGGATGCTCTATAGGACAAAGATGATGTCCGATTGACTTCAAATTTATGCAGTGTTTAAGGTCATGAGACGAAGAAGCCTATTGATTTTCAGCAATTTCCGATAATTAGTGCCAGAGTTATGGCCCTTGATCACTTCACAAAATCTTGTGGATGCTCTAGAGGCCAAAGTTAATATCTGATTGACTTTAAATTTATACACAGTATTTAAGGTCATGAGACGAAGAAGCCTATTGATTTTCAGCGATTTCGGATAATTATTGCCAGAGTTATGGCCCTTGGTCACATCAAAAAATCCTGTGGATGCTCTAGAGGCCAAAGTTAATATATGATTGACTTTAAATTTACACACACTGTTTAAGGTCATGAGACGAAGAAGCCTACTGATTTTCAGCGATTTCAAATAATTACTTCCAGAGTTATCTCCCTTGATCACTTCAAAAACCTTGTGACGCTATAGATGCTAAACTTATCATCCGATTGACTTCGGATTGATACACAGAGTTTAAGGTGTTGAAACGAACAAGTATTTTGATTTTCAATGAATTTTGATAACTGAACAGCTAAATCCATGATGTTAAATGTTTCCTATACTAATTGTTAGCGTGGGGCAAAACTTTATAAAAAGCAAACAAATTCTAATGATTTTCAGATAATTACATAATGAGTTGTTACTCTTAATCAGATTTTACTGTATTACAAATGTTTCATTCCCCAAAAAAGGGAAAATATGCGACAACCCTTGTTGACTGCCCGGACGATTTAGCTGCTGTGGGCGTATGTTTCGTTGCCTGGCAACCTATGTTTAAAACCGACGAAAAACAAAAAAAAAATCGATAAGCGGTTCAATTCAGGTAAGTATAACTACGGGTTCTGTCCTTCTCTTGTCTACGGCCACACCACGTTGAAAACACCAGTTCTCGTCCGATCACTGAAGTTAAGCAACGTTGGGCCCGGTTAGTACTTGGATGGGTGACCGCCTGGGAACACCGGGTGCTGAAGACGCCTTTTTGCCCTGATTCTTCTTGAAAAAATCAATTTTCCGCCAATCAGGCCACAGCGCGCACTCTTTTGCACCACTCCAGCTCTCCTTCTTCGAAAACAAATATTATTTTTTTGAAAAATTATATGACTCAAAGAGTGTGTCCTTTCAAGGCGCAAAAAATGGCGGAAGCAGTTTTTTTAATTTCTATTTCATTTTCTAGCAAATTGGATTAAGAGGTGAAAAAAGGCGTAAAATTGACCTATTTACAACCCATTCAGGCTTTTCAGATTTTAAAATATTTTTACATAACTCTTATAGACTTGTAGCTATAATCAATACGAAGAGAATGTATGTGAAAATTAGTTTGTAATATAAGCAGTTGCCAAGAAATGGGCAGTTCTGCATAAGTCACTGTTTTCTTTATTTTGCGTGTAATAAAGTCAATTATTATTGGATTTTTATAAAAGTGACATCATTTGATTCAAAAAGCATGTAGCGTCATATCAAGTTGATTACAATTTAAAATTGACACCGGAAGTGACGTCATTTTGTCAAAAACTGCATTTTAAAATATTTTTACATAACTCTTATAGACTTGTAGCTATAATCAATACGAAGAGAATGTATGTGAAAATTAGTTTGTAATATAAGCAGTTGCCAAGAAATGGGCAGTTCTGCATAAGTCACTGTTTTCTTTATTTTGCGTGTAATAAAGTCAATTATTATTGGATTTTTATAAAAGTGACATCATTTGATTCAAAAAGCATGTAGCGTCATATCAAGTTGATTACAATTTAAAATTGACACCGGAAGTGACGTCATTTTGTCAAAAACTGCATTTTAAACTTTTTAAATCAATGATTTATTCAACCAAGAATTACTTAATATGTATTAATAATTTTAACTTTTGGTTTAAATTCACATATAAACACAACTCATATGGTCATATAGATATCATAAAATTGTTTCTAACTTGTTCGGTTGCCGAGAAATAGACGGTTTTCTACAGGTCACTTTTGAAGGATTTGGGGCCATAAAAGAGTTTATTTTTAATCCTTTTTTCATAAACGATACACCATGTTATACCTAATGCTATTTGGGATTTCATGCAAGTAATGTAAGATTTTCATTATCACCGGAAGTAATGACATTTTGGCAAAAACTCTATTTTTAGCCTTAAAAACAGATATTTTATTCAAATGAGTCTGTTTTGAAATCTTTTTCAAATTATGGTATTTGATGTCAATCAACAAATAGAATGAAGCCATACGATCATACAGATACCACAAAATGGTTTCTAACTTGTACAGTTGCCGAGAAATAGCCGATTTTCTACAAGTCACTTTTCAAGATTTTTGGTCTTTAAAAGTGGCAATTATTATTCGATTTACATAAAATTTTCACTATATGATATCGTATGCCAATTCTGATTTCATAAGACTAATTGAACATTTTCATTAACACCGGGAGTAATTTAATTTTGTCAAGATCATTTACAAGTAACAAATGCATAAAATGAATTGATATTGCTGGATTTGGTTGATTCTGCGTCCATTTTATTTGTGTGCAATGTTAATTTGGAAACCTGTTTAGTGGTTTCGTTGGTACCAGAAGCGACATATGTTCAAGGGTAACTTGGCACCGGAAGTGAGATGTTTAAGGGTAACGTGGCACCAGTGAAACCCGTCATTCCTGCATGCAGGTCTAGTTCTTTCTGATATTTGCGCATATCAAATTGTAACTTAATGAATTATGGCCTTTGATTGTAGGAAAAATCACTTTCGGTATTGCTTGTTCTCTATCTATCTCTCGAACAATTATTATCTGATTTTAAAAAAAACTCTGATTATATTACTGTTGCACCCTAAGGAAGGTTGAGTTCGAATTTCGTGAAAATCGTACCAAAATTGCCGGACTAAATGGTTGCCGTTTGTACACGAATAGTGTTAAAATATGGTATATCATTGTTGTGGACTCTCTACAGGTCACAATTCTTATCTGATTTTGACGAAAAGTCACATTTCTAGATTGTGTACCTTCACACCATAATCATTGTCGGCTTCGAATTTCATGAATATCAGACTGGAACTGACCAACAAAATGGCTGCTCCCAATACAGTATGTAATACAGGACTTAATGATGTAGGAAAAATCACTTTCGGTATTGCTTGATCTTTATCCATCTCTCGAAAATGTGGGCGTATCCTGCTTGGCAGTGCCAGCCTATCTTTTAGCTTGTGGTCCCTCTGGAGGTCACAATTATTATCTGATTTAAAAAAACGTTCGATTATATCACCGTTACACTCTACGGAAGGTTGAGTTCAAATTTCGAGAAAATCGGACCATAATTGCCAGACAAAATGGCCGCCGTTCGTACGTGAATAGTGTAAAAATATGGTATATCAAAGTTGTGGACCCTGTAGAGGTCACAATTTTAATTGATGAAACCTGAAATGCATGTTTATAACCTAAAAATCTTTATTCTTTTTGATATTTGCGCATATCAAATTGTAACTTAATGAATTATGGCCTTTGATTGTAGGAAATATCACTTTCGGTATTGCTTGTTTTCTATCTCTCGAACAATTATTATCTGATTTTAAAAAAAACTCTGATTATACTACTGTTGCACCCTAAGGAAGGTTGAGTTCGACTTTCGTGAAAATCGTACCGAAATTGCCGGACGAAATGGTCGGCGTTTGTATGCGAATAGTGTAAAAATATGGTATATCATGGTTGTGGACTCTCTACAGGTCACAATTCTTATCCGATTTTGACGAAAAGTCACATTTCTAGGTTGTACCGTCATACCATAATCATTGTCGGCTTCGAATTTCATGAATATCAGACTGGAACTGACCAACAAAAATGGCTGCTCCCAATACAGTATGAAATACAGGACTTAATGATGTAGGAAAAATCACTTTCGGTATTGCTTGTTCTCTATCCATCTCTCGAAAATGTGGGCGTATCCTGCCTGGCAGTGCCAGCCTATCTTTTGTACAATCAGGGGACATAATCCATGAAGCTTTGATCCGATACATGCCAATATCGAAAGCATCCGAGATCTTTTGGGGATAAACCTATATTTCAAGTTTCGTCAAAATCAGATAAGAATTGTGACCTGTAGAGAGTCCACAAACAAATTGTGGACGGACGGACGCCCGGACGGACAGGGGCGACGACATAATACGTCCACATGAAAATGTGGGCGTATAAAAACGTTTGATTATATCACTGTTACACTGTAATGAATTTTCAGTTTGAATTTCATGAACATCAGACCAAAATTGCTGAACAAAATGGCCGCCACTTTTACGCGAATAGTGTAAAAATATGGTATGTCAAGGTTGTGGACCCTGTAGAGGTCACAGTTTAAATCTGATTTTGATCAAACTTGAAATGCATGTTTATAATCCAAAGATCTTGATTCCTTTCGATATTTGCGCATATCGAATTGTAACTTCCTGAATTATCTCCCCTGATTGTACTAAAAATTGCCTTTTTAGCTTGTGGTCCCTCTGGAGGTCACAACTATTATCCGATTTTAAAAAACGTTTGATTATATCACCGTTTCACTGTAATGAAGGTTGAGGTCGAATATCATTAAACGCGGACCAAAACTGCCGGACAAAATGGTTGCAGCTATATGCGAATAGTGTAAAAATTTGATATATCAAGGTTGTGGACCCTGTAGAGGTCACAATTTTAATCCGATTTTGATGAAATTTGAAATGTAAGTTTATAACCCAAAGATCGTGGTTCCTTTCAATATTCGGGCACATTGGACCATAACTTCCTGAATTATGGCCCCTGATTGTACGAAAATCATGTTTTTTACCTTGTGGACCCTTGTGGAGGTCACAATTTTATTCCGAATTAAAAGATAGGCTGGCACTGCCAGGCAGGATACGCCCACATTTTCGAGAGATGGATAGAGAACAAGCAATACCAAGAGTGATTTTTCCTACATCATTAAGTTAGAATTTGATATGTGCAAATATCGAAATGAATTAAGATCTTTGGGTTATAAAGGTTCATTTCAGTAGGCTTCAAATTCGACTGGGGATCATGTTGCTAAGTGGGTAAGATCCTGGCTCGGTAGCCTTGAGGTTAGGTGTTTGATTCCTGCATTGGGTGACAAAGTTCATCTAGATTTTCTGGCGTGGTTTCCCCTTGTTAGTGATGAAGGATGGATGGCCTGACAAGAACAGCTGTCAATTTTGGTCCGATTTTCACGAAAATCGACCTCAACCTTCATTATGATGTAACGGTGATATAATCAAACGTTTTTTTAAATGGGATAATAATTCTGACCCCAGAGGGACCACAAGCTAAAAAAAAAGGTCATTTTTCGTACAATCAGGGGCCATATTTCAGGAAGTTACAATCCGATATACACAAATATCGAAAGGAACTAAGATTGTTAAGTTGTAAACATGTGTTTCAAGTTTCATCAAAATTGAATGAAGATTGTGACCTCTACAGGGTTCACAACCTTGATATACCATATTTTTACACTCTTCGCGTACAAGCAGCAGCCATTTTTTCAGTCAATTTTGGTCCGATTTTCACGAAATTCGACCTCAACCTTCATTACAATGTAACGGTGATATAATCAAACGTTTTTATACGCCCACATTGAAATGTGGTCGTATATTGTCGTCGCCCCCGTCCGTCCGTCCGCCGGTCCGTCCGTCGGTCCGGCGTCCAGAATTGCTTGTGGACGCTCTAGAGGATAAAGTTAATATCCGATTGACTTTAAATTTATACACAGTGTTTAAGGTCATGAGATGAAGAAGCCTATTGTTTTTCAGCGATTTCCGATAATAACTACCAGAGTTATGGCCCTTGATCACTTCAAAAAATCTTGTGGACGCTCTAGAGGCCAAAGTTAATATCCGATTGGCTTTAAATTTATACACAGTGTTTAAGGTCATAAGATCAAGAAGCCTATTGATTTTCAGCGATTTCCGATAATTAGTCCGTCGGTCCGTCCGTCCGTTGGTCCGGCGTCCACAATTGCTTGTGGACGCTCTAGAGGCTAAAGTTAATATCCGATTGACTTTAAATTTATACACAGTGTTTAAGGTCATGAGATGAAGAAGCCTATTGTTTTTCAGCGATTTCCGATAATAACTACCAGAGTTATGGCCCTTGATCACTTCAAAAAATCTTGTGGATGCTCTAAAAGCCAAAGTTAATATCCGATTGACTTTAAATTGATACACAGTGTTTAAGGTCATAAGACAAAGAATCCTATTGATTTTCAGCGATTTCCGATAATTAGTGCCAGAGTTATGGCCCTTGATCACTTCAAAAAATCTTGTGGACGCTCTAAAAGTCAAAGTTAATATCCGATTGACTTTAAATTTATACACAGTGTTAAAGGTCATAAGACGAAGAAGTCTATTGATTTTCAGTGCCAGAGTTATGGCCCTTGATCACTTCAAAATATCTTGTGAACGCCCTAAAAGCCAAAGTTAATATCCGATTGACTTTAAATTTATACACAGTGTTTAAGGTCATAAGACGAAAAAGCTTATAGATTTTCAGCAATTTCCGATAATAACTACCAGAGTTATGGCCCTTGATCACTTCAAAAAATCTTGTGGATGCTCTAAAAGCCAAAGTTAATATCCGATTGACTTTAAATTGATACACAGTGTTTAAGGTCATAAGACAAAGAATCCTATTGATTTTCAGCGATTTCCGATAATTAGTGCCAGAGTTATGGCCCTTGATCACTTCAAAAAATCTTGTGGACGCTCTAAAAGCCAAAGTTAATATCCGATTGACTTTAAATTTATACACAGTGTTAAAGGTCATAAGACGAAGAAGTCTATTGATTTTCAGCGATTTCCGATAATTAGTGCCAGAGTTATGGCCCTTGATCACTTCAAAATATCTTGTGAACGCCCTAAAAGCCAAAGTTAATATCCGATTGACTTTAAATTTATACACAGTGTTTAAGGTCATAAGACGAAAAAGCTTATAGATTTTCAGCAATTTCCGATAATTAGTGCCAGAGTTATGGCCCTTGATCACTTCAAAAAATCTTGTGGACGCTCTAAAAGCCAAAGTTAATATCCGATTGACTTTAAATTTATACACAGTGTTTAAGGTCATAAGATGAAGGAGCCTATTGATTTTCAGCGATTTCCGATAATTAGTGCCAGAGTTATCTCCCTTGATCACTTCAAAAAATCTTGTGGTCGCTCTAAAAGCCAAAGTTAATATCCGATTGACTTTAAATTTATACACAGTGTTTAAGGTCATAAGACGAAGAAGCCTATTGATTTGCATCAATTTCTGATAATTAGTGCCAGAGTTATGGCCCTTGATCACATCAAAAAAATCCTGTGGACGCTCTAGAGGCCAAAGTTAATATCCGATTGACTTTAAATTTATACACAGTGTTTAAGGTCATAAGACGAAGAAGCCTATTGATTTTCAGCGATTTCCGATAATTAGTGCCAGAGTTATGGCCCTTGATGACTTCAAACAAATCTTGTGGACGCTGTAGAGGCCAAAGTTAATATCCGATTGACTTTAAATTTATACACAGTGTTTAAGGTCATGAGACGAAAAAGCCTATTGATTTTCAGTGATTTCGGATAATTAGTGCCAGAGTTGTGGCCCTTGATCACTTCAAAAAATCTTGTGGACGTTCTAGAGGCCAAAGTTAATATCCGATTGACTTTAAATTGATACACAGTGTTTAAGGTCATAAGACGAAGAAGCCTATTGGTTGTCAGCAATTTCCAATAATTAGTGCCAGAGTTATGGCCCTTGATCACTTCAAAAAATCTTGTGGACGCTCTAGAGGCCAATGTTAATATCCGATTGACTTTAAATTTATATATGTTTAAGGTCATGAGACGAAGAAGCCTATTAATTTTCACCGATTTCAAATAATTACTTCTAGAGTTAACTCCCTTGATCACTTCAAAAAACCTTGTGACACTATAGAGGCCAAACTTATCATCCGATTGACTTCAGATTGATACACAGAGTTTAAGGTGTTGAAACGAATAAGTATTTTGATTCTCAATGAATTTTGATAACTGAACAGCTAAATCCATGATATTAAATGATTCGTATACTAATTGTTAGCGTGGGGCAAAACTTTTTAAAAAGCAAGCAAATTCTAATGATTTTCTGATAATTACATAATGAGTTGTTACTCGTAATCAGATTTTAGTGTATTACAAACGTTTCATTCTCGAAAAAAAGTAAAATTATGTGACAACCCTTGTTGACTGCCCGGACGATTTAGCTGCTGTGGGAGTATGTTTCGTTGCCTGGCAACCTATCTTTTTAATTCGAAATAAAATTGTGACCTCCATAGGGTCCACAATTTAAAAAACATGATTTCGTACAATCAGGGGCCATAATTCAGGTAGTTATGGTCCAATGTGCGCGATCTTTGGGTTATAAACCTACATTTCAAATTTCATCAAAATCGGATTAAAATTGTGACCTCTACAGGGTCCACAACCTTGATATATTATATTTTTACACTATTCGTGTATTAGCGGCAGCCATTTTGTCCGGACGTTTTGGTTCGATTTTTACGAAATTCGACCTCAAACTTCATTACAGTGAAACGGTGATATAATCAAATGTTTTTTAAAATCGGATAATGGTTGTGACCTCAAGAGGGACCACAAGCTAAAAAGGCGATTTTTAGTACAATCAGGGGTCATAATTCAGGAAGTTACAATTTGATATGAGCAAATATCGAAAGGAACTAAGATCTTTGGATTATAAACATGCATTTAAAGTTTCATCAAAATCAGATTAAAATTGTGACCTCTACAGGGTCTACAACCGTGATAATACCATCTTATAGTATTCGCGTACAAGCCGCAACCATTTTGTCCATCAGTTTTGGTCCGATTTTAACGAAATTCAAACTCACCCTTCATTACGGTGGATTATCAGTGATTTCCGATAATTACTACCAGAGTTATAACCGTTGATCACTTTGAAAAGTCTTGTGAACGCTCTAGAGATTAAAATTAATGTCTGATTGACTTTAGATTTATATACAGTGTTTAAGGTCATGAGACGTAGAAAAATCTTGTGAATGCTCTAGAGACTAAAGTTAATATCCGATTGAGTTAAACTTTATACACAGTATTGAAGGTTATAAGACGAAGAAGCTTATTGATTTTCAGTGATATCCGATAATTACTGGCAGAGTTATGACCCTTGATCACTTTGAAAAATCTTGTGAACGCTCTAGAGATTAAAGTTAATATCCGATTGACTTTAAATTTATACACATTATTTAAGGTCATGAGACGAAGATGCTTATTGATTTTCAGTGATTTCCAATAATTACTGCCAGAGTTATGGCCCTTGATCACTTTGAAAAATCTTGTGAACACTCTAGAGGCTAAAGTTAATATCCGATTGACTTTAGATTTGTACACAGTGTTAATAAGCCAGTTGATTTTCAGCGATATCTGATAATTTCTGCCAGAGTTATGGCCATTGATCACTTCGAAATATCTTGTGGACTAAGGCCATTAGTTAAACAATCAAAACAATTCTAACCGTTTCTGATAATTACTTAATGGGCTATTACTCGTAATCAGATTTTTCTGTTTTGTAAATGTTCTCCTTACTAACAAAAGAAAAAACATTCGACAACCCTTGTTGACTGCTCGGACAACTTAGCTGTTTTGGGCGTATGTTTCGTTGCCTGACAACATATCTTTTAGCTTGTTGTGCCTCTGGATGTCGCAATTATTATCCGATTTTAAAAACTGCATGATTATATCACTGTTACACTGTAATGAAAGTTGAGTTCAAATATAGTGAAAGTCGGACCAATATGGCCGTCGCTTGTATGTGAATAGTGTAAAAATATGGTATATCAAGGTTTTGTTGCAGCGATACCCCTGAGATGGCGATATATCGCGATAATTAAGTCAGACAATAAAATTATCGTCTGAGATCTCAAATTTTAGGCCATAATTCACGTAAAATACTCGAAAAATGGAGAAGAAATCAAATTTCAGCAAGAGTCGTTAAATACGAACAAGATCTTTTCCATTGTGCACAACAGACGTCAAGTAGGCTACATTTCACTGAATAATAGTTTATTATTTTAAAATGAATTAGAATTATTATACACTTGTAGGCTACAGCTTGATATTGCCTGGTCCCATATACCCCTCAATGAAAAAGCACCCACAATATTTATAGTTACGATAGACATTATAACTGTAAGGATTCCTGAATGATGCAGTTGAACCGCACACAACAAAATAAGTGGCCATAGTAACGAAGCAGTGGTTTATCATTGATTACCCAGCCCGTTGAAAATTACATTGATAATGTACATGTACATACATGTAGAAAAGCCGCCTGATAATATTTCCTTTACTCTTTGAATAAAATGGTTTCTGAAGCATCCAAGATCGAAAAGGCCATGTTCCCAGTGATAATTCGACACCGCAGCTGCTGATAACGAAAAAGAACACATCTTCTGTGGTGTGGCAGGGCTAGAAATTCATCATTTTTTTGAGAATCTAAGAGGATTCTCATATATGCAGTCTGCGCGAATCATTTGAATCTTAACAATACCGACTAAAAAACAAAATCGTGTTTGTTGTCTATTACCAGTATCAGAAAATACCGTGGTCAAAATAAGCTTTAACGGGCAGTGGCATTTCTTCATAACACAATTTGTAGTATTTTGTCCATCACCTAAAAGTCAGGTAACTTGCGAAAGTTTTTATTCATTCGTCCATGATAGACAAACGGCTATGAAAGCTTACTGTATTGTTTCTGTTAAGATTATTAAGCTTTCATATTTCATATGAAAGCTTATTGTTTCTGTTAAAATTATTATTAAGCTTTCATTTTACATATTACTGATTTTCGCCATTTTTAAGTGAATATGAAACATAGTGAAAAATCGACATTTACGGACTTGTAAACAAACACCATAGGGCATAATATGTTCAATGCGTCTCCTATGTCTGAAATTAATACATTTCAGGATAGCCTGTATACGTGTCGAATTTTTGGTATTTGACTATTTCAAAAATTCGAATTTTGCCTTTGATGTTTTTCGTGCCGACAAAGTTGTTTACGAGTGAAAAATCACATTAAGGGGATCGTTCGCACTTGGTATGACTGTATTTTATTAAAAATGAAAAAAAAAGAAAAATTTTGTTTACATGAAATCTTGTTAGGAAAAAGTGTCCTAAACTTGTTTTCAGTCTTTATTTCACCCGAAAATGTTTATTTTCAACAAATATAATGCCTTTTGTATATCCTATGATTAATTTTTATTCGTAATTAATCTTTTGTCTTTGAAATTTTTCCTAAAATTCACCCCCTCGTAACTTCTATACAAATCAACGGATCGTTGCCATTTCGGTATCTATTTATAGCCTGGGAAAAATACTAGAAATAAACCGAGACGTATTATGTGTTGGCAATGGCAATGTACAGGAATTCCTGCGTTACCCTCAAGTCTTTGACAGTAAAAACAAGCTTTTCCATTGGTCTATTAGATCACATGGAATTATTAGCCAATGAAAATGCGTGGTTCATGAGTACATACGGGTATTTCGTAACCTTTGACTCGTTTGCACATGCGCACTACTATTCTCACCGAACTTCCGGAAGTGCGAAGAATGATGAAACTAAAGCCGATTTTTACTGATTTTTGGGCCTAAAATGACTAATAAAAATTGAGAAGCGCAAATAAATTCAAAGGAAGGTATATTCGACGTTGAGCTACTAGTCTTCCCTCAACATTTGGCTGAGAAACCCAGAAATGTGCCGATAAAGCGAGTGAGTCGAGTGACATTTTTGACCTAGTTTTACTTTTACTTTAGACAATAATAACAACAATGATTACGAAGATTTTGCAGTACATTTTGACACTTCGAACGGCGATAATGAATTATTACATGAATATGACGACGAAGTAGATTTCCCCAAAAAATATTTTGAGTTAGCCACTTCTAATAAAGTTTAACAAATTTGATATTCCATTCACTGAAGAGCCGTCTAGTACTAATGACTCATCAGGATACAGACTAGGTCTAGTCTAATTGAACTTTCTAAAATCAATGATATCAAAAAATTAAATAGTCCAAAATGTCAAAATAAATTTGATCAACAGTTTTGTTTGACTGATGTGAATTTTATCGTACAAAATGTCAGAATAAATTTTATCAACAGTTTTGACTAAAACTTATTTCTTTGGGATTTCAAGTTCAACTACGATGTACCGCTATTGTTATTTTTGCCAGGAAAATGTCTCTACTACCAATAAAGTAGGATGATTGCTACTGCTACGGGAAGTTTTATTAGTGATATTGCACAATAAGGAACGAACATACAAGATAATATACAAAATTCAGAAAGATATTTAAAAAAATACTAAAGTTATTTGGAAAATTAAAAAAAAAAAATGCAACTAGCAGTAGAAAAGAGTGAGCAGTTTATATTACCAAAGGATTTTAATTTTAGTACCGGTCCATAAAAATAAACCATCAATGTTCAAAAACCGTGAATTTTTCACTTTGCAAGATTTAACATATAATAACATTACAAACAATTGATGTGGTAACACAGATACCCTCATCATTTTTTCTGATCATAGTTTTTGTTATACGCCCACATGGAAATGTGGACGTATATTGCTTTCGCCCCTGTCCGTCCGTCTGTCGGTCCATCCGTCCGTCCATCGTCCACAATTTCTTGTGAACGCACTAGAGGCTAAAGTTAATATCCGATTGACTTAAAATTTATACACAGTATTTAAAATCATAAGACAAAGAAGCCTATTGATTTTCAGCGATTTGCAATAATTACTGCCAGAGTTGTGGCCCTTGATCACTTCGAAAAATCTTGTGGATGGTCTAGAGATCAAAGTTAATATCCGATTGACTTTAAATTTATACACAGTGTTTAAGGTCATGAGACATAGAATCCAATTGATTTTCAGTGATATAAAATCCAATTTTTCCGTTACCATGGCAACCGGTTGTCAGATTTTAACAATAAGACAAATTGTATACTAGTTTCATGTATAATGTGTCTTATGTGAAAATTTAAATATCCTAGCATTGTAAGTTAAAATTTGGTATGAAATGCTTGAAGGAAATTTTGCGCAAACTTCAAATGGCATTTTCTCAAAACATGTTTTTGCACCAATCGCAACTTTTAGTTTCGCTATTTTTCAAAAACTGTTGGAGATATCAATTTGAAATTTTCAGAGATGCTTAATGAGGTGTTACTGTGTGCAAATAAGGCTTTTTTTGAATATGCAACACATAGGGCAAAAGTTATGGTTTCTAGAGTAACTAGGGCTGTACTAAATTTCGCTTCGTTAATTTTTGTGGCCATCATAATGTGACTTTATATTATTTTTTCTCCACCAAACTTCTTATTTGCACACAGTGACACATAGACAACATTCAGAATAAGTTTTTGCCAAATCCCACTGATAGATCCTGAAAAATAGTGAAACGAAACAGATTACCCAAAATAACTTTATTTTTCCTTTGCCATGGCAACCGGTTGTCAGAAGTGAACAAAACGACGAATTTTATACTGGTTTTATGTATGTGTCTTGTGTGAAAATTTATACAAAATAGCTATATAAGTAAAAAAAAACTTGGTCTGAAGTGCTTGCTATCCCTTTAATATCACATTAACTTCACTAGATTGTGACCGATTTTAATGATTTATTTTTTCTCGTTCGGATTATTTATATGACCCATGACATGTGACAGGAAGTGACTGTGAATATGAATGCTTTAATATCTGCTTAGCAGATCTAGTTCTAATTATCACGATGATTTACTCCGACGACAATCCCTGATATATCGGGATACTTTTTTTCAGCATCGTTGCAACCTTTATCAAGGTTGTGGACCCTCTAGGGGCACAATTTATGTCTGATTTTGCTGAAACTTATTGTTTATATCTTAAAGATCTTGGTTCCTGCCAATAAACGTGCATATATCTGAACTTAACTGCCTTGATTATGACCCCTGATTGTACGAAAAATTACATTTTTAGCTAGTGGACCTCCAAGAAGTCACAATTTGTATTCAAATTTTAAAAAATATTTAAAAATATCACCATACCATATATTGTCGTCGCGTCCGTCCGTCCCACCAGTCGGCGTCCACAATTGCTTGTGGACGCTCTACAGGCTACAGTTAATATCCGATTAACTTCAAATTTATACACAGTGTTTAAGGTTATGCGACGAAGAATCCTATTGATTTTCAGCGATTTCCGATAGTTACTGCCAGAGTTATGGGCCTTGATCACTTCAAAAAATCTTGTGGATGATCTAGAGGCCAAAGTAAATATCCGATTGACTTTAAATTTATACACAGTGTTTAAGGTCATAAGACGAAGAAGCCTATTGATTTTCAGCGATTTCTGATCATTACTATCAGAGTTATGGCCCTTGATCACTTCTAAAAATCTTGTGGTCCCCACGCTCTAGAGGCCAAACTTATCATATAATTGACTTCAGATTGATACACAGAATATAAGGTTTTGAGACAAACAAATATGTTGATTTTCAATGAATTTTGAAAACTAAACAGCTAAATCCATGAGTTTAAATGTTTTGTATACTAAGCGTTAGCATGGGACAGAACTTTTTAAAAACCAAACAAATTCTAACGATTTTCTGATAATTACTTAATGAGTTGTTACTCCTTCTCAGATTATAGTGTAGGCTATTATAAATGTTTATTTACCGAAAAAAGTAAGAATATGCGACAACTATGGTGGCCCATGGTCACAATAGTGTTTTCCTGCATTTCATTTGAAAAAAATGAAAAATATTAGTAAAAAAAAGAAACTTTTTTTTTATATTTTTTAAAATTTGAAATAAAAAAATAAAAATTTAAAACTTAAAATGAAATAAAAAATGTAGAATTTAGAATAGAAAAAAAAAAAATTAAAATAAAAGGAAATTTAAAATAAAAAAATTATCTTTGTAAAAAATATAAAAAAAAAATGTTAAACTTTAAAATAAAAAAAAAAAATAAAAAAAAATTTATAACAAAAAATGAAAAGAAATAATAAAAATATTTTTAAAGGAAAAAAACATGAAAAAGAAAAGATAAAAATAATTATCGACGTGGCCCACCGCTGCAATAGTGTCTTGAATATCCAGACCCAGTATACAACTATTAGCCACGAGGGACTACAAACATCGTGGCCCATTGTTGCAGTAGTAGGCCTATCTCGGTTATCATGTGTGGGATTTATGAACAACGTAAAGACTCGAACGACAAGAAACGAGCCTGTAGTTAACTAACGAACGAAGTAAAATATGGCTTCAACGAACAGAAAACCTGCGTCGTATCAAGGCTATCTCAATCTGTTTCACAGAGAATTACTTACGAATTATCTCTGTCACAGATGACTGTCTTCAACATGTGCATTGACTTCACGCGGCGTCAGTCATTGGCTCAATGGCTCGTGCATTGTTTACGTAACACGTAACTACTTCGGAAAATGATGCCTTTTACTCATTTTAATATGCATTTACACTAAATATGAAATATTTTTTTAACTACAGATACTTCAAACGTCTTTATGTATTTTTTATACGCCCACATTGAAATGTGGTCATGAGACGAAGAAGCCTATTGTTTTTCAGCGATTTCCGATAATAACTACCAGAGTTATGGCCCTTGATCACTTCAAAAAATCTTGTGGACGCTCTAGAGGCCAAAGTTAATATCCATCCGTCTTGTGGATGCTCTAGAGGCCAAAGTTAATATCCGATTGGCTTTAAATTTATACACAGTGTTTAAAGTCCTAAAATGAAGAAGCCTATTGATTTTCAGCAATTTCCGATAATTAGTTCCAGAGTTATGGCCCTTGATCACTTCAACAAATCTTGTGGATGCTCTAAAAGCCAAAGTTAATATCCGATTGAATTTAAATTTATACGAAGTGTTTAAGGTCATAAGATGAAGAAGCCTATTGATTTTCAGCGATTTCCGATAATTAGTGCCAGAGTTATGGCCCTTGATCACTTCAAAAAAATCTTGTGAACGCTCTAAATTCATACACAGTGTTTAAGGTCATAAGACGAAGAAGCCTATTGATTTTCAGCGATTTCCGATAATTAGTGCCAGAGTTATGGCCCTTGATCACTTCAGAAAATCTTCTGGATGCTCTAGAGGCCAAAGTTGATATCCGATTGACTTCAAATTTATACACAGTGTTTAAGGCCATGAGACGAAGTTCTAAGCCTATCAATTTTCAGTGATTTCTGATAATTAGTGTCAGAGTTGTGGCCCTTGATCACTTCAAAATATCTTGTGGATGCTCTAGAGGCCAGAGTTGATATCCAATTGACTTCAAATTTATACACAGTGTTTAAGGTCAGGAGACGAAGAAGCCTATCGATTTTCAGCGATTTCTGATAATTAGTGCCAGAGTTGTGGCCCTTGATCACTTTTAAATATCTTGTGGATGCTCTAGAGGCCAAAGTTAATATCTGATTGACTTTAAATTTATACACAGTGTTTAAGGTCATGAGACGAAGAATCCTATTGATTTTCAGCGATGAGATTTTAGTGTATTACAAATGTTTCATTTCCCAAAGAAGTAAAAATATGCGACAACCCTTGTTGATTGATGGACGATTTAGCTGCTATGGGCGTATGTTTCGTTGCCTGGCAACCTATCTTTTTAAATGAAATGCAAAAAAAAAAACGCTTTTGTGACCATGGGCCACCATAGACAACTCTTGTTGACTGCCCAGACGATTAAGCTGCTGTGGGCGTATGTTTCATTGCCTGCGACCTATCTTTCCATAAATTTTGACATGAAAATTGACCTGTCACAATTTTCATCCGACTTGAATGCAAATTTGAATGCATGTTTATATCCCAAAGATCTTGGTTCCTTTTGATATTCGCACATAATGGATTGTAACTTACTGAATTATGGCCCATGATTTTACAAAAAAATAACACTTTCAGCATATGGTTCCCCAAGAGGTGACAATTTTTATTTGATTTAAAAAAACGTTTTTATACGCCCACATGGAAATATAGTCGAATATTGCCGTCTCCCCTGTCCATCCGTCCGTTTGTCTGATGTCCACAATTTCTTGTGAACGCTCTGGAGGCTGAAGTTGATGTCCGATTGACTTGAAATTTATTATTAGCCCACTTTGAATGCATGTGCAATTGATTGATTGAATATAAAGTTATATTTATATTATAAATATTGTACACATATTTATTTGTCTTATTGACCCCCGCCTTTCGAAGAAAGTTGGGGGACTATTAAAATGGGTTCGTCTGTCTGTCCGTCACACTTTTTGGGACACAATAACTCTCTTCCTAATTGAGCTAGAATGTTCAAACTTGGTGTATGTGTTTATTAGGTCAATGCCTTGACGGAGGTCGAAAATGAGCATTTTCCGCTTATGGTAAGCAGAGATAAGCAATTTGATTGGTTGATGCTTTGGGACACAATAACTTTAGTTCTAATTAAGTGAAATTGATGAAACTTGGTGTATAGTTTCATTACAGTAATACCTTGACTAAGTTCGATAATGAGCATTTTCTGCTCAGGATAAGCAGAGCGATACGCAATTTGATTGGTCGAGACTTTGGAACACTATAACTCTCCTTCTAATTGAGTTAAAATGTTCAAACTTGGTGTATATGCTTATTAGGTCAATGCCTTGATGGAGTTCGAAGATGAGCATTTTCCGCTTAGGGTAAGCAGAGATAAACAATTTGATTGGTTGATGCTTTGAGACACGATAACTTTAGTTCTAATTAAGTAAGAGTGATGAAACTTGGTGTATAGTTTCATTACAGTAATACCTTGACTAAGATCGATAATGAGCATTTTCTGCTCAGGGTAAGCAGAGCGATAAGCAATTTGATTTGCCGAGACTTTGGAACACAATAACTCTTCTTCGAATTGAGTTAAAATGTTCAAACTTGGTGTGTAGGCTTATTAGGTCAATGCCTTGATGGAGTTCGAAGATGAGCATTTTCTTCTTAGGGTAGGCAGAGATAAGCAATTTGATTGGTTGATACTTTGGGACAAGATAACTTAGGTTCATCTTGATTGATGATTTTTATGCCAATACAATGACTGCATTCTCATTCAGTAATGGATTCGACAGTAACAGTGTATAGAAACGATTGACTCGGACACGAGGGCCCTTTCCCTTGGCCAGAGGGGCCCTTTTGTCAAGCGTGGGGGCCCTTTTGTCTGACTTTAGGGTCCCCCTAACTAGGGTACATTTTCATTTTTCTCGTCGGTTTTAGCATTTTTCTTTATAAAACACTTTTGGATGACACTTCGTGTACAGTTTGATTGCTCGATACGTTTGAAAAAAATAAATGTGCGATTAATTAATATGTGTCATCTATTTATTTTGGGATTTCGGCTGGGGACATCAGCCTCACTGTTGGCTTGTTATTTTACATGTTAAAATTTTGGGGAGAGGGATTATATAGGCTTTGCCTTTTTTCCAATAGTAAAATTATAGAAATATTGTTTGTTTATAAAAAAAAAACATAAAAAATGCACTGATTTACATTTCAAATAGAAATTATGAAAGCTGATTGGGGTTTTGTCCTTGTCTGTTTTCAGGTTAGAGATGATGTACTTGCTGCTCTAAATAATAACTTTCTTCAAACATTAAATAATGCATGGAACGATCATCAAACATCAATGGTGATGATCCGTGATATATTAATGTACATGGATCGTGTGTATGTACAACAGAATAGTGTAGACAATGTATATAATTTGGGTTTAATCATATTCCGAGATCAAGTAGTACGTAATCCTGTCATCCGAGATCATTTAAGGACTACTTTATTAGAAATGGTGGCAAAAGAAAGAAGAGGAGAAGTTGTAGATAGGTTAGTGACCTCTTTAAATAACTATCTCGATTAAAGTGACATTAGGTAAGATTAGGTAAAGAGCTGACAGTTCTTGCTATAATTGTTAAAAAATAGATAATTACTAATTATAGCTTAGCCTTGATTCTCACTACCATTGTTACGATAATAAACAAAGCCTTAATTATCCATTTTTACGGTAATCGCATCGGCCGCCGTTTGTACGCGAATACTGTTAAACAATGGTATATCATGGTTGTCGACCCTGTATAGGTCACAATTTTAATTCGATTTTGATGAAACTTGAAATGCATGGTTATAACCCAAAGGTCTTGGTTCCTTTTGATATTTGCTCATATCGGATTGTAACTTCCTGAATTATGGCCCCTGATTATACGCAAAATCGCCTGTTTTTAGCTTGTGGTCCCTCTGGAGGTCACAATTATTATCCGATTTAAAAAAACTTTGATTATATTACCGTTACACCGTAAGGAAGGTTGTTTTCGAATTTCGGGAAAATCGGACCAAAATTGCCATACAAAATGGCCACCGTTTGTACGCGAATACTGTTAAAAAAGTGGTATATCAAGGTTGTGGACCCTGTAGAGGTCACAATTTTAATTCGATTTTGATGAAACTTGAAATGCATGGTTGTAACCCAAAGATCTTGGTTCCTTCCGATATTTGCGCATATCGGATCGTAACTTCCTGAATTATGGCCCCTGATTGTACGCAAAATTGCCTTTTTTTTAGCTTGTGGTCCCTCTGGAGGTCACAATTATTTTTGTCCCCCGCCTTTCGAAGAAAGTTGTTGTCCCCCGCCTTTCGAAGACTATTAAAATGGGTCTGTCTGTCCGTCCGTCCGTCCGTCACACTTTTTGGGACACAATAACTCTCTTCCTAATTGAGCTAGAATGTTCAAACTTGGTGTATGTGTTTATTAGGTCAATGCCTTGATGGAGTTCGAAGATGAGCATTTTCCGCTTAGGGTAAGCAGAGATAAGCAATTTGATTGGTTGATGCTTTGGGACACGATAACTTTAGTTCTAATTAAGTGAGATTGATGAAACTTGGTGTATAGTTTCATTATAGTAATACCTTGACTAAGTTCGATAATGAGCATTTTCTGCTCAGGGTAAGCAGAGCTATATGCAATTTGATTGGTCGAGAATTTGGAACACAATAACTCTCCATCTAATTGAGTTAAAATGTTCAAACATGGTGTATATGCTTATTAGGTCAATGCCTTGATGGAGTTCGAAGATGAGCATTTTCCGCTTAGGGTAAGCAGAGATAAGCAATTTGATTGGTTGGTGCTTTGGGACACGATAACTTTAGTTCTAATTAAGTGAGAGTGATGAAACTTGGTGTATAGTTTCATTTTGGGAATACCTTGACTAAGTTCGATAATGAGCATTTTCTGCTCAGGGTAAGCATAGCGATACGCAATTTGATTGGTCGAGAATTTGGAACACAATAACTCTCCATCTAATTGAGTTAAAATGTTCAAACTTGGTGTATATGCTTATTAGGTCAATGCCTTGATGGAGTTCGAAGATGAGCATTTTCCGCTTAGGGTAAGCAGACATAAGCAATTTGATTGGTCGATGCTTTGGGACACGATAACTTTAGTTCTAATTAAGTGAGAGTTATGAAGTTTGGTGTATAGTTTCATTACAGTAATGCTTTGACTAAGATCGATAATGAGCATTTTCTGCTCAGGGTAAGCATAGCAATACGCAATTTGATTGGTCGAGACTTTGGAACACAATAACTGTCCTTCTAATTGAGTTAAAATGTTCAAACTTGGTGTACATGCTTATTAGGTCAATGCCTTGATGGAGTTCGAAGATGAGCATTTTCCGCTTAGGGTAAGCAGAGATAAGGAATTTGATTGGTTGATGCTTTGGGACACTATAACTTTAGTTCTAATTAAGTGAGAGTGATGAAACTTGGTGTATAGTTTCATTACAGTAATACCTTGACTAAGTTCGATAATGAGCATTTTCTGCTCAGGGTAAGCAGAGCGATACGCAATTTGATTGGTCGAGACTTTGGACCACAATAACTCTCCTTCTAATTGAGTTAAAATGTTCAAACTTGGTGTTTATGCTTATTAGGTCAATGCCTTGATGGAGTTCGAAGATGAGCATTTTCCGCTTAGGGTAGGCAGAGATAAGCAATTTGATTAGTTGATGCTTTGAGACACGATAACTTTAGTTCTAATTAAGTGAGAGTGATGAAACTTGGTGTATAGTTTCATTACAGTAATACCTTGACTAAGATCGATAATGAGCATTTTCTGCTCAGGGTAAGCAGAGCGATAAGCAATTTGATTTGCCTAGACTTTGGAACACAATAACTCTCCTTCGAATTGAGTTAAAATGTTCAAAATTGGTGTGTATGCTTATTAGGTCTATGCCTTGATGGAGTTCGAAGATGAGCATTTTCTTCTTACGGTAGGCAGAGATAAGCAATTTTTGGATGACACTTCGTGTTCAGTTTGATTGGTCGATACGTTTGAAAAAAATAAATGTGCGATTAATATGTGTCATCTATTTATTTTGGGATTTCGGGGGGGGGGGGAAATCAGCCTCACTGTTGGCTTGTCCGATTTTAAAAAAACGTTTGATTATATCACCGTTACACCTTAAGGAAGGTTTGAGTTCGAATTTTGGGAAAATCAGACCGAAATTGACAGACAAAATGGCCGCCGTTTGTACGCGAATACTGTTAAACAATGGTATATCATGGTTGTCGACCCTGTATAGGTCATAATTTTAATTCGATTTTGATGAAACTTGAAATGCATGGTTATAACCCAAAGATCTTGGTTCCTTTCGTTATTTGCGCATATCGGATCGTAACTTACTGAATTATGGCCCCTGATTGTCCGAAAAATCGCCTATGGTCCCTCTGGAGGTCACAATTATTATCCGATTTAAAAAAACATTTGACTCTATCACCGTTACACCCTACGGAAGGTTGAGTTCAAATTTCGAGAAAATTTGCCAGACAAAATGGCCGCCGTTTGTACGCGAGTAGTGTAAAAATATGGTATATCAAAGTTGTGGACCCTGTGGAGGTCACAATTTTAATTCGATTTTGATGAAACCTGAAATGCATGGTTATAACCTAAAGATCTTTATTCTTTTCGATATTTGCGCATATCAAATTGTAACTTAATGAATTATGGCCTTTGATTGTAGGAAAAATCACTTTCGGTATTGCTTGTTCTCTATCTATCTCTTGAACAATTATTATCTGATTTTAAAAAAAACTCTGATTATATTACTGTTGCACCGTAAGGAAGGTTGAGTTTGAATTTCGTGAAAATTGTACCGAAATTGCCGGACGAAATGGTCGCCGTTTGTACGCGAATAGTGTAAAAATATGGTTGTGGACTCTCTACAGGTCACAATTCTTATCCGATTTTGACAAAAAGTCACATTTCTAGGTTGTGTACAGGCACACCATAATCATTGTCGGCTTCGAATTTCATGAATATCAGACTAGAACTGACCAACCAAATGGCTGCTCCCAATACAGTATGAAATACAGGACTTTTAAAATGATGTAGGAAAAATCACTTTCGGTATTGCTTGTTCTCTATCCATCTCTCGAAAATGTGGGCAGGGGCGTAAAAATATTTTTTAATCCACTAGCCCCAGTCTAGTAGTCTACTGTCAGACACTAGCCCGGCATCCAGTTCCACTAGTCCGTAGTTGGACAAAGTACAAACTTTAATCGTCAATAATGTACACTGCAGATTGTCACCCATTTGACCACATTAAATGTATTCTTTCTAACTGAACTGTATTCAATATTATACGGAGTAATGAGTCGATGTGGAGTATACAGTTTTTCCTGGCCTCAATCCATATGACGAATGTTTTTCAACTCCACCGCATATCAAATTACCGCACGGGATACCGTTCCTGCTAATACTGTGCCGACGTACGCCAACAGAAAGTGGCATTAATTAATGTAAAATAATCAGTTTATAAATGAAGGACTAATTTGATTAATATTCCAAGTTTTGTTCTTGGTCAATTTGAACTAGTTTTTATTACAATATATCCGATAAATAGCGGACAACGCAGGTCCTTATCTATTTCTATGATAAAATTAAAGTAGACATCTCCCATCATGCATTGTAGTCTAGATTGTCACATGACTTTAAATTGCGAGAGGTGGGAAGTGCTTCTTACATCCCCCATCATGCATTGTAGTCTAGATTATCACATGACTTTAGATTGTATTGACTGAGATCTATATTTAGCCCCACTATAAATAGAAGAGGTACAACCTTCCCGTGTTCACTACAGTCACAGAAAAAAACTAGAAGAGGTACAACCTTCCCGTGTTCACTACTGTCACAGAAAAAAACTATTGTTATGCTATGCTTCCTTTGGATTGGAGAAATAAAAGTGCAGTATTTCACATCTCATTTATGTAGTTTAAATCACAGAAAAAATGAGCAATGAAAGGGCACTAGCCCAGGACTAGTACGGCTAAATAGGTACTAGCCCGTAGGTTATTTTTGGTAGTCCCGGGCGTCGGGCTAGTGGATTTTTACACCCCTGAATATGGGCGTATCCTGCCTGGCAGTGCCAGCCTATCTTTTTGGCTTGTGGTCCCTCTGGAGGTCACAATTATTTTCCGATTTAAAAAAACGTTTGATTATATCATCGTTACACCTTATGGAAGGTTTGATTTCAAATTTCGGGAAAATCGGACCAAAACTGACAGACAAAATGGCTGCCGTTTGTACGCGAATACTGTTAAAAAATAAAATGGTATTCATGGTTGTGGACCCTGTAGAGGTCACAATTTTAATTCGATTTTGATGAAACTTGAAATGCATGGTTATAACCCAAAGATCTTGGTTCCTTTCGTTATTTGCGCATATCGGATCTTAACTTCCTGAATTATGGCCCCTGATTGTCCGAAAAATCGCCTATGGTCCCTCTGGAGGTCACAATTATTATCCGATTTAAAAAAACGTTTGACTCTATCACCGTTACACCCTACGGAAGGTTGAGTTCAAATTTCGAGAAAATTTGCCAGACAAAATGGCCGCCGTTTGTACGCGAATAGTGTAAAAATATGGTATATCAAAGTTGTGGACCCTGTAGAGGTCACAATTTTAATTCGATTTTGATGAAACCTGAAATGCATGTTTATAACCTAAAGATCTTGATTCTTTTCGATATTTGCGCATATCAAATTGTAACTTAATGAATTATGGCCTTTGATTGTAGGAAAAATCACTTTCGGTATTGCTTGTTCTCTATCTATCTCTCGAACAATTATTATCCGATTTAAAAAAAAACTCTGATTATATTACTGTTGCACCGTAAGGAAGGTTGAGTTCGAATTTCGTGAAAATCGTACCGAAATTGCCGGACGAAATGCTCACCGTAAGGAAGGTTGAGTTTGAATTTCGTGAAAATTGTACCGAAATTGCCGGACGAAATGGTCGCCGTTTGTACGCGAATAGTGTAAAAATATGGTATATCATGGTTGTGCACTCTCTACAGGTCACAATTCTTATCCGATTTTGACGAAAAGTCACATTTCGAGGTTGTGTACCGTCACACCATAATCATTGTCGGTTTTCGAATTTCATGAATATCAGACTGGAACTGACCAACAAAATGGGTGCTCCCAATACAGTATGAAATACAGGACTTCATGATGTAGGAAAAATCACTTTCGATATTGCTTGTTCTCTATCTATCTCTTGAAGTTGAACAATTTATTATATGATTTTAAAAAAAACTCTGATTATATTAATATTGCACCGTAAGGAAGGTTGAGTTTGAATTTCGTGAAAATCGTACCGAAATTGCCGGACGAAATGGTCGCCATTTGTACGCGAATAGTGTAAAAATATGGTATATCATGGTTGTGGACCTTCTACAGGTCACAATTCTTATCCGATTTTGACAAAAGGTCACATTTCTAGGTTGTGTACCGTCACACCATAATCATTGTCGGCTGCTCCCAATACAGTATGAAATACAGGACTAAATGATGTAGGAAAAATCACTTTCGGTATTGCTATCTTTTAAAAATTAAGTACAATTTATACGTAATATGAGACGTTTTATTATTAATTAGACAAACAAAAAACATCTTATCGCAACATCGTATGGTTTTGACTTTTAAATACGTACCCCATTCTTGGTTACGACCGTGAAAATAAGGTTGTTTTGATACTATCAATCGACATTTCAATGCCGATTATCGATAGTAAAAATAACTATTGATACTAGGGGTGGGTATTGCCAAAAAAATCGTATTGTGATATATTGCGATACAATTTGTCGTATTGCAATATATTTTGAAAGTGTTAACTCCAGATTTATTGCAAAAGTACAGCCTTAAATGTATCTCATAGCAACACTGAAACTCATGTGAAGGTCTTTGAACATGCAATTCTTCTCTTGTACAACTAGTCAACTACAAGAACAAGATATCCACAAAACCCATGTTTTTATTTACCTCACTTAGGCGTTACATTTATTGCATAATGCAACATTCAACATTAAACACCCTGAGCCAATTAAAAGATTAGCTACCCTACCCCTAAGCTCATTAAATCAGCAGGGCCCATCTCCCTCAGCCAATTAGTGGATTATTGTTAATCCTAATACCCTCTACAAAATTGAAAATAACTAAAAAAATATTTTCTATACATAAAAATACTCTGTTACAAAAATGTAAACATTGTCGTGTACTTCCCAATGATATAAAATTCAATTGTACAAAGTAGCATTTATATTACTATAAAATTAAATTATATTGAAAAGCCAGTTTCATTAAAATTATGACTTTTCTCTATCATATTGGCAAAATAACATGAAAAAGTATCCCTTACGATTTTTTTTTTAAAAAAAAAAACAAAAATATAGTACTTTGTGTTGGCAGCAGTGTTCAAAGTAAATATAAACATCACCCAAATAACGGTCACTTCATCGCCTACGGCATTTAACATTTCTGCCTTTCTTTGAATTTATGACGGGAATTGTCGTTTTCTTTGCTTCGTTGAAAGCTTCGACAGTGTAATTTTCCTTAATTTAGCTTGTATTAAATCCTAAAAGTTTTGATTCAATTTAGCTTTCCAAAGTCTAGAATTATTAGCCGTAAGTTTTGTTATCATCTGTTTGAGCGAACGTATCCAAGATGGCGGCAACACGTTTGATCTTCGCATCATAACGTCAAAAAAAAATAATAAATAGTTGATTTCTTCGACATTGTCATATTCCACAATATGCCTGGCAGTGAATTATAAAATCAGATTCTATTTTACTTTCAATATCATATAATTATTAGCCGTAAGTGACAGCGTGAAAATATTGGAATAGCGCCAAAGTGATTCGCACGGTGTGAATTTTCACCTCTGACCTATTACGTAAATACTGAAAGATCAGGTGTTGAAACATATATTTCTTATTGGATGATTAGCGAATTAAACATTCCTTTTCATCGCAGGTTTTACTTTTATTACCCAATCACCATTAATTAATGAATTAGAAACAATAGAAATAAGTTGATTGATTTCTGGCTTGGGTTCGCTAATGCCGTTGCCAGGCACGTGCCGCGATCTGTTTCGCTAACGTCAAAAATGCGTCATGGAAATTCTCAAGTTTTCAATAGAATTGACAGTCTCACGGAATATTCCGATGATTATTACGGAAGTTGCCGATCGTATTGACTGAACCGGTTCTTGGACGTGTATCACGATATGATGTATTGGCAAGTTTGAATCGCAATACACCGGTATACCGGTTATATCGCCCACCCCTAATTGATACCCAACACAAATCGGTGACCATACATGGCCGTGGATAGTTAAAAATCAGCCACGAATCTGCGGCCAAATTCTAAAAAACGGCAGTGTCGAGCCTTGCTTGAGACCGTTAAATAAAAATAGATTATTATATTTTATAAAAATCGTTCGTGTTAATTCATTTAAAAGGGATATTTTAAAAAGAGAACCGTGAGTTAGCCTTCGGTACGAGGAGCGTTGTTTATAAAATTTGGGTGCGTCTAAAAATATGTACCTGGGTTTCACTTTAGGTGCGTGGTAGGTGCGAGAGCGCTTTCGCTCGCCTTTCGTTTCGAGCCCTGAACAGAGATCAAGGATTGTTCCTCCCCAGGGCGTATGAAATTTCAAATTTATAATCCTTAATTAAATTAGATTCCCTTTAGGTATGTGCAAATTAAGGGAGATCCCTGGTTTGTCAGCATTAAGAATATATTGTTATGTACATTACTACATGTATATATATTGACTTGTCTTATTTTTTAGATTTTATCATTGCTTGATAACGACTAGAGAAGCCTAGTCGAAACATCGCTCAGTATTAAGCAGTAATTGTATTCCAGAGAATTGTGACCTGTATACTCTAGTTCAATTACTATATGCCATTGAAACAGTTTAAAAATATATGGCCTGAAATTACACAATCAAAATAATATTAAATAAAGATAGGTACAGTGGACTCTGTCACATCTAAACTCTTATCACTCCGGCACTCTATCACTTCCGACATGATTGTCTTGTCCCGATTTATTTTCTTATTACTTCAGCCATAAAATCTCTGGTAAATCCGGACTCTGTACGTTCCGGATTACGATATCAATCAGCCCTCCCGTCACATGATTTCCATTGAATCGACACCATATAATCCGGCCTTAAATCGAGATTAAAACCTTGACGGGTGTGAAGCCACAAAAGATTATCAAGCAAACACCAATCAATTAGCGGTGTTATTAATACTCGCTACCGTACATAGGTCTTTGTTGATTACTTTGATAATTTTATAATCTCTTGTAAGACAGTTTTGACAAATACTCAAGCATATCCACGAATTTCTCAACAAATTCACAGTCGTAAAAATATTCCTTGCACCTGTTAGAAACACTGGTTGCGCATGCCGATTGAACCCGAATAATAAGTTTGCACTCAACAAATCTTGGCAGATCCCGGTACAATATAAGTGACGACGACCTTGACATAGAACAACAGATAATCAATGATTCACACGCGATAGCAAACATAAGTGTGCGATCAATTGAAGACGACGAAGAAGATAAATTATCAACAGACTTGACCTATTCAAAATGCCTACGCATGTTAAATGAAATACAAATTAATGTAAAGAAAATTTTCAATGTACGGAAGTTTATCATTTTTAAAGGGAATAATGCTCTAGTGATTGGAAGCTACATTATAATAACACTTCCGGTTTTCGAAGTAACAATATTTACGGTTTGACAAAAATGGGTATTCCGACACTCTGCATGATCCGACATATTGTAAAGATTCTGTACGATGTCGGATCTGACAGAGTCCACTGTATGCAATGTGCTATTAGAGCATTCAGCAGTTTTAAAATTATCTTTGTCAAAAACGAAGCATAATGTAAATTTTGGAAACTTTAACTGGGGATAAATTATGTGCATCGGCTGTAACTAGTGGCAGGCATTTATAACACTGATAATTTACTCTTAAAATATCTTTTGATTTACTTTTAGTGGATCCCTAACCTGTCTAGACAACGGGTTTACTTTTTTTTTTAAAAACTAAACATAGCCAGGTCACACATATAATTTTGAATGACGAAAATTACTACCAGCCTACCAATAGCCTGAATTTAAACAACTATACTTGGTAATACTCACCATGGCTGCTTTGCAAATACGCCTTATCAGTATTTCCATTTTATAATTAACTACATCGAAATTTATCCAACACACCATTTTGGGGTCATATAATCCGCAAATAACGTGTACACTACAAACACAACTCTATTATACCCAATTCGCTCACTTTTTCCAGGAATTTAAGTTGATTAAAAATACAGAACCGTTACGCGAAAATAAAAATACAGAACCTTACGCGAAAAGAAGTACCCTAATTAACCCATTAATTGTATAAAATAGTAGCACCAGTTTATCAATTTAGCAATGAAACATGCACGTGTGGTCCTTTTTTGTATGAGAGAATATATTTACAACTATTGTACAATTAAAAAATTCTTCGTTTGTTTTCCATTCCAAAATTTTTAAAAAACGTGCGGTTCGTCTGTAACGGTAACCGGACACTCTTGGAATCTGTCATTGTATACGTTAATCGACAATGACCGCAAAACTTAACTTTAGGACTGTTTAGATTTATTCTCACTTTTCACCATAAAAGAGGTTGATTTCAAAACATGATTATATAAGTTGATCGTAAAATATTTACTGTAAATAAAATTTATGGGTGCCGTAATTGATCCATCACCTTTATTCCAAATACCTCTATTGAAACACGCGTGTTACGCTTGAGAAAATAGCCATTCTATCATAATACAATGATTATCGGAACATATGGAAAAAAATTTTGAGGTTGAGTCATAAGTTTAAAGATCATTTTAAACATGTACTATAGTTAATATTACTTAGCACGGTGATGGACGAATAAAATAAACAATGGACGAATAAAATAAAGGTCAATGAAATTGTCTACTTCAGGAAATAAGTGATTAATTAATGGAAATTAAAAATATTTTGTCTTCTGACACTATAAGGCCATAATTTCAAAGTGCTCTCTTTAACAAATTACAAATCTTTATATGCAATTATTAAAATATTTGCAATGAAAAAATGACATTTTTATGTTTTATAATTTCAATGAAATTTGCAATATAAATATTTCAATGAAATTCCAGTAGACCAAAATATATTTTATTTCAGTGAAATTTGGTCATTTCAGTGAGATTGGGCAAAATTTTCAAATTTCACTGAAATTCACTGAAATTTCAGTATCATTTTCTCTGGGGGATTGTAAGAAAAACTGCCTTTTTAGCTTGTGGTCCCACTGGAGGTCACAATTTTATTAACCGATTTAAAAAAACGTTTCATTATATAAGCTTTACAACGTAACGAAGGTTGAATATGAATTTCCTTGTACGCGAATAGTGTAACAATATGGTATATCAAGGTTGTGGACCCTGTAGAGGTTACAAGTTTAATCTTATTTTGATGAAACTTGAAATGCATGTTTATATAACCCAAAGATCTTGGTTCCTTTCGATATTTGTGCATATAGAATTGCAACCTCATGAATTATGGCCCTTCATTGTAGGAAAAATTATTTTCTCTTTAGCTTGTTCTCTATCCATCTCTCGAAAATGTGGGCCTATCCTGCCTGGCAGCCGCTGGTCATACTGTTCGCGTACAAGCGGCGTCCATTATGTTTGGCAGTTTTGGTTTGATTTTCATGAAATTCAATCTGAACCTTCATTACAGTGTAATGGGGATATAATCAAACGTTTTTATACTCCCACATTTTCATGTGGACATTGTGCAGTCGCCCCTATCCGTCCGTCGGTCCACAATTTTGACTGAACACGACATCTTGAGACGGAATGCACAAAATCTAATTTTGGTCTAGAGCAGAGTTGGGATTTTGCCCGTATATTCTGGACTTGTCCGAAACTTACCTTGATTAACTACTTAATCTGCCTTGATTGATTGACTTAATCCTTTGTCGGACACTTCATCAATCTAATCTTAAACAGAAGTCATTGCTTTCCCTTTGTCGGACTATTCATCAATCCAGTAAGAGTGATTATAATTTTAATCCACCTGTTTACCTCGTGGTCTTCAATTGTCGGGCATTTTAATCACATTGATGTGAGCTGACAGCATCTATAAACTAATCATAGATGTCACATATCGTAAAAGTATATTATTTTATAACACCCTAATTCATTTTGTCTACGACATCCTTTATGTCTTTTAAGAATCCATATATAAATTCTCATCCACAGTGGCACTTTCCCGTGATCTCGAGCATGGATTTGAATATTTTGTTGACATTTTATAAAGAAAAAACAATGTTCTGACATCACAAACTATTCTTATTTCGGAAGTTCGGCATTCATTTGCTGCCACGTAAATCTAAAGGAATATTACGTTGTGAATTTTATGCCGAAGCAGGATCGGCAAGCTTTCATTCAATGTATTACGAAAATGCTTAATTTTATACGACATTTACTGACATAAATTTGAATGCCGTAGGGGAATTAGGTGTGAAAAATAGCGAGGTTCACCAATTTTTATTACACGTACGGGATTTGAATATTTTGTTGACATTGATTTTTAATTGTGGTATGAATTGAATACCGTATGGGAATTAAATGTGAAAAATAGCGAGGTTTGAATATTTTGACGACATGTGACTTTTAATTGTGGTATGAATTCGTCTGCTTAAATAACAATAAGAGTTATGCCCCTTTATTTTCTGTAAAATGTCCGACACGAAAAATTTTGAAATCCCATCACTGGTCTTGAGACAAAATAAGTGAAAAATTTAGATTTTGATCAAAATTAAGATTTCCACAAAAATGAGTATAAATATACTATCTATAGACACAAAAGATCAAAATAGCAATAAAAGATTTTAGAACACCTTTATTTAAATGTTTTGTAAGAGTACCGTATACTTACATCTCTCCTATTTCTGAAAATTCTCGGTGAAATTAGTTATGTTTCTTCACCTGCTGTGGGACGTCCGGTCATTCCTTGCATAATAATTTGCATCATTGCAAAGCAAAGGATCTCTAGTTTACAAATATGATCAAAATATTATCAGTGAATTGATTTTGAACGGACACAATTGCGTTTTAAAACCCCTAGAAAATATAAACAAACACCTGTGGCATGCCATCTACACAACTCGTTTGCTGATTGGCTAAGACATCGCGTACAAAGCATTATGGTTACGTGTCTGACTGAGCGGGCGATAAATATTTGGTTCAGGCTAAATATTTGGTTCAGGCGATAATCTTTTTGGTACCTGAGCTACATGCCATTCACTCCAATCCAATGATTGGATTTCAAAATTTTTCTTGTCAGACATTTTTACTGAAAATAAAGGGACGTAACTCTTATTGTTATTTGGACTCAAACTAGTGATTATTTGCCCATTGACTTCAATGTTAAATGACTGTAACATCACAGGCTGTAGTTTTTTTCTCAACATTCGTTGCTTCCAATTTTTTTAGGCACAATGTGGACCACATTTGGCAATCTCCTCATCATAAATTTGTAGGGGGTTGACCGTTTAGATTTTTTGCTACGGGGATTTGAAGTTGATTGGGGTGAAAATCTCACTTCCGACACAATGATTGCTCCGCAGAAAGACATTTTACGCACCCTATCCCTCCGCTGTAATATACTCAGTATTACCCAAAACTGCTATGAAATTGAAAATTTGATGCCTTTTCTCCAATTCTAGACCAAAAAGTCACCCCAAAAATGCAGGAAGAGGGGAGAAAAAAAATAAGGGAAAAATTGTCTATTTATAACTCGCACTACATTCGTCCATCATGAAATAAGGGGAAATAATTACTAGTCTTAGTCCTATATACCTCACATGTTGCTGCTATTTGAACAAATCTTTTGTAATCTAATAAACAAATATGCAATTCCCTGACCAAAGATTATGAAAATCCATGCATTTTCAGATGAGAAGTGCTGCATTCTGCAAACACTATAATACATCAGAAAACTGCGGAATTTCAGACAGAAATTTCAAAGGACATGAATTTTGAATTCCACACAACATTTTTATTGTTGAACATAAATGCATTCTGTAAAAAGATGAGATAAATTCAATGTAAATCAAACAAGAAAATACTTTAAAACAGCAAACATGATGCAATATTAGACTTTTTAACATTTTCATCAAAAACCACACAGTTTTTCGCTGTTAATGTAGTTTCAAGTGCCAAATTATGGTTAAATCTAAGATGTTGAAACCTGCAGGGCCTATCAATTTTAAACTGTCTCCTATAGCTGTATTTCCATAGGATAAGTAAGTTGAAATAATCTGATTGTGTAACACTACAACAGCTTTTTCAACCCCACCCCCCAGTATGAAATCTTATAATTTGAAAGCACATGAATTTTGAATTCCACAGAACATTTTTATTATTGAACATAAATGCATTCTGTAAAAAGATGAGATAAATACAATGTAAATCAAGCATGAAAATACTTTAAAACAGTAATCATGATGCAATATTAGACTTTTTGACACTTTCATCAAAAAACACACAGTTTTCTCTGTTAACATAGCTTCAAGTGCCAAATTGTTGTCAAATCTAAGATGTTGAAACATGAAGTGCCTATCAGTGACCGCCCAAGACATTCGCCAATTAGTCAATGACGACAAATATTTTTATTGGCGAATAAAGTGATGATTCTGGCGAAAATTTTGGCGAATGAATTATTTTGTAAATCTGTTAATATTAAAGTTGAAATCGTTTCGTTAAACGCTTCTTTCGATCATTCAATGGAATGTCTATTTTTAGTACATTAATTACTCTAGTCTCAATCGTACAAGTCCCAAATCAGTCAATGTCACGCATTAAAACGACTGAAAGATCGAGTCTAGAGACTATACAACAGAATTACGCCCCTTTTGTGTGGCACTGCACTGTTTATCATGCTCGCCGCTTGCCGAGTGTACATTCGCTTCACTACAACTTCCTGAATTATGTCCCCGGATTGTCCGAAAAATCGCTTTTGTTAGCTTTTGGTCCCTCTGGAGGTCAAAATTATTATCCGATTTAAAAAAACGTTTGATTATATCACCGTTACATGGTAATGAAGAGAGAGTTTGAATTTCGTGAAAATCGGACTAGAATTGACGGACAAAATGGCCGCCGTTTGTACACGAATAGTGTGAAAATATGTTATATCAAGGTTGTGGACCCTATAGAGGTCACAATTTTGAACTGATTTTGATGAAACTTGAAATACATGTTTATAACCGATTTTGATGAAACTTGACATGTATGTTTATAACCCAAAGATCTTGGTTCCTTTCGATATTTGCGCCCATCGGATCGTAACTTCCTGAATTATGGCCCCTCATTGTCCGAAAAATCGCCCTTTTTAGTTGTGGTCCCTCTGGAGGTCAAAATTATTATCCGATTTAAAAAAACGTTTGATTATATCACCGTTACATGGTAATGAAGAGAGAGTTTGAATTTCGTGAAAATCGGACTAGAATTGACGGACACAATGGCCGCCGTTTGTACACGAATAGTGTGAAAATATGTTATATCAAGGTTGTGGACCCTATAGTATAGAGGTCACAATTTTAAACCGATTTTGATGAAACTTGATATGTATGTTTATAACCCAAAGATCTTGGTTCCTTTCGATATTTGCGCCCATCGGATCATAAATTCCTGAATTATGTCCCCTGATTGTCCGAAAAATCGCTTTTGTTAGCTTGTGGTTCCTCTGGAGGTCAAAATTATAATCCGATTTAAAAAAACGTTTGATTATATCACGGTTTCATGGTAATGAAGAGAGAATTTGAATTTCGTGAAAATCGGACCAGAGTTGACGGATAAAATGGCCGCCGTCTGTACGCGAATTGTGTGAAAATATGTTATATCAAGGTTGAGGACCCTATAGAGGTCACAATTTTGAACTGATTTTGATGAAACTTGAAATACATGTTTATAACCTAATGATCTTGGTTCCATTGCATATTTTTGCCCATATCGGATCGTAACTTCCTGAATTATGGCCCCTGATTGTACGAAAAATCACCCTTTTTGGCTTGTGGTCCCTCTGGAGGTCACAATTATTATCTGATTTAAAAAAACGTTTGATTATATCACAGTTACACTGTAGTTATGGGTGAGTTTGAATTATGATTTTCTGATGATTACTTAAAATGCAACAACTCTTGTTGACTGCCCGGACGATTTGGCTGCTGTGTGGGCGTATGTTTCGTTGCCTGGCAACCTATTTTTTTATGCTTATAACAGCCTAAAATATACAGTTCTAATTGAGCTATCAAGCTGACATTTGCACAGCCACCCCAGAATACATGTAGGAAGATTCTGTGAAAATTTCATTAGACTCACTGCAATATTTCCCAAAAAAAACAGGGGTTGTACATGAGCACAGTGCAAAAAAAAAAAAAAAAATTGTCCAAACAAACGAAATACCCCGAATTGAGCCAGCCCTCAAACTCCTAATTGTTGACAAAACAGGCTGAAATTCTAACACCAAAGTCCTTAATATATTACAAAAGTGCTGTGCAAATTTCAGGTTAATAAGTTCAGCCAACATTAAATGACAGCACATTCACTTGAGCCAAAAACCGCATTTTGTTCAGCTTTCCATTAAAAATTGTCATTTTATGCTTTCTGACAGCCTAAAATATACAGTTCTAATTGAGCTATCAAGCTGACATTTGCACAGCCACCCCAGAATACATGTAGAAAGATTCTGTAAAAATTTCAGCAGACTTGCTCCAATATTTCCAAAAGAAAAACAGGGGTTGTACATGAGCATAGTGCGAAAAAAAAAAATTGTCCAAACAACCGAAATACCCCGAACTGAGCCAGCCTTCAAACTCTTAATTTTTGACAAAAGGCTTATATTTTACCACCACCATCCGGAATGTATTACCAATGTGCTGTGCAAATGTCAGGTTAATAGGTTCAGCCAAAATTAAATGACAGCAAATTCACTTGAGCCAAAAACCGCATATTGTTCAGCTTTCCATTAAAAATTGTCATTTTATGCTTATGACAGCCTAAAATATACAGTTCTAATTGAGCTATCAAGCTGACATTTGCACAGCCAGCCCAGAATACATGTAGGAAGATTCTGTGAAAATTTCATTAGACAGGGGTTGTACATGAGCACAGTGCGAAAAAAAAAACAAAATTGTCCAAACAACCGAAATACCCCGAACTGTGCCAGCCCTCAAACTTTTGACAAAACAGGCTGCAATTTTAACACCACCACCCTGAATATGTGACCAATGTGCTTTGCAAATGTCAGGTTAATAGGTTGAGCCAACATTAAATGAGGGTACATTCACTTGAGCCAAAAACCACATTTTGTATGTACAGCTTTCCATTGAAAAATGTCATTTTATGCTTATGACAGCCTGAAATATACAGTTCTAATTGAGCCACCCCCAAATATATGTTGGATGATTCCCTGAAAATTACAGCTTCATTGCTCCAATATTTCCCAAAAAAGCAGGGCTTGTACATGAGCATAGTGCGAAAAAAAACGAAATTGTCCAAGATAGCAGAACTTAACACCACCGCCTTGGTCCCTTCTATTCACCCAACCTCCTTGAAATTTATATATGCTCTCCAACAGTACCTGCAGAGGTATCTCTACAAATGACAGTCCACGTGGATTAATAGAAAGCAACACACAGCTTAACATAGATGACATTTAATGAGTCAGAAAATTACGGTACGTTAGGTGAAAAATGCCATTTTTCTCCTTATTGCCCCTTCTTAAAGTCTCTCCAGCGGAAATAGCCAAGACTTTCTCTAGATAGTGGAAAAGGATATCTTGCATGCAGCAAAAACTACATACATTAACAACAAAAACTAAATCTTCAATTATAAAATTTATTCATCCATATAACACAACACAGTTCTTTGGATAACACTCACTATATTATATACAGACGACGTTTAGATTATAGAATTTATTAATCCATATAACACAACACAGTTCTATGGAAAACAATCACTGTGAATCACTATATTATATACACACGACATTTCAACAAGAATTCACTGGGTGTCATCAGGCATACAAATTATCCATTCTCCCCCCATTCCTTCTTCTGCAGCTGTCTCCTTCTTAGTCCCGAAATGGCCTAGTTTGTGTCGAGTGGACGCTAAACCCCATTTCTCTCTCTCTTTCTCCTCGTCCTCTTCCCCTTGTTTTTGTTCTTCTCCCATTCAATCATTTTTTTCCAACATTTTTAAAAATATTTTCCATGGCATCCTTGTGGTGAAGTTTGATCACACCTTCAATAAATGCAAAAAAATGTACATAAAAATTATTAAAAAACATGTCTATCCTTCTTATATCAAGCATGGCAGCCTAGGGGTCTGTTAATGCAAGTGCCAAAGTTTAAGTCAAATAATTCTTATTTGCCAAGGCAAAAGAATAGTGAAATGAAGTTATTTAAATAATAAAATCACAAAAATGCAAGGAGCTGTGACAATGGCTGACTGTGGGTAACCAGCGTGATGTCATAAGAAAAGCATCTTTTGGCAGGTAAACTAAAATGCATACAGTATTGATATAAGTCGCCTATTTAAAGAAATGACATCACTTCAACAAAAACGACAACATATAATATGAGCTACTGTCTATGAGTAGACAACACCGAGTCAGAAAAAAAAACCTAGGCCTTAACTCGACGCCATATTGTTTCAACCACGACGTGTTAAATTGAAACGAAGTTTACAAAATACGTTCGTTTTGGCAGGTAAACTAAAATGCATACAGTATTGATATAAGTCGCCTGTTTAAAGAAATGACATCACTTCAACGAAAACGACAACATATAATATGAGCTACTGTCTATGAGTAGACAACACAGAGTCAGAAAAAAAACCCTAGACCTAAACTCGACGCCATATTGTTTCAACCACGACGTGTTAAATTGAAACGAAGTTTACAAAATACGTTCGTTGGCTTCAAAGACCAAAATAATTTTACTTGTTATTCACTGCAATATGCTCTTGAACGAACAAATATCCTGTGCAAAAATATAAACTAACTCATCTAGTCTACTAGTAATTCACACTTAAATTAACTAAACGTATTCTTCGTTCTTACCTCTAACATAACAGCCTCTCCGAGGAACATGTGTTTGCTGGGTGACGTCAGGTGATTCGCTAAATTACCCAGGCACCTCGTGTGTTTGTTGACCGAGAGTAAACTGTGTGAAGAGAGCACACACATAACGGGTGCTACGTAGAAATTTTGTCAGGTGAAGTAGACTAGGTTATCCAACATGGAAATAGACTTCACTTCTCCGAGGACCACGATTTTGGTCCTCGGAAGATTTTTTGGTCCTCGGGTAAAAGCTGTGTTTTCTAACGAGGGTCCTCTGGTGATGGTCAATGCACACGCACACACACACACACAGATAGGGGCGACGGCATAATACGTTCACATTATGAATGTGGACGTATAAAAATAGGTGCACCTCATTATTTTTTTAATATTTTTAATGCCCGTATGGTATTCAAATTTATGTCAGTAATATTCCTACGAAATTACGAGATGTCGTAATAGGATAGAACAAAAGCGTGCCGACTACTGCCGATCCATACTGTTTAAAATTTCACCAAAATTACAGCATTTTACGGGTCATAATTCGATACATGTTTCAGCAAAAGTCTTATACTCCTCTTCAACATATATATACGGAAGGTAAAAAAAAATATCCCGAAATTTATTTGGCAGTAAACGTGGCTCTAACACAACGAGCGAGTGACACCATCTGCTAAATAATCGCATTCCATTCTTAGCACGCGCTATCGTCTGTAACAACAAAGTTCTTATACTATTCCAACCCAACGTATTCGTCAACATTGCTTGCGTACTTATTTCTTTAAGAATATAAACTCCATTCAAAATATGATTATAAATCCGAGAATATGCCATAAAAATAAAATCTTTTCTTCGAAATTAGACGCATGAAATTCGTCATGTATTCATTTCATAGTCTCGCATGATTTAGACTATAACCGCCACTCGGCAAACCTTGGGAGATTCCAGATTTCTTCATACAAATATTTCAAACTCAAAGTCTGAAGCTGTTTTTCTTTCAAACAAGGACAACTTTGCTCTGTAAATTCTAAACACGCGTCGAACGACGCGTTCTTGATAACTTCTTTTTAAAACCGGCAAGTTTTCCTAATAAGTAAACCTGTCCCGAATCACTTAGCGTCATACAGCCGAAGCTAGATGTAGAGTAACGTAATTCACTGAGTTTGCCGAGTGCTATAACCGTGTGCGATCAGAAACGGATATGTGTGTGTGAAATAGCTTTATTTAACGCTCGCTTCCACCAAAGTGATATCGCAGACAAGTTATCTGATACATGGGATGTTATGTACAATTAGGACATGTGACATATATGACTAATTTCTACGTGCTGTCGGCCGACATCAAGGAGATTAAAAATCAGACAACGGGAAAATCATGCTCAATCACGTAGAGTAAGTTTATAAGTTTATATTGTATTGATACATATCCCGACAAAGGATAAAAAATGACTTCTGTTCAGGATTGGATTGATGAATTGTTCGATAAAGGATTAAGGCAGATTAACTAGTTAATCAAGGCAGGTGCTTGGCGGTATAACACAATAAATACATTGATCACTTAATTACCTAATCAATCCAGCGTGTTATCAATGATAATAGCGGGGTGAGTGGTAGTTAGACAGTCAGTAAACTATATTAATTTTAGAATTTTGAATATTATTCACCATGTCTTGATGTCCGCTTGGGCATATTCCCGGTCGGACAATTTTGGGCGTTTGGAAAATAGTTTCGGACAAGTCCGGGATATACGGGCAAAATTCCATCCCGGATTCACTCTTGTAAGTGGCAGAAAAAAAAAGAAATTCGAATCGTATATAGATTGCCATTGATTGTTAATCAAAACCATGTGGCTGATAATGTAAATTAATCGTCAAGCGGGTGTGTGTCATCGATAATACTAATCAACTGACACGGGTCAATGATAAAGCCGTCGATAATTCATCATTAACTGTGAATAACACCTTTTAAAAAATAATTTATAGGCCTTAAATGGAAATGAACAAAATGGCCAATAATTTTCTTTTCGAAGAGATTTTCATTGATAGCTGAATTCTGTTGACTGTCCCTTCTTCATACCACATGTAAAGTAAAGAATGCGTATTGGATATCATTGTTTAAAATTCTCTTATTACCATGGGTGGAAAAAATGAAAACGACCGACGAGCCGAAATGCGACGATTCTCGAACCTGCCAAAACTCTTAAACTACATTGACACAACGTATCACGTATACTATACGGATCGGAAAATTCTGCTTGCCAAACATCTCTAATAATAGACCTATCATACACGCAAAATCTTATTTAAATTCATGTGTTAAATGAACATGCATACAACTGTGGCGGCTGCTTTGATGATTATCCAATCAACAATCTTAATCTCCTCTCCACTAGCTGGCAATAAGGTGCTAATGAATTGATGAGATTAACTGAAGTTAATCTCGCCAAAGTTATGATATACAAATTACTACTAATGTATAGATTGTTCTTCAGTATAACACTATGATGTTAATACGCTGCATGTGTTGTGGATGTTTCGTTACAAAAAGAGTGCTTTTACTAAGATTTTTGTCTTCAGCACCCTTGAAATTTTAAGTAAAAAATTATTAAGTGACAAAATAGCAAATAAATGGTGGAAATCGACTGATCAAATATTTACTATGATTTTCGTCTTTAGCACGCCTGAAAAGTCCAGAAAACGACAAAACAGAAAATAAATGGCCTGATTGCTATGGGATTTTGTTTTGGAACATACCAAATCTTTAACTTTCTCTTTCTCAAAACTTACATTTGTGTGTTGGTTAGCTTCAAATGGCCACAGCTCAGTCAATTTTTGTCCAATTCAAACAAACTATACATCCATTTGGAGAATGTGAAAATAACAATAACTCAATTTTCAAAATTTCCTCACTGTGACACATTATGCCATTTGTGGTCACAATTGTTTATGACTCTCTACAGGTCACAATTCTTATCCGATTTTGACGAAACTTGAAATATAAGTTTTTCCCCTTAAGATCTCGTTTGTTTGTTTGTTTTATTATAATTTTTCAAGTAGCAACAGTAAGATTTTTAACTGTCAAAATGTCAAACGGGAAGGAAGCAAATGAGAAAAAGCGGTCTATTTATAAAGGGAAGTAAGTCTCTTTAGGCTAGGAATGTACATTTGCTGACTGGTTTTGTCGACAAAAGCTGCCGTGGATACTTAACAGAACAAAAGTCGCCGTGGGTCGTATCAGTTAAGAGTCAATATATCATTTGTAATTTTTTTAATATTTTTTGTATAGGGGTGCTGTGAAGAATGCCTGTCAAATGTTAATGGTATTAGGTATAGACTCTAGAAGTGTGTATGAAGAAGATTTTGAACGTCCTTTCTTAGAACAGTCAGCAGAATTCTATAGAGTAAGTTTTCTCTTCTTTTGGATCAAAGGGATTTTGTAGTCATACCACACAATAACTCGCCTTCTAATTGAGCCAGAATGTTCGAACTTGGTGTAGGTGTTTATAGATGAATACCCTGATGGAGTTCGAAAATTAGCATTTTCTGCTTAGGCTAAGGCCATGTAAACTTGATGATACCTTGTTTCTTCTCGCTCCCGCGCTTAGGAATTGGGACACGAATATCACCCACACAGCTTCTCAAAACAGCATAATCCAAATTAGGAATTTTTGTCCCCCGCCTTTCGAAGAAAATTGGGGGACTATTAAAATGGGTTCATCCGTCTGTCTGTCTGTCTGTCTGTCCGTCTGTCCGTCACACTTTTTGGGACACAATAACTCTCTTCCTAATTGAGCTAGAATGTTCAAACTTGGTGTATGTGTTTATTATGTCAATGCCTTGATGGAGTTCGAAGATGAGCATTTTCCGCTTAGGGTAAGCAGAGATAAGAAATTTGATTGGTTGATGCTTTGGGACACGATAACTTTAGTTCTAATTAAGTGAGAGTGATGAAACTTGGTGTATAGTTTCATTACAGCATAGATAATACCGTATGATTGCCGACTCGCCTTAAGCCCATTACGTGATGTTGCGTTCAGGTTCGTGCGCATATTTTATTGCGCAAGGTGGGTTGTTTACTTCCGGTTTAGCTTTTGACAGTACGTACGCACAGTGACAAGAGAAATTAACGTTTTTCAAACTTGTTTATGCAATCAATATAAAATGAATACGTATATAATAATTATATGAAATAAAAGAACAAGATATCTCCTTTCAAAATATTTTTAGATTCTTACAAAGGATTAATGATCCACTGTGTGACGTTAAGTTGAAAAAAAGGTAACAAATCTGCAAAAAATGACCTTTTCGTGTACTGTAGGCCTACCGGTGTGAATTTACACTAAAATTAGGATATATTTTTTATCTAAATAATACTTCAAACACCTTTATTTTTATTTTTATAATACTTCAAAAAATGTTAATTCAATTTGGAGAAGGAAAGGGTTATAATATTGCGAGTTAACTAACCCGGTCGCATTGCTGTGCCACCTATATAGGCCTACGTAGTATTATGCTACTAGCAGTAGGCCCTACTAGTACTGCGTACATCTGGATTATATCATCAATTGCGTATATCAGTTTTAAAAATCTTGCTTATATATTCAAATGCTCATTTTTTAAAATAAATTCAACTTTATATACTTTCGTTGCTAAAAGCATCCCTACAAAATTCTTTTCCAATCTAGGCCTAATTAATAATCTTTATTAGGTCAATGCCTTGATGGAGTGCAAAGATGAGCTTTTTCCGCTTAGGGTAAGCAGAGATAAGCAATTTGATTGGTTGATGCTTTGGGACATGATAACTTTAGTTCTAGTTAAGTGAGAGTGATGAAACTTGTTGTATAGTTTCATTACAGCAATACCATGACAAAGATCGATAATGACTCATGAGCATTTTTTGCTCAGGGTAAGCAGAGCAATAAGCAATTTGATTGATCGAGACTTTGGAGCACCATAACTCTCCTTCTAATTGAGTTAAAATGTTCAAACTTGGTGTGTGTGCTTATTAGGTCAATGCCTTGATGGAGTTAGAAGATGAGCATTTTCTGCTTAGGGTAGGCAGAGATAAGCAATTTGATTGGTTGATACTTTGGGACACGATGACTAAAGTTCTAATTAAGCGAAGGTGATGAAACTTGGTGTATAGTTTCATTACATCAATACCTTGACTAAGTTCAATAATGAACATTTTTTGCCCAGGGTAAGCAGAGCGATAAGCAATTTGATTGGCCGAGACTTTGGAACACAATGACTCTCCTTTTAACTGAGCTAGAATGTTCAAACTTGGTGTTGGCGTTCATCAGGTGAATGCCTTGATGGAGTTCGATGATGAATATTTTCTTCTTACAGTAACCAGAGATAAGCAATCTGATTGGTTGATGCTTTAGGACACAATAACGTTGGTTATAATGAAGTGAGAGAGATGAAACTCAGAATATGGGTTCATTATATCATTACCTTAACTAAGTTCGATGGTGAGAATTTTCTGCTTAGGCCAAGAAGCGATAAGCAATTTGATTGGTCAAGACTTCGGAACACAACAACTCTGCTTTTATTTGTGGTAGAATGTTTAAACTTGATCTAGATGTTCATTAGTTGAATGTCTTGACTAAGTTTAATGATTAACATTTTGAGCTGAAGCTAAGCAGAGCTAATCACTTTCGTTGGTCGATGCTTTGGGACAAGATAATCTTCATTCTATCTGATAGAGAGTGATGAGACTTAGTGTATAGTTGGATTGTTCCATACTTTTGAAAAAATAAATGTGCGATTAATTAATATGTGTCATCTATTTATTTTGGGATATTGGTGGGGGACATCAGCCTCACTGTTGTCTTGTCAGTCCAAATATATCACCAAATCACGTTTGTACCCGGGAATGTATCTTTAAATGTGTCTAATTACCTACAAAAGAATAAATATACAACAACCCTTGTCGACCGCTTAGACGATTTAGCTGCTGTGGGCGTTTGTTTCGTTGCTTGGCAACCAATCTTTTAAGAAGTATTAAATGAATTTTGTTTATTTAGATGGAGAGTCAGAAATTTTTAGGAGAGAATTCTGCATCTGTTTATATAAAAAAAGTTGAAGCTAGAATTAACGAAGAAGCTGAGAGAGCCAGTCATTATTTAGATAAAACTACAGAAGAACCAATTGTTAAGGTTGGTTTTACTCAACTGTTCATTTCATGTGACCCCAAAACAATCTTGTTTACCACTCAGAACATATTCCAAATAGTTTTGCTGCTTAGTGACTACAGTATGGAGATTGAGAAAGTTTGACCAAACAGGATTATCGTATCATTTTTTATGGAAAATTCGCACGATAATGCCACGTTAAATAACTCCATGTGGCAGTCGGTATAGTGTGACATGATAGTCGTGTGACACGATAGGCCTCGGTGTGATTTTAATGAATGGTTTTTATACGCCCACATGGAAATGTGGTCGTATATTGCCGTCCGTCCGTCTTCTTGTGAACACTCTAGAGGCTAAAGTTAATATCCGATTGACTTTAAATTTATGGGGGGTTGAATGACCGTTTGGTTAGCGTGCGCACGCTGTATCATACAGTTGCCATTGAGTCAATTGGCGTGGTTTCAAATCCCCAGTTGTACCTGGCAAGGAGTAGGGTCACCTCTCCAACCTCGTGGGTTTTGTCCGGGTCTTTGTTTTCCCCGCATTTTTAAAGACCCCTATGTGCATGCGAAATATTGAAATGAAATTAAAACCATATGTTGGTCCCTAAATGACCTACTTTGTGTCGAGTGGATGTAAATCCTATTTCTCTCTCTCTCTTTAAATTTATACACAGTGTTTAAGGTCATGAGATGCAGAAGCCTTTTGATTTTCAGAGAATACCGATTATTAATATTACTGCCAGAGATATGGCCCTTGATCACTTTAAAAAATCTTGTGGAGGCTCTAGAGGCCAAAGTTAATATCCGATTGACTTCGAAAATATACATAGTGTTTAAGGTCAAGAGACGAAGAAGCCTATTTATTTTCACTAATTCCCTATAATTACTGCCAGAGTTATGATTTCGAATGCTTAAAATGTTTTGAAAATATATTTAATCAATACTCACCACCAATTTTAAATTTATACACAGTGTTTTAAGTCATATAACGAAGAAGCCCAACGATTTTCGGTGATTTCCGATAATAACTGCCAAAGTTATCTCCCTTGATCACTTTGAAAAATCTTGTGGACGCTGTAGAGGGCAAAGTTATTATCCGATTGACTTTAAATTTATACACAGTGTTTTAAGTCATAAAACGAAGAAGCCCAACGATTTGCGGTGATTTCCGCTAATAAATGCCAAAGTTATCTCCCTTGATCACTTTGAAAAATCTTGTGGACGCTGTAGAGGCCAAAGTTATTATCCGATTGACTTTAAATTTATACATAGTGTTTTAAGTCATGAGATGAAGAAGCCCAATGATTTCCAATAATTACTGTCAGAGTTATAGCCCTTGATCACTTTAAAAAAATCTTGTGGGTGGTCTAGAGGCCAAAGTTAATATCCGATTGACTTTAAATTTATACACAGTGTTTAAGGTCATGGGACGAAGAATCCTTTTGATTTTCAGAGATTTGCGATAATTACTTCCAGAGTTATGGCCCTTGATCATTTTGAAAAATCTTGTGGATGGTCTAGAGGCCAAAGTTAATATTCGATTGACTTTAAATTTATACACCGTGTTTAAGGTCATGAGGGGGAGAATCCTATTTTCAGAGATTTCCGATAATTACTGCCTTTATTAGATTGTGGTCCCTCTGGAATTCAAAATTATTACCCGATTTAAAAAAACGTTTGATTATATGACCGTTATATTGTAATGAATGCTGAGTTCGAATTTCGTGAAAATCGGACCAAAACTGACAGACAAAATGGCCACCGCTTGTACACGAATACTATAAAAATATGGTATATCAAGGTTGTGGACCCTGTAGAGGCAGTGTTTAAAATTTACGTCGGTTCGTCGGCCCGGCGCCAATAAATAGCTGGATGGGCCGACATCTTTTTATTTTGAGGATGGTGGGTCGGCCCTGTGAGCCGACTGTTTTTGTCAGGGATATTTTGTTCATGGCGAATCATGGTTCTATCAGTATCAAATTCTCCTTTGAAAATATTTATATTGCCCCTATTTATATCCGAAATATATTTTATCCAGATATTTAACAGTATTTCATTACCGGAAATGAAAATAAAATTGTCCACCGAACAAAATTATCGCTGTAAAAGTGAAGCCGCACTTGCAAATATCAGCACGTTCCCAAAATATTATTTCACCATTTTGATCAAGTGTAGAATATATCAGTGTGTGTTCCGATGTATGTCTTACTTACTGTCTTATTTGTTTTGTATATTGAATACACATGCATAATCCGGCATATTATATTCCTCCAATCAATGGAGTGAACCAAACACGTATGTTACTAAACTAGGTCAGTCCATCTATTGTAGGCCTATTGTCATCAATCCAAGAATACATATTCACGTGATAGAAATCCTTTGGCTGTCAGTTTCATTTCATTTATATACACAATATTTTCTGTTAATTTTCTGAGAATATGAACGGCCATTTTAATATTGATAATTCCACGTGCTACAAAGATGTCGTGTATAATGGTTTCATCTTATACACACCGATAATCTAGAGGGCGCTAGTGTCAGTAACAGTGACGTGGCGTTAGATATTTAGTTCTTCATTATTAGAATTTACGTCACAATTTTGCGGCCCGTAATGCCGTATGAGATGGTCTAAAACCAATAAATGTAAGAAATATGCCGTGGATAATTATATATTTATCTTCATATCGAAGTTATTGTATTATATTTACAACTCATAATTATCCAGGTCAGTGTATTCTCTATAGAGCACGTGATATTACGTGTCAGCCACTGGAATGATTTTTTTACGACTAATTCAGCTATGTCGATTATTTAACTAGCCAATTGGGAATATTTAATTATTAAATGCCTTACTGATAATATTTCATTTTTAAGTCCAATATATAATTTTTTGTGTACCTCATTCTGACAAAATGGTTCAGACACGTGAATTCGCAATACCCTACCGTGAATAAAAAAAACATGAAATATGAATTTACTTTGCAAAGTTTTCATGCCTTATAAAAATGACCGGTTGTGAAAATTTTGAAGTGGAAGCCCTGGTCAGTACTATATACATGTAGTAGACCTAAATATAATCACTAAGATTATTACAAGTGAATATTTATTATTGTTACAGAAAAAATAAATATCAAGCCTGGAGTAGAATGATTTTTTTCTTTCTATACACGAAGTATAGACATTAAATCCTCCAAAGGTTAAAATTGTAATGTGAACAGTCAATCAATAATTTTTAAACCTCCTAAATGGCTGTAGAACTAACACCTACGGAAGTTAAAAATTCAAGGTATTTGGGGTGGGGTAGTGTACATGTGTTTTATTAATATTTATTGGGCCCACAAGTTAATGTTAGGACCTACAACTTTCATGAATGGCATCAACCAGCGGGTCCTGTTGGCCTACAACTTTCCTTACCGAATTTTAAACACTGTGTAGAGGTCACAATTTTAATCTGATGTTGATGAAACTTGAAATGCATGTTTATAACCGAAAGATCTTGGTTCCTTTTGATATTCAACGGATAATATCGGATTGTAACTTCCTGTATTATAGCCCCTGATTGTACGCAAAATTTACTTTTTTAGCTTGTGGTCCCTCTAGAGGTCTCAATTATTATCCAATTTTAGAAATAATATTAAATGTTTCGTATACTAAACGTTAGCATGGGGCAGAATTTTATAAAAACCAAACAAATTCTAATGATTTTCTGATAATTACTTGGTAAATTCTAATGATTTTCTGATAATTACTTGGTAAATTCTAATGATTTTCTGATAATTACTTAATATGCGACAACTCTTGTTGACTGCCCAGACGATTTAGCTGCTGTGTTGGCATATGTTTTGTTGCCCGGCAACCTATTTTTTTTTGTGCCGACAAAGTTGTTTACAAGGGAAAATAGTTTGACGAAAAAAATACATTTCTAGATTGCTGGGATCAATGTCGAATTTTTGGTAGTTGAAAATGTCACATTTTCGAATTTTTTCTTTGTCGACAAAGTTTTTTTACGAGTGAAAATCACATTAACTTCGCTAGTTCGTGACAAATTTTAATGATTTTTATACGTCCGGGACGTCCGTCCACAATTTGTAGACTCTCTACAGGTCACAATTCTTATCCGATTTTAACAAAACTTGAAATATAGGTTTATCCCCATAAGATCTCGGCTGCTTTCGATATTGGTATTGGCATGTATCGGATCGAAACTTCGTGGATTATGGACCCTGATTGTACGAAAAATCACGTTTTCAGCTTGTAGACCCTATACAGGTCACAATTTTGAACCGATTTTGATGAAACTGGACATGTATGTTCCTTCGATATTTGTGCTCATCGGATCGTAACTTCCTGAATTATGGCACTTGATTGTCCGAAAAATTGCCCTTTTTAGCTTGTGGTCCCTCTGGAGGTCAAAATTATTATCGGATTTAAAAAAAACGTTTGATTATATCACCGTTAATGGTAATGAAGGTTGAGTTCGAATTTTGTGAAAATCGGACCTAAATTGACGGACAAAATGGCCGCTGTTTGTACGCAAATAATGTGAAAATATGTTATATCAAGGTTGTGGACTCTCTACAGGTCACAATTCTTATCCAATTTTGACAAAACTTGAAATATAGGTTTAACCCCATAAGATCTGGACTGCTTTTGATATTGGAATGTATCGGATCAAAACTTCATGGATTATGGCCCCTGATTGTACGAAAAATCATGTTTTTAGCTTGTGGACCCTATAGAGGTCACAATTTTGAACCTATTTTGATGAAACTTAACATGTATGTTAAAGGACAATATTGGTGCCAGTCATTATCACATATGTGATAGAACTGATGAAACACTTTCCAAATATAATATTAACAGAGATCATCGCTACGATTGAGGAGTAATCAAGGATTCATGAATCGGAAGTGACGAACACCAAAGGAAAACACGAGTTATCTCTCTGTGTGAATGACTGAAGTGACGAGTGATGACAGGTAAACGGACGAATTTCTGCTCACTAATAATTCCTTCGAAGATAAAAAGTTGTTATATGGGACCGCAAGAGGATATCTGACGATTCAATAAAGTAATTAAGTGTAATAAGATAAGAGAACACGGGAAAAATAGAAATACTCTGTACAGCCCCTTGTTTTTATTCATTCTATAGGGGAGACCGGGGCACATTGAACCATTTTGTCCACAAACATGTTTGTCCTCATTTCATATCAAATGTTTTTATTAGAAGATCTCTTTATTTTATTGTATTGTTTAAAGACATATCATAGTTGCTATCGTGTATCAGATTCAATTGAATTAATCTTTAACTTATTTTTTTTTCACCGCCCCTCCCCCCCCAAAAAACAAACCTATTTTAATCCACTTGACCGTAATGGTTCAGTGTATCCCTCTTACAAAATAGTTGGGGCAGGTTTAACCAAATAATTGGCCCTTGATTGTACGAAAAATCATGTTTTTAGCTTGTGGACCCTATAGAGGTCACAATTTTGAACCGATTTTGATGAAACTTGACATGTATGTTGATAATCCAAAGATCTTGGTTCCTCTGGATATTTGAGTCTATCGGATCGTAACTTATTGAATTATGGCCCCTGTTTGTCCGAAAAATGACCCTTTTTAGCTTGTTTATTATCCGATTTAAAAAAACGTTTGATTATATCACCGTTACATGGTAATTTAGCATGGGGCAGAACTTAATAAAAACCAAACAAATTTGAATGATGTTCGAAGGTGGGGGTCGGCCGTTTTAGTTCATATTCACAGGGTTTGGTCGAGCCTACTCCCCAGCCAAAATCACTGATTTCAGAAATCAACCGTTTTCGAGATACAAGCCTTTTATGTTTTTCGGCTGTTTTTTGCCATTTTCAGGCCAAATTTTAGGCATTTTCGTCGCACTACTACCGCTGTTACATGACCCTGGAGAACTAGGTTTGGGTTGTTCATGACAGTCGGGGTCTTGCACTACCACATTATCATGATCATCCGGTTCAAGTTCATTTTCCAAAGGTGTCCGCATACTTCACAAGATACGTGTCTAGAGATGCCTGAAATGTACCCATCTTCAGATCGTGGTAACTCCACTGGAGCAGGGTTTGTGATAAAAATTAAAATCAATTATTTTGCAGCTTGACCAGTTCTAACAACATAAGAAATAAATTCGTTGTCGCCTATATTGTTATTCAGAGGTCAATATATCAACTCCGCCTCCCCTCCAACCGGCTTTGCCAAAATATTCACTCCCCATATGATTTTGGTATTAAGTCTGCAAATCCAAGATGGCGTCTCCCCGAGAATATGGATTTTCGCAAATTTTCGATCTAAAGCGTCAAAATTATGAAAAACGGTCGAGTTAGAGCAGATAAAAATAGGTGCACCTCGATATTTTTCACATTTAATTCCCGCATGGTACAAAATAACGTGTCTTCGTTTATTCGACAGCAAATGAATGCAGAATTTTCCAAATAAGAATAGTTTTGCGATGTCAAAACATTGTTTTCTTCGTTATATAATGTCTAAAAAATATTCAAAATCCGCCCGTAATGAAAATAGGAGTACCTCGCTATTTTTGTACATCTACATTCTCGTGTGGACGCCCCTGTCCGCCTATCCGTCCACATTTTCGTGTGGACGTGTATTGTCATCACCCCTGTCAGTCCGTCTGTCCACATTTTGTTTACGGACACTCTTATGGGTCACATTTTTATCTGAAATAATTATAGGTTTATCTCCCTAATATCTCGGTTCCTTTCAATATTGGCATGTATCGGATCGTAACTTCATGGACTATGGCCCCTGATTTTACGAAAAATCATGTTTTTAGATTGGGGACTATGGAGTACACAATTTTTGATGAAACTTAAAAGGAGCGTTTATAACTCAAAGAGCTCGGCTCCATCCGATATTCCCAGATATCGGATATTGACTTCCTGGATTATGGCCCATGATTGTACAAAAAATGGTGTTTTTAGCTTGTAGCCCGCCTAGAGATCACAATTTCCATTCGATTTTTAAAAATGTTTTGATATATCCCCTTTACACTAATGATTGCGGAGTTCGAATTTCGTGAAAATCGAACTGAAACTGCCAGATAAAATGGCCGCTTCTTGTATGCAAATAGTGTAAAAGTATGTAATTCCAAGATTTTATCAGATTTTGATGAATCTTCAAAAGTATGTTTGAATCCCAAATGTTACGGAATGAGAGAGTTCACGCTGACCTATCACTGACCCGTGGTTTCCTCCCACGGCTAAAGACCCGTACGCGCAAGGGAAGTTTTTAAATAAAATTAAAAAACATGTTAGTCCCGAAATGACCTAGTTTGTGTGGAATAGACGTTAAGCCGCATTTCTCTCTTTCTCTTTTATTTTTAAAGTTTTGTAATGATCGGTTGGTAATCAAAGGTACTGTAAAAGTGATAAAACAAAAAATTTCGCCCGGTTGTAATGTTTCTCACTTTAAAGTCAGCAATTTGCTGATTTTAGGGGGCAAACGTTTATTGCAAACAATTAAGCTGGTCAGGGGGAGCTTATTTTTAAAAGTTTTGTAATATTCGGTTGATAATTAAAGGTGCCGTGCAAATTAAACTGTTAAAATAGAAAATTTCGCCCGGTTGAAATGTTTCTCGCTGTAGGTCAGCAATTTGCCAAATTTAGGGAGGTTACGTGGCTGAATGGTTAGCACCTGCGCTCTGTATCGTAACGTCTGTCATTGAGTCAACTGGCGTTGTTTCGATTGAAATAAGTCAGCAATTTCCCGATTTTAGGGAGGCTGAATGGCTGAATGGTTAGCATGTGCGCGCTGTATCGTAACGTCTGTCATTGAGTCAACCGGCGTCGTTTGCGATTTCCAGGTTGCACGTGACATGGAGTATGGTGTGCAACCTCGTGGGTTTTCTCTGTGTCCTTCGGTTTCATCCCACTCCTGAAGACCCGTACGCACAAGGGAAGTTTTTAAATAAAATTAAAAAACGTATGTTAACTCCGAAATGACCTAGTTTGTGTGGAATGGACGTTAAGCCGCATTTCTCTCTTTCTCTTTTATTTTTCAAGTTTTGTTATAATCGGTTGTACTGTACTGGGCCCTGTTTCACAAAAACTTAAGCTAAAATCACTAAAATAGATTTTAACTAAAATCAAAACGAAATTTTAAATTTTATGCGTTTCACGAAGATTGATTGTAACTTAAAATACAATTTTAATAGATTTTAGTTAAAATCGCTTGCGCCCGCGCAGTGCATATGTCCGCAGCAGGTACTTACTGTGAGAGCAAATACGCTTCGAAACTAAAAACTGTTGACCGGTTGAATTTACGGTTGCAATATCAATGGGGAGAGTTTCATCCGTTGTAACAATATTTGCACACGGTCAGACAGTCTTAAACAGGTGAAAAAATGAGCTTGTTGCCTTATTTTTAGTTCCAAAAGTATCCGTGGGTTGACCTTGAACTTGCATTTGATTCGTGACCTTGGCATTTTATTTACTCACAGGCTTCAAATGGAAATAATGTGTATCGATAAACTAAATCGCTTGGGTATGTAGTTTTATGGTATTTTTGCACAAGAGAAACTATTGAGAATTGTTACAAACATGATATTTGCGACTCAAACGACTAATCTAGGCTGTATTTATTTTGTCGTATTTTAAAAGTATTTATTAACTCTAAAATTAATACACCAAATAGCCAATGTTCCGATGCCTAGATTTGAAATGTCATTCCCATGGACCCTTTCAATGATACTTTGAAAATGCCTATCTTACTCAATTAAATGATTTTTTTTACCCCAAGATAAAATAGCTTTGGTTCCTACAATTTCCCTTATTTATGTTGTTTTATTAACGTAAGACTTTATTAAGAAATAATAATAAATTTATGATATTAAAATTTAATATAACATTTTTCAATAAACACATTTGAGATTTTTGATTTCTTTTAACAAATCGTCATAACCCCCAAAAGCATGAGTAAATACTACATATTATGGTTTGTCTAGTATTATAGGCCTTCTAAAACCAAGAAATTAACCATATTAAAATTTGTACACGAAGATAATTTTTTTACAGATAAGAGTGCTTTTCTTCCCACGACATTGGATATAAATAAATGATTTTCATTTAGTGTTTAGTTTACTGGGGTTTTGAGTGATTTTTTTTCTTGGAGTTCGAATATGGGGCGCCATCCAAATGCTTAAATTGCCTTGCAATAAAAAAACGGGTGGACCGATGCTGTGAAAAGAAATTGAATGAGAATTGTTATGTGACCCGGGCCGTCCACAATTTTATCATTATTCCAAATATATCCATATGTCGCTCTAATCAATGTTTGTTAATGCCGTGATTTTAAGTTAGGAGAGGGTGACGGCTATCCTAAGTTAAAATTGATTTTAGTTAAAATTTTCTTTAAAATCGGTTTGTGAAACGCCACTATTTTAAGTTAAGATTAGATTTTAACTTACAATATTATTTTAGTGGATTTTAACTAAAGTGCTTAAAATCGTTTTGTGAAACTCATCTATCTTAAGTTAGGATAAAATTTTAGTTTAAAACGATTTTAAGGAGATTTAAGTTTTCGTGAAACAGGGCCCTGTACTGTAAAAGTGATAAAACAGGAAATTTCGCCCAGTTGTAATGTTTCTCACTTTAAAGTCAGCAATTTGCTGATTTTTGCGGGCAAACGTTTATTGCGAACGATTAAGCTGGTCAGGGGGAGCTTATTTTTAAAAGTTTTGTAATATTCGGTTGATAATTAAAGGTACCGTGCAAATTAAACTGTTAAAATAGAAAATTTCGCCCGGTTGAAATGTTTCTCGCTGTAGGTCAGCAATTTGCCTAATTTAGGGAGATTGCGTGGTTAGCAAGTGCGCTCTGTATCGTAACGTACGTCTGTCATTGAGTCAACTGGCGTTGTTTCGATTGAAATGCCCGGTTGAAATGTTTCTTGCTATAAGTCAGCAATTTCCCGATTTTAGGGAGGCTGAATGGTTGGCATGTGCGCGCTGTATCGTAACGTCTGTCATTGAGTCAACCGGCGTTGTTTCGATTTCCAGGTTGCACGTGACATGGAGTATGGTGTCCAACCTCATGGGTTTTCTCTGTGTCCTTCTGTTTCCTCCCACGGCTAAAGACCCGTACGCGCAAGGGAAGTTTTTAAATAGAATTAAAAGACATGTTAGTCCCGAAATGACCTTGTTTGTGTCGAATGGACGTTAAGCCGCATTTCTCTCTTTCTCTTTTATTTTTAAAGTTTTGTAATAATCGGTTGGTAATCAATGGTACTGAAAAATTGATAAAACAGAAAATTTCGCCCGGTTGTAATGTTTCTCACTTTAAAGTCAGCAATTTGCCGATTTTAAGGGGCAAACGTTTATTGCGAACGATTAAGCTGGTCAGGGGGAGCTTATTTTTAAAAGTTTTGTAATATTCGAAAATTCGTCGCTGTGATTTCGAACCGGAAGTTGAGACCAACTTGACAACTTTTTTAATAGTTGTACGATTTTCATGAAATTTAGTATGTAAGTAGACATTACTGATGCGACTTGAAAAATGACTTTTAAAATTTTCTAAATTATCTCCCCTTGGTGAAATTAAGAATCAAATTTTTCAAAAAAATCGTCGAAATCAAGGTCGGAATGACATAGTTTTTATATTCAATACTAGACAAGTAATTACTGATTCGTACACAAAACATGGAATTTGTCGATCGAACCGGAAGTGCCACCATCTTGAAAAGTGAAAAAACAATAGAACTTTTGCGATATTGCACTTACAGACATGGGAGTTACATTTTCTGAATCCTTGACGGAAAACCTAAAAAACGTTCAGAGCAGAATTTTGATTTAGGTCAGCTGATGGTCGCCATTTTGAAGTGAATATGAAACATAGTGGAAAATCGACATTTACGGACTTGTAAACCAACACAATAGGGCATAATATGTTCAATGCGTCTCCTGTGTCTAAAATTGAATACATTTCAGGATAGCCGGGATACGGGTCGAATTTTTGGTATTTGAATATTTCAAAAATTCGAATTTCGCTTTTGATGTTTTTCCTGCCGACAAAGCTGTTTACGAGTGGAAAATCACATTAATTTTGCTAGATTGTGACGGATTTTAATGATTTATTTTTTTTTGTTTGGATTATTTATATGACCCATGACATGTGACAGGAAGTGACTGTGAATATGAAAACTTTCATATCTGCATGGGACAGTAGGGATCTTTTATGTGCACTCCAATGTGTACACGGCGGGTGGGAGGACACGCCAGAAAATCAAGATGAACTTTCTCGGCCAATGCAGGGATCGAACACCCGACCTCCTGGCTAGCAGGTCAACGCCTTCGCCACATAGTGTGGACACCCATCGTACATTTCATCCGTCAAATCAAAGCATTTCATTGCATTAGACCAATAATTAATTATTCTTAATTTAAAACTTTATTTTAATATTAGTCTGGCATTATTAAATCCTAATTTTATTGGTCTTATTTAAAATTAAACTTTCATTTAACTATGAACAACCCTTACGTGTCTCTTTAAAACAATTAAATTTAAATACTCTAAAACAGTAGCTCAACCTTTTGACCTAAACTCATTAATTTACGATTTTGTTGTGAGCGACTTGTTATTCTTCCTATATGACATATTGCACGTGTCTGATTTCAAAGGGGGGGGTTGGGTGGCTGAATGGTTAGCACGCGCGCCTGTCATTGAGTAAACTAGCGTGTTTTCAAATGCCCAGTTGTACGTGACAAGGAGTAAGGTCGCCTGTCCAACGTGCCATTTTTATACGCCCACATTTTCATGTGGACGTATATTGTTGTCGCCCCTGTTCGTCCGTCCGTCCGTGAACAGTGTAGAGGTCACAATTTTGAACCGATTTGGATGAAACTTGAAATGCATGTTTATAACCCAAAGATCTTGGTTCCTTTCGATATTTGCGCCAATTGGATCATAACTCCCTGAATTATGGCCCCTGATTGTCTGAAAAATCGCCCTTTTTAGCTTGTAGTCCCTCTGGAGGTCAAAATTATTATCCGATTTAAAAAACCGTTTGATTATATCACCGTCCCATGGTTATGAAGGTTGAGTTCGAATTTCGTGAAAATCGGAACAAAATTGATGGACAAAATGGCCGCCGTTTGTACGCGAATAGTGTGAAAATATGTTATATCAAGGTGGTGGACCTTATAGAGGTCACAATTTTGAACCGATTTTGATGAAACTTGACATGTATGTTTATAACCCAAAGATCTTGGTTCCTTTCGATATTTGCGCCCATCGAATCATAACTTCATGAATTATGTCCCCTGATTGTCCGAAAAATCGCTTTTGTTAGCTTGTGGTCCCTCTGGAGGTCAGAATTATTATCCAATTTAAAAAACCGTTTGATTATATCACGGTTTCATGGTAATGAAGAGAGAATTTGAATTTCGTGAAAATCAGACCAGAGTTGACGGATAAAATGGCCGCCGTCTGTACGCGAATTGTGTAAAAATATGTTATACCAAGGTTGTGGACCCTATAGAGGTCACAATTTTGAACTGATTTTGATGAAACTAGAAATACATGTTTATAACCTAATGATCTTGGTTCCATTGCATATTTGCCCATATCGGATCGTAACTTCCTGAATCATGGCCCCAGATTGTACGAAAAATCACCCTTTTTAGCTTGTGGTCTCTCTGGAGGTCACAATTATTATCTGATTTAAAAAAACGTTTGATTATATCACAGTTACACCGTAGTTATGGGTGAGTTTGAATTATGATTTTCTGGTGATTACTTAAAATGCAACAACTCTTGTTGACTGCCCGGACGATTTGGCTGATGTGTGGGCGTATGTTTCGTTGCCTGGCAACCTATTTTTAGTTCTTTCCCGCCATTTTCATTTCATTTTCTCGTCCGGCTCATTACAGTAATACAAGTTTCAGTTATTTCCCTTTAGTTTTCAGATTATTGTTATGCCTGGGTGCAATATTTCATATTATATTTACTCTTGTAACTTCGCGAGTTTTTGACCAATTTTGATAATTTTTTCTTCTTATCCTTTTATTTAGGATACTTGATACAATCGATGACACGTGACAATGAATATGAAAGCTTTCATATCTGCATGGGACAGTAGCAGATCGAGTTCTTTTTATTATTATTGTTCCAGTTGAGCATATCTCAGAAACTACTTGATGAATCGATTCAATGTCTTTTGTTCTACTGGGAAAGTGGGTTTAACTTAAATTTTAAAGCTATTTCTAACGTTCTGCAACAATGCGAAATGTCCGAAACGCAGAATATTATCAATAATTGTCGGATTGTAATATACTATTCAAAAAAAGTAGGGGATATTTGATTTGTATGTGTTATTAAAGTCACCTAATGAAACTGACGAAGAAACAAATGACAAAATGAAATGAAGTTCACATTCATCGATTTTTTCCAAATGATCGTTAGACTAAGTAAGGCACAGACTGACCATTATAAGGGTAAAATGATACCCGGGGTCAAACAGCAAAGTTACCACAGCATCACAACAAAGTCAGTAACGGGTAAATCCTCCTCTGTTTGCCAAACAAGCATTGATCCGACGTGGCATACTCCTAATGAGACGTCTAAGGTCATTTTGGTCCAGATTGTCCCATTCCTGTTGCAATGCAGCAGCAAGTTCTTGGACATTGGCAGGACGTTGTTGACGTTGACGTAACCTCTGTCCAAGCATGTCCCAGACATGCTCGATGGGGGAGAGGTCGGGACTCAGTGCTGGCCAAGGTGATGTGGTGATGTTCTGTTGTTGGAGGTAACCTGTAACGATCCTGGCCCTGTGACATCTTGCGTTGTCATCCTGGAAGATGAAACGGCGGCCATGACGTCGTGCGAACGGCACAACATGGACTGCCAAGATGTTGTCCCGGTAGTACTGGCCTGTAACACGCCCTGCAACAACATGTAAAGCCGTTCTTCCAGCAACAGTGATGCCTCCCCACACCATAACAGAACCACCCCCAAATCGATCATGTCTGATGACGTTAACGTCTTGGAAGCGCTCGTTTCGACGACGCCACACCCTCCTACGTCTGTCCAAAAAATCAACAGTGAACTTTGACTCATCTGAAAACATGACATTGCTCCAGCGTCGATTATCCCAGTGTTGACGATCCCCATACGATTACATCATGTGTACCTACTTCAAGAATACACATGATGGCAAATGGCCGCCATTTAAAATACTACGCCCGCCTCTTAGAGACGATAACTTAACTCGCTATAAATTGTAAAAAAATTTACTTCGGCTAGAATTAAAAAACACCTAAGATTAACATTTGCTAAAAATTTCTAAAAAACAACCTAAATTTATGGAAATGGGGCCAAATCAAATCAGGCAAATTACATCAAATAGTCCATGTTAAACGTATAGCAAAAATTTTAAACTAACGCGAGCACGCGCGTTTCTAGACAACGCCATAGCGGGTCATAGCAACCAGTGAGTATAAATTGGAAATCCCCAATGACGTAGATATTATAAATTGGAAAGCCGAGTCTGTCTTAAAATAAGTAGTACCGTCAGTAAACAAGATGGAAGCCATCTGCTATCGTGTTTGATCATGGAGTAGGCAAGCACAGGTGTGTCGTATGGACGATCCCTACACCAACGACGTCTTGCCTGAATGTGATGATCTCTCAAACAAGGGATCACGCGAGGACGTCGGGCGCGAAGGTGACCCCTATGCAGTCGATTCCGAATCGTCTGGCCACTCACTATCACACCAGTGTCTGAAGACGAGCGCTGATCTGATTTGCTGTGATGACACGATTTCTCAAGGCCAAGGTACGGATAAATCGATCCTGGGCTTGAGTTGTTGCCCTTGGTCGACCTGAGCGTGGTCTGTCCTGTACAGATTGTGTATCACGGTATCTGGACCATAGCCTGCTTATGACAGACTGAGAAACATTCATCATCCGCGCCACAACTGCCTGTGTTGTGCCGATCTGTAGCATGCCAAGGGCACGTAACCTTTCATTTTGGGTAAGCCGACGCATATCAAAATTTGTTTTCTGGTCACTAAAACAATTAAACTGATGTGTCCACCCTGGAATTCAATGCCACAATAACTGTAACATTCTAAGTCAGTCGTGCAAATCTTGGGTTGGACCCCCATGATGATCCCAAGCATCACCTGCATTCCATGCGGTAGCTATTGGTGCGTTTGGGCGTCACATGTAACTGGAAATGTTTCTTCCTTTTTTAGTGACTTTTTTCGTAGTCATTTGCATATTTTAGTATTATGCCCCCAAATTCAAATATCCCCTACTTTTTTTGAATAGTATAATTGATACATTATGACATAGCCGGAAACAAGGCACATAGCTACAGTTCTTTAGATTTTTTTACTTTTGACGAATCTCCAGAGATATTAGGCGCCAAATTTTGGAAATTATAATTTTTGCAAAAAAAATTTATTAATGAATATTTTTATGTGGTATTTTACCCAGGGTTAAAGAGTCATCTGATTTCTGATTTGACCAAAAATGACATCATTTTTTGTTGTCACCGTATTTTTCCTTGGCTGCCATTGACAATTTTAGTTTTTAAGTCCTGGATTAATAATTATCTATTGTTCGATTTATATATGCTCCGTGGTCCAAAATGTCATTATTTTTGTCACCAGTAAAATTGCCTTTCGCCAACAGAAGTGACGTAAATTTAGTTCGGTACCACTTTTTGAAAGCAAATATTATTTTTTTGAAAAGTGGTATGACTGAAAGGGTGTGCCCTGTAGAGGTGCAGAAAACATCGCGCTCAGTTTTTTTTAATTTTCTTTTACGTTTCGGGTCATTTCGATTTTAAGGTGAAAAAAGGTGAAAAAATGAGCTATTCACAACCCATTCAGGCTTTTCATATTTTAAAATATTTCTTCGCAACTTTCATAAACTTGTAGCAATAATCTATATGAAGAGAATGTATGTGAAAATTAGTTTGTAATGTGAGGAGTTGCTGAGAGATCGGCTAGTTTGCCTGTAAAAGAATCAATTATTATCATGCCACCATTTGATGCGTAAGTTCAATTTTAACTAGGTCAAACCAATTTAACTTTCTCAATGTCACCGGAAATGACGTAATTTGGGCAAAAACTGTATTTATAGCCTTCTAAACAAATAATTTATTCAAATGAGTCGTATTTGTTATTTGTTTGATATTTGATTCCAAACAACTAATAGAATGAACCCATACGATCATAATATATAGATATCACTAAATGGTTTCTAACTTGTTCAGTTGTGGAGAAATAGTCGATTTTCAACAGGTAACTTTTCAAGGTTTTTGGTCTGTAAAAGTGTCAATTATAATTCGATTTTCATACCTAATGTCATTTACGATTTCATACAAGTAATTTAAGATTTTCATTATCGCTGGAAGTAACATCATTTTTCAAATACCGTATTTTTAGCCTTCAAAACAAGATATTCTATTTAAATGAGTCTAATTTGTAATGTTTTTAAAATTATGATATTTGATTCCAATCAACAAATAGATTGAACCCGTCTCATACGATCATATAGATACCCAAAAATATTTCTTAACTTGTACGGTTGCCCAGAAATAGACAATTTTCTACAAGTCACTTTTCAAGGTTTTTGGTCTATAAAAGTGGCAATTATTATTCGATTTACATAAAATTTTCACCATGTGATGCCTTATGCCATTTCTGATTTCATAAAACTAATATTATCACCGGAAGTACTATAATTTCGTCAGGATTATTTGCATGCAACACATGTATAAAATGAATTGATATTGCAGGATTTGATTGCTTCGATTTTATTTGATGTGTGCAATGTTTATGTGGAAATCTGTTAATTGGTTGCATTGGCACTGGAAGTGATAGGAGTTCAAAGGTAACATGGCACCGATAGTGACATAAGTTCAAAGGTAACGTGGCACTGGTGAAACCCGTCATAACTGCTACGCAGGTCTAGTTGTTTTTATGTTTGTATATTTACAGGTTTTAGAAGAAGAATTAATAAGTAAACATATGAAGACAGTTGTTGAGGTAAATAAATGTCTCATGCTTCCATCTATACCTTTACTTTGTTTGTTTTGGGGGTCAAAGTTTAGTTTATGTAAGATATATACCAATGTACAGGGATGTACAAATGAAAATAGATATTGTTCGAAAGACTTTGCTACCAACATTATGTCAAATATTTTTATATGAGTTTTCTGCAAGTTCTTACTATGATCATTGATAGTTAAGTGAATGTGACTTTTGAATAATGTCTGGAACAAAAAGAAACTGATTTCGGTGATACTGAGACTTTTAAATTACCGAAATAAGTCTATGTTTAACCAAAAACAAATTTAATTTAATGAACTATTATTTTACAATTTTTAGATGGAGAATTCAGGAGTTGTACATATGTTAGAAAATAACAAAACTGATGGTAGGAATGATTTAATAAAACATGTTTTATGCTTGAATAATTTCTTGTGTACACTCTACAGACTACATTTGAAATTGATACATGTTGTTATCATTAGTGAGATGAAAAAGCCAATTTAATTTCAATAACTTCTATTAATTTCTTCTGGAGTTATGGCCCTTGTTTCACTTTGTTGCACTAATGACAAAAGTTATCAACCAATCTGAATGAAGTTTATATGCATCATTTGAATAATTAAAACCAAGAGTTCTATTGAATTTCAGCAATTTCCTTTAATTACATGTTTCACATTCTGGATCTTGTGAATGCTTTATTGACAACAGTTATCATCAGATCTGATTGAATTTTATATGCATCATTTAAATTAGTGAAACAAAGAATTCTATTGAATTTCAGCAATTTCCATTAATTACGCCGTGAGTTAGGCCCTTGTTTTACTTTGTTGTTATTATTCGATCTGTATGAAATTTATGTGTATTGTTTAAATTAGTAAAACGAATAAGCCTATTGAGTTTCAGCAAACTTCTGTTAATTACATCTCGAGTTATGGCCGTTGTTTCACTTTGTTGAATCTTATGAACACTAGAACGACAAAAGTTGGCACCCAATCTGTATGAAATTCATATGCATCATTTAAATTAGTGAAATGAGGAAACCTATTGAATGTCAGCAATTTCTGTCAATTTCTTCTAGAGTTATGGCCCTTGTTTTACTTTGTTGAAACTTGTGGCACCCAATCTGTATGAAATTTATATGCATTATTTGAATTAGCAAAAGGAAAATTTCAACAATTTCTGTAGATTACTTCCAGGGTTAACGCCCTTGTTTCAGTTTTTATACGCCCCCATTGAAATGTGGTTGTGTACAGGGTTCAATTTAAGTGGTATCGCATCGCAAAAAGCTACTCGTATTGCGGTAAAAGCGATAGAATTATTTTATTCATTAGCCAAAAATTATTTTCAAACTTGTGAAGTGTGATTAATTATATTTTGGATGAATGTGGAGTATAATTATAAATGCAGGACTAACTTCACTTGTTTGATATTCCAAGTTGTGGTCGTGATTAATTTGAAACAGTTTTTATACGCCCACATTGAAATGTGGTCGTATATTGTCGTCGCCCCCGTCCGTCCGTCTGTCCGTCCGTCGGTCCGTCGGTCCGGCGTCCACAATTGCTTGTGGACGCTCTAGAGGCTAAAGTTAATATCCGATTGACTTTAAATTTATACACAGTGTTTGAGGTCATGAGACGAAGAAGCCTATTGTTTTTCAGCGATTTCCGATAATAACTACCAGAGTTATGGCCCTTGATCACTTCAAAAAATCTTGTGGACGCTCTAGAGGCCAAAGTTAATATTCGATTGGCTTTAAATTTATACACAGTGTTTACGGTCATAAGACGAAGAAGCCTATCGATTTTCAGCGATTTCCGATAATTAGTGCCAGAGTTATGGCCCTTGATCACTTCAAAAAATCTTGTGGACGCTCTAAAAGCCAAAGTTAATATCCGATTGACCTTAAATTTATACACAGTGTTTAAGGTCATAAGAAGAAGAAGCCTATTGATTTTCAGCGATTTCCGATAATTAGTGCCAGAGTTATGGCCCTTGATCACTTCAAAAAATCTTGTGGACGCTCTAAAAGCCAAAGTTAATATCCGATTGACTTTAAATTTATACACAGTGTTTAAGGTCATAAGACGAAGAAGCCTATTGATTTTCAGCGATTTCCGATAATTAGTGCCAGAGTTATGGCCCTTGATCACTTCAAAAAATCTTGTGGACGCTCTAAAAGCCAAAGTTAATATCCGATTGACTTTAAATTTATACACAGTGTTTAAGGTCATAAGACGAAGAAGCCTATTGATTTTCAGCGATTTCCGATAATTAGTGCCAGAGTTATGGCCCTTGATCACTTCAAAAAATCTTGTGAACGATCTAGAGGCCAAAGTTAATATCCGATTGACTTAAAATTCATACACAGTGTTTAAGGTCATAAGACGAAGAAGCCTATTGATTTTCAGCGATTTCCGATAATTAGTGCCAGAGTTATGGCCCTTGATCACATCAAAAAATCCTGTGGACGCTCTAGAGGCCAAAGTTAATATCTGATTGACTTTAAATTTACACACACTGTTTAAGGTCATGAGACGAAGAAGCCTACTGATTTTCATTGATTTCAAATAATTACTTCCAGAGTTATCTCCCTTGATCACTTCAAAAAACCTTGTGACGCTACAGATGCCAAACTTATCATCCGTTTGACTTCAGATTGATACACAGAGTTTAAGGTGTTGAAACGCACAAGCAGTGACCGCCCTAGACATTCGCCAATTCGCCAGTGACTATAATTATTTTTATTGGCGAATAAAATGATGATGCTGGCGAAAATTTTGGCGAATGAATTTTAGAGAGTGCTATTTCGTAAATCTGGTAATATTAAACTTGAAATCGTATCGTTCAAACTTTCAAAGCTTCTTTCGATCGACTCGATGGAGTGTCTATTTTTAGTATATTAATTACTCTAGTCTCAATCTTACAGGTCGCAAATCAGTCAATGCTACGCATTAAAACAACCGAAAGATCGAGTCTCGAGTATTCAACACAGTTACGCCCCTTTTGTGTGGCGCTGCGTTGTTTACATCCGCTTAACTACAATATTTCTATGCTTACGTACATAGCAAATATTAGCACAATAAACTTTCTCGCACAATAATGACAACTAATTCAAGTAAACCCAAAGTAAGGAGGATAGATTCCTTTTTCCTTCCTACGACTACGCGTGTTATTGTTAATCCACAATCTTCTTCCGAGACCGAGAGTCAGAGTGTCACCTGTGACCCAAATCCGTCATTGGCTCCATCGTCATCGACTACATGTAGACAAAAATTAGACATTAACTTGAACCCAGACCGGACTGACGTTAACCTGACAACAACTATAGACATGAACTTGCCCTCTACGAGTTCTAATAATTTGGGTGTGGACAATGACAGTACATGTGGTAGTACAAGTATCACAGCTGAACGCAAAACTTGTGAAAAACGTAAAATTAAGAGTTACTGGTTAAAGCAATTTCATTGGTTGAAAATTGAAGGTGGTTATATATTTTGTAAATTATGCCTCCAGTCTGGACGAAGTAACGTATTTACTTCTGGAAAAGACACTAATAACCCCAAAAGTGACGACTTTAAGAAACATGAAAAATCGACAGATCATAAATTTAGTATAGCCGCCATGACAGCTCAGGACAATCAGGACATGCCTAAGGCCATTTCCTGTGTCAAAACCAAAATTAAAACAGGAATCATTTCTATAATGAAGAATGTCTACTGGCTTATAAAGGAAGAAATGCCCAAAGACAAACTGGACAGCCTAAATAAACTTTTAATCGATCAGGGCCTTGAAAGTTTAAATATTTTAGGTAGTAATACTAACAATTTAAATAAAGATAGCAACGAACAAAGTGGATTGAAGTTAAGCTATACCAGTCATAACTCTGTGGATGACATGATTCGCGTTATTGCAGATATAATTGAAACTGATAATTTAAGCAAAATTAAAGGAGCAAAATTTTATTCTTTGATTTTTGATGAATCCACAGATACAAGTAATATACAAAACTTAATCATATACATCAGATTTGTAACAAACGGCATTGTAAGAACTAAATTCCTTGCCATAAAAGAACTTTATGAGGGGTGCACAGCTGCTGAAATTTATAAGTTACTTAAACATACACTTGAAGAAAAGGACTTAAATCAAAATAATTTAATTAGTCTTGGTACTGATGGGGCTTCCACTATGGTGGGTTCAAAAACAGGGGTCACAACAAGATTTAAATTGGATAACCCCTTAATACTCTCATTTCATTGTGCTGCCCACAAACTTGCACTTGCCAGTGGTCAAGCTGCATCAAGCATACAAGAATTGGATAAATATCAACAAACTTTAAATGAACTTGCAAAATTTTTCAAGGACTCGCCAAGGACAACCAGGAATCTAAAATCATCACAGACTCATCTTGGGGAAGCCCACTTGAAAATTAAGCAAGCTTTTTCCACAAGGTGGCTTAGTTTCCATGCTACAGTCAACACAGTACTGAAAACATATGACAGCATTCTTTCTTGTCTTGTTAATGAAGATGGGCGTCAGAAGGTTAAGGCCCAAGGATTTGTTAAGAAAATGTCCAAATTTGATTTTTTAGCATTGACTCATTATTTGGCTGACGTGTTACAGCCCCTCAATCGACTGTGTCTGTCATTACAAAGAAGCAATCTTTCTTATGCAGACACAATAAATCAAATAGAATTAACCATATGTAATTTATCAGAACTCCAGTTACATGATGGACCAGTATTTGTGGAATTTTCGAAATCTTTGCCATTTGGGTGGGGTAGTGCAAAACCTGTCCCAAACTTTGACTTTAAGGGACATTTAATTAACCTAAATGCTGATCTAGTCAAGAAGTTTGAGAAGGTGAAGGAGAAATTTATTACCAATTTAATTGAAAATCTTAGTGCTCGTTTTAGTCCTAATGATAATGTTGTGAAAGCACTTTCTGTGTTTGATAGAAGAGAATTGTATCAAGAAAATGAAACTTACCAACTTCCAGAAAATTATGGAATTGAGTCCATGGACATTTTATTCACTCATTTCAGTGAAAATAATTCTAATTATAAAACTGATAAACATAATCAGTTGATTACCGGTACCACAGTTCCATTAATGTTTGATAATAAAACCACTTTGTTATCTGAGTGGACTGGATTCAAACATTTACTAATATCTAAAAAGTATTCCCATTTATCACATGAGTCTTTTATAAGAGAAGTTATTTTGAAGTATGAAAATATGTATCCATCAGTCTGTAAACTGGCTGAACTTAGTCTTGTTATTCCACCTACAACAGTGGATGCAGAGAGGGGGTTTTCACACCAGAACTATATTAAGAACAGTCGACGTTCAAATTTAAAAGTAACCTCACTCAATGATCTCATGCTTATAAAAATGGAAGGACCGGAAAGCATAGATTTTGAATTTGTAAGAGCGTTTGATGAGTGGTGCCTTAAGAAGGAACGTCGTGTCTTTTCTACTATGAGGACGAACTAAATCATGTGTCTGAAGTAATCTGTCCTATAAACATTTTTTGTTATCTGTATTTATTCTTCCTGAAAATGTAAACTTTTGGACAGTCAATGATATAAAATAATACTCTAGTGTACAAAATAAGTACATATTAAACATTTATTTTCATATGTAATAAACAAACTTGAATAAAAATGATATAAAATATTTGGCTACAACTTCCTGAATTGGCTAATCAAATTTTGATTTGGCTAAAAATTTGGCTAAAGGTTTTAAGTGTCTAGGGCGGTCACTGCACAAGTATTTTGATTTTCAATGAATTTTGATAACAGAACAGCTAAATCCATGATGTTAAATGTTTCCTATACTAATTGATAGCGTGGGGCAAAACTTTATAAAAAGCAAACAAATTCTAATGATTTTCAGATAATTACATAATGAGTTGTTTCATTACCAAAAAAAGTAAAAATATGCGACAACCCTTGTTGACTGCCCGGACGATTTAGCTGCTGTGGGCGTATGTTTCGTTGCCTGGCAACCTATCTTTATTTCAATATTCGATAACTAGAAGACAATGCAGACTCAGTTTTTAATCACACGACACGTGTTTATAAAATATGTTACTAAAAATAGAATAAAACGACGCAGTATTGTATGATTGGTTAACTTAACTGAAAACTAAAAGTAGACATCTCGCGAGACGCGTGAAACATGCCATTTTTGACGAATGTCTGACAAAAATGTTATGCTGATGGCATATTCTCGGGTTGATATTTTAAAGGCGGAGGGGAGGATGTTTTTAAATAGAGAAATAAACAAGCAAAGTCGCGCCTACGGAATGGTGTAATTTAAAGTACTGAACAGTACATGTAGTTTTGATTTAGACGATCGGGGATAGACAGTAACTGAATTTTTTTTGGAGATGTCAATTTTTTTTAACTTCATTCTTACATAAGTCGAAGCGGAGTGTACAATGAAGGCCGGACATTGGCGGAAAAAAGTATCCACTTATACCCCGAGAAATCTGAATTGCAAATATTTGTAAGCTACGTTTTACTGCTCCTCAAATATGAGCAAATGCTATTCAAATTTTGAATTGATTAGCCAAAATGTGAATCTGTCACAAAAATTTGCTACTCATTGGTTTTAGACTAAATTGAACCCTGGTCGTATATTGTCGTCGCCCCTGGCCGGCTCTAGAGGCTAAAGTTAATATCCGATTGACTTTAAATTTATACACAGTGTTTAAGGTCATGAGACGAAGAAGCCTATTGTTTTTCAGCGATTTCGGATAATAGCTACCAGAGTCATGGCCCTTGATCACTTCCAAAAATGTTGTGGACGCTCTAGAGGCCAAAGTTAATATCCGATTGACTTTAAATTTATACACAGTGTTAAGTGTTAAAGGACATAAGACAAAGAAGCCTGTTGATTTTCAGCGATTTTCAGCGATTTCCGATAATTAGTGCCAGAGTTAAGCCCTTGATCACTTCAAAAAATCTTGTGGACGCTCTAGAGGCCAAAGTTAATATTCGATTGACTTTAAATTTATACACAGTGTTTAAGGTCATGAGACGAAGATGCCTATTGATTTTCAGCGATGTCTGATAATTGATGCCAGAGTTATGGCAATTGATCACTTCAAAAAATCCTTTGGTTGCTCTAGAGGCCAAAGTTAATATCCGATTGGTTTTAAATTTATACACAATGTTTACAGTCATAAGACGAAGACGTCTTTTGATTTTCAGTGATTTCCAATGTTTACTGCCAGAGTTATGGCCCTTGATCACTTAAAAAAATCCTGTGGACGCTCTAGAGGCCAAAGTTGAGATCCGATTGACTTTAAATTTACACAAAGTGTTTAAGGTCATGAGACAAAGAAGCCTATTGTTTTTCTGCGATTCAAATAATTACTGCCAGAGTTATCTCCCTTGATCACTTCAAAAAATTTTGATCCGATTGACTTCAGATTGATATACAGAGTTTAAGGTGTTGAAACAAACAAGTATTTTGATTTTCAATGAATTTTGATAACTGAACTGCTAAAGCCATGATATTAAATGTTTCGTATACTAATTTTTACCTTGGGGCAGAACTTCATAAAAATCAAACAAATTCTAATGATTTTCTTATAATTACATATTGAGTTGTTACTCTTAATCAGAATTTAGTATATTACAAATGTTTCATTACCGAAAAAAGTAAAAATATGCGACAACCCTTGTTGACTGCCTGGACGATTTAGCTGCTGTGGGCGTATGTTTCGTTGCCTGGCAACCTATCTATAGAACTTTGTGAACCCTCAAATGACGAAAAATATGTCATTAGTATGAAATTGTCTATTGAATGCTCCTAATTACCTACAAAAGAATAAATATGCACCAACCCTTGTCGACCGCTCAGAGGATGTAGCTGCTGTGGGTGTATGTTTTGTTGCCTGGCAACCTATCTTTATTCTGAGACATCATACTCTCAACAATTTGCATATTAAAAACGCAAATGCACATAGGTTTTTAGCGTCTGTCAAAAAAGTTTCTGATTTTTATCATGATTTCACTATACAGTGACACCGGCATGTTCAAAATAAATTGTATGCAGAATTAAAGATCAGTTGATTAATTTATCCCTGAGATATTGACCATTAATAAAAGTCCTATAGATTATGTTAAGTGATTTTCACAGAGATTATTGAGGGTCAGTTAGTTATAGGTTATGTGAGTCTACAGGTATTTCAATAAGATACTAGTCAGAATTAGTTACATTTATTCTCATACTTTATGAAATCCATCAAATTTGATTTTAAATAATTTTAAAACTATATATATTATATGTTTTTTTGTCTTTGTATAGATTTAGCATGTATGTATAAATTATTTGTTCGTGTAACAAAGGGGTTAAAAACGATGTGTGATTGTATTAGTAAATATTTACGTGAACAAGGTAAAGCATTAGTCATAGAAGAAGGAGAAGAAGCTAAAAATGCCATCACATATATTCAGGTTTGTTCTTATATTTATTGGAAATACTTTTAAAATGTTTAGATCTGTCCAAAATAATATTGTAAATATATTTTTTGTTACGCCCACATTTTCATGTGTTGATACAAAATAATTAATGGAATACAATTTTAAGAAAACATTGTTTTATCCAACGTTCCGTCAGAAAAATATTACAAAATGACTTGAAATCAGTTATAGCATCACAGGAAGTTATGACATTGTGGAATGATGACGCCATAGACTTAGATACGTAACATGAAAGGTTAGCTTAGCTAAAACTTAAATAAAATTTTACAAGTAAGGAAAAATTATGCATGATTATGAATGATTTTGAAACCCCCTGCATTTAAGTTAATTTAACTCATTTGAATTAAGTCTTTGAATCCGCAGCCTTTCCTCTGTGTTCAATTTTTTATACCCGATTGACTTTAAATTTATACACAGTGTTTAAGGTCATGAGACGAAGAAGCCTATTGTTTTTCAGCGATTTCCGATAATAACTACCAGAGTTATGGCCCTTGATCACTTCAAAAAATCTTGGGGACGCTCTAGAGGCCAAAGCTAATACCCGATTGACTTTAAATTTATACACATTTTCATGTGGACGTATATTGTCGTTGCCCCTGTTCGTCCGTCCGTCCGTCCGTCCGGTCACAATTTTTATACGCCCACATTTTCATGTGAATCCGAATGATAAAGTGAGAGGAATCCAAAACCATTTAAATAACATAAACTTAGACGGGATCAAAGTCATAATAAACTTGATACAGTGACACCAGTAGTAGGAGTGGTTAAAAACAAAGTCGAAGGTATCACAAAACCATCTTTTAAAGTATCTTAAATAACATAAACTTAGACGGGATCAAAGTCATAGTAAACTTGATACAGTGACACATTTTCATCTGGACGTATATTGTCGTCGCCCCTGTTCGTCCGTCTGTCCACAATTGTTTGTGAACAGACTACAGGTCACAATTTTTATACGATTTCAATGAAACTTAAAATATAGGTTTATCACCCTAAGATCTCGGTTCCTTTCGATATTGGCATGTATCGGACTGTAACTTCATGGGTTATGGCCCCTAATTGTACGAAAAATCACGTTTTTAGCTTGTGAACAGTGTAGAGGTCACAATTTTGAACCGATATGGATGAAACTTGAAATGCATGTTTATAATCCAAAGATCTTGGTTCCTGTCGATATATGTGCCAATCGGATCGTAACTTCCTGAATTATGGCCCCTGATTGTCTGAAAAATCGTCCTTTTTAGCTTGTGGTCCCTCTGGAGGTCAAAATTGTTATCCGATTTAAAAAACCGTTTGATTGTATCACCGTTACATGGTTATGGAGGTTGAGTTCGAATTTCGTGAAAATCGGACGCCGTTTGTACGCGAATAGTGTGAAAATATGTTATATCAAGGTTGTGGACCCTATAGAGGTCACAATTTTGAACTGATTTTGATGAAACTTGACACGTATGTTTATAACCCAAACTTGACATGTATGTTTATAACCCAAAGATCTTGGTTCCTTTCGATATTTGCGCCCATCGGATCGTAACTTCATGAATTATGTCCCCTGACTGTCCGAAAAATCGCTTTTGTTAGCTTGTGGTCCCTCTGGAGGTCAAAATTATTTTCCGATTTAAAAAAACGTTTGATTATATCACCGTTACGTGGTAATGAAGAAAAAGTGTAAATTTCGTGAAAATCAGACCAGAATTGACGGATAAAATGGCCGCAGTTTGTACGGGAATAGTGTGAAAATATGTTATATCTAGGTTGTGGACCCAATAGAGGTCACAATTTTGAACCGATTTTGATGAAACTTGAAATACATGTTTATAACCTAAAGATCTTGGTTTCATTGCATATTTGCGCATATCTGATCGTAACTTCCTGAATTATGGCCCCTGATTGGTCGAAAATCGCCCATTTTTATACGTCCACATTCATAATGTGAACGTATTATGCCGTCGCCCCTGTCTCTGTGTGTATGTGTGTGTGTGTGTGTGACTGTGGTTCGCCTACAGGGCGCAATTCTTCATGGATTTTCTTCAAACTTGGTATACTTATTCCTTATACCCCAAGGAAGATCCCTTTTGTTTTTGGTGCATGCCCGACCCCCAGGGGCAGAACCACGCCCATTTCTAGTTTTTGTTTGTTTGTCGTCTACAGGCCACATTTCTTATAATCTTGAAACTTTGCATACACATTCTTTGTACCCTACGGAACATCCCTATGGTTTGGGGTGCATGCCCAACCCCCAGGGGCAGAGCCACGCCCATTTTCTTTTCGTGTGTCTTTGTGTCGCCTACAGGGCGCAATTCATACTGGATTTTCTTCAAACTTGGTATACTTATTCCTTATACCCCAAGGAAGATCCCTTTTGTTTTTGTGCATGCCCGACCCCCAGGGGCAGAGCCACGCCCATTTCTAGTATTTGTTAGTTTGTCGTCTACAGGCCACATTTCTTAACTTATAATCTTGAAACTTTGCATACACATTCTTTGTACCCTAAGAAACATCCCTATCGTTTGGGGTGCATGCCCAACCCCCAGGGGCAGAGCCACGCCCATTTTCTTTTCGTGTGTCTTTGTGTTTCGCCTACAGGGCGCAATTCTTACTGGATTTTCTTCAAACTTTGTATAATTACTCTTTATACTCTAAGGATGATCCCTATCGTTTGGGGTGCGTGCCCAACCCCCAGGGGCAGAGCCACACCCATTTTCTTTTTGTGTGTCTGTGTCGCCTACAGGCCGCAATTCTAACTGGATTTTCTTAAAACTTTGTATACTTACTCTTTACACCATAAGGATGATCCGTATTGTTTTTTGGTGCATGCCCGACCCCCAATGGCAGAGCCACGCCCATTCCTTGTATTTATTTGTTTGTCGTCTACAAGCCACATTTCTTAACGTATCATCTTGAAACTGTGAATGCTTATTCTTTGTTCCCTAAGGAACATTCCTATCATTTGGGGTGCATGCCCTACCCACAGGGGCAGAGCCACGCCCATTTTCTTTTTGTGTGTCGCCTACAGGCCACAATTCTTAATCGGTCATCTTGAAACTTAAAATACCTATTCCTTATACCCTAAGGATGATCCCTTTTGTTTTGGGTGCATGCCCGACCCCCGTGGGACAGCAACACCCATTTCTTGTATTTGTCTGTCGTTTACAGGCTGCATTTCTTAATGTATCATCTTGAAACTTTGAATACTTATTCTTGGTACCTTAAGGAAGATCCGTATTGTTTTTGGTGCATGCCCGACCGCCAGGGACAGTGCCACGCCCATTTTCTTTTTGTCTGTCTGTGTCACCTACAGGCCACAATTCTTAATCGATCGTCTTGAAAACTTTTTTTTATACTTATTCCTTATACCCTAAGCCTGACCGCTATTATTTTTGGTGCATGCCGGACCCCCTGGGACAGAGCCACGCCGAATGCTTTTGTGTCTTGTGTTTGCCTACAGGATGCAATTCTTAACAGATCCTTTTTAAACGTTACATACCTATTCCTTATACCCTAAAGATGACCCCTATTGTTTTTGGTGATTTCCTAACCCCCAGGGGCAGAGCCATGCCCATTTTTACTTCGTGTCTGTGTGTGTTGTCTACAGGCCACGATTCTTAATGGATCGTCTTTAAACTTGGGATATGTATTCCTTATAGCCTAAGGACGTCAACTGCATGTCCCGACTCCCACAGGCAAGACACGCCCAATTTTTGTGTTTGTCGTTTACAGGCCGCAATTCTGAATGAAGCAGCTTGGTACTTGGCTTATGTATTCCTTATAGCCTGAGGGCGTCCACTATTGATTTTGATGAATGTCCCGACCCCCATGTGCAGGGCCACGCCCACTTTTTGCCTTTAGCGTTAGGAAGGCACAATTCTGAATGGATTATCTTGGTATACTTATTCCTTATACTATAAGGACGGCAACTATTGATGTTGAGGCACGACGCTAAACAAACCAAACGCCTAGCCTTCTTGACAAAGTACCATATCAATCAAAGCAGGAATGTGGACGTATATTGTAGTGTTAGCGTTATGTTGTAATTTGTGGTTCCTTTGGAGGTCACAATTATTAACGGATTTCAAATAATGTTCGATTATATCACTCTTTCACCATAATGAAGGGCGAGTTCTAATTTCGTAAAAATCGGACCAAAACTTCCGGACAAAAAAAGGCTGCCGCTAATACGGGAATAGTGTAAAAATATAATATATTCAAGGTTGTGTGGACCCTGTAGAGGTCACAATTTTAATCCGATTTTGATGAAATTTGATATGTAAGTTTATAACCCAAAGATTGCGGTTTCTTTCGATATTCGGGCACATTGGACCATAACTTCCTGAATTATGACCCTTGATTGTACGAAAAATAATGTTTTTTAACTTGTGGACCCTATGGAGGTCACAATTTTATTCCGAATTAAAAAAAACTTTTGACTATATCCCTGTTACACATTAATGATGGTTGAGTGTGAATTTCTTCAAAATCGATAATTGAACAGCTAAATCCATGATATTAAATGTTTTCTAAGGGGGGTGGGATGGCCTAGTGGTCTAGAGCGCCGCGCTTCGACCTCTAGCTGGCCAGTCACCTCTGGCTTGCGGCTGTGGTTTCGAGCCCTGGTGTGAGCGTATGTTGCATGGAGATAGAGGCGCCTTCTCAACCTCGTGGGTTTTCTACGGGCACTCCGGTTTCCTCCCACTGCTAAAGACCACTACGCGCAAGCGAATTATTGAAATAAATTAAATCATATGTTAGTCCTGAAATGACCTAGTTGTTTTGAGTGGACTTTAAACCCCATTTTTCTCTCTCTTTAAATGTTTTGTATTACTTAACATTAAGATGGGGCAGAAATTTATAAAAACCAAACAAATTCTAATGATTTTCTGATAATTACTTGTTGACTGCCCGGACGATTTAGCTGCTGTGTGGGCGTATGTTTTGTTGCATGGCAACCTATTTTTATCCCATTTCAATGAAACTTAAAATATAGATTTATCACCCTAAGATCTCGGTTCCTTTCGATATTGGCATGTATCGGACTGTAACTTCATGGGTTATGGCCCCTGATTGTACGAAAAATGACGTTTTTTTAGCTTGTGAACAGTGTAGAGGTCACAATTTTGAACCGATTTGGATAAAACTTGAAATGTATGTTTATAACCCACAGATCTTGGTTCCTTTCGATATTTGCGCCTATCGGATCGTAACTTCCTGAATTATGGCCCCTGATTGTCCGAAAAATCGCCCTTTTTAGCTTGTGGTCCCTCTGGAGGTCAAAATTGTTATCCGATTTAAAAGAACGTTTGATTATATCACAGTTACACCGTACTTATTAGGCCGTGGGCCGAAACCTGTACGGCCTCTATAAAATGGCAAAGGGTGCAAGTTTTTGGTGACTACATATTAATCTGCAGAATGTGCTTGTTTCAAAACTGCAATGTTTTCCCAAAAATGTTTGTTCGTTATGAAATGCCAATACTTTGAAAACAAGGTATAGAATCCTGTATTGTGGACAATTGTTTGGTCTGTTTACGTACATATCAGATGTATACATGTATATGCACCTATTGGATACATATCCTGAAATTTAACAGATATGAGATCGCCGTGGTATATCAGGTTGCTTTTGCTGGATCGTGAACTGAGAAAATCGGCTCATATTTTGCCTTTCTCCATTTTCGTCTAGTATTTCTATTTTTTTACGCATGGAAGAGTTTCTCATTATTTATTGGCATTTCTTTTAGTTTGTTACAAATTAATGGGTTTATATTACGCCAGTTAACAATACAACATGAGAATAACGTCTGCAAAAAACACCATTCACCATCTCTTCTGCCGGCAAAATTTTAGATTTGACGCCAAATATTCAGAATGCCTTTAAAACAGACAATAATTATTGAAAAAAAGAAGACCACGAAGAAACAATCTATCTTTGAACAAGCGTTGAAAACATCGACAATATAAGTGATGAACTAACGTATTCTTTTATTGGATACATTATTGGAGTTAAGATATAAAGAGCTGACAGTTCTCAATATAATAATTAAAAACAAGGCAATGTAGCCTACAGGGAATTTGCTGAAAATTTCAATCAAATTGATCCACTCGGAATCAAGGGTTTAGCCATTCATTTTTGGACCGTACCTCGGTCATCATTACTTAAGTCGGTACAATAAAAAAACATAGTCTCGATTATCCACTTTTTGAATTACCAGCAGCATCAAACCGGGTTCTAATCAAGTAAATATCGCAGGCTAGAGATGCCATCGAGAGTTGATTATGATTTGGATAAGTTAATTAATGTCTAATTAATAATTTTGATAACATTTCAGGCCTAAAGAAGCGCTAGCATATCATATGATTAATAATAGATACAAAGGCAACAAAATGTTGGTGTTTACTTGAATTGATTTTGAAACATCTTCCAGCATTATAAATTATGAAGATATTAAGCTTGCGTAGGGCCCCTGGCTGAAAATCTAATAGGGGCCCTTGCATCAAAAGTGAAAAGGGGGTGTATACTGATTATTGTCCGTCACACACACACACATATATAAGTAGACATATAGATTTATTTGACAAAAACATACACAAGTTTCATATGACAAAATTCTTTTTCATATTCTGTCCGTACTGACACTAGGGACCGGGTATCATTCAGATTTGATGAAAAAAGGTAAGAAACTGAGCTTACCATCTAGAATCTAATACACATATTCAGTTAATAGATTGCCATCCAGAAAGTGTTAAATACCATCAAGATTCATCAAAAACCGTCCAGTTTGTGCTACCATTTAGTTTAAGAAATACCGTTTAGTTTTGACATCCATCATCTAGTTTATGACCATTTAGCTTAGTTTTGATATTGGTCATCCAGTTTATAACCCTTTAGTTTCATAAACTAGACAAATGATGTCAAACTAAATGGTAGCACAAACTGGGCGGTTTTTGATAAATCTGAATGATACCCGGTCCCTAGTGTGATCAGAACAGTAGGACGTTAAATCCCATTTCATTTCATTTCGTACAGATCTAGTGAAAGAATACCCTGTCCATATCACTAAAACACTACTTTAACGTGTCCGGCATTATGAGGGTCAATTTTGTGTTAAATATTCCTTATTCGCTTGTAATGTCCGGGATTCATGTACCTATCCTACTCATCTGTACACGATTGTCTCGGATCCACGCACCTAACCCATTCGTCAGGTCATCCATGTTCCGAATTCACGTGCCTAACCTATTCGTCTGTACATCAATGTCCCAGATTCACATACCTAACCTATTCGTCTAGGTTCATTAATGTCCCAAATTCATGTATTCGTCTGTACATCAATGCCCCTGATTCACGTACCCAACCAATTCGTTTATTATCTGTACATTAATATGAATTTGTAAAATGAACCCATTAATGAATGACAAGAACTGCATTAGTGGCGATTGGTTTTTCATCTAGATAGATTGTACATTTGAAAATAACTGCATGTGAATATTATGTGTTAACCTAATTGTATCGCCTACTTATAATTAAAAATTAAACCACAAATTTATGATTCGCTTTTGTCAGTTAGCACTGATTGTCTCGGATCCACGCACCTAACCCATTCGTCAGGTCATCAATGTTCCCGAATTCACGTACCTAACCTATTCGTACAGCAATGTCCCAGATTCACTTACCTAAACTATTCGTCTAGGTTCATCAATGTCCCAGATCCATGTATTCGTCTGTACATCAATGCCCCCGATTCACGTACCCAACCATTTCGTTTATTATCTGTACATCAATATGAATTTGTAAAATGAACCCATTAATGAATGACAAGAATTGCATTAGTGACGATTGGTTTTTCATCTAGATAGATTGTACATTTGAGAAAAACTGCATGTGAATATTATGTGTGAACCTAATTGTATCGCCTACTTATAATTGAAAATTAAACCACAAATTTTATGATTCGCTTTTGTCACTTAGCTCATGAATAGTTTATATGGAAGATTCTACATTTGTAAAGATAGTCCAACAATTGAACACTCGTTGGGATTTCTAACATGACGCGCTTTTTAATTAAAGAAACCGTCACAAATTTTACAAATCATTCGTTGAATGGAGTGAGTTTATTTTTGTTAGTCAAAGCTAACAAACGTCCTGTATTTTAACTAGTCTGAAAGTTCCACATTAAAACATTAAGCCGTTCGAAAACACTGGCTGCATTGAGCAGTGTTACGTAACCCGATAAAGAATCTTACGGAGTGTACAACCATAATGCTTTCGAGTGCCATTTGTATTGAAGCGACTCAATGAACGAGGCTAAACATATCCAATACGGAATACTATCGGTGTAGACTGGAATAACCAGACGACAAAGACTGTCATTCAATTTGGATCCAGGAATTTTTGCAGGAGGGGGTTTGCCAGGTTCCTGTTAAGGAAATTGCCAGGTTCCTGTTAAGGAAATCTGCCATCATCGTCTCTAAATTGAGCTTTTTAAAGGGAGAAATCATTTTTCTAATGATGTAGGATCACATTTTGATTTAATTTCAATGATGCAAGTCATTGATTTTTTTTATGTAGCTTAGCAGGATGGGGTTGCCCCCCCCCCACTCCTCTGGATCTGCCCCTGACTCTTCGCATGTTTCGCCAAACACAGGGCCTAGCGGATTAGAAATTACAGTAAAATCAGAAACGATTGAATGTCAATCTGTTTATATACATTCATATTACATATCACTAGGGACTGGGTATCATTCAGATTTGATGAAAAAAGGAAAGAAACTGAGCTTACCATCTATAATTAATACACATATTCAGTTAATAGATTGCTGTCCAGAAAGTGTTAAATACCATCAAGATTCATCAAAAACCGCCCAGTTTGTGCCACAGTTTAGTTTGACTTTGAGTGTCTAGTTTATGAAACTGAATGGTCATAAACTGGATGACCAATATCAAAACTAAACTAAATGAGTAAATGGTCATAAACTAGATTACCAATGTCAAAACTAAACCGTGTTTCTTAAACTAAACCGTAGCACAAACTGGACGTTATTTAATGAATCTTGATGATATTTAACACTTTCTGAACAGCAATCTATTAACTAAATATGTGTATTAGATTTTAGATGGTAAGCTCAGTTTCTTTCCTTTTTTCATCAAATCTAAATGATACCCGGTCCCTAGTGATATTATGTGTAGATATCTAGTTGCCAAAAAGATTAGAGAGTTAGCTCTTTTTATAAAAGTTTAATTGATAATTTAAATAACATTTAAGGCCTGAAGAAAGATCTGAAATAGCCATATTTCGCTCTTAAATATTGCAGTCAGTGATATGACAACAACATTCATTCATTCAAGCATGGGCGCGGCCATCTTTGTTAGGCTCGGGCACGACAGTTTTAAGGCCTAATGCTGCCTTCTGATTGGTTAAAATTAAGTCACTTTAAAATAGCATTTTCTAAGTAGCAAACATACTTTTTTGGGAAAACAATGTTGATTTAATCATAAATAACATTATTTGATTTAATTATGATGAGATTTCTCCCTCATCAAAAACTTGCAGCTAAAAATCACATTTATCTGGTTCGGCCCACAGCCTATATGGGTGAGTTTGAATTATGTTTTTCTGGTGATGACTCTTGTTGACTGCCCGGACGATTTAGCTGCTGTGTGGACGTATGTTTCGTTGCCTGGCAACCTATTTTTATTTGAAGAAGTAACCTGGCTCTTTTAATGGTCCATTTCCTCATTATGGACATTGTAGCATATCAGCAGACTCAACGCAGCTAGTTTGAGGACTTCTGAAGTCCATCGCTTAACTCGGTCAACTCAAGTATATCGCACAACTCTTGTTTGCTAAATTGATTGTTGTCGAGCACACATACAAAATTTTTGTCGATATTTCAGAGATGCAATTTTTTCCCTCATGATTTTTGAAAAGTATTTGATTTCACTTACCCTAAGCAATAGGAATAAGCAGATTCTAAGTGACACATCAAAGTCTTTGTATGGATTCCCCTTAGGTGTGGTATCATGCACAGGATGTTTACATCCTTATAGAATATTCCGTTTGAGACCCAGGCGGTAGCGATGGGTAGCACATATCACCTTTCAATCTAGAATCAAGATTAAAAAAAAATACACTTCGTCAAGAAATCAGCTCCCATTCGGCATGGGCATCTTGGATTGGATACCAAGCTTCATTATTAAAGAGATCAGTTTTGCTCGAGCCGGGTTAACTGCTGCTATCAGCGAGCATAGGCGAATGATTTGGCGAAAAATTGGAAAAAGTTGGCTTACCCTGTATGAAAGTAGTTGGTCATTTCATAGAGAATTAGAGATTTACAAATTAACCAACTTCCAACTTATGATTTCACATTGAATAAAAAGAGGTGACAGAGATTTTATTTCTCATATTGATAGACGTTGTCAAGCTGTGCATAAAACCATTTCGATATTTTGACCAACCCCCGCATCACAGAAAATAGGGGTAATCTTCGAAGGTGTATATTTTCTACTTTATTCGCCATATATTATAATTTTACTGACCATTACTCCCAGAGAATAGATGCGACCTTAAGGCCTTTACATTGAGGCACAGGAAGACCCCCACTAACATCACCAACCACCACATTTTTCATCCAAACCCTAGACGTGCAAGTATATTGACAAAAAATGACGTGCAAAAGGGCAAAAATGTCCAAAAATCAGTCTGGGGTTATATCTCAATAACAATTAAATTTTGAGATCGGCTGTTCTGGCTGTGAAGTAGTCCAGAGGAGTCGATAAAATCCCCCCCCACCCCCCGGCAGATGAACTCGATTTGCCGACCCCCAACCTTCTGTATGGTTTTCTCGTGGAATGACTTTTCAGAACTAAGAAGTAAGAACACTGAATAAAGAGCTGTTTGGTCTTCTATAGACGTCAGTCTCACTGTTGGCTTGTTTGTTTTATGGGATGACAATTTGTCTTCATTCACAATTTTATGTCTATAAATAATCACTCAAATGAGGCAAGTATACATAATTAGTCTCAAGAATGATGAGCATATTGAATGGATTTTGGAAACTACAAGTAAGTACAACAGTAAATTATAATTAACTGATAAGAATCATTGTTAAAAGAAAGATTGCATTAGATTTTATATTTTGGATTTTGTATGTTTTCTTTTTTTTATTTTCAGAGTTTATTGGATTTGAAAGATAGATTTGGTCATTTTCTACATGAATCTTTTAGTGATGATAAATTATTCAAACAGATGATATCGGGGGACTTTGAGTATTTTATCAATTTAAATGGCAAATCACCTGAATATTTATCATTATTTATAGATGATAAACTTAAAAAAGGAGTTAAAGGGGTAAGTTTTTAATGAACATTAAGCAGTGTTATTGACATAGAGAATTGGAGACAACTATTAGCTGTTTTATATACTGACTTATAAGTTTTGGTTTGTCAGTAATTAATCAGGTATTTACAGTTTGAGATTTCAGTTGTTCACAGTGCTTCTCAAACTGATTCTGTTTCCAATTAAATTGATTTGTAAATGTGAGTAATGCCCAGGATTTCAATAATTGCATTTATGGATATTGCCTCAATTATCCTGTCAGTTGGTCTTGATGAAGTATTCAGTTGGTCTTGATGAATTATTTTTAATATGACCTCAATTATCCTGTCAATTTGTCTGGATGAAGTATTATAAATATAGCCTCAATTATGCTGGCAATTGGTCTGGATGAATGAAGTATTATGAATATAGTCTCAATTAAATGTATCCTGACATTGGTCTGGATGAAGTATTATGAATATAGTCTCAATTATGCTGACAATTGGTCTCACCCTCAAATCTCCTGGCAATAATCATTTTCCCATTTAATTAAAATAGCATTATGCAAGAGCAAAATCTGCTTATTACAGGTCTTTCTTTAGGCCTGAAATGTTATCTAAATAATCAATTAGACATTAATTAACATATCCAGACCATAATAAACTCTTGATGTCAAGGCTAGCCTTTGATGTTGGCGGATTAAATTCCTATATGCCGCTTAATGGCCATTGATAATTAAATCAATCAAGTGGATAATTGAGACTATGCTGTTTATATTAATGATTTGAGTAATGATAACCAAGGCTATGTGAATATTTCACTCGCTTTGATCTCGGCTAATAGTGGATCAATTTGACTGAAATTTTCAGCAAATTACCTTTACACTATCTAGTTTTTATACGCCCACATTGAAATGTGGTCGTATATTGTCGTCGCCCCCGTCCGGCGGTCCGGAATCCACAATTGCTTGTGGACGCTCTACAGGCTAAAGTTAATATCCGATTGACTTTAAATTCATACACAGTGTTTAAGGTCATGAGACGAAGAAGCCTATTGATTTTCAACTATTTCCGATAATTACTGCCAGAGTTATGGCCCTTGATCACTTCAAAAAATCTTGTGGACGCTCTAGAGGCTAAAGTTAATATCCGATTGACCTTAAATTTATACAGTGTTTAAGGTCATGAGACGAAGAAGCCTATTGATTTTCAGCGATTTCAAATAATGACTGCCAGAGTTATCTCCCTTGATCACTTCAAAAAATCTTGTGACACTATAGAGGCCAAACTTATCATCCAATTGACTTCAGATTGATACACAAAGTTTAAGGTGTTGAAACGAACAAGTATTTTGATTTTCAATGAATTTTGATAACTGAACAGCAAATCCATGATATTAAATGTTTTGTATACCAATTGTTAGCGTGCGGCAAAACTTTATAAAAAGCAAACAAATTCTAATTCTAGTGTATTACAAATGTTTCATTACCGAAAAAAGTAAAAATATGCGACAACCCTTGTTGACTGCCTGGACGATTTAGCTGCTGTGGGCGTAAGTTTCGTTGCCTGGCAATCTATCTTTACTATTATAGTGAGAACTGCCATCTCTTTATCTTATCTCCCATAATGTAACTTTAATGGAAAGTTTATTTTAATGATTCTTTTGCTAATATTGAAACCAAATTTTCTGGTAAAGAGATAAAAGTTATTATAAGCTTACACATTATTTTCATTGCATAGTCCGATTTAGTTTGTTACATAATCCCCATCATAGTATGGAAGGCCATTATTTGAGGGTAGCCATTTTGCGATAATATTCCAACTTATTGTTTTTTTATTGTCCCCCGCCTTTCGTCCGTCTGTCTGTCTGTCCGTCACACTTTTTGGGACACAATAACTCTCTTCCTAATTGAGCTAGAATTTTCAAACTTGGTGTATGTGTTTATTAGGTCGATGCCTTGATGGAGTTTGAAGATGAGCATTTTCCGCTTAGGGTAAGCAGAGATAAGCAATTTGATTGGTTGATGCTTTGGGACACGATAACTTTAGTTCTAACAAGCCAACAGTGAGGCTGATGTCCCCCGCCGAAATCCCAAAATAAATAGACGACACATATTAATTAATCGCACATTTATTTTTTTCAAACGTATCGAGTTATCGTGTCTCAAAGCATCAACCAATCAAATTGCTTATCTCTGCTTACCCAAAGCGGAAAATGCTCATCTTCGAACTCCATCAAGGCATTGACCTAATAAGCATATACACCAAGTTTGAACATTTTAACTCAATTAGAAGGAGAGTCATTGTGTTCCAAAGTCTCGACCACTCAAATTGCGTATCGCTCTGCTTACCCTGAGCAGAAAATGCTCATTATCGAACTTAGTCAAGGTATTACTGTAATGAATAAGCATATACACCAAGTTTGAACATTTTAACTCAATTACATTAGAAGGAGAGTTATTGTGTTCCAAAGTCTCGACCAATCAAATTGCGTATCGCTCTGCTTACCCGGAGCAGAAAATGCTCATTATCGAACTTTGTCAAGGTAATTAGAACTAAACCTATCGTGTCCCAAAGCATCAACCAATCAAATTGCTTATCTCTGCTTACCCTAAGCGGAAAATGCTCATCTTCGAACTCCATCAAGGCATTGACCTAATAAAAACATACACCAAGTTTGAAGATTCTAGCTCAATTAGGAAGAGAGTTATTGTGTCCCAAAAAGCGTGACGGACAGACAGACAGACAGACAGACAGACAGACGGACGGACGAACCCATTTTAATAGTCCCCCAACTTTCTTCGAAAGGCGGGGGACAATTAAGTGAGATTGATGAAACTTGGTATATAGTTTCATTACAGTAATACCTTGACTAAGTTCGATAATGAGCATTTTCTGCTCAGGGTAAGCAGAGCGATACGCAATTTGATTGGTTGAGACTTTGGAACACAATAACTTTCCTTCTAATTGAGTTAAAATGTTCAAACTTGGTGTATATGCTTATTAGGTCAATGCCTTGATAGAGTTCGAAGATGAGCATTTTTCGCTTAGGGTAAGCAGAGATAAGCAATTTGATTGGTTGATGCTTTGGGACACGATAACTTTAGTTCTAATTAAGTGAGAGTGATGAAACCTGTTGTATAGTTTCATTACAGTAATACCTTGACTAAGTTCGATAATGAGCATTTTCTGCTCAGGGTAAGCAGAGCGACATGCAATTTGATTGGTCGAGACTTTGGAACACAATAACTCTCCTTCTAATTGAGTTTAAATGTTCAAACTTGGTGTATATGCTTATTAGGTCAATGCCTTGATGGAGTTCGAGGATGAGCATTTTCCGCTTAGGGTAAGCAGAGATAAGCAATTTGATTGGTTGATGCTTTGGGACATGATAACTTTAGCTCTAATTAAGTGAGAGTGATGAAACTTGGTGTATAGTTTCATTACAGTAATACCTTGACTCCGATCGATAATGAGCATTTTCTGCTCAGGGTAAGCAGAGCGATAAGCAATTTGATTGGTCGAGACTTTGGAACACAACAACTCTCCTTCTAATTGAGTTAAAATGTCCAAACTTGGTGTATATGCTTATTATGTCAATGTATTGATGGAGTTCGAAGATGAGCATTTTCCTCTTAGGGTAAGCAGAGATAAGCAATTTGATTGGTTGATGCTTTGGGACACGATAACTTTAGTTCTAATTAAGTGAGAGTGATGAAACTTGGTGTATAGTTTCATTACTGTAATACCTTGACTAAGACCGATAATGAGCATTTTCTGCTAGGGGTAAGCAGAGCAATAAGCAATTTGATTTGCCGAGACTTTGGAACACATTAACTCTCCTTCGAATTGAGTTAAAATGTTCAATATTGGTGTGTATGCTTATTAGGTCAAAATGCCTTGATGGAGTTCGAAGATGAGCATTTTCTTCTTAGGGTAGGCAGAGATAAGCAATTTGATTGGTTGATACTTTGGGACAAGATAACTTAGGTTCATCTTGATTGATGATTTTTATGCCAATACAATGACTGCATTCTCATTCAGTAATGGATTCGACAGTAACAGTGTATAGAAACGATTGACTCGGACACAAGGGCCCTTTCCCTTGGCCAGAGGGGCCCTTTTGTCAAGTCTGGGGGCCCTTTTGTCTGCCTTTAGGGTCCCCCTAACTAGGGTACATTTTCATTTTTCTCGTCGGCTTTAGCATTTTTCTTTATAAAACATTTTTAGATGACACTTCGCGTACAGTTTGATTGCTCGATACGTTTGAAAAAAAATAAATGTGCGATTAATTAATATGTGTCATCTATTTATTTTGGGATTTCGGCGGGGGACATCAGCCTCACTGTTGGCTTGTTTTCATCTTATTTATGATATTAGCGACATATCAACTGTGATTTGGCAATGTATTAATATTGGCAGGCTTCATGACTACATTGCAGATTGTTTTCCATCATTTCTGAATGACATTTCCAGGATGGCAACCATTTTTGGCTGATTTCGTTTAAGTGGTAGTGTTTTGTGTCAAATTATATGTTTTCGGGGTCACAGATTTCATTCCTGACATGTATTTACAACCTTGTAAAATGATCACATGTTCATATTCTTAGCATACACTCATATTCCTGAAGCAATGGCCCGAGAAATCTCTCTCTGACCATTGCTGGAATAGTGTCTGTTTCTTGAACTTTTGCGGGAGTGTGTCTATTCTCCCCGTCCAATGAAAGCTATCACTTAAGTACAGCAACATAACAGTCCTTCGTTTAATCTGAGTCTTCCCTAAAACTTTGGAAAGTGATTTAAGGTATTAAAAACGGTGAAAGTATGTTCGTTTCCAAAGAGTATTGTTTACATTTCATTCGACTTGATAGCCTCGTTTGTCACACAATTAGTTTTACTGCAGTATTCTGCTATGCACGGGTTAATTAGGCATAATAAAAGCGTGTGCCATGATGTAACGTTATGTAAACATATTTGGTCCAATACTGGCACTCGTTTTAAATGTAAAGCTTTTGTATGGTAGGTAGTGATTAGTTGGTAGTCGGACTACTGACCAATCAAAATTTAAAACAACAATATCCACTCATAATAGCAGTGTGTAGTGACAGTGAGATTACCTGTAATCAAACGAAACGCTGCGCGGAGTATGGCATACACTGAGAACTGCTAAGGAGTAACTTTGTGCACAGACACCATAGTTTTCTTCATCATCCTTGTTATTTCTACGTGTGTAGGAAGATAATTAATTTTCAGACTATTACTCGGTATTACCGGTATAAAACTGTAAAAAGGTGTGTTAATTAACGAGGGTGAAAAACTGTCTGAGAGGTGGGTTAATTAACGCTAGGTGCATTTTCTGTAGAGGTGTGTTAATTAACCCACCGGTATAAAATGAATGTCAATGTTGTGTATTGTTTAATTGGCATGTTTCCTCGCTAATTGCGATAACTGCACCAAAAGGAGTATAATCAAGGACCAACATGCTTTATCTGACACGTACGTGTTAATTAAAATTTGAGAAGTAAAACTGTTTTACCGTGCGATTAATCATTCGGCCGTGTGTTTTACGCAGGTCTTTGTAAAATAATGAGGTCTTTAGATAGGCGTGTGCTCGCTATGATCTACGATTCTCTTATGTCTATTGTAGGCCGATTACGTACTATATATATAAAGTTGCATTTTATGAAATAAAAATATGGATTAATCTATCGTATACGGAAAGGCGAATGTAATGTAGTCATTTATAAATACCAAGCAGTCAGCGCCCAAATTGAATATCAACGTGAAATAGACAGTAAATCCAGCAAAAACGGGCCACAATGCGTAAATTGTGCATCTTACCTTCAATAGCAATATCCATCAAACAAAAATCTCCTTGTTGATAAATATTACGACACAACAACCAACCGAACAGTGGTAATTCCCACGCAAATGGTATTTAAACTACCGTATTTTCGGTGTATAAGGCGCACTTTTTTTTACCAGATATTTTTTTTTACAGAAGGGGTGCGTCTTATACATAGTAATAAGCAAATATTGGCTTTTCCCTGTGTCAACATTGGCCTTTCCCGTGCAATAAAGATGGCGGCCATTTTACAGACGGCAATTCAGTATACTGGTAGTCATAAACGACAGTGCTAACAATATGGGCCGATAGCTGTTTAGTTTAAATTATCGTAAATATTTCTGCTATTTCCACGTATTTCATGACGTATATTTCAACTATTCCGACATTCAGGTGTCAACATTTGTCGTGCTATAACGATGACAGCCATTTCAGACTCCGCTATCCCGTATACCGTTACTCATGAAGTGCTAAAAATATCTGCAAATCGTTAATATTACTATCATTCCTACGTATTTGGTGACATATATATTTCTGCAAATCGTTAATATTACTATCATTCCTACGTATTTGGTGACATATATATTTCTGCTAATCCTTCACTGTTAGCCATTACCGGCAATCCAAACGTCTCGTCAATGGCGGTGTTGTCAGTCAGTTGACGAAAAGGCGGGACTTACGACAGACAAGACATTTCATTGGCTTTTAGAAAGATAACATCGACTGAGCACATGCTCAGTATACCATAGGTGTTTTCTTTGAGCAATACTGTCTTATAATTTAAACATATAACCGTTTTAAGTTACCGACAGTTTTCATTCAACATTGATTCAGTAATTATCAACCAGTGAGTTGTTACCGTTTTCTTTACGTAGTTGGTTGTAGTTAACAAAATCATTGTTTTCTTTATTGGTATTAAAAATGCTATTGTATTATTTTACTGATAGATCTAAATGGCTACAATCTGGGTATTGTCATGACGCGTGTAGTGGGCGGGGCAACGGACTCTATCGATTGTTTGTCAGTTGTTTGCAAGTTAACAAAATTGTTTGTAACCAACAAAATCATTGTTTCTTTGATTGGTATTAAAAATGCTATTCTATTATTTTACTGATAGATCTAAATGGCTACAATCTAGGTATTGTCATGACACGTGTAGTGGGCGGGGCAACGGACGCTATCGATTGTTTGTATGACTTAGAGTAAACCTGGAATTGTTGTTTCTCTTTTACCGGTAAGTCAAGATTTAAGTCGTGAGTAGCTGATCATGAGAAATTATTTCTACAGTTAACATTTAATTTGTTTATCATCAAAACATTTATCACAGCCAATTACTCACGAATTTAACACGATGTAATAGACGGCCATGTTTGTTGTGGGCGGGACTTAAATGTCAATTTCACTACCGTACGAGTAACAAAAGTACCGCTAAAAGTTATGAAATAATCAATTGTATGTTATAATTAATAGAAACAAATGTAACAAAAGCAATTTATTTCATAAAGAAATATATATATACCTTGATACGGCTAAATATCGGTAATTATTATAACTGTAAACAATAGAGTTTGGCCCAATAACTGGAGATCGCAGGTGGATTTTAGTCACATATATGATGGCATGAGTTTCACGAGGCGTTGGGAAAGGGGTGCGCCTAAACCACGCATATTTTTTTTTTCCTGAAACACCTCTGCCAAAGTCGCCCTGCGCCTTATCTACGCATGCGCCTTATACACCGAAAAATATGGTAAACTTATTTTAGCTTTTCACTAAATTTACATTGCAATTGCATCAATCCAACTATCCTAATTCCAGAACTAAACTTGTAACTTTACCGTATGTAAATATACTTATTCTCGTAAATATACTTATTCTCGTAAATATACTTAATCTTGTCTTCCGACAGGTTATTATTTGTGTCTTCAAATTTGTACCATATATTTGTGTTCATGATCAAAAAAATAATATAATTCAAATGTCAACCCATCCATTGGATTACATGTCATTTCGGTCCCGCGTCATTTCAGACTCCAAAAAATATGGTCTCGACGTTTCGGACTCGGGTATATGACATTTCGGACTCGGGTAGGTGACGCTTCTGACTCGGGAATAAGTTGAAAGGTTGAACACAACTGTCAAATCAATATATAATGCGCCGTGGCTATTCTTACACGGCAAAATTTCCAATGTTGAATGTTTACAAAAAGAACATTTTACTTTTTTATACATGTATCGCTGTATGTATATAAAAAAGTTGCTGATGAATTTATTAGAAATAGGCCAATTTAAAACATGAAAGAAAATATTTATTAACATGAAACACGTGGTTAGTAAAAGGCTCCACCAAACGATAAAACATTAGTTGCACTTACAGTTCTTTGATAATCGTTTCCCGTAAAAGTAATGTATTTGTTTAAAACCAATAATATGCTGATGAATCTATTTGAAAATGACCTACACTAAAACAAAATTAAATATTTACATGACAGGCACAAGTCCTAGAAATTGTTAACGATAATCTGTGAACTGCACGTTGACATGCATTCCTTCCGCTTGGCAATACCAATCGATAAATTAGTTCGTACAAAGCAAAGTGTTTCTGTGGAAAATATTAGAAATAGCAACGATCAAAGCAGGATAATTAAAGCTGATTAACCGATAATCCCGATGTTATTGTAGTATGTGCAAAGAAATCATGCGGTTCTTTGGTGGATGATGAAAAACGTGAGTTGTCAATCATTGATAATGAGGGCCGTGTGTTGATTGCTATTATTCCGTTTCACAAAAACACCCAAAACAATCAAGCTCGTTTACTATTTGATGAAAGAAAAACAATGAAGTATTACTAAATATACACAAATTTTTCAACAATATTTTATTGCCAAGGTCAATACTCGCCGATGAAACAAAACAAAAGAGAACTAGCAGTGTTAATCGCGACATCAACAATCGCTGATCTATTAAATAAGACAACTACCAGTCTCACATAAAACGAAAAAAACAAACAGCTGTACTATTACATAAATTTTCTACAGTCTTTTAATTATTAATCACAGTCAGAGTCTGAAAAGTCGCTTGACTGAGTCCGAAACGACGCCAAGTCAGTCCGAAAAGTCGCCAGACTGAGTCTGAAACGAAGTTTGTGTTGAGTCCGAAATGATGCGGGACCGAAATGACGTGCTACCATCCATTGGCATTTCAGACTTCACGTCTCCCCGGTTCATGCATTGTCCGTGCAGATTCGACAATCTCAGTTACATCTCCTTGATCAAAGCAACACTTCTGTTTATATGTAGAGGCGTGCACGAGCTTATTCGACGTATTGGAAAACTGTTCGGTTGCTTTATTTGAGAAGATACTAATAATAAACTATAACATTTGGCAATTTTTTCTTTGAAAATTCTGATAAATTGGTAGCTCTTCGGGAAGCGTTGATCATATAGCTTTCCCTGTTTGTGTGTGTTGTATGTTTTTATAATAGCTAGCAGATAATTTAGGATATCTGTATACTTTCTGAATGAACATATATCTCATTATTAGTTTTTAAAAGGCCTTTTTTATGATAGTCGGATATAATTCACAGATATCAAATATAAATACATTTATGCACAAATACATTTACCTGTTTCCTAATTCGATTTAATATTTGATTTAAACTTCACAGTTCAATTAGACCTTAGACAATTATGTTTCCAACTGGCACGGAGAAATAATTCAAATCAAATTTATTATCAACATCGGGGAGATGTTTTGCAAATAACGGGAACAAATTAATAAAAATACTATAAATCGAAATTTTGTTACTGTTAATACATCATATATTAAAGTTTAAGAACGGATATTGATACACTACACGTGTATATATAATTATAGTGTGCTCTTCATAACTTGTTTAGGGACGCTTTACAAAGTGACAATTTAATCATATAAAAAATATATTAAAAGCCAATATAATTAATTTGTTTTAAATATCCTTTTATTTAGAGAATAAAGATATTTGCAACAAGAGAGAGTTAGTTACTGGTTGCAGTAAATGTTACAATACACGCTTCTATGTACTCTATTTACATGCCATAAAAGTTTTAAACATAAATTACCTTATTTTTCATTTTGCACGATTTTTTAACTTATCGAAACATTTGATTAATAAATCTATAAACAAAATTAACAACTGTAATTCAGACAGCAAATTCTAATACACATTTTAGTTGAAGTAAATAATCCATGTAGCTTGTTGATTAGTTTATTACTTTATGACACCAATTAAGTGTATAACCGCACCTGTTACGCAACATCTATATAGGTCAACGTTTTCAAACATTCTGATCAATCAACCAAAACAAAAAGATGACAATACTTTGCCCCAGTTTGACTGTATATACAAGATACAAGTGCTCTAATATTGTATATTAGAAAACGGTAAGAAATATAGGCGGTGTTATTGATGAACTATTTAAATGTTCGCAACACATCCCAAGTATTAATATCGTCTAGTTCTATCGGGAGCAGATCTATCGTTCAGTGTCATAAGTTTTATAATTTTTGCTGGATTAACGGGACAGATACAATACCATGCTGATTTCTATTTTTCATTTTGGCCCCAACGACTCGGCCTTCAATGCATACTATCAATAGTAAGTCAATATGTGAACTTATGGGAACAAGTTGTTTCGACATCCGACACCCACTACTGGAGTTGTTTCGACACCATCTATTTGGGTCAGTTTGACTAGGATTTGATTCGATTGATTATATAAGATTTGTGCATGGTTGATTTAAATAATAAAGATTTTATAATTTTAGCGACAGTCTTTTCTTTCATGAACATCAACCCTTTTGAAATAAAGTAATTATTATTATTATTATAAACATCTGTTTTACGCAGATCAGTCTTTATTAAGTGTAGGTCTTAATATGGATTTATACATGGTGTAGGCCTACATGTAGCAGGGGCGTAAAAATCCACTAGCCCGACGCCCGGGACTACCAAAAATAACCTACGGGCTAGTACCTTTTTAGCCGTAGTAGTCCTGGGCTAGTGCCCTTTCATTGCTCATTTTTTCTGTGATTTAAAACTACATAAATGAGATGTGAAATACTGCACTTTTATTTCTCTGTGACTGTAGTGAACACGGGAAGGTTGTACCTCTTCTATTTATAGTGGTGCTAAATATAGATCTCAGTCAATACAATCTAAAGTCATGTGATAATCTAGACTACAATACATGATGGGGGATGTAAGAAGCACTTCCCACCTCTCGCAATTTAAAGTCATGTGACAATCTAGACTACAATGCATGATGGGAGATGTCTACTTTAGTTTTATCGTAGAAATAGATAAGGACCTGCGTTGTCCGCTATTTATCGGATATATTGTAATAAAAACTAGTTCAAATTGACCAAGAACAAAACTTGGAATATTAATCAAATTAGTCCTTCATTTATAAACTGATTATTTTACATAAATTAATAATATAGGCCACTTTCTGTTGGCGTACGTCGGCACAGTATTAGCAGGAAGGGTATCCCGTGCGGTAATTTGATATGCGGTGGAGTTGAAAAACATTCGTCATATGGATTGAGGCCAGGAAAAACTGTATACTCCACATCGACTCATTACCCTGTATAATATTGAATACAGTTCAGTTAGAAAGAATACATTTAATGTGGTCAAATGGGTGACAATCTGCAGTGTACATTATTGACGATTAAAGTTTGTACCTTGTCCAACTACGGACTAGTGGAACTGGATGCCGGGCTAGTGTCTGACAGTAGACTACTAGCCCGGGGCTAGTGGATTAAAAAATATTTTTAAGCCCCTGACATGTAGTTACATATATGCGTTCTTATACACATTTCATTTCTTGATGAATACAACGTGTTTTATACTTCGTTCCAATTTAATTATCTAATATATTCTAATCTCCATTGTCAAATCTCAGAGCCTGCTAAGAAACCATAGGTTTCTGTGATTGTGAATCCAGCCTTTATTTTACAATACTGTCGATTCATGTACGCTTTTCACACGGAATTGTCCTTTGATGTTGTCAGACGACACACAGTTAGCTCTGCTCTTTGATTTTGACAGGCGAGGCACAGTTAACTCGTGAACTTACGGACTAGCTGATATAGTTGGTTGGAATTTGGCAATTGTTACAGTTTATTGTCCCCCGCCTTTCGAAGAAAGTTGGGGGACTATTAAAATGGGTTCGTTTGTCCGTCCGTCTGTCTGTCTGTCTGTCCGTCACACTTTTTGGGACACAATAACTCTCTTCCTAATTGAGCTAGAATGTTCAAACTTGGTGTATGTGTTTATTAGGTCAATGCCTTGATGGAGTTCGAAGATGAGCATTTTCCAATTAGGGTAAGCAGAGATAAGCAATTTGATTGGTTGATGCTTTGGGACACGATAACTTTAGTTCTAATTAAGTGAGATTGATGAAACTTGGTGTATAGTTTCATTATAGTAATACCTTGACTAAGTTCGATAATGAGCATTTTCTGCTCAGGGTAAGCAGAGCTATACGCAATTTGATTGGTCGAGAATTTGGAACACAATAACTCTCCTTCTAATTGAGTTAAAATGTTCAAACATGGTGTATATGCTTATTAGGTCAATGCCTTGATGGAGTTCGAAGATGAGCATTTTCCGCTTAGGGTAGGCAGAGATAAGCAATTTGATTGGTTGATGCTTTGAGACACGATAACTTTAGTTCTAATTAAGTGAGAGTGATTAAACTTGGTGTATAGTTTCATTACAGTAATACCTTGACTATGATCGATAATGAGCATTTTCTGCTCAGGGTAAGCAGAGCGATAAGCAATTTGATTTGCCGAGACTTTGGAACACAATAACTCTCCTTCGAATTGAGTTAAAATGTTCAAAATTGGTGTGTATGCTTATTAGGTCAATGCCTTGATAGAGTTCGAAGATGAGCATTTTCTTCTTACGGTAGGCAGAGATAAGCAATTTTTGGATGACACTTCGTGTTCAGTTTGATTGGTCGATACGTTTGAAAAAAATAAATGTGCGATTAATTAATATGTGTCATCTATTTATTTTGGGATTTCGGCGGGGGACATCAGCCTCACTGTTGGCTTGTTCCAATAAGTCAGACGTTGAAATGTTTGTAAACTTTTAGAAATATTTTTTTACTTGTCACTTGGTCATTTCGAGTTGTCACCTTTGATTTTCGTTTTTATACGCCCACATGGAAATGTGGACGTATATTGAGATCGCCCCTGTCTGTCGGTCGGTCCGTCCGTCCATCGTCCACAATTTCTTGTGAACGCACTAGAGGCTAAAGTTAATATCCGCTTGACTTTAAATTTATACACGCTGTTTAAGTTCATGAGACGAAGAATCCTATTGATTTTCAGCGATTTCCGATAATGACTGCCAGAGTTATGACCCTTGATCACTTCGAAAAATCTTGTGAACGCTGTAAAGACTAAAGTTAATATCCGATTGACTTTAAATTTATACACAGTGCTTACGATCATGAGACGAAGACGCCTATTGATTTTCAGCAATTTCCGATATTTACTGCCAAAGTTATGGTCCTTGATCACTTCAAAAAATCTTGTGGACGCTGTAGAGGCCAAAGTTATTATCCGATTGACTTTAAATTTATACACAGTGTTTTAGGTCATAAGACGTAGAATCCTATTGATTTTCAGAGATTTACGATAATTACTGCCAGAGTTATGGCCCTTGATCACTTTGAAAAATCGTGTGGGTGGTCTAGAGGCCAAAGTTAATATCCGATTGACTTTAAATTTATACACAGTGTTTAAGGTCATAAGACGTAGAATCCTATTGATTTTCAGAGATTTGCGATAATTACTGCCAGAGTTATGGTCCTTGATCACTTTGAACAATCTTGTGGATGGTCTAGAGGCCAAAGATAATATCCGATTGACTTTAAATTTATACAAAGTGTTTAAGGTCTTGAGGCGAAGATTCCTATTGATTTTCAGAGATTTCCGATAATTACTGCCAGAGTTATAGCCCTTGATCACTTCAAAAAATCTTGTGGACACTCTAGAGGACAAAGTTGATAGCCGATTGACTTTAAATTGATATACAGTGTTAAAGGCCATGAGGCAGAGAAACCTATTGATTTTCAGCCATAATTACTGCCAAAGTTATCTCCCTTGATCACTTTGAAAAATCTTGTGATGCTTTAGGGGCCAAACTTATTATTCGATTGACTTTAAAGTGATACACAGAGTTTAAGACCTTGAGATGAACAAGTATATTAATTTTCAATGAATTTTGATAACTGATCAGCTAAATCCATGATATTAAATATTTTGTATACCATACTAAATGTTAGCATGGGCCAGAACTTTATAAAAACCAAACAAATTCTAATGATTTTCTGAGTTGTTACTCTTAAGCGGCGTTTACACGATAAACCAATCCATACAACCGTCGGATGCAACATATCGGAAGGGCGTTTACACGATACAATGGTTCTATTCATTGTATGACACTAAATGCACACCCGCGTACCGCGTCATTTTGTTCGTTCTTAATAACTGAATATAATGGCGTCGCTTGAAGAAAAGTGTTTAACAGTTGTATTAGCTACTTATGTTCTGTGTTAGGCCGAAGAGGAGACATATCAAAGTAAAAAGAAAAGAAGGTGGGCTAGGCGTTCCCTTTTGATGAGAAAACGTAGACCTAGGCCTATAGGTGTGTGCACGACAGTAGCCTAGCCAGAGAATCGTAAGGGTAACGTAAATACACTTCCGATTCCCGTCTTCATGTAGTTAGGATGCCGTGAGTTCCGCAATAGTTCATGTTCCAGATAAAGAGTTATTAGACACTCTAATTAGGTGGCAGTTAGGCTAAGGTCCATTTAAGAGGAGGTCGAAGCACTCGAAGTGAAAAAAGAAGACATTATGATAGCAGGAATTCTGGTTGTCAAGGCAGATGTGACGTCATACACCGATGACGTCGTAAAATATGACTCAATTTGATTGGGTATTGCATCAGTTGGTCGGATGAGAATAGAACTGATCCTATCCATACAACAAGCTATTCATCCGATCATTCGTCTGATGAGTTGGTCGGATGCGACGGTTGCATCCGATGGTTAGGGGTGACTATTGTTGGTAATTTTCACTATTGCGATAGTATTGCTATTGGGTAAACAGCTATTGCAATACTATTACTATTGGGGATTAAATATTGCGATACTATTGGACTATTGCGATAGTTTGATCGGTTATTAGTTTAGGTTTAAAACACACTGTCAGGTATACATTTATTATAACATTTAATCAAACTAAAAATTTTGAAACACTAGAAAGTTCCAGGTAATGTTAGATAATATAATACAATTAGACCCCGAATAATATAACAGATGTGCATACAACGGACAATCGCTTACACGGACACAACAGTTTGGTCCCGATTTTTGTAATAAAAATTTCTTTGTTTTCAAAGTCTTTTTATAACGGACACTCTATAACGGACAATCGTTTAATTGACAAATCAATGTAAGAGTCAATTTTTATAACGGACTCTCGAATAAGCAGAACAAAATAATGATATTACTGATTATATTATGGGTGACTGGAATGCTTTTCCCAGAAAATAACCATACTGATTTTTAGTGTTGTCACAATTACAAAATTCTTGAATAAAGTAATAGCCTCGCCAAAAATCGTATCGGTTGGCCTGTATCAGACATTCCCGCATTCTGACTTACCCCTACTGCTTTAACTGCTAATTAAAAATCCAGTACTGGCAATAGATTACAATTCACTAGTTCAACATCTCCCTCCGTAAATCAGTACGTAATATTTTAACACGGATATCGGTAATCATATCGACAAAAAAACGACAGAAGCGACACAAGACGGTACAGATAAAAACAAAAACAACACGTGTCTTCTAATGGTACGGCAAAAGGGTTGGGGCGAATAGAAGAGCATCCTAACTGGTATCTCGGGTACACGGTAACGTCGCATTCTGATAGTAAGTTAATTAATAAAGTACATTGGGGTTTTTTCTTTATATTATATAAAATGGTATATTACATTGGTAGTTTAGTAACTTGTAAAAAAAAGCATAGCCAACTTTCCTGGCATATGGGGCATGCTTTCAGCATGTCTGTTATTGGCGTACGTGACCATTTTCAGCTTTTTCGCGCCAAAATCAAACATTTTACACATTTGTTAGTAAGCCATGCCTAATATGGTAGACGAAGATTTCCATGTGATATTGAGATCGTGTAACGCTATTTCGCTATTTTAGTAATAACAGAGTAATTATTCGACAGATACGAGTGAATTTGAGCCATTTTACTTTCGCTATTACAAACTATCGAAACTATCGATAGTTTGCTTGACTATCGCAATTTTTATCGATAGTTTCTTTTTAATATCGATACATACTATCGACAGTCGAACTATCGCGATGCATCGATTGTTCGATGTATCGTTACACCCCTACCGATGGTTGTATGGGTTGATTGTATCGTGTAAACGCCGCTTTAATGAGATTTGAGTGTAATATAAATGTTTTATTATCGAAAAAAGTAAAAATATGCGAGAACTCTTGTTGACAGCCGGGATGATTTAGCTGCTGTGGGCGTATGTTTTGTTGCCTGGCAACCTATCTTTAACTTTAATAATAAAAAAAAATTAATAAACTCAGCGTTCACCTTGGCACATTTTGGCGGAAGTAATGAAACAAATGACTACCGTTTTCTCACTCGAGAATCTTCGCTATTCCGACTCGTTCGTTGTACACACGTTTCCGACCCATTCCATGGTCATGCCGATATATATATAATTTCAATTAATATTGTTATTGGTTGTATATTTTACATTCCAAATGAACCACAGTAGACGGGAATTCAACAATCAAAATATTAAATTCTCTTGCATTTCGTGCGATAGATTAAGGTCAATATTTTTATTTTATTAAATGCAACTTTATCTATAAGTAGCGTGACTTACTATATTGGGTCTTTGAAAAATTGTTGGTTCACTCTTTCTATAGATTCAAATCCGACGTACTAAAAAAGCGGACGACATGTTTATATGTAAAAAAAATCGTGATATTTTGGGAAAATATCCATCAAATTCCATGCTTTGGTAGACCAAATAAGGCAATGTTCTCCCCCTGGTCTTGGAGAAATGGGGTGGTTTATTCTATTTGGCCTGGAAATGAAAGTCAAGGTCAGCCTATAGGACGTGCAGAAAAAAGGGGGTTATAAAAGAGGGTGTTGAGCGAGACTGATAAGAGCTCAACAGGTATTCTGAGCAGCTATCATTTATTGAGAACGCGGGTTCTTCGAATCCAATCCAGCTTAATAACAAAGTTGTAGAAACGAACTGGCCTGTAGTTTTATATGTTACGATCACGAAGAAAACATAACCAGGAAATCAAATATTACTACAAAGTCTCTGACTGCTTGGTATTTATAAGTGACGACATTACATTCGCCTTTCCGTATACGATAGATTAATCCATATTTTTATTTCATAAAATGCAACTTTAGATATATGGTATGTAATAGGCCTACAATAGACATAAGAGAAACGTAGATCATAGCCAGCACACACGCCTATCTAAAGACCTCATTATTTTACAAAGACCTGCGTAAAACACACGGCCGAATGATTAATCGCGCGGTAAAACAGTTTTACTTCTCAAATTTTGATTTAACACGTACGTAAAGCCCTTGATTATACTCCTTTTGGTGCAGTTATCGCAACTAGCGAGAAAACACGCCAATTAAACAATACACAACATTGACATTCATTTTTTACCGGTCGGTTAATTAACACACCTCTACAGAAAACGCACCTAGTGTTAATTAATCCACCTCTCAGACAGTTTTTCACCCTCGTTAATTAACACACCTTTTTACAGTTTTATACCGGTAATACTGAGTAATAGTCCGAAAATTAATTATCTTCCGACACACGCAGAAATAACAAGGATGATGAAGAAAACTATGGTGTCTGTGCACAAAGTTACTCCTTGCGCAGTTCTCAATGATATTACCAAGATGGCAGGCATTTTGGGCAGGAAAATGAGATGATGTGCAGATTTTGATTAAGTGGTAATGTTTGTTTTCAATATATGTTCGCGGGGTCACAGATTCCATTGCTGACATTTACAACATTGTAAGATGATCACATGTTCACATACTTAGCATATTTCCAAGATGGTGGTCATTTTTGTGCTGATGTGCTGATATTGATTAAGTAGTCATAATTGGTGTCAATATATATGTTTACAAGGGCACAGATTTCATTTCTGTCAGTAACAACTGGGTAAAATGATTATAAGTTTACCTATTTTTCATATTTACCATATGACAGCCATTTTTGGCGCGAAAACGGAACAATGGATATATTTTTTGGGGGTGCAGATTCCATTTCTGTCCTTAACAGCTGTGTAAAATGATCACATGTCACATGATTTTGCCGGAAAATGGCACATTTACTTGGTCGATCGCATTGTAGTAGTTGAACTCCAGTCTGATTTTAAACTTGGTGGTGCCATCGAGACTTTCAAGTTTATGTTTAACGATGGTTAAAAATGTGAGACTTCCAACTTTTGAAAGGGCAATTAATAAATTAAAGAGTAGAACAGAAATATATAATATATATTAAATATAAAGTGGTATACAAAGAAATAAAAACAAGGACTGCAAATGCAATAGTAATAGTTATGGCTTAGATTATATTATCAACTGACCCCCAGCTTCTTGTGGGAGGAGCCGTTCAATGAATTGCTGTTGCATTGGAAAAAACAAACTATATCACCACTTAAACGATGCTGTGACCCGTGACATTTATGACATCTCTGCCATCTCCACTGAAAGAACTGATGGCAATGATGTCAAAGTAGCCGTGGTGTAAGTGTTGACATTCTTTATGTTTCCAACGCAATAGCATTCCACATGCTCGTTCTATATTCAGCTTGGAAGTCATAATCTATGCAAGGTTGCTTCTAAGCAAGTATTTCATTTACAACCACGTCTACACCACTATCATCCACGTTGTTGCCAGGCTTCAACATGCTTGCTATGCTGTTACTTAGGTCCCCACCACTATCATCCACATTGTCGTTAGGCTGGAACGAAGCTTCTGGCCACATGCTTCCTACGCTGTTCCGACCTTTGTGTATATTTTGGGAAGATACTGAGCCTCATAGATCAGCTCCAGTCTAGCATCCAAAGAGGAAATATCAAGAAAACTATGAAAATCTCTTGATTGCTTGATTTTTGGTTGTTCTTTGCTTTGAAAATGAATATGGGCGAATGAGCATAGCGCAGTCTCTATAGGCGTGGCGAGAGATCACCTCACGCCTGGTCGGCATGTCACAAGCTTGTGGTGAGAAAGTATCCCGGTCCTACTGCTAACCGCAGGCTCATGGTGGGAACACTTTTTATACGCCCACATTGAAATGTGGTCGTATATTGTCGTCGCCCCCGTCCGTCCGTCGGTCCGGCGTCCACAAGGCTAAAGTTAATATCCGATTGACTTTAAATTTATACACAGTGTTTAAGGTCATGAGACGAAGAAGCCTATTGTTTTTCAGCGATTTCCGATAATAACTACCAGAGTTATGGCCCTTGACGACTTCAAAAAATCTTGTGGACGCTCTAGAGGCCAAAGTTAATATCCGATTGACTTTAAATTTATACACAGTGTTTAAGGTCATAAGACGAAGAAGCCTATTGATTTTCAGCGATTTCCGATAATTAGTGCCAGAGTTATGGCCCTTGATCACTTCAAAAAATCTTGTGGACGCTCTAAAAGTCAAAGTTAATATCCGATTGACTTTAAATTTATACACAGTGTTTAAGGTCATAAGACGAAGAAGCTTATTGATTTTCAGCAATTTCCGATAATTAGTGACAGAGTTATGGCCCTTGATCACTTCAAAAAATCTTGTGGACACTCTAAAAGCCAAAGTTAATATCCGATTGACTTTAAATTTATACACAGTGTTTAAGGTCATAAGACGAAGAAGCCTCTAGATTTTCAGCGATTTCCGATAATTAGTGCCAGAGTTATGGCCCTTGATCACTTCAAAAAATCTTGTGGACGCTCTAAAAGCCAAAGTTAATATCCGATTGACTTTAAATTTATACACAGTGTTTAAGGTCATAAGACGAAGAAGCCTATTGATTTTCAGCGATTTCCGATAATCAGTGCCAGAGTTATGGCCCTTGGTCACATCAAAAAATCCTGTGGACGCTTTAGAGGCCAAAGTTAATATCCGATTGACTTTAAATTTATACACAGTGTTTAAGGTCATGAGACGAAGAAGCCTATTGTTTTTCAGCGATTTCCGATAATAACTACCAGAGTTATGGCCCTTGACGACTTCAAAAAATATTGTGGACGCCCTAGAGGCCAAAGTTATTATCCGATTGACTTTAAATTTATACACAGTGTTTAAGGTCATAAGACGAAGACACCTATTGATTTTCAGCGATTTCCGATAATTAGTGCCAGAGTTATGGCCCTTGATCACTTCAAAAAATCTTGTGGACGCTCTAAAAGTCAAAGTTAATATCCGATTGACTTTAAATTTATACACAGTGTTTAAGGTCATAAGACGAAGAAGCTTATTGATTTTCAGCAATTTCCGATAATTAGTGACAGAGTTATGGCCCTTAATCACTACAAAAAATCTTGTGGACGCTCTAAAAGCCAAAGTTAATATCCGATTGACTTTAAATTTATACACAGTGTTTAAGGTCATAAGACCAAGAAGCCTATAGATTTTCAGCGATTTCCGATAATTAGTGCCAGAGTTATGGCCCTTGATCACTTCAAAAAATCTTGTGGACGCTCTAAAAGCCAAAGTTAATATCCGATTGATTTTAAATTTATACACAGTGTTTAAGGTCATAAGACCAAGAAGCCTATTGATTTTCAGCGATTTCCGATAGTTAGTGCCAGAGTTATGGCCCTTGGTCACATCAAAAAATCCTGTGGACGCTCTAGAGGCCAAAGTTAATATCCGATTGACTTTAAATTTACACACACTGTTTAAGGTCCCGAGAGGAAGAAGCCTACTGATTTTCATCGATTTCAAATAATTACTTCCAGAGTTATCTCCCTTGATCACTTCAAAAAATCTTGTGGCGCTGTAGATGCCAAACTTATCCTCCGATTGACTTCAGATTGATACACAGAGTTTAAGGTGTTGAAACAAACAATTATTTTGATTTTCAATGAATTTTGATAACTGAACAGCTAAATCCATGATATTAAATGTTTTCTATACTAATTGTTAGCTTGGGGCAAAACTTTATAAAAAGCAAACAAATTCTAATGATTTTTAGATAATTACATAATGAGTTGTCACTCAGATTTTAGTGTATTACAAATGTTTCATTACCAAAAAAAAGTAAAAATATGCGACAACCCTTGTTGACTGCCCGGACGATTTAGCTGCTGTGGGCGTATGTTTCGTTGCCTGGCAACCTATCTTTTGCACAGCCAGAGCTTGGCCATGAGCGAAGTAAGATCTTGTAGTAAGCACTTAACCTTTATGCCAAGAATTAGCTTTTCTTTCCCAGGAATATCTATATCAGCTCAGTAGTCATCCCGGATGAGGAATTATCACCGTTGGATAATGTACCTAATTCAGGGCATCATTTTTGACGGGCGTTTGCGCGCTCGCGCCCGTCTGCGCCTGTAATCTTGAAAACACAAGCGCGGGTTATAGCTCCTGCTAAAATTTCAGACAATTTTCACATTTTTATCAAGAATGTCGAGCTTGAAAAGTTAAATGAAATATTATTGTATCCGAAAATCGTGAAGAGTAGTTTTGTTATGGTATTGAGACATTTGGGTTGAAGATTATTAGCTCGGTTGTCAAGTCTCTCCATGACGTTTGCATTCAAGATAGATTATTATTTATAAGTGATAGTATTACATTAGTAATAAACGATTCATCGTTTTTAAATTAAACGCTTTCCATGTTACGGCGTTAGTTTTGTAAGAGATTTTGATTGTGAAATTTGAATAAACCTAGATTGTTCACTCTTTTGAAATAAAGATATTATTATTATTATTATGAATTTCTGTCGTGGTCATATAGAAAGCGTCTGGATAATCACGATATATATACAATACATTCCTTTCCTTTCCCGCCTTTGGCATTGAGCCAGAGATTTACTCGAACGTCCAAGGTAGTGTTTTCTGCTGTTGTAAGCATAAGACCGGTAACAACCAATGGCATGCGTATTCGTCTGCTAGAATTCGTCTTCCTAGAATTCGTCTGCTAAGATTTGGATACAATTAAAATCGATAATGTCTCAACACCGAAATTGTGTACAACTACACACATTTAATAATTTAGATGTCAACTCTGCAATTGGTTCCAATACCAAAACGGATTCACAAGGCCGCCAATTAGTAATTAACATTTGGTGCAAAATTTGTGCCCGGCACCACGAAAAAGTTTCACATTCTCAGCACTTACGAGGCAAAACATTATCAGAGTTTGAGAAGTATGTTGTCGGGACAACCTTTATCAGTAAACATACTGTATTTAGACATTTGAATTCAAAAACACACAAAGCTGCTATATATTTTGAGAAACTTCTTGGGACGGGAAACGATGAAGCTGTAGACATCGCCGACCATGCTTCTAAATCTAGTTCTACTAATAATACGACGGCTTCAGCTCAAGGAACTCAACCGGTGATCGACAGTAAATTTAAACAATTGTCACATGACGCATATACAAAACTTATAAACACTGCATATAAAGTAGCTACAGGCGGTTTGCCTCTAAAATCATTTAAATCTTTTATTGAAATTCAGAAAAAACATGGGGTACAACTAATAGACGGTGTTCAGGATTCTAACAAATCCAGGGAATTTATCAACGAAATAGCCACGTCAATGAGAAAGAAACTTTGTGATGTTATAAATGAAACCAAATTTTTGACTGTTCTTTCGGATGGTTCACAAGCAAGAAAAACTGGCCACGAAAAAGAACTCGTAATGATGAAAACAGTGTGGGATGGGGTAGCAGAGAACTTTGTTGTCGATTTGAAAAATGTCGGGGACTACGGGGACGCCACTTCAGAAAATTTAAAGACTCTCTTGGACGATACCTTTTTAGGTAAAACAAGTCTAGGCTTAGATAAAAATCAGTATAAACATAAACTGATTGCCGCAACTGCCGATGGGGTGGCTGTCAATACAGGTTGTTACAATGGTCTTTTGACCAGGGCCCTGTTTCACAAAAACTTAAATCTCCTTAAAATCGTCTTAAACTAAAATTTCATCCTAACTTAAGATAGATGAGTTTCACAAAACGATTTTAAGCATTTTAGTTAAAATCCACTAAAATAATATTGTAAGTTAAAATATTATCTTAACTTAAAATAGTGGCGTTTCACAAACCCATTTTAAGGACAATTTTAACTAAAATAAATTTTAACTTAGGATAGCCGTCACCCTGTCCTAACTTAAAATCAAGACATTAACAAACATTGATTAGAGCTACATTGTTACATATATTGCGACATATAGATATAATTGGAATAATGATAATATTGTGAACGGCCCGGGTCACATAATCTTAATATTCCAACCACCATTCACAAAAACAATTCTCATTCAAATTCTTTTCACCTGTTTATTTTATTGTAAGTCAATTTAAGCATTTGGATGGCGCTCCATATTAGAACTCCAAGAAAAAAAACACTCAAAACCCCAGTAAACTAAACACTAAAAGAAAATCATTTATTCATATCCAATGTCTTGGAAAGAAGAGCCTTCTTGTCTATAAAGAAAATATGTTCATGTACAATGGCCCATTTCTTGGTTATAGAAGGCCTAAAGGCCTATAATAGTAGGCAAACCATATGTAGTATTTACGCATACTTTTGGGGGTTATGTAAGGAGAGGGGGGTTGGGATGGCCTAGTGGTCTAGAGTGCCGCGCTTCGACCTCTAGCTGGCCGGTCACCTCTGGCTTGCGGCTGTGGTTTCGAGCCCTGGTGTGAGCGTATGTGGCATGGAGATAGGGGCGCTTTCCCAACCTCGTGGGTTTCCTCCGGGCACTCCGGTTTCCTCCCACTGCTAAAGACCCCTACGCGCAAGCGAATTATTGAAATAAAATGAATCAATATGTTAGTCCCAAAATGACCAAGTTTGTGTCGAGTGGACGTTAAACCCCATTTCTCTCTCTCTCTTATGTAAGGAGATAAATCAATAATCTCAAATGTGTTTATTGAAAAATGTTATAGGCCTAGGCCTATTTGAAATTAAATTTTAATATAAATTTATTATTATTTCTTAATGACGTCTTACGTTAATAAAACAACAAAAATAACTGGCATTTTAGGAGCCAAAGCTATTTTATCTTAGGGAAAATATCATTTAATTGAGTAAGTATCATTTTCAAAGTATCATTGAAAGGGAGGGTCTATGAGATGACATGTCAAATCTAGTCATCGGAACATTGGCTATTTGGTGTATTAATTTCAAAGTTGATAAATACTTTTAAAATGCGACGAAAAATTACAACCTAGATTAGCCGTTTGAGTCACAAATATCATAATGTTTGTGACAATTTTCCATAAAACTACAAATCCATGCGATTTAGTACATGGATACACTTTATTTCCATTGAAACCTGCGAGTAAATCAAATTCCCATGTCACGAATCAAATGCCAAGTTCAAGGCCAACCAACCGATACTTTTCGAATCACATATTACGCAGTACAATCATTTATTTCACCTCTCTACGAATGTCTGACCAAGTGCAAACATTGCTTCAACGTATGAAACTCTCCCCATTGATATTGCAACCGTTAATTCAACCTGTCAACAGTTTTCAGTTTCGAAGCGTATTTGCTTTCACCGTAAGTACCCGCAGCGGAAATGTGCACTGCGCGGGCGCAAGCGATTTTAACTAAAATCTATTAAAATCGCATTTTAAGTTACAATCAATCTTCGTGAAACGTATAAAATTTAAAATTTCATTTTGATTTTAGTTAAAATCTATTTTAGTGATTTTAGCTTAAGTTTTTGTGAAACAGGGCCCAGGCTTAAAAATGATGATCGAGAGTGGCTGGTAAACATCCACTGTGTATGCCACAGAGTAGAGTTAGCTATTAAAGACATCTTAAAAAAAGAGAAAGAATTCGTTGCCATAGAGGATTTATTAGTTACTATTTATTATCTCTTCAAGAGGAGTGGTAAATTTAAAAACCATTTTGAAAAAACTGCAGAAGCCCTTTGCGCCCAAATTTACAAATTTCCCAAAGTTACAGGCACAAGATTCGTCAACCACCACCTGCGAAGTCTAAATGTTTTATTACACAATTGGATTGTATTACTTTTAGCCATAGAAAATTCAATCCTGAACAAACAATATGCTACAATAAATTCGAAGCTCCTTGCAATACGGAAAAAACTCACAAATTTCCATTTTCTTAAAGTGTGTATAATATATCAGCTAATATTGGAAAAAGTGTCTGAGTTATCTCTGTATCTCCAAACATCTTCTCTGAATGTTCTTGAGGCTCAGGACAGAATAAATAAACTTGTTGGCGAACTTAATAATTTAGAACTACCTGACAATTTATCTGTAGGTGACTTTCAAACAGAATTAGTAAATAATTGTTTTTATTTGAAAAAGAAATGTCTAAAAATGGGTTATAATGAAAATCATGTAAAGGAATATGTTGAATTAGCATATACAGGGGGAATGACAAATGTTTTGTTTAATAATGATGAAAATATCAATGCAAAAATGAAGCCAATAATAATTAGTCTTGCCATTTGTATTTCTAATAGATTTAAATCATTTCAAGCTGATGTTTTTAAACATTTTTCTTGGCTAAATCCAGCCTATTGGTCAGAGGATTCTGTTGAGTCTGAAATGGACAGCATTTTGTACTTGGCTAATCATTTTAAAATCCCTTTGGAGTTTAATGAATTTGTATTTGAGGTTGAGAAACTGAAAAAGGAGTGGACATCACTAAAATGGACTGTGGAGCACTTTTACAAAAATATTAAACAAACAGAAAATCTGTGGAAAAAGTTAATTGTGTACAAATCTGAACAATTTAAATATATTTGTATGTTGGCTGAATTAGTTATGTCTATTGGAGTGACCAATAGCATTGTTGAAAGTGCATTTAGTCATCCGACTGACACAAAACTAAGTTTGAAACATGACACAATGGAGAATTTGTTAATATTAAAATGTAATCAGTTTGTGTGGAGTCCATCGGATATTCAGGGTATTCTTGATTCTGCAGCAAAATCTTATTTGTCTAGAAAACGTAAATATAAACTAAGTACTACTACTCAGTCTGATGTGGCTAAAAAGCGCAAAGTTGTTGCAATATGTGATGACCCACCTATTAACTTAACCAGTGATCAACAAGTGCTGAAGATTCCTCCTCGTCTGACAATGAGGAGATGAGTGACAGTAACCACATTGACAGTGACAATTAAAATATAGACAATTTTACGAAACAAATCTATTTTATTAGATTTATATTAATTACATGTATATCATTGTCATGTTCCTTTCAATACTCAAGTGCTATTAAATAAATAAATAAATTGGATTTATAACTGGTCTTTTTTTTTTTACACCATTTGGATAGATGTTAAAAAAAAGCTCTTGCGAGCAAATTTGCGGGTGCGTTTTTATGTGCTCCCGGAAATTTAAGTGCAAGAGCTTTTTGTGACTCCTGCATGTTTTACAGAAATGATGCCCTGTTAATTGGTAGCACATGGTACTGGCTTTCAGAAATGTGCTACAAGCTAATAGCCTACGTACCAGAATTGCACTTAGAAACCAGTAAATAAATGATAATAATGTGTTTAGAAAACATTCCAGTTGTATATGAGAGAAATCTTAATCGAAATCAACCCATCCTCCAATTTTCCCGCCACAAGTGGCAGCAATATTTAAAATAGGCTAAATGTGTGAACATGTGATCATTTTACCAGATTGTGAATGTCAAAAATTGATTCTGCGCCCCGTAAACATATATATTGACACCAAACTCGACTACTTATTAAAAGTCTGCACATTGCAGGGCTGGTAATAAGTGGCGAATGGTCGTTTGGGTTACCGAGAGGTCGCCATGCTTAGAAAACGGGCGAACGACCCTTCGTTCCCGGGTAAATCTAAAAAAAAAACCATGTAGACAGCGGATGAGATTTCCCCGTACTCCACGCAGCAATCAATCTAGATTTCCCCAGCGAATAAAGGGGTATTCCGATCACGTGATAATCGATGACGCAATTGTATTCCCTTGTCAACAGCACAGCCTCGTTTTCGTTTGTTTTAAAAATGGCATCCCCCACAATGAAACCGGAACCGCGACACATTGCATTCACTCGGCAAACCTCGGAAAATCCCCGTACCCTACATCTAGCAAAATTAAAGACGTTTGTCGTGGAGACATCCTTATGACTTTTCGGACGAGGTGAACGACGACAATAAATTGACAATACTGATATGTAGTACGTACATGTTCAACAATGAAATAGAATATGAAGCAAGGTGACGGGCGACTATTTTGTCTTGACTCGTTGCTTGCATACTGGTACGTATTTCACTATTTGTTGACACGGTTAACTAGTAAACTACTTTAACTTTAACTACATTTCACGTGGGTGAAATAATTGATTCATATTCTGTTTGTGTTACAGTGTCTCAGTTTATATTATATCAATATAATATAAATTTAAACAAATCAAAGAAATACTTGAATTTTCCGTTTTATTAAATTCTGATCTTTTACTCCCCAATTCGAATATCCTATAGGTCATTATATAGACGTTCTCACATAACACTACTCTGAAAACTTAATGGGTTACGGTACCATAAATCATTTTCAGGCAACCTGTGTGGTAACCTGTTAGGTTACCATCCGGTATTTTGTGGTAACCTTTAACCAGGTTCTCATGCCCGGTCCTTAATTCCAGGCCTGCATTGTCTCATTTTTTGCCAAAAATGTCCCCCTCCCCCATCTTGGTAATATGCTAAGTATATGTACATGTGATCATTTTACAAGGTTGTAAATGTCAGGATTGGAAACTGTGACCCCGAAAACATATATTGACACCAAAACACTACTACTTAATCAAAATCAGCTCATCGTCAGATTTTCCTGCCAAAAATGGTTGCCATCTTGGAAATATCATCATGAAATGATGGAAAACAGTCTGAAATGTAGTCATGAACACTGCCAATATTAATACATTGCCAAATCACAGTTGGTATGTAGATAATATTATAAAAAGGTGAAAATAAAAAAAATAATTTGGAATATTATTGCAAAATGGCTACCATACTATGGAGACCTACTCAAAAAAAATGTCAACATTGTTTTTTTGTCATTGAACATCAAATTCTACAAAATAAAGCTTATTCCACGATTTCTTCCCAAAAAGCCGAAGGATTTACATTAAAAATAGGACTAGTATTGAACATACATTATGCAATAGTAGGGTCAAAGTAATGAAAAAAATGGGCTAACCTCAAAAAAATTGCAAGAAAACGTTTTATGGTTATTTCCTGAAGTATATGGTCTAGACAACAACATATCAAAAGTTTTCTGAAATTGAGCTACCGCAAAGGGTCTAAATATGACGTCAAACAAAATGGCCACCATTGGACCAAAATCCCCTTTTTTCTGCTCATATTCTATCAAAGCCGTTTTTTGAGAAGGCTCAGGTGTAAGACAATGCTATTATAAAGCAATATCTTAGTAATTCATCACTTTGTGAGTGTTGTACAGTGTTTCCAAGTGACGTCATGGTGTTATAAGGGGTCGTTATGACGTCACGAAGAAAATTGTTAATTTCTGATGGTTTCTTAGTCATTATATTTGATGTTGTAGATGGATTGATAGGATTAATGCGGGCAATTGCTGCAATAGAAATGCCAACGACGATTTATGTTCGGTGTAGACCTATATCCATGCCAAATTGGGTCAACGTGGCCGAAATTCAAAATGGCCGCCTGTTATGGCCGGTAAATTCCATTTTCCACCTAATTATCATAATATGATCGAATCTGGTATCAACCTATACGTTTTCGGGGTAACTGAATCCATTTCTATAAAAAACTTGTGTGATAAGTGTGACCGTTGAATCAATATTGGGAGTTATACAATATGGCGGGCAGTTTTTGGCGGGAAAGTTCGTATTTTACATAAGGATCAAATTTGGTGTGAAAATATACGTTTTCGAGGTAGCTGAATCCATTTTTGTACATATTTTAGTGATTAAATGATTCCCTAGATGGATGGATAGCAAAAGAGCAGACAATTGCTGCAATAGGCATGTGGACTACGATTTATGGTTGGTCTACAGTATATTATCACGAAATAAAGTCCCAGCCCGAAATCAGTGCCAAAATGGGTCAAATTTGCCAAAATTCAAAATGGCCGCCGGTTTTGACTGAAAAATGTAAATTTGTATCCAATTATTATATGATCGAGCTTGGTATCAAAATGTATCCTTTCTGAATCCATTTCCATACACATTTGGGTTAATAATTATACCGCGGAGTCAACATTGGGAAATAATTCCAGATGGCGGCCAGTTTTGGCGGGGGAAATTTGAATTTTACAAAATGACCACATTTGGTGTCAAAATATACGTTCTGGAGGCAGCTGAGTCCATTTTTGACTCTCTTTCTCGTGTTGGTTATTCCCCTGGGTCAAAATATGTAGACATCCCATTGGGGGCTTGGGGATTATGAGAGGTTGAGTCTGCCTCAGATTTAATACTTTTGCATTCATCAAGCATCAACTAAATTTCATTTAGACTATCAGGTCGACCGATGCTCATTGCGGAAGCTAGCATGATGAAAGAGGCCTCTCTCAACTCACTGTGTCCGATTCCGAGCACCAACATCGACAGTGGAGCCAAACCTATTGAAGCACACAACGAATGTATTTAACAAAATGTATGACCAATACGAGAGCAACACAAAACAACCTCATCTCCCCTATTATAGACCTGTAGGAGCTAGGCCAATCTGTAACACTATAGAGGCTATATACTGTAGAGGTTACTTAAGTTCTGTAAGGTGCTCTGTTTAATAACAAGGATATGTCTGGAAGTTTGATAAAATCGGGCAATGATATCATAGTCTGATAATCCAAATATATGGTAATCCCATGCGTTAGAAACGTGGTTAGCTACCCTCATAGGTGCCCATATAAATACACTGTGTTGAAATCTAGGGTAGCGTCTTCGCAGCTGACCAATCCAATAAAAGAACTACTTGGTCGATTTCCCGGGGCTCAGTACTGACTCATGCACGTAACCTCTTTATAAAGAACATTCACTGTTTAAGTTTCTCCGGATTTCATTGAGAGGCTTCCCAGGGTAAGATCATACCACCAGCCACCTAGGCTGAGAGGCTGGGACACAAAGAAAATCATTCGGACATCGATTATACACCACTTTGATTAGACTACCCCGTTTAGTCGTTGGAGAGCCATATGATGTTGAGGGGTATCGGCAGTAAACTTGTCCTACGACATGGTGGGGTAAAGAGGATCAAGCTGGGGAAAGAGAACTTATATTTAACTCATATTTAATGTTATAGCTGTGTGTAGCTTCCTGTATCATGGATGTTATAAAGATGTATATGACACAGTTAACGAAATAAGTCAAGAGAGTCCTAGACGATAAGTGACCAGGATAGTCACAATCCATCCCCATAGTGTCACAAATCTCCAAGGAGAGGCTTGATGTGATCAATTTTATTTGTGTCTGCAAGATTTCAAAACCGTTGCCAGCGGTCATATGGTTGATACAAGCTTGAAATTCTGTGACGGGTAAAAGAAGTTGTGGTATGGGAAATTATAAAGCAGACTTTGCATGACTTTGGAGCCAGCAAAGCCTAAAGATATCAACATGATTTGCATGAACATAGCCGCAATCAACAGGGACTGACATTCCTTACAAAGGGTAGGGGTTCAGAATTGAAAGTAGACTGACAACCCCAAGAACGAGAAGACGATCAAGTTACTGGTTACATATTAGAGTTCATGGTGACAGTTAGCGTATTAGTCTTGAATTAATTCTGGCACCTCAGACCGTCTAGACCGTGATACAGACTCCTCGACTACAGAATTGTTACAACATTGTGCAGTAGTGAAAGTTGTGACATTCCACATAGTATTTTTCACCGAAATAATGTTGGGTAGATCATTATCAAATTAGTTTGTGAGTTAAATCAGCAACGTGCTTCAATAGGCATGATCAGTTTCCGCAATGACCTGGAAGTGTTCCCAGTCGACATGCCCATGCCCATACGCCGCTACGGCAGTGAGCTGGGCGACACTCCAAATAAAACTTAGTTGATACTCGATGAATGTCATTGTATAAGCTTTAAGGTAAGAGTATCATTAACTTCCTAATCTGTAATCTAAATCCCTAATTGGAATTTCTTCTATATTGAAATAGGCAATCACTTAATCACTAAAATATGTACTAAAATGGATTCAGCTACCTCTAAAACGTATATTTTGACACCAAACGTCATCCTTATGTAAAATACGAACTTTCCCGCCAAAAATGTCCGCCATTTTGTATAACCCCCAATATTGATTCAGCGGTAACAGTTATCACAATAGTATTTATGGAAATGGATTCATTTGCCCCGAAAATGTATAGGTTGATACCAAACTCGATCATATTATGATAATTGAGTGGAAAATGGAATTTACCGGCCAAAACAGACGGCCATTTTGAATTTCGGCCATGTTGACCCATTTAGACACGGATTTCGGACTGGGACTATTTTTAGGTGAAAATATAGGTCTAGACCGATCATAAATCGTCATCGGCATTTCTATTGCAGCAATCGCCCGCATTTATCCAATCCATCCATCTATAACTTCAAATGAAATGGCTAAGAAACCACCAGCAAGGAACAATTTTTGTCGTGACGTCATAACGACCCCTTATAACACCATGACGTCACATGGAAACACTGTACAACACTCACAAAGTGATGAATTACTAAGATATTGCTTTTATAATAGCATTGTCTTACACCCGAGCCTTCTCAAACAACGGCTTTGATAGAATATGAGCAGAAAAAAAGGGATTTTGGTCCAATGGCGGCCATTTTGTTTGACGTCATATTTAGACCCTTTGCGGTAGCTCAATTTCAGAAAACTTTTGATATGTTGTTCTCTGGACCAAATACTATAAGAAAATGCAATAAAACGTTTTCTTGCAATTTTTTTAGGGTTATTCTACAATTTGACTCTACTACAAGAGCTAAATCTGATTATTGCAGGTCCTTATTAGTAGGTGTCACTACTCCCATTGCTCGCGTTGGAAGAAAGTTGTAACCTTTTTTAAACTTAACGTCACACAGTTGCTATATAATCTTTTTTAATATTTTACATACCTATTCTTTTTATTAATTTCATAAAAGTAAATTGAAAAACGTCAATTTTGCGTGTTTTGACGTTACGGTAAAATTTTTTGTCACGTTTTGAAATGGGGGTACCCCACTTCAAGTGTCCGGGGCTAGTTGTTATTATTGATAAAATATTTTCATTTTAATACCATTAGAAAGATAATTGAACGATCTTTCGATCGGTCGGTTATGGAATTTTGACATATCAAAATACCATGTATTTTTTTTAAGTTGAAAAAACAATTTACGTACACTTTTTTTTAGGCAATTTGTCAATATTCCATAACCTACCGATCAAAAGTTCATTTTATTGCCGTTCCGATGCTATACAACGCGACATTTTGTGGACAAATAAATCTCGTAGTTTTGCCTTGTTATGACGTCATTTCAACACCAAAACTAAAATGTATTCCAAGTTCCTAAGACTCATATTCGCGGTAAATTACGTCGAAAGGCAAATCCGATGTTAATTTATGAAGTAGGCGTTATGTTAAATGTATAAAAAACTTGCCTGACAATAAATTACATAGTTAAAATCCATTTTTTTTTTTTACGTCTTTCACGGGCTAGACTTTATTTACATTACATGACCCATATTCGTGCGCTTTTATAATCATGTGACAAGATGTGAGGATCGAACGGAAATTTCCTACGAACTACCACACGTCTCTACTTTTAACACAAAACATATTTCAAGAATGGAAAAATTCTGTAAAATTGACGACTGTTTCAATGCTCTGAAATCATAAATTCGATGTTTAATGAATTATTCAAGCCCAATGTTAATGTATTTCTGTGCACGCGAATGGAAATGAAACCGGAAAATATCCACACAGGTCTCTGTCTGTGTGGTCTGTTCTGACTGTAGCCGTGAGTTGGCGTGAAGTACCGTATAGCTAGCTGGACTACCGTATCGTATAGCCTACATACGATTTCTGGATTTGTCGTTGGCGATTTACACCATTTTGTTTTTTTGAGATGATGGAACCGACCGACATAGATGAATAATTAGGTCAGTCATGTCAATACATAGGCTAAATAAATATATCGATACGGATACCCAATTTTGCAAAACTTTTTATTAAATAATTTAGCATTATATAACAGTTGTCATACTAATTATTATAATTTTTATTCTTGTTTTTTTGGGGAACTAATTAAACACCTCGAGTATCACATATTTGTTGATCAGTTAACAATAACAAATTGAAATTGAAAGAAACGACAAGCGTAAGGCCTTTTAGGCCTTTAGGCCTATTTGATATTTATTTACATTGATTAAAATATACAAAAATAAGAAAGTTGCTCAATAGGCTACATATACTGATTTGAAGGAATAATAGAAACATTCAAAAGTGAAGTAAAAACAAAAATATCTTCTACTAGTCAAAATGGTAGGTTCCTGGCCCAGGCCTTAAACATGACTAGGCCTTAGCCTATCAGTAACTGAGTAACCTACTTTTACTATTTAGTCCTTAGACCAGAGAATATATTTCTATTGGTCAATGTTGTTATCTTCTGAGTAGAAATAATATGTAAAAGCAGAATTCTAACAATAATGTAAGCAACGGATGCTGAGAACAGTGATAATGAAACAGTTGTCCTTTCTTTAAAATTATTTGGTTGCTATGGCAACCATCCAAAATCCTTTATATTTCACTAAAATTATGCAATTCATAATATTTTATATTACATGGGCTGTAAATATGTGGTTTGTCATGGTGATCAAGTGGTTTGAAAATTGAATAACATTGCCTTTTTGGTTTGTCATGGTGATCAATTGGTTTGAAAATTGAATAACAGTGCCTTTTTTTGGGGGGGGGGGGTGATTTCTATAACAACCAAATATTAAGTATTATAGAAGAGAAAAGATAAGTAATTTTTAAAATTCACTAAATTTACCAGTACGGTACACAAATTTCACTTGAAAATCTTAATTCCTTCATAATTTTTTAAGCTTAAAATTGGGCAATTTTCAATGACAGAATGTTTTTCAAAAGTGCACCCCTTTCCAGCGTACATGTATGAAGAGATGGCATATAAATATTTTGTTATTATTTATTTGTTCAATCATTGCCTGACAGCTACTAACTTAAAATAATATAAAAATTAATATTAATGAGAAAATAATCGGAAAATAATGCTTTTTTAAAAAGTATACAGTGGTTTCTATGGTAACCACTCAAACTCCCTAATATTTGGCTCAAACTTATACAATCCATATCATTTGACATTACTTGGGTTTAAATATTTTAAAATGCTTATTTTTAAATGTGGTAATCACCTTTTGTGTTATGGTAAATAGCGTTGAAAATGGTCAAAAATTGCATTTTTTCAATTTTGGTTGCTATGACAAACAAAATTGATAATAGATGGCGGATTGGAAATATGTAATTTTAAAAATTCACAAACTTTTTGACATATACCCATAATTTCACTTCCGTATCTCAATTCTTTCTTATTTTATTAATTTCCTCAAAACACCACAAAAATAGGCAAATGTGTGCCGCGGAGAATTGTTCAAAAATGAACATAAATCCAGCTCTTGGAAATCGGTGTAATTATAGCAGAAATGTGAAAATTGAAACATCATTAGCTTTAAAGTTGTATTTCATGACTTTACATCTACATTTTTGATAGTTTTGATAGGAAATGAAATATTGCCTCACAAAAAACACCAAAAATGACCTTTTCAAAGTGTTGAAAAAACTTTCTTCCGCGAAAAGTCAAAAATCGCAACTTCGAACCTCAATAAAAAAAAAAAAAATTCATCCGATTTTGAATCTGTAAAAAGTTTTGTGAAAAGAATGAAGAGATCTACTTAAAAAACTAATAAAATCAAATGTATAATCATAATCTCAAAATCACCTTTTCCACCTATTATTAGGCTTCAGATGTCATAGAAATTATAAATTAGATCTTTATTTTAACAATAAGCATAAAATCAACTCTGTAGACCCACGGATGGCTTGGATTTAAACAGGATTTCATTGATTGATTTACCACTATAAATGGCGTCGTGAGAGGAGATTAACAGTTACCTTGATGTCATACTTCTAGATCGAGGCTATTAATAATAGAGTGGGTGAAGGAGGCCGCTGTTGAGCGAGGTAATTTGATCAACTCGCTGTCGCTCTTTTGTCACTTGCGTTTACAGTAAAATTATGGAAATTGATAACATCGCAGCTAACATCAACCAGCTGAATTGCAGCCCCATCGGATCACTTTTTTCTGTTCGCCTGCCTCGGGAGTTACGTAGCCCTACCTAAAGTACAAGTATACACGCAGGCAACAGAAGAAGTCGGCTATAGTATGATTATTTACAATACTGCCTCAATTGATTTGGTCCATTCCTTTCAAACTTAAAATTTTGTTGCCGACTTTCTCTTCTTATCTATATATTAAAAGTCTTAATTCTAATTTGTAGTAGAAAATAAATGTAATACAAGTTGAATTGCAACCCTGTCTCAAACCAAATAGGCTAAATGTAGGCCTACCACAGTCATTGAAAACATTACTTGATAATCAAGATTATGTGCGTGGAGTTAACCCCTGTCAATCAAATGATCGGCCATCAGTGAAGATGGAGTTCTATACCATTTCTAGTCAAAAGTAACAGTGGTGATAACTATGTTCAGAATAAAGTAATTTGACTGAAATTTTCAATGTATTCTTCTATCATCATCTATTTTTGAACTGTTATAGCAGAAATAGCTAACTCCTTATAAAAATCTCCCATAATGTATCTTTAAAGAAGTATGGCAATGGCACCAAATTTGGTGATGCTCATTGAAATTATTGTGAATGTGTGTTTTTTAATTCAGATGACGGAACAAGAGATAGAAAATGTATTGGACAAAAGTATGGTATTATTTCGATATCTTCAAGAAAAAGATGTCTTTGAACGTTACTATAAACATCATTTAGCTAGAAGATTACTATTAAATAAAAGTGTTTCCGATGATTCAGAGAAAAATATGATCTCCAAACTGAAGGTTGGTTTGTATGTCTTAGAAGGAGAATGCTATAGTAAAAGTAAAAGTTTAATTTTATCGTTTAGTAAGTTCACTGTGTAATGTATTTCAGAATTATTTTTATACACCCACATTTTCATGTGGACGTATTATGCCGTTGCCCCTGTCCGTCCATCCGTCTTTCCGTCCACAATTTGTTTGTGGACTCTCTACAGGTCACAATTCTTATCCGATTTTGACGAAACTTGAAATATAGATCTATCCCAATAAGATCTCTGCTGCTTTCGATATTGGCATGTATCAGATCGAAACTTCATGGATTATGGCCCCTGATTGTACGAAAAATCGTGTTTTTAGCTTGTGGACCAATCGAGGTCACAATTTTGAACCGATTTTGATGAAACTTGACATGTATGTTCATAACCCAAAGATCTTGGTTCCTTTCGATATTTGCGCCTATCGGATCTTAACTTCCTGAATTATGTCCCCTGATTATGGTCACAATTTAAATCCGATTTTGATGAAACTTGAAATGCATGTTCATAACTGATTGTACGAAAAATCATGTTTTTATACGCCCACATTTTCATGTTGACGTATATTGTCGTCGCCCCCGTCCGTCCGTCCACAATTGTTTGTGAACAGTCTACAGGTCACAATTTTTATCCAATTTCAATGAAACTTAAAATATAGGTTTATCACCATAAGATCTCGATATTGGCATGTATCGGACAGTAACTTCATGGGTTATGGTCACAATTTTGAACCGATTTGGGTGAAACTTGAAATGCATGTTTATAACCCAAAGATCTTAGTTCCTTTCGATATTTGCGCCAATCGGATCGTAACTTCCTGAATTATGGCCCCTGATTGTCCAAAAAATCACCCTTTTTAGCTTTTGGTCCCTCTGGAGGTCAAAATTGTTATCCGATTTTAAAAACCGTTTGATTATATCACCGTTCCATGGTAAAGAAGGTTGAGTTCGAATTTCGTGCAAATCGGACCAAAATTGACTGACAAAATGGTCGCCGTTTGTACGCGAATAGTGTGAAAATATGTTATATCAAGGTTGTGGACCTTATAGAAGTCACAATTTTGAACCGATTTTGATGAAACTTGACATGTATGTTTATAACCCAAAGATCTTGGTTCCTTTCGATATTTGCGCCCATCGGATCGTAACTTCCTGAATTATGGCCCCTCATTGTCCGAAAAATCGCCCTTTTTAGTTGTGGTCCCTCTGGAGGTCAAAATTGTTATCCGATTTAAAAAAACGTTTGATTATATCACCGTTCCATGGTTATGAAGGTTGAGTTAGAATTTCGTGAAAATCGGACCAAAATTGACCGACAAAATGGCCGCCGTTATAACCCAAAGATCTTGGTTCCTTTCGATATTTGCGCCCATCGGATCATAACTTCCTGAATTATGTCCCCTGATTGTCCGAAAAATCGCTTTTGTTAGCTTGTGGTCCCTCTGGAGGTCAAAATTATTATCCGATTTAAAAAAACGTTTGATTATATCACGGTTTCAGGGTAATGAAGAGAGAATTTGAATTTCGTGAAAATCGGACGGGAGTTGACGGATAAAATGGCCGCCGTCTGTACGCGAATTGTGTGAAAATATGTTATATCAAGGTTGTGGACCCTATAGAGGTCACAATTTTGAACTGATTTTAATGAAACTTGAAATACATGTTTATAACCTAATGATCTTGGTTCCATTGCATATTTGCCTATATCGGATCGTAACTTCCTGAATTATGGCCCCTGATTGTACGAAAAATCACCCTTTTTAGCTTGTGGTCCCTCTGGAGGTCACAATTATTATCTGATTTAAAAAAACGTTTGATTATATCACAGTTACACCGTAGTTATGGGTGAGTTTGAATTATGATTTTCTGATGATTACTTAAAATGCAACAAGTCTTGTTGACTGCCTGGACGATTTAGCTGCTGTGTGGGCGTATGTTTCGTTGCCTGGCAACCTATTTTTTATACGTCCACATTCATAATGTGAACTATTATGCCGTCGCCCCTGTCTGTCTGTGTGTGTGTGTGTGTGTGTGTGTGTCTGTGGTTCGCCTACAGGGCACAATTTTTCATGGATTTTCTTCAAACTTGGTATACTTATTCCTTATACACCAAGGAAGATCCCTATTGTTTTTGGTGCATGCCTGACCCCCATTTCTAGTATTTGTTTGTTTGTCGTCTACAGGCCACATTTCTTAACTTATAATCTTGAAACTTTGCATACACATTCTTTGTACCCTAAGGAACATCCCTATCGTTTGGGGTGCATGCCCAACCCCCAGAGGCAGAGCCACGCCCATTTTCTTTTTGTGTGTCTTTGTGTCGCCTACAGGGTGCAATTCTTACTGAATTTTCTTCAAACTTTGTATACTTATTCCTTATACCCCAAGGAAGATCCCTATTGTTTTTGTTTTTGGTGCATGCCCGACCCCCAGGGGCAGAGCCACGCCCATTTCTAGTATTTGTTTGTTTGTCATCTACAGGCCACATTTCTTAACTTATAATCTTGAAACTTTGCATACACATTCTTTGTACCCTAAGGAATATCCCTATCGTTTGGGGTGCATGCCCAACCCCCAGGGGCAGAACCACGCCCATTTTCTTTTCGTGTGTCTTTGTGTCGCCTACAGGGCGCAATTCTTACTGGATTTTCTTCAAACTTCATATACTTACTCTTTATACTCAAAGGATGACCCCTATCATTTGGGGTGCATGCCCAACCCCCAGGGGCAGAGCCACGCCCATTTTCTTTTTGTGTGTCTGTGTGTCGCCTACAGGCCGCAATTCTAACTGGATTTTCTTAAAACTTTGTATACTTACTCTTTACACCCTAAGGATGATCCCTATTGTTTTTTGGTGCATGCCCGACCCCCAATGGCAGAGCCACGCCCATTCCTTGTATTCATTTGTTTGTCGTCTACAAGCCACATTTCTTAACGTATCATCTTGAAACTTTGAATGCTTATTCTTTGTAAGCTAAGGAACATTCCTATCATTTGGGGTGCATGCTCAACCCCCAGGGGCAGAACCACTCCCATTTTCTTTTTGTGTGTCGCCTACAGGGCGCAATTCTTAATTGGTCATCTTGAAACTTTAAATACTTATCCCTTATACCCTAAGGATGATCCCTTTTGTTTTGGGTGCATGCCCGACCCCCGTGGGACAGCAACACCCATTCCTTGTATTTGTTTGTCTGTCGTCTACAGGCTGCATTTCTTAATGTATCATCTTGAAACTTTGAATACTTATTCTTGGTACCTTAAGGAAGATCCCTATTGTTTTTGGTGCATGCCCGACCCCCAGGGACAGTGCCACGCCCATTTTCTTTTTGTCTGTCTGTGTGTCACCTACAGGCCACAATTCTTAATCGATCGTCTTGAAAACTTTTTTATACTTATTCCTTATACCGTAAGGCTGGCCACTATTATTTTTGGTGCATGCCGGACCCCCTGGGACAGAGCCATGCCCAATGCTTTTGTGTCTTGTGTTCGCCTACAGGATGCAATTCTTAACAGATCCTTTTAAAATTTTTCATACCTATTCCTTATACCCTAAAGATGATCCCTATTGTTTTTGGTGATTTCCTAACCCCCAGGGGCAGAGCCATGCCCATTTTTACTTTGTGTCTGTGTGTGTTGTCTGCAGGCCACGATTCTTAATGGAATGATCGTCTTTAAACTTGGGATATGTATTCCTTATAGCCTAAGGACGTCAACTGCATGTCCCGACTCCCACAGGCAAGACACGCCCAATTTTTGTGTTTGTCGTTTACTGGCCGCAATTCTGAATGAAGCAGCTTGGTACTTGGCTTATGTATTCCTTATAGCCTGAGGGCGTCCACTATTGATTTTGATGAATGTCTCGACCCCCATGGGCAGGGCCACGCCCACTTTTTGCCTTTAGCGTTAGGAAGGCACAATTCTGAATGGATTATCTTGGTATACTTATTCCTTATACTCTAAGGACGGCAACTATTGATGTTGAGGCACGACCCTCAACGATAAACAAACCAAACGCCTAGCCTTCTTGACAGTGTACCATATCAATCAAAGTAGGAATGTGGACGTATATTGTAGTGTTAGCGTTATGTTTATCTTGTGGACCCTATGGAGGTCACAATTTTATTCCGAATTAAAAAATCGTTTGACTATATCCCTGTTACACATTAATGATGGTTGAGTTTGAATTTCTTGAAAATCGATAATTGAACAGCTAAATCCATAATATTAAATTTTTCATATACTAAACGTTTGCATGGGTCAGAACTTTATAAAAACCAAACCAATTCTAATGATTTTCTGATAATTAATTAACCCATTTTTTACAGTAGCGAAACAACTCGCGGCACGTGGCTCACGGTAGCGAATCAACTCGCGGACCCTTCATACTTGGCAACGGCATTAGCGAACCCAAGCGAGAAATCAATCAACTTACTTCTATTGTTTCTATGTCATTAATTAATGGTGATTGGGTAATAAAAGTAAAACCCGCGATGAAAAGGAATGGTTAATTCGCTAATCATCCAATAAAAAATATATGTTTCAACACCGGATCTTTCAGTATTTACATAAAAGGTCAGAGGTGAAAATTCAAACCGTGTCATTCAATTTGGCACTATTCCAATATTTTCACGCTGTCACTTACGCCTAATAATTATATGATATTGAGAGTGAAATAGAATCAGATTTTATGATTTACTGCCAGGTATATTGTGGAATATGATAATGTCGAAGAAATCAACTATTTATTATTTTTTTTGACGTTATGATGCGAAGAATTCGTTTACTCGAGCCGAGATCAAGCGTGTCGCCGCCATTTTGGATTCGCTCGCTCAAACAGATGACAACAGGAAACATACGGCTAATAATTCTAGACTTTGGAAAGCTAAATTGAATCAAAACTTTTAGGATTTAATACTAGCTAAATAGGGGAATATTACACTTTCGAAGATTTCAAATATATATTTTTATACGTCTACATTGAAATGTGGTCGTATATTGTCGTCGCCCCCGTCGGTCCGTCCGTCGGTCCTGCGTCCACAATTGCTTGTGGACACTCTAGAGGCTAAAGTTAATATCCGATTGACTTTAAATTTATACACAGTGTTTAAGGTCATGAGACAAAGAAGCCTATTGTTTTTCAGCGATTTCCGATAATAACTACCAGAGTTATGGTCCTTGACGACTTCAAAAAATCTTGTGGACACTCTAGAGGCCAAAGTTAATATCCGATTGGCTTTAAATTGATACACAGTGTTTAAGGTCATAAGACAAAGAAGCCTATTGATTTTCAGCGATTTCCGATTATTAGTGCCAGAGTTATGGCCCTTGATCACTTCAAAAAATCTTGTGGACGCTCTAAAAGGCAAAGTTAATATCCGATTGACTTTAAATTTATACACAGTGTTTAAGGTCACAAGACGAAGAAGCCTATTAATTTTCAGCAATTTCCGATAATTAGTACCAGAGTTATGGCCCTTGATCACTTCAAAAAATCTTGTGAACGCCCTAAAAGCCAAAGTTCATATCCGATTGATTTTAAATTTATACACAGTGTTTAAGGTCATAAGACGAAGAAGCTTATTGATTTTCAGCAATTTCCGATAATTAGTGCCAGAGTTATGGCCCTTGATCACTTCAAAAAATCTTGTGGACGCTCTAAAAGGCAAAGTTAATATCCGATTGACTTTAAATTTATACACAGTGTTTAAGGTCATAAGACGAAGAAGCCTATTGATTTTCAGCGATTTCCGATAATTAGTGCCAGAGTTATGGCCCTTGATCACTTCAAAAAATCTTGTGAACGCCCTAAAAGCCAAAGTTAATATCCGATTGACTTTAAATTTATACACAGTGTTTAGGGTCATAAGACGAAGAAGCTTATTGATTTTCAGCAATTTCCGATAATTAGTGCCAGAGTTATGGCCCTTGATCACTTCAAAAAATCTTGTGGACGCTCTGAAAGCCAAAGTTAATATCCGATTGACTTTAAATTTATACACAGTGTTTAAGGTCATAAGACGAAGAAGCTTATTGATTTTCAGCAATTTCCGATAATTAGTGCCAGAGTTATGGCCCTTGATCACTTCAAAAAATCTTGTGGACGCTCTGAAAGCTAAAGTTAATATCCGATTGACTTTAAACTTATACACAGTGTTTAAGGTCATAAGACGAAGAAGCCTATTGATTTGCATCAATTTCCGATAATTAGTGCCAAAGTTATGGCCCTTGATCACATCAAAAAATCCTGTGGATGCTCTAGAGGCCAAAGTTAATATCCGATTGACTTTAAATTTACACAAACTGTTTAAGGTCCTGAGACAAAGAAGCCTACTGATTTTCATCGATTTCAAATAATTACTTCCAGAGTTATCTCCCTTGATCACTTTAAAAAACCTTGTGGCGCTGTAGATGCCAAACTTATCATCCGATTGACTTCAGATTGATACACAAAGTTTAAGGTGTTGAAACGAACAAGTATTTTGATTTTCAATGAATTTTGATAACTGAACAGCTAAATCCATGATATTAAATGTTTCCTATACTAATTGTTACCTTGGGGCAAAACTTAATAAAAAGCAACAAATTCAAATGATTTTCAGATAATTTCATAAGGAGTTGTTACTCAGATTTTAGTGTATTACAAATGTTTCATTACCAAAAAAAAGTAAAAATATGCGACAACCCTTGTTGACTGCCCGGACGATTTAGCTGCTGTGGGCGTATGTTTCGTTGCCTGGCAACCTATCTTTATTTTCGACGCAATGAAGCAAAGAAAACTACAATTCCCGTCATATATCCAAAGAAAGGCAGAAATGTTAAATGCCGTAGGCGATGAAGTGACCGTTATTTGGGGTGATATTTCTTTTTAAAAGTTATATTTATACTTACTTAGAACACTGCTGCTAACACGAGGGATTATATTTTTGTTTTGTTTTTTTAAAAAAAAACTCGTAAGGGATACTTTTTCACATTATTTTGCCAATATGATAGAGAAAAGTCATAATTTTAGTGGAACTGGCTTTTCAATATTATTTATAGTAATATACATGCTACTTTGTAAAATTGAATTTTATATCATTGGAAAGAACACGACAATGTGTACATTTTTGTAACAGAGTATTTTTATGTATAAAAAATATTTTTTTAATTATTTGCAATTTTGTAGAGGGTATTAGGATTAACAATAATCCTGTAATTGGCTTAGGAAGATGGGCCCTGCTGGTTCAATGAGCTTAGGGTTAGGGAAGATAATCTTTTAATTGGCTCAGGGTTAAATGGGTCAATATGTGACAACGCTTGTTGACTGCCCCGACGATTTAGCTGTCATGGGCGTATGCTTCGTTGCCTGGCAACCTATTTTTTAGTAACAAATATTGTTGAAAACACTTTCGGAATTTCTGCAGTTACGGAAACACTGGACAATTAATGAGCTTGTCTAGCAGCCTATTTTATTTCCATGTTACTAGGTGTGCCATATGCCGCCATTTTGTTGTCTAAGAAAAAGAAAAAATACGGTTTTCCCCCTAATTAAAAGATCTACTATCACAAATACAATGGGCCTGTGAAAATATTACATGTTACGTTTTTTGTAACAACCGCAAACGAAATTATGTTTCCTCGAGATATAAAACGAACCTGAATAGTTTTTAAAACTTTTAACGGCTTTTGAAAAAGGCCCGTGACGTTCCGGTTATCGCTCAAATAGAAAACGACGTCAAAATATTTATTTATTCATAGTTGTAATCCAAGTTTGATGTCTTTTCCGCGGATGTTTCAAACCACTAACAATAACTATTTTGATATCATTGTTTAGCGGTAGTTTCGTATTATTTAATAATGACCTTGTGGTTGAATCAAATTACCGTTTTCGTCGCTAAATACTTCTTAGAAAACTTTAAAATAGTTTTCCCTTGCGTCAAAGAAATTAAAACCCGTGTTATGTCATATCATTTTGTTCGCCTTCATTTAAACTTTCTTCTGATACGAAAATAAATCTAGCATATCAAATCAAACATTAGCGGAATTCCCGTAAAAGGAGTGGGGTGTTCCATGACGTCAGTTAGAAGTTCCCCGGAAATTGACGTTGCGACATACGCCAAACAGAAATGGATTCCGAAAAAGAAAACATTGATAAACTTTTCGTTACTGCTGGATGAACTCCTGCAGATATAACATCTATAATTGATAGAAATTGGAATAAAAGTAATATTTTCATTAAAATTAATCAAACTAAAGTATGAAATTGGATCATTGTAACTTAAACTTTATAATGTCAAATGTGTAAATCCGAAGTCCCGGTCACCGGTCACAACACTTATCTATAAAGTAGTAACAAAAGTGAAAATTTGATAATTTCATTCATGAATAATGGTGAAGAAACTTACATGAAAAAATAAAAAATGTATTTGTACAGATTTATCAGACCCATTTTCATATCTAGTCATCTATCTCTTCCAGAGGAGGCAGGTTTCGTTAGGATAAGAGTGGACCCCCCCCCTCCTCTGCTGCTCTTTCTCTTTGTTTTTCTAACTGGCCTAGAAAAAAGTAGGCCTACCGAATACTATGTTCTGATCGACCTGAACAAAAATCTGAAAGTCTGTTCTCAGGAAGGGCACTATGCCCAAATTTTTCTTATAATTTTAGACATTTTTTTTTCAAAGAAAAGTTTCTTATGCAATGAAACTGCTTCATACGAGGTTAAGTGTCCCCCCCCCCCCTTTAATAATGTTACTATTATTTATCAAGTTATGTTTTACAGAAATCTGATAAATTATAAATTTAAATATTCATATGTTTAAATGTTATAAGATTAATTCAAACATGGTCAAAGTACTTCGAAAAATGAATCAGTATGGTTGTACCACATTACCCATGCACTGTATTAACAAAAACAGAATTTCGTTGCCATTGTAACTAAAAGTAGCAATTGGAATGTTCAGGGAGAAAAAATAATGTTTTTTTTCAAAGAGATCATTATTTTAGACATTTTTTTTTAAAGAAAAGTTTCTTATGCAATGAAACTGCTTCATACGAGGTTAAGTGTTCCCCCCCCCCCCCTAATAATGTTACTATTATATATAAAGTTATGTTTTACTGAAATCTGATAAATTATAAATTTAAATGTTACAAGATTAATTCAAACATGGTCAAAGTACTTCGAAAAATGAATCAGTCTGGTTTTACCAGATTACCCATTCACTGCACAACTGTATTAACAAAAACACAATTTCGTTGCTATGGTAACCAAAAGTAGCAGTTGGAATGTTCAGGGAGAAAAAATAATGTTATTTTCAAAGAGATCAGCATGAAAAACCCAAAAGTAAGCATTTTCACTGCAAAATTCTATATAGTAAAGAAATGATGACATATGCGCATATTAATTAGCTGTACTCAGTCATTTTCGCAGAAAGACATTAAAAAAATAAGCATTTATAGTAATAAAAACTGTCTTGAAATTTTAAGTAAAAAAACCCTCAACTTCTGTTTTTGCTCTTTTATTTACAACATATATCACAAATAATTGAAAGCATAATATAATTTGCATTACTGATGATTAATTTAGAATTTATGGATGATTAATTTAGCTGAAAACTGCAATATCTGTTATAAAAAACAAAATGGCCGACATTTACTGTTAAAAAATTGGTGAAAAACCCAACTTTGACACTTCACTGTTCGCTTATTTTTTGGAATTTTTTAAAGTGTGATACACCAAATTGTTCAGTTTGATTTGCTCTATCAAACAGTATTAAAATATCTAATGGCATTTCTAAGCACACATTTCATGTGGCATACCTAATGTTACATGCATCCTATATGTGACTCACTCCAACAAAATCAGCTGATTGTCGCACGACTTTATTTTGTGCCACCGGCACAAAAGCATTGTTAACAATGAATTTGGGTCAAATTGTTGATTTTGAGATTGGAACATCAGGAAATAGAAAAGGATTTTGACGATCTGAAAACTGGAAAAAGTGTTTTGGGGGAATTTTATGAGTCTACCTGATTAAAAGACCCAAGAAGTGATGTCTATTCTTTGAAAAAGTCGGCGAAAATAATCCAACATTTTAAAAAAACATACAGGGTACTTGATGCTAATCTCTATAGGTCATTGGAAAGGTCGTGAACTTAACTTTCCATATTTGGAGTAATCAAAGGCAAATACTTTGTCAGTAACGAATCAGAGTCAGATTAACAAGATAAATCGTAGGCCTTCTCATTGCCACGAATGACCGACCTCCTGATAATACGCAATTTCATTGGCTTAAAGCTCCAGGCGTTATTTTTTTCCGTTATTTAACGAATTTCCAGTATTTTCATCGTCCGTCGGTCATTTTCTTGAATCATCTAAATTTGCAATAAATTTGGCTACATGCTTGCTACGCTGTTAGGGCCCCACCACTATCATCCACATTGTCGCCAGGCTGGAACGAAGCTTCTGGCCACATGCTTCCTGCGCTGTTTCGACCTTTGTGTATATATAGGGAAGATACACAGTGTTTATAATTTATACACAGTGTTTACGGTCATGAGACGAAGAATCCTATTGATTTTCAGTGATTTCTGATAATTACTGCCAGAGTTATGGCCCTTGATCTTGATCACTTCCAAAAATCTTGTGGACGCTCTAGAGGCCAAAGTTAATATCCGATTGACTTTAGATTTATGCACAGTGTTTAAGGACTTGAAGGCCATGATTCGAAGAAGCCTATTGATTTTCAGCAATTTCAGATAATTGCTGCCAGAGTTATGGCCCTTGATGACTTCGAAAAATCTTGAAGACGGTCTAGGGGCCAAAGTTAATACCCGAAAGACTTTAAATTGATACAGTGTTTAAGGGCATTAGACGAAGAAGCCTATTGATTTTCTCCCTTTATCACCTTGAAAAATCTTTCTGATGCTCTAGAAGTCAAACTTATCATCCGATTGATTTCAGATTGATACACAGAGTGTATCCGACAACTCTTGTTGACTGCCTGGACAATTTAGCTGCTGTGGGCGTATGTTTCGTTACCTGGCAACGTATCTTTATAGGATAATGGAATAATACTACATCGATGGTAAGACAGGCATATATGAGTGCGCATTTTTTTATATTCACCTTTTTAATCGTGTTTCATATGTAAATAATCGAGAACGGAGTGCGTGAAATTTCTGAATAGCCTCGGTCATCATTACTAAAATCATTAATAAAAACAGTTTAGTCTTGATTATCCAATGTTGTGATTTAATTACAATGGCCGTTCAGCGGCATATTTGAATCTAATCCGGCTTACATCGAAGGCTAGCCTTGACATCGAGAGTTTATTATGGTCTGGATAAGTTAATTAATGTCTAATAATTTAGATAACATTTCAGGCCTAAAGAAAGACACGTAATAGGCAGATTTTGCTCTTAAACCATAGTACTAATTAAACAATTTTTATACGCCCACATTGAAATCTGGTCATATATTGTTGGCGCCCCCCGTCGTTACGGCATCCACAATTGCTTGTGGATGCTCTAGAGGCTAAGTTAATATCAGATTGACTTTAAATTTATACACAGTGTTTAAGGTCATGAGACGAAGAAGCCTATTGTTTTTCAGCGATTTCCGATAAAAACTGCCAGAGTTATGGCTTTTGATCACTTCAAAAAATATTGTGGACGCTCTGGAGGCTAAACTTATCATCGGATTGACTTCAGATTGATACACAGAGTTTAAGGTCTTGAGATGAACAAGTATATAGATTTTCACTGAATTTTGATAACTGAACAGCTAAATCCATGATATAAAATGTTTCGTATGGAGCAGAACTTTATGAAAACCAAACAAATTCTAATGATTTTCTGATAATTACTTAATGAGTTGTTACGCTTAATCAGATTGGAGTGTATTATAAATGTTTCGTTACCAAAAATTGTAAAAATATACGACAACTCTTGTTGACTGCCCGGACGATTTAGCTGATGTGGGTCTATGCTTCTGTGCCTGGCAACCTACCTTTGTTATTCTTAAACGATTTTTATCAATTATCGAACGTTGTTTGGAAAGTAATCGGTATGACTATTAACTAGCGCTAAAACTACCGTTTTAAACGATAACCATATCTATAGTGTTATGTCCCTTTATTCTCGGCAAAAATGTCCGATAAGAAAAATTTTGAAATCCTTCCACTGCTAGCCTGCTTTCTTTGTGCAACAAAAAAGAGGGTAACATAGGTCTTTCCCTGAAAATTTTTTCTGTCACACTCAAAATATTAACCACAAGAGTTTCAACATAGGCCTTCTAACGCAAAAGATGCTTCGAAAAGGAGGGGGGTTGGACGGCCGAATAGTGAGCATGTGCGTGCTGTATCATAAAGTGTCATTGAGTCAACTGACGTGGTTTCAAATCCCCTGTTGTATGTGGCAAGGAGTAGGGTCGTCTGTCCAATCTCATGGGTTTACTCCAGGTCCTCCGGTTTCCTCCCATGCTAAAGACCCCTACACGCAAGAGAATTATTTAACCCTTTCATTACTAGTGAGTTTTATAATGTATGACGCCAAATCCTGACAATATTCAGAAAAAACGTCGAAAAAATATGCGAAATGTTCATGTGATCATAGCTCAAAACCTATAAAATTTCAAAGAAGACAAGTTATGATTTTCTGAAAGGAAATTGAATTCTCTTTCCAATGGAGTCAACTAGAAATATGCATCTCTCATCACTACTCAGGTATCATAAGATGTATCTGAAAAAAAATTTGAAATTTTTTTCAAGATAACCTTTGGAGAAAAACTTAATGCTACAAAGTTCAAAATTAATCTGACAAGTTAATTTCATTTTAAGGAGAATTTAATTTCCTTCACAATGGTACAATATTTTTGAAAATCTGATGATAAATAAAAAAATGGCAACCATTTTAGTAAAAGAGTAACAAAGTCGTCAACCGTACTGTGATTGTTGCGACGGAGGAAACCGTTAGGTTGTCGACATATTTTACTTACCTTGACTTATTTAACTTAATATTAATGTACAAAGCTGTAGTTTTTAAGGGCTTAATGGTGTTAACATGTATTCCATTGAAAAAGCTCAATATACAAAAATAAACAATTTTTTGTTGAGTTTCTGGGTGCCATCATCAAATTCGGGCGGCGACTTCAATGGATTGGATTCATGTTATTTATACTAGGTAAATCTGTTGTATACATGTATCTGAAGGAAGATATCCAGAAACATTCTGGGGAAAAAATGAGAAACACCAAAGGGGTTTATAAAACCATCTTTATACATGTACATGTATATCTTTCAAACTTGTATATTAAACTCAAAACTTTTTAACTCAAACTTCTGAACTCAAACTTCAAACTTCATAAAAGTGAACTGGGTAACATAACTCTGAAATAAATAAAAATTAAAAATTAAAACTAGAACATAGTCCATTTTAAAATCAGTAAAATATCAACAAATCTTTGGTCCAAGTTCATTGTTACAAATGTCTATTTTGACTGAGATGCGTGGTACAGTGGAAAGCATGTTTTACACAAATTAACAGAACAGATATTGCATCCGAAGGACGATTGGATCCCTCTACCACTTGGTGCGCGTTTTCCTGAGGCACTGCACAAAACACACACACGTTTGCGCCCAGAAAAATGAACTAGCGAATGACCAGATATGTTGCTTTCATCGAACACGTTTTCTAATTTACATTTTGGGGTGCGTCTGTAACTTTTAGAAACTGCTCCACCAATCAAACACTTAGCCAGCGAATGACGAAATTTGTTATAATTAATTATGCAAAGTGGTTTTGAAACATTTTCAATAATTCCAGCTCTTGTTCTGCGTTGTACTACCGACATTTCAGCATCACAGTTCGTAGACAAAATGTGCACCGTCTTTTTATCCTGCCATGCTGTTGCGATCAAGTTGTTAGTTTGAATAAATTTGGTACTGCCTTTAGCAAGTTTATGAACATGTGATAGTGGATAGTATTTCCTATTGGACCGAATAGTACCACAGCAGTATGTCTTTTTATTCAAGAGTTCGATTGCCAAATCAATACCAGTGAAAAAATTATCAAAGTAAACATGTCGATACTAGTATAACATGGTTTCCATAAGGTCCATAACAACCTTGTGTCCAAGATTTTTTTCTTGTACTCCGTCGAGGCTTTTGCCAGTGTAAACATTGAAGGCATGTACGTAACCTGTATCAGACGCAGCAGCAATCCAAACTTTTATACCTCTTTTCGTGGGTTTCATGGGCATGTATTGTACAAATCCGAGGCGACCCTTATACTTAACCATACCCTCATCAATACTTATATTTTGTGGGGGATCATATTGTTCTCTAAAAGATTTTTTGCACATGTCTATCATGGGTCTTACTTTATACAAACGATCAAAACCATCTGCACTCTTAGCTGGCTGTTTAGTAGAATCGGTGAGATGCAAATCTCTTTGAATTGCAAAATATCTGTCACGAGACATGCACTTCCTTATGAAGTCACTGTTCAACGAGGGGTCTGACGACCAATATTGTTTCAGGGACGGCAAAACAATCAACCCCATCAGCATTGTAATACCTGTAAAAGTTTTCAGTTCACTCACTGATATATTTACATCACGTCCATTTTGAGATGAATAACGGTTTGTCTCTAATTTCAATGTCTCCCAAAAAGTATTAGGAATCAACTGATCAAAATATGCGGAAGCTGGAGGCAACTTGGAACCATCTCCGGCGCCATCAACTATGTCAATCTGACCTACATTTGGAAAATTTGTTGGACCTTGTTTTGCCGAAAAACGTTTGATAATTACCTTGCGAGTAATCTGACTCCATTCGAGATCGTCCCTATTTAATATGTCCTCAAAGTCACCATTTTCGCTGCTAGACTCTCCAGACGAATCGTATTCCAGTCCTTGTTCAATTTCAATGTCACTTTCATCGTCAAAATTATCATCCAATTCACGGTCATTTATTACCTCTTTTTGCTTCAATTCGGCACATTCAACGTCATAAGAATCGAATCCATTAAAATCGCCGTCTGAATCCGATGACGCCATTCAAAAATTCAACGAAAAACCTTCATTTTTACACAAAACTCTTCAATATAAAAAATTTCACGGAGGCCGCCATTTAGAATACTGCTATGTTTACAGTACACTCCAGTTGTTGTTAGTCACGTGAGAGTTTTGTTACGAGTGGAAAATTACCGAGTTTTACCGACCGTCATTTCGGGCGACATCGAGCGATCCCGTACAGGACGTTACGGGCGGTTTCGGGCGCTTACGTAACGAGAGGGTTAAATAACATTAAAACCATATGTTAGTCCCGTAAAGACCTAGTTTGTGTCAAGAGGATGTTAACCCCATTTGTCTCTCTCTCCACTTCGAAAAAGTGATATTACCTGTGTTGTTTACATTTTATTGCTATGGTTACACTAGGGACCGGGTATCGTCCAGATTTTAAGAAAAAAGGAAAGAAACTACCCTTACCGTCAATAGATTGCCGTCTAGAATGTCTTAAATGCCGTCAAGATTCATCAAAAGTCGCCCAGTTTGTGCTACCGTGTAGATTTCAAAACGCCGTATAGTTTTGACCTTGAACGTCTACTTTACGACCGTTCAGTTTCTCGGGATGTTTTTGAAAACGAACACTACCATTTAGATTTGAAAGGGGTTTAGTTTTTAGACATGGTATTTATTTTCCTGGACGTTGTCGAGAAATGAACCGAGTGTTTGATAACACAAGGCGTTCAAATTTTACGCCAAATTACTACTTGACCGAGAGCCGTATGTGTGGTTACAATTAATGTAGTTACGATTTATGTGGTTACAATTGATAGAAAAAAAGATTTTAAAAATATTCATTGATTCAACTTGGCCATCGTTTTATTATTTCTGTTATTCATATTCCATCAAGAGGAAATTTCATAAAAATGGCTAAAGTATTACTACGTGCACCAAACAACAATAATTTTTTATTGGTTAGGACCGTCTAAACGCGGGTAAATTTACAGTAGCTATTGGCTAAAAGCTCACATAAACAACCTTATTTGCATATTGCATAAACACTAATTATAGTATAATGTTTTGTGTAGGATAGCATGCAGCACTAAAGAAGACGATAACCTCGCACGTACTATGCTGTAATTAAGAGCCATTCCACGAGAAAACCATGCAGAAGGTGGGAAGGTGGGGGTCGGCAGATCGAGCTCATCTCGGGAGGATTTTATCAACTCCTCAAGACTACTTCACAGCCAGAAGAACCGATCTCAAAATTTAACCGTTACTGAGATATAGCCTCAAACTGATTTTTAGACATTTTTGCCATTTTTCACGTCATTTTTGGTCGATTTTCAGCCACCTATTCTGGTGAGTCTAGGGTTTGGATGAAAATAGTGGTGGTTGTTGATGTTAGTGGGGGTCTTCCTGTGCCCCCATGTACAGACCTTAAGGTAACATCTATTCTCCAGGAGTAATGGTCAGCAAAATTGTAACATATGACGAAAAAAATACAAAATATACACCTTTGAAGATTAGCCCTAATTTCTATGATGCGGGGGTAGGTCAAAATATCGAAATGGTTTTATGCACAACTCGACCACCTCTATCGATATAAGAAATAAAATCTCTGTCACCTCGTTTCATTCAATGCGAAATCATGAGTCAAAGTTGGTGAATTTTCCATATTATAAATCTCTGATGCTCTATGAAATGACCAACTACTTTCATACAGGGTAAGCCAGCATAGGTGTACGAGGCGGGGGGCCGGGGGGGCACCGGCCCCCCCAAATATTTTCATGAAAAAAAATAGAAATCTGAAAAGAGCTCAGAATTGTGAGATCGGTCATTAGCCGAGGAGTTTTTGAAAATGGGGTGGGGTAGGGGTATGGCATTGTCGGGGAAGGCTATGGTCTTGTCGGGAATGAATGCTCAGTTTGTCGGGAAGCGTCGCGCCATCTGTCGGGTTTGGAATATTTTTAATAATATGGAAGCGGAAAGAAAGCAGTCCAGTCAATGATGAACACGTTAACCATCTGAATAGAACTAGCACATACACATGGCCTTTCTCAGTTCTTGAGTACGGTTTGGTGTTAGTAATAATCGTTTGACGTGTTCTTCTTTTGGTTTAATATAGTGCACTAGATGTAAATAAACTTGAACTAAAATGGTCATTCATATATTAAAAGTATATAAATTTTACGAGTTCAAAAAGTCTTCTATCTTGATTCTAGATCTATATATCTTAGATATGGATAAAAAATGTGAACTGTCATATAATGAAAAATGTGGCAAAAGTGAATCGTAATACGGAATACATAGATTGTAAATTTGAACTCTTTTAAAATGGTCATTCATATATTAAAAGTAGATAAAGTATATACAAGTCTTCTATGCATCTGAGATCTGGATAAAAAATGTTAAGTCTCATAAAATGAAAAATGTGGCAAAAGTGAATCGTTCGACTTGTTCTTGTTTTCGTAGTAATAGAGCTTATTTTAAAGATGACTTTTTACCAGTTTTTATGCTGCAACTGACATAATTTACTACCCACTTCAAATTACTAGAAAGTATTCGAAATGCCTGGAAATCGCGTCTACGGCCGTTTGGTTTTCAAAATTTTCTGGGGGAGGCCCCACATACCCCCGTTGGTCGCTTCGCGCCTCCGGCGCTCGCAGTGGGAACGGCTTCGCTGCCCGCCGCTCCTCGGATTCTAAAGAAATATATTTGTCAGGAAAATATGCCGGCCCCCCCAAACAAGTTCGGCCTCGTACGCCTATGTAAGCCAGCTTTCTCCAATTCTGGGCCAAATCATTCGCCCATGCTCGCTGGTAGCAGCAGTAAACCGACTCTAGCAAAACAGGTCTCTTTGATGAAGCTTGGTATCCAATCCAAGATGACCGCACCCGGCACAGCAGAAAATTGAGGGTTTTCTTCATTTTTGACCATTGAATGTGGCACATAGCCCACATATGAGAACTAAATGACTTCATACTAAAGTGTACTAAAAACATAAAGATCGACTCTTTAGCACATTAAATAGCAATAAAATATGTGTGAACCGAATGGGAACTGATTTCTTGGCGAAGTGGAAATTTTGATCTTATTGTGCTGCCAGTCGCTACCGCCTGGATCTCAAATGCAAAAGGACGTAAACATTCCCAGGCATGGTACCACACCTAAGGGGAAATCATACAAAGACTGTGATGTGTACTAAGAGTGTACTAATAAGAACATCACAATAAGGTCCACCCTTTAGCACATTACATAGCAGTAAGTGATGTGAGAACCGAATGGGAGCCGATTGCTTGACGTAGTGTATTTTTCTTATCTTGATTCGTCGATTCCAGATGGAAAGGTGATGTGCTGCCCATCGCTACCGCCCCGGTCTCAAACGGAATATTCCATGAGGATGTAAACATCCAGTGCATGATACCACACCTAAGGGGAATCCACACAAAAACCTTGATGTGTCTCTTAGAATCTGCTTATTCCTGTTGCATGGGGTAAGTGAAATCAAATACTTTTCAAAAATAATGAGGGAAGAAATTGTGTCTTTGAAATATCGATAAAAAATCTTGTATGTGTGCTCGAAAACAATTGACTGAGTCACACGATGGACTTCAGAAGTCCTCAAACTAGCTGCATTGAGTCTGATATAGCTGTAATACCTTTACTGAAGGCTAACTTTGACAGCATTAAAAAAATTCTTGTTAATTTGAGAATTTTTTATTTCTGTTCTAGGTATACGCTGGAAATGTTACAATGTCCATAATGAGGAAATGGACCGTAAAAAGACCCATGTTAGTTCTTCAAATAAATAATATGGTACAGGGTCAAAAATTCAACTTTATCATGTGATTATTTCCCGAGCCCAAAATGGATCTTGACAGGGCTTTTAAAAGTGAATTATTTCACGTGGTTTGATATTACTGTGGGAACTGATGACATCCATCCCTCTGCTACATCATCTGCAGCTACTGGTAGTGCCTCTTACACTCATTATCAATCTACTGCTACTACGTCATCTGCAGCTATGGGTAGTAGAATTGACATACCGCCTCCACTTCCTGTAACAGCTACTAGGTCTAGGGGAGGGATGTCATCAGTAACTTCAAACCTCATAAAATAATTTTCTAAACTTATTCCATATAAAATAATTTACTAAATTTATTTTCTAAGTATTTGCATGGATCAAAATTTGAAACATTTTTTTTAGAAATCAAGTGTCCAAATGATCAACTAGCCTGGTCCCCGTTACCAGCGAGTCCATCATTCGGAGACTAGATAATAGAAAATTTACAATGGCAAATATATGTTGCGGTTGATATAAAGAATATTTTGAGAGGTGGCCCCAATAGAAATATCGTCGATGGGGAATCATAAGGTCGTATCTGGATTTTTCGAAATGGTCCAGGAGAGCCTAAACAAGCACAGAACAAGCATAAGAATCAAAATGTCTTATAAAATCGTCACATCAAAATGTTGTATATAAAATGTTGTATTTCTGAAGCTTTTCTTAAATATTTATTTACAAAATGTATGTGTATATAGCCATTTAAACAGTATGTAACTATCTGCACATATCAAGCTCAACATCTAGTACAGAAATAATGAGTAAAAGCTCGTTATTTGCAATTTTATACAGCAAAGACGTATCTCCGGAAAATATTCACCTTTACCTGCTTCAATTTCATAGATTTCACAAAGTAAAGCCTCAACAAAAATTTCAATAATACGCATTTAATCATGAAACACTATATTTCGCTTGATTGTAATATTTAGGAAAGACACCCCATATACGACATTTTGAAACAGTATCTATAAACCTTCTTTTTATTGGCTTAGAAATACGACAACCAGTTGAAAAGATGCGCAAGAACATTCTCATTCTGACGAAGCAAAAACGTGAACTTTGCAAAATATGCTAGATACAACTTTTTGGCTCCCTTTCATGTACACATTTAGTTTTACAAGGTCTGTCAAGATCCATTTTGAATTTTGGGCCCCTGGCATATTATTTATTTGAAGAACTAGCCCGTTTTTTTCACGGTCCATTTCCTCATTATGGGCTGCATAACATTTCCGGCATGTACCTAGAATAGAAGAAAAAAAACAACACCCTCAGTAGAGGTATTACAGCCATATCAGACTCAAGGCAGCACGTTTGGGGACTTCTGAAACACCTGGCTTTACCCAGTCAACTCGAGGTTCACCGCACAACTCTTTTCGGCTAATTGTGTGTATACCGCACAACTCTTTTGGTTTAAATTAGTTGTGGTCAAGCACACATAGAAGATTTTTATTCATATTTCAAAGACACAATTTGTTCCTTCCTTTTTTCAATAGTATTTTATTTCACTCAACCGATCGAGAAGGAATTAGCTGATTCTAATTGACACAGCGCGGTTTTTCTATGTATTTCCCTTAGGTGTGGTACCATGCAGGGGATGTTTACGTCCTTTAGGAATATTGCGTTTGAAATCCAGGCCATAGCAATAGGCAGCACATTAAGATCAAAATTCCCACTTCGTCAAGAAATCAGTTCCCATTCGGCTCTCACATCACTTATTGCTATGTAATGTGCTAAAGATTGGACCTTAATGTTTTTAGTACACTCTTTCAATTGTATGAAGTCATTTTAGTTCTCATGTGTGGGATATGTGCCACATTCAATGGCCAAAAATGAAGAAAAGCCTCAATTTTCTGCGGTCCCGGGCGCGGCCATCTTGTATTGGATACCAAGCTTCATCAAAGAGACCAGTTTTGCTCGAGCCGGTTTACTGCTGCTACCAGCGAGCATGGGCGAATGATTTGGCAAAGATCTGGAGAAAGCTGACTTACCCTGTATGAAGTTGTTGGCCATTTCATAGAGAATTAGAGATTTACGATATGGAAAATTCACCAACTTTGACTTATGATTTCACATTGAATGAAAAGAGGTGACAGAAATTTTATTTCTTATATCGATAGAGGGTGTCAAGCTGTGCATAAAACCATTTTGATATTTTGACCTACCCCCGCATCATAGAAAATAGTGCTAATCTCCGAAGGTGTATATTTTCTACTTTATTCGCCACATGTTACAATTTTGCTGACCATTACTCCCAGGGAATAGATGTGACCTTAAGGTCTGTACATGGGGGCACAGGAAGACCCCCACTAACATCACCAACCACCACTATTTTCATCCAAACCCTAGACTCACCAGAATAAGTGGCTGAAAATTGACCAAAAATGACCTGAAAAAGGACAAAATTGGCCAAAAATCAGTCCAAGGCGGTATCTCAATAACAGTTAAATTTTGAGATCGGTTCTTCTGGGTGTGAAGTAGTCTTGAGGAGTCCATAAAATCCCCCCCAAGATGAACTCAATCTGCCGACCCCCCACCTTCCCGATTCTGCATGATTTTGCATGGTTTTCTCATGGAATGACACTTAATGTATAATATCCGTTTGGTCCTAAAATACGTAATAAACTTGACCAAAATAAAATTGTTGTTCAGGTCATGAGCACGGATCACTCATCCACTTGTTTTCCTCAATTACGTACGGCCAATTATGGGTCTGGTAATAAACTTGCCGTATCTTATACAGTCATAAATGCTCGTCATTACAATTTAGATTATATTCTTTGAATGACTGATTGTTATATAAAGCACAAATTCCAGCCACTTGTTTCAGTTCTGTCTGAAACCATATCGCCCACAGATGTGTAATTACATACCACCGTCGCATGGAGTATACAACAGTCATAAATGTCTGTCGTTAGATTCTTTGAATGGCTGTTACCTATTATTTAATTAATCCTGTAAACCAGACACATGTCTGGGTTCCATCCGAAACAACACCTTCCCGGTTAATTTAATAAGGATGGTAAATAAAATGATCTGCACCTGTAATCCTTGATTTCTGGTATACGTACGCTATAGTTTTGTATCATTGTGCACTTAACATCGATTAACCTAAATCAGTACACGTGGACCACTGCTAATGTAAGAAAATTTTTCTCGAATATAATTATTTTAGACTTGCATACTATGTATTATTACAATTCTATGTTACCCTACTCGATATGTTGGTCCTTGAGGCTGTCGACTTGAAAATAATTCCAGCTAATAATACTATAAATAGAATGTAATATGCAAATGAGGTTGTTTATGCGTGCTGTTAGCCAATAGCTACTGTAAATTTTCCCGCATTTATACGGCTCTAACCTATGAAAAAAATTATCGTTGTTTGGTGCACGCGTGGAGTAATACTTCAGCCATTTTTATAAAATTCCCTCTTGATGGAATATGAATAACAGAAAGAATAAAACGATGACCAAATTGAATCAGTGAATATTTGTAAAATCGTTTTTCTATAAATTTTAACCACATAGACGACTCTCGGTAAAAGGGTAATTTGGCGTAAAATCTGAACCCCTCGTGTTATCAAACACTCAGTTCATTTCTCGACAACGTCCGGGAAAATAAATTCTGTGTCTAAAATCTGAACCCCTTTCAAATTTAAATGGTAGTGTTCATTTTTAAAAACATCCCGAGAAACTGAACGGTCGTAAAGTAGACGATCGAGGTCAAAACATATGAGCGAATTTGAAAAAATTAAAATTTATGTTATTTAATACGAAAATAAAACCAGTCCAAACTATGATATTATAGTCAGAGAAATAGACAAGACAAGAATACACGCCATACCATAAATTATTTTCGCATTATTAATACCCATCTGTCTTCATATTAAAACGTTTTAATTAAATTTTAATGTATGAGGTGTGCTTTATTTCCCATTTAATAATTGACAATTAGTATAAAGCCGACAAATTTATCGCTGTGCGTTTATATAACTTTGCTCCAATAATATTTTGTGCAATGTTATGGGGTTTCAACAGAAATAATCAAGTTATTTTTTTACAATAAATATAAAAAAAACTGGCGTATTGGAAATATGAGATGAAATTTAATGCTTTTTTTATTAATAAGAATGGATTATTTGTTGTATTTAGATCAGATAAACACTGATTTGTTGTCTGCGATATCAGTTAGGTGGAGGTGTAAAAACACACGGCTACCTTGATTAATTTACAACCCCAATTTAGCTTTCACAACACCTCAGTTGTTACTTAACACCTATACCTGATTGAGCAATGAATTAATCAAGGTAGCTGTCAATCTGAACGACAGACTCACCCTACCTGCAGAGAAGTGACTCTGACACAGTGAATAGCCATGATATCCATATGACGTTATGTAAACGTCACAGGTCATGGGGTCACATCAACAAACATTATGTTAACATAACAAGACACAATGTTACATTGTAAACAAGCCTTCCTGCAGTCTTTAGGACTGTATAATCCGTACAGCCATAACGTCTTATTGCTTCTTCCAATGATTTTTCACAGAAATAACATCTACAACTCTAGATTTGATGCATATTGGCACTATTTTGTGCTTCGGTCGTGTCTATTACAGATATACACAATCAATTCTGTTAATGTTTTTAGCATGGGGATTGACTAATAGTTAATTTATTTCAGTTCTAAACAAAAATTTAAAACTTTAACGCAATTTTTAAAAAATAGCCAAATTCTGGCTGGGATTACTGAGCAAAATGGCCATTCATTGTATACGTGCCAAAAAAAAAAAGCCAGCTACCATTTAATTTTTGTACGTTAGTTATGCGTACGGGTAGCTGTGTGTCTTCAATAGTTTTACACCTCCACCTATGTCGTGTATTCTTGTCTTCTCTATTTCTCTGATTATAATATCATAGTTTAGACTGGATTATTTTCGTACAGGTCACAATTCTTATCTGATTTTGACGAAACTTGAAATATAGGTTTATCCCCAAAAGATCTCGACTGCTTTCGATATTGGCATGTATCGGATCAAAACTTCATGGATTATGGCCCCTGATTGTACGAAAAATCACATTTTTAGCTTGTGTACCCTCTGGAGGTCACAATTTTGAACCGATTTTGATGAAACTTGACATGCATGTTTATAACCCAAAGATCTTGGTTCCTTTCGATATTTGCGCCTATCGGAACGTAATTTCCTGAATTATGTCCCCTGATTGTCCGAAAAATCACTGTTTTTAGCTTGTGGTGCCTCTGGAGGTCACAATTATTATCCGATTTAAAAAACCGTTTGATTATATCACCGTCACACCCTAAGGAAGGTTGAGTTCGAATTTCGGGAAAATTATTATTCAAAATTATTATTATCCGATTTAAAAAAAAACTCTGATTATATTACTGTTGCACCGTAAGGAAGGTTGAGTTCGAATTTCGTGAAAATCGTACCAAAGTTGCCGGACGAAATGGTCGCTGTTTGTAACGAATAGTGTAAAAATATGGTATATCATGGTTGTGGACTCTCTACAGGTCACAATTCTTATCCGATTTTGACGAAAAGTCACATTTCTAGGTTGTGTACCGTCACACCATAATCATTGTCGGCTTCGAATTTCATGAATATCAGACTGGAACTGACCAACAAAATGGCTGCTCCCAATACAGTATGAAATACAGGATTTAATGATGTAGGAAAAATCACTTTCGGTATTGCTTGTTCTCTATCCATCTCTCGAAAATGTGGGCGTATCCTGCCTGGCAGTGCCAGCCTATCTTTTTTACCTCATTTGGACAAAAATGCCGAACGAGGCATTCTCAGGTTTATAGTGTCAATAACAATAATTGTCGTCATTGCAGGGGTCAAAATTCACGACGGCACCTGCGGCAATTGACGTAGTATTTATTGAAATTGCCGTAGAGAATAAATAATAAATATGGCATCGTTTGCCATGGTATTTTATTTATAAGAATATAACTATTATGACAACGGCAATTTGCCAATGTTGGCACTGAAATCGCCTGCGTAATCCACGGCATAATATTAATAGAAAATAGGAATTTATTGTTTTGTTTCTTTCCTGGGTTCTAGTGACTGAATTTTTCTGTCAAATTAGATCTCGAACCACACAGCTACTAAAAATAGATTGAATGGTGTGGAAATTTTATTGGCTATTTACTGTGACGTCACATTAGCGGACGCATGTAAAACGCAGATACCGACAACACAAGTCATCCATTCAGTCGTACCGTATATACGGACATGATCGTATGGTTACTCAGCTAATTTTTATACGTTCACATTATACGTCCACATTCATAATGTGAACGTATTTTGCCGTCACCCCTGTCTCTGTGTGTGTGTGTCTGTGGTTCGCCTACAGGGCGCAATTCTTCATGGATTATCTTCAAACTTTGTATACTTATTCCTTATACCCCAAGGAAGATCTCTATTGTTTTTGGTGCATGCCCGACCCCCAGGGGCAGAGCCACGCCCATTTCTAGTATTTGTTTGTTTGTCGTCTACAGGCCACATTTCTTATTTTTGTCCCCCGCCTTTCGAAGAAAGTTGGGGGACTATTAAAATGGGTTCGTCCGTCTGTCTGTCTGTCTGTCTGTCTGTCTGTCCGTCTGTCCGTCACACTTTTTGGGACACAATAACTCTCTTCCTAATTGAGCTAGAATGTTCAAACTTGGTGTATGTGTTTATTAGGTCAATGCCTTGATGGAGTTCGAAGATGAGCATTTTCCGCTTAGGGTAAGCAGAGATAAGCAATTTGATTGGTTAATGCTTTGGGACACGATAACTTTAGTTCTAATTAAGTGAGATTTATGAAACTTTGTGAATAGTTTCATTAAAGTAATACCTGGACTAAGTTCGATAATGAGCATTTTCTGCTTAGGGTAAGCAGAGCGATACGCAATTTGATTGGTCGAGACTTTGGAACACTATAACTCTCCTTCTAATTGAGTTAAAATGTTCAAACCTGGTGTATATGCTTAATAGGTCAATGCCTTGATGGAGTTCGAAGATGAGCATTTTCCGCTTTGGGTAAGCAGAGATAAGCAATTTGATTGGTTGATGCTTTGGGACACGATAACTTTAGTTCTGATTAAGTGAGAGTGATGAAACTTGGTGTATAGTTTCATTACAGTAAAACCTTGACTAAGTTCGATAATGAGCATTTTCTGCTCAGGTTAAGCAGAGCGATACGCAATTTGATTGGTCGAGACTTTGGAACACAATAACTCTCCTTCTAATTGAGTTAAAATGTTCAAACTTGGTGTATATGCTTATTAGGTCAATGCCTTGATGGAGTTCGAAGATGAGCATTTTCCGCTTAGGGTAAGCAGAGATAAGCAATTTGATTGGTTGATGCTTTGGCACACGATAACTTTAGTTCTAATTAAGTGAGGGTGATGAAACTTGGTGAATAGTTTCATTACAGTAATACCTTGATAATGAGCATTTTCTGCTCAGGGTAAGCAGAGCGATACGCAATTTGATTGGTCGAGACTTTGGAACACAATAACTTTCCTTGGAATTGAGTGAAAATGTTCAAAATTGGTGTGTATGCTTATTAGGTCAATGCCTTGATGGAGTTCGAAGATGAGCATTTTCTTCTTAGGGTAGGCAGAGATAAGCAATTTGATTGATTGATACTTTGGGACAAGATAACTTAGGTTCATCTTGATTGATGATTTTTATGCCAATACAATGACTGCATTCTCATTCAGTAATGGATTCGACAGTAACAGTGTATAGAAACGATTGACTCGGACACAAGGGCCCTTTCCCTTGGCCAGAGGGGCCCTTTTGTCAAGCGTGGGGGTCCTTTTGTCTGCCTTTACGGTCCCCCTAACTAGGGTACATTTTCATTTTTCTCGTCGGTTTTAGCATTTTTCTTTACAAAACACTTTTGGATGACACTTCATGTATAGTTTGATTGCTCGATACGTTTGAAAAAAATAAATGTGCGATTAATTAATATGTGTCATCTATTTATTTTGGGATTTCGGCGGGGGACATCAGCCTCACTGTTGGCTTGTATAATCTTGAAACTTTGCATACATATTCTTTGTACCCTAAGGAACATTCCTATCGTTCGGGGTGCATGCCCAATCCCCAGGGGCAGAGCCACGCCCATTTTCTTTTCGTGTGTCTTTGTGTTGCCTACAGGGCGCAATTCTCACTGGATTTTCTTCAAACTTTGTATACTTACTCTTTATACCCTAAGGATGATCCATACGGTTTGGGGTGCATGCCCAACCCCCAGGGGCAGAACCACGCCCATTTTATTTTTGTGTGTCTTTGTCACCTAAAGGGCGCAATTCTAACTGGATTTTCTTAAAACTTTGTATACTTACTCTTTACACCCTAAGGATGATCCGTATTGTTTTTTGGTGCATGCCCGACCCCCAGGGGCAGAGCCACGCCCATTCCTTGTATTTATTTGTTTGTCGTCTACAAGCCACATTTCTTAACGTATCATCTTGAAACTTTGAATGCTTATTCTGTGTACCCTAAGGAACATTCCTATCATTTGGGGTGCATGCCCAACCCCCAGGGGCAGAGCCACGCCCATTTTCTTTTTGTGTGTCGCCTACAGGCCACAATTCTTGATCGGTCATCTTGAAACTTAAAATACTTATTCCTTATACCCTAAGGATGATCCCTTTTGTTTTGGGTGCATGCCCGACCTCCGTGGGACAGCAACGCCCATTTCTTGTATTTGTTCGTCTGTCGTCTACAGGCTGCATTTCTTAATGTATCATCTTGAAACTTTGAATACTTGTTCTTAGTACCGTAAGGATGATCCCTATTGTTTTTGGTGCATGCCCGACCCCCAGGGACAGTGCCACGCCCATTTTCTTTTTGCGTGTCTGTGTGTCACCTACAGGCCACAATTCTTAATCGATCGTCTTGAAAACTTTTTTTATGCTTGTTCCTTATACCCTAAGGCTGACCACTATTATTTTCGGTGCATGTCGGCCCCCCCCGGGACAGAGCCACGCCGAATGCTTTTGTGTCTTGTGTTCGCCTACAGGATGCAATTCTTAACAAATCCTTTTAAAACTTTATATACCTATTCCTTATAGTTATACCCTAGGGATGACCCCTATTGTTTTTGGTGATTTCCTAACCCCCAGGGGCAGAGTCATGCCCATTTTTACTTCGTGTCTGTGTGTGTTGTCTACCGGCCACGATTCTTAATGGGTCTTCTTTAAACTTGGGATATGTATTCTTTATAGCCTAAGGACGACAACTGCATGTCCCGACTCCCACAGGCAAGACACGCCCAATTTTTGTGTTTGTCGTTTACAGGCCCCAATTCCGAATGAATCAGCTTGGTACTTGGCATATGTATTCCTTATAACCTGAGGGCGTCCACTATTGATATTGGTGAATGTCCCGACACCCAGGGGCATAGCCACGCCCACTTTTTGCCTTTAGCGTTAGGAAGGCACAATTCTGAATGGATTATCTTGGTATACTTATTCCTTATACTCTAAGGACGGCAACTATTGATGTTGAGGCACGACCCTCAACGCTAAACAAACCAAACGCCTAGCCTTCTTGACAAAGTACCATATCAATCAAAGTAGGAATGTGGACGTATGTTGTAGCGTTAGCATTATGTTTTAACAATGAATTTCACACCATCTACGCATGTTTTCACCTGTTTGTCACTAGTTTATAGCATTATGAAGTTAAATAAATAAAACACATATCCCCCAAGTCAACTGACCTAATTCTACCGTAACATCACATGCTGGAATGGAAATGCACACGGCTGTTTGTTTGGTGTATTTAATCATTTAAAAACTTCAAAACCATTTCAAGAAATAAAGGCTATGAACAATTTACTGGAAAATATCACCAAATCAAATAATTAGGACTGGGAAATGTGTCATATGATATAATTTTAGCGTAAATATAAACGGGATGTGAGAAAGAAATTCCAGGGGGCGTTACATGTCCACCGCACGAGGTTCATGTAATATAATGCCATGCACAGGTGTGAAGTCGTCTTTTGAAAATCAAATTTCAGTACTACGGATATTTTGTAGTCGGAATTCGGCACCTTAACGGCGAAGTATTCATTTAAAATGCAAGTTTGGTACCATGATACTTATATTTGGTGAAATTCACGTAGATATGGATTATATAGAATTGCGCGAATCTCTGTGTCGCCAACGCAGATTCAAGGGCTTACAAGAATTGTTATACATTCTGATTTTGAAGACATAAAACCGATTTAGTACGATAGTTATATGCGGTGAAGTAAAATCCTAAACATTTTTTGAGTGTTTGTGGTGACCTAATTCTATAATAATGATGTGACTGAATAGACATTATAAATGAAAACATTAATAATACACTGTGCTTTAAGTTTATTTGTTTTTTATAATCTTTATCAATCAAATTTCTCAGTTTAAATAAATGGCGTAGTGATGAAAATAAAATGAAATTTTTGCCTTAGTGTTCATAAAAACTGCCGTAGTGAAAAAGGAATTACTGTGACATTTTTTGAAAAAAATCCCTTACTTTCAATTTCACGAATTTTGACCCCGGCATTGGCGAATTCGCAAATGTCATGTCTAGGGTGGTCACTGGTTACATCAGTCATTTCTATTGCTAGTTTTTACCAGCTTGTCGATTTCACACTCTAGGATTTTATGGGCAGATGGGAAAGAATGGGAAAGCATAAAACATGCACAGTTTTGAAATAGTTGTAGAAAGATAACTTGTTCGAAATATTAACAAAAATGTACTAGTAAGTTGTACAAACCTCAGTTGCACGTCACTTCCTGTAAGGCCTGCCCAATTACTGATGATTCTGATGAAAATATTACATCAGATCTATCAAAGTCACTTCTTTGTTTTGACCTGAATATTTACCAAGACCGTTCATTTTTCTAAAGAATTCTTTATAGAATGATTTGATACAAAAATAATGATAAATAAAAATTGTTTTAATTTATGGTTTCAGACTGAGTGTGGTTGTCAGTTTACTTCGAAGTTAGAAGGAATGTTTAAAGATATGACCGTATCTAATACTATAAACGATGAATTCAAATCATTTGTACAACAAGCACAGGTAAGGCAATCGATTCTATTCAATCATTTGATGCAGAAAAGTCGGACGTTAACACCATTTCATTTCCAATAAATTGATAGAGAGTTTTTTCCAGATAAAAAAATTACAGCTTATATTTGTTGTCTATATTACACTAGGGACTGGGTATCGTCCAGATTTGACGAAAAAAGGAAAGAAACTACCCTTACCATGTAGAATCTAATACACATATCCAGTCAATAGATTGCTGTCTAGAATGTGTTAAATGCTGTCAAGATTCATCAAAAACCGCCCAGTTTTGTGCTACGGTGTAGATTTAGAAACATCGTTTAGTTTTGACCTTGATCGCCTACTTTACGACCATTCAGTTTCTCGTGATGTTTTTAAAAATGAACACTACCATTTAGATTTGAAAGAGGTTTAGTTTTTAGACACAGCATTTATTTTCCAGGACATTGTCGAGAAATGAACCAAGTGTTTGATAAAAGAAGGCGTTCAGATTTTACGCCAAATTACCACTTTACTGAGAGCCGTCTAAGTGGTTATGATTTATGTGGTTTCCATTTTTTGGAGAAAAAAATTTTTGAAATATTCACTGATTTAACTTGGCCATCGTCTTATTCTTTCTGTTATTCATATTCCATCAAGAGGAAATTTTATAAAAATGGCTGAAGTATGACTCCGTGCACCAAACAACGATAATTTTTATACGCCCACATTTTCATGTGGACGTATATTGTCGTCGCCCCTGTCCGTCCGTCCGTCCACAATTTGTTTGTGGACTCTCTGTTGGGATGGCCAAGTGGTCTAGAGTGCCACGCTTCGACTTCTAGCTGGTCGGTCACCTCTGGCTTGTGGCTGTGGTTTCGAGCCCTGGTGTGAGCGTATGTGGCATGGACATAGGGGGCCTTCTCAATCTCGTGGGTTTCCTCCGGGCACTCCGGTTTCCTCCCACGGCTAAAGACCCCTACACGCAAGCGAATTATTGAAATAAAATTGAAACCATATGTTAGTCCCGAAATGACCTGGTTGTGTTGAGTGGACGTTAAACCCATGTCTCTCTCTCTCTACAGGTCACAATTCTTATCTGATTTTGACGAAACTTGAAATATAGGTTTATCCCCAAAAGATCTCGGCTGCTTTCGATATTGGCATGTATCGGATCAAAACTTCATGGATTATGGCCCCTGATTGTACGAAAAATCACGTTTCTAGCTTGTGGACCCTATAGAGGTCACAATTTTGAACCGATTTTGATGAAACTTGACATGCATGTTTATAACCCAAAGATCTTGGTTCCTTTCGATATTTGCGCCTATCGGAACGTAATTTCCTGACTTATGGCCCCTGATTGTCCGAAAAATCACCTTTTTTAGCTTGTGGTACCTGTTTAGGTCACAATTATTATCCGATTTAAAAAACCGTTCGATTATATCACCGTTACACCCTAAGGAAGGTTGAGTTCGAATTTCGGGAAAATCGGACCAAAATTGCCATACAAAATGGCCGCCGTTTGTACGCCAATACTGTTAAAAAAAATGGTACATCAATGTTGTGGGCCCTGTTGTAGAGGTCACAATTTTAATTCGATTTTGATGAAACTTAAAATTCATGGTTATAACCCAAAGATCTTGGTTCCTTTCGATATTTGCTCATATCGGATCGTAACTTCCTGAATTATGGCCTCTGATTATATGCAAAATCGCCTTTTTTTAGCATGTGGTCCATCTGGAGGTCACAATTATTATCCGATTTAAAAAAACGTTTGATTATATTACCGTTACACCGTAAGGAAGGTTGAGTTCGAATGCGCATATCGGATCGTAACTTCCTGAATTATGGCCCCTGATTAGACGCAAAAGCGCCTTTTTATACGCCCACATTGAAATGTGGTCGTATATTGTCGTCGTCCCCGTCCGTCCGTCCGTCGGTCCGGCGTCCACAATTGCTTGTGGACGCTCTAGAGGCTAAAGTTAATATCCGATTGACTTTAAATTTATACACAGTGTTTAAGGTCATGAGATGAAGAAGCCTATTGTTTTTCAGCAATTTCCGATAATAACTACCAGAGTTATGGCCCTTGACGACTTCAAAAAATCTTGTGGACGTTCTAGAGGCCAAAGTTAATATCCGATTGGCTTTAAATTTATACACAATGTTTAAGGTCATAAGACGAAGAAGCCTATTGATTTTCAGCGATTTCCGATAATTAGTGCCAGAGTTATGTCCCTTGATCACTTCAAAAAATCTTGTGGACGCTCTAAAAGCCAAAGTTAATATCCGATTGACTTTAAATTTATACACAATGTTTAAGGTCATAAGACGAAGAAGCCTATTGATTTTCAGCGATTTCCAATAATTAGTGCCAGAGTTATGGCCCTTGATCACTTCAAAAAATCTTGTGAACGCCCTAAAGGCCAAAGTTAATATCCGATTGACTTTAAATTTGTACACAATGTTTAAGGTCATAAGACGAAGAAGCCTATTGATTTTCAGCGATTTCCAATAATTAGTGCCAGAGTTATGGCCCTTGATCACTTCAAAAAATCTTGTGAACGCCCTAAAAGCCAAAGTTAATATCCGATTGACTTTAAATTTGTACACAGTGTTTAAGGTCAAAAGACGAAGAAGCTTATTGATTTTCAGCTATTTCCGATAATTAGTGCCAGAGTTATGGCCCTTGATCACTTCAAAAAATCTTGTGGACGCTCTAAAAGCCAAAGTTAATATCCAATTGACTTTAAATTTATACACAGTGTTTAAGGTCATAAGACGAAGAAGCCTATTGATTTTCAGCGATTTCCGATAATTAGTGCCAAAGTTATCTCCCTTGATGACTTCAAAAAATCTTGTGGACACTCTAAAAGCCAAAGTTAATATCCGATTGACTTTAAATTTATACACAGTGTTTAAGGTCATAATACGAAGAAGCCTATTAATTTGCATCAATTTTCGATAATTAGTGCCAGAGTTATGGCCCTTGATCACATCAAAAAATCCTGTGGATGCTCTAGAGGTCAAAGTTTATATCCGATTGACTTTAAATTTACACACACTGTTTAAGGTCCTGAGCCGAAGAAGCCTACTGATTTTCATCGATTTCAAATAATTACTTCCAGAGTTATCTCCCTTGATCACTTCAAAAAACCTTGTGGCGCTGTAGATGCCAAACTTATCATCCGATTGACTTCAGATTGATACACAGAGTTTAAGGTGTTGAAACGAACAAGTATTTTGATTTTCAATGAATTTTGATAACTGAACAGCTAAATCCATGATGTTAAATGTTTCCTATACTAATTGTTAGCTTGGGGCAAAACTTTATAAAAAGCAAACAAATTCTAATGATTTTCAGATAATTACATAATGAGTTGTTACTCAGATTTTAGTGTATTACAAATGTTTCATTACCAAAAAAAAGTAAAAATATGCGACAACCCTTGTTGACTGCCCGGATGATTTAGCTGCTGTGGGCGTATGTTTCGTTGCCTGGCAACCTATCTTTTTAGCTTGTGGTCCCTCTGGAGGTCACAATTATTATCCGATTTAAAAAAAATGTTTGATTATATTACCGTTACACCGTAAGGAAGGTTGAGTTCGAATTTCGGGAAAATCGGACCAAAATTACCATACAAAATGGCCACCGTTTGTACGCGAATACTGTTAAAAATGGTATATCATGGTTGTGGACCCTGTTTAGGTCACAATTTTAATTCGATTTTGATGAAACTTGAAATGCTTGGTTATAACCCAAAGGTCTTGGTTCTTTTCGATATTTGCACATATCGGATTGTAACTTTCTGAATTATGGCCCCTGATTGTACGCAGAATCGTCTTTTTATACGCCCACATTTTCATGTGGACGTATTATGTCGTCGCCCCTGTCCGTCGGGATGTCCGTCCGTCAGTCCACAATTTGTTTGTGGACTCTCTACAGGTCACAATTTTTATCCGATTTTGACGAAACTTTAAATATAGGTTTATCGCCATAAGATCTCGGCTGCTTTCGATATTGGCATGTATCGGATGGAAACTTCATGGATTATGGCCCCTGATTGTACGAAATATCATGTTTTTATCTTGTGGACCCTATAGAGGTCACAATTTTGAACCGATTGTGATGAAACTTGACATGCATGTTTATAACCCCAAGATCTTGGTTCCTTTCGATATTTGCGCCCATCGGTTCGTAACTTCCTGAATTATGGCCCCTGATTGTCCGAAAAATCACCCTTTTTAGCTTATGGTCCCTCTGGATGTCAAAATTATTATCCATTTAAAAAAACGTTTGATTATGTCACTGTTGTTACATGGTAATGAAGGTTGAGTTCAAATTTTGTGAAAATCGGATCCAAATGGACAGACAAAATGGCCCCCGTTTGTACGCAATTAGTGTGAAAATATGTTATATCAGGGTTGTGGATCCTATAGAGGTCACAATTTTGAACCGATTTTGATGAAACTTGACATGCATGTTTATAACTCGAAGATCTTGGTTCTTTTCGATATTTGCGCCCATTGATTCGTAACTTCCTGAATTATGGCCCCTGATTGTACGAAAAATCATTCTTTTTAGCTTGTGGTCCAACTGGAGGTCAAAATTATTATCCGATTTAAAAAAACGTTTGATTATATCACCGTTACATGGTAATGAAGATTGAGTTCAAATTTTGTGAAAATCGGACCAAAATTGACAGACAAAATGGCTGCCGTTTGTACGCGATTAGTGTGAAAATATGTTATATCAATGTTGTGGACCCTACAGAGGTCACAATATTGAACCGATTTTGATGAAACTTGACATGCATGTTTATAACCCAAAGATCTTGGTTCCTTTCGATATTTGTGCCCATTGGATCGTAACTTCCTGAATTATGGTTCTGATTGTCCGAAAAATGACCTTCGAAAGGCGGGGGACTATTAAAATGGGTTCGTCCGTCTGTCTGTCTGTCTGTCCGTCTGTCCGTCACACTTTTTGGGACACAATAACTCTCTTCCTAATTGAGCTAGAATCTTCAAACTTGATGGAGTTCGAAGATGAGCATTTTCCGCTTAGGGTAAGCAGAGATAAGCAATTTGATTGGTTGATGCTTTGGGACACGATAACTTTAGTTCTAATTAAGTGAGAGTGATGAAACTTGGTGTATAGTTTCATTACATTAATACCTCGACTAAGTTCGATAATGAGCATTTTCTGCTCAGGGTAAGCAGAGCGATACGCAATTTGATTGGTCGAGACTTTGGAACACAATAACTCTCCTTCTAATTGAGTTAAAATGTTCAAACTTGGTGTATATACTTATTAGGTCAATGCCTTGATGGAGTTCTAAGATGAGCATTTTCCGCTTAGGGTAAGCAGAGATAAGCAATTTGATTGGTTGATGCTTTGGGACACGATAACTTTAGTTCTAATTAAGTGAGAGTGGTGAAACTTTGTGTATAGTTTCATTACAGTAATACCTTGAATAAGTTTGATAATGAGCATTTTCTGCTTAGGGTAAGCAGAGCGATACACAATTTGATTGGTCGAGACTTTGGAACACAATAACTCTCCTTCTAATTGAGTAAAAATGTTCAAACTTGGTGTATATGCTTATTAGGTCAATGCCTTGATGGAGTTCGAAGATGAGCATTTTCCGCTTAGGGTAAGCAGAGATAAGCAATTTGATTGGTTGATGCTTTGGCACACGATAACTTTAGTTCTAATTAAGTGAGAGTGATGAAACTTGGTGTATAGTTTCATTACAGTAATACCTTGAATAAGTTCGATAATGAGCATTTTCTGCTCAGGGTAAGCAGAGCGATACGCAATTTGATTGGTCGAGACTTTGGAACACAATAACTCTCCTTCTAATTGAGTTAAAATGTTCAAACTTGGTGTATATGCTTATTAGGTCAATGCCTTGATGGAGTTCGAAGATGAGCATTTTCCGCTTAGGGTAAGCAGAGATAAGCAATTTGATTGGTTGATGCTTTGGGACACGATAAATAGTTCTAATTACCTTGACAAAGTTCGATAATGAGCATTTTTTGCTCCGGGTAAGCAGAGCGATACGCAATTTGATTGGTCGAGACTTTGGAACACAATAACTCTCCTTCTAATGTAATTGACTTAAAATGTTCAAACTTGGTGTAAATGCTTATTCATTACAGTAATACCTTGACTAAGTTCGATAATGATCATTTTCTGCTCAGGGTAAGCAGAGCGATACGCAATTTGAGTGGTCGAGACTTTGGAACACAATAACTCTCCTTCTAATTGAGTTAAAATGTTCAAACTTGGTGTATATGCTTATTAGGTCAATGCCTTGATGGAGTTCGAAGATGAGCATTTTCCGCTTTGGGTAAGCAGAGATAAGCAATTTGATTGGTTGATGCTTTGAGACACGATAACTCGATACGTTTGAAAAAAATAAATGTGCGATTTATTAATATGTGTCGTCTATTTATTTTGGGATTTTGGCGGGGGACATCAGCCTCACTGTTGGCTTGTTTAGCTTGCGGTCCCTTTGGAGGTCAGAATTATTATCCCATTTAAAAAAACGTTTGATTATATCACCGTTACATCGTAATGAAGGTTGAGGTAGAATTTCATGAAAATCGTACCAAAATTGACTGAAAAAATGGCCGCCGCTTGTACGCGAAGAGTGTAAAAATATCGTATATCAAGGTTGTGAACCCTGTAGAGGTCACAATCTTCATTCAATTTTGATGAAACTTGAAACACATGTTTACAACTTAACAATCTTAGTTCCTTTCGATATTTGTGCATATCGGATTGTAACTTCCTGAATTATGGCCCCTGATTGTACAAAAAATGACCTTTTTTTTTTTAGCTTGTGGTCCCTCTGCGGTCAGAATTATTATCCCATTTAAAAAAACGTTTGATTATATCACCGTTACATCGTAATGAAGGTTGAGGTCGAATTTCGTGAAAATCGAACCAGAAATGACAGCTGTTCTTGTCAGGCCATCCATCCTTCATCACTAACAAGGGGAAACCACGCCAGAAAATCTAGATGAACTTTTGTCACCCAATGCAGGGATCAAACACCCAACCTCAAGGCTACTGAGCCAGCATCTTACTCACTTAGCAACATGATCCCCAGTCGAATTTGAAGCCTACTGAAATGCACCTTTATAACCCAAAGATCTTAATTCATTTCGATATTTGCACATATGACATTACAATCACTTTCGGTATTGCTTGTTCTCTATCCATCTCTCGAAAATGTGGGCGTATCCTGCCTGGCAGTGCCAGCCTATCTTTTTTATATGCCCACATTGAAATGTGGTCGTATATTGTCGTCATCCCATCCGTCCGTTGGTCCGTCGGTCCGGCGTCCACAATTGCTTGTGGACGCTCTAGAGGCTAAAGTTAATATCCGATTGACTTTAGATTTTAAACAGTGTGTAAGGTCATGAGACCAAAAAGCCTATTGTTTTTCAGCGATTTCCGATAATAACTACCAGAGTTATGGCCCTTGATCACTTCAAAAAATCTTGTGGACGCTCTAGAGGCCAAAGTTAATATCCCATTGTCTTTAAATTGATACACAGTGTTTAAGGTCATAAAACGAAGAAGCCTATTGATTTTCAGCAATTTCCAATAATTAGTGCTAGAGTTATGGCCCTTGATCACTTCAAAAAATCTTGTGGACGCTCTAGAGGCCAAAGTTAATATCCGATTGACTTTAAATTGATACACAGTGTTTAAGGTCATAAGACGAAGAAGCCTATTGATTTTCTCAATTTCCAATAATTAGTGCCAGAGTAATGGCCCTTGATCACTTCAAAAAATCTTGTGGACGCTCTAGAGGCCAAAGTTAATATCCGATTGTCTTTAAATTGATACACAGTGTTTAAGGTCATAAGAGTTATGGCCCTTGATCACTTCAAAAAATCTTGTGGACGCTCTAGAGGCCAAAGTTAATATCCGATTGACTTTAAATTGATACACAGTGTTTAAGGTCATAAGACGAAGAAGCCTATTGATTTTCAGCAATTTCCAATAATTAGTGCCAGAGTTATGGCCCTTGATCACTTCAAAAAATCTTGTGGACGCTCTAGAGGCCAAAGTTAATATCCGATTGACTTTAAATTTATATATGTTTAAGGTCATGAGACGAAGAAGCCTATTAATTTTCAGCGATTTCAAATAATTACTTCCAGAGTTATCTCCCTTGATCACTTCAAAAAACCTTGTGAAACTATAGAGGCCAAACTTATCATGATACACAGAGTTTAAGGTGTTGAAACGAATAAGTATTTTGATTTTCAATGAATTTTGATACCTGAACAGCTAAATTCATGATATTAAATGATTCGTATACTAATTGTTAGCGTGGGGCAAAACTTTTTAAAAAGCAAGCAAATTCTAATGATTTTCTGATTCTGATAATTACATAATGAGTTGTTACTCGTAATCAGATTTTAGTGTATTACAAACGTTTCATTCCCTAAAAAAAGTAAAATTATGTGACAACCCTTGTTGACTGCCCGGACGATTTAGCTGCTGTGGGCGTATGTTTCGTTGCCTGGCAACCTATCTTTTTAGCTTGTGGTCCCTCTGGAGGTCACAATTATTTTCCGATTTAAAAAAAACGTTTGATTATATCACCGTCACACCTTAAGGAAGGTTTGAGTTTGAATTTCGGGAAAAACGGACCAAAATTGACAGACAAAATGGCTGCCGTTTGTACGCGAATACTGTTGAAAAATGGTATATCATGGTTGTGGACCCTGTATAGGTCACAATTTTAATTCAGTTTTGATGAAACTTGAAATGCATGGTTATAACCCAAAGATCTTGGTTTCTTTCGTTATTTGCGCATATCGGATTGTAACTTCCTGAATTATGGCCCCTGATTGGCCGAAAAATCGCCTATGGTCCCTCTGGAGGTCACAATTATTATCTGATTTAAAAAAAGGTTTGACTCTATCACCGTTACACCCTACGGAAGGTTGAGTTCGAATTTCGAGAAAATCGGACCATAATTGCCAGTCAAAATGGCCGCCTTTTGTACGCGAATAGTGTAAAAATATGGTATATCAAAGTTGTGGACCCTGTAGAGGTCACAATTTTAATTCGATTTTGATGAAACCGGAAATGCATGTTTATAACCTAAAGATCTTTATTCTTTTTGATATTTGCGCATATCAAATTGTAACTTAATGAATTATGGCCTTTGATTGTAGGAAAAATCACTTTCGGTATTGCTTGTTCTCTATCTATCTCTCGAACAATTATTATCCGATTTAAAAAAAAAACTCTGATTATATTACTGTTGCAGTGCCAGCCTATCTTTCATTGGTGGTTAGAGCCGTAAAAATCGTGGGAAAAGTTACAGTAGCTATTGGCTGACAGCACACATACAACAACCTTATTTGCATATTGCATACTATTAATAGTATTATTAGCTGGAATTGGTTTCAAGTTGACAGCCTCAAGGACCACCATACCGTGTTTTGTGTAGAGTCGAGTAGGGTAGCTTAGTATGCAAGTCTAAAATAATTATATTCGTGAAAAATTGTCTTACATTAGCTGTGACAGGGGTCAAAATTCACGACGGCACCCGCGGCAATTGCTGTAGTATTTAGCGAAATTGTCATAGACAACAAATAATAACTACAGCATCGTTTCCTGGGTTCCAGTGACTGAATTTTTCAATCAAATTAGGTCTCGAACCACACAGCTACTAAAAATAGATCGAATGATGTGGAATTTTTATTGGTTATTTACCGTGACGTCACATTAGCGGACGCATGTGGGTCATTCCACAAATGAGGGGTCCAATTGAAAATTCATGTATATCATTGCGCAAAGCGGCAAAAATACCTATTTTCTGATCACCAATTATTCAAAAAAGTAATTGATCATGTGATATGTATTATTTTATACTTAAGAGTCATTCCACGAGAAAACCATGCAATATCATGCAGATGTTCGAAGGTGGGGGTCGGCCGTTTTAGTTCATATTCACAGGGTTTGGTCGACCCTTCGAGCCTACTCTCCAGCCAAATTCACTGATTTCAGAAATCAACCGTTTTCGAGATACAGGCCTTTTATGTTTTTCGGCTGTTTTTTGCCTTTTTCAGGCCAAATTTTAGGTATTTTCGTCGCACTACTTACTACCGCTGTTACATGACCCTGGAGAACTAGGTTTGGGTTGTTCATGACAGTCGGGGTCTTGCACTACCACATTATCATGGTCATCTGGTTGAAGTTCATTTTCCAAAGGTGTCCGGATACTTCACAAGATACGTGTCTAGAGATGCCTGAAATGTACCCCATCTTCAGATCGTGATAACTCCACTGGAGCAGGGTTTGCGATAAAAATTAAAATCAATTTATTTGCAGCTTGACCAGTTCTAACAACATAAGAAATAAATTCGTTGTCAGCTAACTTGCAACAGTACCCGGTATGAAAATTCGTGTCGAAAGTTAGCAAAAACTTCAGTTTTGATTGGGATACATTGGCGGATTATTCAGGTACCCTATCGCCTATATTGTTATTCAGAGGGTCAATATATCAACTCCGCCTCCCCTCCAACCGGCTTTGCCAAAATATTCACTCCCCGTATGATTTTGGTATTAAGTCTGCAAATCCAAGATGGCGTCTCCCCGAGAATATGGATTTTCGCAAATTTTCAATCTAAAGCGTCAAAATTATGAAAAACTGTCGAATTCGAGCAGATAAAAATAGGTGCACCTCGATATTTTTCATATTTAAATCCCGTATGGTACAAAATAACGTGTCTTCGTTTAATCGACAGCAAATGAATGCAGAATTTTCCAAATAAGAATAGTTTTGCGATGTCAAAACATCGTTTTCTTCGTTATAAAATGTCTAAAAAATATTCAAAATCCGCCCGTAATAAAAATAGGAGTACCTCGCTATTTTTGTACATCTACATTCTCGTGTGGACGTGTATTGTCGTCACCCCTGCCCGCCCAATTGTCCACATTTTGTTTACAGACACTCTATGGGTCACATTTTTATCCACTTTCTTTAATATTTGAAATAATTATAGGTTTATCTCCCTAATATCTCGGTTCCTTTCAATACTGGCATGTATCGGACTATGGCCCCTGATTTTACGAAAAATCGTGTTTTTAGATTGTGGACTATGGAGTTCACAATTTTTGATGAAACTTAAAAGGAGCGTTTATAACTCAAAGAGCTCGGCTCCATCCGATATTCCCGGATATCGGATATTAACTTCCTGGATTATGGCCCATGAGTGTACAAAAAATGGTGTTTTTAGCTTGTAGCCCGCCTAGAGATCACAATTTTCATTCGATTTTTAGAAACGTTTTGATATATCCCCTTACACGCTAATGATTGCGGAGTTCGAATTTCGTAAAAATCGAACTGAAGCTGCCAGACAAAATGGCCGCTTCTCGTACGCAAATAGTGTAAAAGTATGTAATTCCAAGATTTTATCAGATTTTGATGAATCTTCAAAAGTATGTTTGTATCCCAAATGTTACGGAATGAGAGAGTTCACGCTGACCTATCACTGACCGTGCTTATAGTATAAAATCTATCAATGACAGCTGATTCATTGTGTAGTTCTTTATATGATATATTAAATATCAATAATATGTATATGCATGCTTTGATTAACTTTATACGACATCTAAGTTTAGTATAAATTAGCTGTGGTTGTTGAGACAAATGTGTGGAGCTTGGAAACTCACCATAGAAGGGTCTCTCTGTCTCAAGAAGACAGGGAGCAAAGACGAACAGGGACATAGCAGATAGACGCACAGACAGGCTTATGGACTCACCCGAGTTAACCGCTGTCTTGGCAGAGAGGCGGAATGGTAGACTTAATATAATTATGTACCGTTCTGATGCGTTCCTGTATATAGTTTAATCACCTGTATTGCTGCTGTAGTTATGTAGATGTGTTGTATTCTGTTCCGATGTAAATAAACCATATATTTATGAAACTGGTCTCTGTAATCACTAAGATAGTGTTACACAAAGATCTCGGATTCTTTCGATATTTGCGTATATCACAATGTAACTTCCTGGATTATGACATTGAATGTACGTAAAATCACGTTTATTGCTTGTAGCTCCTTTCTTTTCGACTTTGATGAAACTTTTATATATTCTTTTATATCACAAAGTTGATTCCTTTTGATTTTGTCACATGTCGGATTGTAACAAACTGGATGATGGCCCCTGATGGTACAAAAACTCGCTTTTTATATAGCTTGTTCTCTGTCCATCTCTTGCAAAATGTGGGCGTATCTTGTATGGCAACCGCTTATTCATATTTAATTCCGGTATGGTATTCAAATTTATGTCAGTAATATTCCTACAAGGACAGCTGTTTAGTCGTTCGGGTGGGATGACAAACCGAGTCCCGTGTACACATTGGCGTGGACGTAGCGATCCCTTGACAGTTGGTATTCGATATAAGATTAGGCCGTAGTGTCGCTGTCCGGGCAAATTTTCCTCATAGCACACTGTATGGCGTATATGTCCATCTTCATTAGCCCAGAACAGTAGGACGTTAATTCCATTTCATTTTTATACGCCCACATTGAAATGTGGTCGTATATTGTCGTCGCCCCCGTCCGTCCGTCCGTCCGTCGGTCTGTCGGTCGGTCCGGCGTCCACAATTGCTTGTGGACGCTCTACAGGCTAAAGTTAATATCCGATTGACTTTAAATTTATACACAGTGTTTAAGGTCATGAGACGAAGAAGCCTATTGTTTTTCAGCGATTTCCGATAATGACTACCAGAGTTATGGCCCTTGATCACTTCAAAAAATCTTGTGGACGGTCTAGAGGCCAAAGTTAATATCCAATTGACTTTAAATTTATACACAGCATTTAAGGTCATAAGACAATGAAGCCTATTGATTTTCGGCGATTTCCGATAATTAGTGCCAGAGTTATGGCGCTTGATCTCTTTAAAATATCTTGTGGACGCTCTCTTTAAAATATCTTGTGGACGCTCTAAAGGTCAAAGTTAATATCCGATTGACTTTAAATTTATACACAGTGTTTAAGGTCATAAGATGAAGAAGCCTATTGATTTTCGGCGATTTCTGATAATTAGTGCCAGAGTTATGGCCCTTGATCACTTCAAAAAATCTTGTGGACGCTCTAGAGGCCAAAGTTAATATCCGATTGACTTCAAATTTATACACAGTGTTTAAGGTCATAAGACAAAGACGCCTATTGATTTTCAGCGATTTCCGATAATTAGTGCCAGAGTTATGGCCCTTGATCACCTCAAAAAATCTTGTGGACGCTCTGGAGGCCAAAGTTAATATCCGATTGACTTTAGATTTATACACAGTGTTTAAGGTCACGAGACGAAGAAGCCTATTGATTTTCAGCGATTTCCGATAATTAGTGCCGGAGTTATGGCCCTTGATCTCTTTAAAAAAATGATGTGGACGCTCTAAAGGTCAAAGTTAATATCCGATTGACTTTAAATTTATACACAGTGTTTAAGGTCATAAGACGAAGAAGCCTATTGATTTTCAGCGATTTCCGATAATTAGTGCCAGAGTTATGGCCCTTGATCACTTCAAAAAATCTTGTGGACGCTCTAGAGGCCAAAGTTAATATCCGATTGACTTCAAATTTATACACAGTGTTTAAGGTCATAAGACAAAGACGCCTATTGATTTTCAGCGATTTCCGATAATTAGTGCCAGAGTTATGGCCCTTGATCACCTCAAAAAATCTTGTGGACGCTCTGGAGGCCAAGTTAATATCCGATTGACTTTAGATTTATACACAGTGTTTAAGTTCATGAGACGAAGAAGCCTATTGATTTTCAGCGATTTCAAATAATTACTGCCAGAGTTATCCCCCTTGATAACTTCAAAAATTCTTGTGACGCTATAGAGGCCAAAGTTACCATCCGATTGACTTCAGATTGATACATAGAGTTTAAGGTGTTGAAACGAACAAGTATTTTGATTTTCAATGAATTTAGATAACTGAGCAGCTAAATCCATGATAATAAATGTTTCATGTATATACTAATTGGGGTAAAACTTTATAAAAAGCAATTAAATTCTAATGATTTTCTGATAATTACATAATGAGTTGTTACTCTTAATCAGTTTTTAGTGTATTACAAATGTTTCATTACCGAAAAAAGTAAAAATATGCTACAACCCTTGTTGACTGCCCGGACGATTTAGCAGCTGTGGGCGTATGTTTCGTTGCCTGGCAACCTATCTTAGTTTTTTGTAACATTCCTACAAAATTACGTGCTTTCATAATACGATAGAAAGAAAGCTTGTCGATCCGTGTCTGCTTCAATCAAATTCAGGGCAGTAATATTAATTTCTCAAAAATTTATTCGTTTATACGGTAGCAAATGAAAAAAAGCTTCCGAAATAAGAATTGCTTGTGGTTATGTCAAATCATTTCCGTAAAATGTTATTTTGAAATTACATTGATAGTTAAATTACTTGTAAGGTAGATTAAGCAGGTAAACAAGGTAGGTGTATAAAGGGAAAAACACGATAAATACGCTGATCAACTAATTATCTAATAAATCCAGCCTAATATAAGGTTGCGTGGTAGTTATACACTCAATACACATATAAATTTTGAAATTCTGAATATTATTCACTATATCGATGTTCTATTGGTGAATATTGATGTTCAATTGGTCATATTCCTGGCCTGACATCTGAAAAATATCCTAGGACATGTCCGGAAAGTACGGGCGAAATCCAAACACTTAAGAAACCGAAATATGACGCGAAAAATGACGAATTTCGTAACTTTCGACACAAATTTTCATACTGTTGTAGGTGAGTTGACAATGATTTTATTTTTTACGTCGTTAGAACAGGTCAAGCTGCAAATAAAACGATTTACATTTTGATCGCAAGCCCTGCTCCAGTGGAGTTATTGCAATTTGAAAAAAGGATATAATTCAGGTATCTCTAGACACGTATCTTGTGTAGTCTCCTGTTACCTATTGAAAATGAACTTGAACCGGATGACCATGATAATGTGGTAGTGCAAGGCCCCGACTATCACGAACAACCCAAACCTAGTTCTCCAGGGTCACGTAACAGCGGTAGTAGTGCGACGAAAATACCTAAAATTTGGCTTGAAAATGACAAAAAACAGCCGAAAAACGTAAAAGGCCTGTATCTCGAAAACGGTTGATTTCTGAAATCAGTGATTTTGGCTGGGGAGTAGGCTCGAAGGGTCGACCAAACCCTGTAAATATGAAGGCAATAGGCCGCCCCCCTCCTTCGAACCTTCTGCATGGTTTTCTCGTGGACTGTCTCTTAAGTTCTATAAAAACGTAGAAAATCAGTTTGTGGTTAAATTTTTCTATGTTTAGTTGGGTACGAGACCTAAAATCCGTGACCAATTTGCGGGGAAGTTGTTTTTAAAGTGGTTTCTATATGAAAAAACCCTGCTGAAGCGATTAAGCTTGGGTGCCTCTCTCTAAAATGCTGGCGGAAGCCGCTAGAGGGCCAAATTCAAAATGGTGGTCAGATGTGGCGGGAAAATTATGTAATATACGCTTCTGATGTGTCTATTCGTATGTTTTAAGGGTCTCTGAATTGAAATATTGTAATCAAAAATCAATACAGCCACTAGTTTTGCCAATATGGCCGAAAAATCCAAGATGGCCACCATTTTTGCCCTGGAAAATAGTTTCGGGGTCGATGTCTTCAATTTTGATGAATTTGTGTCGATAGATGGCAACCAACAATAATACTCACCGATATTTATCATCTGATATACTCTATAGTCAACTGATTTCGGTTTCAATTTAATCAACGCTTAATAATGGACCCATGTAAGGCCCTGTATCCATAGGCTGTTCACTTTTGGCGTGTAATGGACCCATGTAAGGCCCTGTATCCATAGGCTGTTCACTTTTGGCAAGTACTGATGAGTTGACACAGAGAAATAACTGAAAATGTAAAATATCATCACCCTCTTCGCGGTTACAAAAAGCGTGGATTTCGTACGCATTTTACGACATGACCCCCCGCTTCATTCAACCGACCGTTGAGCACTAAACCGTTGGAGAACGTACGTAACAGAATTGGACACCAAGGCGTTACGTGTGACAGCCGCAAGTATTTTGCTTAAATTCACATAGAAAATAAATAAAATAAAATTGTGACCATTGCCTGTGGAAAGTCTTTTTATACTACTCTAACATGGATCACCGACATAATTTTTTGAATTAAAAGTTTAACATGTAATTCGATTATCAGTCAGTGCTGCATTCAGATTTACAGAAATTTTTTCACAAAATGTGGGAAATTAGTGATGGACAAAGACAATTTATCATCTAAACTTTTAAAGAAACACTTTAATTTAGCATATGTTATCTCTACAGAGTCTTTTCTAAGTATGCAAATAAAAAAAATCCAGGTAATACTGAATTTGTGAATTTTATAAAGGTTTTGCTCAATGTAGTAACCTGTGTACCAGTACTGTGGCCTTACCCATATTCATTTTCAGCGATTTCCAATAATTACTGCCAGAGTTATGGCCCTTGGCCACGTCAAAGAATCCTGTGGACGCTCTAGAGGCCAAAGTTAATATCTGATTGACTTTAAATTTACACACAATGTTTAAGGTCATGAGACGAAGAAGCCTATTAATTTTCAGTGATTTCAAATAATTGCTTCCAGAGTTATCACTATAGAGGCCAAACTTATCATCCGATTGACTTCAGATTGATTCACAGAGTTTAAGGTGTTGAAACGAATAAGTATTTTGATTTTCAATGAATTTTGATAACTGAACAGCTAAATCCATGATATTAAATGTTTCGTAAACTAATTGTTAGCATGGGGCAAAACTTTATAAAAAGCAAACAAATTCTAATGATTTTCTGATAATTACATAATGAGTTGTTACTTTTAATTAGACTTTAGTGTATTACAAATGTTTCATTGCCGAAAAAAGTAAAAATATGCGACAACCCTTGTTGACTGCCCGGACGATTTAGCTGCTGTGGGCGTATGTTTCATGCCTGGCGACCTATCTTTTGGCTAAACGGATTCACAACGTCAGCTATTGAAAGGGACACAAGATTTCTCAAAGACTGCTACTCAATTTGATTGTTGAAAGTTTTATTTTTTTTTTATATTTAAAAGTTTATTCATTATTCACGTTTTAAAGTTGAAATACTACATAATATGGTTCGATTAAATTATTAGCAAGCAAGTCATCAACATTTGGTGTCCCTTTACACGTGAAACTGCAATACTGCGGATCACATTAAACCTTTCCTTGTTGATTTTTCATGATACCGTACTGATTTTCAAGTAGAGTAGTTCATATCAATTGTCAAGGTCATACAAACTTCAACAATTTTGTAAAATCTTTATTTATTAAACATCTACAGAAACTTATCAGTCTGTATCGAGAATTTGCGAATATCCATGTAATCGTCATTGGCTTGCAAGAGGTGTTGGCACAGATGTTCACTATTTCTGCTTAGATGTCTAATGAAGGTGACTCATTTGAATAATAATACATCATAAACATATCTTTTACATGCACAGAAATTTAGCATTAAAAGTCTAATTTGGTGCCCCTTTACACGAGAAATCTGTACGTAACCCGTCATCTAAAATCGTTCATTTCTTTTCGTTGGAACTCGACAATGAGAAATCACTAACTATCCCTTAAAATAGCATTATGCAAGAGCAAAATCTTTATGTCAAGGCTAGCTTTCGATGTTGGCGGATTAAATTCTTATCTTATATGCCGCTTAATGGCCGTTGATAATTAAATGAATCAAGTGGATAATCGAGACTATGCTGTTTATATTAATGATTTGAGTAATGATGACCGAGGCTATGTGAATATTTCAAACGCTTTTTTCTCGGCTAATATTGGATCAATTTTGACTGAAATTTTCAGCAAATTATCTTTACACTATCAAGTTTTTGTCCCCCGCCTTTCGAAGAAAGTTGGGGGACTATTAAAATGGGTTCGTCCGTCTGTCTGTCCGTCTGTCTGTCTGTCCGTCTGTCTGTCCGTCACACTTTTTGGGACACAATAACTCTCTTCCTAATTGAGCTAGAATGTTCAAACTTGGTGTATGTGTTTATTAGGTCAATGCCTTGATGGAGTTCGAAGATGAGCATTTTCCGCTTAGGGTAAGCAGAGATAAGCATGTTGATTGGTTGATGCTTTGGGACACGATAACTTTAGTTCTAATTAAGTGAGATTGATGAAACTTGGTGTATAGTTTCATTATAGTAATACCTTGACTAAGTTCGATAATGAGCATTTTCTGCTCAGGGTAAGCAGAGCTATACACAATTTGATTGGTCGAGAATTTGGAACACAATAACTCTCCTTCAAATTGAGTTAAAATGTTCAAACTTGGTGTATATGCTTATTAGGTCAATGCCTTGATGGAGTTCGAAGATGAGCATTTTCCGCTTAGGGTAAGCAGAGATAAGCAATTTGATTGGTTGATGCTTTGGGACACGATAACTTTAGTTCTAATTAAGTGAGAGTGATGAAACTTGGTGTATAGTTTCATTATAGTAATACCTTGACTAAGTTCGATAATGAGCATTTTCTGCTCAGGGTAAGCAGAGCGATACGCAATTCGATTGGTCGAGACTTTGGAACACAATAACTCTCCTTCTAATTGAGTAAAAATGTTCAAACTTGGTGTATATGCTTATTAGGTCAATGCCTTGATGGAGTTCGAAGATGAGCATTTTCCGCTTAGGGTAAGCAGAGATAAGCAATTTGATTGGTTGATGCTTTGGGACACGATAACTTTAGTTCTAATTAAGTGAGAGTGATGAAGCTTGGTGTATAGTTTCATTACAGTAATACCTTGACTAAGTTCGATAATGAGCATTTTTTGCTCAGGGTAAGCAGAGCGATACGCAATTTGATTGGTCAAGACTTTGGAACACAATAACTCTCCTTCTAATTGAGTTAAAATGTTCAAACTTGGTGTATATGCTTATTAGGTCAATGCCTTGATGGAGTTCGAAGATGAGCATTTTCCGCTTAGGGTAGGCAGAGATAAGCAATTTGATTGGTTGATGCTTTGAGACACGATAACTTTAGTTATAATTAAATGAGAGTGATGAAACTTGGTGAATAGTTTCATTACAGTAATACCTTGACTAAGATCGATAATGAGCATTTTCTGCTCAGGGTAAGCAGAGCGATAAGCAATTTGATTTGCCGAGACTTTGGAACACAATAACTCTCCTTCGAATTGAGTTAAAATGTTCAAAATTGGTGTGTATGCTTATTAGGTCAATGCCTTGATGGAGTTCGAAGATGAGCATTTTCTTCTTACGGTAGGCAGAGATAAGCAATTTTTGGATGACACTTCGTGTTCAGTTTGATTGGTCGATACGTTTGAAAAAAATAAATGTGCGATTAATTAATATGTGTCATCTATTTATTTTGGGATTTCGGCGGGGGACATCAGCCTCACTGTTGGCTTGTTAACTATTATAGTGAGAACTGCCATCTCTTTATCTTATCTCCCATAATGTAACTTTAAATGGCATACATTACTCCTATTATTGGTATAATTTTATCAGTGATTGAGATTACTTAAAATTTTAGTACCCATGTCCCACTTTGGACCCCTCATTTGTGGAATGACCCATGTACAACACGATTCGTTCATTCAGTAGTTACATGGAACGTATATACGGTCTTTACCATGTAAGGTTACTGGGGTGGTTGGTGCCCCAAAAATGTAGTTAAGTTCTTAGTATGTTAATTAATAATAATAATAACTGTTTTTATACGCCCACATTGAAATGTGGTCGTATATTGTCGTCGCGTCCGTCCGTCTGGCGTCCACAATTGCTTGTGGACGCTCTAGAGGCTAAAGTTAGTATCCGATTGACTTTATATTTATACACAGTGTTTAAGGTCATGAGACGAAGAAGCCTATTGTTTTTCAGCGATTTCCGATAATAACTACCAGAGTTATGGCCCTTGATCGCTTCAAAAAATCTTGTGGACGCTCTAGAGGCCAAAGTTAATATCCGATTGGCTTTAAATTTATACACAGTGTTTAATGTCATAAGACGAAGAAGCCTATTGATTTTCAGCGATTTCCGATAATTAGTGCCAGAGTTATGGCCCTTGATCACTTCGAAAAATCTTGTGGACGCTCTAAAAGCCAAAGTTAATATCCGATTGACTTTAAATTTATACACAGTGTTTAAGGTCATAAGCCGAAGAAGTCTATTGATTTTCAGTGATTTCCGATAATTAGTGCCAGAGTTATGGCCCTTGATCACTTCAAATAATCTTGTGGACGCTCTAAAATCCAAAGTTAATATATGATTGACTTTAAATTCATACACAGTGTTTAAGGTCATAAGACGAAGAAGCCGATGGATTTTCAGCGATTTCCGATAATTAGTGCCAGAGTTATGGCCCTTGATCACTTCAAAAAATCTTGTGAACGCTCTAAAAGCCAAAGTTAATATCCGATTGACTGTAAATTTATACACAGTGGTTAACCCTTTCACGACCGGACCGCCCGAAACCGCCCGTCATTTTGGCTGCCTTATGACTCTAAACCGCCCGAAATCGCCCGATACGAGTCGCCTTCATATTTTGCGCATTTATCGGAAATCACGCTCTCGTAGCGGCGAGACGAGACTTCAACTAACTTCCTTTGTTTACAAGCTAGAAAATGGCGCGTCGCATTGACTAGGTTGCTAATGAATTTTCGCGAGATATTTTGATTTTAAAGTCGGCGATCTTCGACATAGATTTTCTAGTAATGGCTGCTTATATTACCGATGAGTCTATTGAGGATATTAGTGATAATTTCACAAATTCTGATGAAGAATTTGGTGATTTTACATCAACAGACATTGAAAATACTCGACCACGTAAAAATGGGTTCAAATGCAGAATCTGATGTGGATATTTCTTCCGAAAGTGGCGATGATTTTGATGAAGTGGATGACGTTTTCGGGACGACCGATGACTTGGTTTGGCAAGAGGATGATTTCCGTATGAATTTGAAAAGACACGCGAATGTGGCCGAACAAATAAATAAAATTTTCAAGCTGATCCCCTCTCGTTTTTACAATTGATTTTCGAATCAAATTTTCTTATTCAAATCTACCATATAGGCCTATATATTCAAATAAAAGATGAAACTAATAAATATGCCCGCCATATGGAAGCAGGTAGAGGTAGAAGACATTGAAACTTTTTTGGGGGATTATGTATTTTGATGGGAATAAATAACTTGCCAAAATTAATAATTATTGGAGTACATGAACAGTCTTTATTATAATAACAAAAAAAAAAATTAATAAAAAAGAACAATTGTACATAAAATGGATTTATTGAGGGACTTTTTGAATTTGTGTTTGTGCTGTAATTTTACTTTCACTTCAACTATCCACTTATTATTGAAAGACAACAAAATTTGCATATGCAGATTGGTAAGCTATTTTTCTTAAAAATAAAACCAACTTGTAATAGTAAATATTCAATAGTTTTCGAGTGACAGGTGTTTTTTATGAGACATACCAAAATTTGGCATCCATCTTGGAATTGTCTGGTATTCTAAGAGCAGACACAGCTTGGTGCCTGTGGTCATGAGAGGGTTAAGGTCATAAGACGAAGAAGCCTATTGATTTTCAGCAATTAGTGCCAGAGTTATGGCCCTTGATCACTTCAAAAAATCTTGTGGATGCTCTAGAGGCCAAAGTTGATATATCCGATTGACTGCAAATTTATACACAGTGTTTAAGGTCATGAGACGAAGAATCCTATTGATTTTTAGCGATCTCTGATAATTATTGCCAAAGTTATGGCCCTTGATCACATCAAAAAATACTGTGGACGCTCTAGAGGCCAAAGTTAATATCCGATTGACTTTAAATTTACACACACTGTTTAAGGTCATAAGACGAAGAAGACTACTGATTTTCAGCGATTTCAAATAATTACTTTCAGAGTTATCTCCCTTGATCACTTCAAAAAACCTTGTGATGCTATAGATGCCAAACTTATCATCCGATTGACTTCAGATTGATACACAGAGTTTAAGGTGTTGAAACGAACAAGTATTTTGATTTTCAATGAATTTTGCTAACTGAACAGCTAAATCCATGATGTTAAATGTTTCCTATACTAATTGTTAGCATGGGGCAAAACTTTATAAAAAGCAAACAAATTCTAATGATTTTCAGATAATTACATAATGGGTTGTTACTCTTAATCAGATTTTAGTGTATTACAAATGTTTCATTACCAAAAAAAGTAAAAATATGCGACAACCCTTGTTGACTGCCCGGACGATTTAGCTGCTGTGGGCGTATGTTTCGTTGCCTGGCAACCTATCTTTTCTTATAAAACTACAATATGATGGACGCTATCTGAATGACGGGTAATGGCAACTACAATTTAATATTATTAATACAAAATATATAGGTTCATGTACCAGGCCTGCAGGATGGGAACGACGTGTGTAGATTCTTTTACTAAACTAACGGACCGAGTACCGACTATATTTCCAATCCGAATGCTGCTAAGGGTATCTGTGTTGTTTTTTTTTACAAAACTGCGTATGAATAAATATGCATTTTAAGTGATTCTGAGGAGTTTTTACCAAATTAAAAAAAGTTCAATTTTTATTTGAAGACCCATGACAGGTTCTACAATATCTCTTTTGAGATGAATAACTTCTTAATTTCTAAATCATCAATAAAAGAAAATTCAATTTTATTTACTTGAAATATACACAACTAAAAACAGTTGTTTATGTAACTGTAACTCGTTGCTAACTTGCTTACTGTACTCCAAACAATGGAGGGTTCGAGTCTTAAGATTTCTATTTAATTGCCTAAGAACACAATATTTTTTTATACAACTTTTACAAAGTACAATTATGTGCCCAAATTTTCCCAGCATTTGGTGCCCAAAATGGGGGGCAGCCCCCAGCTCGTACGCCTATGAAGTTACACCATCTACACATGTTTTCACCTGTTTGTCACTAGTTTATAGCATAATGAAGTATTTATACATGTAGGTAAATAAATAAAAAACATATCCCCCAAGTCATCTGACCTCATTCAACCGTAACATCACATGCTGGAATGGAAATGCACAGCTCATTGTTTGGTGTATTTAATCACTTGAAAGGTTCAAAACATTTTACAGAAATAAAGTCTATGAACAATTTACTGGAGAATATGACCAAATCAAATAATTAGGACAGGGAAATATGTCATATAATATAATTTTTAGCATAAATATAGACAGGATGGGAGAAAGGAATTCCAGGGGGCGTTACATGTCCACCGCATGAGGTTGATGTAATATAACGCCATGAACAGGTGTGAAGTCGTCTTTTGATAAACAAATTACGATACTACGGATATTTTATAATCGGAATTCAACACCTCAACGGCGAAGTGTTCATTTAAAACGCAAGTTTGGTACCATGATACTTATATTTGGTGAAATTCACGTAGATACGGCTTATATAGAATTGCACGAATCTTCATGTCGCTGAGCCAAGGCAGATTCGCGGACTTGTAAGAATTGCTATACCTTCTGATTTTTTAGGGTGTTTGTGGTGACCTAATTCTGTAATTGATATGACTGAATAGACATTATAAATGAAAACATTAATACACTATGCTTATAGTTTATTTGTTATTTATAATCTGTATCAATCAAATTTCTCAGTTTAAAAAAAATGCCTTACTGATAAAGTAAATGGAAGTTTTGCCTTAGTGTACGTAGAAACTGCCGCAGTGAAGAAGGAATTACTGTGGCATTTTTTAAAAAAAAACTGCCTTAGTTCCAAGTGCCGTAGTGAAGAAAGAATTACTGTGGCATTTTTTGAAATTTCAAGAATTTTGCCCCCTGCAGTGGTCCACAATGATTTAGAGGTGTATTTCCAGTATTACAGCTAGGTTAATCCATGTTAAGTACACAATGATAAAATTATAGCGTACATATACCAGAAATCAAAGATTACAGATGCAGATCATTTTATTTACCATCTTTTTCATATTAACCGGGAAGGTGTTGTTTCGGATGGAACCCAGACATGTGCCTGGATTACGGGATTAATTAAATAGGTAGCAGCCATTCAAAGAATCTAACGACAGACATTTATGACTGTTGTATATTCCATGCGACAGTGGTGTAATTACACGGCTGTAGCCGATATGGTTTCAGACTGAACCGAAACAGGTGGCTGGAATTTGTCCTTCATATAACAAAGAATGTAATCTAAATTGTAATGATGAGCATTTATGACTGTATATTCCAAACAACGGTGGCCTTATTCGTAGACCGAAACCCATCATAGGCCATTGTGTGTTTTTTTTGTGAAATACTGTGGTACAGTAAGCTTCTTTTACATAAAATGGAATCGAACACCATTTTTATGTACGTGTAAGGTTTACCGACCGATGCCAGAAATCGATATTTACAAAAACTTCGATATAGTATCATATTATAAGAAAGATACGGCAAGTTTATTACCAGACCCGTAATTGGCCGTATGCAATTGAGGAAAACAAGTGGATGAGTGATCTGTGCTCATGGCCTGAACTAGTATTTTTTTTTTTGGTCAAGTTTATTACGCATTTTACGACCAAATGGATGTTATATATTAATCACAGCATAGTACTCGCAAGGTTATCGTCTTCTTTAGCGCTGCATGCTATCCTACACAAAACACTATACTATAAATAGTATGTATGCAATATGCAAATAAGGTTGTTTATGCGTGCTGTTAGCCAATAGCTACTGTAAATTTACCCACGTTTAGACGGTCCTAACCATTGAAAAATTATCGTTGTTTGGTGCACGTAGTAATACTTCAGTCATTTTATAAAATTTCCTCTTGATGGAATATGAATAACAGAAAGAAATTCATAAAGAATAAAACGATGACCAAGTTGAATCAGTGAATATTTTAAAAATCTTTTTTTCTATCAATTGTAACCACATAGATGGCTCTCAGTAAAGTGGTAATTTGGCGTAATATCTGAACACTTGTGTTATAAAACACTCGGTTCATTTCTCGACAACGTCCGGGAAAATAAATGCTGTGTCTAAAAACTAAACCCCTTTCAAATCTAAATGGTAGTGTTCATTTTTAAAAACATCCCGAGAAACTAAACGGTCATAAATTAGACGATCGAGGTCAAAACTAAACGGCGTTTCTAAATCTACACGGTAGCACAAAATGGGCGGTTTTTGATGAATCTTGACGGCATTTAACATATTTTAGACGGCAATCTATTGACTATGTATTAGATTCCAGATGGTAAGGATAGTTTCTTTCCTTTTTTAGTAAAATCTGGACAATACCCGGTCCCTAGTGTTAACTCCTCGAATGGGAAGTAATATATGCACAACGTAACTTAGTCAGATGCTTGATGTTCATACACTGTTGGATCTTACGTTTTTTAATTGTCTTTCAGTTGTTGAATGTTATTGTTCTGTATTTAAGGTTAATTTAAGTGGTGTTGATTTAACAGTAAGAGTTTTAACAACTGGATTTTGGCCAACTCAGTCTGCTACACCAAGATGCTCCATACCAACTGCTGCTCAGACAGCTTTTGAAGCTTTCCGAAGGTATGATAGATAAATTTTATCAGAGTGATTATTTTTTCTAATGTTAACACCCAAAAGTTTAAATTGTTGCAAGTGCTGGTATGGGTAGACACCATATAGTTTTGTTTATCTGTACATGCATGATTTGTTCCGTTTTTTTAACAGATTTCCGCTATTACAGTCATCCACAGGTCATTCTCATGATTCGTCTGAATTTGCAATAGAAAAAGAGGGATGGGGGGTGTCATGTCTGCCAAGTCTTGATAGGGAGGACAGTCGTTGATTAAAAACTTAGTCTTTCTCCTCGAATCTGATGTTAAAAGCAAACACAGGCTTTTGATCGTTATTACTGTCTTGTATAATAAAGAATCCACAATAATTGTCCAATGAAATTCCAAGAAATCATAATCTCTGGGAGATTGCCCTGTAGAGTTTTTTCGTGTCAAGTCGGGTCTGTGTGAGTTAATTCGTAGTATTAATACTAATCACGTCACACGTGTTTGGAACAGTATATTGACATTTTCTATGCGATTTTTTATTAAACCACATCTTATCATGCTGTCCAAGCCACCAGGAGATATTAAAAAATAAATATGAAAACCTTGTAAATTAAAACCTGTAATACAAATTGGCCTCCAAAATAAATACTATGAGATGAAATATCCTATAAGTGAGCATTTGGTACACCTCGTTTTTTTATACGCCCACATTGAAATGTGGTCGTATATTGTCGTCGCCCCTTGTGGACGCTCTAGAGGCTAAAGTTAATATCCGATTGACTTTAAATGTATACACAGTGTTTAAGGTCATGAGACGAAGAAGCTTATTGTTTTTCAGCGAGGGGGGTTGGGATAGCCTAGTGGTCTAGAGTGCCGCGCTTCGACCTCTAGCTGGGTGTGGTTTCGAGCCCTGGTGTGAGCGAATGTGGCATGGAGATAGAGACGCCTTCTCAACCTCGTGGGTTTCCTCCAGGCACTCCGGTTTCCTCCCACTGCTAAAGACCCCTACGCGCAAGCGAATTATTGAAATAAAATTTTAAAAAAAAAAAAAACATGTTAGTCCCGAAATGACCTAGTTGTGTCGAGTGGACGTTAAACCCCATTTCTCTCTCTCTCTTTTTCAGCGATTTCCGATTAAACTACCAGAGTTATGGCCCTTGATCACTTCGAAAAATCTTGTGGACGCTCTAGAGGCCAAAGTTAATATCCGATTGGCTTTAAATTTATACACAGTGTTTAAGGTCATAAGACGAAGAAGCCTAGTGATTTTCAGCAATTTCCGATAATTAGTGCCAGAGTTATGGTCCTTGATCACTTCAAAAAATCTTGTCGTCGCCCCTTGCGGACGCTATAGAGGCCAAAGTTAATATCCGATTGACTTTAAATTTATACACAGTGTTTAAGGTCATAAGACGAAGAAGACTATTGATTTTCAGCGATTTCTGATAATTAGTGCCAGAGTTGTGGCCCTTGATCACTTCAAAAAAATCTTGTGGACGCTCTAGAGGCCAAAGTTAATATCCGACTGACTTTAAATTTATACACAATGTTTACAGTCATGAGACGAAGAGGTATATTCATTTTCAGCGATTTCCAATAATTACTGCCAGAGTTATGGCCCTTGACCACGTCAAAAAATCCTGTGGACGCTCTAAAAGCCAAAGTTAATATCCGATTGACTTTAAGTTTACACACAATGTTTAAGGTCATGAGACGAAGAAGCCTATTAATTTTCAGCGATTTCAAATAATTACTTCCAGAGTTATCTCCCTTGATCACTTCAAAAAACCTTGAGACAATATAGAGGCCAAACTTATCCAATTTACTTCAGATTGATACACAGAGTTTAAGGTGTTGAAACGAATAAGTATTTTGATTTTCAATGAATTTTGATAACTGAACAGCAAAATCCATGATATTAAATGTTTCGTATACTAATTGTTAGCGTGGGGTAAAACTTTATAAAAAGCAAACAAATTCTAATGATTTTATGATAATTACATAATGAGTTGTTACTCTTAATCAGATTTTAGTGTATTACAAATGTTTCATTACCGAAAAAAGTGAAAATATGCGACAACCCTTGTTGACTGCCCGGACGATTTATCTGCTGTGGGCGTATGTTTCGTTGCCTGGCAACCTATCTTTAACTTTTAAAATCGATATTTTTTTCAACCAAGAATTATTTCATATGTAATAATAAAATTAACTTTTGATTTAAATTCACATATTAACAAAACTCATACGGTCATACAGATATCATAAAATTGTTTCTAACTTGTTCAGTTGCCGAGATATAGGCGGTTTTCTACAAGTCACTTTTGAAGGTTTTTGGCCCGTAAATGTGTCAATTATTATTGGATTTTCATAAAATTTTCACCATTTGATGCCTAATGTCATAGACGATATTATAAACTGAATTTCACATTTTAGTAACACCGGAAGTAATGTCATTTTGGCAAAAACTGTATTTTAGCTTTCAAAACAGATATTTTATTCAAATGAGTCTGTTTTGAAATCTTTTTCAAATTATGATATTTGATGCCAATCAACAAATAGAATGAACCCATACGATCATACAGATACCACAAAATGGTTTCTAACTTGTACGGTTGCAGAGAAATAGCCAATTTTCTACAAGTCACTTTTCAAGTTTTTTGGTCAATAAAAGTGGCAATTATTATTCGATTTACATAAAATTTTCACTATATGATATCTTATGCCATTTCTGATTTCATGAAACTAATTGAACAATTTCATTATCACCGGAAGTACTGTAATTTTATCAGGATCAATTACATGTTACAAATGTATAAAATGAATTGATATTGCTGGATTTTTGCTGATTCTGTTTCCCTTTTATTTGATGTGTGCAATGTTTATGTGGAAATCTGTTTATCGGTGGCATTGGTTCAAGGGCAACATGGGAGCGAAAGCGACATAAGTTTAAAGTAAACGTGGCACCAGTGAAACACGTCATTCCTGCATGCAGGTCTAGTTATTATTATTATTTTTCCATCAGATCATATCTCAGAAACTACTTGACGGATTGATTCGGTGTCTTCGGTTTTACTGGGAAAGTGGGTTTAACTTAAATTTTAAAGCTATTTCTGACGTTCTGCGACAATGCGAAATGTCCAAAATCACCGAAGTTGTCGTTTTTCGAAATTTTGCCGTAACATGATCAATAATTATCGGATTGTAATATTTGATACATTTTGTCACAGCCGGACCCAAGGCACATAGCTGCAGTTCTTTAGATTTTTTATTTTCGACGAATCTTCAGAGATATTAGGCGCCAAATTTTAGAAATTTAAATTTTTACAAAAATTTTTTTTAATAATGAATATTTTTATGTGGTATTTTGCCAAGAGTTAAAGAATCATCTGATTTGACCAAAAATGGCAACATTTTTTGTCACCATATTTTTCCTTGTCCCCCATTGGCTAATTCAGTTTTTCGGTCCTAGGTTAATTATTTATTGTTCAATTTATATAAGACAAAGTTCATATGCTCCGTGGTCTAAAATGTCATTTTTTATACGCCCACATTTTCATGTGGACGTATTATGTCGTCGCCCCTGTCCGTCCGGACGTCCGTCCGTCCGTCCACAATTTGTTTGTGGACTCTCTACAGGTCACAATTCTTATCTGATTTTGACGAAACTTGAAATATAGGTTTATCCCCATAAGATCTCGGTTCCTTTCGATATTGGCATGTATCGGATCGGAACTTCATGGATTATGGCCCCTGATTGTACGAAATATCATGTTTTTAGCTTGTGGACCCTATAGAGGTCACAATTTTGAACCGATTGTGATGAAACTTGACATGCATGTTTATAACCCCAAAATCTTGGTTCATTTCGATATTTGCGGCCATCGGATCGTAACTTCCTGAATTATGGCCCCTGATTGTCCGAAAAATCGCCCTTTTTAGCTTGTGGTCCCTCTGGAGGTCAAAATTATTATCCGATTTAAAAAACCGTTCGATTATATCACCGTTACATGGTAATGAAGGTTGAGTTCAAATTTCGTGAAAATCGGACCAAAATTGACAAACAAAATGGCCGACGTTTGTACGCGAATAGTGTGAAAATATGTTATATCAAGGTTGTGGACCTTATAGAGGTCACAATTTTGAACCGATTTTGATGAAACTTGACATGTATGTTTATAACCCAAAGATCTTGGTTCCTTTCGATATTTGCACCCATCGGATCGTAACTTCCTGAATTATGGCCCCTGATTGTCCGAAAAATTGCCCTTTTTAGCTTGTGGTCCCTCTGGAGGTCAAAATTATTATCCGATTTTAAAAAACCGTTTGATTATATCACCGTTACATGGTAATGAAGGCTCTGTTTGAATTTCGTGAAAATCAAACCAAAATTGACGGACAAAATGGCCGCCGTTTGTACGCGAATAGTGTGAAAATATGTTATATCAAGGTTGTGGACCCTATAGAGGTCACAATTTTGAACCGATTTTGATGAAACTTGACATGCATGTTTATAACCTGAAGATCTTGGTTCCTTTCGATATTTGCGCTCATTGATTCGTAACTTCCTGAATTATGGCCCCTGATTGTACGAAAAATCACCCTTTTTAGCTTGTGGTCCCACTGGAGGTCAAAATTATTATCCGATTTAAAAAAAACGTTTGATTATATCACCGTTACATGGTAATGAAGATTGAGGTAAAATTTTGTGAAAATCGGACCAAAATTGACAGACAAAATGGCCGCCGTTTGTAGGCGATTAGTGTGAAAATACGTTATAATATATTAAGGTTGTGGACCCTATAGAGGTCACAATTTTGAACCGATTTTGATGAAACTTGACATGCATGTTTATAACCCAAAGATCTTGGTTCCTTTCGATATTTGTGCATATCGGATTGTAACTTCCTGAATTATGGCCCCTGATTGTACGAAAAATGTCCTTTTTTTTAGCTTTTGGCTCCTCTGGGGTCAGAATTATTATCCCATTTAAAAAACCGTTTGATTATATCACCGTTACATCGTAATGAAGGTTGAGGTCGAATTTTGTGAAAATCGGACCAAAATTGACAGCTGTTCTTGTCAGGCCATCCATCCTTCATCACTAACAAGGGGAAACCACGCCAGAAAATCTAGATGAACTTTGTCACCCAATGCAGGGATCAAACACCTAACCTTAAGGCTACCGAGCCAGCATCTTACCCACTTAGCAACATGATCCCCAGTCGAATTTGAAGCCTACTGAAATGAACCTTTATAACCCAAAGATCTTAATTCATTTCGATATTTGCACATAGGAAAAATCACTTTCGGTATTGCTTGTTCTCTATCCATCTCTCGAAAATGTGGGCGTATCCTGCCTGGCAGTGCCAGCCTATCTTTTTGTTCCCGGTAAAGTTGCCTTTCGGCAACCGAAGTGACGTAATTTTAGCATAAACTACAATTTTGACAGTTCGTTACCACTTTTTGAAAGCAAATATTTAAAAAATGGTATGACTGAAAGGATGTGGCCTGTAAAGGCGCAGAAATGATCGCGCTCAGTTTTTTTAGTTTCGATTTCAATTTCGGGTCATTTTGATTGAAAGGAGAAAAAAATGAGCTATTTACAGGCCACATCCAATTCAAAGGTAACGTGGCACCGATGAAACTGCGTAGCTTGTGCGAAACACTATTGTTTTTGTTCGGATTATTATTACGATTTCACACTACGTAGATTGTGTGAAACACTATTGTTTTTGTTAAGATTATTAGGGTTTCACACTGCGTAGCTTGTGTGAAACACTTTTGTTTTTGTTCCGATTATTAGGGTTTCACACTGCATAGCTTGTGTGAAACACTATTGTTTATGTTAAAATTATTCTTATTATTATTCTTCTTATTATTATTATTTTTTATTGTCGTTGCCCCTGTTCGTCCGTCCGTCCACAATTAGTTTGTGAACAGTCTACAGGTCACAATTTTTATCCGATTTCAATGAACTTAAAATTTAGGTTTATCACCCTAAGATCTCGGTTCCCTTTCGATATTGGCATGTATCGGATTGTAACTTCATGGGTTATGGCCCCTGATTGTCTGAAAAATCATGTTTTTAGCTTGTGAACAGTGTAGAGGTCACAATTTTGAACCGATATGGATGAAACTTGAAATACATGTTTATAATCCAAAGATCTTGGTTCCTTTCGATATTTGCGCCCATCGGATCGTAACTTCCTGAATTATGGCCAATGATTGTCCGAAAAATCACCCTTCTTAGCTTGTGGTCCTTCTAGAGGTCAAAATTGTTATCCGATTTAAAAAAGCCGATTGATAATGATTATATCACCGTTACATGGTTATGGAGGTTGAGTTCAAATTTCGTGAAAATCGGACCAAAATTGACAGACAAAATGGTCGCCGTTTGTACGCAAATAGTGTGAAAACATGTTATATCAAGGTTGTGGACCTTGTAGAGGTCACAATTTTGAACTGATTTTGATGAAACTTGAAATACATGTTTATAACCTAAAGATCTTGGTTCCATTGCATATTTGCACATATCTGATCGTAACTTCGTGAAGGCCCCTGATTGAACGAAAATTGCCATTTTTTTAGCTTGTGGTTCCTTTTGAGGTCACAATTATTAACGAATTTAAAATAACGTTTGATTATATCACTGTTTCAGCGTAAGGAAGGGTGAGTTTGAATTTCGTGGAAATCGGACCAAAACTGATGGACAAAATGGCCGCCTCTTCTACATGACTACTATAAGAAGAGGTCACAATTTTAATCTGATTTGATGAAATTTGAAATGTAAGTTTATAACCCAAAGATCGCGGTTTCTTTCGATATTCGGGCACATTGGCCAAAGTTAATATCCGATTGACTTTAGATTTATACACAGTGTTTAAGGTCATGAGACGAAGAAGCCTATTGATTTTCAGCGATTTCTGATAATTAATGCCAGAGTTATGGCCCTTGAGCACTTCAAAAAATCTTGTGGATGCTCTAGAGGCCAATGTTAATATCCGATTGACTTTAGATTTACACACAGTGTTTAAGGTCATGAGACGAAGAAGCCTATCGATTTTCAGCGATTTCTGATAATTAATGCCAGAGTTATGGCCCTTGATCACTTCAAAAAATCTTGTGGATGCTCTAGAGGCCAAAGTTAATATCCGATTGACTTTAAATTTATACACAGTGTTTAAGGTCATAAGACGAAGAATCCTATTGATTTTCAGCAATTTCCAATAATTAGTGCCAGAGTTATGGCCCTTGATCACTTCCAAAAATCTTGTGGACGCTCTAGCGGCCAAAGTTAATATCCGATTGACTTTAAATTTATACACAGTGTTTAAGGTCATCAGACGAAGAAGCCTATTGATTTTCAGCGATTTCCGATAATTAGTGCCAGAGTTATGGCCCTTGATCACTTCAAAAAAATCTTGTGGACGTTCTAGCGGCCAAACGTAATATCCGATTGACTTTAAATTTATACACAGTGTTTGAGATCATAAGACGAAGAAGCCTATTGATTTTCAGCAATTTCCGATAATTAGTGCCAGAGTTATGGCCCTTGATCACTTCAAAAAATCTTGTGGTGGCTCTAGAGGCCAAAGTTAATATCCGATTGACTTTAAATTTATACACAGTGTTTAAGGTCATGAGACGAGGAATCCTATTGTTTTTCAGAGATTTCCGATATTTACTGCCAGAGTTGTGGCCCTTGATCACTTCAAAAATCTTGTGGACGCTCTAGAGGCCAAAGTTAATATCCGATCGACTTTAAATTTATACACAGTGTGTAAGGTCATGAAACAAAGCAGCCTATTTTGAGATCATAAGACGAAGAAGCCTATTGATTTTCAGCGATTTCCGATAATTACTGCCAGAGTTATGGCCCTTGATCACCTCAGAAAATCTTGTGAATGCTCGAGAGGCCAAAGTTAATATCCGATTGACTTTAAATTTGTACACAGTGTTTTAGGTCATAAGACGAAGAAGACTATTGATTTTCATCGATTTCCAATAATTACTGTCAGAGTTATCTCCCTTGATCACTTTGAAAAATCTTTTGTACATACATGTATATTGGTTTTTAATGAATTTTGATAACTGAACAGCTAAATCCATGATTTTAAATGTTTCGTATACTAAGCGTTAGCATGGGGCAAAACTTTATAAAAACCAAACAAATTCTAATGATTTTCTGATAATTATTTTAATCAGATTTCAGAGTATTATAAATGTTTCATTACCAAAAAAAAGTAAGAATATGCGACAACTCTTGTTGAACGCCCGGACGATTTAGCTGCTGTGGGCGGATGTTTCGTTGCCTGGCAACCTATCTTTTACAAATCTGGTAAAACTGTAAGGATGCGTCCTTTAAAGGCGCACAAAACATCGGACTCCATTTTTTTAATTTCGATTTCGTTTTCGGGCTGCTACATCAATTAAAAGGTGAAAAACGGTGTAAAATTAAGCTATTTATAACCAATCCAGCACCTTCATATTTTCAAATATTTCTTCATAACTTTCATAAACCGGTAGCAACAAACCATACGAAGAGAATGTATGTGAAATTTCATTTGTAATATGCACAGTTGCCGAGAAAAAAGCAATTTTGCATCAGTCACCTTTCAAATTATACGATCCTACAGATACCACAAAATGGTTTCTAACTTGTGCGGTTGCAGAGAAATGGGCGATTGTCTACAAGTCACTTTTCAAGGTTTTTTGGTCTATAAAAGTGGCAATTATTATTCTATTTAGATAAAATTTTCACTATATGATATCATATGCCATTTCAGATTTCATAAAACTAATTGAACATTTTCATTATCACCGGAAGTAATGTAATTTTGTCAGGATCACTTACAAGTAACAAATGTATAAAATGAATTGATATTGCTGGAATTGGTTGATTGTGCGTCCATTTTATTTGATGTGTGCAATGCTTATGTGGAAACCTGTTTAATGGTTTCATTGGTACCGGAAGTGACATATGTTCAATGAAAAGATTTCTACCATTAATAAAGATCCTAAGAAATTCTATAGTTTTATGGAATCATTCCTCGGTGTGAAATCAAAATCAAAACTTCCTGATTCTGTAGATGACCATGTGTTGGCAACAAAATTCTCTGACTACTTCATTTCGAAAATCGAAAATATTCGGCAGAAATTGGATGCGCAGCCTTCATCCAAAAGTGATCTAGGCACACATACTATGTCTTGCGAGCCACTCTCCTGCTTTGAACCTTTTGGTGAGGAGGAGGTCAGAAAACTAATACTAGCGTCAAAGAAGACTACTTGTCTGCTAGATCCTGTTCCAACCACAATTGTTTTTGATCATTTGGATATTCTTGCACCGGTTATAACACGTATTATAAATGACAGTCTTTCAAGTGGTGTATTCCCAAATGTTCTAAAACAAGCTATTGTACGACCACTACTGAAAAAGGATAATCTGGATAAAAACATACTGAAAAATTTTCGACCTGTGTCAAATCTGTCTTTCCTATCTAAAATTGTTGAAAAAGCTGTGAACAATAGATTACGCTCTTATTTGACAGCAAACAATCTCTGGGATAATTTTCAGTCAGCTTACCGTCCATCACACAGTACAGAAACCACTCTTGTCAGAGTTGTAAACGACATCAGATCTTCTGTGGATAGTGGTTCTATAACAGCACTAATTCTATTGGATCTATCTGCTGCATTTGACACCTTTGATCACAAGATTCTTTCCGGTCGTCTCAGAAATGAGTTTCGCATAATTGGAATTGCACACTCTTGCTTCATGTCATACCTTCAAAACCGCCATCAACAGGTTCAAATAAATGATGTAAAATCTAATCCAGTTGTACTTAAATATGGAGTACCCCAGGGGTCAGTTCTGGGTCCAGTACTCTTTCTACTGTACTCGTCATGTGTTTCGGAAATCATCTGTCAACACGGCATCAACCATTTTTCTTATGCTGACGATACACAACTAATGTCATCTTTCAAAACAAATCAAATTACCAGTGCCATAAATATCATAACCCAGTGCTCTCACGATATAAAATCTTGGATGTCATCAAATAAATTAAAATTAAACGATGATAAGACAGAAGCGATCATTTTTGGAACAAAAAAGCAACTACACGATCTACCAAAAATCAGTATAACCATTGGAGATTCCAGCATCCAGGTTTCGGAGGATGTTAAAAATCTTGGCGTATTTCTAGATTCCTCTCTTACTCTAGAAAGACAGGTCGATCACCTGTGCAGATCATGCTACTTTCAACTGAAACGTATAAGCGGAATACGAAACATCATCACTGTTGAAGCAGCTAAATCATTAGTTCAGTATCTCGTCCTTTCAAAATTCGACTATTGTAACAGTATACTAGCTGGAAGTACTCAGTCAACACTATATAAGCTACAAAAAGTTCAGAATACAGCAGCCAGGATCATTACTAGAACAAACAAATCATCACATATCACCCCTGTCTTAAAATCCCTGCATTGGCTTCCGATTCATGCACGTATTGAATTTAAAATCTTGTGTTTGACTTACCATTGTCAACAGGGTACTGCACCCTTGTATCTTTCAGAACTATTAACTATATACCAGCCTACACGTACTTTGAGATCTCAACATCAAAACCTTTTATGCATTCCGACATCAAAATTGAAACAATTTGGAGATAGAAGTTTCAGTGTTGCTGCACCCAAACTCTGGAATAGTTTCCAATCAATATCCGTGATTGTAAAACTCTATCAAGTTTTAAATCACAATTAAAAACTTACATGTTTAAACTCTCTTATCCAGACTAAATTAATTGATATGTTTTTCACTCCTTTTTAAAAGCCCTTTGAGCATGCTTATGGATGGATTTGGCGCTCTAGAAAACGACATTATTATTATTATAAGGGTTATGTGGCACCGGAAGTGACATGTTCAAGGGTAACGTGGCACCAGTGAAACCCGTCATTCCTGCATGCAGGTCTAGTTCAGTTCTGATATTGGTCATCCAGTTTATGACCATTTAGTTTCATAAACTAGACAACCGATGTCAAACTAAATGGTAGCACAAACTGGGCGGTTTTTGATGAATCTTGATGGTATTTAAAGTGCACATAAAGTGGCTCTAAATTTTTTTCTATATTTGTAGACCATGGTTATTTTATCCACTTTACAGCAATTTCACATCAATCCGACTAAAATTAATTCAGTTATCTTCACTCAAAGCTATAAAAATAGACCTCCCGTAAAAACGACTTTGCCAATTATCAAAAACACTCATAATCCCCTCAGACGCCAGTAACGTCACAGTGACCGAATGCATATTCGGAATGTTTATTCCTTAATTACTTATATACACCTGGCGTGTGTATTCATTAACGCCAGACTGATTCCTTAATCCCCCTGATTAAATAAAACAATTAACTGCGGAATAATTTGTTTTATAATTCATTTTAATTCAAGATCCAATTTAGAATTTGTTTCATAATGTACGGCAGCGATTTTAATACACTCTACCATCGTGTACAGTCCAAACGATTCGAGATACATTTCCGTAAGAAGAGTATTGTGGTTCTAATTTAGAATTTGTTTCATTATGTTTCACGGCAGCGATTTTAATACAATTACAATCGACCAGCGTGTGCAGTCCAAACGATTCGAGATACATTTTCGTTAAAAGAGTATTGTGATTCTAATTTAGAATTAGTTTCATAATGTATGGTCGTTCTATTTTCTCACGGCAGCGATTTTAATACAATCTACCATTGTGTGCAGTCCAAACGATTCGAGATACATTTTCGTCAGAAGAGTATTGTGGTTCGAATTTCCCTGAGTAAAAGAGTACAGGAGTAAAAGATGTAGTCACGCAAAATATATCATAAACGTCAAACATGATTGAAACGCGATTTGTAAATGACGATCCGTTATCTACGTACAGCGCTTTTCTTTCTTCTTGCGGATTTGACATTATTAATCTGAAATAGACTGTAAAAATGAAATACGAAAAAAATTGAGATTGAGAAGGGTCACCTAACTGTGTATCGCAAGTGTAGTGATGTTTATACCTGTCATTAACCAATCAGACTACAGTTGAACAGAGATTGGGTCATAAATGAATTAGATTTGCTCACCAATGTTTTTGTAATAAAGTAGCCTCGTATTATTTGTTGATTGCTGTTTAAACATCATCTAAATATAAATCATTCGATGGATATAAGTTTGTTATAAGTTAAGGTTATAATGTCTAACATCATTTAATTTTTTTTTTTAAAGAATAAAGGTATTTTACAATTAAATTGACAGTTTAATCACTCACCAAACGGCAACAGGAACTCCACATTTGATCAAGTGTATTTGATATTCATTATTACAAAAACATCGGTGAGCAAAGCTAATTGATCTGGCCGGTGTAAAAAAAATGATAATTACCCTTCTAAATTAGAACCACAATACTTTTCTGATGAAAATGTATCTCGAGTCGTTTGGACTGCACATGATGGTAGATTGTATTAAAGTCGCTGCCGTGAGAAAACAAAACGACCGTACACAATGAATTCTAAATTAGAACCACAATACTCTTCTGACGAAAATGTATCTCGAATCGTTTTAACTTCACATGATGGTAGATTGTATTAAAATCTCTGCCGTGAGAAAACAGAACGACCGTACATAATGAAACAAATTCTAAATTAGAACCACAATACTCTTCTGACGAAAATGTATCTCAAATCGTTTGGACTGCACGCGATGGTAGATTGTATTAAAATCTCTGCCGTGAGAAAACAGAACGACCGTACATAATGAAACAAATTCTAAATTAGAACCTCAATACTTTTCTGACGAAAATGTATCTCAAATCGTTTGAACTGCAGACGATGGTAGAGTGTATTAAAATCGCTGCCGTGAGAAAACAGAACGACCGTACATTATGAAACAAATTCTAAATTGGATCTTGAATTGAAATGAATTATAAAACAAATTATTCCGTAGCCAATTGTTTTATTTAATTAGGGGGATTAAGGAATCAGTCGGGCGTTAATGAATACACACGCCGGGTGTATATAGGTAATTAAGGAATAAACATTCCGAATATGCATTCGGTCACTGTGACGTCACTGGCGTCTGAGGGGTTTAAGAGCAGTGATGGGATTTCAAAATTTTTCTTGTCAGACATTTTTATACGCCCACATTGAAATGTGGTCGTATATTGTCGTCGCCCCCGTCCGTCCGTCCGTCCGTCCGTCGGTCCGTCCGTCCGTCCGTCCGTCCGTCGGTCCGGCGTCCACAATTGCTTGTGGACGCTCTAGAGGCTAAAGTTAATATCCGATTGACTTTAAATTTATACACAGTGTTTAAGGTCATGAGACGAAGAAGCCTATTGTTTTTCAGCGATTTCCGATAATAACTACCAGAGTTATGGCCCTTGACGACTTCAAAAAATCTTGTGGACGCTCTAGAGGCCAAAGTTAATATCCGATTGACTTTAAATTTATACACAGTGTTTAAGGTCATAAGACGAAGAAGCCTATTGATTTTCACCGATTTCCGATAATTAGTGCCAGAGTTATGGCCCTTGATCACTTCAAAAAATCTTGTGGACGCTCTAAAAGTCAAAGTTAATATCCGATTGACTTTAAATTTATACACAGTGTTTAAGGTCATAAGACAAAGAAGCCTATAGATTTTCAGCGATTTCCGATATTAAGTCCCAGAGTTATGGCCCTTGATCACTTCAAAAAATCTTGTGGACGCTCTAAAAGCCAAAGTTAATATTCGATTGACTTTAAATTTATACACAGTGTTTAAGGTCATAAGACGAAGAAGCCTATTGATTTTCAGCGATTTCCGATAATTAGTGCCAGAGTTATGGCCCTTGGTCACATCAAAAAATCCTGTGGACGCTCTAGAGGCCAAAGTTAATATCCGATTGACTTTAAATTTATACACAGTGTTTAAGGTCATAAGACGAAGAAGCCTATTGTTTTTCAGCGATTTCCGATAATAACTACCAGAGTTATGGCCCTTGACGACTTCAAAAAATCTTGTGGACGCCCTAGAGGCCAAAGTTATTATCCGATTGACTTTAAATTTATACACAGTGTTTAAGGTCATAAGACGAAGAAGCCTATTGATTTTCAGCGATTTCCGATAATTAGTGCCAGAGTTATGGCCCTTGATCACTTCAAAAAATCTTGTGGACGCTCTAAAAGTCAAAGTTAATATCCGATTGACTTTAAATTTATACACAGTGTTTAAGGTCATAAGACGAAGAAGCTTATTGATTTTCAGCAATTTCCGATAATTAGTGACAGAGTTATGGCCCTTAATATCCGATTGACTTTAAATTTATACACAGTGTTTAAGGTCATAAGACGAAGAAGCTTATTGATTTTCAGCGATTTCCGATAATTAGTGCCAGAGTTATGGCCCTTGATCACTTCAAAAAATCTTGTGGACGCTCTAAAAGCCAAAGTTAATATCCGATTGATTTTAAATTTATACACAGTGTTTAAGGTCATAAGACCAAGAAGCCTATTGATTTGCATCAATTTCCGATAATTAGTGCCAGAGTTATGGCCCTTGATCAGATCAAAAAATCCTGTGGATGCTCTAGAGGCCAAAGTTAATATCCGATTGACTTTAAATTTACACACACTGTTTAAGGTCCTGAGACGAAAAAGCCTACTGATTTTCATCGATTTCAAATAATTACTTCCAGAGTTATCTCCCTTGATCACTTCGAAAAACCTTGTGGCGCTGTAGATGCCAAACTTATAAATCATCCGATTGACTTCAGATTGATACACAGAGTTTAAGGTGTTGAAACGAACAAGTATTTTGATTTTCAATGAATTTTGATAACTGAACAGCTAAATCCATGATGTTAAATGTTTCCTATACTAATTGTTAGCTTGGGGCAAAACTTTATAAAAAGCAAACAAATTCTAATGATTTTCAGATAATTACATAATGAGTTGTTACTCAGATTTTAGTGTATTACAAATGTTTTATTACCAAAAAAAAAGTAAAAATATGCGACAACCCTTGTTGACTGCCCGGACGATTTAGCTGCTGTGGGCGTATGTTTCGTTGCCTGGCAACCTATCTTTATCGAAAATAAAGGGACGTAACGCTTATTGTTATTTAAGAAGGCAGTTTTTAGACCACAACCAAAAATCATGTGTCAATAAAATATTCAAATTCGTACGTAATAAATAAAATAGGTGCACCTCGTTATTTTCCATATTTAATTCCCATACGGTATTCAAATTTATGTCAGTAATATTCCTACAAAATTACTTGATGTCGACTACTGCCGATCCATGCTGTTTAAAATTCCACCAAAATTACGGCATTTTACGGGTCATAAGTCGATACATGTTTCAGCAGAAGTCTTATACTCCTTTTCGACATATACGGAAGGTAAAAAAAGGATATCCCAAAATTTATTTGGCAGTAAACGTCTCTCTACCACAATGAGCGAGTGACACCATCTGTTAAATAATCGCATTCCACACCTAGCACGCGCTGTCGTCTATAACAACAAAGTACTTATACTATTCCAACCGACGTATTCATCAACATTGCTTGCGTACTTATTTCTTTATTTAAAAATATAAACCCCATTCAAAATATGATTATAAATCTGAGAATGTGCCATCAAAATAGAATCTTAGACGCGTGAAATTCGTCACATAATCATTTCATAGTCTCGCGTGATTTAGACTATAACCGCCACTCAGCAAACCTCGGAAGATTCCAGAATTTTCATACAAATATTTCAAATTCTGAAGCTGTTTTTCTTTCAACAAGGACAACTTTGCTCTGAAAATTCTAAACACTCTTCCAACGTTTTCCTAATAAGTGAAACAGTGCCGCATCACTTTGCGTCATACAGCCAATGCTAGATGTAGAGTAACGGAATTCACCGAGGTTTGCCGGGTTCTATAACCGCGTGTGATCAGAAACGGATGTGTGTGTGAAGTAGCTTTATTTAACACTCGATTCCACCGTTATGTATTATTAGGACATGTGACATATATGACTAATTTCTACTTGCTGTCAGCCGACATCAAGGATATTAAAAATCTGACAATGGGAAAATCATGGTCAATCACGTAGAGTAAGTTTACAATCACTCTTATTGTATTGAGACATATCCCGACAAAGGAGAAACAATGACCTCTGTTCAAGATTGGATTGATGAATTGTCCGATAAAGAATTAACGCAAATTAACTAGTTAATCAAGGCAGGTGCTTGGCGGTATAACACGATAAATACGTTGATCACTTAATTACCTAATCAATCCAGCGTGTTATCAACGATAATCGGCTTGAGTGGTAGTTATACAGTAAGTAAACTATATTAATTTTAGAATTTTGAATATTATTCACCATGTCTTGATGTCCGATTGGGCATATTCCCGGTCGGACAATTTTGGGCGTTTGGAAAATAGTTTCGGACATGTCCGGAATATACGGGCGAAATCCCATCCCTGTTTAAGAGTGTTTTCAATAATTGTCAAACTCGTTTTTACGGGATACGACTTTGAGTGAAGATATCTGAAATAATTTTAGTTGGATTAATGTGAATTTGCAGTAAACTGGTTAAACTAACCATGGTCTACAAATATAGAACATTTTTTAGAGCCATTTTATGTGCACTTCAACACTTTCTGCATGGCAATCTATTAACTGAATATGTGTATTAGATTATAGATGGTAAGCTCAGTTTCTTTCCTTTGTATACGCCCACATTTTCATGTGGACGTATATTGTCGTCACCCCTGTCTGTCCGGACGTCCACAATTTGTTTGTGGACTCTCTACAGGTCACAATTCTTATCCGATTTTGAATAAACGTGAAATATAGGTTTATCCCCATAAGATCTCGGCTGCTTTCGATACTGGCATGTATCGGATCGAAACTTCTTGGATTGTGGCCCCTGATTGTACGAAAAATCACGTTTTCAGCTTTTGGACCCTATAGAGGTCACAATTTTGAACCGATTTTGATGAAACTTGACATGTTAATAACCCAAAGATCTTGGTTCCTTTCGATATTTGCACCCATCGGATTGTAACTTCCTAAATTATGATCCCTGATTGTCCGAAAAATCGCCCTTTTTAGCTTGTGGTCCCTCTGGAGGTCAAAATTATTATCCGAATTAAAAAAAGGTTTGACTATATCTCCGTTACACATTAATGATGGTTGAGTTGGAATTTCTTGAATCGATAATTGAACAGCTAAATCCATAATATAAGATGTTTCGTATACTAAACCTTAGCATGGGGCAGAACTTTATAAAAATCAAACAAAATCTAATGGTTTTCGGATAATAACTTAATATGCGACAACTCTTGTTGACTGCCCGGACGATATAGCTGCTGTGTGGGCGTATGTTTCATTGCCTGGCAACCTATTTTTTCATCAAATCTGAATGATACCAGGTCCCTAGTGTAAACAGATTTAAAACATACTATTACATAATTACAATGTATCAGAAATGGTTAGAATTGTTTCGATTGTTTGTCTCAAGGCCTTGTTTTGTTTTTTTTCGATCGAATGCCGAATTTGGCCTACGACTACGATAGGACAAAGTGCAACCTTGATCCTAGGCCAAAAATTGAAAATCCAAGGCCAAGTCATGAATTGTGATATTATCAGATCAGCTTATTTAAAAACAAATATGCGACAACCCTTGTTGACTGTCCGGAAGACTTAGCCATTGTGCGCGTATGTTTTGTTGCCTGGCAACCTTACTTGAAAAATGTTGTAGACGCTCTATAGGCCAAAGTTAATATCCGATTGACTTTAAATTCATACAGAGTGTTTATGGTCAGGAGACGAAGCAGCTTTTTTTTTTTCAGCGATTTCTGATAATTACTGCCAGAGTTAAGGGCCTTCATCACTTCAAAAAATCTTGTGGACGCTCTAGAGGCCAAAGTTAATATCCGATTGACTTTAAATGCATACACAGCATTTAAGGTCATGAGATGAACAAGCCCATTGATTTTCTACGATTTTCCGATAATTACGGCTCTTTATGACTTTGAGGCCAAAGTTAATATCTGAATGACTTTTAATTGATACACAGTGTTTAATGTCATGATTTCCAATAATTACTGCAAAAATTATCTCCCTTGATGACTTTGAAAAATCTTGTGACACTCTGGAGCCAAACTTATCTCCCGATTGACTATAGATTGATACACAGAGTTTAAGGTCTTGAGACGAATTTTAATAACTGAACAGCTAAATCTTCGAAACACGGGGACTATTAAAATGGGTTCGTCCGTCTATCTGTCTGTCCGTCACAATTTTTGGGACACAATTACTCTCTTTCTAATTGAGCTAGAATGTTCAAACTTGGTGTAGGTGTTTATTTGGCCAATACCTTGATGGAGTTAAATGATAAGCATTTTCTGTAAGCTGAGATAAGCAATTTGATTGGTTGATGCTTTGGGACACGAGTGATGAAACTTGGTGTATACTTTCATATGGGCATTTTTTGCTCAGGGTAAGCAGAGTGATAAGCAATTTGATTGGCTGAGACTTTGAAACACAATAACTGTCCTTCAAATTGAGCTAGAATGTTCAAACCTGGTGTAGGTGTTCGTTAAATGCCTTGATGGAGTTTGAAGATGAGCATTTTCTGCTTAGGGTAAGCAGAGATAAGCATTTTGATAGGTTGATGCCTTGGGACACAATAATTTTAGTTCTAATTAAGTGAGATTGATGAAACTTAGTGTATACTTTGAGGCTTGATAACTTTGGTTATAAGGAAGTGAGAGCAATGAAACTCAGGCCTAGCTTTTTTAGGTGCGCGATATTCATGCTTCATCAAAAAACAATGATATAAGCAGCTCATACATACGGAATTCTTCTGTTGCCTCAGGATGAATAACTTGACGGTTTATATTAATATCACAAAATAGACCGATCTTCGATACTAGCGTTATATCATCTAACCTTGTGAACAGGAATCACTTTTTGCCACAGCAAAATGGCTGTATTTAGCAGATGAATTATTATTTTTATTCTGTAAATTTGTTTCCATGAATGATAAATATGTCCTCTTCTTGATGAAAATTAGTGATGGGTCGATAATCGGTTTTAATATCGGTAATTGGCCGATAAGTGGCCTATCGGGAGCAATCGGTATTGACCGATATGCGCCAATTTTGCCGATATTGGAGTTACCGATATCTGTTCAAAACGACTCGGTAAATACCTTTAAAATATTGTCCGAGTTGTGAACAAATCTTTATTTTGCTTGGCCCACGGTACATCTAATAGCTACACGCATTGCTATTAGACGTACAGGTAAGACAAGACCCCCATTGGGGCCATAAAAGGGAAATAATAAACAGTACAAAATCGTTACGAGTCCCCGTTATCTAAATTGCCACGCACACGGCAACCGAATAGATGGTGTTATTTTTAATAATAGCTCTATAAATGGCGGGAGAATGTCACGTGATTGCCATTGTTGACAGACAGGTCATGAAGCTTTTCGCTTTGATGTATCATTCATTACCGAATGAAACATTCTGACATCTATTTTAGACATACAGGTGCCGACCACTTTAGGGAATTATATCGTAATCAACATTTAAAATATGATTACCGGATATCTTGACTTTATTATTACAGCAAATAATTAAGTTCGTAATAGATAGTGAGTATTTTTGATAGCGTAAGAAGCGTGACCCAATAATTAGGCCTACTTCAAAAACAGTGTGGCATGTGTTTGATTCCCGAGGTAAAATAGTACCGACTAACTATGACATAGATCTACATAGATTATCATGCCATTCGAAGTATTTCAATGTGTAATACTTATAGATTGGTAATTCTCTGTATCGGCCGATATGTTTCGCTGTGAATATCTGATATCGGTAAAAAAAACCCAAAAAAACACCCAACCCTGCAGCAGTTGGAAATGTTGAACAGGAAAGATAAACCCCCATCTACCATAAAAACATCATATGTAACTAACCTACGAAAATTAAATGGTAGCTGGCTGTATACAGTGAATGGCCATTTTGCTCAGTAATCCCAGCCAGAATTTGACTGCATGTGCATTTAATAATTATAAGGAGAAGGATTACTTTCAATTGATATTATGTTTTCAAAATGTCTTGTGTTGCTGTGAGCACAGTTGTTATCAAAATATTTACCAACTGTAATTAGTGTAATATATAGCGCTGAACAAAAAAAAAAATAACAATCACACGATAAAAAAATACTTTTAAAACATGCATTATGCAACAGCTAAATTTACCTATTGCAGGTATTTCTTTGTGCCTGTATTGTTATCTAAATTTTTAATTTAACATTAAAGTGCACATAAAATGGCCCTGAAAACTTCTCTATGTGAGCAGTCCATGGTTATTTTATCCACTTTACGGCAAATTCACATCAATCTGACTTAAATTAAATCAGCTATCTTCATTCAAAGTCGTAAAAATAGACCTCCCGTAAAAACGACTTTGCCAATTATTGAAAACACTCTTAATCCCCTCAGACGCCAGTGACGTCACAGTGACCGAATGCATATTCGGAATGTTTATTCCTTAATTACCTATATACAGCCGGCGTGTGTATTCATTAACGCCTGACTGATTCCTTAATCCCCCTAATTAAATAAAACAATTGACTACGGAATAATTTGTTTTAAAATTCAATTTAATTCAAGATCCAATTTAGAATTTGTTTCATAATGTACGGTCGTTCTGTTTTCTCACGGCAGCGATGTCATACACTCTCCTATGTGTGCAGTCCCATCTATTCGAGATACATTTTCGTCAGAAGTGTATTGTGATTCGAATTTCCCCGAGAAAGAGTATAGGAGTAAAAAGATGTGGTCACGCAAAATATATGATAAATTTCAAACATGATTGAAACGCGATTTGTAAATGACAATCCGTTATCGACGTACGGCGCCTTTATTTCTGCTTGCGAATTTGACTTTATTACTCTGAAATTGACCGTAAAAATGAAATACGAAGAAATATCTCAATATACGTTAGAATTAACAGATTGAGAAGGATCACCTAACTATCTATGTGTATCACAAGTGTAGTGTCGTTAATACCTGTCATTAATCAATCAGACTGAATTTGAACAGTGATCGGGTCATAAAGTAATTAAGAATGTTGATTAGGTAATTATCTTTTTCTTTGCTCACCGATGTTTTTGTAATAAAGTAGCCTCGTATTATTTGTTGATTGGTGTTTAAACAACATCTAAATATAAATCCTTCGATGGATATACGTTTGTGATAAGATAAGGTTATAATGTCTAACATCATTTAACTTTTTTATAAAGAATACAAGTATTTTACAATTAAATTGACAGTTTAATCACTCACCAAACGGCACCAGGAACTCCACATTTGATCAAGTGTATTTGATATTCATTATTACAAATTGATCTGGCCGGCGTAACAAAAAATGATAATTACCCTTCTAAATTAGAACCACAATACTGACGAAAATGTATCTCGAATCGTTTGGACTGCACACGATCGTAGATTGTATTAAAATCGCTGCCGTGAGAAAACAGAATGGCCGCACATAATGAAACAAATTTTAAAATGGATCTTGAATTAAAATGTATTACAAAACAAATTATTCCGTAGTCAATTGTTTTATTTAATTAGGGGATTAAGGAATCAGTCAGGCGTTAATAAATACACACGCCGGGTGTGTATAGGTAATTAAGCAATCGTTCGTAAAATGTTCACTGCATATCACTGTTGTGACGGTAGGTTGCCAATCAGGATTTGAATTGTTTACAAACGCATTCCAATTTTTCCGTACGATTTCATCGTTGGGAAATTTATGAAACGCCGGTACATTATTCCCCTTTCCCTTGATGGGATTTCCACAACTCTCAATAACACAACGGTAATATGGCATCTTGAAATACACTCGGTAATATTCTAGTCACAAATATATAATCTATTACAACCCAAGACGAGAAAGGTCGGCTTTTGAAAATGCTTTGACTGATATAGTGATATGTAACTTACATGTAAATAATTATGCGTTAATGATTACGCCAGTCAAATGTTTATTGGACCGACAAATACACACGTGTCAACTGGCTGTGTGGTATATTGTACAGATGATGTGTATACTATGTGTAGTGCTTGGGAGGTCACCAGCCAATCAACCAGATTAAGGTTTTAATTGAAAATTTGAACACCGTTTTTGGCAGTCGGATACTAAAACGTAAATATCTGAATTAATTTTAATCAGATTAGTTTGAACTTGCCATAAAATGGATTTTGTAACTATTGAGTACCCGTACGTAAAAATTTTCTGAATTATTTGATGTGGTCTTTAATAAACTTATCCAGACCATAATCAACTCTCTATGCATCGTTAGCCTGTGATATTTGCTGGATTTGAATACATTTTGCGATGGATAATTTAACGTTAAAATGGGTAATCTAAACTTTGTTATCATACCAATGCCAGTAATGACGACTGAGGCCAGCTTAACATTCAATGGCTAATATCTCGGTTTAGAATGAAGCAATTTGACTGAAATTTTCAGCATATTTTGTTTTGATTATCTATTTTTTATACGCCCACATTTTCATGTGGACGTATATTGTCGTCGCCCCTGAATTATGGCCCCTGATTGTCCGAAAAATTGCCCTTTTTAGCTTGTGGTTCCTCTGGAGGTCAAAATTATTATCCGATTTAAAAAACCGTTTGCTTATATCACCGTTACATGGTAATGAAGACTGAATTCAAAATTTGTGAAAATCGGACCAAAATTGACAGACAAAATGGCCGCCGCTTGTACCCGAAAAGTGTAAAAATATGGTATATAGGTTGTGGAACCTGTAGAGGTCACAATTTTAAATCAATTTTGATGAAACTTGAAATACATGTTTATAACTGTGGATGCCGAGTTGGTGAAGACTAGTTCGATGAAGTTCACCCCACTAAATTATTCACATGACACCACTATAAATCTAAGCTAGTCCCTTTTCAGCATATCGTTACGTTACATACGCGCTTGACGAAAACCTATGTCCATAACAAACACGATACTGCAACATAACAACTATTTATTCACCTTCACATATTACACAAAAGTTAATTGGTTGCATAAAATAAAATAAAACCAAGTACGAACAATCCAAACCATTAGACAGAATTCGAAGTCCTAAAAAATACGTTATAGGCAAAATAGTGAAGTCCTAAAAAAACGTTATAGGCAAAATAGTGTAATCAGCAAATGGACTGCTCCCCGTGTACAAAATACACGGCAAACAGTGGTAACAGGTGTCCGGAAGAGTAAGCTTACCCTGCCATAGCTGCATCCAAACTATTAGGCAAAATGTCGATAGAATAGCGTGATTGGCCAATGAACTATGGGTATGCAAAATGCACGTGATGAACTGGGTTAACGATGTAGTAGACAAAATCAGGGAGATAGTATTAGTATACGTGTCAATTAAATATATCTAGAATAATAGCAGAGAGAGACACGTTATATTTACCAATCAAGTCAATATGACGGCCATAAAACTTTTTAAAGGTTTTTATAAGTTTAGTGCGCACGTATCCTTGTAGTTGAAGCTTAGATCACAAATGCCTCGATCTACTTAAAAAATCAGAATAAAAGGAACAAGCTCTCGCGTAAAGAATTAGCTGAGACACAACACTCCATAAGCTGGTGATATTGGAATGTTACTACTAATAAATGGAAAGTTAACAATCGGAAAGTCAAAATCATCACGTTTATCGTACAATTTAACACTCAGTTTATGGCAATTGTCAAAATCGAGACGCAGATCCAAGTAGGAAGCGCAATTGTCATTGTCAGTGGTGTTTGTAATTTCCAGCTCATCAGGATATATGAATTCGACATAATCACTAAATTTTGGATTATTAAGTGATAAAACGTCATCGATATATCGATAAGTGAAATTAAAATTTCTGACTAATCGTTTATTTGTTTTAATGAGCGCTTGGATGTAATCGGCTTCGTACGAATAGAGAAATAAATCAGCAAGCAAAGGTGCACAGTTGGTGCCCATGGGAATACCTACCACTTGCTGATATATTTCCCCTCCAAATTCAACAAAGATGTTATCAATTAAAAAATCCAACATCTGAATTATCTTGATGGCGGTGAATTTGTTTTTGGAATCACTGTGATTCTTAACGAAATATGTGGATTTGTAATTAACAACTAAATATTGATATCTAGCAGTTCCCGATTTAGACGAAAAGACACTGTGAATAATGTCTTTCAACCTGGCTTTTAATTTACTATGGGAATTTTAGTATACAAAGTAGAAAAGTCAAACGTTTGAATAGATGAGACTGAAGCAAGCGATCTAGATTGCAAACCATCAAGTAATTCTTTGGAATTTTTTAATATCCACATTTGATTTATACCACTAGGAGAGTATATTTTGTCACAGTATTTTTGAATACCCTCTTTAACTGCCGTTAGTATAGATGTCAATATTTTTGAAAGTGGTTTCGTTGAACAACGGGATGAACCTGCTATAAAACGTTGCTTGTAGGGATTTTTATGTATAGGTATCTCCACATGGAGTACCAAATGAAGTGAGTACAGATCTGTGATTGGATATAATTTCATCCTTACTAAGAGTAGATCGTTTATATGTAGCACTATCGATTGATTTCCCGAAATTAAGTTCTTTCAACAGACAGTCATAATAATATCGTTTACATACAAACACTATGTTATTGGACGCTTTGTCAGCCGGAACAATGACATATTTGTCATGCAAGGCAGTGAGGTTTTCAACAATGTTGACATCATTGAAAATAGACTTAGGCCTAGTGTCAACTGACAAACGTTGCATATATATTCTTCGTTTAAGTAAACGACTGATAGATTTAGTCCAATCTGAGAGAGTATCAGATATAACATCTTCCTTCTTGGCCCATGATCTAGCGTAGTCCTCTACAGCATCCATAATAAGTTTGAAATTTTGATCCCATGAAAATGGTTGCGGTTCCCGGTATTTGGGTCCTTTGGACAAAATTTCACGTAGCTTATTATTCTGGACTATGTTCAAATCACCAGTGACCACATGTCCAGCTGGTTGGTAAAGGAAGGACGAAGTAGAGCAAGAACATGGTAGAGGGTTATCATATAAGTCCTTCGCATTGATGTCAGATAATGCGTTTCTGCAATTAAATATTTTGGATGCAATGGGTTTCGTATAAGTATAAGAAATCCTAGGAACAGTAACATTTGTGAAATACGGCGGGATATGTGCTGTGACTTGCTTATGGTGTAATATTTGGCTTGACCCGATAGCATCAATGCCTTTATTAACAAATTTCAATTTTAGAAATGAACTGTTATTGGTGTTAGATGCATCGGGCTCAGCTGCAATGTCAAGACGACGATGGGCAATGTCAAGAACAATTGACACAACCCTGTATTCAGTGGATGCAGGGTCAGTACAATTTGAATCCAAACATTCAGATTTAAGTAATTTCAAAATAGTAAGTGGAATAGAATATAATTTAGTACGGATATGCTGTGGCCCTAGAGGTTCTTGAATAATATCCAAAAGGGCATCTAGTGATATAATGCTGAGTTTAGGCGGTGTGTAGCGACGATGTCACATTCTTATATGAATACATAGACAATCTTAGCGTCTGCATTAGCGTAGAAAACAGTACGCTGTCACCAGCTCAAATCACGCACTTTCAACTTCACTTTCATCGCACATGTTCTCAACATCCGCTCGGTTGCTAAGCAATTGACTCGATTTACTAGACACTAGGTATTATTCTACAATATGCAATTAGACTCGATTAACTCACATTTGACCTAATATTCTGCATGTATGCACTGACACATTATATTGCCATATGTAGATTTTGAACATTACATTCCGGCCCCTGTCTTATGATAACAAAGAATAAGATATACAATTATTACAATGTTTAAAGATCAAAAATAAACTAGAAACTATTGATTTTAAGCGATTTCCGATAATTAGTGCCAGAGTTATGGCCCTTGATCACTTCAAAAAATCTTGTGGATGCTCTAGAGGCCAAAGTTGATATCCAATTGACTTCAAATTTATAAACAGTGTTAAAGGTCATGAGACGAAGAAACCTATTGATTTTCAGCGATTTCCGATCATTAGTGCCAGAGTTATGGCCCTTGATCACTTCAAAAGATCTTGTGGATGCTCTAGAGGCCAAAGTTGATATCCGATTGACTTCAAATTTATAGACGGTGTTTAAGGTCATGATTTCAAATAATTACTTCCAGAGTTATCTCCCTTGATCACTTCAAAAAAACCTTGTGACGCTATAGATGCCAAACTTATCATCCGATTGACTTCAGATTGATACACAGAGTTTAAGGTGTTGAAACGAACAAGTATTTTGATTTACAATGATGTTAAATGTTTCCTATACTAATTGTTAGCGTGGGGCAAAACTTTATAAAAAGCAAACAAATTCTAATGATTTTCAGATAATTACATAATGAGTTGTTACTCTTAATCAGATTTTAGTGTATTACAAATGTTTCATTACCAAAAAAAGTAAAAATATGCGACAACCCTTGTTGACTGCCCGGACGATTTAGCTACTGTGGGCGTATATTTCGTTGCCTGGCAACCTATCTTTAATTTTAATAATATTTTTTTTTGATTTGGCAGTAGTAATGAAACAAATGACCACCGTTTTCTCACTCGAGAATCTTCGCTATTCCGACTCGTTCGTTGTACGCACGTTTCCGACCCATTCCATGGCGATAATATATAATTTCAATTACAGTAGAATCCGTATGAGCAGCCACTCCTATTCAGCGACATCTCCTTGTAAGCGGTCACAATAAATTCCCCCCGTAAAAATTCGATTGTTTCATCTCTTTATTCAGCGGTCACTATTTTGCTAATAAATTTAACAAAACATCACCCATTCAACGGCCATTGTTGAATGATACCATCTTGTCGTTCTTCGTAACACCCCCGCTAATCCCGTGAGTAGTAATCATTTAACTGGACTCCCACTGATCAGGTAAAAAGAAATGTGAAAATAACAATTAATCCGGGATTATCTGTTAATTAATCTTTTGTTTTATTAAACGACTAACCTGATCATTGTTTTCACACGTAACGGAACATTATTTGATACTTATTGAATAAACTGAAAGTACCGGCTAAAAGCCGCTATGTTGTTAAATAGACGTTTTTAGCGCCACCTATAATATTACAGAGTTACACCCCCTGTAAATCGGTAGCAAAATCAGCGATGTTTTTTGGTTCATGTGCTTATTTGATAAAATAAAATTAATTCATCGATTTTCTTCACAAAAATGGATAAATATTATCGAATGCATCACAATGATAGACAGTAGTATTGAAGGTTGGTACAAAATGACAAGTTTACAACAGTTATGTCCGAGTTTCAGCGACGGACAAATTTACCGATGCAAGTGAAGTATTGGTGTTTGCTTTCAATGCATTCAAGCGTAATATTAATTGATGTCAGCACAAAAAAACCTGAGATTTTACAAAAATGGATAAATATTATTGAATGCATCACAATTATAAATAGTAGTATTGAAGGTTGGGACAGAATGACAAGTTTACGGAAGTTATGTCCGAGATTCAGCGACGGCCAAATTTACCGATGCAAATGCACCCAAACGCAATACTAATTGATATTAGCACAAATAAACACGAAATTTAATTAAGAGGCCACTCCCGTTAAGCGGCCAATTGTAAAAATTCCCATGGGTGGCTGCTTAATGCAGATTCTACTGTAATATCGTTTAGGGTTGTGCGATAATGAAAAAAAATTATCGTGATAATAATTCATTTAATATCGCGATAAACGATATTATCGTGATAATTGTTACACGTGTATAGAAGTCAAAATTTGAATACTTGTGATGGAGGAATTTTTTTTAGGCAGCAAATCGTGGCTTGTTATGACTGTTATATCGTTGCTAACGGAGCTTGACGCCATGATGGAAATTTACCCTTGATATGCCGGTACGTAATAATGCTATTTTTAGACTTGTAGATGAATTAAATTCTATCAATAGAATGGTATACTAGCCTAGTTAGTCGGACTAGAATATTAAGTTTTAATATAATGAAAATATGTAACCAGAATTGGCAGGATTCTAAAATCGCTTCTTAATAATCAGAACATTGTAAAAAGTTGACCTACCAAACACGCTTTCCTCCTTTACGAGTCCAAGAGACGATGTATTATCACGATAATTATCAAACTCGCGATAAAAAAATTTTTATCACGATATACCGGTTTTTCGATATTTTTAAGGAAGTCCGACATGATAAAATCGCCGATGATTTTATCACGGTATACCGGTATATCGCCCAACCCTAATATCGTTATTGGTTGTATATTTTACATTCCAAATGAACCACAGTAGACGGGAATTCAACAATCAAAATATTTAATTCCCTTGCATTTCATGCAGTAGATTAAAGTCAATATTTTTATTTTATTAAATGCAACTTTATCTATAAGTAGCGTGACCTACTATATATATTGGGTCTTTGAAAAATTGTTGGCTCACTCTTTCTATAAATTCAAATCCCACGTATTAAAAAGCGGACGACATGTTTATATGTAAAATAATGGTGATATTTTGGTAAAATATCCAACAAATTCTATCTGTTTATAACATATGCTTTGGTATACCAAATAAGGTAATGTTCTCCCCCTGGTCTTGGGAAATGGGGAGGTTTATTCCATATTTGGCCTGGAAATGAAAGTCAAGGTCAGTCTATAGGACGTGCAGAAATATGATTATGTGTCAACTCGGGCGTATGTGTTTCTTCTGTAATTGCATAAAACGGTTATTGAAAGTTACAAGTTCTGGAATGAGGATCGTTGGAGTGTATGCGATGTAAATTTACTAAAAAGCTAAAGTAATTTTAGTTTAAATACCATTTGCGTGGGAATTACCACTGTTTGGTTGGTTGTTGTGTCGTATTATTTATCAACAAGGAGATTTCTGTTTTATGGATATCGCTATTGAAGGTAAGATGCACAATTTACGCATTGTGGACCATTTTTGCCGGATGTACTCTTTATATTCACGTTGATATCAATTTGGGCGCTGACTGCTTGGTATTTATAAAAGACGACATTACATTCGCCTTTCCGTATACGATAGATTAATCCATATTTTTATTTCATAAAAGTAAAAGGCACCTTTATATATATATGGTACGTAATAGGCCTACAATAGACATAAGAGAAACGTAGATCATAGCGAGCACACGCCTATCTAAAAACCTCTCTTTATTTTACAAAGACCTGCACGGTAAAACAGTTTTACTTCTCAAATTTTGATTTAACACGTACGTGTCAGATAAAGCATGTTGGTCCTTGATTATACTCCTTTTGGTGCAGTTATCGCAACTAGCGAGAAAACGCGCCAATTAAACAATACACAACATTGAGATTCATTTTTTAACGGTCAGTTAATTAACACACCTCTACAGAAAACGCACCTTACGTTAATTAACCCACCTCTTGGACAGTTTTTTTAACCCTCGTTAATTAACACACCTTTTTACAGTTTTAAACCGGTAATACCGAGTAATAGTCCGAAAATTAATTATCTTCCGACATACGTACAAATAACAACGATCACCACGAATTCTATAGGGGCTGTGCACAAATTCCCTCCTTAGCAGTTCTCAGTGACAGCGATTGTAATATTTTGCGTATTGTGGGTATTTGTCTCTCCCATACACCACCATGATGAGAGGCAGTAGGAGGGTTAAAATGCCACTTAAAGTTAAGTTCTACAGCAAATCTGTTAAGATCGGCTTGATTAAGTTCTTTGACACTATCACGTAGTTCCTTACTTGCACTCACTAAATTAGTTCCATTGTCAGAAAATATGTCCTTTGGCACACCCCTTCTAGCAATAAACCGACGGACAGCACTAACACAAGAACTAGTATCTAAAGAAGTTGACACCTCTATATGGATGGCACAGGTAGTAAAACATGTAAATATCACTCCATACCGCTTTTTCACCGATCGACCTACTTTAATCTCGAAATGACCAAAGTAGTCGATGCCTAGACTAAAAAATGCTTTAAGATCAGCTTGAACACGATTTTTAGGCAAATCAGCCATCTTTTGCTGACTAGCACGATAATTTATCTTACGGCATATGACAAAGTTACGGATTATCTCTTTCACTAAAACACCAGATCTTATGATCCAGAATTTCTGACGTATCTCAGCAGTCGTGTGATTACGACCCTGATGACCAACATTATGATGAAAGTATTTAATGATTAAGGTCGACACATGATTATTCTTTGGGAGAATAATTTGATGTTTGGCATCACTAGGAATGTCAGCATTTTTTAATCTGCCACAGACACAGATTAGACCATTTAAAAACACAGCATCCAAATTTGACAAAGCACTATTGGACTTCACAAGAAATTATTTTATAATCTTCACAAAAAAACAGATTTCGGAATACACTGAATGATAGATGTCTCAACACTTGATACTTCATCCACAGTCAAGATTCCATTCCGTAAGATATCAGGAATTTCGAGTTTTTGGCTTTTCAATTTTAAAATAGCCTTTAGTCTTAACCACCACGATATACCGCGTTTAAGACGATTCCAGTCTTGATTCACCTTGACGTTTATTTCACTCACAGTTTCATTGTCAAGTTTTTCACTAAATACTGGCATAGACGGCCATTTCTCAGATGACTCATACAGAAAACCTGGACCCGTTATCCAGTTGACAGATTTAAGGCCATCTGCGCTAAGACCTCGAGAGGCATGATCAGCGGGGTTCTGCTTAGACAGAACATACCTCCATTGATCAATTTCCGATCCATCACGAATTACTGCTAAGCGATTAGACACCTGATAACGCGCTTTCTCATTTGCGATATGGGTCATTCCATGAAGTTGACACTTTGTCACCAACGATAATTAATGTGATGATAAAATACTCAAGAAATAGAATTCAGTAAATGAATTGTTGATAATTATCTTGGGGGTCTGATGTAAAGATAATATTAAAATGTCATTTTGTGAAATAAAAAAAATTCACTTGAAAAAAGGATGTGTCAAATGCATTTTCTGCAGTTTGACATGCACCAAAAGTGTGACATTTTCACCCCCCTGAACTTTGATTTGATCCCAACTTTTTATTATGTGTTTAAATCATCTATCCGAGGTGCAGTTGCAAAGATTTAACTTTCAATTTTTCAAATACAGCACAACAAGAGCATCGATATGACTATTTGTTGAGATATCGTCACCCAAAAATACAGAAAAAATCGTAACTATGTCTGTCAACTTTGTTACGTACGCTAATGACACGATGAGACAGAGCGCTTTCGTGTGACGTACTTAAATAGTGTCGTAAAATGTAACCACTCTTATTTCATCTCGGAAAAGGGAAAATGTTTATCGGCTAGACTTTTCAAATGTTTTAAACTGCAGTCATTGCGAAAAGTGTTGATTGTCTGTCAATTTTACGTTCGCGCGATTTCCATCTCTTTTTACGCCGGCGAAAGTGATCGAAAATTTAACGACACCACACAACTCATTTACAGCATAGACGACTGGTTAATGGCAACATGGCGGAGAAAGCCGTAGAAAATATGGAATTCGGTAAGGAAAATGGAATTTGTCAATTTGTTACGTACATTTGAATCGCTTGTGTCAAGTTACGAACAACATATGAATACTTATTCAATATGAATGTTCCTTTTCTTTATATACATAAGTATAGAATACTGTTATGCAAACTTTTTGTCCGCAAAACAAATGGTTGTCATCGCCGATCTCGGGAACAAATCGGGATTGCATTGGTTGGTAACTTGACACGGTTAAGCTTTCAGTTGAATGTCAAAATTACTAACAACCTCTGTCTGGCACATTTATTTAATTATTTGTTAGATCTTTACAAAAGCTTATCTTTTGAAATAGTTCATGGTTCTATAATGCCATTACGACTTCGTTGTCATCCTTATATGTACCTACACCTGTTCAAGACTGTTGATGAAAATGATAGTGACTGTTGGTAACAATGACCAAACAACTGCCCTTGAGAAATTTTTGTTACCAACACAGTTATATTTCTTGTTTAGATTTTATTCAATAATGGCTGTACTTATTTAATTTGCATGTTCTGAACACGTTGTAGGCTATTTAACATTGAATTGCAAAATAGTGTAGAATTAACCTTGTGTTTAAATTAATTTCTTTCTAGGTTGTTGGTTGTTCGTGTGTCAAGTACTACAAACCAGCAGAGAATTTTCGGTTGGAAAGTGAACTGTTATTTGAATCTCTAATAGGAATAGCAGTCCGAAATTGATTTGATTCTGTTGACAACTTGAAAATGCTTCTCCCTATGTAAACAAGCCTTCCGTCATCTTTGTTTCGCAAAATATGATGACCAAAAGAGCTTTTCGTCATCTTAGTTTCGCATTTAATCTGATTGAATCTATGCAGGGAAATTATCTCTTGCTGATGTTTTGATTTCTTAGTTATACTATTAGGTCAGTCAATGTTGAGTTTCAGCATTGGTTATGAAGAAGAAAATATTTTTTGAAAAATGCAAATCCCATGTCGTTACTTTAATTAAATCAGTATTGATGCTTTATCAGTCCAATTTAATTGAATAGTATTGATGCTTTATCTGTCCAATTTAATTAAATCAGTATTGTTGCTTTATCTGTCCATTTTAATTAAATAAGTATTGAGGCTTTATCCATCCAATTATTTTACCATTATTGTAATGTCATTTACATTAAACCCTATTTTATTTGTTATGTCATTTTTATTTTGTCTTTGTTTTTACACTGATCACTATGTTACATGTTGAATAATAAATGAAATATTAAATCATATTTCCAAAGTCGTTACTTATTTAATGATGGTTGTTCGAGAAAGATGAATTTTAACGGTCACTTGACTCTAGGTTATTTCAACGAGTGGCTTGTGAGGTCTTTAGCAGTGGGGGTAAATGATAGTCCTTGGCAAAACTCACAAGGCACAAGGTTAGACAAATGACCCTTGTGCTTGTCACATACATGACTAAAATCAACGTTATCATTTGTATTTGAAGGCCATAGCTTCTTCGAATGGTTAACACAATTTTTTATCCCCGATTACTGAACAATATATCACGATTCCAAAAGAATTTGATGTGGTCAATGTTACCAACTCTTTTTACCCAGGATATGTATTTTTTTTAATTATTATTAGACAGTACAATCAACAGGTCAAAAACTGTACAAGGCAAATAGATGTACAATATTAGGAATTGATTTCCAAAGGAATTTGATGTGGTCAATGTTACCAACTCTTTTTACCCAGGATATGTAGTGGTTTTTATTTTTAGATGGTAAAATCATCAGGTCAAAAACTGTACAAATCAAATAGATGTACAATATTAGGAATTGTTTTCGCATTTTTTTTATGAGTATTGTTTTATAGAACTTTAACTTGTGTTTTTGGTCATTGTTACCCGCAGACTCATTTTGAGAGATGATGTAAATTAAATTACATTTTTTTTACATTTTGATACCACCAAGTGATAGACACTTTGGTCTTGAGTACTGAGTTGCCTTTGATCATGATTTATTTATCTTAACAAGAAGAAAAAGAGGACAATATTTTGTCAATGTTACACGCATTCATTTTGGTTTGTCAGCGTTTTTGCAGAAAATTGTGAAGTTTTTATCTTTTTACCACATTGGTACATCAGGTGACATTGAAAACAAAACAAACAAAGTGTTATTTTCTCTCCAAATACATTTTGAAATTTTAATGCCCATGTCACACTTCAGGTACCAACTTCATGGAATGACCCATATACTTAGTGCTGTCTGTCCAGAAGTTCACTGGAATAGTCAATTCCATATTCAACATATTGTTGATTCTTACAACTGACGTAGCAGCTGATAATTCCAACTTTACAATTGTGATCTCCCCATCACAAATGACACATGTACTTCACCACGGTCACTTTCAAATATTACATAAGTAAACATTGCGTATGCATTTTGCGATGAATCTGCGAAATGATGCAATTGTGTATTCACAATATTACTGAAAGACTTTGGCTTTAAACAGCGATCAATTGACACGTTTTCTAAGTTTGGTAAATCATTTACCCAGTTTCTCCAATCGCGTTCATGTTTTTCTGGTATTTCTTGATCCCAACCAAGTTTTTCGCGGCATAAATCTTGAATAATTAACTTAGCACGGAGAACGAACGGAGAAGCGAACCCAAACGGATCGTACACAGAACTCATAACCGATAAAATGTTACGACGAGTTGCTTTTGGATTCATAGAGCTCACACTAAATTCAATTTTATCGTCTTCGACACTCCATTTCACACCCAATGCACGTTGCACTGGTAAATTGTCATCGATATTGTCGAAATCCAAGTTTTTGGTTTCATCAACTCTATCAGAAGCTGGGATAGTTTTCATCAAATTGCGACTGTTACTGACCCATTTTGTCAAATTAAAACCACCGGATCTTAATACAGTACGAATGTCTTTCACTAAGGAAATGGCTTCAGATTCACTCGGCAATGATTTCAAAAAGTCATCCACGTAAAAATCATTGTTGATTGAGTCAATGACACTTTGATCTACTTTACCTATATTGTCACTTGCTACACGTTTGAGAGCGAAATTGGAACAGCTCGGAGAACTGACAGCTCCAAATAAATGGACTAACATACGATATTCAGTTAATGTTTGATTTATGTCTCCATTTGGCCACCATAAAAATCTCATAAAGTCTACATGAGATTTACTATCTCTGACTTGATAAAACATGCTCTCTATATCGCTCATTACAGCAAAATAGTCTTGTCGCCATCTTAAAAGCACACCGAGTAATTTATTTGTCAAGTCCGGGCCTGACAATAATTGTTCATTGAGGGATGTATTATCATACACCAAAGGGCAGTTAATACCACTCTCACCTTATTGGGTTTTCTTGGATGCACAACATTATGATGATTTAAATACCATACTTTACCATCTATTTTCACCAATTCACCTTTTGGCACTTTTTCGGCAAAGTTTTTCGATTCTAAATTATTCATGAAATCAGTATATTGTTTATGAAGAGATTCATTGACACTTAACCTCTTTCTCAGTTTATAAGCGAACACTTCGGCTTGAAGTCTGTTATTTGGCATCACAACATCACGATTTCTTAAAGGCAGATTGGTTTCATAATGTCCATCTTTTAATTTTATAGAATTGTCCATAATTTTGATGAACCGTTTATCTTCTACTGACATGAATTGTCGGTCATCACATAGTCTTTCACCAAATTCGAGATTAAAGTACCTTTTAACTTGTAGCTCTAAATTATGGTCAACATGACAATAATTAACACTAATATGATTTTCAAATTTCCCGTTAAGACCGTAGAACAACCAACCCAAAGGTGATCTTACAGCATACGGTTCACTGATGTTGCCTGTACGAATCTCGAGTGGCTGTGTCGCCAATGGAAAGTTCACACCAATCATCACTGTCACTCTGGGTATACAGTTACCACCCAAATCAGGTAATTTAATGTCCTTGAAATGTTCCCATTTATTGATATTGGACTGTTGAGGTGCATCCCTCATAGTAACTGGAATTTCATCCCTTATGTACGCCGGAGGCAAATCATAAAATGATTTACCACAAACATTGCTAACTTGTACAAGATCAGTCACTATACTAGTGTTTATAGTCTCCTCCAAATTAATGGTTTTTAACACAACTTGGGTTTGTTTACATCTGAGTTTCAGATGATATGAAATCTCATTGTTAAAAAATAACACACCCGAGCCATTATCTACGAAGGCATAGGTTGAAACTATATCGTCATTCACTTTTGGTTTTAGGCAGATAGGAACAATTGCCATTAAAGGGTTTCCACCCATAATTTCGGCTTTAACACAACCTGAAGTTATTTTGTAGTTCGTATTATCAATACTTTTCTTGACACTGGTTTCACTATTATTATTAAAGTTTTTCCTGTCCCTTGCAGGATCATGCATAACAGTTTGGTGAGTTCTCGTACACTTGTCACATTTTGACCATTCAGGATTTGGACACGTATCCTTCATATGACCAGGATTTAAGCATGCATAACACAAACCAAGTTTTCTTACTGACATATCACGATCAGATTAAGTGATTCCAGCAAATCGTCTACACTGCAATAAAGAATGATACGTTTGCTGTCCACAATAAAGGCACGGCGACTTTGCTAATAGATTTTCACGTTTCGTACCGTGCTGTACCACAGGTTGAATGTTTGTTGCATTCACTCTCCTTTGTGGGATTTTAGGTTGAACGCTGAATGACTGATAATTTGATCTCTGTTGGTAACCCAATCCACTAACTCTCGGATCGTTCTCGTTCCTTGATAAAACACCCACGAAGTTTTCAAAGTCACTTAAAGTAGGAGAACGATTTTCCTTTTCACGGAGTCGACCAACTTCCGAAATCCACTTTTGTTGTATGGCTATAGGCAGTTTACTACACAATGTCTTAATAAATTCAAACCCATCAAGAAAGTTCATGTCTTTATTATTTTGTTTTGAATTAGCACAATTGGTTAAGAATATTGAAAACTTTCTTAACCCCACTTTATCACCATTCTGAATTTTCGACCAGTGTTCAGCTTTTGATGCAAATGCAGAGGCTATGAGTTGTGAATTACCATAGTCCCTGTCTAAGTCTTCTTGCTTGACGATAAGCATTAACAGGCGGTTCTATCAAAGGGCAGAATTTGATCAGTTCGTGTGCTTCACCCTTTGTGAAGTCTGGCAGGGTCACCACTAGTGTTCCATTCAATAATAAATTGAAAATTCTTCACAAATGTTTGATAAGATAACACATCACTTCCATCAAAATAATGTAATTCCTGACAAGGAAGTACTTGGTCCCTCTGATTTTCAACAAATTTAGCCAATATATCGGATATGTCAACATTATTCACAGGATTCACAGCCTTTTTAGGGCAATTATCAGAACTCACAGGGATTTCCGGTTCAATATTCACACAACTTTCAGGTTCAGTCACATAATTAGGAACACTGCTGGGAGAATGTTCAGGAATTATAGGTTTTTGTTTGAATGTTACTTCTGAATCTGACACTCTACTTTTATTTTCTAAGACTGTTGCTGCTTTAACTTGTGCTCGTAGAAGTATTTCCTTTTGTTTTCTGTTAATTTCTTCCACGGCTCGCTGCATCTCATGCTTTTGTTTTTCTAGTTGATTGGACTCTTCCAAAGCAAACACTTCCTCTTTTAATTTAATTGCACGCATTTTGGCTCTAGAGGCTGAAGAAATTTTACTCCCTTTACTACTACTAATATTCGAGATACTATCTTGGGGATTCACAGTGGGTTTATCATCAACCATAGTACCGGCGCACGTGCTGCTGTCACGTGTTCATCATGAATACCGGCCCCGTGCAGGTCAGTCGGCCTGTCGTCATTCTCAGTTATTTCAATATCATTTTGTATCATATCATTGGAAATCAATCCAGGATCCGAGACAGTTTCACTACTAGAATTTTTACTTACAATTTCTATGTGTGGCTCCACAACAGGCGGAGGAGAAGTTTTGTTTCCCGCTTCACGTTTCATCATTCCAGACATCAGAAAAACACAAATTAATGTCACAAAAGTGAAAGTCACACAACACGATGTTTTCATTGAAATGTCAATTTCAGATGTTTTCTACTTGATTATGTGGACGCCGAGCTGGTAAAGACTAGTTCGATGAAGTTCACCCCAATAAATTATTCACATGACACCGCTATAAATCTAAGCTAGTCCCTTTTCAGCATATCGTTACATATGCGCTTGACTAAAACCTATGTCCATAAGAAACATGATACTGCAACATAACTATTTATTCACCTTCACATATTACACAAAAGTTCACTGGTTGCATGTCACATTCTTATATGAATACATAGATAATCTTAGCGTCTGCGGTAACGTAGCGTTGCGGTAGCAGTAGAAAACAGTACGCTGTCACCAGCTCACATCACGCACTTTCAACTTCGCTTTCATCGCACATGTTCTCAATATCCGCTCGGTTGCTAAGCAATTGACTCGATTTACTAGACACTAGGTATTATTCTACAATATGCAATTAAACTCGATTAACTCATATTTGACCTAATATTCTGCATGTATGCACTGACACATTATATTGCCATGTGTAGATTTTGAACATAACCTAAAGATCTTGGTTCCTTTCGATATTTGCGCATATCGGATCATAACTTCCTGAAGTATGGCCCCTGATTGTATACGAAAAATCATCTTTATTAGATTGTGGTCCCTCTGGAAGTCAAAATTATTACCCAATTTAAAAAAAACGTTTGATTATATCACCGTTACAATGTAATGAATGTTGAGTTCGAATTTCGTGAAAATCGGACCAAAACTGACAGACAAAATGTCCGCCGCTTGTACACGAATACTATAAAAATATGGTATATCAAGGTTGTGGACCCTGTAGAGGTCACAATTTTAATCTGATGTTGATGAAACTTGAAATGCATGTTTATAACCCAAAGATCTTGGTTCCTTTTGATATTCAACGGATAATATCGGATTGTAACTTCCTGAATTATAGCCCCTGATTGTACGCAAAATTGACTTTTTTAGGTTGTGGTCCCTCTAGAGGTCTCAATTATTATCCAATTTAGCATGGGGCAGAATTTTATAAAAACCAAACAAATTCTAATGATTTTCTGATAATTACTTAATATGCGACAACTCTTGTTGACTGCCCAGACGATTTAGCTGCTGTGTGGGCGTATGTTTCATTGCCTGGCAACCTATTTTTTAAAAATATTATAGCAAGAACCGTTAGCTCTTTATCAAATCTTGAATAATCTAACTTTAAATGGAAACACCCATGTCCATGTTACATACATCCCCACATTTAAATTCTTCAGTGAGAAAATAAATTGCCTTTAGATTGGAAGACTGTGATTTCCAGACTTCTTTGGTGTAAATTTTTCCAACAATAAGCAGTTTTCATACTCTTTTTCCATCTTTTTAGAAAATGTCCATGTTACATGCTGTTTTATTGTTTCTCATTTCCTACTGTCTTTGCTGAGGTGGTTTGATTTTGATGTTAAAAATTATTTACCATTAATTGTGTCTTAGTTACATACAGCTCTTTGTGCAGTTAATAATATACTCAATAAATCAAAAAAATAGTTGTTTTATAGTTTTTAATGTGAACAAGACCATGCTATGTCAAACTTAAATGTACCAGTAAACTATATTTTAATATTTAAAAGGGAATGTAAGGCTAACTGGTATTAAACTTACAGCATTGCAAATGAAATCTTTCAATAACCGATTCTCCTCTTAAAAAGTTATCCCAATGCCATAGCCAGCTTGTGACAAGGATCATTTTGCAGAAATCCAGACAATATCCATTTGAAAAAAATGAATTTTAATTTTCTGTTTCATAGACAAAATTCTTGTACCACTACGGTGGCCTTACCCATATGTTAGTCCCCAAATGACCTAGTTTGTGTCGAGGGAACGTTAAACCCCATTTCTCTCACTCTCTTTCTCTGTGGCCCTCTGATCATTTTGAAAAATCTTGCGGATGCTCTTGAGGCTAAAGTTAATATCCAATTGAGTTTAAATTTATATACAGTGTTTAAGGTCATGAGACGAAGTAGCCTATTGATTTTCAGCGATTTTCAATAATTACTGCCACAGTTATTGCCCTTGATCACTTCAAAAAATCTTGTGGATGCTCTAGAGACCAAAGTTAATATCCGATTGACTTTAAATTTATACACAGTGTTTAAGGTCATGAGATGAAGAAGCCTATGGATGTTCAGCAGTTTTCAATAATTACTGCCAGAGTTATGGCCCTTGATCACCTCAAAGAATTTTGTGGACGCTCTAGAGGCCAAAGTTAATATCCGATTGAGTTTAAATTGATACACAGTGTTTAAGGTCATGAGACGAAGAAGCCTATTGATTTTCAGCGATTTTCAATAATTACTGCCAGAGTTATGGAACTTGATCACTTCAAAAAATCTTGTGGACGCTCAAGAAGCCAAAGTTATCATACAATTAACTTCAGATTGATACACAGGTCTTGAGACAAACAAGTGTATTGATTTTCAATGAATTTTTATAACTGAACAGCTAAATGCATGATATTAAATGTTTCATATACTAAACATTAGCATCGGGCAGAACTTTATAAAAACCAAACAAATTCTAATGATTTTCTGATAATTACTTAATGAGTTTTTAATTTTAATCAGATTTTTGTGTATTATGAATGTTTCATTACTGACAACTCTTGTGACAACTCTTGTTCACTGACTTGACGATTGATCTGTGGTGGGCGTATGTTTCATTGCCTGGCAACCTAACTTTTATTTATGTCTGTTAGATTTTATTTGGCGAAACACAGCGGTCGTCAGCTGACTTTACAGCCTCAACTTGGTTCAGCTGATCTTCATGCAACCTTTTATGGTCCTAAAAAAGATGAAGGAGAAAGTAGTGGGGCCAGTGCCAAGAATCCACGTAAACATATATTACAAGTTTCTACTTATCAGATGTGTATATTGATGTTATTTAATAATAGTAGAGAAAAATGGACATATGAGGTAAATACATTTCTTCTTTTTTATACGCCCACATTGAAATGTGGTTGTATAGTGTTGTCACCCCCGTCCCTCCCTTTGTCTGTCAGTCCGGCGTCCACAGGCTAAAGTTAATATCCGATTGACTTTAAATTTATACACAGTGTTTAAGGTCATGAGACGAAGAAGCCTATTGTTTTTCAGAGATTTCCGATAATAACTACCAGAGTTATGGCCCTTGATCACTTAAAAAAGTCTTGTGGACGCCCTAAAGGCCAAAGTTAATATCCGATTGGCTTTAAATTTATACACAGTGTTTAAGGTCATAAGACGAAGAAGCCTATGGATTTTCAGCGATTTCCGATAATTAGTGCCAGAGTTATGGCCCTTGATCACATCAAAAAATCTTGTGAACGCTCTATAAGCCAAAGTTAATGTCCTATTGACTTTAAATTTATACACAGTGTTTAAGGTCATAAGATGAAGAAGCCTATTGATTTTCAGCGATTTCCGATAATTAGTGCCAGCGTTATGGCCCTTGATCACTTCAAAAAATCTTGTGGACGCTCTAAAAGCCAAAGTTAATGTCCTATTGACTTTGAATGTATACACAGTGTTTAAGGTCATAAGACGAAGAAGCCTATTGATTTTCAGCGATTTTCGATAATTAGTGCCAGAGTTATGGCCCTTGATCACTTCAAAAAATCTTGTGGACGCTCTAAAAGCCAAAGTTAATGTCCTATTGACTTTAAATGTATACACAGTGTTTAAGGTCATAAGACGAAGAAGCCTATTGATTTTCAGCGATTTCCGATAATTAGTGCCAGAGTTATGGCCCTTGATCACTTCAAAAAATCTTGTGGATGCTCTAAAGGCCAAAGTTAATGTCCTATTGACTTTAAATTTATACACAGTGTTTAAGGTCATAAGACGAAGAAGCCTATTGATTTTCAGCAATTTCCGATAATTAGTGCCAGAGTTATGGCCCTTGATCACATCAAAAAATCCTGTGGAGGCTCTAGATGCCAAAGTTAATATCCCATTGACTTTAAATTTACACACACTGTTTAAGGTTATGAGACAAAGAAGCCTACTGATTTTCAGTGATTTCAAATAATTACTCCCAGAGTTATCTCCCTTGATCACTTCAAAAAACCTTGTGATGCTATAGATGCCAAACTTATCTTCCGATTGACTTCAGATTGATACACAGAGTTTAAGGTGATGAAACGAACAAGTATTTTGATTTTCAATGAATTTTGATAACTGAACAGCTAAATCCATGATGTTTAATGTTTCCTATACTAATTTTATTTCTAAAAAAAAAAAAAAAAATTAATTCTTCGAAGAAAAAAAAAAGTATCGCCCCAAAAAAGATTTTTGTTTTATTTTCTAAAAGAAAAAAAAAATATTTTTTTCATGTTCCGTGCTTTCCCATTTTCCGTGTTTTGCCATATTCCGTGTTTTGCTATAGTTCGTGATTGTGGGTTAGGGTAAGGCTTGGGTTTGGCCCAGGGTTAGGGTAAGGACGAGTCCTCTTTACATCTCGAGACGAAATCTACAGGTGCTAGCCCTTACCCTAACCCAAAGTCCCACAATCTAACTCTAAGTCCCACAATCTCTATATGACGTCATATGTGCTAAAATGCGTAGGACCGTCTTCGATCTACCGTTCCCCATACTCCGCGCAGCGTTTCGTTTGATTATAGGTAATCTCACTACACACTGCTATTCTGAGTGGATATTGTTGTGTTAAATTTTGATTAGTCAGTAGTCCGACTACCAACCTATCACTACCTACCATACAAACGCTTTACATTTAAAACGAGTGCCAGTATTGGACCAAATATGTTTACATAACGTTACGTCATGGCTCACGCTTTTATTATGCCTAATTAACCCGTGCATAGGAGAATACTGCAGTAAAACTAATTGTGTGACAAACGAGGCTATCAAGTCGAATGAAATGTAAACAATACTGTTTGGAAACGAACATACTTATACCCTTTTTAATATCTTAAATCACTGTCCAAAGTTTTAGGGAAGACTTAGATTAAACGAAGGACTGTCATGTTGCTGTACTTAAGTGATAGCTTTCATTGAACGGGGAGAATAGACACACTCCCGCAAAAGTTCAAGAATCAGAAGTCAATCCAGCAATGGTCAGAGAGAGATTTCTCGGGCCATTGCTTCAGGAATATGACCGTTCCCATGCTTTGCCATAGTGCAAACCAATGGTCGTGTTCCACAGTGCTTCGCTTTTGGGTGTTTTATCAACATAAATCCGTTGACGAAAGCACAGGGTTTTAGTTTTCACAAGTAAATGTTAATATTTAATGAAATCGGTCAGGAAAAGGAAAATCAAAATCTCGATCTCCCGTCCTTATTCTTGTTGTCTCGTATCACCAGTCGACTCTACCTGCTGTATAACCAATCTGCTTAATTTCTCCGCCGATAAGCGAGCCCAGAGGTGGATTATCCTATAGGCAGTGTAGACAGCTGCCTAGGGTCCAAGAAAAAAGGGCCCATAAAATTTTGGACAACCTATTTAAATTTGTTGTTTTACATTTTAAGTGAATTCAGATGTTTGAAAGTCAATTCATGTATGTGTAAGGGAATTACAGAATATATTTCTCTTCTTTTAAGCAATAATAAATTAGGTTTGTTTTCATTTTATCAAGCAATTGGGTATTGCTATGCTCCCCTGGGCATCAAATGATTGTTACTGGCCGAATGACATGATAATGTTTGACTAAGTGATTGATATTATTCCATCAATATATCCTCAGAAATTCTCTCCAGTGGTTTTAGTTTCACTTCGGCAAACCAGTTCCGTGAAGGTCCGAGCTGATCACGCTGCCTAGTCCCATCAGAGCCTTGATCCGCCTCTGAGCAAGCCGGTTTTTATATGGCGTACGCCGGTCAAGTAATATTCGCCGCCCCTGTAGCCCAACTTTTGCAGACGTCAGGTTAAATCAAGTGATCTCGCCGCTAATATAACCGAACTATGATCATTCGGGATGCGCCGGTATGGACAAATAAAGCAGGGCCAAAATTCATTGTCCACAGTGTTTCGCTTGCGGGTGTTTTATCAACATCTTCGACGATAGCTCAGGATGTCAGTTTTCACAAGTAAGTATGAATATCTTATGAATCGGTCAGGATAAGTAAAACCAAAATCTTGACCAAGAAGAGTCGCATCTTGACTATAAGTACATAATATATGACTGTCAAGGGTTCTTTGGCGTGCATGCCAATCTGTACACGGAACCTCAATTTTCTGTACCATCCGAATGACTATATAATGTCGCCTTGCCAGGCCCTCCGTCCTGCACCAATTGCCAGGCCCTTCGTCCTGAACTAAGACCAGGATCGAAAACAGGACCAACAGGACAGCGACCTACTGTCTTCTCTTTAAGGGGGTAGGGGGAAGGTGCGATGAATGGTTAGCGCGTGCGACATGAGGTCTGTTATTGAGTCCACTTGTATGTTTTCCATTCCTCGATTGTATGTGACAAGGAGTAGGGTCATCTGTCCAATAATTTGTGTTTTAAATGTCAAAGACTTTGGATGATACCGAGTTAGAGACTTAGCAATTTAAAATTCCTAACCGTTTTTGTCCTAATCCCGCAATTACCGGTTATTTTTATATTTGTGTGTTGATCCGGTCAGTTCAGCGGCAAAATAAACACCACCACGCTCTCATGACTCTGGAATTCTGTCAAGTTATTCTTCATACAACACAATTTACAACATAATCAAATTAATTATTGCGAGTGCATGGTAAAATAAGACAACATTTTGCCATAAGGATGATTAGGCCTACTTAGTACAATGCTAGTCTATCATGTACTCATCTACATTGACTCTTCTAGGTCGAGATTTTGGTTTTTATACGCCCACATTGAAATGTGGTCGTATATTGTCGTCGCCCCCGTCCGTCCGTCCGGCGGTCCGGTGTCCACAATTGCTTGTGGACGCTCTAGAGGCTAAAGTTAATATCCGATTGACTTTAAATTTATACACAGTGTTTAAGGTCATGAGACGAAGAAGCCTATTGTTTTTCAGCGATTTCCGATAATAACTACCAGAGTTATGGCCCTTGACGACTTCAAAAAATCTTGTGGACACTCTAGAGGCCAAAGTTAATATCCGATTGGCTTTAAATTTATACACAGTGTTTAAGGTCATAAGACGAAGAAGCCTATTGATTTTCAGCAATTTCTGATAATTAGTGCCAGAGTTATGGCCCTTGATCACTTCAAAAAATCTTGTGGACGCTCTAAAAGCCAAAGTTAATATCCGATTGACTTTAGATTTATACACAGTGTTTAAGGTCATAAGACGAAGAAGCCTATTGATTTTCAGCGATTTCCGATAATTAGTGCCAGAGTTATGGCCCTTGATCACTTCAAAAAATCTTGTGAACGCCCTAAAAGCCAAAGTTAATATCCGATTGACTTTAAATTTATTCACAGTGTTTAAGGTCATAAGACGAAGAAGCTTATTGATTTTCAGCAATTTCATATAATTAGTGCCAGAGTTATGGCCCTTGATCACTTCAAAAAATCTTGTGGACGCTCTAAAAGCCAAAGTTAATATCCGATTGACTTTAAATTTATACACAGTGTTTAAGGTCATAAGACGAAGAAGCTTATTGATTTTCAGCAATTTCCGATAATTAGTGCCAGAGTTATGGCCCTTGATCACTTCAAAAAATCCTGTGGATGCTCTAGAGGCCAAAGTTAATATCCGATTGACTTTAAATTTACACACACTGTTTAAGGTCCTGAGACGAAGAAGCCTACTGATTTTCATCGATTTCAAATAATTACTTCCAGAGTTATCTCCCTTGATCACTTCGAAAAACCTTGTGGCGCTGTAGATGCCAAACTTATAAATCATCCGATTGACTTCAGATTGATACACAGAGTTTAAGGTGTTGAAACGAACAAGTATTTTGATTTTCAATGAATTTTGATAACTGAACAGCTAATTCCATGATGTTAAATGTTTCCTATTTTAATTGTTAGCTTGGGGCAAAACTTTATAAAAAGCAAACAAATTCTAATGATTTTCAGATAATTACATAATTAGTTGTTACTCAGATTTGAGTGTATTACAAATGTTTTATTACCAAAAAAAAGTAAAAATATGCGACAACCCTTGTTCACTGCCCGGACGATTTAGCTGCTGGGGGCGTATGTTTCGTTGCCTGGCAACCTATCTTTCTTTTCCTGGCCGATTTCATTAAATATTAACATTTGATAAAACACCCAAAAGCGAAACGCTGTGGCAAAGCAAGAGAACCCTAGATCGAAGACGGTCCTACACATTTTAGTACATATGACGTCATGTAGAGATTGTGGGAGTTAGGGTTAGGGTAAGGGCTAGGACCTGTAGATTTCGTCTCGAGATGCAAACAGGACTAGTCCTTACCCTAACCCTGGGCCAAACCTAAGCCTTACCCTAACCCACAATCACGGACTATAGCAAAACACAGAATATGGCAAAGCACGGAACATGAAAAACATTTTTTTTTTTTTTTTTTTTTTTTTTAGAAATTAAAAAAACAAAAATCTTTTTGGGAGATAATTTTTTTTTTCTTCGGAGAATCAAAAAAAAAAAAAAGTTTTACATTTTTTTTTTTATTTTAAGAAAATAAATAAAAATTGTTTTTAGAAAAAAAAAATTTAAATAAGATAAAAAAAATAAAACATATTTAAATAAAAAAATAATATAAATGAAAAAAAATGTAAGTATAATAAATAAAAAAAAGAATTAAAAAATATAATTTATAAAAAAAAAAAATTAAAAAAAAATTATTAAAAAAATTATTAAAAAAAAATTTATAAAAAGAAAATTAAAATAAATATGAATTTAAATTGTTTGTTTTTTTAAATGAAAGAAAATAAGAATTAAATAAAAAAAAGAGAGAAAAATATTAAAATTTCATGAAAATAATATGTATTTGCTATGGCAGCCATAGTCCACCATACTACAGTCCATTTTGATATTAGAGTTGTGTTATATTTGAGATATTGTAAATTTTAATAAGGTATGCTATATTTGAGATATTGTAATTGGCTATGTTATATTTAAGATATATTGTAAATAATTATGCTTTATTTTAGGAAATAAAAAACCATACAGATGTGCCAGAAAGAGAATTAACTCGAGCCCTTCAATCTTTAGCTGTTGGTAAATTAGCGCAAAGAATTTTACATAAAGACCCCAAAACAAAGGATATAGGTAAAATATTGATTTTTATACGCCAACATTTTTGCATAAAGGCCCAAAGATCGTCGTTCCTTATGATATTCGCGCATATCCAATCGTAATTTCCTGAATTATGGCCCCTGATTGTACAAAATATCACATTTTAGCTTGTGGTATATCAATGTTGTGGACCATCTAGAGGTCAGAATTTTGATCCGATTTTGATGAAAATTGTTCGGGGTATCTTAATTGGAATTTCTGATTCCAATCCATCATTGTTAACATCACTGTTAACCTGATGCTGCTGCAATGCTTCTGTAAAAACCAAGTTGAAGATCACATCTCTTTGGACTGGAGTTAGATATGGTAAGGCCTTAAATTGAGGATCTAAAGCTGACACCTTGTGAAGAAAAGAATCAACTCTGTTGCCACTGTCAGAAACAGGATTTGAAAAACTATTCAAAAGTTTATGATAGAGTGGTGAAACAATAGAAATGGTACTGGTAGGTGCCTTTTCTCCACACATAACAACTGTTGCTGTTTTAATAGGCTTCATATTACTAATAATTTCCTCAGCTGTATTTAACTCTGAATCACATAAAGATGGAAGATCAGTCTCTTTCTTGCATATATCTTTACTTAAAGATACATTATGGGAGATTTTTGTAAGGAGTTAGCCATTCTTGCTATAACAGTTCAAAAATAGATGATGAAAGAGGAATATATTGAAAATTTCAGTCAAATTACTTTATTCTGAACATTGTTATTGCCACTAATTTTTGACTAGGAATAGTGGTTAATTCCATCTACACCTTTTCTGAACATGGCCGATGGTTTGATTGACAGGCATTAACTCCACCTACATACTCTTGGCCTATTCGGTTTCAATCTGTTTCACAGAGAATTACTTACGAATTATCTCTGTAACAGATGACTGTCCACAACACGTGCGTTGACTGCACGTGGCATCAGTCATTGGCTCAACGGCTTGTGCAATGTTTACATAACACCTAACTGCTTTGGGCAAAATGATGCATTTTACTCATTTTAATACCAATTTACACTAAATAGGAAATATTTTTTAACTACAAATACTTCAAACGTCTTGTCGGAGTAAAAAAGTTAATATGCCGAACTCATTAAGTCTCATCGATGTCATGCTTAGCAGTGATTGTAGTGGCCAAGCGAATATTAACTGCGGGATCAGTTTGATTCGGTTTGCTCAGGGAAATGAAAATATTTTTATTGATATTATTAAGACAGAAGACCTGTCCATCTGTTTTATTCATCACACGGTCTCCAGGAATCGTATAATTTGTCATTATCTGTGTTTAGTTTATTGCGCTTTAGTTTAGATGTCATTTGTTTTGGCAAAGCCCAACTGCGGCCTCGCTTCATACACTCATTTAGCCTTGATCTAAAATTTCCAGGAGTATGACGTCGATGTAACGGTTAATCTCTACTCACGATGCCATTTAAAAATTAATCAATCAATGAAATCCTGTTTAATTCCAAGCCATCCGTGGGTCTACAGAGTTGATTTAGTGCTTGTTGTGTAAATAAAGATCTAATTTATAATTTCTATGACATCTGAAACCTAAATAAAGACTTGCAATAATCAGAATTAGCTCTTGCATAATGTATGTTTAAGACAGTTGCCTGTATGGCTGGTTGTTAAACATATCTTTCATGGGTTGAATTCCATCTGATAGTTACATCTTTAATAAGTTTATGACCAGATAAACCTAAAAGGTTCTGTTTACTACTAAGTTACTCAGTGGCAGAAGTACTTTTATAAAAACAAAGTCACCACCTTCCTTATCTTGGATAAAACTTGAGAAACACCATCAGTTTTAAATTTCCCTAGTTCTGGGCAGCTGAATTTAGAGTGTGTGCAAAGCATGGCATATGAGTAATGCCATCTAACTTTGATGCGGCCAACAACATATAACTGGCATTGTCTGTAACTAATGCAACAGTTTTTTCACGGATATCCCATTCATCCATAACTGATTCCAGAAAGTAGGTAATATTTTGAGCTGTGTGCGATTAATTGAATTTGGTAGTGCACAAAACCTTTGATTCAAGTTTCCAGTCATTTATAAGATGGCATGTAACCATTTCATAGGAGTCTGTTGCCCGGCTTGTCCAGCCATCTGAGGTTATACTAATATATTCAGCCTATTTTATGTCATAGAGCAGTGCCTTTTGATACGCCCACATTGAAATGTGAAACTTCCAATCAATAGAAACAGGAAACACAAACCAAATACAGACGATTTGATGGGATCGATTTTGAGAAAGTCAAAATGATGCATATGATATTCAGATAAGTTGATATAAAATAAGTAGTAGAATACAATATCAAAAAACCATCGTTTTATCCAACGTTTCGTCAGTAAAAATACTAACTTGAGGAAGTTAGTATTTTTACTGACGAAACGTTGGATAAAACGATGGTTTTTTGATATTGTATTCTACTACTTATTTTATATCACATTGAAATGTGGTCGTATATTGTCGTCGCCCCCGTCCGGCGGTCCGGCATCCACAATTACTTGTGGAAGCTCTACAGGCTAAAGTTAATATCCGATTGGCTTTAAATTTATACACAGTGTTTAAAGTCATGAGATGAAGAAGCCTATTGTTTTTCAGCGATTTCCGATAATAAGTGCCAGAGTTATGGCCCTTGATCACTTCAAAAAATCTTGTGGATGCTCTAAAAGCCAAAGTTAATATCCGATTGACTATAAATTTATACACAGTGTTAAAGGTCATAAGATGAAGAAGCCTATTGATTTTCAGAGATTTCCGATAATTAGTGCCAGAGTTATGGCCCTTGATCACTTTAAAAAAATCTTGTGAACGCTCTAGAGGCCAAAGTTAATATCCGATTGACTTTAAATTCATATACAGTGTTTAAGGTCATAAGACGAAGAAACCTATTGATTTTCAGCGATTTCCGCTAATTAGTGCCAGAGTTATGGCCCTTGATCACTTCAAAAAATCTTGTGGATGCTCTAGAGGCCAAAGTTGATATCCGATTGACTTCAAATTTATACACAGTGTTTAAGGCCATGAGACGAAGAAGCCTATCGATTTTCAGCGATTTCTGATAATTAGTGCCAGAGTTGTGGCCCTTGATCACTTCAAAATATCTTGTGGATGCTCTAGAGGCCAAAGTTAATATCTGATTGACTTTAAATTTATACACAGTGTTTAAGGTCATGAGACGAAGAAGCCTATTCATTTTCAGTGATCTCTGATAATTATTGCCTGAGTTATTGCCCTTGATCACATACAAAAATCCTGTGGACGCTCTAGAGGCCAAAGTTAATATCCGATTGACTTTAAATTTACACACACTGTTTAAGGTCATGAGACGAAGAAGCCTACTAATTTTCAGCGATTTCAAATAATTACTTCCAGAGTTATCTCCCTTGATCTCTTCAAAGAACCTTGTGACGCTATAGATGCCAAACTTATCATCCGATTGACTTCAGATTGATACACAGAGTTTAAGGTGTTGAAACGAACAAGTATTTTGATTTTCAATGAATTTTGATAACTGAACAGGTAAATCCATGATGTTAAATATTTCCTATACTAATTGTTAGCGTGGGCCAAAACCTTATAAAAAGCAAACAAATTCTAATGATTTTCAGATAATTACATAATGAGTTGTTACTCTTAATCAGATTTTAGTGTATTACAAATGTTTCATTACCAAAAAAAGTAAAAATATGCGACAACCCTTGTTGACTGCCCGGACGATTTAGCTGCTGTGGGCGTATGTTTCGTTGCCTGGCAACCTATCTTATAATTTACTTATGAACAAACAATAACATGAAAAAAACCTCGGAACGCTGTAGAGACATTGATTGACATTACGGAATTTATACGGCATCCGATTAATCGGCACCAATACGATTTTTGGCTGGACGATCAACCGATTCAAGAATTTTGTAATCGTGACAACCCTAATTTTCAGTGATTTTCAATAATTACTGCCAGAGCTATGGCCCTTGATCACTTCAAAAAATCCTGTGGAAGCTCTAGAGGCCAAAGTTAATATCTGATCGACTTCAAATTTACACACAGTGTTCAAGGTCATGAGACGAAGAAGCCTATTCATTTTCAGCGATTTCAAATAATTACTGCCAGAGTTATCTCCCTTGATAACTTAAAAAAATCTTGTGACGCTAAAGAGGCCAAACTTATCATCCGATTGACTTCAGATTGATACACAGAGTTTAAGGTGTTTAAACGAACAAGTTATATATTAGATGTTTCATGTATATACTAATTGTTAGCGTGGAGTAAAACTTTATAAAAAGCAATCAAATTCTAATGATTTTGTGATAATTACATAATGAGTTGTTACTCTTGTCAAATAGATGGTTTTCTTATGACGTCACACAGGTTACCCACAATGCACTGTCGGCCATCTTGTATGGCAAGACATTAGTTTACATGGCTACTAAAGTACGAGCAACAGTCAATTATGATACAATAATACACAACATAAATAACCGATACGCTTAATTTTATGTATGATTTGGACACATATCCTCTAAAGTCACATTCAAGTGATCTATATATATCTAATTCTTAATGCCGTAAGATCTGCCATGGACCGTTTATATTATAATAGGCTATAGGGGACGGTGCGTGGATCTACGGTGTCACGACAAATATTGTGGCTCGAAATAATCGAATTAAAAAAGCGCAAGACTTATTGCATTGTATTTAAACATTTGTATAACAAAATCAAATAATTTTATCCAGAGGCGTACGGGCCGATTTTCCCTTAGTCGGGTTGTATCATTTGTGCCCGAAAAATACGACAGCAGTGCCCGAGCAATGAACCTACATAAAATAACCGTATTTAAATCTCGAAAAATAACGGCAAGTAGCACCTAGTGTATCGAATATTCTGAAATTATATTTTTAATTTGAGAACTAGACACCCTGATTCAAAATCAGAATTGTGTAATTTTCAGAAACCCAGAACTCAGCTTGGGAATTGTACCACCCCACCCAATGTCAGTAATAAAAGTTCCGGATTTCGAGCACTTAATTTTTTTGCGGGGTTGTCATATTTCTTTTCATATATCCACTAAAATTAATCAAGTTTTACATCATTTGGCCATTGTTCGAAAACTTTGATGATCGACCCCCCCCCCCCCCCGCCAATTATTTGCCCGTGCGCCTATGATTTGGTAAGGAGGGTAATTTAGAAATATAATTTTTAGCGTTAATATGTCAATAATTTCAATAAAGGTTCTGGATTCTGGGCAAGATTGTTTTTCCTGGCTCAAAGGCCTGTATGCTTATGAATTGGTCAAAAAAGTATTTTATAAATACAATTTTTAACGTAAATCTAGTCGGGATGCCATCCAAACGTAGATAATAATAGAATAAATGCTGTGAAGCACGGGTAGCCTTCATGTGCATCAAAGCCGTGTTTTGATATCTCATTATGGATAATTCAGAATTCAAAACATTTTTCAACGACTTTACTTTTCATTTATTAAAATGTTGGATTTGGGTACATGTTCAACTGGGAGGAATCCACGTTAATTCGCATTGTGTAACTACACTAATTGCATGAGTCTTCAGAGTCGCTGATGGCGAAAAATGTATGTCATGCCAATGTCGAAGAAATAAAACTGTTTTAATTCACGATATTCACGCGGATCAAAATAAGGATAAAATCAATTGAAGAGTGTGTGTGTACCTATGGATAAGGTGTGACGTGGATAATTAAGAAAAGAGTGACATGTTAGTTGATGAAGCGACGAGTAAGGAGTGGTGTTAGGCCTAGAGTCATCGCTTGCCATTTTGTAATTTACACACAGGATATGATTGATTGACGTGTATATCAGCCAACGATATGCCCGTTTAATGTGGCTTTTTATATGTTTTTTAGCCGTTTTTACGACGTTTATTTGATTTTAAAGGGTAATTTGTGTTGCATAGTGCTGCACTATAATACAAGGACAGCGTACATAGTAACCAGGAGTTGCCATACAAGATGGCGACGGCGCAATGAATCATGGGTAATTCCTGTCTACGAAGAACCATCTATATGTAAAATGGTGCAAAAGCGATTTTATCCTCGGATGAGAGCAATAAAAATCTCTTCTATATTGACGTTTGCGCGAGCCAAGACGAGCGAGAGCGATCACTCGCATTAAATGTGAAGCACTGCATTGTTATTGTTATTAATGTATGAATAAAATATTAAAAACACGTAATACTTTTTTTGTAATTAGTGGGATGAAACGACTCATGTAAATTTGGGATGAAACGGCCCGGGGTGAAACGGTCGTGGGATGAAACGACATGCTCCCTAAATTTTCTACCACTGAAAATGGGGGGAGGTCTTTCACTATGAAATGCCCGATTAATTTAGTTATTTCTGTTGCACGTTTACTATCTGGCTTCAGTTTTCTGTCGCTTAGAATGTCAATAACAGTTGGTTATGATTTATCTACAGGGGTGCCGCTAGGCCTGCATGAATCCTGTTTCTTGTCCAAGTCATTATCTGTTCTGTCATGATATTGTAGATCCAGGTGATGCTGGTTTAAAAATTAAGTGAGCTTTAAGTTCGTTGAGAATATTTCACCTGAATCTTACACTCTTTGTAGCTTTGAAAATAAAATGTTTCCAGATAGATGCCTTGAAACAAGCCGATGGCCAACTAACTTTTCGCTGTCAGCCATTTTAGATTAAAGTGTGCATGGATACGCAATTGGAATCGGTTTTTTTTTTCAAAAAGGGAATCTGGAAAGTAAATTCCCACTAATTTCAAAACTGTGCATCGGTATTCGGTAATAAGAATGAACGTTATGTGTTTACCTCATTTATTCAGGTGTGAACAAATCATCAATCTTTAGAATTTATTCTCGTTCACATTAGTATCATTTTTATACACTCACATTTTCATGTGGACGTATATTGTCGACGCCCCTGTTAGTCCGTTTATCCAATTTTAATGAAACTTGAAATATAAGTTTATCACTTTAAGATCTTGGTTCCTTTTGATATTGGCATGTTTCGGACTATAACTTGATGGATTATGGCCCCTGATTGTAGGAAAAATCACGTTTTTAGCTTGTGAACAGATTAGAGGTCACAATTTTGAACTGATTTTGATGAAACTTGAAATGCATGTTTATAACCCAAAGATCTTGGTTCCTTTCGATACTTGCGCATATTGGATCTTAACTTATTGAATTATTGCCCCTGATTGTATGAAAAATCGCCTGTTTTAGCTTGTGGTCACTAGAGGTCACAATTATTATTTGAGTTACAAAATCGTCTGATTATATCACCGTTACCCTGTAATGAAGGTTTAGATGTGATTTCTTGAAAATCTTACCAGAATTGACAGACAAAATGGCCGCCGCTTGAACGCGAATAGTGTAAAAATATTTGTTGACCCTGTATGTAGAGTTCACAATTTTAATCCGATTTTGATGAAACTTAAAATGCATGTTTATAATTCAAAGATCATGGTTCCTTTCCATATTTTCGCATATCGGATTGTAATTTCCTGAATTACAGCCCCTGATTGTACGAAAACTCAACTTTTCATACGCCCACATTTTCATAGTGGACATATTATGCCGTCGCCCCTGTCCGTCCGCTTTCAATTGTTTGTGGACTCTCAACAGGTCACAATTCTTATCTGATTTTGCCGAAACTTGAAATATAGGTTTATCCCCATAAGATCTCGCCTGCTTTCGATATTGGCATGTATCGGATCGAAACTTTATGGATTATGGCCCTGACTGTACGAAAAATCATGTTTTTAGCTTGTGGACCCTATAGAGGTCACAATTTTGAACTGATTTTTATAAAACTTGACGTGTTTTTATAACCCAAAGATCTTGGTTCCTATTGATATTTGCGCCCATCGGATCGTAACTTCCTGAATTATGGCCCCAATTGTCTGAAAAATTGCTCTTTTTAGCTTGTGGTCCCTCTGGAGGTCAAAATTATTATCCAATTTAAAAAAACGTTTGATTATATCACCGTTACATGGTAATGAAGGCTGTGTTCGCATATTCGTGAAAATGGGCCAAAATTGAGGGACGAAATGGCCGCCGTTCGTACGCATATAGTGTGAAAATATGTTATATCAAGGTTGTGGACCCTATAGAGGTCACGATTTTAATACGATTTTGATGAAACTTGAAGTGCATGTTTATAACCCAAAGATCTTGGTTCCATTCCATATTTGCTCATATCGGATTGTAAATTCCTGAATTATGGCCCCTGATTGTACGAAAAATCGCCTTTTTTTAGCTTGTGGTCTCTCTAGAGCATGGGTTCCACGTCGACCGTATATGCCGGTCGGGACCAGGGGCTATATAAAATGACCGTAAGTAGATCTGACCCAACGGTCATTTTGCACGCCGGAAAAATAGCCTTTTTTTTCGAAACCCAAATTTTCAAACATGGCTACGATGGACATCGGCAATAAAATTGTACGGCCACCGCACGTAAAGATAAGAGAAGCCACATAATCTCATGATTGGTGTTATAAGAGTTGTATACATAGTCGTCAATAGATTATACTGGGCTTTGTGTTGATAATTAATGATGATTGTCTTGTAGTAGAACAATAAAAGTTAATTGATATTTGGGAATTTTATCAAAGGCGTGAAGCGGTCCACTCTTTGTCGATCACCTATTGTCCACGTGTCGTAAGAATTTTCTAGAACAAAGCCGTTTACCGCTATTACAGTTACGTACGATATAAACGAGATTATTATGATCTTTGAAAAAGGGCCGTTTATATGAAGTACTGCTCTTCGAATCCAACCAACTGTCATATTAAATAAAACAGCATAGAAATTATGTAAATCCTCAACAACGTACGTGTTTGGAGAAAACTGCATTATAATTTTTTATAGTGATATTACGGCTTTGCGGAAATTGTAGAAATAAAATCTAGAGATTAGTTAACTTGCTTACCAAAAAATTTAGAAGATTACGTATTCCAGTGTTATCGTGTAGCAATATTGATGATTCCACATATTATAAAAATGCCGTGTATATATGGAAGCCGAGCTCTTACACACGACGATATTATAGGGGGCGCTAGTGTCGCCAGCTTGGAAGTTAGCAGTCCGAGATTAGTTATTCATTATTAACATTTGCGTCACAATTTTGCGGCCCGTAACGCCGTAAAAGATGTTCTAAAATAAATAAATGTGAGATATATGCCATGGATACTTATATATTTATCAGCATATCGTATTTTTTGTATTACAACTCATAAATTATCCAGGTCAGTGTGTTTTCTATAGAGCACGTGGTAATTACGTGTCATCCACTGGAATGGTTTTTCTACGGCCAATTCAGCTATTTCGATTAATTAAGTAGCCCAATGGCAATATTTAATTACTAAATAATTATCATAAGTCTTACTAATATTTCATTTTTAAGTCCAATATATATTTTTTTGTGTACCCCATGCTGACAAAGTGGTGTAGACACGTGAATTCACAATACTCCACGATGAATAAAAAATATGAAATATGTATTTTCTTTGCAAAGTTTTCGTGTGTTCTCAAAAATGACCGGTAGTGAAAATTTTGAAGTGGAAGCCCTGCTCTAGAGGTCATAATTATTATTTGATTTGTAAAACCGTCTGATTATATCACCGTTACACTGTAATGAAGATTGTGTTCGAATTTCGCCAAAATTGCCAGAGAAAATGGTCGCTGTTTTATAAAGGAATACATTATTTCAGTTAAAATAAGGCGAACAATTTTGAGAAAATGCTTAAGTCTGAGATATGAATCCTAACGTATCGCAATATGTATCCTATCCTGACTGCAGTGATAATACCCAGGACTAATGTATACCTAGAGCACTCTCCCAAATACTCAGTTACTGAAATAATTCAAAACTAGACCTGCAAAGCAGTGCTGAATCGGCTTTCAGGAATCAGATAGGGCGTGTGTTGTACAATAGCCTATTCATTGAGCTACCAAACGATACTGTAGTTGTTTTGATTCAGTGACAACCTCTATCAGATTTGTAAAAGTAATATTTGCTTGCGAAAAGACCGGTCAAAAGTGTAAAATCTGGCAAAATTACGTAACTTCCGGTGCCAAAAGAAATAAGTTGAGAATTCGCGACATGAAACATACAAATTTTGTTTTATACATATCAGGCAATAAATAATAACCTAGAACCCATAAACTGAAATTAAGAAGGTAAAAAAACTTAAAAAATGATCCTGAGAACATTGGTTATTTCTCGACAAGGGAATATGCTAGAAGCAATTTTTTGACATCAATATGATTGTATTGATCCAATCTAAATGACCATTTGAATGAAACATAATCAAACGAATAATAATATAACTCACTTATATAAATATTTGTTTTGAAGTCTAAAAATACGTTTTTTGGCAAAGATGACATTACTTCCGGTGATAATAAAAATGTTAAATTAGTTCATTGCAATCATAAATGGCATAAGGCATCACATGGTGTAAGTTTTATAAAAATCAAATAATAATTGACAGTTTTATAGACCAAAAATCTTGAAAAGTGACTTATACAAATAAATATTTCAAAATATGAAGACGTTGAAAGGGTTGTAAATAACTGATTTTTACATGCCCACATTTTCATGTGGACGTATATTGTCGTCGCCCCTGTTCGTCCGGACGTCCGTCCGTCCGTCCACAATTGTTTGTGAACAGTCTACAGGTCACAATTTTTATCCGATTTCAATGAAACTTAAAATATAGGTTTATCACCCTAAGATATGGTTCCTTTCGTTATTGGCATGTATCGGACCATAACTTCATGGGTTATGGCCCCTGATTGTATGAAAAATCACGTTTTTTAGCTTGTGAACAGTGTAGAGGTCACAATTTTGAACCGATTTGGATGAAACTTAAAATGTCTGTTTATAACCCAAAGATCTTGGTTCCTTTCGATATTTGCGCCAATCGGATCGTAACTTCCTGAATTATGGCCCCTGATTGTCCGAAAAATCGCCCTTTTTAGCTTGTGGTCCCTCTGGAGGTCAAAATTGTTATCCGATTTAAAAAAAAACCGTTTGATTATATCACCGTTCCATGGTTATGAAGGTTAAGTTCGAATTTCGTGAAAATCGGACCAAAATTGACGGACAAAATGGCCGCCGTTTGTACGCGAATGGTATGAAAATATGTTATATCAAGGTTGTGGACCTTATAGAGGTCACAATTTTGAACCGATTTTGATGAAACTTGACATGTATGTTTATAACCCAAAGATCTTGGTTCCTTTCGATATTTGTGCCCATTGGATCATAACTTCCTGAATTATGGCCCCTGATTGTCCGAAAAATCGCCCTTTTTAGCTTGTGGTCCCTCTGGAGGTCAAAATTGTTATCCGATTTAAAAAAACGTTTGATTATATCACCGTTCCATGGTTATGAAGGTTGAGTTCGAATTTCGTGAAAATCAAATCAAAATTGACGGACAAAATGACCACCGTTTGTACGCGAATGGTATGAAAATATGTTATATCAAGGTTGTGGACCTTATAGAGGTCACAATTTTGAACCGATTTTGATGAAACTTGACATGTATGTTTATAACCCAAAGATCTTGGTTCCTTTCGATATTTGTGCCCATCGGATCATAACTTCCTGAATTATGGCCCCTGATTGTCCGAAAAATCGCCCTTTTTAGCTTGTGGTCCCTCTGGAGGTCAAAATTGTTATCCGATTTAAAAAAATGTTTGATTATATCATCGTTCCATGGTTATGAAGGTTGAGTTCGAATTTCGTGAAAATCGAATCAAAATTGACGGACAAAATGGCCGCCGTTTGTACGCGAATTGTGTGAAAATATGTTATATCAAGGTTGTGGACCTTATAGAGGTCACAATTTTGAACTGATTTTGATGAAACTTGACATGTATGTTTATAACCCAAAGATCTTGGTTCCTTTCGATATTTGCGCCCATCGAATCATAACTTCATGAATTATGTCCCCTGATTGTCCGAAAAAATCACTTTTTATACACCCACATTTTCATGTGGACGTATTATGTCGTCGCCCCTGTCCGTCCGGACGTCCGTCCGTCCACAATTGTTTGTGGACTCTCTACAGGTCACAATTCTTACCCGATTTTGACAAAACTTGAAATATATGTTTATCCCCAAAAGATCTCGGCTGCTTTCGATATTGGCATGTATCGGATCAAAACTTCATGGATTATGGCCCCTGATTGTACGAAAAATCACGTTTCTAGCTTGTGGACCCTATAGAGGTCACAATTTTGAACCGATTTTGATGAAACTTGACATGCATGTTTATAACCCAAAGATCTTGGTTCCTTTCGATATTTGCGCCTGTCGGAAAGTAATTTCCTGAATTATGGCCCCTGATTGTCCGAAAAATCACCTTTTTGGCATGTATCGGATCAAAACTTCATGGATTATGGCCCCTGATTGTACGAAAAATCACGTTTCTAGCTTGTGGACCCTATAGAGGTCACAATTTTGAACCGATTTTGATGAAACTTGACATGCATGTTTATAACCCAAAGATCTTGGTTCCTTTCGATATTTGCGCCTGTCGGAAAGTAATTTCCTGAATTATGGCCCCTGATTGTCCGAAAAATCACCTTTTTTAGCTTGTGGTACCTCTGGAGGTCACAATTATTATCCGATTTAAAAAACCGTTCGATTATATCACCGTTACACCCTAAGGAAGGTTGAGTTCGAATTTCGGGAAAATCGGACCAAAATTGCCATACAAAATGGCCGCCGTTTGTACGCGAATACTGTTAAAAAATGGTATATCAGTGTTGTGGACCGTGTAGAGGTCACAATTTTAATTCGATTTTGATGAAACTTGAAATTTATGGTTATAACCCAAAGATCTTGGTTCCTTTCGATATTTGCGCATATCGGATCGTAACTTCTTGAATTATGGCCCCTGATTATACGCAAAATCGCCTTTTTATACGCCCACATTTTCATGTGGACGTATATTGTCGTCGCCCCTGTCCGTCCGTCCGTCCGTCCCCAATTTGTTTGTGGACTCTCTACAGGTCACAATTCTTATCCGATTTTGACGAAACTTGAAATATAGGTTTATTCCCATAAGATCTCGGCTGCTTTCGATATTGGCATGTATCGGATCAAAACTTCATGGATTATGGCCCCTGATTGTACGAAAAATCATGTTTCTAGCTTGTGGACCCTATAGAGGTCACAATTTTGAACCGATTTTGATGAAACTTGACATGCATGTTTATAACCCAAAGATCTTGGTTCCTTTCGATATTTGCGCCTATCGGAACGTAATTTCCTGCATTATGGCCCCTGATTGCCCGAAAAATCACCTTTTTATACGCCCACATTTTCATGTGGACGTATATTGTCGTCGCCCCTGTTCGTCCGTCCGTCCGTCCGTCACAATTTTTATCCGATTTCAATGAAACTTAAAATATAGGTTTATCACCCTAAGATCTCGGTTCCTTTCGATATTGGCATGTATCGGACCGTATCTTCATGGGTTATGGCCCCTGATTGTACGAAAAATCACGTTTTTTAGCTTGTGAACATTGTAGAGGTCACAATTTTGAACCGATTTGGATGAAACTTGAAATGCATGTTTATAACCCAAAGATCTTGGTTCCTTTCGATATTTGCGCCAATCGGATCGTAACTTCCTTAATTATGGCCCCTGATTCTCCGAAAAATCGCCCTTTTTAGCTTGTGGTCCCTCTGGATGTCAAAGTTGTTATCCGATTAAAAAAAAACGTTTGATTATATCACTGTCCCATGGTTATGAAGGTTGAGTTCGAATTTCGTGAAAATCTGACCAAAATTGACGGAAAAAATGGCCGCCGTTTGTACGCGAATAGTGTGAAAATATGTTATATCAAGGTTGTGGACCTTATAGAGGTCACAATTTTGAACCGATTTTGATGAAACTTAACATGTATGTTTATAACCCAAAGACCTGGATTCCTTTCGATATTTGCGCGCATCGGATTGTAACTTCCTGAATTATGGCCCTGATTGTCCGAAAAATCGCCTCTTTTAGCTTGTGGTCCCTCTGGAGGTCAAAATTGTTATCCGATTTAAAAAAACGTTTGATTATATCACCGTTCCATGGTTATGAAGGTTGAGTTCGAATTTCGTGAAAATCGGACCAAAATTGAAAGACAAAATGGCCGACGTTTGTACGCGAATGGTGTGAAAATATGTTATATCAAGGTTGTGGACGTTATAGAGGTCACAATTTTGAACCGATTTTGATGAAACTTGACATGTATGTTTATAACTCAAAGATCTTGGTTCCTTTCGATATTTGCGCCCATAGCATCGTAACTTCCTGAATTATGGCCCCTGATTGTCCGAAAAATCGCCCTGTTTAGCTTGTGGTCCCTCTGGAGGTCAAAATTGTTATCCGATTTAAAAAACCGTTTGATTATATCACCATTCCATGGTTATGAAGGTTGAATTCGAATTTCGTGAAAATCGGACGAAAATTGACGGACAAAATGGCCGCCGTTTGTACGCGAAAAATCGCCCTTTTTAGCTTGTGGTCCCTCTGGAGGTCAAAATTGTTATCCGATTTAAAAAAATGTTTGATTATATCATCGTTCCATGGTTATGAAGGTTGAGTTCGAATTTCGTGAAAATCGAATCAAAATTGACGGACAAAATGGCCGCCGTTTGTACGCGAATTGTGTGAAAATATGTTATATCAAGGTTGTGGACCTTATAGAGGTCACAATTTTGAACCGATTTTGATTAAAATTGACATGTATGTTTATAACCCAAAGTTCTTGGTTCCTTTCCATATTTGCGCCCATCGGATCGTAACTTCCTGAATTATGGCCCCTGATTGTCCGAAAAATCGCCCTTTTTAGCTTGTGGTTCCTCTGGAGGTCAAAATTGTTATCCGATTTAAAAAAACGTTTGATTATATCACCGTTCCATGGTTATGAAGGTTGAGTTCGAAGTTCATGAAAATCGGACCAAAATTGATGGACAAAATGGCCGCCGTTTGTATGCGAATGGTGTGAAAATATGTTATATCAAGGTTGTGGACCTTATAGAGGTCACAATTTTGAACCGATTTTGATGAAACGTGACATGCATGTTTATAACCCAAAGATCTTGGTTCCTTTCGATATTTGCGCCCGTCGAATCATAACTTCCTGAATTATGTCCGAAAAATCGCTTTTGTTAGCTTGTGGTCCCTCTGGAGGTCAAAATTATTATCCGATTTAAAAAAACGTTTGATTATATCACGGTTTCATGGTAATGAAGAGAGAATTTTAATTTTGTGAAAATCGGACCAGAGTTGACGGATAAAATGGCCGCCGTCTGTACGCGAATTGTGTAAGAATATGTTATATCAAGGTTGTGGACCCTATAGAGGTCACAATTTTGAACTGATTTTGATGAAACTTGAAATACATGTTTATAACCCAATGATCTTGGTTCCATTGCATATTTGCCCATATCGGGTCGTAACTTCCTGAATCATGGCCCCTGATTGTACGAAAAATCACCCTTTTTAGCTTGTGGTCCCTCTGGAGGTCACAATTATTATCTGATTTAAAAAAACGTTTGATTTTATCACAGTTACACCGTAGTTATGGTTGAGTTTGAATTATGATTTTCTGATGATTACTCAAAATGCAACAACTCTTGTTGACTGCCCGGACGATTTGGCTGCTGTGTGGGCGTATGTTTCGTTGCCTGGCAACCTATTTTTTAGCTTGTGCTACCTCTGGAGGTCACAATTATTATCCGATTTAAAAAACCGTTCGATTATATCACCGTTACACCCTAAGGAAGGTTGAGTTCGAATTTCGGGAAAATCGGACCAAAATTGCCATACAAAATGGCTGCCGTTTGTACGCGAATACTGTTAAAAAATGGTATATCAATGTTGTGGACCCTGTATAGGTCACAATTTTAATTCGATTTTGATGAAACCTGAAATGCATGGTTATAACCCAAAGATCTTGGTTCCTTTCGTTATTTGCGCATATCGGATCGAAACTTCCTGAATTATGGCCCCTGATTGTCCGAAAAATCGCCTATGGTCCCTCTGGAGGTCACAATTATTATCCGATTTTAAAAAACGTTTGACTCTATCACCGTTACACCCTACGGAAGGTTGAGTTTGAATTTTGAGAAAATCGGACCATAATTGCCAGACAAAATGGCCGCCGTTTGTACACATTTCTAGGTTGTGTACCGTCACACCATAATCATTGTCAGCTTCGAATTTCATGAATATCAGACTGGAACTGACCAACAAAACGGCTGCTCCCAATACAGTATGAAATACAGGACTTAATGATGTAGGAAAAATCACTTTCAGTATTGCTTGTTCTTTATCCATCTCTCGAAAATGTGGGCGTATCCTGCCTGGCAGTGCCAGCCTATCTTTGATTATCAAGGGATAAAAGAATATCATTTGAAACACGAGTTAAAGCAGTTTCAGTACTGTGGAATTTTTTATATGCGCTCTGTAGAGGCTCGTGAAGGGAATTATCTTCAATATGACACTTCAACTGACTGGCAATACATTTTTTAAATATTTTAGATATAAAACTTAAATTCGAGACCGGCCTGTAATTTTTCAAAACATTACAATCAAGATTAGTCTTTTTAATTAAAGGAGTTACAAAGGCAAGTTTGAATACATCTGGAACAGTGTTAGTGTCTATACAGGAATTGATTATATCAGTAATTACTGGAACTATTTCAGGTAAACAAGTCTTCAGGATATGTGTGGGAAGGGGATCAAGTGCACACGACTTTGGTGGCGAGGCCTTTATCAGATTCGAGACACTAGACTCAGTTACATTACTAAAATTTGAAAATGTCACAGATGAATTAGCTTTGTCATAGATATGAGGATCAAAACTAATGGAATCAATTGTCTTGTTGATTTCATTTCTAATAAGTTCTATTTTACTTTGAAAGAAGATAGAAAATGCTTCTACAAGGTCACTATCATTATAACTATCCGGTAGGATTTTACCGCCAGAATTTATGTCAAGTACGGAATTCACAACTTTGAATAATTCTTTCTGTTTATTTTCACAGTTATCTATTTTGTTTGAATAAAATTTTGATTTTGATTCTTCTATGAGTCTAGTCACATGGTTTTTCTCTGTCTTGTAGATCTCTTTGTGGACATGTAAGTGCGTATTTCTCCACATATGTTCAGCCTTATTGCGACATCGCTTGGCCTCTAATATGTTATCGTTGAACCATGGCGTGCCAGGGCGAACTTTCAACGTGGCGGTTTTCTTTGGAAGGGTAGCATCTAATACATGTTCGAGTCTATTGTTGTAGGCTAGGGCTTTTTCGTGAATGTTGTCTATAAATGGAATCTGATTAAAATCTGAATCACGGATTCTCGTTAGGAGTTCTCCATTGTTTAAAGAACTAAATTTTCTGTATGTGATGGTTTTGTGGTGTGGTTGTGATGGTTCAATATTGATATAAAAACTTACTGGAAAATGATCAGATATAAGTTTATCCTGAATGTTCAATCCTTTTAAAGTTAAATTTTCCATTCTAGTAATTACAAGATCAAGGGTGTGTCCAAGATTATGAGTAGGTGATGAAACATGTTGAATAAATGATCTATTATTTAGAATTTCACAGAAATGAGTCGTATCAGCATCTGTCAGTCTCTCAAAGTGTATATTAAAGTCGCCAAATATTAATATTTCTTGCATTTATTAATCCAAATCTGGTAATGGAATCGTCAGTTCGATTTTTACTATTTTTAACTTGGATCAAATTACGATTATTGCGCTGTTTGTCATTAGATATTTTACTAGTTTTGCCTGTATAATGATCATTATCAACTGTGAAGTTAACAAGATTATTACTATTTACTTGATTTTTAGTCACCGGTTTAACAAAGTGGTCAGTGATTAATACTTTTATAGTCCTGAGTTTATTTCTGCCACCTCTACAGCCCCTGTATGAGTAAGTGTTATTTGAAGGTTGATTAACATTAACTCTAGCCATGTCTCTTTTGTTTAATGTCATGTTCACTAAAATGTTCACTGAGTAAAACTTCACTAACACAATGAAAAGTATAAGATATTCCAGAATATAGTAAAATAAAGCAACATTTTCCATAAAAAATCTAAAAATCGATTTGAAAATGAAGAAATCCTATTTAAAAAGTCACTTGCAAATTATGAAGCATTAAAAATGATTATAACACTGTGATACTGAACAAATAAACAGAGCAAAATTTACACACAGCAGCCACACAGGCGCACTAATATGGCCCTTGATCACTTCAAAAAATCTTGTGGATGCTCTAGAGGCCAAAGTTAATATCCGATTGACTTTAGATTTATACACAATGTTTAAGGTCATGAGACGAAGAAGCCTATTGATTTTCAGCGATTTCCGATAATTGATGCCAGAGTTATGGCCCTTGATCACTTCAAAAAATCTTGTGGACGCTCGAGAGACCAAAGTTAATATCCGATTGACTTTAAATTTACACACAGTGTATACGATCATGAGACAATGAAGCCTGTTGATTTTCAGCGATTTCAAATAATTACTGCCAGAGTTATCTCCCTTGATCACTTCAAAAAATCTTGTGACGCTATAGAGGCCAAACTTATCATCCGATTGACTTCAGATTGATACACAAAGTTTATGGTGTTGAAACGAACAAGTATTTTGATTTTCAATGAATTTTCATAACTGAACAGCTAAATAAATATTAAATTTTTCGTATACTAATTGTTATAAAAAGCAAACAAATTTTAATTATTTTCTGATAATTACATAATGAGTTGTTACTCTTAATCAGATTTTAGTGTATTACAAATGTTTCATTACCGAAAAAAGTAAAAATATGTGACAACCCTTGTTGACTGCCCGGACGATTTAGCTGCTGTGGGCGTATGTTTCGTTGCCTGGCAACCTATCTTGTTAGCTTGTGGTCCCTCTGGAGGTGAAAATTATTATCCGATTTAAAAAAACGTTTGATTATATCACGGTTTCATGGTAATGAAGAGAGAATTTGAATTGCGTGAAAATCGGACCAGAGTTGACGGATAAAATGGCCGCCGTCTGTAAAAATATGTTTTTTCAAGGTTGTGGACCCTGTAGAGGTCACAATAATTTTGAACTGATTTTGATAATTCTTGAAATACATGTTAACCTAATGATCGTGGTTCCATTGCATATTTACCCATATCGGATCGTAACTTCCTGAATCATGGCCCCTGATTGTACGAAAAATCACCCTTTTTAGCTTGTGGTCCCTCTGGAGGTCACATATTGCCGTCAACCCCGTCCGTCTGTCCGTTCCGTCCGTCCGTACGTCCGTCCGTCGGTCCGTCCGTCCATCGTCCACAATTTCTTGTGAACGCACTAGAGGCCAGGGTTAATATCCGATTGACTTTAAATTTATACACAGTGTTTAAGGTCATGAGACGAAGAAGCCTATTGATTTTCAGCAATATCCGATAATTACTGCCACAGTTATGACCCTTGATCACTTTGAAAAATCTTGTGAACACTCTAGAGGCTAAAGTTAATATCCGATTGACCTTAAATTTATACACAGTGTTTAAGGTCATGAGACGAAGAAGCCTACTGATTTTCAGCGATTTCAAATAATTACTTCCAGAGTTATCTCCCTTGATCACTTCAAAAAACCTTGTGACGCTATAGATGCCAAACTTATCATCCGATTGACTTCAGATTGATACACAGAGTTTAAGGTGTTGAAACGAACAAGTATTTTGATTTTCAATGAATTTTGATAACTGAACAGCTAAATCCATGATGTTAAATGTTTCCTATACTAATTGTTAGCGTGGGGCAAAACTTTATAAAAAGCAAACAAATTCTAATGATTTTCAGATAATTACAAAATGAGTTGTTACTCTTAATCAGATTTTAGTGTATAACAAATGTTTCATTCCCCAAAAAAGTAAAAATATGCGACAACCCTTGTTGACTGCCCGGACGATTTAGCTGCTGTGGGCGTATGTTTCGTTGCCTGGCAACCTATCTTTTGGTATCTATATGATCCTATGGGTTCAATCTATTTGTTGATTGATATTAAATGTCATAATGTTAAAAACATTACAAATCAGACTCATTTGAATAAAATATCTGTTTTGAATTGTAAAAATACAGTTTTTTGAAAAATGACGTTACTTCCGTTGATAATGAAAATCTTAAATTACTAGTATGAAATCGCAAATGGCAAAAGGTATCACACAATGGAAAATTTATGAAAATCGAATAATAATTGACACTTTTATGGAGCAAAAACCTTGAAAAGTGCCCTATTGAAAATCGCCTATTTCTCCTCAACTGAATAAGTTAGAAACCATTTTGTGATATCTATATGATCGTATGGGTTCATTCTATTAGTTGTTTGGAATCAAATATCACAATTTAAAACAAAAAACAAATACAACTCATTTGAATAAATTATTTGTTTCGAAGGCTTTAAATACAGTTTTTGCCCAAATTACTTCATTTCCGCTGACATTGAAAATGTTAAGTTGGTCTGGCCTAGTTGAAATTGACATTACACGTCAAATAATGTCACTTTTATGAAAATCCAATAATAATTGACTCTTTTACAGACAAACTAGCGTAAAAAGTGACTCATGCAAAATTGCCCATTTCTCGGCAACTGTTCATATTACAAACTAATTTTCTCATACATTCTCTTTGTATGGATTATTGCTACAAGTTAATGAAAGTTGCGAAGAAATATTTTAAAATATGAAAAGCCTGAATAGGTTGTGAATAGACCATTTTTATACGCCCACATTGAAATATTGTCGTCGCCCCCGTCCGTCCGTTGGTCTGTCAGTACGGCGTCCACAATTGCTTGTGGACGCTCTAGTGGCTAAAGTTAATATCCGATTGACTTTAAATTTATACACAGTGTTTGAGGTCATGAGACGAAGAAGCCTATTGTTTTTCAGCGATTTCCGATAATAGCTACCAGAGTTATGGCCCTTGATCACTTCAAAAAATCTTGTGGACGCTCTAGAGGCCAAAGTTAATATTCGATTGGCTTTAAATTTATACACAGTGTTCACGGTCATAAGACGAAGAAGCCTATCGATTTTCAGCGATTTCCGATAATTAGTGCCAGAGTTATGGCCCTTGATCACTTCAAAACATCTTGTGGACGCTCTAAAAGCCACAGTTAATATCCGATTGACCTTAAATTTATACACAGTGTTTAAGGTTATAAGAAGAAGAAGCCTATTGATTTTCAGCGATTTCCGATAATTAGTGCCAGAGTTATGGCCCTTGATCACTTTAAAAAAATCTTGTGGACGCTCTAAAAGCCAAAGTTAATATCCGATTGACTTTAAATTTATACACAGTGTTTAAGGTCATAAGACGAAGAAGCCTATTGATTTTCAGCGATTTCCGATAATTAGTGCCAGAGTTATGGCCCTTGATCACTTCAAAAAATCTTGTGGACGCTCTAAAAGCCAAAGTTAATATCCGATTGACTTTAAATTTATACACAGTGTTTAAGGTCATAAGACGAAGAAGCGTATTGATTTTCAGCGATTTCCGATAATTAGTGCCAGAGTTATGGCCCTTGATCACTTCAAAAAATCTTGTGAACGATCTAGAGGCCAAAGTTAATATCCGATTGACTTAAAATTCATACACAGTCATAAAACGAAGAAGCCTATTGATTTTCAGCGATTTCCGATAATTAGTGCCAGAGTTATGGCCCTTGATCACATCAAAAAATCCTGTGGACGCTCTAGAGGCCAAAGTTAATATCTGATTGACTTTAAATTTACACACACTGTTTAAGGTCATGAGACGAAGAAGCCTACTGATTTTCATTGATTTCAAATAATTACTTCCAGAGTTATCTCCCTTGATCACTTCAAAAAACCTTGTGACGCTACAGATGCCAAACTTATCATCCGTTTGACTTCAGATTGATACACAGAGTTTAAGGTGTTGAAACGCACAAGTATTTTGATTTTCAATGAATTTTGATAACAGAACAGCTAAATCCATGATGTTAAATGTTTCCTATACTAATTGATAGCGTGGGGCAAAACTTTATAAAAAGCAAACAAATTCTAATGATTTTCAGATAATTACATAATGAGTTGTTTCATTACCAAAAAAAGTAAAAATATGCGACAACCCTTGTTGACTGCCCGGACGATTTAGCTGCTGTGGGCGTATGTTTCGTTGCCTGGCAACCTATCTTTACACCTTTTTTCACTTTTAAATCGAAATGACCCGAAAACGAAATCGAAATTTAAAAAAACTGAGCGCGATGTTTTTTGTGCCTTTCCATGGCACACCCTTTCAGTCATACCACTTTTGAAAAAAATAATATTTTCTTTCAAACAGTGGTGCCAAATTGTTAAAATTGTAGTTTTTGCTAAATTTTCGTCACTTCCTTTTTGTAAGTGTACAGTACTTCCGATGATAATGAAAATGTTCAATTACTTTTATGAAAGCAGAAATGGCATAAGGCATCAAATGTTGAAAATTTTATGTAAATCGAATAATAATTGCCAATTTTGTAGACCAAAAAGCTTGAAAAATGACCTGTATAAAATCATCTATTTCTCTGCAACCGTACAAGTTAGAAACAATTTATGGTATCTGTACGATAGTATGGTTTTAATCTATTTGTTGATTGCTATCAAATATCATAATTATATAGTTCGGTACGAAACCTAAAATCCGTGACCAATTTGCGGTTAAGTTGTTTTGAAGGTGGTTTCTATATGAAAAAAACCTGCTGAAGCGATTAAGCTTGGGTGCCTCTCTCTAGAAAGCTGGCGGAAGCCGTTAGACGGCCAAATATATTACAGGTAAATAGTTTAGGCGAGCCACGCAGCAGAGTTTAGGCGACCGATAGTGATACTAATGTAATACGACCGTGACAATGTTGTCTTCTGAGATGAGCACCAGCAAGGAAAATAAATGCAATAGAGGCATCCTCCCCATCCTTCCGATTTTCAGTGGTTAAGTTCATCGTCGAGCTATCAATAAAACAACTGTTCGCATAACGATAGTTGTGTCTTGTGTTTATTTTATTTTCAGGCTTATTTAATGCTTAATTACTGAAAGTCTGAGATCACACACTCTTCAGTTGGTAATGTTCGGAATGGACAGTGCGGCTCAATTAGATATGTGAACCCAGCATTACCAGGACGTTTAAGTGACCTACTTGTTCACTGCAGGGATAATGCAAGTGATGAAGATTCCGATGAAACTTCAACTTCTGAATCTGAACAATCAAAACTGGACCTATCTTTTGAATCGGATGACTGTGATTCTGATAAGTAAAACTTTGACTGGATAAGTTGGTGATGTTGATTATCATGCGTGATTAAATATTACATGGGTCCATTATTAAGCGTTGATTAAATTAAAATCAAAATCAGTTGACTATAGAGTATATCACATGATAAATATCGGTGAGTATTATTGCTGGTTGCCATCGATCGACAAAAATTCATCAAAATTGAAGACATCGACTCAGAAACTATTTACCAGGCCAAAAATGGTGGCCATCTTGGATTTTTCGGCCATATTGGCAAAACTAGTGGCTGGATGGATTTTTGATTACAATATTTCGATTCAGAGACCCTTAAAACATACGAATAGACACATCAGAAGCCTATATTACATAATTTTATATTTTCCCGCCACATCTGACCACCATTTTGAATTTGGCCCTCTAGCGGCTTCCGCCAGCAATTTAGAGAGAGGCACCCAAGCTTAATCGCTTCAGCAGGTATTTTTCATATAGAAACCACCTTCAAAACAACTTCCCCGCAAATTGGTCACGGATTTTAGGTCTCGTACCCAACTAATAAAAACCTTGCAAATCCGATTCATTTGAATAAAATATCTGATTTGAAGACTAAAAATACAGTTTTTGCCAAAATGACGTTACTTCTTGTGATAGTGAAAATCATAAATTACTTGTATGAAATCGTAAATGGCCTAAGGTATCATACAGTGAAAATTTTATAAAAATCGAATAATATTTGACACTTCTATGGACCTAAAACCTCGAAAAGTGACCTGTTGAAAATCGCATATTTCTCCGCAACTGTACAAGTTAGAAACCATTTTGTCATATCTATATGATCGTATGGGTTTATTCTATTAGTTGATAGAAATAAAATATCAAAATTTTAAACAGATAGCAAATACGACTCATTTGAATAAATTTCTTGTTTCGAAGGCTATAAATACAGTTTTTGCCAAAATTACGTCATTTCTGGTGACATTGAAAATCTTAAATTTGTTTGAACTTGTTAAAATTGACATTACGCATGAAATGGTGTCACTTTAATGAAAATCCAATAATAATTGACTCTTTTACAGGCAAACTAGCGTAAAAAGTGATTCAATGCCAAATTGCCCATTTTTCGGCAACTGCTCATATTACAAACTAAATTTGAGATAGATTCTCTTCGTATGGATTATTGCTACAAGTTTATAAAAGTTACAAAGAAATATTTTAATATATGAAGACGCTGGATGAGTTGTAAATAGCCAATTTTACCCCGTTTTTATACGCCCACATTGAAATGTGGTCGTATATTGTCGTCCGTCCGTCCGTCCGGCGTCCTCAATTGCTTGTGGACGCTCTAGAGGCCAAAGTTAATATCCGATTGACTTTAAATTTATACACAGTGTTTAAGGTCATGAGACGAAGAAGCCTATTGATTTTCAGCGATTTCCGATAATTACTGCCAGAGTTATGGCCCTTGATCACTTCTGAAAATCTTTTGGACGCTCTAGAGGCCAAAGTTATTATCCGATTGACTTTAAATTTATACACAGTATATACGGTCATGAGACGAAGAATCCTTTTGATTTTCAGTGATTTCCGATAATTAATGCCAGAGTTATGGCCCTTGATCACTTCAAAAAATCTTGTGGACGCTCTATAGGCCAAAGTTAATATCCGATTGACTTTAGATTTAGCCCAAGTTAATATCCGATTGACTTTAAATTTAAAGACAGTGTTTAAGGTCATGAGACAAAGAAGCCTTTTGATTTTCAATCGATGATATTAAATGTTTCGTGTTAAATGACCACACTATATTCATTTCGATACTTTATTGTCAACCTCATAAGACCATAACATGTTCACGCTTCGATGTGCAGAAAACTTGTGCACGCTTTACTTGTGCACGCTTTACCATGACAACAAGATCGACGACTGCGCACACACAAACATCTCATTACTATTCATATATTCAAAGGTCATGAGTATTCACATTAACATTCACAGTCTTTTATCTTTCAAGTTCTTATTAGATAATTACTCTTATTAAAAATAAAAACAATTTCTTTTTACCATAACTAAAATAGTCATTTTATTTAGTTCCACAAATACTATAGCAATTATTTATCGAACTTATTTTCTTTTCTTTTTTTTTCTTTTTTAAATTATATCACAGTTAAGATTTTCCTAAAAATATTTTTATGGTATTTTGATATATAACGAATAAAAATGAATAGGTATCTATATATGGACTAGCACTTTAAAAATCACACATAATACACATGTACAGAAACATATATGTTGGTTCTAACTAAGTTTTAATACAGTAGTGACAGTTCCATTCTCCATGATTTAAAACATCGATTAGATTTTTACTTGATGCACCACATTTAGTTAAACAGTCTGCCAACTGAAATTTACTCTCGGTCCATTCAATATTTTGAATCTCTTTTCGGGACAACATATCACGAAGAACGCATACATCGATTTTTAACCTTTTGTCTATCAGTGTCTTTGTTGAATGTACAGTTTCGTATAGCGATTTATTGTCTGTCACACAGTGTATCGGAACAGAGTCACTTGCCAATTTTAACACCTCACACAAAACTGTTCTCAATAAGCAGCATGCTTCTGCAGCCTCCAATAAAGCTAGTGTTTCAGCTGCGATAGTGCTTTTTACAACACGCCTTATTTTCTTCGACATCCATGTTAAAGGAGAAAATTTAGCGTTACTTCCCACCAGGAATACAATATACCCCCCCTGTGAACCGCCATCTTTCAAATTGGCCAATGATGCATCACTGAAACATATCAAACACAGTTTCTTAATGTTACCCAGATTAGGAAATTTCAGTTCCACATTTTCTGATTTTATTTTTTTTATACTTTTATTGGCTTTAAATAAATCGTCAACTGTACTGTCTTTTTGTGATACACTAACTTCACATGCATTATACGCAATGTCAGGTCTCGTTTGATTTGCTGCCCAGTTCAATTGTCCAGCAACACCCCTTAACATACGCGTTTTACTTTCAGTTATTCCGTCACATTTATCCCGCGATCCACTTAACTCAATTGGTTCAATCTCTCCAATATATGTATTCTGATGCATGGTTATTGTGTTATTCTTTTGATTCAGTTCTAACCCAACATACTTAAATGCCAGACTTTCTTCTGTGCCCATGATAAACTTAGTTCTAACAGTTTTTATCACCTTATTCACAAACAGTTCTGATCCACCCCAACAAAAATCGTCCACATGACAGCATATGATGCCTTGTAGTTTTTCTTGAAAATACCAGTAGAATAGCGCTTCATCGTATTTACTCATTGTTGCTCCACAATTTATCAATTCTTCCTTTACTCGAAGATACCAGACTCTAGGTGCGTCAGAAAGACCATAGACTGTAGTTTTCAATTTCCAAAGCTTACCATGACCAACTTCTGGAGGAGGCTTGAGAAATATATCTCTATCAATTTCATTTCCCTGTAGAAAGGCTGCCTTAACATCAAGGGAATTCAGTTTCCACCCAAAACTAGATATGATTGTCAATACCAGTCTTAAATTTTCCTTACAGCATGTTGGAGAATCTGTTCTTAAATCTAAAGATCGTTCCTCAAATCCACGGGCTACAAGTCTTGCTTTTACAACAGGTTTACCGTCTTTGACTTTTTCGGTTATCACCCATCTAACAGAAATAATAGTTTGACCCTCATCTGGAACTTCGGTAAAAACATCATGGACTTCCCAATTGTTTATTTCGTCAAATTTAGCCTGGGATACTTCTAAAGAGCTGTTGTGTATACTAACACTGTTAATAAATACCTCTTCCACAGTCTCCCATTTCAGGGATTCCAGGTTTATACTTCTCAATGTACCATCGTTCAGGTCCTTAATGTTGACCCAATATCGGTTCTTTCCTGTAGCTTTACCTGCTCTATTTAATACCACAGCTTCTGTCCAGTCATCCATGTCTGGTTGTTGATAAATGATTTTACATCCTTTAATTGGTAGTTCAATGCAACCATCAACTTTTGTCGAAGGGTCAGTATCACGATTACTAGTTTTACTATTATTAGTGTCACTGATAACTTCATCATTCAAGTCTATACTAGTTTTACTATTAGTGTCACTGATAACTTCATCATTCAACTCTATAACCACTGTTTGATCACTATTTAAATTCACTTCTTTTTCTACCGGAACATTAACATCTTTGAGCAGTTCATGATTTTGATGAGTTTCACAAGAACTGTCACCTGCTTCTTCACATTTTATATCTTCAACAGTTTCATTTTCATCCACATTCATCATGTCACTTGTTTTATTATTTACTAAAGTTTCATTTTTCTCATGTCTTAAGTGGCATGGGTGAACCCGTACATAAATACCACCATGCCTTACAAAGATTTGCTGATTATCCTTTCCGATAACAACCCCTGGTCCCCTCCACTTATTAGAATCATTTCGCTTGTAAAATACATGATCGCCAGGCTGATAGATAAGTCCAGTTGATGGTCTGACTTGATGTCTTAAAGCTCTTCTCAGTTTTTCACTTGATTTGCTTTCAATGAAGGCCTTTCTTGCAGTGTGTAAGGCATTAAGATGATCCGCAATAAGCTCGCTTTTTGTACTGGCTTCTAGTGCTGGAGGTTTATCAGTAAACGCCGAAGGTGGATTTGGGTTTTACAAAGACAAGTTGGTTAGGACTATAACCGTAAATGCTCTGCAGTGCATTTTTCGCACTAACTGACCATGCCAGAGCTATTTGTAGGGAACAGTTTGTGTCTAACATAATCTTTTCTACCATACTTCCGATAATGCCGTTATGTTTTTCTGTAATACCGTTCGACCATGGTGACTCAGCAGCTGTTGTGAGCACTCTAATGTTCAAATTTTCAGCCATATCGCGGAAAAGTTCATTATTGAATTCTCCCCCATTGTCACTCAGAAACTGATTTGGAACTCCAAATATTGCAATCCAATGTCTAAACAAATTGTCAATAATTTCTTCTTTTCGTTTAGATTTGATGATTGTGGCTACACTGTATCTTGTGGCATGATCTATAAGATGTAAAATTATTGAACCATTAATCATTTTTAAGTCCATGGAGACTGTATCGTTGAACTCTCTAGCCAAAGTAAACCCTACCACTGGTCGTAATGCAGGTCTCTTGTATTGCCTACATATCGCACAAGTTTTATCTATGTCTCTAGTCAACTGAATAAATTCTTTATCATATATTCCTGCCTCTTTCACCAATTTATCCAGTTTATCGCCCCCTGGATGTCCAAATTGCTTGTGTAACTTAATGACCATTTTTTCTTTTTCACTTGTTGGTTTTTCAGACACATTAAAAAGAACACTATTCGAAATGTTTTTACCATTCATAATAGGAAGAAGATAATGTCCACTTGTTGTTGACTGCATATCTACATCTTGACCCAAAATATTCACACGGTCATTCACAAAATCTATGTTAGTCTTATTTTCTTTCATCCAGTTTTTACTTAATAGAAGTGGTAAGTCACAGTGAACAACGTCAGTTTCTATATTTAAATGGCAACCATTAATATAAGCTGGAATTTCAACAAGTCTGGAAGATTTTAATGATGCTCCATTTCCAAACCGGAAGGATGATGTACTTTGCTTCACACGTTTAATATCTTCCTTGCTGAGGGTATCTAAGTAACATTCAAGCCAAAGTTCGCCACAAACATTTTTAGTGCAACCACTATCCAAAACAGCTGAATTAAATGTTTCACCTATAAATGTTTCAATTAAACATTCATGTGTCTCTCCCGAGAATAAGGTTATCTTACTGTCTAATGTTCTTGCTTCATAACTGTCTGGACAGTCTTTAGCATAATGGAAAATTGAATGGCAGATAGCACACTTGGAAGGATTTCCAGAAGGATCTAAAGGATTTGTTTTCCGTCCACCTCTCGACGAATGATACTTGTTATTACTGCGTTGAGGATATGCATCAGTTGGTCTGGATTCCCAATTTCCCCTAGTACGAGACGATTACGTAATATGGTCGTCTGCTGCTTCGACCAGGCCAATTTCCACGAGTCCCTGAGAAAGAACTATTACCATAACTGTTATACAAAACATCTTCTTCTTGTTGATCAATTTCTATTTTAAGACCACCATTTACTTCTCTTTTAATTTCTGAGGTATTTTCGGCTATATAGTCAAAAATGGATTTCAACTGTCTCTTCATATTTTCATATGTCAATTTCGAAATAGTAGCACGGGCTAACTGTTGTTTTTCTTTGGTAATGTTGGCACTTTTTAAGAGTCTATAGGCCAGAACACCGTCGGGCAGTTCCATTTCACAGCTTTTAATTTTATAATATAGTCGTTCGAATTCGTTTATATAATCACCAATACTCATGCCACGAGGCCTTTGGAATTTCTCAAATCTGTCATACGCCATAAACGCCAGTTGTTGGGCATCTTTTGCATACAAAGACTTCTGTTTTGTTGTCAAAACATCGACACCATCATTGCCGCTTAGGTCCTTAATGTCTATATCTACACACGCTTTTCTCGCTTGGCCCTCCAGTGAAAGATAAATGGCCGGTCCCTGTTTTTTCTTATCTAAATCCGTGACACATCTCCATATTTCAATTTCTCTCATCCACGAATCAAAGTCATCAGTTACACTTGTCAGAGAAGGTGGAGAATACATTTTTCTCGAAGCCGCCATCTTGTCGCTTACACCATTGAAAATATCGCCATAGGTTTCTCGCTTCGCTGTCACTACCAGGAAAATAATTATTATCAAAGTTAATTTCACTGTTTTCATTTGACCTTTCTTTGCGCTCTTTATTTGTCCATCTGCGTTACCACACGCTCTGCTACCATGTTAAATGACCACACTATATTCATTTCGATACTTTATTGTCAACCTCATAAGACCATAACATGTTCACGCTTCGATGTACAGAAAACTTGTGCACGCTTTACTTGTGCACGCTTTACCATGACAATAAGATCTACGACTGCGCACACACAAACATCTCATTACTATTCATATATTCAAAGGTCATGAGTATTCACATTAACATTTCGTATACTAAACGTTAGCATGTGGCAGAACTTTATAAAAACCAAACAAATTCTAATGATTTATACACAGTGTCTAAGGTACACAGTGTTTACAGTCCTGAGACGAAGATTTCTGTTGATTTTCAGCGATTTCCAATAATTACTGCCAGAGTTATGGCCCTTGATCACTTCAAAAAATCCTGTGGAAGCTCTAGAGGCCAAAGTTAATATCCGATTGACTTTAAATTTATACACAGTGTAAACGGTCATGAGACGAAGAAGCCTATTGATTTTCAGCGATTTCAAATAATGACTGCCAGAGTTATCTCCCTTGATCACTTCAAAAAATCTTGTGACGCTATAGAGGCTAAATCCATGATTTTAAATGTTTCGTATACCAAATGTTAGCATGGGGCAAAACTTTATAACAAGCAAACAAATTCTAATCAGATTTTAGTGTATTACAAATGTTTTATTACTGAAAAAAGTAAAAATATGCGACAACCCTTGTTGACTGCCGGGACGATTTAGCTGCTGTGGGCGTATGTTTCATTGCCTGGCAACCTATCTTTTACATTATAAAAAGTCCATTCGACACAAACTAGGTCATTTCGGGACTAACATGTTTTTTTAATTTTATTTAAAAACTTCCCTTGCGCGTACGGGTCTTTAGCTGTCGGAGGAAACTGAAGGACACGGAGAAAACCCACGAGGTTGGACACCATACTCCATGTCACGTGCAAACTGGAAATCGAAACGACGCTGGTTGACTCAATGAAAAACGTTGCGATACAGTGCGCACATGCTAACTATTCAGTCATTCAGCCTCCCTATAATTGGGAAATTGCTGACTTACAGCAAGAAACATTTCAACCGGGCATTTCAATCGGAACAACGCCAGTTGACTCAATGACAGACGTTCCGATACAGAGCGCAGGTGCTAACCATTCAGCCACGCAACCTCCCTAAATTTGGCAAATTGCTGACCTACAGCGAGAAACATTTCAACCGGGCGAAATTTTCTATTTTAACAGTTTAATTTGCACGGTACCTTTAATTATCAACCGAATATTACAAAACTTTTAAAAATAAGCTCCCCCTGACCAGCTTAATCGTTCGCAATAAACGTTTGCCGCCTAAAATTGGCAAATTGCTGACTTTATGAGAAACATTACAACCGGGCGAAATTTTCTGTTTTATCACTTTTACATTTCCTTTGATTACCAACCAATTATTACAAAACTTTAAAAATAAAAGAGAAAGAGAGAAATGCGGCTTAACGTCCATTCGACACAAACTAGGTCATTTCGGGACTAACATATGTATTTTAATTTTATTTAAAAACTTCCCTTTAGCCGTGGGAGGAAACCGAAGGACACGGAGAAAACCCACGAGGTTGGACACCATGCTCCATGTCACGTGCAACCAGGAAATCGAAACGACGCCGGTTGACTCAATGACAGACGTTACGATACAGCGCGCGTATGCTAACCATTCAGCCATTCAGCCTCCCTAAAATCGGGAAATTGCTGACTTATAGCAAGAAACATTTCAACCGGGCGAAATTTTCTGTTTTAACAGTTTAATTTGCACGGTACTTTAATTACCAACCGATTATTACAAAACTTCTGAAAATAAGCTCCAACTGACCAGCTTAATCGTATGCAATAAACGTTTGGCCTGAATTGAAAGTTCCGCACCGAGAAAGTTCATCTCGATTTTCTGGCCGGGTTCCCCCTTGTCAGTGAGGCAGAACGTAGGGCCTGACAAGGACAGCTGTCTAGTCGTTCGGATGGGATGAAAAACCAAGGTCCCGTGTACACATTGGAGTGCACGTAAAAGATCCCTTAGCAGTTGGAATTCGATTCTGTTGAATAAGCTCTATACGATGACTAAATGTGCAGGTTGTAGCCACCCACACTGTATGTTTTGCTTAACAATGAAAGGTTGCCGTTTTCAATTTTCGATCCTTTTATTCTTCTACTCCTGATATTTTGGTCTGTTGATCGAAGTTTTCATATAAGAGACTACCGATAAGACTCTTTGTAGAAGAAGTTCCCCAAAAATATTATGTTGACTTTAAGAGAAAAGAACCTTTAAAAATGCTCCAAATCGTAAAAATACAACTTTTTGGATTTTCGATCATTTGGATTGAAATGTGGTCGTATATTGTCGTCGCGTCAGTCTGTCCGTCGGTCCGGCGTCCACAATTGCTTAATATCCGATTGACTTTAAATTTATACACAGTGTTTAAGGTCATGAGACGAAGAAGCCTATTGTTTTTCAGCGATTTCCGATAATAACTACCAGAGTTATGGCCCTTGACGACTTCAAAAAATCTTGTGGATGCTCTAGAGGCCAAAGTTAATATCCGATTGGCGTAAATTTATACACAGTGTTTAAGGTCATAAGACGAAGAAGCCTATTGATTTTCAGCGATTTCCGATAATTAGTGCCAGAGTTATGGCCTTTGATCACTTCAAAAAATCTTGTGGACGCTCTAAAAGCCAAAGTTAATATCCGATTGACTTTAAATTTATACACAGTGTTTAAGGTCATAAGACGAAGAAGCCTATTGATTTTCAGCGATTTCCAATAATTAGTGCCAGAGTTATGGCCCTTGATCACTTCAAAAAATCTTGTGAACGCCCTAAAAGCCAAAGTTAATATCCGATTGACCTTAAATTTATACACAGTGTTTAAGGTCATAAGACGAAGAAGCTTATCGATTTTCAGCGATTTCCGATAATTAGTGCCAGAGTTATGGCCCTTGATCATTTCAAAAAAACTTGTGGATGCTATAAAAACCAAAGTTAATATCCGAATGACTTTAAATTTATACACAGTGTTTAAGGAATAAGACGAAGAAGCCTACTGATTTTCAGCGATTTGCGATAATTAGTGCCAGAGTTATCTCCCTTGATCACTTCAAAAAATCTTGTGGACGCTCTAAAAGCCAAAGTTAACATCCGATTGACTTTAAATTTATACACAGTGTTTAAGGTCATAAGACGAAGAAGCCTATTGATTTGCATCAATTTCCGATAATTAGTGCCAGAGTTATGGCCCTTGATCACATCAAAAAATCCTGTGGACGCTCTAGAGGCCAAAGTTCATATCCGATTGACTTAAAATTTACACACACTGTTTAAGGTCCTGAGAGGAAGAAGCCTACTGATTTTCATCAATTTCAAATAATTACTTCCAGAGTTATCTCCCTTGATCACTTCAAAAAACCTTGTGGCGCTGTAGATGCCAAACTTATCATCCGATTGACTTCAGATTGATACACAGAGTTGAAGGTGTTGAAACGAACAAGTATTTTGATTTTCAATGAATTTTGATAACTGAACAGCTAATTCCATGATATTAAATGTTTCCTATACTAATTGTTAGCGTGGGGCAAAACTTTATAAAAAGCAAACAAATTCTAATGATTTTCTGATAATTACATAATGAGTTGTTACTCAGATTTTAGTGTATTACAAATGTTTCATTACCAAAAAAAGTAAAAATATGCAACAACCCTTGTTGACTGCCCGGACGATTTAGCTGCTGTGGGCGTATGTTTCGTTGCCTGGCAACCTATCTTTTCTGCTATCCCTGATATTTAAAAAAAAATGATACAATGATTTCACACAACAGGCTAGCCATTAAACTCTCAATTGACAAGAGTTTCACCACCCTCCCTTCATTATAACCGAAGTTATCGTGCCCTAAAGAATCAACAAATCAGCATGCTTATCTCTGCTTACCCTAAGCAGAAAATGCTCATCTTTGAACTCAATCATGGCATTGACCTAGTGAACGTCTACACCAAGATTGAACATTCTAGCTCAATTAGAAGGAGAGTTATTGTGTTTCAAAGTCTCGGCCCTTCAAATTGCTACTACTTTTCATATTCACTTCAAAATGGCAACCATCAATTGACCTAAATCAAAATTCTGCTCTGAACAATTTTTAGGCCATCCTTCAAGGATTCAGAAAATTATCCATGGCAGACAATGCTCATTGTCGAACGTATTCAAGGTATTGATGTAATGAAACTATACAGTTAGCAGTTGGAATTTGATATTGTTGAATAAGCTCTATACGATGACTAAATGTGCAGATTGTAGCCACCCACACTGCATGTTTCGCTTAACAATGAAGGGGTGCCGTTTTCAATTTTCGATCCCTTCGTTCTTCTACTCCTGATATTTTGGACTGTTGATCGATGGTTTCATATAAAAGACTACCGATAAGACTCTTTGTATAAGAAGTTCCCAAAAAATATTATGTTGACTTTACGAGAAAGACCTCTAAACATGCTCCAAATTGTAAAAATACGACTTTTTGGATTTTTAATCTCTTTTTTTCGGCTACCCCGGACATTTAAAAAAAATGATACAATGATTTCACACAACAGGCTAGCTATTAGACTCTCGATTGACAAGAGTTTCATCGCCCTCCCTTCATTATAACCAAAGTTATCGTTTCCTAAAGAATCAACAAATCAGCTTGCTTCTCTCTGCTTACCCTAGGCAGAAAATGCTCATCTTTGAACTCAATCAAGACCAAGTGAAAGTTTACACCAAGTTTCAACATTCTAGCTCAATTAGAAGGAGAGTTATTGTGTTACAAATTCTCGGCCCTTCAAATTGCTTCTATTTTTCACTTTCACTTCAAAATGGCGACCATCAATTGACCTAAATCAAAATTCTACTCTGAACGTTTTTTAGGCCATCCTTCAAGGATTCAGAAAATATAACTCCCATGTCTGTAAGTAAAATAGCAAAAAAGCCTTAGGGATTTTTCACGTTTCAAGATGGTGTCACTTTCGGTTCGATCGACAAACTCCATATTTTGTGTACGAATCAGTAATTACTTGTCTAGTATCGAAAAAAAAAATCAGGTCATTCTGACCTATATTTCGTCAATTTTTTTTCAAAACTTTGATCTTTAATTTCTCCAAGGTGAGATAAGTTAGAAAATTTCTAAAGTCATTTTTCAAGTCCCATCATTAAGGTCTACTTACATATGAAACTTCATGAAAATCGTAGAACTACTAAAGAAGTTGTTGAGTTGGTGTAAACTTCCGGTTCGGAATCACAGCGACGAATTTTCGAAATTCGAAAATCCGAAATTGCACATTTGAAGTAAATGTCTTGGGATACTCAAAGAAAAAAGAATTAGTAAAATAGATCGAATAGTCACAAAGTACAGCATTGTAGGTCAAATGCATTCGTTCATAAAATTCGGTGATTTCGGATTCGTAAAACATTTTGAAAATTCGCACCCCATTTTTGGGGGGGGGTAGGTCAAAATTTCAGAAAGATCCTGTGGAAAAAATTCTGAGAAATCCGATTTGCAGAAAACACGCAAAAAAAAAAAAATAATAATAATAACTTTAACAGAAACAATAAGCTTTCATATGTAATATGAAAGCTTAAGAAGAATAACTAGACCTGTATGCAGGAATGACAGGTTTCACTGGTGCCACGTTACCTTTGATCTTGTGTCACTTTCGGTGCCATGTTACCCTTGAACATATACGTCTCTTCCGGTACCAATGAAACCAATAAACATGTTTCCACATAAGCATTGCACACATCAAATAAAATGGAGGCAGAATCAACCAAATCCAGAAATATCAATTCATTTTATATATATGTTACTTGTAAGTGATCCTGGCACAATTACATTACTTCCGGTGATAATGAAAATGTTCAATTTTATGAAATCCGAAATGGCATAAGGCAAAATCGTCTATTTCTCGGCAACCGTACAAGTAAGCGACCGTTTTTTGGTATCTATATGATCGTATGGGTTCAATATATTTGTTGATTGGAATCAAATATTGTAATTTTAAAAACATTACAAATCGGACTCATTTGAATAAAATATCTGTTTTGAAGGCTAAAAATTCAGTTTTTGCCAAAATGACATCACTTCCGGTGATACTGAAAATGTTAAATTAGTTTTATGAAATCATAAATGGCATAAGACATCATATGGTGAAAATTTTATGAAAATCAAATAATGACTGACTTTTTAATAGACCAAAACCTTGAAAAGTGACTTACGGAAAATTGTCCATTTCTCTGCAACCATACAAGTTAGAAACAATTTTGTGGTATCTATATAATTTTATGGGTTCATTCTATTTGTTGATGGGAACCAAATTTTATAATTTTAAAAATATTACAAATAATACTCATTTGAATAAAAAATATATTTTTAGGGCTAAAAATTCAGTTATTGCCTAAATGACGTCACTTCTGGTGACAGTGAAAGTGTTGAAATGGTTTAGCATAGTCGACTGTGGCAATGGGCATCAAATAGTGAAAGAAAATTGAAAATCGAATAATAATTGATTCCTTTACAGCAAAAATAGCGTGAAAAGTGACTCATGCAAACTTGCCCATTGATCGGCAACTGCCCATATTACAAGCTAATTTTCACATACATTCTCTTCGTATGGATTATTGCTACAAGTTTATGAAAATATCGAAAAAATATTTTAATATATGAAGACACTGGATGGGTTGTAAATAGCTTATTTTTACCCCCTTTTTATACGCCCACATGGAAATGTGGACGTATATTGCCGTCACACCCGTCCGTCCGTCTGTCGGTCCGTCCATCATCCACAATTTCTTGTGAACGCACTAGAGGCTAAAGTTAATATCCGATTAACTTTAAATTTATACACATTGTTTAAGGTTATGAGACGAAGAAGCCTATTGATTTTCAGCAACATCTGATAATTATTGCCAGAGTTATTATGACCCTTCATCACTTTGAAAAATCTTGTGAACGCTCTAGAGGCTTAAGTTAATATCTGATTGACTTCATATTTATAGGCAGTGTTTAAAGTCATGAGACGAAGAGGCCTATTGATTTTCAGCGAGAGTTATGCCAGAGTTATGACCCTTGATCACTTTGAAAAATCTTGTGAACGCTGTAGAGGCTAAAGTTAATATCCGATTGACTTTAAATTTATACACAATATTGAAAGTCATGAGACCAAGAAACCTATTGATTTTCAGCGATTTACGATAATTACTGCCAGAGTGGTGGCCCTTGATCACTTTGAAAAATCTTGTGGATGGTCTAGAGATCAAAGTTAATATCCGATTGACTTTAAATTTATACACAGTGTTTAAGGTCATGAGATGTAGAATCCAATTGATTTTCAGAGATTTCCGATAATTACTCACAAAGTTATGGCCCTTGATCACTTTGAAAAATCTTGTGGATGCTCTAGAGGCCAGAGTTAATATCCCATTGACTTTAAATTTATACACAGCGTTAAGGTCATGAAGAGAAGAATCCTATTGATTTTCAGAGATTTCTGATAATTACTGCCAGAGTTATGGCCCTTGATCACTTCAAAAAATCTTGTGGACGCGCTAGAGGTCAAAGTCAATATCCGATTGACTTTAAATTGATACACAGTATTTAAGGTCATGAGACAAAGAAGCCTATTGATTTTCAGCGATTTCCCATAATAACTGCCAAAGATATCTCCCTTGATCACTTTGAAAAATCTTGTGGCGCTCTAGAGACCAAACTTTTTATCCGATTAATTTTCAATGAATTTTGATAACTGAACAGCTAAATCCTTGATATTAGATGTTTTGTATACTGTACTGAATGTTAGCATGGGCCAGAACTTTATAAAAACCTTAGTCCCGAAATGACCTAGTTTGTGTCGAGTGGACGTTAAACCCTATTTCTCTCTCTCTTTTATACAAACCAAACAAATTCTAATGATTTTCTGATAATTACTTTATGAGTTGTTACTCTTAATCAGATTTTAGTGTAATATAAATGTTTCATTATCGAAAAAAAGTAAAAATATGCGACAACTCTTGTTGACTGCCCGAACGATTTAGCTGCCGTGGGCGTATGTTTCGTTGCCTGGCAACCTATCTTTTACCTTTAAATCAAAATGGCCCGAAAACGAAATCGAAATTAAAAAACTGAGTCTAAGATTTTGTGCACCTTCACAGTGCGCATCTTTTGGGTAATATCAAATTTGTAAAAAATGACATTTGGTGTCAAAAAGTGGTTCCGAACTGCCAAAATCTGTCTAAATAGTAGATTTTGATGAATTTACGCCACTTCCGGAGCCGACAGGACTATGCAGCATATGAACTTTATTTTTTACAAATCCAATAATAAACTAGACCTGCAAGCAGCACTGAACCGGCTTTCAGGAATCATACAGGAAGTTTATTATACCATAGCCGATCCATTGAGCTACCAAACTATACTTTAGTTGTTTTGCATCAGTGACACCCTCTATCATATGTAAAAGTAATATTTGCTGGCGAAAAGACCGGTCAAAATAGTAAATTATGGCAAAATTACGTCACTTCCGGTGCCGAAAGAAAATTTTTATAGGTGAAAAATAAGTCGAAAATTCGCAGCATACAAAATACAAACTTTGTTTTATACATATCGGGCAATAAATAATTAACCTATAACCCATTAACTGAAATTAAGAAGGTAAAAAACTTAAAAGTGACCCTGGGAAAATTGGTTATTATTCGACAAGGGAACATGCTAGAAGCCTTTTCTTGATATCAATATGATGGTATTGGTTCAATCTGACTGCCCATTAGAGTCAGACGTTATAAAGTTAAACGAATAATGAATATAAATCACTTCAAAAAAATGTTTGTTTTGAAGGCTAAAAATACGTTTTTTGCAAAAATTACATTACTTACGGTGATATTGAAAATGTTAACTTGGTTCATAGAAGTCATAAATGGCATAAGGCATCAAATGGTAAAAAAGTTATAAAAATCGAATAATAATTGACACTTTTATAGACCAAAAACCTCGAAAAGTGACTTATAGAAGATCGCCTATTTCTCTGTAACCGTACAAATTAGAAACCATTTTGTGGTATCTGTATGGTCGTATGGCTTCATTCTATTCGTTGATGGGAATCAAATATCATAATTTTAAAAATATTATAAGGGAGACTGATTTGAATAAAATATTAGTTTTTTAGGTTAAAAATACAGTTTTTGCCCAAATGACGTCATTTCCGGTCACAGTGAAAATGTAAAATTGGCTTGACCTAGTCCAAATTGGCATTAGGCATCAAATGGAAAAAAAATATTGCAAATCGAATAATAATTCACTCTTGTATAGGCAAAATAACGTGAAAAGTGATGCATGCAAAATTGCATATTTCTCGGCAACTGCTCATATTACAAACTAATTTTCGCATACATTCTCTTCGTCTGGATTATTGCTACGAGTTTATGAAAATTACAAATAAATATTTCAAAATATGAAGACGCTGAATGAATTGTAAATAACTGAATTTTACACTTTATTTTACATTTTATTCGAAATTGCCCGAAAATGAAATTGAAATTTAAAAATATGAGCTAAGGATTTTGTGCACCTTTGCAGGGTGCATCAGTTTAATTATATCAGCTTTGAAAAAAAATAATATTTGCTTTCAAAAAGTGGTACCGAACTGTCAAAATTCTAGTTTTTGTTAATATTACGTCACTTCCGTTGCCGATAGAAAAATTTCACCGTAACAAAAAAAATTACAATTGGGACCACGGAGCATATGAACTTTGTTTTATACAAATCGAACAATAAATAATTTTTCTGTTTACGAAAAAATAAATTAGCCGATGGCGGCTAACGCAAATTACCGAGACAATTTTTTTTCTCATTTCTGCTCAAGTAGGATGATATTTTAACCCTGTGTAAAATATCATCAAAAAATATTCATAAATAAAAAAGATTTTCGTGAAACAATTAATTTTTTTCAAAATATCGGACATTTTTTCGACTACTTCCGGTTTTACGATCGTTGTTGTGATAGCTTTACGAAGTTCTTTGGATACTTAACTTTCTGTACCAGAAGTGTCAGAAATATCCATTGAGCAGTTTTTGAAAAAAAGATAAATTAAAGAGCGTTTACAAAAATTTAATGATTTTTCAATTTTTTTCAAAGTTTGATGCCATTTTTAGACCACCTATATTATTTCAATGCTTTTCATTTTGGATTCACTATATAGACAACCGATAGGACTTTGAGTAAGAAAAGTTTAAGAAAAATCTGCGGCGTCGTTTTAATTTATTTCCTTACCATCGATATCGTATTATTTAGATACCATATGATGGTCCATTAATAGGGCTATTCAACGACACTTTAGTTCTTTTGGTCCGCTATTACCTAAGGGAGAAATCAAGTTTTTCGCAAGTGTGACAATGTTTTTAACCTTTTTTTTCATTTTTTGAATACTTCCGGTATGGTTATTATTGTCGGTATAGTTTTAATAACCGGTTTGGGCACTAAAATAGCCACAGGGCTCTGTAATGATATATTACATTATCTGATCAGATAAAATTCCCCTGAGAAATCCTAGGTTCAAAAGTGCCAAAAATGCAAAAAATTTAAAATATCGAAAATTAAATTTCAATAACTACATACATATTATACATCGTTAGAATCGTAATTAGGTCAGCTATCTGAATATACAATCATTTTTTGAAAATCTCTGAAAATAAAAGAATAGCAGAGCATTTTCCAAAATTTCACGATTTTTCGACTTTTTTCGATTTTCAGTCCGTTATTTCACCTATTCCAGATATTTCAAAGTCTTATTGGATGGCCTCATGCAAAATACCTCCGAAAGGACTCTCGATAGAAAAAATTACAAAAAAAGTTGCGGTTAAGTTTTCGAGATACAGGCGTCCAAAAACGCTCCAAATCAGAAAATACTTGATTTTCAGCGTGCCATATTTTGCTGCCTGCTCATCGTATCCGTACGAGTTGGGTATCATACGATAGCACAATCCTAGTGCAGTCCAATGGTACCCTAATTTCCTTAATCCATTGATATCGGGTGGAGAAATCGCGTTTTCCCCAAAATATCCATTTTTTGCATTTTTTTCAAAATATTGCACATTATTTCGACCACTTCCGGTTTGAGGATTCTTGTCGAAATTGCTTTATACGTTGGTATTTGACTATGACTTTATGTTCCAGAAGTTTCAGAAACGTCAATTCTACCATAAAACGAAACCCGAGCTGACAAAATGGGAAGAAAATTCGAAAAAAATCGAAAAATAAAGGGCGATAACTCGGAATGAAACTTATATTACTGGAATCGGAAGGACTTCAGGTATCTAAAAATGTAGGTCAAATTTGAAAATTTTGAAAAATGACAAAAATTGTCTCGTAAACAACATGTTTTCAATTTTCGAACGATAAAAGTCATAGACAAATGTTCGAAATTGAAAAATGTGAGATAGCCATTGTCTCAGAAAAGATTCAGGGATTCCAAAAATGTAATTTGTTTGAAAATGGATAAAGAATTGACGAAACTATGGCCGATTTTCAATTTTTAGACAACGTGCAAAGTTCGGTCACTTCCGGTATGCGCAGAAATTTCAAAAATATTTTATCAAGTAGCCACCACATGGTTTCCCAATAGAAAATCTAATTCGAGATCGATATCTGTTTTCGTTCATAGAGATCTAGGCCCCCGCAGTAAATAATAATAATAATAATAATTTTAGTAATCTCAATAGGCTTTCAGACGAAAATCTGAAAGCCTAATAATTAATAATCTAGGACTGAAAAACTGAATTAGCCAATGACGACCAAGGAAAATTACGGAGTCAAAAAATGTTGACATTTTTAATCAAATCAGATAACTCTTTAACCCTGGGTAAAATGTCATATAAAAATATTCATAAATAAAAAAGTTTTTTGTAAAATATTAAAATTTCCAAATTTGGTGCTTAACCCTTTCGGGCCCAAGTGGTTAAGTTTTAAAATAATTTCTTGTTTTATTGTATTTTATAGATGATTTGGGTTTGGTTTGAGTATCCAAAAAATATTTTTAAGTTTTACAAATTTTCCTGACATGGGTGGGGTGGGACTTGAACGTCCCGACGGGCGGTAAAGGGGTAACTTATTTTCAATACAAAAAAGACAAAAAAAAGTTTTAATTATTCTTAATATCGGTATTTTCATCATAACTTTAATCCGCAACACTAAACAGACAATTCAAACAAAGAAAACTATATTTTCTCAAAAATTTAAAGCAATAATCCATAGTTAAATTCATTCAACTAAGGGGTAAACAATTTTAACTTGTAATACAAATGTATAGCTTATTACCAACAGCACCATTAGAATCTACAATACAATTTCTTGATTAATTACAGCATAAGAATACATTACATGTAACGGATTTACTCTAAGGGCGAGATTCAACGTTTTTCTTAAAATAAACCTCACATCGACCACGATTTTCTGAAAACATATATCATTTTACAGACCAGTTGTAATTCAAAATCTCTTTGTCATCTATATAAGGGATAAATTCAGACATATTAATCAATTTGCAAAGGAGAAGTCACATAAGTTTGGTAAAAACGTATTGGTACTTCAGTGTCCCGGGACGTAGAATCTGCCAAAAAAAAATATGACAGTAATTGCAAATATGACCAGTTTTTTATATAAACTTTATTGTAATACTTTTAGAAGAATTTTTGCTCGAGAAATAAGATGGCATATTATTTCATTAATTAATATCTTTGGTTCACATATATGTAGGTGTGTACTAAAATCAACTTAGTCAATGATTGACATGGTTACATAAAAAAGAGTAGTTTAGCCAAAACATAACTTGCTCTATATGTCAACAACATGATAATTAATATCTCACGGGAAATTTATCTAGTATATTTCCATATGACCATTTAAGCGTGGGTTTTGACGTCATTGGGCTCAATTAACCAATCTCTCTAATTATTTACATCATGTTTGACCAATTAGATAATTGAATGTCCAAAACCAGTTGATACAAAATTAGGATACTCAGCAGACTTCGATTAGATTCCAGAGGGTTACCATCTAAGAGTCCTAGACACCTCGCGGTGTCTAGGTTGAGAAGAGTTTAGTTAGTATTGACTATAATTGTAATATGTACTATGCTTGTATGTATACCTATGCTACATAAAAGGTAAAAACGAACTGTTGCATTGTTATAACTGAAGAAGACAAACGTCTTAAGAAACCAGTAAGAAGTGAACACAACGTGAAGGAGAAGAAAAGACGATCAGAGATAAATCCTAGACGATCACAAGGCTACGAAAATATGTAGTAAGAAAAGATGCATGGGTCGTACGTAGGATGTGGCAAGCGGTTACCCATAGAGCTCTCCACGTCAGACAGAAGACTCATGGTGCTACATTTTCGATTTGGCGCCGTGCTGAAGTTTCGACCTTTGGGTTACGAAGTTGTTTTCGAAGAAGAATACATATTTGATTTGGTGCCGTAACACAGTTTCGACCTTTCGGGCAAGCAGCAACATTTGGAAGAAGAAAACATATTTTATTTGGTGCACACGACCAAAAGATCCAGTACCCAGGAAGAAATCTAGAAGAAGACAACCCGTACAAACCATCAACAGAGAAAATTTTTGGCCAAATTATTAGCAGAATTGGATAAGTACATTTTTTTCCAGGTAAATCTAATGTGTTCAATTTGTTAAAAGACCAAATAATATTAATTTAAGTTTAAAAATCTAATTAGAAACTAAATTCTAAAAATTTAACTGTTAGAGAATAAAGGATATTCATTCATAAGTTTTGATGGACAGGTTTGGTAAACAATATAATATCACAGATTATCGGGTTAACATGACCTGTAGTAAATTCGAGTAATTAAAGTTAAAGAGAGTCTCTACGGAGTAGGTTTTAAAACAAACAAAATTTTCTTTGATATAACTACGAATTAAAAAAAATAAAGAAACGGAGTAGGGAATATAACCAAGGAATAATAAATAATGATAAAGAAACGGAATAGGAATAAAATAGGAACTAATGTTGTCTCCGGATTGCAGTGGTAAGACGGCAGATCTAAGCATGACGTTTGTGAGTGTAACTCTATAGTTTTCAAGATGGCCATGCTCTCTACTGTAATTCGTTAATATGTGTTATTTGTTGTTTCGTATATAATATAATTTTTGAGATCCTTGTCCAAAGTCTCAAGAATTAGGATTTTAGTCGAGTTAGGCTAAATGTGGGTAATTCAGCTTTTGACTAAAAGGTTGAATTGCTATTGTTTGTGTTTTGTGTCGTTCATGTATGTGGTTAGATAAGTAGAGTAAGGTAATTTTGAAGCTATAGTCCAAGGTTTCAAAATTAAATAATTTAACTTTTGAATAAAAAAGTTGGGTTATGTTAAAATCCCATGTGGTTAAAAATCTAGGGATGTAGGTATAGTTTTCCGGGAGAAAAAACTAAAAATATAGGCTCGTTAAATTGTGAGATTATCGCATACGAGTTTTATAGGAGTTTAAGGTGAGGATAGGCGGTAGATTTTGTCCGTATATAACTATTAACTATGTGTCATTACATTTTTGCTTAGGAACGTGATATATAGGCTACGTTTAATATATTTTTGCAGTTATACGCTGTCGACATAATACGAGATGATTAGAATGTGTAATTTGACATTAGGTCGAATTACTACAAACACTAGGTTCTTACACCTGTGTTAATGTATATAGAATATAATATATATTGGATATAGTATTATATGTGTAGTTAAAAGCTAGGTATATTTTGATTGTTGTGTTTATAAAAGGTAGACTGGTGTTTGGGGGGAATGGGTGCGCAACCATTTCCTTCAACAAAGTTCTATTCTAAATAATGTTTTGTATAATACTAATGTGGAATAAGTAACCGACGGCTTGTTTCATGTGTTGTGGTATTTGGTTTAGCATCCTACTGTAGGATAAAATGGGATGTCGTTCAGATACTGGCCATATTTGATTGACATTCTCGATAATGTAACACTGGTATTGTCATAAGTTTGAGCTCAGCTTGTGTCAGTGTCAGTCTGATAGGAATGTTTATAAAAACAAAATATAAATACTAATTTATAAATGATTAGGTCAAAAAGGTTACATTACTGATGGGTGAAATATAAACAAATCATGATGGAATTCTAAAACACAAACGGAAATTCTAAAAATGAAAACGCAATTATAAAATTATAAACTGGTCACTTTTCGAGTTCAGGTCAAGAGGTCAAAGTTAGTTTGGAAATTTATAATTAAAGAGACACATCAAAGTTTATTAATAGTTAAATAAAGTTTAATTGTAATTAAGAGTAAGGTTTGCTAATAAGTGTTCGAAATAATATATTAATAATAATGTTAGGTTAATTATTAAAATAAAGTTTTAAAGAATTAGGAATAGTTAGTTCTTGGTCTGATGGCAATGACATGTTTGATTGACGGATAAAATTTGTATTTTGTCTCCAACCAATCATACTTAGAAGAAAACTCGAAAGTTTTCAACTTGAGACTATGGTAGCAGGAACAGACCAATAGAAATCCAAGAAGAAATGGTTTACCAAATTGAGATATCCTGTGACAGAATTTAAAGTGAAACATGAACTTTATAAATTAGAGGTGATGTGTTATGGTGTTTTGAAATTAGGACACTTTAAAGATTTAAAAAAAAAACAATTGTGTTTTCTGTGTTTAGGCTTAAGTGAAATTTCATAGGACTTTGAAGTACATTGGTGAACTTTTGGAGAGTTTTTGCATGCGACTTTTGATGTTTGATTATATTTTTTTAATTGATACTTATATGTTTTTAGAACAGATTGATGCAGGTTGTGGTTATAATGTAATCTTGTATGTTAATCATATAGTAAACGCACATATGTGCCTGTTGCATGAATAATTATAGGGTTTATATATGGAAGTTTTTAGGACTCTTCTACCTGTTCATTTCGCATAAATCTTAGCAGTGGGGGAGGTGATATATATTGACTTTCCAGATTTCTGCTACATTTATGAATATTTATATAGTTCTACAATTTTTAGTATGTTTATTGTAAAGGATTCAAGGGATCTTTTACCTAATACCGAGCAAAAAATCTTAAAGAAAGGCACGAATGTAATACTTTTAGAAGAATTTTTGCTCGAGAAATAAGATGGCATATTATTTCATTAATTAATATCTTTGGTTCACATATATGTAGGTGTGTACTAAAATCAACTTAGTCAATGATTGACATGGTTACATAAAAAAGAGTAGTTTAGCCAAAACATAACTTGCTCTATATGTCAACAACATGATAATTAATATCTCACGGGAAATTTATCTAGTATATTTCCATATGACCATTTAAGCGTGAGTTTTGACGTCATTGGGCTCAATTAACCAATCTCTCTAATTATTTACATCATGTTTGACCAATTAGATAATTGAATGTCCAAAACCAGTTGATACAAAATTAGGATACTCGTGAGAATTCAGCAGACTTCGATTAGATTCCAGAGGGTTACCATCTAAGAGTCCTAGACACCGCGAGGTGTCTAGGTTGAGAAGAGTTTAGTTAGTATTGACTATAATTGTAATATGTACTATGCTTGTATGTATACCTATGCTACATAAAAGGTAAAAACGAACTGTTGCATTGTTATAACTGAAGAAGACAAACGTCTGTTATAACTGAAGAAGACAAACGTCTTAAGAAACCAGTAAGAAGTAAACACAACGTGAAGGAGAAGCAAAAACAGCTAGAGACAAATTCTAGACGATCACAAGGCTAACAGTAATATGTAGCAAAAACAATATGCATGAGTCGTATGTAAGATGTGGCGACCGGTTACCCATAGACGCTCTCCACGTCAGACAGAAGACTCATGGTGCTACATAATAAAAGGGTTTTGCTTTGGATAGAGTTTCATGAAAAAAATTCACAATCATTTTACTTACTTTGAACTTTTGTTGTGCATTCAAACATGCACAAAGATTTTGCTTACAAAAACATCAACGTGATTTTGTGTTTGACATTGAATTGCCACTCTAAAATGTTTTTGCACTAAGACTGCACTACTTCAACCCAACCTTAGACCTACCTAAAACTGACTTGTAATCAAATACTAACCACAATCCACATATGCATTGCAACATTGTATTCACTATATGATGGGACATGAGAGTCCCTTCGGGCCAGAAAGGGTTAATATCTTCGAAGATTCGTCGACAATCAAAAATAAAAAGTAGCGCAGCTATGTGCCTTGTCTTCGGTTATGTCAAAATGCACCATATTTTAAAATCCGATGATTATTGTTAATATTACGGCAATATCTTCGGTGATTTTGGACATTTCGCATTGTCGCAGAATGTCGGAAATAGCTTTAATATCTAGGTAACGCCCACTTTCCCAGTAAAACTGAAGAAATTGGATCAATCGGACAAGTAGTTTCTGAGATATGATCAAATTGGAAGAAGAATAATAATAATTATAACTAGATCTGCAAAGCAGATATTAAAGCTTTCATATTCACAGTCACTTCCTGTCACATGTCATAGGTCATGTAAATTATCTCATCAAGAAAAAAAAAATCATTAAAATCGGTCAAAATATAGCGTAGTTTTTAAGATTTTTCACTCGTAAACAACTTTATCGGCACAAAAAACATCTAAGACAAAATTCGAAAATGTGACATTTCCAAATAACAATATTTCGACCCTGATCCCGGCTATCCAGAAATGTATTCATTTTGGAAATAGGTAGGAGACATATTCTCCAAACTACGGCCTATATGTAACTCCCATGTCTGTTAGTAAAATATCGCAAAAGCCTTAGTGATTTTTCACGTTTCAAGATGGCGACACTTCCGGTTCAAGTCACAAACTCAATATTTTGTGTAGGAATCAGTATTATTTACTTATCTAGTATCCAAATAAAAAAATCAGGTCATTCTGACCTATATTTCTTTGATTTTTTTGAAAACTTTGATCCTTAATTTTGTCAAGGGGAGATAATTTAGAAAATTTCTAATTATATTTTTGAAGTCACATGGGTAAGATCTACTTATATACTAAATTTCATGAAAATCGTACAACTGTTAAAGAAGTTGTCAAATTGGTCTAAACTTCCGGTTCGAAATCACAGCGACGAAACTGCAGATGTAAATGATTTTTTTCAAGGTATTCAAAGAAAAAAGAATTAGTAAAATCGGCCAAAAAATAACAAAGTTACGACTATGCATTGTCAGTTTTTTCGTTCGTAAAATTCGATGATTTCGGATTCGTAAAACGTTTTGAAAATATATTTAAACAACGTTCGCACCCCATTTTGGGGTGATTAGGTCAAAGTTTCAGAAAGATCCCATGGTTAGATTCTGAGAAATCCGATTTGCAGAAAATACACAAAAAAAACTAGATCTGCAAAGCAGATATTAAAGCTTTCATATTCACAGTCACTTCCTGTCACATGTAATAGGTCATGTAAATAATCTCATCAAGAAAAAAAAAATCATTAAAATCGGTCAAAATATAGCGAAGTTTTTATGATTTTTCACTCGTAAACAACTTTATCGGCACGAAAAACATCAAAGACAAAATTCGGAAATGTGACATTTTCAAATAACAATATTTCGACCCTGATCCGGCTATCCAGAAATGTTTTCATTTTGGAAATAGGTATGAGACATAATCTCCAAACTACGGCCTATTGCTTTCATTTACGTGCTCGTTAATGTCGATTTTTCACCTTTTCTCATATTCAGTTCGAAATGGTGACCCATTACGTGACCGAAATCAAAGTTCTGATCCAATAGATTTTTAGGCATTCCTTCAAGGATTCCGAAAATGTAACTCCCATGTCTGTAAGTAAAATATCGCAAAAGCCTTAATGATTTTTCACGTTTCAGGATGGCGGCACTTCCGGTTCAAGTCACAAACTCAATACTTTGTGTACGAATCAGTATTTACTTATCTAGTATCCAAATAAAAAATCAGGTCATTCTGACCTATATTTCTTCAATTTTTTTTAAAACTTTGATCCTTAATTTCACCAAAGGGGAGATAATTTTAAAAATTTCTAAGGACATCTTTAATGTTGCATCGGTAAGATCTACTTACATACTAAATTTCATGAAAATCCTACAACTATTAAAGAAGTTGTCAAGTTGGTCTCAACTTCCGGTTCGAAATCACAGCGATGAATTTTCAAAATTCGAAAATCTGAAACTGCAGTTGAAAATGATTTTTGTCAAGGTACTCACAGAAAAAAGAATTAGTAAAATAGGTTAAATAGTCACATAGTTACAGTAATGCAGGTCAAATTCAATCGTTCGTAAAATTTGGTGATTTCGAATGCTTAAAACGTTTTGAAAATATATTTAATCAACACTCACCACCCATTTTTGGGGGGGTGTAGGTCAAAGTTTCAGAAACATCTTATGGTTAAATTCTGAGAAATCCGATTTGCAGGAAACACATGTTGACTTTACGAGAAAGACCTCTAAACATGCTCCAAATTGTAAAAATACGACTTTTTGGATTTTCAATCTCTTTTTTTCGGCTACCCCGGACATTTAAAAAAAATGATACAATGATTTCACACAACAGGCTAGCTATTAGACTCTCGATTGACAAGAGTTTCATCGCCCTCCCTTCATTATAACCAAAGTTATCGTGCCCTAAAGAATCAACAAATCAGCTTGCTTATCTCTGCTTGCCCTAGGCAGAAAATGCTCATCTTTGAACTCAATCAAGACAGTGACCAAGTGAACGTCTACACCAAGTTTGAACATTCTAGCTCAATTAGAAGGAGAGTTATTGTGTTCCAAATTCTCGGCCCTTCAAATTGCTTCTATTTTTATATGCCCACATTGAAATGTGGTCGTATATTGTCGTCGCCCCCGTCCGTCCGTCTGTCCGTCCGTACGTCGGTCCGGCGTCCACAATTGCTTGTGGAAGCTCTAGAGGCCAAACTTAATATCCGATTGACTTTAAATTTATACATAGTGTTCAAGGTCATGAGACGAAGAAGCCTATGGATTTTCAGCAAATTCTGATAATTGCTGTTAGAGTTATGGCCCTTGATCACTTCAAAAAATCTTGTGGACGCTCCAAGAGGCCAAAGTTAATATTCGATTGACTTCAAATTTATACACAGTGTTTAAGGTCATGTGACAAGAAAGCCTATTGATTTACAGAGAATTCTGATAATCAGTACCGGAGTTATGGCCCTTGATCACTTCAAAAAATCCTGTGGACGCTCTAGAGGCCAAAGTTAATATCCGATTGACTTCAAATTTATAGACAGTGTTTAAGGTCATGAGACAAAGAAGCCTTTTGATTTTCAATCGATGATATTAAAGTTGCAATAGCATTTTTTTAAGTTATATTTTTAAAATGTATTAAAATAAAGCCCTAAAATAGATTGAACCTATAAACAGTCCTACCTTGTTAAAGAATAATCCTATTAATCCTATAATTCACTATTGCCAGTTGAGAAATTGGCAAAAATATCATTTTCAACTTCAAATTCAAACGTTTGAAGATGGCCGTCCATGGAGAGGAATGGGAAAACAAGGGAGGTAATTGAGTAACTATTTCCTCAATCAACCTGTGTCACCCATTTTAATGCCCCAAAAATTTTGCCCATGATCGTATAATAGTGAGTTGACAACCTTTTGAGCAAAAGACATAGAAATAATAATGTTTTGACTTTCTTAGAAAATATGAAATTTCCGCTTTAAATGTTTCGTATACTAAACGTTAGCATGTGGCAGAACTTTATAAAAACCAAACAAATTCTAATGATTTTCTGATTATTACTTAATGAGTTGTTACTTTTAATCAGATTTTAGTGTATTATAAATGTTTCATTTACTTTATGAGTTGTTTCTCTTAATCAGATTTTAGTGTAATATAAATGTTTCATTATCGAAAAAAAGTAAAAATATGCGACAACTCTTGTTGACTGCCCGGACGATTTAGCTGCTGTGGGCGTATGTTTCGTTGCCTGGCAACCTATCTTTCACTTTCACTTCAAAATGGCGACCATCAATTGACCAATAATCAAAATTTTACTCCGAACGTTTTTTAGGTCATCCTTGAAGGATTCAGAAAATATAACTCCCGTGTCTGTAAGTAAAATAGCAAAAGCCTTAGAGATTTTTCACGTTACAAGATGGTGGCACTTCCGGTTCAATCTACAAACTTCATATTTTGTATACGAATCAGTAATTACTTGTCTAGTATCGGAAAAAAAATTAGGTCATTCTGACCTGTATTTCGACATTTTTTTTTGAAAATTTTGATCCTTAATTTCACCAAGGGGAGATAATTTAGAAAATTTCTAATCCTATTTTTGAAGTCGCGTGGGTAAGATCTACTTACATACTAAATTTCATGAAAATCGTACAAATATTAAAGAAGTTGTCAAATTGGTCATAACTTCCGGTTCGAAATCACAGCGACGAATTTTCGAAATTTTCGAACATGTGAAACTGCAGATGATTTTTTTCAAGGTATTCAAAGAAAAAAGAATTAGTAAAATCAGTCAAAAAATAACAAAGTTACGACTATGCATTGTCAGTTTTTTCGTTCGTAAAATTCGGTGATTTCGGATTCGTAAAACGTTTTGAAAATATATTTAAACAACGTTCGCAACCCATTTTTGAGGGGGGTAGGTCAAAGTTTCAGAAAGATCCCATGGTCAGATTCTGAGAAATCCAATTTGCCAAAAGTACACAAAAAAAAAAATATGAGAAATCCGATTTGCAGAAACTACACAAAATAAAAACAATAATAATAATCTTAACAGAAACAAAAAGCTTTCATATGTAATATGAAAGCTTAATCATAACTTTTAACAAAAACAATAAGCTTTCATATGAAATATGAAAGCTTAACAAAAACAATCTTAACAAAAACAATCTTAACAAAAACAATAAGCTTTCATATGAAATATGAAAGCTTAATAAGAATAATCCGAACAAAAACAATAGTGTTTCACACAAGCTACGCAGTGTGAAACCCTAATAATAAGAATAATTTTAACAAAAACAATAGTGTTTTACACAAGCTACGCAGTCGCCCGAATATTATAGCATGTTTTTTTTTTAAAAAAAGATACATGTATTAACTATTAACGATCGACAATTATGGGGGCAAATAAGCAATAAGCTACATCATTGATAAATGGTCGACAATAATAATAATGAGACAGTATATTCCGTAATCGGTCGTAGATATTCCCGCGATGAAAAAAATATAATTAGGCCTTGAAATAATATCATGCTCGAGTTCACAAATGAGACAATACGTTCTCGCAATTACATTGGTCAAAAGTATAAAGTTTTAAGTCGTTTTAACCAATCAGTGTCATTTTTAAAAGCATAAAATATAACAGTAAATTGTCAACATGGCGTCTAACAACGACAAACGACAAACGAACTAGTACAATTTGGAAGTATTTTGAGCTAAGTGCATGTAAATCACATTCTAAATGCACACTTTGTAACACGCAACTAAAATATTATGGAAGTACGTCTAACATGCGGAATCATGTTAAAAACCTGCATAAATCTGTCCAGCTAGACGATCTAACGACAACGCCTTCAACAAGTCAACGTCAAACCGCTCTTGCTCAAACTTTGAATTCACCATCACATATCCGCTGGACCAACATATCCGCGGACCAAAAAAATTAAAGTGCCGTTGGATAGTACCATGAATGGACTATCTTATGACATCTAAATGATACGAATTCGATTGTTAGGAAATAAATTATGGTATGCCGAAAATCAAGTATTTTCCGTATTGGAGCATTCTGAGAGGCCCTTTTCTCGAAAACGACGCCTATCATTTTTCTTAAACTTTTTTTTTTACTCGGAGTCTTATTGGTGGGCTAGAGTGTGCATACAATAATAAAAACATTGCAATAATATAGGTGGTCCAAAAATGACCCCAATCTATGAAAAAAGTTGAAAAATCCTCAAATTATTGAAAATGCATTTATTTATCTTTTTTTTCGAAAAATACTCCATGAATGTTTCTGACACTTCTGGTAACAACAACTTGTTAAAGCCTAAGGGTGTGACGACTAAGCAAAACTTGAACCGGTTAGTCGGCGGCTAAAAAACCGAACCGATTCAATTTAGTCGGTAATGAAAACTAACTGAAAAATATTAGTCTTCCATAGTCTACAATACACGCTAATATTATAATAATATACTGGCCTTTATATACGGAGCTTAAAACTGTAATGGCGACATACAGTTCTATGTTTTATGTGTCCGGTACATCGATGTATTGCAATACGACCTTTCGCGATACACTGTATGGATGCCTTTTTCCTGTACCAGTATTGATATTTTTCTACTTTCGGTTTATATTTGCCGGTTGTCGTAAATCTTATTTAGAATGTTTTTAACGCAACTTTCGTACTTAAAATTCTTATTTTTTCCTGATTTTAGACCATAGTCAATCGTTATAGCATTATATTGTCGTTGCGTAAATAAATAAGATTTCGGTCAAATTTACGACAACCACTAGTTACTAATTATAGCTATGATGAAAACCGGCAAAAACGAATTAAAATTTAGTAAATGTTTTCATAAACAATAAAATGTCAGGGAAGAAATTGTTGCGGTAGATAGTGATGTAAGACATTTGTTGCTTTTCGTAAGGTAGAAATTTTAGCGATTTATATTTTGGGTCTAGGGCGGTGGCTATCATCCATGGATGTTTTAACCCTTCTGCTGTTGGGAGGCCTGTATCTGCTATTGGTACTCTCTTTGACAAGCCATGTATTATTACATTTTTATACGCCAACATTTTCATGTGGACGTATATTGTCGTCGCCCCTGTTCGTCCGTCCGTCCACAATTGTTTGTGAACAGTCTACAGGTCACAATTTTTATCCGATTTCAATGAAACTTAAAATATAGGTTTATCACCCTAAGATGTCGGTTCCTTTCGATATTGGCATGTATCGGACTGTAACTTCATGGGTTATGGCCCCTGATTGTACGAAAAATCACGTTTTTATACGCCCACATTTTCATGTGGACGTATATTGTCGTCGCCCCTGTCCGTCCGGACGTCCGTCCACAATTTGTTTGTGGACTCTCTACAGGTCACAATTCTTATCTGATTTTGACGAAACTTGAAATATAGGTTTATCCCCAAAAGATCTCGGCTGCTTTCGATATTGGCATGTATCGGATCAAAACTTCATGGATTATGGCCCCTGATTGTACGAAAAATCACGTTTCTAGCTTGTGGACCCTATAGAGGTCACAATTTTGAACCGATTTTGATGAAACTTGACATGCATGTTTATAACCCAAAGATCTTGGTTCCTTTCGATATTTGCGCCCATCGGATCGTAACTTCCTGAATTATGTCCCCTGATTGTCCAAAAAATTGCCCTTTTTAGCTTGTGGTTCCTCTGGAGGTCAAAATTGTTATCCGATTTAAAAAACCGTTTGATTATATCACTGTTCCATGGTTATGAAGGTTGATTTCGAATTTCGTGAAAATCGGACCAAAATTGACGGACAAAATGGCCACCGTTTGTACGCGAATAGTGTGAAAATATGTTATATCAAGGTTGTGGACCTCATAGAGGTCACAATTTTGAACCGATTTTGATGAAACTTGAAATACATGTTTATAACCTAATGATCTTGGTTCCATTGCATATTTGCCCATATCGGATCGTAATTTCCTGAATTATGGCCCCTAAAACAAAAGTGATTTGGATTGGTAGTAAGAAATTTTCAAAAGAAGTATACCATCATACAAGATGGAAATTGGACTGGGGAGGAACAAATTTCAATTTATTAGGAGTAAATTTTTCAGTAGACATAGACAAAATGATTAAAAGCAATTATGACAGAAAAATTATGGAAATTCAAAATTTACTCAACATTTGGCAGTGCCGAAAACTTACATTAATTGGGAAAATAACGGTTATCAAAACCCTGGCATTACCAAAATTAATACACCTGCTTTGCACAATTCCCTCCCCACCCCATGTCTATCTTAAAAATCTAAACAATACTTTTTTTAAGTTTATATGGAACAAGAAACCTGATAAAATAGGCAGGTGGACTTAACATGATTAATATTTTTAACTTTACTACCTCTATAAAAATATCTTGGATAAATAAATTACTAAAATCCAATGCTACCTGGACAAAATTGTTTAAAAGCATAGTAAAAACAATGGTTAGCGAATTAATAAAATATGGAAATGGCTTTATTGGAAAAAAGTTAAAAAATATTACAAACCATTTTTGGAGAGATGTCTTACAAAACTGGTCATTGCTACAGAATATAATGAAACCGAAAAACATGGTAGACTTCAATTGTACAAATGTCTGGCATAATAAAGATATAACAATAGACAATCAAACAATACATTATAATACATATAGCAGTAAAGGAATAAATTTTATACAAGAATTAAAAGATAAAAATAACCAATTTCTTAGTTATGAACAAATTATGGTAAAATTTGGCATAAAAACAAACTTTTTGAAACATGAATCACTATTGCAAGCAATCAAAAAATTTGAGAAAAATCTTAATATAGAACATACAAATGCAATCATCCAATCCCCAATATTGCCATATAAACTGAACAGCTTTCTGAAATATAAAACTAATGGTAATAGCGAAATAAAAAAAAACCTACAAAAAATACATCCTCCAAAATCTCAAAACAAATTTAAACAGAAAGGCGTCGACATAACACACAAGGAGTGGAAAAGACACTATCTGATACCTTTTAACTGCTGTAGTGATACAAACTTACAATGGTTTCAATATAAAATTATACACAGAATCCTCACTACAAACACCTTCCTGTATAGAATCAAGTTTATAGACTCACCACAGTGCACTTACTGTTGTGAGACACCAGAAACACTAGAGCACCTAATGTATGAATGTCCAAAAGTACTAAAAATTTGGAAAGAAATTTTCAAGTTGATTAGAAAAATCACAGAAAAACCATTAATACTTGACAAAACCACAATCTTATTGGGTAGTCTAGACAAATCCCTAAGTGATGACATATGTAATATGCTTAACTGGATAATCATTAATGTTAAATCGTTCATTTACAAAACGAAATTTAAACAAACATCACTGGAAATCATGCAATTAAAAATATGCTAAAAGAAAAAGTTGAAATAAAAACATATTGCTTACAAAGGAGTAAAAATTCTGACAAATATGTAAGCCTCCTTGAGAAACTGAATAAATTACTAGTAAACTAGAATAAAGCTGACTTAATCAACTAAATCCATTAAATGGAAGTTTGTGGTAAAAGTTCACAACAAGACAGTGGAGTGTGGGTGTACATGTACATAAGAATATAAATATTATTTTTCTGCAAAATTAATAATGTATTTATATTTATATTTGTAAAGAGAGTGAATCTTAGGCCCCAACCTAGGCCTTCTCTCCATTAAATAAATGCTATTTTGCTGGGAAGAAAAAAAAAAAAAAAAAAAGAAATATATATTAGTATGTTTGCACAAAATAGGATAGTGTTTCTTTAGGGATTTCTGTGTCCTCAAACATTTTTGTTATGAATATGAGTTATGCATAAACTACAGATGGAAATCAAACTTTACGCAAAGAAAGTACATGTATCACACAGTTCAGGTAGTAAGAATTGGCACAAGACCTTCACTTGATGGCTCTTTTAAGAATGTATCCGCGAGAGCACCATGCAGGTGGTGACAGGGGTCATGTCAGTGATTTCGGTCATATATCCCATGTGGGATGGGTTCGGGCCCAAATGCACACACAAGCGATATTTGACTGATTGGACCTCTCCTTATCCCCAGGAATGGAGTTTGAAGTTTTATCCTCGGAAAAACAGCAAAAAGACGATTTTAAGAGGTTGAACTTTGAGAGACTGTCTCAGGTAAACCAATCGAGATACAATAACCTAATTGGTATATAATATAGTCAATGTTGTTCTCTTACTGTACATATTAGTTAAAGTTCGAAATCTGCACAGTGGTCCATATTCAGACTGGAAGCCAAACCGAATCCTTGGAACCATAAATTTGATACCCTAACTTTGAGTGGATGTAGCACCCCCTTTGCAGGGTTGCGGGAAAAATATGGTCTCCGGGGAGAAAAAGAACGACCATTAGAATCCTATTCAAGAAAAAATCCATTGTGGATCACAGTGAACAATTAAAGATAGAGAAAAAAAGAAGAAAATTTAAGAAAAACAGCGAATTTGATATAAATGGCATAGTGCATTTCTCAATATTATCATAGTAAAATGCTATAACAGAATTGAGGATATGTGTAAGAAAACAATAAAAACAAGTTCGAGTGAGCATTGACCTGGTGTAACAAATGTACTAGTTAGTTTTCTATACTTGATACATGCAGGTTGTCTATCGACATCAATACCAAAGTGTTGCTGCTGCCTCTCACTGGGAGTCTGTCTGTGCACATTGAATCACAGTGAGAGGCTGCTGCCGTGCTTCTGATGCGATGTCTGTACCAATACCTCAGTTTAATGCAATTATATAAGCAAACCAAGCAAATATGGTAACAAGACAGACAAAAAGACGACACAGACATACAATCGTGCAAGAAGACATTGACACAATTTTGACTTAAGTGTATGGCAAACCAAGCAAATAAGGTAACAAGACAGACAAAAGGAGGATACAGACATACAATTGTGCATGAAGACTTTGACACAATTTTGACTATAGGGTATCGCAAAGCAAACAAATATGGTAACAAGACAGACAAAAGGGCGATACAGAATACAATCGTGCAAGAAGACTTTGGCACAATTTTGACTAGAACGTATCGCAGGTACCCGGGAGACTAGTAAGGACACCGAATACAATGCGGAAACGCAAGCTCCATCGTAGTCCCTCTGCTCCTGGCTAAATTGATCCTAAGAAAAGTCACAGTGTAAAATTTGACAGGGAGAACATAGCGCAAAAGAACAATTTGGATTCCATCGTAGTCTCGCTGTCTTATAACTAGACCAATTAGAAAAACATGCAATAATGAAAATGGTACAATTTTTTACAAGGAAAATAAAATGCAGCAAAGGGAAAGGTACACTATTTACAATTTAGGGGCGGCAGCACTAAGGAACAAAAATAGGTTAAGAGATCATACTATTGCATATTATACAGTGTCCATGACACAGGTCATTCGACATCTTTGGTTTCTTGTTGCCGCTTTGTTGATGTTCTGGATATTTAAACAGTCTGGATGGCTGCCAGCTCAGGCCCAAATTGTATCAATGAGCTGGGCATATAGTTTTTGAGCAGTCAAACTTTTGAAATTCCAGCCAGAATGAGTTTCCATTCAGTTTGAAGAACTGTATCACCGCCTTCAATCAACAAACCACCCGACCTCCATATTTTTACAGGTGACCCAAGATATGCTCCTAACACAGCTCATCATACGTTACACCCACCGTAGAAAACAGCAGAAACCATCTCTAATCGACTTCATATTTTCAAACGAGCCTATCATGGTGAAACAATTAACTCACAAACCGTTGATAGATAAAAATCATCACGATTGCATAAACTTTCAAATCAAGCATTACACTGACACTAGTGCTGCCCCGAAGGTGATTAAAAAGTACCATAAAAACGACTATGACAGCTTCAAAGAAAACATGCAACATCATCAATGGAATTAAAACCAAGACTCTTCTGGTAGAGATATGATCAGAGCTTAAAGATGTTCTCAAGTCAGGCACCAAAAACAATATCCTAACCACAGCAAGAAAAGTAGTGACCAGCCATGGAAGACTAAAGACCTGAAAGTTCTTTGCAAAAAGAAATCCAAGGCTTACTCCATCGACAGGCTTGAATTGACTGATGACATGAAAAACGCTTATGCCGATGTTAGAAAGTCGGAAACATGGCTTTTGCAATGAGAACATGACCACTACCCTACATAACATACTTTATGATCAACGATATTTCAAATATTTGCTATTTTCAATGAAAATTCAATGAAAAAATAGCTATTTTCGACTGAAAACTACTATTCCCGCTTTAGGCCCCAGGGTATGTTTTCAGCTATGGGACTTCACCACATATATAGCAAGGCTTAGGTGGTCCAATAACCAGAGTAAGGTTAAAAATTTGGAACTTGGTACTTTGGCATTTTTTCCGAATTTTGCATGGTTTTCTCGCGGATTCATTCTTAATTCCCCAAAAAGGTCGCAATTTATATATTAATCCATTCCTTCAGTGACACCAATCTAATATTCTATGTCTTCATGATTACCATGTTAATCTTCTCACAAAGACACAACATTCAAAAACAAAATTCCAAGAGAGTGACTGGGCAACTCTGGCCCTCGTACCAACTGGCGGTGAAGAATAGATGACACAACAAGAAAACAAAACAAGCTTGATTCACCTTTACCCTCATTCTCGGTACCCTAAATAGTATATTGTTCTGACATGATCAAATTGTCCCCCCCCCCCCCTTATCTAAGTGTAGGTATTTACAAGGAAATATGATATTAAATATATTAATTCATGGAGTTCTAGATAATAATTTTGACACATGTGACGAGAGGTAGAGATACATAACAGATTTTGCAACTGTTTTTGGTGGATTAAATAGATTTTTTAGAGAATAGAGTAGATAATTATCTGTGAATGTTGGATATATGTGGACGGTACGTAAATCTTCATACAATGGACATTCTAGTAAAATATGTGCTTCAACTATTTTTAGATCGGGGTGGGGAGGCATTTTTGTACGTCTCATTTCTATTTGAAGTGAGTGTGAACTGAGTCGGGGTGCAGGGATTAAGGCCAAGAAATGTTTCAGGGGGAATAATGCGAAGATTAATTTTGTTTATTTAGAATATATATATGTATTAATATACGGGTATATATCTCCATTTTTTCCAAACAGGTCCCTTAATTGAGGTCTGATGGTCTGGGGCCCAATCAGCCCCTGGATATTTTTTACAATTTTGTTATGTTTGCATATGTTTACTCACATAATGCATTAATTAATGGATACCTGACTATATTCTATATGCTTACTGTTCAGCTGGGCTAATGAAGATGGGACGTTGTTATTAATCCATGATTAAATAATAAATAACATTTTTAAAAAATATCTACATCATCTTAACCACTTTGCCAAATCTTTTTTTCGTAGACTACCCTTTCATGAAATTTGTAATGTAATTTTGTAATGTATCTGTTACACACACACAGCTTATCAGAAATTAGCTGCTAGCCACTGACACTAGAAGAAATAGTAAACAGAATACTAGCGGTCTAGTGTCCAGTCTTATATTAGATTTAAAATGAATTCTCCGATTCTGTTTTGTTTTTATTTCCACGAATTATTTAAATTAGAACAGTTTAGAAATTAAAAATAAATATATATTTATAAAAATACTCCAATATTAACGTACCCCGTAGGCCCAATTGTATTTTTGTTTACGTTTAGTCCCATAGGCATAATTGTCGTAGTTATAGACTCAACGTATCGGTGGTGCTTTACTAAACAAATAGTGAGCCTGTTGAAGTCCTCCCTAGTTGATTTTATTATTGTTCAACAATTGTGACATCCAATCTGCATCTTTTCTCAGCAGTCGATGAAATGTCAGACCACGGTTTCTCGTGTGGCAAGCAAAGCATCCACGAAAACACATTTGCTTTCTGGCAGCTTGACAGGAACCAGAAGTAGCGATTGCAAAACCAACTCACACGCAGCCGTCCCACAACATAACGCGATGACGTCATACAGTGGACATTCCCGTCAGTATATATTTCGATGGCCTAGACCATGTAAACATCCGACATGCCCCGGTCTCTGCCTCGATAGTATTATTGAAAGACTCTTTGAACAGAGAATCGTTTATTTCAAACAATTTCAGTGAGTAAAGTAGACAATACGTAAAGGACAAAAAAAAAATTGCTTGGCGATATATTGCAATACCCAATGCCAAAAAGATACGATATATCGCCAAGCTCTCGTTCCACCACTACTGTATTGACATGAAAATCAACTTTGACTTATCTTCATTTGTATGTTTTACAGAAGCTGCTCATGTATTTACAGTTAATGATCAATTTACATCTAAATTATTTAGAGTTAAAATACAAATGGGTAAGTCTTACTTTCATCTGAAATAATTAGAGTTTAATTACAATAGTTTAGTGTTTCTTCATCTTGACAATCATAAGCCTTGTTGGTGCTGACAATTAGGTCATTAAACTCGATTTCATTGATCTTGACAAGTGATGATGATGTGCAAAATTTACATAGAATAGTAGTAAATTTCCTTTAAATAAGACTGTTAATATTTGTTAAATTTTTATATTGCCATCGCCCCGTACATACGTCCGTCGTCAACAATTTCTTGTGAACACTCTAAAGGCTAAAGTTAATATCCGATTGCCTTTAACACTAGGGACCGGGTATCATTCAGATTTGATGAAAAAAGGTAAGAAACTGAGCTTACCATCTAGAATTGATGAATCTTGATGGTATTTAACACTTTCTGGATGGCAATCTATTAACTGAATATGTGTATTAGATTCTAGATGGTAAGCTCAGTTTCTTACCTTTTTATACGCCCACATTGAAATGTGGTCGTATATTGTCGTCATCCCGTCCATCCGTCCGTCCATCGGTCCGGCGTCCACAATTGCTTGTGGACGCTCTAGAGGCTAAAGTTAATATCCGATTGACTTTAGATTTATACACAGTGTTTAAGGTCATGAGACGAAGAAGCCTATTGTTTTTCAGCGATTTCCGATAATAACTACCAGAGTTATGGCCCTTGATCACTTCAAAAAATCTTGTGGACGCTCTAGAGGCCAAAGTTAATATCCGATTGACTTTAAATTTATACACAGTGTTTAAGGTCATGAGACGAAGAAACCTATTGTTTTTCAGCAATTTCCGATAATAACTACCAGAGTTATGGCCCTTGATCACTTCAAAAAATCTTGTGGACGCTCTAGAGGCCAAAGTTGATATCCGATTGACTTTAAATTTATACACAGTGTTTAAGGTCATAAGACGAAGAAGCCTATTGATTTTCAGCGATTTCCGATAATTAGTGCCAGAGTTATGGCCCTTGATCACTTAAAAAAATCTTGTGGATGCTCTAAAGGCCAAAGTTAATATCCGATTGACTTTAAATTGATACACAGTGTTTAAGGTCATAAGACGAAGAAGCCTATTGATTTTCAGCAATTTCCAATAATTAGTGCCAGAGTTATGGCCCTTGATCACTTCAAAAAATCTTGTGGACGCTCTAGAGGCCAAAGTTAATATCCGATTGACTTTAAATTTATACACCGTGTTTGAGGTCATAAGACGAAGAAGCCTATTGATTTTCAGCAAATTCCAATAATTAGTGCCAGAGTTATGGCCCTTGATCACTTCAAAAAATCTTGTGAACGCTCTAGAGGCCAAAGTTAATATCCGATTGACTTTAAATTTATATATGTTTAAGGTCATGAGACGAAGAAGCCTATTAATTTTCAGCGATTTCAAATAATTACTTCCAGAGTTAACTCCCTTGATCACTTCAAAAAACCTTGTGACACTATAGAGGCCAAACTTATCATCCGATTGACTTCAGATTGATACACAGAGTTTAAGGTGTTGAAACGAATAAGTATTTTGATTTTCAATGAATTTTGATAACTGAACAGCTAAATCCATGATATTAAATGATTCGTATACTAATTGTTAGCGTGGGGCAAAACTTTTTAAAAAGCAAGCAAATTCTAATGATTTTCTGATAATTACATAATGAGTTGTTACTCGTAATCAGATTTTAGTGTATTACAAACGTTTCATTCCCGAAAAAAAGTAAATTTATGTGACAACCCTTGTTGACTGCCCGGACGATTTAGCTGCTGTGGGCGTATGTTTCGTTGCCTGGCAACCTATCTTTTCATCAAATCTGAATGATACCCGGTCCCTAGTGTAAATTTATACACTATGTTAATATCCGATTGACTTTAGATTTATACACAGTGTTTAAGGTCATGAGACGAGGAAGCCTTTTGATTTTCAGCGATATCCAATAATTACTGCCAGAGTTATGACCCTTGATCACTTATACACAGAATCATTACATCTAGGAGTACAGTAGAATCCGTATGAGCAGCCACTCCTATTCAGCGACATCTCCTTGTAAGCGGCAGACCCGTCAACCCCTGAGAGCTGAAAAGCAGTGGGTTAGTGTAAAAAAAGCAGTAGAAACCATGATTTGGCAGTAGATTTCCCAAAACGCGTAAATTCGCACTTCCAAGGGTAATTAATTTAGAAATGATACATTGAACTGTAGGCCCAACAATACATAGATAAAATACACAAGCAATGAACCATATCTAAACTTATTTATGTAATTAAAAATTAAACAAAAATTGAATATGCAGGATACAGAAAGAAATAATTATTGTCTGAGCCATGGTAAATAATAAACGGATTTCTACGATTATGAACAAACTACTCTACTTTGGTTATTATAAACTTACCTGTGTGTTTGAAATGAGCTCCCGTTAAATAAAATCCATTATACAACTAAATATACCAACGGAAAAAAGGGGTTCTCTCTTGAAAAGTCAATGTTTTTGCTTGTATTTTCGTCTGTGTCCATCACAACATTATACACGTGACGTTATGGGCTAAACCATCGTTATTATGTTGAAGGGGGTAATTTTTGACAACCACATGTTTTGCAGGCTAATCAAAACAGCACACGGCCTTTTCGAGCGTTTGAGTTTGGGCAAGAAAATAGCAACCAATTGATTGTCAGTCTACTAAATTTTATTTACCGATTATACGAATACTCGTAAATACATGTATAATATTGCTTTTCGTCTCATAATTTCACCGGTGTATATTATATATAATTTTATAAAACACATTACAGCCCAGTCAATTATAGTCAACTTTGTGGCTAACATATATAAATAAACACACTTTATTTCATAATTTTAATTGATCATATTTCGTATGAAAAACGACCACCGCTTCTCAATTATTTCCATATTTTATTCACGTTCAGACTGTTCATACCATCAATGTTCCTGATTAAATTAATTTTTTGTTCATCGAAATCGAAACATTCTTGATAAAAACAGTTCGGGATGTCTAAACATCGTTTATCGTCTTCATAAAAATGTATTTAAAACAAAAAAATCACACGTCAGAAGGGCATCGCAGATTGCGTGTATTATTGGGTTTTGTGTGTTAATTATGCAGACCGTGGGGAAAATTCGTGCAAGTTTCGCAGCACTAAATTTAACCATCTGTGCAGCATACAATAACTCATATGACATGGTACCTTTTAAGGCAATAGAATTCAAAGCGTTGATTAGCTGGGGCATGATCGCGATCTACGAAATGCCATCGGAAAATTCCATTCTCCGTGGATTTCAAAATAGGTAACAACTGAGAGTACAATAATATGGATAAACTGCCTTGTGAATTTCACGATTATAAAATTCTGAACACACCAGAAATAATATTCAAAGAGAAATAGAAAGACATGGAACTATCTACCGATAATTAAACCGATGCGTTGATTTGTTGATAATAATTATTGGTATTTATATATAAAAAAAACGTTATATACCTATTCAATGATTCAATGGCCTCGGCTTTTAATTTTGCCGAGGCAAATGTAAAATAAATCGGAATTTAGGCCTACCTTGGCTACAGCAGATTACCGAGGTTAATTGGCAGGACTGCTTAAGTTCTTCTTCAGGAAATATTAATAAATATTCAAGGATGAGATTCAAGGCCAGTAAAACAAATGTAATTCAAAAGAAAAAATCCCACCGAACTCCCTAACCAAAAAATTAATACAAGCCGGAAACAAAATATTGGACTATGGGCATATTTATGTTTGTAAACGCCCAAACTCATTACTGGGTCTCAAGCGCAGTGGAAATGGGTAATCGAACGGCGTGGCGCTTTCTTCGGGTATCAAAATGGAAGATAAACGCCACCAAGCAATTAATTATGCTCAATGTTCTAGTGCTGGCACGATAAATCGTTAAATCGATGTATCGCGATTCACCGTCTCACGATACCTGTATTGAATCGCAGGATGCCGAATCGATTTTTCACGATTCTTTTTTGCTTTTTATCAAATATATCATGAACTTTAAAAACTTTAAATTATATCCACAACCCTAAACTTTATTTGAAACAATGACACTTCGCGAACGATGTCCAGTAGTCTTGACATGTGTGTTACTATAAATAGCGCACGACCGTAATTACCGTTAGTTTCGTAGGTAAAGATTAACGACATTTTAATGTCTTTTCGTTTTGTTTCCGAATTTTAAAGTTTGTTATAAGGCTTAGGTAATAAAACATACATATTTGAATACATATAATGGCATTTTACTCTCGAATTTTATAAATTTAGAACGTAAATATAATAGATAGTAGCTCTTGTAAAAATCAAAATGGCAGTAAACACAGTCGCAATAACAAATCCTCCAGCGAAATATAAATCAAAAGTTTGGGAAAATTTTGTTTTTTTAAAAGGGAACACAACGAAAGTTGTTTGTAGAGTATGCAAAACTATTCTAAAATATTGTGGTAATAACAACCAATCTCAGCACTCACTTGACAAGACACCATAGTGTCCATAGTGGCGACTGTCTTGTCTAAGTTCGTCTGCTAGGATTAGAGTTTATTTCTAAATAGTTGGCCTAATCAAGTTTATTTATTTCCTGGTTTTAGTGACTTCATTAAAAACACAATCACATATTTAATTTGTTGTTTTATTGATAAATCTATGACCTAGTTATGAATCGCGATACGTATCGTATCGTGGCACATGAATCGCAATACGTATGGTATCGTGACTGCAGTCGCAATACCCAGCACTACAATGTTCTGATAAATAACGCACAGACAATAATCCATAAACAAACTTTAGACCTTTTCATTGGTATCTCATTGGAACTATTAAATCCAGAGAAGCGAAATAAAGCCCATATTATGCAGAACATACTTTAAACCACATTTTCGTTCAACCATTGGAATGTTTGTTAACTTTGGTAACGAGCTCAATAGCTTACCAAAATTGCAGTTAGGAGGGCAAAGTTATGATCACACACTATAGATTCATTTCGCTCACTATCTGACAGATTTGGAATATAAAATTTAACAAATGCACTGTATATGTCGCACAGTTTCTAATGAAAACAAGTTATATTTATAGCACAGCTTTCATGAGTTAACAGATTTAACACAGAGACCGCAGGTAGCGAATGAAGTGTGCTATAAATGACTTGTAATACTGACACCTGCTCAACGTAATCATTGTTATTGCACGGAAAACCCACCTCGCTTCTCTATATGATTTCTACTAAAACTAGCGTAAACCAGCAAAAGTGTGCAATAACACTGCAAATGTCCCGTTATTGCTCAGTTACGCCCCAGTGAGTTTAGTAGTAGCATGGCCACTTGAAAATTAAAGCTGTGAAGGACAGACCCCTGATTTAAGCCATTGGAAAGGGCATAAAAAATGCAGTCTGGTGGTTTTTGAATTTTAGAAATCCGATTATTCATTCAGAAATTGTGATAATCTGTATGGGTACATTTTCATGACTTTTTCATATGTTTCTAATAATTTTCGTAATGAGAATTGCATTAGACCATTGATGTCAACATGGTAAATTAAGTAACAAAAAACAAATGATTGAAATTATATTACATACTAATTGATTTAATGTAAAACAAAATATGGCAGGTTAAGTCATGTTACCGTTCCAAATATGAAATTTTCATTTTGTCGTTTTCATATAATTATATAATTTGCATATTTAATTAGGTAATTTGCATATAACCATTGTCATGGTAACATATAATAAATTAGTACGTAAATTACAACAATATTGACATCAAGATAAAAACTATCATGTAATATATCAAATTAAAGCTCTAAATACCTGGAACTTAATATAAATTCAGGTAACTTGTAAGTTTAATTAGATTGCGTATAATCGTTGTGATGGTAACAGAAATTAAATTAGTACTTAAAATTACATCAATGTTCACATCAAGATAAAGAATATCTTGTAATATATCAAATTAAAGCTCCAAATGCCTGGAACTTAAATATAAATTAGGGTTACTTGCATATTAATTAGATTACATATAACGTTGTCATGGTAACAAAAATTAAATTAGTACTTAAAATTACATCAATATTCACATCAAGATAAAGACTATCATGTATTATATCAAAATAAAGCTCTAAATGCCTGGAACTTAAATATAAATTCAGGTTACTTGCATATTAATTAGATTACATATAATCGTTGTCATGGTAACAGAAATTAAATTAGTACTTAAAATTACATCAATATTCACATCAAGATAAAGACTATCATGCATTATATCAAAATAAAGCTCTAAATGCCTGAAACTTAAATATAAATTCAGGTTACTTGCATATTAATTAGATTACATATAATCGTTGTCATGGTAACATACATTAAATTAGTACTTAAAATTACATCAATATTGACATTAAGATAAAAACTATCATGTAACATAGAATAAGATAAGCTTATATACATTTAAAAGTAACTGGCATAATAATTAGAAAATTAAATATAACCGTTGTCATGGTAAAAGAAATTAAAAAGAGTGAGAAATGGGGTTTAACATCCACTTGACACAAACTATGTCATTTCGGGACTAACCAATGGTTTAATTTTTATTTCAATATTTGCTTGCGCGTAGGGGTCTTTAGCAGTGGGAGGGAACCGGACCGTGACGACCCGGAGATAACGCATGAGGGACAGGTACAACCAGGCATTCGAAACCACGCCATTTGATTCGATGACAGACTTTATGATACAGCATTCACATGCTAACCATTCGGCCAACCGCCCCCAACAGAAATAATTTCTTAAAATTACATCAATATTGACATCAAAATAAAAACTATCATGTAACATGTCAAAATGCCTGGAACTTAAAAATAAATTCTGGTAACATGCAACTGCTTTCATTTTTTTTTTAAATATTGATTGGTAATTTTCATAAACAAATAGCCTTGTAATTGTATGCGATGAAAATTAAATCAGAAGGAGTTTCTAATTTCAGAAATTTCCATGAATGTTCATTATATCAAACCAATTACAAAAATTCGTTCTCATTTTTCAACACATCAGTTTTTGTCACCACTACCCGCCACTTGAAAATTTGCCTTGATATTATAATTTATAAAAATAACAATTCATACATAAATATCTATTAAAGTTAATAAAGGATTATTTTGAGTTTGGTTTTGTAGGCTCTTCATGGCAGAAAATAATGTTGTCTTTTTAATTTCTATTCTTTTGAATCCATAATCTGAAAAATTATAGATAAAGAAATTTAAAAAAATGCAGGTAAATGGTAAACAAAATTTGAAACTATTTTACCCTAAGTTAAATTTGATGACCATAAAAACCATAACAGAGTATTAGGCCTATAGGGGAAGATGATAGGCCTAGGCTATCTTGGCCACATATTTATTAAAAAAATAAATATGGATGCTAAATTGCCATGGAAGTTGATTTTGTCTGGATTTATTTATTTGTATATGGAAATACATGTAATTAACACCAAGGAAATTCTACCAATTGTCAATATATGGGCAAATAAACAAATACAAGCTATTTCTATTACTAACTAATAATATTATAGTGTTGCAATTCAGTGTTCGGGATAGTCGGTATCGTATCGCATTTTGCGATGGAAAATGGCCCATTGCAATAAACTTGTTCCGAGTTTCAGCAAAGTGATTCACTAAATTTTATTGACGTTTGTTATACGAAAACGATATGTCAAACTTCGACAAAAACTCTTGAAGCGAAGTCATTCGCAGACTGCTGTGAGAGGAGATTCCGTGACTTGTACCATCGTTTATTGGTCAATTACAGAAAACACCCCTGAATCGTCCAATCATAACGAAGCTATATTTAGCCAGATGATGGAATTTTATTATTGAAGGGCAAGCTTCACAAACCTTTTGTCATCAATTTTCAAATTGAAAACAAAATATAAATGTTAAAATTGTACCGCACGCTTATCAGTTCTTTGATATATCAGCTTTACAATGATATGGCAGTACATATTCGTGAACGATTGTATTTTTTCATGCCATGCATTAACCTGGACCCTATGCGTAATGCCAATGGCATGGCGACCAAGTCTCCTGGTTTAATTACACGATTTCGTTATAAATTTATTTACGCACTTTTAATGAAATCAGTTAACAACGTGCCTGCATATTTTTTAGATACGGATAAATTATTACTGCGGTTTTTATACGCCCACATAGAAATCGTCCACGATTTCTTGTGAACGCACTAGAGGCCAGGGTTAATATCCGATTGACTTTAAATTTATACACAGTGTTTAAGGTCATGACACGAAGAAGCCTATTGATTTTCAGCAATATCCGATAATTACTGCCAGAGTTATGACCCTTGATCACTTTGAAAAATCTTGTGAACGTTCTAGAGGCTATAGTTAATATCCGATTGACCTTAAATTTATACACAGTGTTTAAGGTCATGAGACGAAGAAGCCTATTGATTTTCAACGATATCCGATAATTACTGCCAGAGTTATGACCCTTGATCACTTTGAAAAATCTTGTGAACGCTCTAGAGGCTAAAGTTAATATTGGATTGGCTTTAAATTTATACACAGTGTTCAAGGTCATGATACGAAGAAGACTATTGATTTTCAGCAATATCCGATAATTACTGCCAGAGTTATGACCCTTGATCACTTTGAAAAATCTTGTGAATGCTCGAGAGGCTAAAGTTAATATCCGATTGACTTTAAATTTATACACAGTGTTTAAGGTCATAAGCAAAGAAGCCTATTGATTTTCACGGATTTCCGATAATTAGTGCCAGAGTTATGGCCCTTGATCACTTCAAAGAATCTTGTGGATGCACTAGAGGACAAAGATGATGTCCGATTGACTTCAAATTTATACACAGTGTTTAAGGTCATGAGACGAAGAAGCCTATTGATTTTCAGCGATTTCTGATAATTAGGGCCAGAGTTGTGTCCCTTGATCACTTCAAAAAATCTTGTGGATGCTCTAGAGGCCAAAGTTAATATCTGATTGACTTTAAATTTATACACAGTGTTTAAGGTTATGAGACGAAGAAGCCTATTGATTTTCAGCGATCTCTGATAATTATTGCCAGAGTTATGGCCCTTGATCACATCAAAAAATCCTGTGGACGCTCTAGAGGCCAAAGTTAATATCCGATTGACTTTAAATTTACACACACTGTTTAAGGTCATGAGACGAAGAAGCCTACAGCGATTTCAAATAATTACTTCCAGAGTTATCTCCCTTGATCACTTCAAAAAACCTTGTGACGCTATAGATGCCAAACTTATCATCCGATTGACTTCAGATTGATACACAGAGTTTAAGGTGTTGAAACGAACAAGTATTTTGATTTTCAATGAATTTTGATAACTGAACAGCTAAATCCATGATGTTAAATGTTTCCTATTCTAATTGTTAGCGTGGGGCAAAACTTTATAAAAAGCTAACAAATTCTAATGATTTTCAGATAATTACTTAATGAGTTGTTACTCTTAATCAGATTTTAGTGTATCACAAATGTTTCATTCCCAAAAAAAGTAAAAATATGCGACAACCCTTGTTGACTGCCCGGACGATTTAGCTGCTGTGGGCGTATGTTTCGTTGCCTGGCAACCTATCTTTAATAATTTGTTTAGTGATGCCAGTTGATAGAAATCGGTACGTGAAAAAATAAACGTACAGCCCGTGCGTATGGGATATATATTATATTATATAGGCCTACAGAAGAAGATTGGTAATTTAATCATAGGCCTAAAAATAACAATTTAATTTTATAAGAAAAGGATTTAGAAAAAAAAAAAAATATGTGTATTATTATGAGCCATACATAAAATCTCTCTTGATATGAATTTTTATTATGTAGGCCTTTGGAATGATTAATTACCTGATCAACTTGTTAAAACTAATATTTGAGATGAGAGATATATCCGTATTGTCGGTGTTTAATAATGTAATTTTTTCAGTTTTTAACAAATCTGTATTTTACGATCATTGTTAATAATGCTATATGCAGTCGTAGAATTAAGTTTTTGCCGTTTCCCGAACATTGATTGAGATGGATTAAAATGAGGTGGGGTTTAGTCATATAAACAAAACATGTTAGGGACTAGGCCACTAGGCCTACTTTGTCTAAATAATTTATGGTGGGTAGTGATTAAGTGAATACATTTTTTAAACATTAATAATAATCTGTCCGGATTTTAATTAGTCATCAAATATTATTTTTCACTAATCAAATGAACTGGATTAAAGAAATTACTAATAGGCTATGGGTATGCTCACCATACTAACTAGTAATTCATAGGATCGTCATTCGGTGATCTAAGTAGGCTACACCAGCCAGAAGAGCCAGGCTCCCAGGGTAATTATGAATATTTCCCGATTTTGTAGAAATTCTATGTTATCAAGATGAAGATACCAATTTGAAATACGTGGATATTCTCAAACGGAAACACTTATTTATTTATTCATGATTTATTTCTAAAATAACCCATATGGGCAGCCTTGTTCATTCAACGAGTGAATGTAAACAAATAGCCTACACACGAATTCCCCTTATGATGCTTATGCAAAACAACAATGACGTCATGACCCGCTAAGCGCTCTTAAAATATATCGTCTTATGACTTTGGATCTATCTCCGCAGTGGTATTTTTATACGCCCACATTTTCATGTGGACGTATATTGTCGTCGCCCCTGTTCGTCCGTCCGTCCGTCCGGACGTCCGTCCGTCCACAATTGTTTGTGAACAGTCTACAGGTCACAATTTTTATCCGATTTCAATGAAACTTAAAATATAGGTTTATCACCCTAAGATCTCGGTTCCTTTCGATATTGGCATGTATCGGACCGCAACTTCATGGGTTATGGCCCCTGATTGTACGAAAAATCACGTTTTTTAGCTTGTGAACAGTGTAGAGGTCACAATTTTGAACCGATTTGGATGAAATTTTAAATGCATGTTTATAACCCAAAGATCTTGGTTCCTTTCGATATTTGCGCCAATCGGATTGTAACTTCCTGAATTATGGCCCCTGATTGTCCGAAAAATCGCCCTTTTTAACTTGTGGTCCCTCTGGAGGTCAAAATTGTTATCCGATTTAAAAAAGCGTTTGATTATATCACCGTCCCATGATTATGAAGGTTGAGTTCGAATTTCGTGAAAATCGGACCAAAATTGACGGACAAAATGGCCGCCGTTTGCACGCGAATAGTGTGAAAATATGTTATATCAAGGTTGTGGACCTTATAGAGGTCACAATTTTGAACCGATTTTGATGAAACTTGACATGTATGTTTATAACCCAAAGATCTTGGTTCCTTTCGATATTTGCGCGCATCGGATCGTAACTTCCTGAATTATGGCCCCTGATTGTCCGAAAAATCGCCCTTTTTAGCTTGTGGTCCCTCTGGAGGTCAAAATTGTTATCCGATTTAAAAAAACGTTTGATTATATCACCGTTCCATGGTTATGAAGGTTGAGTTCGAATTTCGTGAAAATTGGACCAAAATTGACGGACAAAATGGCCGCCGTTTGTACGCGAATTGTGTGAAAATATGTTATATCAAGGTTGTGGACCTTATAGAGGTCACAATTTTGAACCGATTTTGATTAAAATTGACATGTATGTTTATAACCCAAAGATCTTGGTTCCTTTCGATATTTGCGCCCATCGGATCGTAACTTCCTGAATTATGGCCCCTGATTGTCCAAAAAATCGCCCTTTTTAGCTTGTGGTCCCTCTGGAGGTTAAAATTGTTATCCGATTTAAAAAACCGTTTGATTATATCACCGTCCCATGGTTATGAAGGTTGAATTCGAATTTCGTGAAAATCGGACCAAAATTGACGGACAAAATGGCCGCCGTTTGTACGCGAATAGTGTGAAAATATGTTATATCAAGGTTGTGGACCTTATAGAGGTCACAATTTTGAACCGATTTTGATGAAACTTGACATGTATGTTTATAACCCAAAGATCTTGGTTCCTTTCGATATTTGCGCGCATCAGATCGTAACTTCCTGAATTATGGCCCCTGATTGTCCGAAAAATCGCCCTTTTTAGCTTGTGGTCCCTCTGGAGGTCAAAATTGTTATCCGATTTAAAAAAACGTTTGATTATATCATGGTTTCATGGTAATGAAGAGAGAATTTGAATTTTGTGAAAATCGGGCCAGAGTTGACGGATAAAATGGCCGCCGTCTGTACGCGAATTGTGTAAAAATATGTTATATCAAGGTTGTGGACCCTATAGAGGTCACAATTTTGAACTGATTTTGATGAAACTTGAAATACATGTTTATAACCTAATGATCTTGATTCCATTGCATATTTGCCCATATCGGATCGTAACTTCCTGAATCATGGCCCCTGATTGTACGAAAAATCACCCTTTTTAGCGTGTGGTCCCTCTGGAGGTCACAATTATTATCTGATTTAGAAAAAACGTTTGATATCACAGTTACACCGTAGTTATGGGTGAGTTTGAATTATGATTTTCTGATGATTACTTAAAATGCAACAACTCTTGTTGACTGCCCGGACGATTTGGCTGCTGTGTGGGCGTATGTTTCGTTGCCTGGCAACCTATTTTTTATTTAACTTGCATGAAACGGGTATCAATATAATTTTTAAAATATTATTATAAGGGTTAGGCACTTACATTATAAGAATAGTGAGTATTTTCCGAGAATCTTGCGTCAGACTTCAACCAATTGTATCTCAGTTCGTAGCAGACGACGGAACTCCGGTGTTGCGTCGGGCTGTAGGGGATTCCTTCTTTGATTGGTTGAAAAATATCGAATAATTCTGTTGTCATTCAATACTGCGGGATTGCAATGAAATGGGGTTCCCTCACTACGGACGTTACCATATTGACGTTATCGAGCTGCTGCGAGATGACGTTTTGACACCGAACGGTACACCCGGTTAACTTGCTAATTGGTTCTTAATGAAACCATTCACAGCAATATAATGTATATCAATAAAAAGAATATTTAATTACGTATCCAACAATGCTGGTATGCCGTTGTTTGAGCGTATGGTTATGTAGTTACAGTAAGTTGATTTCGAGAGAGCCGTTTCTCTTTGTTTACGCTCGCTAGAGCGTGTTGATGAATATTGCATCATAGGGCGGGTGGCCATGCTATTAGTAGAGGTAAACCAATCTGCTTAGTGGACGAATTGGGCAATTGAAAGGACACTCAGTGGCCTTTTTTAATTCTTGGAATCGTTACACCAAGATGTAGAATCACTAAAACACTACTGTGGAACGTAAATATGTTATTTTAAATCCGAGAAAAATGTCAACAATAATTATTCAACAATAATCTGCAAATATAACTTCGATCAAAAAATTGCATCCATATTGAATAATGGGATACTTCCTCAAGTAACCGGCTCCTTGGGAAGGTTACTTCGGCCTGTTGCGAGTAAGCCGTTCAAATGACATCATCGGTAACCCGAACGCATTCGTGGTGGCTAGAGTAAGCGCGGCGCCAGTCAGTAATCGAACGCACCAACACAAAATTTGGATTGTCGTAAAATAGCCTTGCTTTGACCCCCTTATACAAAATGATCTATTCCGATAAGTGACGTAATAAGCTTCCATTTTTTATTTCTCGATGTCAAAGTTTGTGAGAAGTTCAATTTTACAAGAGAGAACTTTTTTATTCGTTGGTATAATTAGTTGTATAATGGATTTTATTTAACGGGAGCTCATTTCAAACGCACAGGTAAGTTTATAATAACCAAAGTAGAGTAGTTTGTTCATAATCGTAGAAATCCGTTTATTATTTACCATGGCTCAGACAATAGTTACATTAAAAAAATTTTTAAATTACCAGTCAAGTAGTAGGCCTACTGGCAGTACCGTTTTTCTTTTGTTTTAATTTTAATTTCCCATTCCAATGTTGTTTCATGTAAAATAATTGGTGTGCTTATTATATAAATTCTATAGTATTTCTACATTAGGAATAGAGAGGGGAGGGCGTAAAAAATTATTTTTGCATAACGACTAGATCTATATAATATAAATATTCATATTGGCATCGATTTAATCATGCTTCAATCAAAGTTCATGCCATGGCAATTATCCTCTCACAATACAATGTACGGGATTTTTTTCTCTCGTGATTCCGTAAATCTGCTTTTACATTTATTCGAGAGGGTCTTCCATTGAAGTCAGAATCGGCGAGACGTATTCCCATCTTGAAATCAAAGTTCCAGGTTATGTTGCATTCGAAGTATTGTATTACATTCTGTACGTACGCGAGCAAACGAAAATGTCAGCCATTGCTGCCGTAAATTGGTCGCTATTTGTTTAGTTTATCACTACTCATTTTTATACGCCCACATTTTCATGTGGACGTATATTGTCGTCGCCCCTGTTCGTCCGTCCACAATTGTTTGTGAACAGTCTACAGGTCACAATTTTTATCCGATTTCAATGAAACTTAAAATATAGGTTTATCACCCTAAGATCTCAGTTCCTTTCGATATTGGCATGTATCGGACTGTAACTTCATGGGTTATGGCCCCTGATTGTACGAAAAATCACGTTTTTTAGCTTGTGAACAGTGTAAAGGTCACAATTTTGAACCGATTTGGATGAAACTTGAAATGCACGTTTATAACCCAAAGATCTTGGTTCCTTTTGATATTTGCGCCCATCGGATCGTAACTTCCTGAATTACGGCCCCTCATTGTCCGAAAAATCGCCCTTTTTAGTTGTGGTCCCTCTGGAGGTCAAAATTGTTATCCGATTTAAAAAAACCTTTCATTGTATCACCGTTCCATGGTTATGAAGGTTGAGTTCGAATTTCGTGATAATCGGACCAAAATTGACGGACAAAATTGCCGCCGTTTGTACGCGAATAGTGTGAAAATATGTTATATCAAGGTTGTGGACCTTATAGAGGTCACAATTTTGAACTGATTTTGATGAAACTTGACATGTATGTTTATAACCCAAAGATCTTGGTTCCTTTCGATATTTGCACCCATCGGATCATAACTTTCTGAATTATGTCCCCGGATTGTCCGAAAAGTCGCTTTTGTTAGCTTTTGGTCCCTCTGGAGGTCAAGATTATTATCCGATTTAAAAAACCGTTTGATTATATCACCGTTACATGGTAATGAAGAGAGAGTTCAAATTTCGTGAAAATCGGACTAGAATTGACGGACAAAATGGCCGCCGTTTGTACACGAATAGTGTGAAAATATGTTATATCAAGGTTGTGGACCCTATAGAGGTCACAATTTTGAACCGATTTTGATGAAACTTGACAAGTATGTTTATAAAACCCAAAGATCTTGGTTCCCTCTGGAGGTCAAAATTATTATCCAATTTAAAAAACCTTTTGATTATATCACGATTTCATGGTAATGAAGAGAGAATTTGAATTTCGTGAAAATCGGAAGAGAGTTGACGGATAAAATGGCCGCCGTCTGTATGCGAATTGTGTGAAAATATGTTATATCAAGGTTGTGGACCCTATAGAGGTCACAATTTTGAACTGATTTTGATGAAACTTGAAATACGTGTTTATAACCTAATGATCTTGGTTCCATTACATATTTGCCCATATCGGATCGTAACTTCCTGAATTATGGCCCCTGATTGTACGAAAAATCACCCTTTTTAGCTTGTGGTACCTCTGGAGGTCACAATTATTATCTGATTTAAAAAACGTTTGATTATATCACAGTTACACCGTAGTTATGGGTGAGTTTGAATTATGATTTTCTGATGATTACTTAAAATGCAACATCTCTTGTTGACTGCCCGGACGATTTGGCTGCTGTGTGGGCGTATGTTTAGTTGCCTGGCAACCTATTTTAAGAGTATTTGGAACACGTGGCAATAATTATATCCGCTTTATTAACTCCAAAAAAAGGTTGAAATGAAATGAAATGGGGTTTAACGTCCTACTCTTTTGCACCTAACCTGGGCTAATGGAAGACGGGCATACGCCATACAGTGTGCTATGAGGGAAATTTTGCCCGGGCAGCGGCGCTACGACCTACTCTTATATCGAATTCCATGGGATCTGTTACGTGCTCTCCAATGTGTACATGGGACCTCTGTTTTTCGTCCCATCCAAATGACTAGGCAGCTGTCCTTGTCAGGCCCTCCTTCTGCATCACTGACAAGGGGAAATCACGCCGGAAAATCGAGATGAACTTTCTCGGCCACTGCAGGGATCGAACACCCAACCTCCAGACTAGCGAACCAGCGCCTTATCCACTTAGCCACAAAAAAAAAAAAAAAAAAAAAGAATTTGAAAACAAATCTCTTAGCTAAATTACACCTTACAATATCGACGTTGATAACCGAAAGTCGCGATCCTTTTTTGTTTGCATGCAAAGAGTTGCTTCCCTTAGTTCCATAGTTTTGGCGAGAAAATTAAAAAACTCTTTGTTTGAAAATGCGGTAGAAATCTATTACCGCGCAGTAGAGCGGCACATGAGGCCTTTTCGCGGCACTTTACCGCGTGATGCGGTAGAGTTGACAGGTCTGGTAAGCGGTCACAATAAATTCCCCCCGTAAAAATTCTATTGTTTCATCTCTTTATTCAACGGTCACTCCTCTAGCGCGGCCAGTGGTCACTATTTTGCTAATGAATTGAATAAAACATCGCCCATTCAACGGTCATTGTTGAATGATACCATCTTGTCGTTCTTCGTAACACCCCCCGCTAATCTTGTGAGTAGTAATCAATTAACTGGACTCCCACTGATCAGATAAAAAGAAATGTGAAAATAACAATTGACCCGGGATTATCTGTTAATTAATCTTTTGTTTTATTAAACGACAAACCTGATCATTGTTTTCACACGGAACGGGACATTATTTGATACTGATTGAATAAACTGAAAGTACCGACTAAAAGCCGCTATGTTGTTAAATAGACGTTTTTAGCGCCACCTGTAATATTACATACAGAGTTACACCCCCTGTGAATCGGTAGCAAAATCAGTGATGTTTTTTGGTTCATGCGCTTATTTGATAAAATAAAATTAATTCATCGATTTTCTTCACAAAAATGGATAAATATTATCGAATACATCACAATGATAGACGGTAGTATTGAAGGTTGGTACAAAATGACAAGTTTAAAGAAGTTATGTCCGAGATTCAGTGACGGCCAAATTTACCGATGCAAGTGAAGTATTGGTGTTTGCATCCAATGCATTCAAGTGTAATATTAATTGATGTCAGCACAAAAAAAAAACCCATGAGATTTTACAAAAATGGATAAATATTATCGAATGCATGACAATGATAGACAGTAATATTGAAGGTTGGGACAAAATGACAAGTTTACGGAAGTTATAAGTAAGCGATTTCCGATAATTACTGCCAGAGTTATGGCCCATGATCACTTCAAAACATCTTGTGGACACTCTAAGAGGCCAAAGTTAATATCCGATTGACCTTAAATTTATACACTGTGGTTAAGGTCATGAGACGGAGAAGCCTATTGATTTTCAGCGATTTCTGATAATTACTGCCAGAGTTATGGCCCTTGATCACTTCAAAAAATCTTGTTGACCCTATAAAGGCCAAAGTTATTATCCCATTGAATTTAAATTTATACACAGTGTTTAAGGTCAGGAGACGAAGAAGCCTATTGATTTTCAGCGATTTCCGATAATTACTGCCAGAGTTATGGCCAGGGATCTTAATCGGCTGTTTTTTGTCGGCTTTAGCCGATTGATCTATAAACTAGCCGAATCGTAAAACAATGAATCGGCCACTATGGTATCGTATATCAATCTACTTTATGCCGATTTACAAAGAGTTAATTATCATGCTGATTGATAAAACAATGAACAACAAGCCTCTTCGGTGTCATATATCAATCTATTTTCGGCCGATTACAAAGAGATAATTATTACTCGTCGATTAATTAACCCATCAAAGAGTCAATCAATGCAATGAATACCTTCAGTGTCAATCCTTCTCGGCCCATGTCGTAAATAAACAACTTCGTTGAGTTAATTCATGCCAAGTACGGTAAAAGAATAACCGAAAATAATGGTGGCGTTGACCTTGAACTTCAAGCATGCACGTATGCATTGTATTTGGAAGTTTCAAAAGCTGGAGATCCTCCCACGTCCAATATAGGTCACCCAAAGTTGAAGACAAGAAGATATTTTAGATCCGAATAGTTAGCTCCTTTCAAAAAACGTCTTTCGTTTGATAAAAATTCACAGAAAATGTTTTATCTCATATAAGTTATTAAAGTTAAAGTCTACTTTTTGCGAGTACCGGTAACACTAAAAATAAACTAATCAGAATCATAATTGGCCACGTGACCTTTCGCCCGTACGGCATATTTCTAAGCCCCGACTAATCACGGAAAATAATTTGTGCTACATTTTTTATTATCGACACATGCTTACAAATATACTTTTATATTGTCGTCGCCCCCGTCCGTCGGTCTGTCGGTCGATCCGTCCATCCGGCGGTCCGGCGTCCACAATTGCTTGTGGACGCTCTAGAGGCTAAAGTTAATATCCGATTGACTTTAAATTTATACACAGTGTTTAAGGTCATAAGACGAAGAAGCTTATTGATTTTCAGCGATTTCCAATAATAACTACCAGAGTTATGGCCCTTGATCTCTTCAAAAAATCTTGTGGACGCTCTAGAGGCCAAAGTTAATATCCGATTGGCTTTAGATTTATACACAGTGTTTAAGGTCATAAGACGAAGAATCCTATTGATTTTCAGCGATTTCTGATATATAGTGCCAGAGTTATGGCCCTTGATCACTTCAAAAAATCTTGTGGATGCTCTAACAGCCAAAGTTAATATCCGATTGACTTTAAATTTATACACAGTGTTTAAGGCCATAAGACGAAGAAGTCTATTGATTTTCAGCGATTTCCGATAATTAGTGCCAGAGTTATGGCCCTTGATCACTTCAAAAAATCTTGTGGACACTGTAAAAGCCAAAGTTAATGTCCAATTGACTTTAAATTGATACACAGTGTTTAAGGTCATAAGACGAAGAAGCTTATTGATTTTCAACGATTTCCGATAATTAGTGCCAGAGTTATGGCCCTTGCTCACTTCAAAAAATCTTGTGGATGCTCTAGAGGCCAAAGTTATTATCCGATTGACTTTAAATTTACACACACTGTTTAAGGTCATGAGACGAAGAAGCCTACTGATTTTCAGCGATTTCAAGTAATTACTTCCAGAGTTATCTCCCTTGATCACTTCAAAAAACCTTGTGACGCTATAGATGCCAAACTTATCATCCGATTGACTTCAGATTGATACACAGAGTTTAAGGTGTTGAAACGAACAAGTATTTTGATTTTCAATGAATTTTGATAACTGAACAGCTAAATCCATGATGTTAAATGTTTCCTATACTAATTGTTAGGGTGGGGCAAAACTTTATAAAAAGCAAACAAATTCTAATGATTTTCAGATAATTACATAATGAGTTGTTACTCTTAATCAGATTTTAGTGTATTACAAATGTTTCATTACCAAAAAAAGTAAAAATATGCGACAACCCTTGTTGACTGCCCAGACGATTTAGCTGCTGTGGGCGTATGTTTCGTTGCCTGGCAACCTATCTTTCTTTTTTACTAAATTAATTCTAACTTCCGTTTGTTTGGATGAAAGCAAAAGTAGATTATGCAAGTTGCCAAAATTTGACTATAAATTTCGATAATGTATGGATATATGAATACTAGTATGGAATAACAACACAGACTTTGTTTATTAGAAGTTATTATTATAATATTATACGGAATACCGTAACTTTATGCAATTATTGACGTGAATAAAGTATGCATAAACCAACATGTCTGTTGTTCAAAAGACGACTATCCATTAGGGGTGCCCGTGGCCGGTTCATTTCAAAATGGATTAAGAACCCTGTTTATGGCCCTTGATCACTTCAGAAAATCTTGTGGACGCTTTAGAGGCCAAAGTTAATATCCGATTGACTTTAAATTGATACACAGTGTTTAAGGTCATGAGACAAAGAAGCCTATTGATTTTCAGCAATTTCCGATAATAGCTACCTTTCTTACACTATAAACCTCAGAATGCCTCGATCGGCATTTCTGTCCAAACGAGGTAAAAACAAAATGCCTCGTCTGCAGTTACAAAACGAGGTTTTTTAAATTGCCCTGTTTTTGGAACGAGGTATTTTGTTCAGGACGAGGCTTGGTAAAATGCCTCGTTTACTAAACGTGGTTGTTTCAAGATCGAATTTGTAAAAATTAAAATTTATGTTATTTAATACGAAAATAAAACCAGTCCAAACTATATTATAATCAGAGAAATAGACAAAACAAGAATACACACCATGCCATAAATTATTTTTGCATTATTTTTATCCATAATTAAACGTTTTAATTAAATTTTATGAGGTGTGCTTTATTTCCCATTTAATTGACAACTGGTATAAGCCGACAAATTTATCGCTGTGCGTTTACATAACTTTGCTCCAATGATATTTTGTGCAATGTTATGGGGTTTCAACAGAAACAGTCAATGCTATGGTCAAGTTATTTTTTTACAATACAATAAATATAAAAAATAAACTGGCGTATTGGAAATATGAGATGAAATTTAATGCTTTTTTGATAATAACAATGGATTATTTGTTGTATTTAGATCAGATAAACACTAATTTGTTGTCTGCGATATCAGTTAGGTGGAGGTGTAAACACACAGCTAATTTACAACCCCAATTTAGCTTTCACAACACCTCAGTTGTTACTTAACACCTATACCTAATTGGGGCAATAAATCAATCAAGGTATATAGCTGTGTGTCTGCAATAGTTTTTACACCCCCACCTATGGCGTGTATTCATGTCTTGTCTATTTCTCTCATTATAATATCATAGTTTGGACTGGTTTATTTTCGCATTAAATAACATAAATTTTAATTTTTACAAATTCGCTGATAGCAAATACCGCTAATAACTATCTTGAAAAAAACCACGATTAGTAAACAAAGCATTTTTACCAAGCCTCGTTCCAAAAACAGGGCAATTTAAAAAAAAAACTCTTTTTGGAACTGCAGACAACGAGGCATTTTTTTTTACCTCGTTTGGACAGAAATGCCGAACGAGGCATTCTGAGGTTTATAGTGTTGTGGCCCTGATCACCTCAGAATATCTTGTGGACGCTCTAGAGGCCAAAGTTAGTATCCGATTGACTTTAAATTTATACACAGTGTTTAAGGTCATAAGACGAAGAATCCTATTGATTTTCAGCGAATTCCAATAATTACTGCCAGAGTTATCTCCCTTGATCACTTTGAAAAATCTTTTGTAATGCTCTAGAGGCCAAACTTATCATCCAATTGACTTCAGATTGATACACAGAGTTTAAGGTCTTCAGACAAACAAGTATATTGATTTTCAATGAATTTTGATAACAGAATAGCTAAATGTGTCTTATACATGGGGTAGAACTTTATAAAAACCAAACAAATTCTAATGATTTTCTGATAATTACTTTATGAGTTGTTAATCTTAATCAGATTTCAGAGTATTATAAATGTTTCATTACCGAAAAAAGTAAGAATATGAGACAACTCAGGTTGACTGCTCGGACGATTTAGCTGCTGTGAGCGTATGTTTCGTTGCCTGGCGACCTGTCTTCTATATTATATGTCTTCCATATAAGTTCCTGATCAACCCCGGTTGAGTGTACATTATATTATTTAAATATGTTTTATATTGAATTGTACTATAATTGTCTACACATGTATCTTTAGAAAACTAAGTTTTTGTATTATTATAATAAAGGATGGATGATGATGGGAAAAAAAAAAAAAAAAAATTATACACAGTTTTTAAGGTCATCAAACGTAGAAGCCTATAGATTTTCAACGATCTCCGATAATTACTGACAGAGGTATGGCCCTTGACCACTTTTCGAAAATCTTGTGGATGATCTTGAGGCTAAAGTTAATATCTTATTGACAGTGTATTTATACACAGTGTTTAAGAACATAGGATGAAGCCTATTGATATTAAATGATTTCCGATAATTATACACAGTGTTTACATCTACATACTATATGTAATCATTTTGATTGACTTTAGATTGATACACAGAGTTTAAGGTCTTAAAGAGCCAATCCCGATAACTTTTGGCAGATTAAAACTGCTTAATTTTGTGTTAAAATCCCTGAAAACCCATTACCTAAGGCCGACCAACTAACCCGATATTTGTGATACGCTTGTAAATAACTTAAACCTGACAATTTTCATCTGGAAATGAAGACCGTTGTATTATACAGTATCTGGATAAAACCAGACTTTTTTGCTATAAAAATAATATGTAGGTCAAATTTACCTTTTTTTTTATCAAGTACAGGACATGGGTCATTCACTTTATAGACCTCTCAAGAAACGGGAATCGATTATCAGGTCACCCAATGAACAAATGTAGGTCTTACATGTACAGTGTATGTCTTTAACATTCTTGCTCTAGACTCTTTTTTGTCCCCCGCCTTTCGAAGAAAGTTGGGGGACTATTAAAATGGGTTCGTCCGTCTGTCTGTCTGTCTGTCTGTCCTTCTGTCTGTCTGTCCGTCTGTCCGTCACACTTTTTGGGACACAATAACTCTCTTCCTAATTGAGCTAGAATGTTCAAACTTGGTGTATGTGTTTATTAGGTAGATGCCTTCGAAGATGAGCATTTTCCGCTTAGGGTAAGCAGAGATAAGCAATTTGATTGGTTGATGCTTTGGGACACGATAACTTTAGTTCTAATTAAGTGAGATTGATGAAACTTGGTGTATAGTTTCATTACAGTAATACCTTGACTAAGTTCGATAATGAGCATTTTCTGCTCAGGGTAAGCAGAGCGATAAGCAATTTGATTGGTCGAGACTTTGGAACACAATAACTCTCCTTCTAATTGAGTTAAAATGTTCAAACTTGGTGTATATGCTTATTAGGTCAATGCCTTGATGGAGTTCGAAGATGAGCATTTTCCGCTTAGGGTAAGCAGAGATAAGCAATTTGATTGGTTGATGCTTTGGGACACGATAACTTTAGTTATAATTAAGTGAGAGTGATGAAACTTGGTGCATAGTTTCATTACAGTAATACCTTGACTAAGTTCGATAATGAGCATTTTCTGCTCAGGGTAAGCAGAGCGATATGCAATTTGATTTTCCGCTTAGGGTAAGCAGAGATAAGCAATTTGATTGGTTGATGCTTTGGGACATGATAACTTTAGTTCTAATTAAGTGAGAGTGATGAAACTTGGTGTAAAGATAATGAGCTTTTTCTGCTCAGGGTAAGCAGAGCGATAAGCAATTTGATTTGCCGAGACTTTGGAACACAATAACTCTCCTTCGAATTGAGTTAAAATGTTCAAAATTGGTGTGTATGCTTATTAGGTCAATGCCTTGATGGAGTTCGGAAGATGAGCATTTTCTTCTTAGGGTAGGCAGAGATAAGCAATTTGATTGGTTCATACTTTGGGACAAGATAACTTAGGTTCGTCTTGATTGATGATTTTTAATGCCAGTACAATGACTGCATTCTCATTCAGTAATGGATTCGACAGTAACAGTGTACAGAAACGATTGACTCGGACACGAGGGCCCTTTCCCTTGGCCAGAGGGGCCCTTTTGTCAAGCGTGGGGGCCCTTTTGTCTGCCTTTAGGGTCCCTCTAACTAGGGTACATTTTCATTTTTCTCGTCGGTTTTAGCATTTTTCTTTATAAAACACTTTTGGATGACACTTCGTGGACAGTTTGATTGCTCGATATGTTTGAAAAAAATAAATGTGCGATTAATTAATATGTGTCATCTATTTATTTTGGGAATTCGGCGGGGGACATCAGCCTCACTGTTGGCTTGTTACTGACTGCTTTATTTCTCTACTGATATTTCCAGTTGCAGCCAATAAAGGTGAAGCTGAACCAGAAAGAAAAGAAACGAGGAATAAAGTAGATGAAGACAGAAAACATGAATATCCTTTTTATACGCCCACATTGAAATGTGGTTGTATATTGCCGTAGCCCCCGTCCGTCGGTCCGGCGTCCACAATTGCTTGTGGACGCTCTAGAGGCTAAAGTTAATATCCGATTGACTTTAAATTTATACACAGTGTTTAAGGTCATGAGACGAAGAAGCCTTTTCCGAAGCGATTTCCGATGGCCCTTGATCACTTCAAAAAATCTTGTGGACGCTCTAGAGGCCAAAGTTAATATCCGATTGGCTTTAAATTTATACACAGTGTAAGGTCATAAGACGAAGAAGCCTATTGATTTTCAGGGATTTCCGATAACTATTGCCAGAGTTATGGCCCTTGATCACTTCAAAAAAACTTGTGGATGATCTAGAGGCCGAAGTTAATATCCGATTGACTTTAAATTTATACACAGTGTTTAGGGTCATGACACAAAGAAGCCTATTGATTTTCAGCGAGTTCTGATAATTAGTGCCAGAGTTGTGGCCCTTGATCACTTCAAAAATCTTGTGGATGATCTAGAGGCCGAAGTTGATATCCGATTGACTTCAAATTTATACACAGTGTTTAAGGTCATGAGAAGTAGAATCCTATTGATTTTCAGCGATTTCTGATAATTGCCAGAGTTATGGCCCTTGATCACATCAAAAAATCCTGTGGACGCTCTAGAGGCCAAAGTTAATATCCGATTGACAATTTATACACACTGTTTAAGGTCATGAGACAAAGAAGCCTATTGATTTTCAGCGATTTCAAATAATTACTTCCAGAGTTATCTCCCTGGATCACTTCAAAAAACCTTGTGACGCTATAGATGCCAAACTTATCATCCGATTGACTTCAGATTGATCCACAGAGTTTAAGGTGTTGAAACGAACAAGTATTTTGATTTTCAATGAATTTTGATAACTGAACAGCTAAATCCATGATGTTAAATGTTTCCTATACTAATTGTTAGCGTGGGGCAAAACGTTACAAAAAAAAAACAAATTTTAATGATTTTCAGATAATTACATAATGAGTTGTTACTCTTAATCAGATTTTAGTGTATTACAAATGTTTCATTACCAAAAAAAGTAAAAATATGCGACAACCCTTGTTGACTGCCCGGACGATTTAGCTGCTGTGGGCGTATGTTTCGTTGCCTGGCAACCTATCTTTTAAAATATCAAAATATCATTCAAAAAACTAGTCTTGATTAGTCACACAAGTTATTGGGGTTGATGGGACCTCCATTATCGGTACTGGCCAGTGAGAGTTGAAAATGACACAGAATTACGGTGTTACAGCTCTGTTTGTTCTAATAATAACCAATGTGTCTGTGATTTGTTTGAAGTGTAAGAACTGTGGTAGAGTTTAGCCAGTGATTTTCAGTTTGCACTTAATTGTAGGGTATTAAAAGATTGACTTCCAGGACCTTCTCATTTGAGCAACCCAAAGATAATTAAAAACATTGATGCTTAAAGGTAATTATTGTTATATAATTTGTCCTTAACCCCACCTTACAATAGAAGCTGCTATAGTAAGAATAATGAAAGCCAGAAAGAAACTACAACATAATGTTCTTATAGCTGAAGTAAGTATTATCCAACTTTACTGAAGATTTATTTGTCCAGCAAAAAAAAACTTGTTTATTCGCAAAACAAGTTGCATAAACACACGCACATATAATATATGAGGTGTTGCTTGCCACAATTGGAGTGACAATATTTTGCTCTTTGTCATGATCTATTGAAGTGTTTCAAATTGAAAACTGACAAATGATTGTATGTCTAAGACATTAGTACTGACTTCATATTAGCCAATCAGAGTGCAATAAATTATGGATGTACGGTACTTGATAGATGTGTGGAGATAAAAAGACCTTTTATGTTATTAAAATGGTTCCATCCTTACCATCCTGCACCATTAACATTCATCTCTAGAAGCAATTTGGTTTGAAGCCATAACCAAAAAATGAATGATTCCTTAATGTTAGTTTTTTTATACGCCCACATTAAAATGTGGTCGTATTTTGTGGACGCTCTAGAGGCTAAAGTTAATATCCGATTGACTTTAAATTTATACACAGTGTTTAAGGTCATGAGATGTAGAGAATCGTATTGTTTTTCAGCGAAATCCGATAACTATTGCCAAAGTTATGGCCCTTGATCACTTCAAAAAATCTTGTGGACGCTCTTGAGGCCAAAGAGTTAATATCCGATTGAGTTTAAATTTATTACACAGTGTTTAAGGTCATGAAGAGAAGAACCCTATTGATTTTCAGAGATTTCTGATAATTACTGCCAGAGTTATGGCCCTTGATCACTTCAAAAAATGTTGTGGACGCGCTAGAGGTCAAAGTTAATATCCAATTGACTTTAAATTGATATACAGTATTTAAGGTCATGAGACGAAGAAGCCTATTTATTTTCAGCGATTCCCCATAATAACTGCCAAAGTTATCTCCCTTGATCACTTTGAAAAATCTTGTGACGCTCTAGACTCTAGAGACCAAACTTTTTATCCAATTAATTTTTAATGAATTTTGATAACTGAACAGCTAAATCCATGTACTGAATGTTAGCATGGGCCAGAACTTTATAAAAACCAAACAAATTCTAATGATTTTCTGATAATTACTTTATGAGTTGTTACTCTTAATCAGATTTTAGTGTAATATAAATGTTTCATTATCGAAAAAAATGTAAAAATATGTGACAACTCTTTTTGACTGCCCGGACGATTTAGCTGCTGTGGGCGTATGTTTCATTGCCTGGCAACCTATCTTTATAAAGTTCCACCCCAAGCTAACACTTAGTATACGAAACATTTAAAATCATGGATTTAGCTGTTCAGTTATCTAAATTCATTGAAAATCAATATACTTCTTCGTCTCAAGAGCTTAAACTCTGTGTATCAATCTGAAGTCAATTGGATGATGAGTTTGGCCTCTAGAGCGTTAAAAAGATTTTTCAAAGTGATCAAGGGAGATAACTCTGGCAGTAATTATCGGAATTTGCTGAAAATCAATAGCATTCTTCGTCTCATGACCTTCACTGTGCATAACTTTGGCCTCTAGAGCGTCCACAAGGTATTCTGAATCTGAGGTGATCAAGGGCCATAACTCGGCAGTAATTATTAGAAATCGCTGAAAATCAATAGACTTCTTTGTCTCATGACCTTAATCACTGTATATAAATTTAAAGTCAATCAGATATTAACTTTGGCCTCCAGAGCGTCCACAAGATTTTTTGAAGTGATCAAGGGCCATTACTCTGGCAGTAGTTATCAGAAATCGCTGAAAATCAATAGACTTCTTCGTCTCATGACCTTAAACACTGTATATAAATTTAAAGTCAATCGGATATTAACTTTGGCCTCTAGAGCGTCCACCAGATTTTTTGAAGTGATCAAGGGCCATAACTCTGGGAGTAATTATCGGAAAACGCTGAAAATCAATAGGCTTCTTTGTCTCATGACCTTAATCACTGTGTATAAATTTAAAGTCAATCGGATAAAAATTACGACTATGCATTGTCAGTTTTGTTGTTATAAAATTCGGTGATAATGGATTCGTAAAATGGTTTGAAAATATATTTTTAATCAACGTTCGCACCCCATTTTTGGGGGGGGGGGGGGTAGGTCAATGTTTCAGAAAGATCCTGTGGTTTAGATTCTGAGAAATTCGATTAGATCTGCTAAGAAAATATTAAAGCTTTCATATTCACAGTCACTTCCTGTCACATATTTTATGGATGTTCTAGAGGCTAAAGTTTATATCCAATTGACTTTAAATTATACACATTGATTAAGGTCATAAGACAAAGGATCCTCGTCATTTTCAACGATTTCCAATAATTACTGCCAGATTTATGGCCCTTGACCATTTTGAAATATCTTGTGGACTGCCCGGTTGGCTTAGTGGTTGCGGGCATAAATTTCATTGCCTGGCAACCTATCTTTATCTCCAAAATCCATTGTTAACACCTTTAGGCCAGACAACAACCCTTCTACTACTAGAACAAATGTAGGTCTTACATGTACAGTGTATGTCTTTAACATTCTTGCTCTAGACTCTTTTTTGTCCCCCGCCTTTCGAAGAAAGTTGGGGGACTATTAAAATGGGTTCGTCTGTCCTTCTGTCTGTCCTTCTGTCTGTCTGTCCGTCTGTCCGTCACACTTTTTGGGACACAATAACTCTCTTCCTAATTGAGCTAGAATGTTCAAACTTGGTGTATGTGTTTATTAGGTCGATGCCTTGATGGAGTTCGAAGATGAGCATTTTCCGCTTAGGGTAAGCAGAGATAAGCAATTTGATTGGTTGATGCTAATTAAGTGAGATTGATGAAACTTGGTGTATAGTTTCATTACAGTAATACCTTGACTAAGTTCGATAATGAGCATTTTCTGCTCAGGGTAAGCAGAGCGATACGCAATTTGATTGGTCGAGACTTTGGAACACAATAACTCTCCTTCTAATTGAGTTAAAATGTTCAAACTTGGTGTATATGCTTATTAGGTCAATGCCTTGATAGAGTTCGAAGATGAGCATTTTATGCTTAGGGTAAGCAGAGATAAGCAATTTGATTGGTTGATGCTTTGGGACACGATAACTTTAGTTATAATTAAGTGAGAGTGATGAAACTTGGTGCATAGTTTCATTACAGTAATACCTTGACTAAGTTCGATAATGAGCATTTTCTGCTCAGGGTAAGCAGAGCGATATGCAATTTGATTTTCCGCTTAGGGTAAGCAGAGATAAGCGTTAAAAAGATTTTTCAAAGTGATCAAGGGAGATAACTGGCAGTAATTATCGGAATTTGCTGAAAATCAATAGCATTCTTCGTCACATGACCTTCACTGTGCATAACTTTGGCCTCTAGAGCGTCCACAAGGTATTCTGAGGTGATCAAGGGCCATAACTCGGCAGTAATTATCAGAAATCGCTGAAAATCAATAGACTTCTTTGTCTCATGACCTTAATCACTGTATATAAATTTAAAGTCAATCAGATATTAACTTTGGCCTCCAGAGCGTCCACAAGATTTTTTGAAGTGATCAAGGGCCATTACTCTGGCAGTAGTTATCAGAAATCGCTGAAAATCAATAGCCTTCTTCGTCTCATGACCTTAAACACTGTATATAAATTTAAAGTCAATCGGATATTAACTTTGGCTTCTAGAGCGTCCACCAGATTTTTTGAAGTGATCAAGGGCCATAACTCTGGGAGTAATTATCGGAAAACGCTGAAAATCAATAGGCTTCTTTGTCTCATGACCTTAAACACTGTGTATAAATTTAAAGTCAATCGGATAAAAATTACGACTATGCATTGTCAGTTTTGTTGTTATAAAATTCGGTGATAATGGATTCGTAAAATGGTTTGAAAATATATTTTTAATCAACGTTCGCACCCCATTTTTGGGGGGGGGGGGGGGTAGGTCAATGTTTCAGAAAGATCCTGTGGTTTAGATTCTGAGAAATTCGATTAGATCTGCTAAGAAAATATTAAAGCTTTCATATTCACAGTCACTTCCTGTCACATATTTTATGGATGTTCTAGAGGCTAAAGTTTATATCCAATTGACTTTAAATTATACACATTGATTAAGGTCATAAGACAAAGGATCCTCGTCATTTTCAACGATTTCCAATAATTACTGCCAGATTTATGGCCCTTGACCATTTTGAAATATCTTGTGGACTGCCCGGTTGGCTTAGTGGTTGCGGGCATAAATTTCATTGCCTGGCAACCTATCTTTATCTCCAAAATCCATTGTTAACACCTTTAGGCCAGACAACAACCCTTCTACTACTAGAACAAATGTAGGTCTTACATGTACAGTGTATGTCTTTAACATTCTTGCTCTAGACTCTTTTTTGTCCCCCGCCTTTCGAAGAAAGTTGGGGGACTATTAAAATGGGTTCGTCTGTCCTTCTGTCTGTCCTTCTGTCTGTCTGTCCGTCTGTCCGTCACACTTTTTGGGACACAATAACTCTCTTCCTAATTGAGCTAGAATGTTCAAACTTGGTGTATGTGTTTATTAGGTCGATGCCTTGATGGAGTTCGAAGATGAGCATTTTCCGCTTAGGGTAAGCAGAGATAAGCAATTTGATTGGTTGATGCTAATTAAGTGAGATTGATGAAACTTGGTGTATAGTTTCATTACAGTAATACCTTGACTAAGTTCGATAATGAGCATTTTCTGCTCAGGGTAAGCAGAGCGATACGCAATTTGATTGGTCGAGACTTTGGAACACAATAACTCTCCTTCTAATTGAGTTAAAATGTTCAAACTTGGTGTATATGCTTATTAGGTCAATGCCTTGATAGAGTTCGAAGATGAGCATTTTATGCTTAGGGTAAGCAGAGATAAGCAATTTGATTGGTTGATGCTTTGGGACACGATAACTTTAGTTATAATTAAGTGAGAGTGATGAAACTTGGTGCATAGTTTCATTACAGTAATACCTTGACTAAGTTCGATAATGAGCATTTTCTGCTCAGGGTAAGCAGAGCGATATGCAATTTGATTTTCCGCTTAGGGTAAGCAGAGATAAGCGTTAAAAAGATTTTTCAAAGTGATCAAGGGAGATAACTGGCAGTAATTATCGGAATTTGCTGAAAATCAATAGCATTCTTCGTCACATGACCTTCACTGTGCATAACTTTGGCCTCTAGAGCGTCCACAAGGTATTCTGAGGTGATCAAGGGCCATAACTCGGCAGTAATTATCAGAAATCGCTGAAAATCAATAGACTTCTTTGTCTCATGACCTTAATCACTGTATATAAATTTAAAGTCAATCAGATATTAACTTTGGCCTCCAGAGCGTCCACAAGATTTTTTGAAGTGATCAAGGGCCATTACTCTGGCAGTAGTTATCAGAAATCGCTGAAAATCAATAGCCTTCTTCGTCTCATGACCTTAAACACTGTATATAAATTTAAAGTCAATCGGATATTAACTTTGGCTTCTAGAGCGTCCACCAGATTTTTTGAAGTGATCAAGGGCCATAACTCTGGGAGTAATTATCGGAAAACGCTGAAAATCAATAGGCTTCTTTGTCTCATGACCTTAAACACTGTGTATAAATTTAAAGTCAATCGGATAAAAATTACGACTATGCATTGTCAGTTTTGTTGTTATAAAATTCGGTGATAATGGATTCGTAAAATGGTTTGAAAATATATTTTTAATCAACATTCGCACCCCATTTTTTTTGGGGGGGGGGGGTAGGTCAAAGTTTCAGAAAGATCCTGTGGTTTAGATTCTGAGAAATTCGATTAGATCTGTTAAGAAAATATTAAAGCTTTCATATTCACAGTCACTTCCTGTCACATGTCATGGGTCATATAAATAATCCGAACAAGAAAAAAAAATCATTAAAATTGGTCAAAATCTAGTGAAGGTTACTCGTAAACAACTTTGTTGGCACTAGAAACGTCAAAGGCAAATACCAAAAATTCGACCCGCATCTCGGCTATCCTGAAATGTATTAATATCATACTATGTAAGTTTCATCAAAATGGGATAAAACTTGTGATATCTAGAGTGTCCACAACCTTATGCATGTTTGTGTCAAGTTCAGCATCACAGGATTAAACCACCTCCGACTGTGTTTTTATGGCAAGGGAGTTAAAAAGGAACTAAAATTTCACTTCATTGCAGAGTAGTTCTATTGGCCAGAAAACGCTCAGAAAGCATATCTGATGATCGAAACCCCAAATTGCTTGTGGGGCCTATGCGGCCCCTGGACCCTCATCCAAGGACCTAGGATGGTAGTCCCCCCCCCCCATCAAGAATTGCTTCCGCTGGCTCTGCTGTGTGCATGCGAAAGAAAGATTTGTCGAACCAAGGTTGAATACAGTTTTTCGCCATCAAATAGGGCACCTGTTTTATATTTGTTTTTATTTCAGTGTACTGAAATGTTAAAGCCACGTTTCCTGCCTAGTCCAGTTGTTATAAAGAAGAGAATAGAAGGGTTAATAGAAAGAGAATATTTGGCTAGATCAACAGAAGATAGGTTGGTGTATATTATACTGGTATTTAGTGTATTTTACGAAAAAACTCTTGAAAGGAAATACCACAGAATCAGGGATACCGACAACCAGTATCACAGTGCAATTTGCGATACATATTTTGTCTGTTGCTAATCAAAAATTAAAATCTAACGTATTTGATTCACAGTATGCCTGTCATTTTGGATATTGTCACAAAATTTATCCACATTTTGAAGACTAGAAGGCTCACCTAAAACTTTCAAAGTGTATAAAATGTCAAATAAAATTTTATAAACAAAACTGAATTCACCTTGTGACATTTTCTTCTCGAACTACCCAGACAAACCTCCGTGAATTGGGACTATTAAACCAGAACCATTCAATTACTTTAAAATTTTATTTATTATATCGTGTGTGTTCAGTTAATCAAGTTTATTCGTAAAATTCTGTGTATGTCCGGTTAAACAAAAATAGTAACACACGATAAAAAGCAGATGAAATTGTTTTCTAACGAAGATTTCTAACGTAACAAAGAAATAACAATTCAAATGAGTGGGGCTTCGGAAGCCACTGCCAAGAATTGGCTTCAGACATAAGTCTCTGTAAAATTTGTGTTATGTCCAATCGTTAAAGTGCGAAATGTGATTCATAGACGAGATACATGTAATTATACACCAATGTGTGGGGAATCACGGTGGCTAAGTGGGTAAGGCGCTGGCTCGCTGGTCGGGTGTTCAATCCCTGCATTGGCAGAGAAAGTTCATCTCGATTTTCCGGCATGGTTTCCCCTTGTCAGTGATGCAAAAGGACAGGCTGACAAGGACAGCTGCCTAGTCACCATTGTGACATTACAGAATTGATAAGAGGTACTTTATTCAATGTGTGGTAATTGAATTCTCTAAATTCTAAAAAACAGTGCCAATCTTGAAAATACATTTATGCCCTAAAGATCTTCGGATCATACCTTTCTGGATTATGGTCCCAGATTCTACGAAAAATCACTTTTGTTTTTAACTTATTCTCTATCCATCTCTTGCAAAATGTGGGCATATCTTGCCTGGCAACTGCTGGTTTAGAGTGATCAAGGGCCGTAACACTAGCAGTAATTATCGGAAATCGTTGAAAATCAATAGGCTAGGCTTCTCTGTCTCATAATTTTAAACATTGTGTATAAATTTAAAGTCAATCGAATAGTAACCGATAGCCTCTGACCACATTTCTATATAGGCGTATAAAAAATGTATTTTAAAATTTCTTTAATCATAAAACTCCAACTGAGCGCATGCACTGAACAAAGCAATTACAGTATATTCAAGGGGGGGCACTAAAACTTTTGCCCTTGTGCGTCGCATAGGCTTGTGAGGGCCCGGTATGAACATAGGAGATGACTGTGACGATTAATACCACCAGTGCTACTGCTGGGACGTTCTTAGCAGCATAACACGGAGTGAACACTTCTTATGGAATGGTAGTCCCGAATTAACCTAGTTGTGTCAAGTGGACATTAAACCCCATTCGCCTTCATGGAATGGTGAAAACTTATTTACTGTCAGTGCAGTTTAATAAAGAAAATCATGATATTTAATAACCATAAAAAGTCATGAGATGTGATAGAAACATTATAAAATTATCATAAAATGTGATAAAAACACTAAAAGGTTTCATAAAAATATAAATATATGACAAAAATCTGTGTATGGTCCCTGGAATATTTTAAAAAGGCCTTGAAATAACCATGAAAGAAATGACATAAAATGAGGTTTAACATGTTTTCTCATGTTTGTATCAAGCGCGGGACCTCCAGGTTAGTGATCCAGCAATTTCCGAAACCACCGTGATCACCTATATGATTTATCTCATATGACTAATATGAGCTTCTTAATCTGAAAAGTAAAGGTCAAGACCTAATCATATTTTGATTAATTTGTCATAAAACTTAAAATTATTTATTTTTCTTTATTTTTCAGAAAAGTTTATACATATGTGGCCTAATTGTGATGTTTACTTGTTTAAAAAAAAGATTTAAATAAAACTTGTTGTATATAGGATGTTATATAAAGAATTTACCCAAGCTGACCTTCAATGATTTTAATGTAGACTATTGCGATCGCTGTATGCTGAAAAAAAACCCACCCAAGATATACATACATATATCTATATATACATAGATTATTTCACGCTGACTAGTAGATGATTGCAACTAATTTTAACATGGGCTTAAATCATGTTATGAAACAAACATGATAATTATTGGATGTTAGTGATGTGTAAGAGTCATGGCTACTATACAGCTTTCTGTTCCTCTATGATGAATTACAAAGTGAATTAGCAAAGGTTGAGTGATGAATTATGGAGTGAATATGCAAAAAGCATTGACTATACTGCAGTAAAGTTTAGATAAAGTGTAAAACCCAAGAAATGTTACCGAACTGTATCATAATGGTTTGCCTGCCTCCAGCAATCTAAATCAACAGGACTAGTTACCAGCAATCTAAATCAACACCCAAAAACATGATGTTTACTTCACTGCTTGCTCACGATTAAGCCCAGAATTGTGTGTGTGTGTGTGAATATAAGCTATTGGACCAGATAATATTAACAATATTGAGGGCGTACATTTGTATGTATTAAACAGTTACAGGTTCCATTGTTTTCCAATTAAACACCTGTCTACTTGCACTGAGAACTGCTAAGGAGTTAAAAGGTGCACAGCCCGTATAGAATTCTTAATCCTCGTTGTTATTTGTACGTATGTCGGAAGATAATTAATTTTCGGACTATTACTCGGTATTACCGGTTTAAAACTGTAAAAAGGTGTGTTAATTAACGAGGGTGAAAAACTGTCCGAGAGGTGGGTTAATTAACGCTAGGTGCGTTTTCTGTAGAGGTGTGTTAATTAACCGACCGGTAAAAAATGAATGTCAATGTTGTGTATTGTTTAATTGGCGTGTTTTCTCGCTAGTTGCGATAACTGCACCAAAAGGAGTATAATCAAGGACCAACATGCTTTATCTGACACGTACGAGTTAAATCAAAATTTGAGAAGTAAAACTGTTTAACCGTGCGATTAATCATTCGGTCGTGTGTTATACGCAGGTCTTTGTAAAATAACGAGGTCTTTAGATAGGCGTGTGTGCTCGCTATGATCTACGTTTCTCTTATGTCTATTGTAGGCCTATTACGTATCATATATATAAAGTTGCATTTTATGAAATAAAAATATGGATTAATCTATCGTATACGGAAAGGCGAATGTAATGTCGTCATTTATAAATACCAAGCAGTCAGCGCCCAAATTGAATATCAACGTGAAATAGAGTAAATCCACCAAAAACGGGCCACAATGCGTAAATTGTGCATCTTACATTCAATAGCAATATCCATCAAACAGAAATCTCCTTGTTGATAAATATTACGACACAACAACCAACCGAACAGTGGTAATTCCCACGCAAATGGTATTTAAACTGAAATTATTTTAGCTTTTCACTAAATTTACATTGCATCAATCCAACGATCCTCATTCCAGAACTCCTGACTTTCAATAGCCGTTTTTATGCAATTACAGAAGAAACACATACGCCCGAGTTGACACGTAATCATTTTTCGAGACTTCGTAGTAATATTGGATTTCCTGGTTATGTTTTCTTCGTGATCGTAACATATAAAACTACAGGCAAGTTCGTTTCTACAACTATGTTATTAAGCTGGATAGGATTCGAAGAACCCTCGTTCTCAATAAATGATAGCTGCTCGGAATACCTGCTGAGCTCTTATCAGTCTCGCTCAACACCCTCTTTTATAACCCCCTTTTTTCTGCACGTCCTATCGGCTGACCTTGACTTTAATTTCCAGGCCAAATGGAAAAAACCACCCCATTTCCCCAAGACCAGGGGGAGAACATTGCCTTATTTGGTCTACCAATTGTTACCAAAATATCACCATTGTTTTACATATAAACATGTCGTCTGCTTTTTTAATACGTCGGATTTGAATCTATAACAAAGAGTGAACCAACAATTTTTCAAAGACCCAATATAGTAAGTCACGCTACTGACAGATAAAGTTGCATTTAATAAAATAAAAATATTGACCCTAATCTATCGCACTAAATACAAGAGAATTTAATATTTTGATTGTTGAATTCCCGTCTACTGTGGTTCATTTGGAATGTAAAATATACAACCAATAACGATATTAATTGAAATTATATACATGTATTATCGGCATGACCATGGAATGGATCGGAAACGTGTGTACAACTAACGAGTTGGTATAGCGAAGATTCTCGACTGAGAAAACGGTGGCCATTTGTTTCATTACTTCCGCCAAAATTTGCTAAGGTGAACGCTGAGTTTATTAATTTTTTTTTTTAATTATTAAAGTTAAAAACGAAAATCAAAGGTGACAACTTGAAATGACCAAGTGACAAGTAAAAAAATAATTCTAAAAGTTTACAAACATTTCAACGCCTGACTTATTGGAATAAACTGTAACAATTGCCAAATTCCAACCAACTATATCAGCTAGTCCGTAAGTGCACGATTTAACTGTGCCTCGCTTGTCAACATCAAAGAGCAGAGCTAACTGTGTGTCGCCTGACAACATCAAAGGGCAATTCCGTGTGAAAAGCGTGCGTGAATCGACAGTATTGTAAAACAAAGGCTGGATTCACAATCACAGAAACCTATGGTTTCTTAGCAGACTCTGAGATTTGACAATGGAGATTAGAATATATCAGATAATTAAATTGGAACGAAGTATAAAACACGTTGTATTCATCAAGAAATGAAATGCGTATAAGAACGCATATATGTAACTACATGTACACCGTAGGCCTACACCTTGTATAAATCCATATTAAGACCTACACTTAAAGTTACATTATGGGAGATAAGATAAAGAGCTGGCAGTTCTCACTATAATAGTTAAAAACTAGATAGTGTAAAGGTAATTTGCTGAAAATTTCAGTCAAATTGATTCACTATTAGCAGAGAAAAAAGTGTTTGAAATATTCACATGGTCTCGGTCATCATTACTCAAAACATTAATATAAACAGCATAGTCTCGATTATCCACTTGATTGATTTAATTATCAACGGTCATTAAGCGGCATATAGGATTTTAATCCGCCAACATCGAAGGCTAGCCTTGACATCAAGAGTTTATTATGGTCTGGATATGTTAATTAATGTCTAATTGATTATTTAGATAACATTTCAGGCCTAAAGAAAGACCTGGGCCCTGTTTCACAAAAACTTAAGCTAAAATCACTAAAATTATGCGTTTCACGAAGAGTGATTGTAACTTAAAATGCGATTTTAATAGATTTTAGTTAAAATCGCTTGCGCCCGCGCAGTGCACATTTCCGCTGCGGGTACTTACGGTGAAAGCAAATACGCTTCTAAACTGAAAACTGTTGACAGGTTGAATTAACGGTTGCAATATCAATGGGGAGAGTTTCATACGTTGAGGCAATGTTTGCACACGGTCAGACATTCGTAGAGAGATGAAATAAATTAGTGTACTGCGTAATATGTGATTCGAAAGTATCAGTGGGTTGGCCTTGAACTTGGCATTTGATTCGTGACACGGGAATTTGATTTACTCGCCGGCTTCAATGGAAATAATGTGTATCGATAAACTAAATCGCATGGATTTGTAGTTATATGGAGAATTGTCACAAACATATTATGATATTTGTGACTCAAACGGCTAATCTAGGTTGTAATTTTTCGTCGCATTTTCAAAATATTTATCAACTTCGAAATTAATAGCCAATGTTCCCATGCCTAGATTATCAAAGACCCACCCTTTCAATGACACTTTGAAAATGATACTTACTCAATTAATGTTTTTTCCCCCCAAGATAAATTAGCTATGGCTCCTAAAACGCCAATTATTGTTGTTGTTTTATTAACGTAAGACTTCATTAAGAAATAATAATAGATTTATATTAAAATTTAATTTCAAATAGGCCTAGGCCTATAACATTTTTCAATAAACACATTTGAGATTATTGATTTATCTCTTTAGTATTTACATATCATAACCCCAAAAGTATGCTTAAATACCACATATGGTTTGCCTGTTACTATAGGCCTTTAGGCCTTCTAAAACCAAGAAATGGGCCATATTAAACCATTGTACACGAACATATTTTCTTTATAGATGATGAGAGGGCTCTTCTTTCCAAGACATTGGATATGAATAAATGATTTTCTTTTAGTGTTTAGTTTATTGGGGTTTTGGGTGGTTTTTTTTTCTTGGAGTTCTAATATGGAGCACCATCCAAATGCTTAAATTGACTTACAAGAAAATAAACGGGTGAAAACAATTTGAATGAGAATTGTTTTTGTGAATGATGGTTGGAATATTAAAATTATGTGACGGGCCTTTCACAATATTATCATTATTCCAATTATATCTATATGTCGCAATATACGTAACAATGTAGCTCTAATCAATGTTTGTTAATGTCTTGATTTTAAGTTAGGACAGTGTGACGGCTATCCTAAGTTAAAATTGATTTTAGTTAAAATTGTCCTTAAAATGGGTTTGTGAAACGCCACTATTTTAAGTTAAGGGCGTTGAGTAGTCTAAAATGCAAATTTTAAAGCTAGCACTGTAATTTTTGTTGATAAGATATGACATTTTTTGTTATTTGGGGTGATAAACTACATATTAATCACCAAATAAATACCAATTTTATTTACCAACTATGTTCCAAACTTGGCCCAAAAGCATGATAAAAAGGGGTATTGATGACAACAAAAGTAGAATTTTCTCAGTTATGCCTGCAGATATTTTCATCAAATTTCGCATGAACAATGCTAATAGCAAGTCCCAAAAATACACTGGTCAATTTTTGGCTATAGGTTGTGGTTTGTCTTGTATCCATGGAAACGCAAAAAAACGATGCGTTTTCTTGGAAATTCTATTAGTACAAGCTCAAAAGATTTATTGATAATCCCACCAGTAGATCGAAAGTGGAGGTTATAAGCTACATTTCGACACCAAAAACGTTAAAAAATACCAACTCAAAGTATTTTAAAATTGTTGTTCATTATTTACCTTCAAACGAGATTTTGCGATTTTGGGTTAATTCTTTGAATACGTCGACAACAAGTATTAAAATACAACAATTCGGATGTAAAAGTAAATAATTACTTCACTGCACCACTCCACCGCACTCTAAATCATGTTATGCATTCAAAAAATAGTAATCTTTGACCATAAAAAAAAAATCCGTCATGTTCCTTTCGTGATAGATAAATAGACTTGGATAATCGCGTCATACAGGGAATTCCTTCTGGTCACGTGACATCTTCCACTCCCGTTGAAGCCACGTCTGTGTTGATCACGTGACTGGCGTGCACGACGTCATAATTTATTCAACACCTGATCTAGGTCGGGGAATCAGTCTCGTTTGCTATAAATAGTTTTATTCCTCCGCCTCGTATCTCCATTGTTACACATAAAACGACGCGACTTTCGAGAGTTTTCTGAGTTATTTTATAAGTGGAACAAGTTTGCAAAGACTTAATAAGATTGGCGTTGAAAAGTTAGTGCGAATCTTAGACTGCTCAACGCCCTTAAGATTAGATTTTAGCTTAAAATATTATTTTAGTGGATGTTAACTAAAATGCTTAAAATCGTTTTGTGAAACTCGTCTATCTTAAGTTAGGATGAAATTTTAGTTTAAGACGATTTTAAGGAGATTTAAGTTTTTGTGAAACAGGGCCCTGTAATAAGCAGATTTTGCTCTTGCATAATGCTATTTTAATAAAGACTGATCTGCGTAAAACAGATGTTTATAATAATAATAATTACTTTATTTCAAAAGGGTTGATGTTTATGAAAGAAAAGACTGTCGCTAAAATTATAAAATCTTTATTATTTAAATCAACCATGCACAAATCTTATATAATCAATCGAATCAAATCCTAGTCAAACTGACCCAAATAGATGGTGTCGAAACAACTCCAGTAGTGGGTGTCGAACCAGCTCGATGTCGAAACAACTTGTTCCCCTAAGTTCACATATTGACTTATGATTGATAGTATGCATTGAAGGCCGAGTTGTTGGGGCCAAAATGAAAAATAGAAATCAGCATGGTATTGTATCTGTCCCGTTAATCCAGCAAAAATTATAAAACTTATGACACTGAACGATAGATCTGCTCCCGATAGAACATTTAAATAGTTCATCAATAACACCTCCTATATTTCTTACCGTTTTCTAAAATACAATATTAGTATCTTGTATATACAGTCAAACTGGGGGAAGTATTGTCATCTTTTTGTTTTGGTTGATTGATCAGAATGTTTGAAAATGTTGCGTAACACTTGATTGGTGTCATAAAGTAATAAACTAATCAACAGGCTACATGGATTATTTACTTCAACTAAAATGTGTATTAGAATTTGCTGCCTGAATTACAGTTGTTAATTTTGTTTATAGATTTATTAATTAAATGTTTTCGATAACTTAAAAAATCGTGCAAAATGAAAAATAAGGTAATTTATGTTTAAAACTTTTATGGCATGTAAATAGAATACATAGAAGCGTGTATTGTAAAATTTACTGCAACCTGTAACTCTCACTCTCTTGATACAGGCGTATCTGTTTTATGGAATGATCTACCATTTACTTAGTTTAAGATGTTGCAAATATCTTGATTCTCTAAATAAAAGGATATTTAAAACAAATTAATTATATTGGCTTTTAATATATTTTTTATATGATTAAATTGTCACTTTGTAAAGCGTCCCTAAACAAGTTATGAAGAGCACACTATAATTATATATACACGTGTAGTTTATCAATATCCGTTCTTAAACTCTAATACACTGTATATGTATTAACAGTAACAAAATTTCGATTTATAGTATTATTATTAATTTGTTCCCGTTATTTGCAAAGCATCTCCCCAATGTTGATAATAAATTTGATTTGAATTATTTTTCCGTGCCAGTTGGAAACATAATTGTCTAAGGTCTAATTGGACTGTGAAGTTTAAATCAAATATTAAATCGAATTAGGAAACAGCTAAATGTATTATTGCATAAAATTACAATGCTGTTTGTTTCAAATCTGCATTGGACTATTCATATTCTATCTATTGTGATTTATATTTGATATCTGTGAATGATATCCGACTATCATAAAAAAAAGGTCTTTTAAAAACTAATAACGAGATATATGTTCATTCAGAAAGTATTCAGATATCCTAAATTATCTGCTAGCTATTATAAAAACTTACAACACACACAAACAGGGTAAGCTATATGATCAGCGCTTCCCGAAAAGCTACCAATTTATCAGAATTTTCAAAGAAAAATTGCCAAATGTTATAGTTTATTATTAATATCTTCTCAAATAAAGCAACCGAACAGTTTTCCAATACGTGCGAATAAGCTCGTGCACGCCTCTACATATAAACAGAAGTGTTGCTTTGATCAAGGAGACGTAATTAAGATTGTCGAATCTGCACGGACAATGCATGAACCGGGGCGACGTGAAGTCTGAAATGCCAATGGATGGGTTAACATTGATTTGAATTGGATTGATGCAATGTAAATTTAGTGAAAAGCTAAAATAATTTTAGTTTAAATACCATTTGCGTGGGAATTACCACTGTTTGGTTGGTTGTTGTGTCGTAATATTTATCAACAAGGAGATTTCTGTTTGATGGATATTGCTATTGAAGGTAAGATGCACAATATACGCATTGTGGCCCGTTTTTTCTGGATTTACTCTCTCTCTTTCACGTTGATATTCAATTTGGGCGCTGACTGCTTGGTATTTATAAATGACGACATTACATTCGCCTTTCCGTATACGATAGATTAATCCATATTTTTATTTCATAAAATGCAACTTTATAGAGAAACGTAGATCATAGTGAGCACACACGCCTATCTAAAGACCTCATTATTTTACAAAGACCTGCGTAAAACACACGGCCGAATGATTAATCGCACGGTTAAACAGTTTTACTTCTCAAATTTTGATTTAACTCGTACGTGTCAGATAAAGCATGTTGGTCCTTGATTATACTCCTTTTGGTGCAGTTATCGCAACTAGCGAGAAAACACGCCAATTAAACAATACACAACATTGACATTCATTTTTTACCGGTCGGTTAATTAACACACCTCTACAGAAAACGTACCTAGCTTTAATTAACCCACCTCTCAGACAGTTTTTCACCCTCGTTAATTAACACACCTTTTTACAGTTTTAAACCGGTAATACCGAGTAATACTCTGAAAATTAATTATCTTCCGACATACGTACAAATAACAACGAGGATTAAGAATTCTATACGGCAGTTCTCAGTGTTGATAATAAACTCATATTACATTTTATCCTGTTACAGTTGAAGAATAGTCCACTTATCTCAATGGGTGATATGTACTTAACTTGGAGTGGAACAATAGATTAATGTTGATCAAATATGACAACAGTCAAGGTTTGATTTTGTGATAGGACAACATCTTTACATTACATTAAAGTAGATGAATCCAGTTTTGAGATATATAAGATAAGCAATCTAGATTACATTTCATATGCAACAGTCAGTTCAAGCTAAAAGTCCCAAAATGTACGTATTTGGCTGAATATGGATGTTTGAAATTTTAAAGGTACGGATTATGACCTATCAATCAAATAGACATGTTATGCACAATAAACAAGAGATGGTGCCTTGAATAATACTATCCTACTAATAAGTAGTTATAGGAAGTACCAATTCAAATTATTGTTACATGTATTAATAAATATTTGAAATTGTTTGAGGCTTTATTGGAATTTCATATGAATATTGTACTACATGTAGATATTTGTAATCATTTTGTCGATATCTGAATTGTTTTTCCTCATCTAATTGCTGTAAAATTGATGACAATTGTGGCTTTATTATGATAGGCTTGTTAGTGGTTGTGATGACCGCCTATTTCCCTGGTTGAGCTGTATATACTACATGCTCAAGTTGCGCGAAGGTGTTGTACAGTACTCAAGATTGTGAACTTATTTACTGTGTAAACCTTAGATAAACTTGATCCCTGTGGTGGGTAGTAAACATGCACAATTGGTTCTTATAACATTTCAATCAACACTTAGGGTATTCACAAGCAGTAACAAACACACCCATCAGTTTCTTAGGTATCATTATCAAAAAATGAAAATGAACAAAGCATATTTTCCTGGAAAGCCTGGGCCCAGTTTCACAAAAACTTACGCTAAAATCACTAAAATAGATTTTAACTAAAATCAAAATGAAATTTTAAATTTTATGCGTTTCACGAAGATTGGTTGTAACTTAAAATGCGATTTTAATAGATTTTAGTTAAAATCTCTTGCGGCCGCGCAGTGCACATTTCTGCTGCAGGTACTTACGGTGAAAGCAAATACGCTTCGAAACTGAAAACTGTTGGCAGGTTGAATTAACGGTTGCAATATCAATGGGGAGAGTTTCATCGTTGAAGCAATGTTTGCACACAGTCAGACATTCATAGAGTGGTGAAATAAATGAGTTTACTTCGTAATATGTGATTCGAAAAGTATTGGTGGGTTGTCCTTGAACTTGGCATTTGATTCGTGCCATGGGAATTTGATTTACTCGCAAGCGTCAATGGAAATAATGTGTATCGATAAACTAGATCGCATGGATTTGTAGTTTTATGGAGAATTGTCACAAACATATTATGATATTTGTGACTCAAACGGCTAATCTAGGTTGTAATTTTAAAAGTATTTATCAACTTTGAAATTAATACACCAAATAGCCAATGTTCCGATGCCTAGATTTGACATGTCATTCCCATAGACCCACCCTTTCAATGATACTTTGAAAATGATACTTACTCAATTTAATGATTTTTTCCCCAAGATAAAATAGCTTTGGCTCCTAAAATGCCAATTATTTTTGTTGTTTTATTAACGTAAGACTTCATTAAGAAATAATAATAAATTTATATTAAAATTTAATTTCAAATAGGCCCATAACATTTTTTAATATAAACTTATTTGCGATTATTGATTTATATTTTTACAAATCATCATAACCCCCAAAAGTATGCGTAAATACTACATATTGTTTGCCTAGTATTGTAGGCCTAAGCCTTCTAAAAGCAAGAAATGGGCCATATTAAACAATTGTACACGAACATATTTTTTGTCCCCCGGACTATTAAAATGGGTTCGTCCGTCTGTCTGTCTGTCTGTCCTTCTGTCTGTCTGTCCGTCCGCCTGTCTGTCCGTCTGTCCGTCACACTTTTTGGGACACAATAACTCTCTTCCTAATTGAGCTAGAATGTTCAAACTTGGTGTATGTGTTTATTAGGTCAATGCCTTGATGGAGTTCGAAGATGAGCATTTTCCGCTTAGGGTAAGCAGAGATAAGCAATTTGATTGGTTGATGCTTTGGGACACGATAACTTTAGTTCTAATTAAGTGAGATTGATGAAACTTGGTGTATAGTTTCATTACAGTAATACCTTGACTAAGTTCGGTAATGAGCATTTTCTGCTCAGGGTAAGCAGAGCGATACGCAATTTGATTGGTCGAGACTTTGGAACACAATAACTCTCCTTCTAATTGAGTTAAATGTTCAAACTTGGTGTATATGCTTATTAGGTCAATGCCTTGATGGAGTTCGAAGATGAGCATTTTCCGCTTAGGGTAAGCAGAGATAAGCAATTTGATTGGTTGATGCTTTGGGACACGATAACTTTAGTTCTAATTAAGTGAGAGTGATGAAACTTGGTGTATAGTTTCATTACAGTAATACCTTGACTAAGATCGATAATGAGCATTTTCTGCTCAGGGTAAGCAGAGCGATAAGCAATTTGATTTGCCGAGACTTTGGAACACAATAACTCTCCTACGAATTGAGTTAAAATGTTCAAAATTGGTGTGTATGCTTATTAGGTCATTGCCTTGATGGAGTTGATGAGCATTTTCTTCTTAGGGTAGGCAGAGATAAGCAATTTGATTGGTTGATACTTTGGAACAAGATAACTTAGGTTCATCTTGATTGATGATTTTTATGCCAATACAATGACTGCATTCTCATTCAGTAATGGATTCGACAGTAACAGTGTATAGAAACGATTGACTCGGACACGAGGGCCCTTTCCCTTGGCCAGAGGGGCCCTTTTGTCAAGCGTGGGGCCCTTTTGTCTGCCTTTAGGGTCCCCCTAACTAGGGTACATTTTCATTTTTCTCGTCGGTTTTAGCATTTTTCTTTATAAAACACTTTTGGATGACACTTAGTTTACAGTTTGATTGCTCGATACGTTTGAAAAAAATAAATGTGCGATTAATTAATATGTGTCATCTATTTATTTTGGGATTTCGGCGGGGCACATCAGCCTCACTGTTGGCTTGTCTTTGTAGATAAGAGGGCTCTTCTTTCCAAGACATTGGATATGAATAAATGTTTTTACTAGTGTTTAGTTTACTGGGGTTTTGAGTCTTTTTTTTTTCTTGGAGTTCTAATATGGAGCGCCATCCAAATGCTTAAATTGACTTACAATAAAATAAACGGATGGTCCCTACCTGTAATTCTCATACTGTGAAAAGAATTTGGATGAGAATTGTTTTCGTGAATGATGGTTGGAATATTAAAATTATGTGTCCCGGGCCGTTCACAATATTATCATTATTCCAATTATATCTATATGTTGCAATATATGTCACAATGTAGCACTAATCAATGGTTGTTAATGTCGTGATTTTAAGTTAGGACAGGGTGACGGCTATCCTAAGTTAAAATTGATTTTAGTTAAAATTGGCCTTAAAATGGGTTTGTGAAATGCCACTATTTTAAGTTAAGATTAGATTTTAACTTAAAATATTATTTTAGTGGATTTTAACTAAAATGCTTAAAATCGTTTTGTGAAACTCATCTATCTTAAGTTAAGATGAAATTTTAGTTTAAGACGATTTTAAGGAGATTTAAGTTTTTGTGAAACAGGGCCCTGGTATTGTAATTTGTGAATGGGCCTGACAAATTTAAACAAACATTTATAATTTCAGAATTTATCCAATGTATTTTTAGTATTTGTACTTTGAACTCTTGTTCAATGTGTGATGGGGAAGTCTGATCACAGGAAGTTATGTTGATTTAATTTATACATGTATTTAACATTGCTAAAGCTTATAAAGAAAATATGCTGTATTCGAATATGTATTGTAAAAATATTAGGATGTATTCGGTTTATTATGAAACATGATTTAGAATTATGACATTTGTTTGATTAAAATTCACGTTATGAAGAAGCTCAGTATTATTATCCTTATTGGTTGGGCATGTAGGTACATATATTGTCGTCGCCAAGTCTGTCCATCTGTCTACAGTTAATTGAATTCTCAAATATAGTATTGGGTTAAAAAATAGTAAATTGAATTTTAGTATTTTTCAATAAGTTTTTCCAATGTTGTTGCCCTCTGACGAATACATTTGTTGAATAATGAATTTACTCTTTAAGTACTAATAGTTAGTATTAGCTAAAGATGATCAAAAAATTAAGAGTCTGTTATAATGCAAACAACAAAGCTGTTTGTGGTCAAGTTATGTTTCAAAGCTTGTCATTATCAACTGATTTTTTTTTTTTGGTATCTTTTTAATTATGTTAAAGGAAACTTGATAAGTTGATAGAAGTAAAGAATGTCAGACCAAACTATTGGCAAATAAGAATGTACACACGTTGACAACTCTCATTCTGTAAAAGAGGGGAGTTGATGGCGGAATGGTTAACATGATGTGCGTGCTGTATCATAAGGTCTGTCAACTGGCGTGGTTTCGACTCCCCTGTTGTACATGACAAGTAGTAGGGTCACCTGTCCAACCCCATGGGTTTTCTCCAGTTTCCTCCCAATGCTAAAGACCCCTACACACAAGCGAATTATTGAAATAAAATTGAGCCATTGACCTAGTTTGTGTGGAGCAGGCATTAAACCCAATTTCTCTCTCTCTCACTTCAGAAAATATTTTTTATATATTGTCAATATACTCCTCAATTTAAAGTAATTTTTTTTATTCATGTACCTGTAAAAGGATATTCTATTTTGAGAATGAAACTATACTTTGCAACTGAAGAAATTAAAATATTGGATTATATTTAAAGGGATATTTTGTTTTGTTTTTAGAATCTGCTGTTGGTAGATTATATAGAGTTATAAGATAACACCATGCAGTACGGTATTGTTTATGTTATCATTTTAAAGTTAAGATTTGTGCCACCATATTACGCTATTATATATTTATTTGTTCATTCATTGCTGGTTACCTGTAAATTATGAAATAAAATAAATTGAGAAAAAATATTAAAAATGATCAGTTGTGTTTGTATTATTGATGTACAATGCACAAGCAAATTATTAAAATAAAAGACCTAGTTTGTGCCCAGTGGACATTAAACCCCCATCTCTCTCTCTCTCCCTCTCTCTCTCTCTTGTATTATTTAAGAGATACAAAAAGTCTCAAGACTATTCTTACGTAAGCACAAGTCAAGAAGGAGTCAAAGCTCATTGTATCTGGTAAATTGAGACTACAATTCTCTATAACGTCTTAAAAACAATTTTGATATGCAAATTATGTCACAAATTGGTGTCAGTGGCACCTATAATAGATCAATAACACCGTTTACATGACAAATTTTAAGCGTGCCAGGAACAATAACTGCCCCCCCTCCACCCCCCGGTTAATTTTTATACGCCCAAATTTTCATGTGGACGTATATTGTCGTCACCCCTGTTCGTCCGTCCATCCGGACGTCCGTCCACGATTGTTTGTGAACAGTCTACAGGTCACAATTTTTATCCGATTTCAATGAAACTTAAAATATAGGTTTATCACCCTAAGATCTCGGTTCCTTTCGATATTGGCATGTATCGGACCGCAACTTCATGGGTTATGGCCCCTGATTGTACGAAAAATCAGGTTTTTTAGCTTGTGAACAGTGTAGAGGTCACAATTTTGAACCGATTTGGATGAAACTTTAAATGCATGTTTATAACCCAAAGATCTTGGTTCCTTTCGATATTTGCGCCAATCGGATTGTAACTTCCTGAATTATGGCCCCTGATTGTCCGAAAAATCACACTTTTTAGCTTGTGGTCCCTCTGGAGGTCAAAATTGTTATCCGATTTAAAAAACCGTTTGATTATATCACCGTCCCATGGTTATGAAGGTTGAGTTCGAATTTCGTGAAAATCGGACCAAAATTGACGGACAAAATGGCTGCCGTTTGTACGCGAATAGTGTGAAAATATGTTATATCAAGGTTGTGGACCTTATAGAGGTCACAATTTTGAACCGATTTTGATGAAACTTGACATGTATGTTTATAACCCAAAGATCTTGGCTCATTTCGATATTTGCGCGCATCGGATCGTAACTTCCTGAATTATGGCCCCTGGTTGTCCAAAAAATCGCCCTTTTTAGCTTGTGGTCCCTATGGAGGTCAAAATTGTTATCCGATTTAAAAAATCGTTTGATTATATCACCGTTCCGTGGTTATGAAGGTTGAGTTTGAATTTCGTGAAAATCGGACCAAAATTGACGGACAAAATGGCCACCGTTTGTACGCGAATTGTGTGAAAATATGTTATATCAAGGTTCTGGACCTTATAGAGGTCACAATTTTGATTAAAATTGACATGTATGTTTATGACCCAAAGATCTTGGTTCCTTTCGATATTTGCGCCCATCGGATCGTAACCTCCTGAATTATGGCCCTGATTGTCCAAAAAATCGCCCTTTTTAGCTTGTGGTCCCTCTGGAGGTCAAAATTGTTATCCGATTTAAAAAAACCTTTAATTGTATCACCGTTCCATGGTTATGAAGGTTGAGTTCGAATTTCGTGAAAATCAGACCAAAATTGACGGACAAAATGGCCGCCGTTTGTACGCGAATGGTGTGAAAATATGTTATATCAAGGTTGTGGACCTTATAGATGTCACAATTTTGAACCGATTTTGATGAAACGTGACATGCGTGTTTATAACCCAAAGATCTTGGTTCCTTTCGGAAATTTACGCCCATCGAATCATAACTTCCTGAATTATGTCCCCTGATTGTCTGAAAAATCGCTTTTGTTAGCTTGTGGTCCCTCTGGAGTTCAAAATTATTATCCGATTTAAAAAAACGTTTGATTATATCACGGTTTCATGGTAATGAAGAGAGAATTTGAATTTTGTGAAAATCGGACCAGAGTTGACGGATAAAATGGCCGCCGTCTGTACACGAATTGTGTAAAAATATGTTATATCAAGGTTGTGGACCCTATAGAGGTCACAATTTTGAACTGATTTTGATGAAACTTGAAATACATGTTTATAACCTAGTGATCTTGATTCCATTGCATATTTGCCCATATCGGATCGTAACTTCCTGAATCATGGCCCCTGATTGTACGAAAAATCACCCTTTTTAGCTTGTGGTCCCTCTGGAGGTCACAATTATTATCTGATTTAAAAAAACGTTTGATTATATCACAGTTACACCGTAGTTATGGGTGAGTTTGAATTATGATTTTCTGATGATTACTTAAAATGCAACAACTCTTGTTGACTGCCCGGACGATTTGGCTGCTGTGTGGGCGTATGTTTCGTTGCCTGGCAACCTATTTTTTTGTAGTGTAAACGGGTCTCTACGCACGGAAAGTACTAGATGCACGAAAGTGCATTAGCAATTGAATATATGGTCTCATATATTAAAACTGATCAAGAGACCACCACGGTGCTATGTTATATAAAATGAAAAGTTTTTGACCGATTCGTCTGAAATTTGATGGGAGTTCATAATTAGTGACCCTGAACACCCTCACTGGCCTCAGAAAATTTCAAGCCTCTACGATCATGGGAAGTACTAGGTGTACAAAAGTGCATTAGCAATTAAATATATGGTCTCACATATTAATACTTTTCAAGAGACCACCACAGTGTTATATTATGTAAAATTAAAAATTATGGACCGATTTGTCTGAAATTTGGTATGAGTTCATAATTAGTGACCCTTCAAACACCATCAGCAAATTTCAAGTCTGTAGTATGATTGCGGAAAGTACTAGGTGTACCAAAAGTGCATCGGGAATTTAAAAAATATGGTCTCGTATATTAAAACTGTTGAAAAGACCATCATGGTGTTATATTATTGTCTCGCGCATCAAAAGTGTAAAAGAGATGGTCGCATGCATTTAAAATAGTATACAGACCACCATAGGCCGTGGATTGGAGCGAGTTATTGTTTACTCTCGTGGAAAGGCTTAAGACCCGTATTTTTTCTGCACAGACTGATTTAAAAATACATAAAATGAATAAGGACATTCCATCACGTATCCATTTCCATAACGGACTGCTTGAAAATATTTTTATAACTTTTAATTATTTTTTTTTCGCGGACTTGGTCTTTTTCACCGCCATATTAATGCGTGAGTGAAAAGGTTGGGAGAATTTGCGACTGAAAGTTCTGGTTCCGGGATTTCAGCCAATCAGCGAACAGGAAAATCGTCATTACGGGCAGTGATATCAACAAAGACGCGTGTTTATTTTTTCATCGTTTTGACAAAGTTTCTCGAAGTACAAAGTGCCTATTCACCAAGCGATCAAGGGTCCTAGCAAATTAGTTCAATTTAGTGATACCAGTTGGAATTCTGTTGTGAACTACACTTCTTAGTCGCAAAATCTCGACGTAGAAGGCATAGACTACAGATTCTTTATGATCTCTTTCTAACACTGACATGACGACGGATTCTTTATGTTTGTGAGTCTATGCCTTATTCAAACAGTCACATTTTTGGTTTAAAGATTATTTATTTAGCATATATTTGCATACAAAATTATATATGAATTCGGAAACAACCTATATGCTGGTAGCTTATTGTTCCCCGCCTTTCGAAGAAAGTTGGGGGACTATTAAAATGGGTTCGTCCGTCTGTCTGTCTGTCTGTCTGTCCGTCACACTTTTTGGGACACAATAACTCTCTTCCTAATTGAGCTAGAATGTTCAAACTTGGTGTATGTGTTTATTAGGTCAATGCCTTGATGGAGTTCGAAGATGAGCATTTTCCGCTTAGGGTAAGCAGAGGTAAGCAATTTGATTGGTTGATGCTTTGGGACACGATAACTTTAGTTCTAATTAAGTGAGATTGATGAAACTTGGTGTATAGTTTCACTGTAGTAATACCTTGACTAAGTTCGATAATGAGCATTTTCTGCTCAGGGTAAGCAGAGCTATACGCAATTTGATTGGTCGAGAATTTGGAACACAATAACTCTCCTTCTAATTGAGTTAAAATGTTCAAACTTGGTGTATATGCTTATTAGGTCAATGCCTTGATGGAATTCGAAGATGAGCATTTTCCGCTTAGGGTAAGCAGAGATAAGCAATTTGATTGGTTGATGCTTTGGGACACGATAACTTTAGTTCTAATTAAGTGAGAGTGATGAAACTTGGTGTATAGTTTCATTATAGCAATACCTTGACTAAGTTCGATAATGAGCATTTTCTGCTCAGGGTAAGCAGAGCGATACGCAATTTGATTGGTCGAGACTTTGGAACACAATAACTCTCCTTCTAATTGAGTTAAAATGTTCAAACTTGGTGTATATGCTTATTAGGTCAATGCCTTGATGGAGTTCGAAGATGAGCATTTTCCGCTTAGGGTAAGCAGAGATAAGCAATTTGATTGGTTGATGCTTTGGGACACGATAACTTTAGTTCTAATTAAGTGAGAGTGATGAAACTTGGTGTTTAGTTTCATTACAGTAATACCTTGACTAAGTTCGATAATGAGCATTTTCTGCTCAGGATAAGCAGAGCGATACGCAATTTGATTGGTCGAGACTTTGGAACACAATAACTCTCCTTCTAATTGAGTTAAAATGTTCAAACTTGGTGTATATGCTTATTAGGTCAATGCCTTGATGGAGTTCGAAGATGAGCATTTTCCGCTTAGGGTAGGCAGAGATAAGCAATTTGATTGGTTGATGCTTTGAGACACGATAACTTTAGTTCTAATTAAGTGAGAGTGATGAAACTTGGTGTATAGTTTCATTACAGTAATACCTTGACTAAGATCGATAATGAGCATTTTCTGCTCAGGGTAAGCAGAGCGATAAGCAATTTGATTTGCCGAGACTTTGGAACACAATAACTCTCCTTCGAATTGAGTTAAAATGTTCAAAATTGTTGTGTATGCTTATTAGGTCAATGCCTTGATGGAGTTCGAAGATGAGCATTTTCTTCTTACGGTAGGCAGAGATAAGCAATTTTTGGATGACACTTCGTGTTCAGTTTGATTGGTCGATACGTTTGAAAAAAATAAATGTGCGATTAATTAATATGTGTCATCTATTTATTTTGGGATTTCGGCGGGGGACATCAGCCTCACTGTTGGCTTGTTAATAATTATAATCCGTCTCGGTAAATAAATGGCAATAAACAAAATGAAATATAAATGGCATGTTGAAGATAAATGTTTAAAGCAATATCTAAGTTTATTTTGATATTGCAGGAGATCTATTTCATACTGACTAGATACTACAAAATTTTGAAAACTAGGTCATGCATTTATTATTTTTTTTCAATTTTTCAAAATGTAAACTTTATTCGAAGGTGGGCTGTAATTTTTAACTTTTTGTAGGCTCAAAACAGAAGTATTGAAGGTGTACGGTTATCACTCCAAATGTTATTCTCGCTTCTGTGCTAAACAACGGACCCAACGTTCAGAAAAGAGAGCCTTGAAAAGGGCAGCACCCGAAACCCGACAACATAGCCCTTCCACTCCTTCACCTAAAAGATTAAGATCCCATCGACCGTTATCATGTACAGTCACGTCTTCTACCGGTGGTGTTCTTCCATCTGTTTGTACCATATGCAAGAAAGTCAACTCGTATATCAAACGTGCTGGAAAGCGAACCAAAGATTTATTATATAAAACACAGACTTTGGATGCTGGTAAGTTATTGTTTACAATGTAAGACTAACAGCTCCACTTCTCATTCATGTGACACAATTGCCATGCTGATTGGGTAGCGCGTCATTTCGTACTCAACACAAACGTCATTTCGGACTCAGTCTGACGACTTTTTGGACTTACTTCGCGACTTTTCGGACTCGGTGAAGCAACTTTTCAAACTCGGGCTGGCGACATTTCGGACTCTATAAAACCTGAAAAATTGTGTGTATATATTTGTAATAACCTTTTTTTCTTTTGTTTTAGGCGAGGCTGAACAGTGAACACAGTTCATTCACGATAATAAAGAAATTAAACATGAAGCTTGACTATCAGAAAGCAAATTATTTTAATATAAACTGTGTCGATCACCGGACTGATTAAATGTGTATAGCATGGCAGTCTATCAATTAAAAGCTCATGCAAACTTTCTTAATTTAATTTCCCTTTAAAGCTGATGCTCATGACTTATCAGATAATGATGTTGATGAATATTGAAATGCAAATAATAAATTCCATTTTTGAGTGCAAAATCAACCCATAAGCATGCTCAAAGTGCTTTTGAGAGCAATATACCGGGGTACTATGTGTACATACATGCCTTTTCAATTGTAGTAATATTTTTTTAACAAATGAGATTTTAATTGGTTTTTACTGTCATGAATATTTTGGGGTCTTTCAACCATCGTATTATGCAATGTTATTGTTATGACTGTTTTGTTTTAAACTTATCTCCCAGTTGGACTTGTTAATAAATACAAAATTAATAATATTTTTGTCTTATTATTGTGCATTGCCCTTTAAAGGATGTTAATTGCTGTATGTGGCATTGTTTAGACATCTACAAATAATAGAGGCGGATCAAGGCTCTGATGGGCCCTAGGCATCTCGACCAGCTGGGACCCTTGCAGAACTGGCTTCAGAAGTTACCCCTTCCTTGTCGGTCAGCTACTCACTATTCTCGAAGATGTTCGTATTTTCATCGACTGAGCAGGGCACGACTCTGTCCCTGGCCACCGAAAAAACGTTGTGATTTTTGGCGTAGTTTTAGCCGCTTTTTTCAGCATTTCAGCTTCAAGTTTATTTTCTCTTCTCCCATACACATGCTTGCCTTTGGACCATATCAACGGCGAACCAGCTTACATTGAAATGGCACGGCCTTCACATAATGAAAGAAAGAAATAAATTCAAGAGAAACCGTAAAAACTTTTTTAAAAAGAAAGCAAATCAGGATACCAGGCTAATGCAAGGCGAGCCAGCGACCAGTGTCCCAGTTGAAGTGATCGATCACAATAAAGCTCATCTCGAGCGCTATGGTATCACTGACCATGGGCCTATTTTCCTCAAAGTGAACAGCCAACACAAAATATTTTATGGGCCCTATTTTTTCTTTGTCCCTAGGCAGCTGCCTACACTGCCTATGGGCTAATCCGCCCCTGACAAATAACCTGCTGTTAGTCGAACATTCTTCGATCTATGTTGGTTTGCCATGCCCGCACTTATTTTGCAAAATGATGAGAAATTTAAGTTTTAGCATAGAGGTGTAATGTACATACAATTATGGCCTGATGGAGATGATAGTTTGGGGACTCACAGGTTGGGGCAACAAAAATCTGTTTTACTCAGTTAAGAATTTAGTCAGATTTAGTGTACCTTAGCAGAAATATAACCATCATTCATGAGATCAACTAGAAAGACTGTCAAGAAATTATCCATCAGGAATTTTTCCCCAATATTCAGATTCAGGCTAGTAAAAGGTGGTCGAAATATGTGTCAATTTTCAGCTGAGTGAAAAAAAAGGAAAATAAGCAATGATTTGTAGGGGCCATCTGTCACCAGGATATGACTAACATCACGATACATATGACGCAATTTGCACTGAGTTTGAAGCTCAAATTCAGCATGTCTAAAGATATAAGTGTAAGTGTGCCCGATTACGCTGTGTCAATTTCGTGCCAATCCTCGTTGAAATAGCGTCTTCACAAAGTCCAAACTAACAATAAACACACGTAAATCAGGGTTAGTTCAGTTAACAAGATCCTGGTATTGTTGATAAACAATGATCACGTGTCATAATCCGCCGATTTTCATTGGTCAATTACTTGACCGCGTAGCACCTTCTTGTTATGACGAGAAATATATAGTTCTTATTCAGATAATTTTATAAATATTACTGGTGCTGACATCCACGTGTGAAGGTTGCTGGTTAACATCATTTTTGCTGTGTCTGTCAATTTTAAAAATCGGAAAGGCGGCAACAGGACGTTTAGCGAGAGTAAAGATCTAAGCCATATAATCGTACCCAGTCCACGGCCTACCAAGGTAGGCAAAACTGTTTCATATGTTACCGGTACCAATCAGTTTTCGAAACAAAATAGTATCAATAATTTACTTGAGTTTCAGATATCTTATTGTTACTTTTTATACGCCCACATTTTCATGTGGACATATAATGTCGTCGCCCCTGTCCGTCCGTCCACAATTTGTTTGTGGACTCTCTACAGGTCACAATTCTTATCCGATTTTGACGAAACTTCAAATATAGGTTTATTCCCATAAGATCTCAGCAGCTTTCGATATTGGCATGTATCGGATCGAAACTTCATGGATTATGGCCCCTGATTGTACGAAAAATCATGTTTTTAGCTTTGAACCGATTTTGATGAAACTTGACATGTATGTTTATAACCCAAAGATCTTGGTTCCTTTCGATATTTGCAACCAATGGATGGTAACTTCCTGAATTATGGCCCCTGATTGTCCGAAAAATCGTCCTTTTTAGCTTGTGGGCCCTCTGGAGGTCAAAATTATTATCCGATTTAAAAAACCGTTTGAGTATATCACCGTTACATGGTAATGAAGGTTGAGTTCAAATTTCGTGAAAATTGGACCAAAATTGACGTACAAAATGGCAGCCGTTTGTACGCGAATAGTGTGAAAATATGTTATATGAAGGTTGTGGCCCCTATAGAGGTCACAATATTGAACCGATTTTGATGAAACTTGACAGGCATGTTTATAACCCAAAGATCTTGGTTCCTTTCGATATTTGCACCCATCGGATTGTAACTTCCTGAATTATAGCCCCTGGTTTTCCGAAAAATCGCCCTTTTTAGCTTGTGGTCCCTCTGGAGGTCAAAATTATTATCCGATTTAAAAAAACGTTTGATTATATCACCGTTACATGGTAATGAAGATTGAGTTCAAATTTCGTGAAAATCGGACCAAAATTGACAGACGAAATGGCCGCCGTTTGTACGCGATTAGTGTGAAAATATGTTATATCAAGGTTGTGGACCTTATAGAGGTCACGATTAGTATAAGGCGCATGCGTAGATAAGGCGCAGGGCGAGTTTGGCATAGGTATTTCAGGAAAAAATAAAAGTGCATGCTTTAGGTGCACCCTTCTCCGGCGTGTTTGGCGTCTTGTGAAACACGTGCAATACCATACGTGATTCAAATACACTTGGATCTCCAGTAACTGGGTCAAACTTACTGCTTACAGTTATACATGTACGGTTATAATTACCGATATTTAGCCGTATCAAGCTTTATATATATTTCTTTATGAAACAAGAAACGATATTTATAGTTTCTGCATTGCATAAGACTTTATATTTATTATAACATTAACTTTCTATTGAATTGTTTTAAATCTTAAAAGGTAATTCTGGCGCTCGTACGGTAGTCAAATTGTCGTTAAAGTCCCGATAACAACAAACATGGCCGTCTATTACTTTCTGTTAAATTCACGAGGTATTGATGATAAACAAATGAAATAATAACTGTAGAAATAATTTATTATGATCAGCTACTCACGACTTAAATTCTGACTACCGGTAAAAGAGAAACAATACTTCCAGTCCATTTAAACTATCCAAACAACGGACAATGAAACGGTGTCCATTGCCCCGCCCACTACACGCGGCATGACAATACCCAAATTGTAGCCATTTAGATCTATCAGTGACATAATACAATATTATTTTAATACCAATCAAAAAACAATGATTTTGTGAACTATAAACAACTTCGTAAAGCATACCGTGACAACTCACCGGTAGATAATTAACGATACCGGTAATTTATAACAATGTATCAATCAGTGAATCCATGTTGCATGAAACTATCGGTAACTTGAAACGGCTTGATGTAAAATTTGCAGCTATGTATAGAAAATACCAACGAACATTCCATAAAATTTCTAAAAATTATTTATTTAGAATGGCTACGAGACGAACGGTTAAAGAATACGGTAACAGTGTCGCGGGTTTTGAATTTAATTTTGGCAAGTCGAACGTAAGACGGCTATGAATTTGTAACTTAGTAACCAAGTAAGGAAGCGCATAGATAGAGCGTGGCACGTTATCCACAAATGACACAAGCCACGAAAAGGTGTAGAACTTCAGATGAAAAAGCACTTAAATTTAAATAAAATTTTTCTAATTCTTTGGGGGTTAAAAACTTGTATTAATAATTCATCTTTCAAATTTTGTAAAGGAAAAGATAACTTGTTGTTTTGTTTTTGTGCAAATACATATTTTGCGGACCATATAAGCTTGTAACAGACGTTACATGTCCAATTAATATTTGCCCCAAATTTGCTAATAACTATCGGCCCAGTTGATTTGCAGTGTGATAATATCAAAATCTATATTCTAGAATGTAAAAAAATGTCTTTGTGCCCTGTTTACCCCAAAAAATTGGCAAAGATCTTTCATGGACATCTGGTTTAAAAACAGTGTGAAATGTTTGAACTGATAACTCTTCTACACTCTTTCTTGAGCATGATTTCATTGTCATTCTTAGCCATTATGTTACAATATTTGATCAATTATTATTTTGTTATTAAATTTTACTTCTCTGTACTGTTTTGTCAATATTGCACAAAATATTTGTAACAGACGTGACTCCCGACTATGTAACGGACGTGACCTTTTGTAACGGACGTCACTATTGACCCAATTAACAGTGCGAGGTGTATCTGAGTACAATGTCGGTGTTTAACGATCCTTTCCATGCTTAGTTTAAGGAAATTTAAAAAAGAAGGCAATCTATGTTATTTTATTAAATTTAATAAAGCGTGATAATTTTATGTAGGTCATCTTAGCTTCTTTGTGTAACGGTAGTGATGTTTGACATCATCAATTTCGTCCACCATCACGTCCGTTACACGTAAAACCGAAAGTCAAACTGTTATCAATCAAATTTGCATGATTCTTTCATTTTTTTCGATCACCCGAATGTGTGAACGGCTCTTGATTTTGAGCGCAAAGCAGGCGGCTTTGACATCTTTAATATCCTCAATTTTTGCCAAAATTCTTGTAATAATATAACAGACGTGATTTTGATATAACGGACGGAATTTACTTGTGGGGCCCCCGCGTCGACCATTTTTAATTACCCGCAAAATCGTGAGGTATACAAACTGTGCAGAGCCAAACTGTGTGTAGAACAAGGGAGCTAATAACCACGGAAGAGCCATGGATTTAAAACGGGAGGGGAAATATCGATCATCGTAAACGCAAATAACGGACGTGATTCTTTGACGGAATCTCAAGTGGACGATCGAAAATGCGAATAGATTCTACTCAGACGTCTCTAAATCAACATAAATACGTACATCATATCATTCAATTATGCCTCTTGATTTGTAACATAAACATACATATAGATGCAGGTGGTGAGCAACTCTTTCAATGTATTAAAAAATCGTTTTTTTTGGACGGAATTTGTCACGTCCGTTACATACTTTTTAAACAATTTTTTTTATTGAAAAATATTAAGATTTTTGGAATTTGACACTTCTGATGGATAGAAACATCCTTTATCTTCAATTTAAGATACAACTTGTAGATTTCAATCTATATGTCTTGAGTATCAAAATACTTACCCTTTTTTAACACCACCAAGAGGGACAAATTTAGACACCAAAAAAGGGGGTATTTTTATTTTTGTCTCGCAATAAATACTTTATTTGTACTATTTTGATCATGAAGTTGTGTTTATTATCTCTTTATTATATTTTGTGTATAACCATACCAAAAATTACATTGGATTTGTCCTAGCTTCGAAAAAAATCAATTTTCGCAAAACCATATGTTAGTTCTACACCTTATCGTGGCCTGTGTCATATAGAGAAAGAATTGGTTTATTATGTCAATGATATACGTCGAGCAGATCTGACGTTTCGACGACAGGTTAGACTGAACAGCTTCAACACATGACATGTCAGTTTAACTGTAATCCCACCCTTACTACCGATGACTTATATTGAACCAATGAAAATGCTTGTATGAATGCGTACCCCGCCCTATACGTCAACTTGACTGATAGCACTATCGACCTTGAACGGGGACATGTGTGGACTGTTGGTAATGGCCAATCTGCACGGAATAGCAGAAATATATGATGTGGAAATAGCAAGAAATATTAACGATACGAATGCTATTTTTTGAAACATCGTTAAAGTAGAATGGCTATCGGCCGATGGTGTTTGCATTGCCGGTTATGACTAACAATATACCGTACACGGATTAGCAGGACGACATCATTTTTTGTGCATGAAATAACAGAAATACGGGCGATAATTATTGACATATTTTAACTGTATCTAAAAGATTATTGATGACACGGACGCATTTTAAAATATATAAAACATTTATGACAAATATAAATGGATACAAAGGGAACAATACTGTCTTTAGTTTGAGTGGTAATATATCATAAACTTTTGCGGTAGCATCACCGGGCGGACATTTGTTGATTGTAGGGCAATTATTTCTTGAACTCCCGACTTTGGTGTAGACACGGGAAAAACCTGGATTTGCCGAACGTTGTGTATTAGGCGCACCCCTTCTAGAAAATAAAATATTTGGTAAAAAAAAGTGCGCCTAATACGGTATATCAAGGTTGTGGACCCTATAGAGCCACGTTTCTCAACCTTTTCTCACCGCTCACCCCTAAATGAATTCTCAACCAACCCATTTACCCCCAGAGTTTTGAGGAGGTTATTGATCGCGGAGCCGTATCCGGCGAAACTGTCACCGCGTGCGCCGTAGGCGCAAAGCCCGTCGAGGAGGGTCTGGGGGGGGGGGGGTCTCCCCCCTAGCAAATTTTTAGAAATTAGAGCCCGGAAATGTGATTTCCAGCCATTTCAGGCACTCTTCAGGATAGGAACTTGAAAATGGCCTTCTTTTTCTATAGAAGCCATCCGACATGAACCGCGGATCCTTGCACGGGCCTGCACCCCCTGACCACATTGACAAAAATATCGAATGAATACGGATCGAAGGTGAGATTTAATAATCACCAAATTTATATTTTAATGAAAATACGCTGTTTCCAGTTAGTGCGAAATTTGCTCCTGGTGATTGTCACAAACGATTTTTTTTTATTCTCGGGACAGTGTATGAGAGTGCTAATCTCAACTGCACAACCTTTATATGTTCATTTTTGAAGTTACTGTGAGTGTGGTCATTCACCCCCTGGACGCGAGCCATTCCCCCCTTGGGGGTGAATTCACCCCAGGTTGAGAAACGCGGCTATAGAGGTTACATTTTTGAACCGATTTTGATGAAACTTGACATGCATGTTTATAACCTAAAGATCTTGGTTCCTTTCGATATTTGCGCATATCGGATCATACCTTCCTGAATTATGGCCCCTGATTGTATATGAAAAATCGCCTTTATTAGATTGTGGTCCCTCTGGAAGTCAAAATTATTACCCGATTTAAAAAACCGTTTGATTATATCACCGTTACATGGTAATGAAGATTGAGTTCAAATTTCGTGAAAATCGGACCAAAACTGACAGACAAAATGGCCGCCGCTTGTACACGAATACTATAAAAATATGGTATATCAAGGTTGTGGACCCTGTAGAGGTCAAAATTTTAATCTAATGTTGATGAAACTTGAAATGCATGTTTATAACCGAAAGATCTTGGTTCCTTTTGATATTCAACTGATAATATCGGATTGTAACTTCCTGAATTATAGCCCCTGATTGTACGCAAAATTGACTTTTTTAGCTTGTGGTCCCTCTAGAGGTCTCAATTATTATCCAATTTTAGAAATAATATTAAATGTTTCGTATACTAAACGTTAGCATGGGGCAGAATTTTATAAAAACCAAACAATTCTAATGATTTTCTGATAATTACTTCATATGCGACAACTCTTGTTGACTGCCCGGACGATTTAGCTGCTGTGTGGGTGTGTGTTTCGTTGCCTGGCAACCTATTTTCTAGAGAAGGTAGGGGCAAGGCTGGGGCAAAGTCCAAGGTTAAGGGAGCATCTACATGTATAAATGTTTAGTTTATATTTAAATTTATATTTTGTATATTTATAGGTTCTTGATGTATATATGTTCTGTATGTATATAAAGTAAACTTACATTTGTAAATTTTGGAGAGGAGTCAACATAGGCCCAGCCTGTTCTCCAATCCATTTTCAAATGAAATAATAAAATATTGTTTACAAAAAAAAAAAATAGGCACAAGCTTCAACTAAGTAAATTTTAAGAAACAGGCAGCCAGAAATGCAGCCTGGCAGTATTTCAGGCAATTTTTATTTAGGTAAAGTGTCAAGCGAACCTCGACAAATGCCACTCATGAGTGCCAAATAGGGAGTCGTTACGGAAGGTATGTTTGGGGGACCTCCACCAGAAAATTTTGAAAAATATACAGTCGGAAATGCTGTCTAACAGTTTTCAGTAAGGCACTGATCGTCTACATGAATAGATTTGACCACACACCGTCTGTCGCCTGATCAGTAGTTTATCCGACCAGAGAACAAAATGTCAAATGCACCAGGGTTCAATTTAGTCTAAAGCCAATGAATTTTTTGTGACAGATTCACAATTTGGCTTATCAATTCAAAATTTGAATAGCATTTGCTCAGATTTGAGGAGCAGTAAAACATAGCCTTACATCACAAAAATTTGCAATCCTGATATTTCGGGGTATAAGTGGATATTTTTTTCTGCTGAAGTCCGGTCTTCGTAGTATACTCCGCTTCGACTTATGTATGGATAAAAAAAATTCAGTTACCATCTCTCCACGATGCCGGACGCACTATAATCGTCTAAAACAACACTACATGTACTTTAAGTTTCACCATTGCAACTGAAATATTTGTAGTCGTAGCTTTGCTTGTTTATTTCTTTATTTAAAAACATACCCCTCACCGCCTTCAAAATATTATCAACCCGAGAATATGCCATCAGCATGAAATTTTTGTCAGACATTCGTCAAAAATGGCACGTTTCACGCGTCTCGCGAGATGTCTACTTTTAGTTTTCAGTTAAGTTAACCAATCATATTATACTGCGTTGTTTTATTCTATTTTTAGTAACATATTTTATAAATACGTGTGATTAAAAATGGAGTCGGCAGTGTGTTCTAGTTATCGGATATATTGAAATAAAAACTGATTCAAATTAATGTAGTTCGTCTATTTATAGCAATTCTCTCTCTGTCTGTTTTTTCCCCATTTACATGCCTATATTTGTTGATTTTTTGGTCTAGAATGGAGGAAGAGGGTTTGAATTAAAAATTTCTGCCAGGTTTTGGTAAATATTCATGATTTTGAGGCGGAAGGATAATGGTATATACGATCTATGATAAGCCGTACTATTTTCCAAAATTTTAATGTAGCCAGCGGTAAGCGTTAGATCCTTCCAATGACGTCTATATTAATATAGACGTCATTGGATCCTTCCTTACGAGGCCGATTTTAACGATTATGCTGAGCGAGGCAGATGTAAACCCACAGTGTATATTCGCTTGGCCGCTACAATCACTGATAAGCATGACATCGACGAGACTTAATGAGTTCAGCATATTACCTTTTTTCCTCCGACAAATTAAATTCTCAAACATTTTTTTGAAGTATAAGAAAAATAAATAAAGACGTTTGAAGTATTTGTAGTTAAAAAATATTTCCTATTTAGTGTAAATGGGTATTAAAATGAGTAAAATGCATCATTTTGCCCGAAGCAGTTAGGTGTTATGTAAACAATGCATGAGCCGTTGAGCCAATGACTGACGCCACATGAAGTCAATGCACGCGTTGTGGACAGTCATTTGTGACAGAGTTAATTCGTAAGTAATTCTCTGTGAAACAGATTGTCCCATGTTATTTGAAGGTCGAGTTTAGAAAGCACTATTTATTGTTAATAATAAAATAAATCTCAAGTGCTACTACACTTACGCACACCTAGTGGTTTCCGTGGTCCTTGTGTGTGATCATCAATAGTCGCTCGTAACACTTCCTAAAAATTTCAAAACTCTAGGCCTACGACCACGGGAGGTACTAGCAGTACGAAAATTCAATAACGACAAAATGTACTCTCCCTGACCTGTTCTATGTAATTAGTCTCTATCTTCATGACAATATTTTACTTTGAAGACTAGTGGGTGGGGGGGTGACCGAGACTACTGTGTACTCGGAGTATAAAGTGGTCGATGAATTTCCCTATTTCTGGAATATAATACTCTAAAAATATGTGACTCACTTACTGAAATATCATTTAATAAACAAAACATTATATTTCTATATATTAATAGATAATCTTTCAAAATTAAGAAAAAGTCCCACTACTAAGCTAGGCCGATTGGGTTCAAAGTGTGCTGACTACGTAGCTAGACCGATTAGACTCTATACGCGGTGTTGGATGATGAATTTAAACGCTCGAAAGTATGGCGGTATATTAGAGTCAAAATTCTAACATGCTATCGTCCAGGCCCGTATCTAGACACCATTAAGCGGGGGGGCATTACCTTTCGGTAGGGGGGCGAACATTTTGAGGAAATTTTCGGAAAGGTCATTCTAACAGACTGTTGTTATCATCATGTTATGTAGTTACCTAGACGTCTAATAAGCATTTTAAAATAAGTGTTCAAACAAAAATAATTAGCTTTTTTAGGTTAATATAAGGAACTGTGTATACTTTAATGATTGTTAGCAATTTCTGAGCGGGGGGGCGAGCATTTCACGCGGGGGGGCCATGCCCCCCCGCGCCCCCCTGTAGATACGGGCCCGCTATCGTCTAATTTCTTACTTCTATTCGTGTAATTTCTAACCTCCATTCATGTAATTTCTAACTTCCATTCATGTAATTTCTAATTTAAGACAATGCATAATTCAACTTCTTTATTTGTTCAGTGTAAATATCAATTCTGTTTCATCTTATTTCTATTATTGAGGCGAAAAATGTCTACTTCATTGTTGTATTACATGTTAAGAATGAACGGCAAACAAATTTAGAATTATGATACTTCTACGTGGCAACCATCATTATGATGTCGTTTGGTGTCGCCACCATGTGCTCAGTTTGGCGATTGAGCACTTGATCGGGACCATTCTATTGATACAAACGACTCGCTCTTCCTCAGATTGAGTGACTTGCCTCAGTGTTAAAATTGAAAACAACATCGAGACAGAGATGGGGACATGGGGTTTAACATCCACTCGACACCAACCAGGGCATTTCGGTATTAACACCGTTCAATTTTATTTCAATAATTCACTTGCGCGTAGTGTAATAATTTTAGAAGAATTTTTGCTCGAGAAATAAGATGGCATATTATTTCATTAATTAATATCTTTGGTTCACATATATGTAGGTGTGTACTAAAATCAACTTATTCAATGATTGACATGGTTACATAAAAAAGAGTTGTATAGCCATAACAAACTAGTTCTATCTTTCAACAAATTACATGTGCATAGAAGTTTACCTATTGCGTCATTTGGCTTAATTTATCCAATCATATTCTTAATTGCACAGGTTCATGGTCATGAATACGCTTGGACCTGCATGATATCCATTAGGCTATAAAACAATTTATATTATAACTTTAAATCAGACTTCGTTTAGATTCCTGAGAGAGATGACCATCTGAGTTCCTGGACAGCAGAAACCTCACCTAGTGAGTTTGGCTGACTAGTGGTTGAGAATGATTTTTGTATTGTAACATATACCATGCTTGTGTGTATCAAGCATGATATGATATAAAACTGTAGAAACCGTACCTGTCATCGTGTTAAACATATAATATTTTGGAGCTGACGTGGAATGTCAGAGCGGCATTTAAAGAAACCTCCTACCTAGTTAAAGAATTACAAATTCAACCGCAGACGGTCACAAGACGATCACCAGGCCTGTTATAAAATATGTAACACAGAAGAAAGAGTATGCGTCAAACGTTGGATGTGGGGAGTGTTCCAGGCTTATTTTCCACATCTACCCAGCGACTGCATAGCACTAGCATGGTATTACATATTCGATTTGGTGCCGTAACATAGTTTCGACCAGGGCTTCCACTTCAAAATTTTCACTACCGGTCATTTTTGAGAACGCACGAAAACTTTGCAAAGTAAATTCATATTTCATATTTTTTATTCATCGTGGAGTATTGTGAATTCACATGTCTACACCACTTTGTCAGCATGGGGTACACAAAAAAATATATATTGGACTTAAAAATGAAATATTAGTAAGACTTATGATAATTATTTAGTAATTAAATATCCCTTTGGGCTGCTTAATTAATCGAAATAGCTAAATTGGCCGTAGAAAAACCATTCCAGTATATGACACGTAATTACCACGTGCTCTATAGAAAACACACTGGCCTGGATAATTTATGAGTTGTAATACAAAAAATACGATATGCTAATAAATATATAAGTATCCATGGCATATATCTCACATTTATTTGTTTTAGAACATCTCTTACGGCGTTACGGGCCGCAAAATTGTGACGTAAATGTTAATAATGAATAACTAATCTCGGACTGCTAACTTCCAAGCTGGCGACACTAGCGCCCCCTATAATATCGTCGTGTGTAAGAGCTCGGCTTCCATATATACACGGCATTTTTATAACATGTGGAATCATCAATATTGCTACACGATAGCACTGGAATACGTAATCTTCTAAATTTTTTGGTAAGCATGTTAACTAATCTCTAGATTTTATTTCTACAATTCCCGCAAAGCCGTAATATCACTATAAAAAAATTTAATGCAGTTTTCTCCAAACACGTACGTTGTTGAGCATTTACGTAATTTCTATGCTGTTTTATTTAATATGACAGTTGGTTGGATTCGAAGAGCAGTACTTCATATAAACGGCCCTTTTTCGAAGATCATAATAATCTCGTTTATATCGTACGTAACTGTAATAGCGGTAAACGGCTTTGTTCTAGAAAATTCTTATGACACGTGGACAATAGGTGATTGACAAAGAGTGGACCGCTTCACGCCTTTGATAAAATTCCCAAATATCAATTAACTTTTATTGTTCTACTACAAGACAATCATCATTAATTATCAACACAAAGCCCAGTATAATCTATTGACGACTATGTATACAACTCTTATAACACCAATCATGAGATTATGTGGCTTCTCTTATCTTTACGTGCGCTGGCCGTACAATTTTATTGCCGATCGTAGCCATGTTTGAAAATTTGGGTTTGGAAAAAAAAGGCTATTTTTCCGGCGTGCAAAATGACCGTTGGGTCAGACCTAGTTACGGTCATTTCATATAGCCCCCGGTCCCGACCGGCATATACGGTCGACGTGGAACCCATGGTTTCGACCTTTTGGGCAAGCAGCAACATTTGGAAGAAGAACACATATTTTATTTGGTGCACACGACCAAAAGATCCAATACCCAGGAAGAAATCTAGAAGAAGAAAACCCGTACAAACCATCAACAGTGAAAATTTTTGGCCGAATTATTAGCGGAATTGGATAAATACATTTTTTTCCAGGTAAATCTAATGTGTTCAATTTGTTAAAAGACCAAATAATATTAATTTAAGTTTAAAAATCTAATTAGAAACTAAATTGTTAAAATTTAACTGTAGGAAATACAATACATCCATTCATAAGTTTTGATTGATAGGTTTAGTAAACAATATAATATCATGAGTTAGGTATGTATATTATCGGGTTAACATGACCTGTAGTAAGTTCAAGTAATTAAAGTTAAAGAGAGTCTCTACGGAGTAGGTTTTAAAACAAACAAAATTTTCTTTGATATAACTACGAATTAATAAAAACTAAAGAAACGGAGTAGGGAATATAACTAAGGAATAATAATAAATAAGAAATCAAATAGGAACTAATGTTGTCTCCGGATTGCAGTTGTAAGACGGCAGATCTAAGCATGACGTTTGTGAGTGTTTAACTCTAGTTTTCAAGATGGCCATGTTCTCTACTGTAATTCGTTAATACGTGTTATTTGTTGTTTCGTATATAATATAATTTTTGAGATCCTAGTCCAAAGTCTCAATAATTAGGATTTTAGTCGAGTTAGGCTAAATGTGGGTAATTCAGCTTTTGACTAAAAGGTTGAATTGTCATTGTTTGTGTTTTGTATCGTCCATGTATGTGGTTAGATAAGTAGAGTAATGTAATTTTGAAGCTCTAGTCCAAGGTTTCAAAGATTACGATAATTTAACTTTTGAATAAAAAGTTATAGGTTATGTTAAAATCCCATGTGGTTAACTTTAGGGATTTTGGGTATAGTTTTTCGTGGAAAAAAACCTAAAATTAACGGCTCGTTCAATTGTGAGATTATCGCAAAGTCATTAATACGAGTTTTATACGAGGTTAAGGTACGATTAGGTCACTTTTTAGAAAAGTGTGTAAATATACGGTATCTTTTGTCCGTATATATTTTTATGAATTTTTGCTTAGGAACGTGATATATAGGCTACGTTTAATATATTTTTGCTGTTATACGCTGTCGACATAATACGCGATGATTAGAAAGTGTAATTTGACATTAGGTCGAATTACTACAAACACTAGGTTCTAACACCTGTGTTAATGTATATAGAATATAATATATGTTGGATATAGTATTATATGTGTAGTTAAAAGCTAGGAATGTCATGTTTATAAATATGGATTAATGTTCGAGTGGATGAAACTGCATTCATTCACTGGGGGCATAGTTCAAGATACATTAAATAAAATGGGATGTCGTTCATATACTGGCCATATTTGATTGACATTCTCGATAATGTAACAATGGTATTGTCATAAGTTTGAGTTCAGCTTGTGTCCGTATCAGTCTAATAGGAATGTTTAAAATTGTAAATGATTAGGTCAAAAAAAGGTCACATTACTGACGGAGAAATATAATATAATACTGAAATTGTTTTGGTGTAATTCTAACAACACAAACTGGGGATTATAAAACATTATAAAATTCAGGTAAGGTCATGAGGTCAAAATTAGTTTGAAGAATATAATTAAAGGACACATCAAAGTTTATTAATAATTAATTTTAATTAAGAGTAAGAGTTACTTATAAGTTTTAGGAATAATATATTAATATAATGTTAGACTAATAGCAAAATAAAGTTTTAAAGAATTAGGAATAGTCAGTTCTTGGTCTGATAGCAATGACATGTTTGATTGACGGATAAAATTTGTATTTTGTCTCCAACCAATCATACTTAGAAGAAAAATAGAAAGTTTTCAACTTGAGACTATGGTAGCTGAAACAGACCAATAGAAATTCAAGAAGAAGAAATGGTTTACCGGTTTACCAAATTGAGATATCCTGTGACAGAATTTAAAGTGAAACATGAACTTTATAAATTAGAAGTGACGTGTTATAGTGTTGTGATATTAGGACACTTGAAGATTTTAAAAAAGACAATTTGTGTTTTCTGTGTTTAGGCTTAAGTGAATTTTCATAGGACTTTGAAGTACATTGGTGAACTTTTGGAGAGTTTTTGCATGCGACTTTTGATGTTTGATTATATTTTTTTAATTGATACTTATATGTTTTTAGAACAGATTGATGCAGGTTGTGGTTATAATGTAATCTTGTATGTTAATCATATAGTAATCACACATATATGCCTGTTGCATGAATAATTATAGGGTTTATATATGGAAGTTTTTAGGACTCTCCTACCTGTTCATTTCGCATAAATCTTAGTAGTGGGGGAGGTGATATATATTGACTTTCCAGATTTCTGCTACATTTATGAATATTTATATAGTTCTACAATTATTAGTATGTTTATTGTAAAGGATTCATGTGGTATAGTGCGATGAATATTATTTTTCTATGAATTTAAATTCATAGAAATACTTTATAATCTTTCAAAATTAAGAAAAAGACCCACCGCTGAGCGATGCCGATTAGACTCTATACGAGGTATTCGATGATACATTTCAGTGTTTCTGGTATAGTATAATGTCCTTAATATACGTAAAATGCTCGAAGAAATATGATTATTTTATATGTCAAATGAAAACATATTCCCAAATCTTTTAAACATAAGAAAAATGCGGACTGATAAGCGAATCCGATTGTATACTGTATAGTGCGATCTGTGATATATAAGATACTATTCTTAGTTTATATAATACATTCACTCAAATAATATATTTCTATGAATATAATCTTTCAAAATAAAAGAAAAATCCCACTGCTAAGCGACGCCAGTTGTGTTCAAAGTATACTGACTGCTAAGCGAAGCTGATTGTATACTTCATGTGGTATAGGCCTAGTGCGATGTCTGTGATATAAAAGATGCTTTCTTCATTTATATAATACATTCACTCAAATATTATTTTTCGATATAAATTTTCGAGGGAGAGAGAGATTTAATGCCCACTCGACACACACTAGGTCATTTCGGGACTAACATGGTTTTAATTTTATTTCAATAATTTGCATGTGCGTAGGGGTCTTTAGCAGAGGGAGGAAACCGGAGAAAACTAGTGCGGTGTCTCTGATATATACTATTCAAAAAAAAGTAGGGGATATTTGATTTGGGGGGCATAATACTAAAATATGCGAATGACTACGAAAAAAGTCACTATAGAACCTAACAGAAGAAACATTTCCAGTTACATGTGACGCCCAAACGCACCAATAGCTACCGCATGGAATGCAGGTGATGCTTGGGATCATCATGGGGGTCCAACCCAAGATTTGCACGACTCTGACTTTGAATGTTACAGTCATTGTGGCATTGAATTCCAGGGTGGAAACATCAGTTTAATTGTTTAAGTGACCAGAAAACAAATTTTGATATGCGTCTGCTTACCCCAAATGAAAGGTTACATGCTCTTGGCATGCTACAGATCGGCACAACACAGGCGGTTGTGGCGCGGACGATGAATGTTTCTCAGTCTGTCATAAGCAGGCTATGGTCCAGATACCGTGATACACAATCTGTACAGGACAGACCACGCTCAGGTCGACCAAGGGCGACAACTCAAGCCCAGGATCGATTTATCCGTACCTTGGCCTTGAGAAATCGTGTCATCACAGCAAATCAGATCAGCGCTCGTCTTCAAACAGACACTGGTGTGAGAGTGAGTGGCCAGACTACCGGGACAACATCTTGGCAGTCCATGTTGTGCCGTTCGCACGACGTCATGGCCGCCGTTTCATCTTCCAGGATGACAACGCAAGATGTCACAGGGCCAGGATCGTTACAGGTTACCTCCAACAACAGAACATCACCACATTACCTTGGCCAGCACTGAGTCCCGACCTCTCCCCCATCGAGCATGTCTGGGACATGCTTGGACAGAGGTTACGTCAACGTCAACGATGTCCTGCCAATGTCCAAGAACTTGCTGCTGCGTTGCAACAGGAATGGGACAATCTGGACCAAAATGACCTTAGACGTCTCATTAGGAGTATGCCACGTCGGATCAATGCTTGTTTGGCAAACAGAGGAGGATTTACCCGTTACTGACTTTGTTGTGATGCTGTGGTAACTTTGCTGTTTGACCCTGGGTATCATTTTACCCTTATAATGGTCAGTCTGTGCCTTACTTAGTCTAACGATCATTTGGAATAAATCGATGAATGTGAACTTCATTTCATTTTGTCATTTGTTTCTTCGTCAGTTTCATTAGGTGACTTTAATAACACTTAAAAATCAAATATCCCCTACTTTTTTTGAATAGTATATAAGATACTGTTCTTCATTTATATAATACATTCACTCAAATATTTTTTTTCGATGTAAATTTATTCATATAAATACTTTAAAATCTTTCAAAATAGAAGAAAAAATCCCACTGCTAAGCGAGTCCGATTCGGTTTAAAGTATACTGACTGCTAAGTTAGGCCGATTGGGTGCAAAGTATAATGACTGCCGATTGTATACTTCATGGGGTTTAGTGCGATGTCTGTGATATATAAGATGCTATCTTCATTTACATAATACATTCACTCAAAAATATTATTTTTCGATGTAAATTTATTGATAGAAATAATGTAAAATCCTTCAAAATAGAAGAAAACATCCCACTGCTAAGCGAATCCGATTGCATACTTCATGTTGTATATTGCGATGTCTGTGATATGTAAGATACTATTCTAAATTTCTATAATGCATTTACTCAAATATTATTTTTTGATGTAAATTAATTCATAGAAATACCTTAAAATCTTTCAAAATATGAGAAAAAGTCTCACCGCTAAGCGTGTCCAATTCAGTTTAAAGTATGTTTACTGACTAGCCTATAACACGACAGTCGTCTTAGTAACCATCAGGGTATAATGCGTACATAGCTCACAATGCGCAAATGTTTTTATTTTCCCTGTTTGTTTGAGACAATTTCCACTTATATCAAGACTTGTTCCACTTGTCAACAGTTTAAAGGGAAAACCGACAAGCTAAGAATTTTCCACCCTCGTATCCCTTCTGAGTATCACACTTTTGATCAGTTAAGTATCGATTTCAAGTCTATGCCTTCCTCTCCTTCAGGTTTTAGGCATCTCATGGTTATCACCGATGAGATTACACGCTTTGTTGTTTGCGCTGTCCTTAAAACTTTAGATACCGAATTGAAAATCAACATTTAGCCTCTGTTAATGCTTTATCCTCATCACAGATAGAGCAGCAATGCAATCTGCTATCTCAGGTTCCTAATGTTGATCATATGTATATGGTTATCTCAAAGGCTAGTTTTAAACAAGGACAATTACATGTTCTTGTTGACATCCCTAATGCACAAGTGAAATGTTCGTATGAATGGATTAATGTTACTGACAGTATGTCGTCAACTTTGACCCCACCGACACAGCATCGCGAGCTCAAGTGATAGTATCAACAATTTTACTATTATATCCTATTTAATTTAACATTATTACATAACATCAAATATGTTTCCTGTGAGACTTTGTTTAATTTATGGAGGGATGAGGTTAATAAATACTGTAAAATAATGAATTTCTCAAGCAGTTCAGGCTATTTAATCCTTGGTAGCGAGAAAGTTCTAATAGTAATAACTTTTACAAAACGTCAAGTGGGAATTTAAAGTCGTTAACTTCCCGAGACTTATTTCAAATGGCAAGTGCTATTTGAAGTATTTATTGTAGATTCTAAATTAGACATGTTAATTATGTTAAGCAGATTTGTTTCCCTTTAATTGATAATTTTATTTAATAACCTGACATGCAGACATTGCATAATTCGTAAATTAGAGTTATTCCACTTGCTAAGAATGTAAAGTTTGATGGTGGTCAAGTGAATTATGTTTACTGTGTTTATGTAGAATTTGGGAGAACAAAACGTGTCTGTAAGGATAATTTTATGTTTTATTATATCTAAAGATGTTTAAACCATATCTTGTAGCTATAACTATGAATATGTTTGTTTCATACGTGTAAAATTGTAAACAGATTCTGTCAAGATTTCCACGTGATGATTGAATACTTGATGCACGTCAGTTTAATACCAGTTAGTTTAATTCTATTAAGAATAGGTTTTATTTGTATATTTCAGAAATCACACAATCACACTCACCCAGATACTCACACACACACACTCTCAACTATACAACCAATACGTCTAAAGTTGTTACAGTATAATAACCATGTTGATGTTAATGATTGTTTGCTGATTAAAGTATTAAAGTCAACTTTATCGTATGGAACTATAGTATTAGTAGTTTGATCGTTTGTGCATTTAGACGTTTTACCCCTTATAGCTGTCTGTTCAAGTGGCATTAAAGGATTGGCAGTTATAATAATTTAGACACGGTTCTGCAGTGTGAAAGAAAACGCAGATTATTTAAGGATCATCAAGAATATTCAAGGCCTAAAGCTTTATTGTAAGGGAAGTCTTATCAAGATGGCAAATAATGGTGAGAACTTTCAAGGCGCCAAGCATTTGATAACTTTGAAAACCGACTTAACCAAAGGAAGAATCGATCTTCGAAAGGTTTTATCAAATGATGTAGATTTAATAGATGAGAAATTTATAAAGGAAACAGAAGAAATAAATCACCACATGGAAGAGGCATGGGATAGATTTCATGAGGGTCATAGTAGATGCCTTGAGATTTTAACAGAAGTTGATGAAATAGAGGAGGAATATTTAAAGTATGACGAACAAAAGAAATTGACTACAGAGCTACGTAAAAGATTTGCAGAATGGAGAAAGATAGTTTTTACTCAAATAGAGGAAAATGAAGTTTCCACTCCCAAAAGTCAAGTTAGTGATCTGGAAACCAGATCAAGAGCCAGTAGTTCTAGTCTGTCGAATGCTGATGTGAAACAAAGATTAGAGGAAGAAAGAGCACAGAAATTAGAATTGGAGACTCAGATTAAAGGTTTACAAGAAGAAAGGAATCAAGTAGAAGAAAGAGAATCAGCCCTGAGAGAGACCTTGGAATTACCGACAGCCCTGAATGCCACAGCCACAGAATGGACTAATCAAGCAGGTCAGGGCCAGAATAAATCGACACTAGAAGCAATTTTGGAAAACGAGACAAAATGTATGGAAAGAATGCTTGAAGATCAGAGACAAAATACTATGTTACTGACATTGCTTAATGTTGATATGCCAACATTTAGTGGTGACCCAATGGAATTCTCTACCTTTATGACGTCATTTGAAAATCTGGTAGCGTCGAAGACAAATAGTGACAGTTCCAAGTTACATTATCTGTTACAATATACCTCCGGCGAAGCTAGAGAAGTTACGAAGAGTTGTTTAACAATGCACCCTGAGAGAGGTTATAAGGAATCTTTGCGACTGTTGAAAAGCCGATTCGGTCATAAGTATAAAATTGCAACCACATATGTTGATAAAGTAGTAAATTATCCAGCTCTAAAATCAGAAGATGGTAACGGACTTCAGAAATATGCCAACTTGTTAATTCCATGTAAAAATACACTACATGATATCGGCTATTTAAGTAAATTAGAAAACCCTGATAATATGCGGAAAGTAATTTCGAAATTGCCTTTTAATTTAAGGAAGAAATGGAGAGTAAAGGCAGACTATATAACAGAATTTGAAGATAGAGAAATAAACTTATCAGATATTGCCAATTATGTTGAAAAGGAGGCTAGAATTCTGACAAACCCTTTGTTCGGTAATCTAAGTACTGTCGATAATAGTTCTATGGTGAGCCAAAGTAGTAATATATTTCGAAATAGAAAAACTAAATATCCGAAAACGAACCTTTCTACTAATGTTGATAAGCCCAATGACACTCAAAAACTGATATGTCCATGTCGTAAAAGGGACCATTCTATATTTGATTGTCAAGAGTTCTTAGGTAAATCATTAGAACAGAAAAGAACATTTATTCAAGAAAGTAACTTGTGCTTTAATTAGGAAATTAAACGAAACTTACCTTGGTTAAGTTGAAGTGTGATTCCAATTATTGGAGTAAAGAGGAATCACTATAGAGATAAGGTGAATAGGACTGCGCAGCCGTACAAAATCATACTTTAAATAAAAATTTTCCAAAGTTTAGATAACAAATGGAATATATATAATGAAAAAACTGTTTTAGAGACCTAGAATGCCAGGAAAGGGAGGGAGGCACCTTATCTCTATAGTGATTCCTCTTTACTCCAATAATTGGAATCACACTTCAACTTAACCAAGGTAAGTTTCGTTTAATTTCCTAATTATTTCTCGTAAAGTCTCACTTACGAGATTATGTGAATCTTTAAAGCAAAACAAAGGAAAATTTCAAACTTTTAATACAGAGTTAGAAAACTCTTCATTATTAATAACATGTTTATCATAATATTTTCTGAAAGTTCCCACATTTGTCCAACCAGCTTTAGACATGATATCTTTAATTGGCACATTATCCAACTTCGCTCTAGAAACAACTGCAGAGCGCACACTATGAGCTGTAAAAACACTAGTATCAACACCTGCAATGTACATAACACATTTTAGCCACCTGGCAATAGTATCCCGCGAAACGCAATTATGAGGTTTTATATAACTTATAAACAGACGTCCATTCATATTTTCACGTAAACTCTCAGTTCGTTCTAAATATTGTTTCATAACCGTATATACACAAAGTCTCCTATCTGGAGGATACGAGTTCAAAACAAACTCAGGCACATGAAAATTTGGCCTACTAACTTTCAATACGTCAGTAAATACGAACACAAAAGAAGATTTCCTCTTCAACATAATACACAATTTCAAACAATGAAGAGATTGTATTCTTGAAGCACAGATTAAAGCGATCAGCATCACCAATTTCAATGTTAAATTTTTTAGCGACAATTCCGCAACAGGTGATAACTAATGCAAATATTTTAAGACAGGAGCAACATCCCAAATGCATGTATAACGCGCTTGAGTAGGTCTGAGATTAAATACTCCTTTTAGAAATCTTATAACCAGAGGATGACAGCCCACTGTAAATCCCTCAAATACAAGCCCTAACGATGAAAACGCCCCTCTGGCTGTGTTGAGTGCACTATATCCAAGGCCAGCAGAGAAAAGAGACGCTAAAAAATTTATGACAATTTCTATAGATGGGCAAAGTGGATTAATCTGTTTTTGACGACAGTACTGAAACCATCTCTTATGGTAGACTTGATACTGTTTTTTGGTCCCTGACTTCCAAGATGCCATGATGACAGTTGTTGCCTGTTCAGAAAAACCTCGTTTTCCGAATTGATTCTGGATACTTGACAAGTCATTAAACTTAGATTTTTCCAAAGAGGGTGAGGCTGTCTGCTGGACGCTTGAACAAGAAGATCCTTTTGAGCTGGAAGAATCACTGGAACATCTATTAACAACTCGAGTAACCTTGTGAACCAAGGTTGACTTGGCCATATCGGTGCTACGACAATACATCTCGCCTTGTCTTGACGTATCTTCTGAACACAACGGTTCAATAGGCTGAAAAGGAGGATTTAAATAACAATAAAAATCATGCCATGAAAAAGTAAAAGCATTTATAAAAGATGCATCTGGATCCGGTTTCCATGAACAAAAGGTTTTAATCTGACAGTTAAGTCTTGAGGCAAACAAGTCAATATCTGGTAAGCCCCATGAGCTAGCAATCCATGAGAAAAAATCTGAATTTAACATCCATTCAGTTTGATCATCAAATTTCCTGGAAGCAATATCTGCAATGTTAGATTTACCAGGTATATGACTCGCTGTAAGCCAAACATTATTCTCGATGCACCACTGCCAAAGTTGTTTTGCGAGCATATCACAACATACTGAATTGACACCTCCCATATTGTTTATATAAGAAACAGCAGAAGTACTATCCAGTAATATTTTCACATGTTTACCATAAAATTTATTGTTGATATTAAAAGATCTCAAGCCATAAAATCCGGCAAGTAATTCAAGATAATTAATATGAAATTTTGATTCAGATGAATTCCATCTACCACCTATTTTAAAATTGTCACTTTCAGCACCCCATCCTAACATAGATGCATCTGTGGTAACAGTGAAAAGAATGTCTCCGTGAGAAATAACTCTATATTGACTATGTAAATTAGTGAGCCACCATTGAATTTCAGATTTCATATCCTCTGAAATGACTATTGTAGCATCAAAATTAAAGCCTGAATATTTTAGAGCCTTATCCTTATTTCTCTCTAAATTTCTATAATGCAAAGGCCCATACTTGACTGCTGAAAAAGAAGCAACCAATGAACCTATGACCTTAGCAACATCCCTAATCTTTGCTGTAGAACATTTGAGAATCTGATTACAGGCTAGTAAAATACGCGACTTCCTCTCTTCTGTAAGAGTAACTGTCATTGTATGAGAATTTATAATGTTTCCTAAGAAAACTATTACTTTAGATGGTTTGAGAACAGATTTCTCAAAATTAACTGTAAATCCAAGACTTTCTACAAATGCAATAGTTGTAGAAATATTGTCCTCACACTCTTTAACTGTATCGCCTAATAATAAAGAATCATCGATATAGGCAGTATTGACAAAGCCTAAACGGCGAAGAGTAGCAAACACAGGTTTCAGTAATTTAGTGAATATTCGAGGCGCACTTGCTAGCCCTTGAGCCATAGAAGTGTACATGTAAAGTTTATCATTCCACATAAATGTAAGGAACTTTCGATGTTCCTCAGCAATAGATATTGAATAATATGCATTGGAGAAATCAATACTTCCGAAAAAACAATCTTGAGTTACTAAATTAACTGCAGTTTCAAAATTATCCATTTTGAAATGGTGATAAACAATAAATTTATTTAATTCTTTCAAGTTGAGAATCATACGAAATTTACCATTTGGTTTTGGTTTAACAAAAATTGTTGAGACAAACCCATCAAGAGAAAAGGGAACTTCCTGTAACACATTCATATCAAGGAGGTTTTGAACCTCATTAGTAATTACAGCCGATTGCTGGTCATTAAAAATTGGTTGATGTGGCAAATTATATTGGATAGGTATCAACCCATCAACAAATTCCAAATGGCAATGTTTAACAATACCGGTATCTAAATTTGCGTGATCTGAAGTTAAATTCTCCCATGCATATTCATATAAAGAGAGTCTGCCAGCTTGAAACTTACCGGCATTCATACTTGCCTCAGAAACTACTTCTGTTGAGCTTGTTGGGAGTGGGGTCGACCTTGACCCCTCTTCTGGTAGTTTTTTGCGTCTGAATTGTATGATCCATAGAAACCTCCAGAACCACGACCACGAAAATGGCCTCTAAAATATCTACCTCTAAATCCTCTACCACGGACAGACCTTCCACGTCCTCCGCGACCTTGGTAAGCACCTATCGTGTTACTAATACGAGAGCAATCAGAGATATCCTTAACTGTTTTAGATATGTCATCTCCAAATAGACAATCTGTATATTTGAAATTCTGACTGCATAAATGTAAATATTCCCCTCTCATATCGGGTTTCATCATATCTCGACGCACCAAACACAACTGTTTATTGGCATGTCCGAATAAAGCAAGGGACTCCATAGCCTGCTCCAATACCTTGTTAACATCCAGAGGTTGTCCACAACCAAGGACTTCTGTAACTTTAGCCAAAGAGACTGCTCCTTTAATGATGGAAGTTTGTGCGTTTTGTATACGTTTGTCCATCGTACGTGTAGACTGACTAAGAAAATCCCACACTAATTGGTTGGTTTTAACAGTCACCAAAGACTCACAGTTTTTAGGACGAGAGATAGATTTAATTAACTCATTATATCTGTCCTCTCTGAACCAGTTATCGATCAACGATGCCAAGTCTGGATTAATAGGTTTGTCACACAAATCTTTAACTCTCAATTTTTCCCCTGCCAGAGCATAAACAGAATTACTAAGTTCTGTGTCTGTTGATAATTTGGGCTTTTTTGTAGGCAAAACTTCTAGATCATCTTCATTATAATCTGTATCATCATTATAGCCTAATAACTCATTTTCATAATCGTCATCATTGACATAGTAAAGTTCATTAACTTTAGCCGATAGTCTTTGAAACCGAGAATTCTGAGCCGATTGGGTCTCCTGAATGGATTTTAGAATCGTCATGACATCATTATTACTTGACTCGGCAGACTGAACATCTTTCAATTTGGACGATGTCGAGGCAGTGAGAATATTGGAAAAAACACTCGTCGAGCCCTTGTTATTAATATTACCGGTACTACAACCAGGCAAAGAGTTAGCGGTTACATCGCACTGTTTAGGAGAATCGGGATTCAAACCTTTTTTCCATCCGCTTTTATTAGATCCACTAACCGAGTTTCTAGACGGCCTTGTTTTTTCCTTCAACTGGTCCTGAGAAACCTGAATCTCGGCCATAGCAACGACGTAAACAAATCAAGCACCTCGTGCGAAAAACAAAATGGCGGATAACCTCCAACCAAAAAACGTCCAGTGTAATAAGAGATCGTAAAAACCGACTGATCTATAGTAACTAACCACGTTAGCCACACATCCACTGAAAGAAAACCTAAAGTTTATTGACCGCGTCAATAACTATCAGAAAAAAGTACTGAAGTTAACAAGACCACGTCCTGTCACTTCGGCTTATAGCAGTACAATGATTTTGTACGGCATGCGCAGTCCTATTCACATAATCTCGTAAGTGAGACTTTACGAGAAATAATTGTCTGACATTTGGACATTGCGCTCGTTTCTGCAGGAAAAGAACAAACTGTGATATATGGAAAGGCAGGCACGCAACGATTCTGCATCTACCCGTTCTGAACTCGCAAGCTACTAATGGTTTTGTTAATCACGATTCAATTTTTTGCGATAAAATAGCCTTACCTGTAATAGCCGTGAAAGTCAAGGCATGAGGAAAACCTGACATTATTGATGCCCTTGCGCTGCATGACACAGGGTCAAATGGTACATTTTCTACTGACTGACTTGTGGACAAACTGAAGTTAAAGGGAACATCTACCAAATTATCGTTAACAACACTAGACAAAGACAAGGATCAGGTGGACAGTAGAACGGTTGACATGAAAATATTTGACTACGAAATGAAGAATTTCGCCGAACTTTCAATGGTGTATACACGACCCACTTTACCTATATCGTCCTATGACATACCAAGTCAAGAAGTGATAGATAAATGGCCCCACTTGGATGGTGTTAGAATTTATGAATCACAGAATTTGTCAGAAGTTGATTTGCTGATTGGGTGCGATCATAGTTTTCTATTCGGGTCGAAGGAAGTCCGAAAGAGCGAAAATAATGGACCTATTGGTAATAGAATCAGTCAAGAGAAGATATGTAATTTTATTAGATCTGATGGTCAACTTAACCAACAGTTCGAACAGTACTGCAATATGGAAATTAATGACTCGATTGATGAGACTAAAGTAGCAATGTCCCAGGAAGATAGTCGAGCCATGGTGATTTACGAGAACTCAATTAACCTAGTTAATGGACATTACGAAGTTTCTCTTCCCTTAAAGATAGACCCACCCGGGTTACCTAACAGTCGACCAATGGCTGAACACAGGCTCTCTTTATTGAAGAAACGTTTCAAGAAGAATCCCGATTTGTTTGATCGATACGATGAAATTATCCAGAGACTTGTTAGTAAAGATTATGCCGAGAGAATTTTAAATGATCAACTGTCAAGAAACGATGGTTTGTTATGGTTCTTATCCCACCACCCAGTATTTCATGTGAAAAAGCTAGGAGTACCAAGGGTAGTGTTTGACTGTTCAGCCAAGTACCGTGGAATTTGTTTAAACGATACTCTTCTAAGAGGCCCAGACATGACGAGTACATTGTTCGGCGTTTTAATCCGTATCCGACAAGAATTGTTTGCAGTGATGGGGGATATCGAAGCAATGTTCCATCAATTTGGAATTATTCAATGTCAAAGAGACCTACTACGATTTCTATAGTGGCCTGACAGGGATATCGACGTCGATCCTTCGGAGTATCGCATGAGAGTACATTTATTCGGGGCTACTTCGTCTCCAAGCGTTTGCAACTATGCACTTCGTAAAACAGCAGAAGATCATCAAGAAGATTATGATGATGAAGTCATTCAGACGGTTCGGAAGAATTTCTATGTGGACGATTGTTTAGAGTCCGTGAAATCTGAATCTCAAGCTATATGTCTCATTCAAGATTTAAATGAACTTCTTAGTAAGGGTGGATTTCATCTAACTAAATGGTTATCGAATTCGCGAAAGGTGATAGAATCGGTACCTGAAGCGGAAAGAGCTGCTACACTAAAGTATCTGGATTTTGATGAACTGCCAATAGAGCGGGCATTGGGAATTTTATGGGACACCGAAGTAGACTGCTTTACCTTTCAAGTTAACATTAAGGAAAGGGAAAAAAGTCGTCATGGGATTCTTTCAGTTTTGTCGCCGGTGAATGACCCATTGGGTTTCGTCGCTCCTTTTATATTAAACGCCAAGATTATCCTCCAAGAACTGTGTAAAATGAAATTAGGATGGGATGACGTTGTACCGGAAGAGTATATTAAGTCGTGGAATAATTGGATGGAAGAACTTCCTTTATTGTCACACTTAGAAATTCAACGATGCTTTAAACCTGCGGGATATGGTGACGTTAAATCCTCATAACTTCCTTGCTTTTCGGACGCATCATTATCAGGATACAGGGCTGTATGCTATTTGCGTTTGATAAATAAGTCAGGAAGAATACATACCACATTTATCGCCCGGAAATCGAGAGTCGCCCCGCTGAAAATAATGACTGGAACTTTCTGCAGCAACGGTTTCTATCAGACTAAACCAGATCATCAAGAGAGAAGAGATCAACGTGGACCAATCATATTTTTGGACTGATAGTACCTCTGTTCTCAAGTATATCTATAATGAGGATAAGAGATTTAACATTTTCGTGGCCAATAGGATCGCGACAATACTTGACGGGTCAACACGGTCTCAGTGGTTATACGTGGATTCCGAACTTAATCCTGCGGACGAAGCCTCCAGAGGAGTTTCAGCTAAGTCTCTTCACAAAGACGTGAGGTGGTTAACGGGGCCGGAATTTTTATGGGGACCACAAAGTGACTGGCCAGTTCAGCCTGAAGATTTTCGGTTGTAACAAACAACGTAACGTTCATGGATAATTTGATAAGGAGATTCTCTTCGTGGGAGAAACTGAAGAAGTGTGTTGGATGGGTGTTACGTTTAAAGGAAAATCTTCGAGAAAGATGTCGATCGAAACACAAAGGAAATAAAGATGGCGAAACTTTGTCGCAAATTCTAAGCTTAGAAGAGTTAAGGACAGCTGAAGTACAGATCATAAAACGTGTCCAAGAAGAATGTTTTCAAGACGAATACAATTTTCTACTGACGAATTCAAAGGATAAAGCTATTAGTAAATCGAGTCCAATTTTCAAGTTAAGCCCGATTATGGTGGATGGATTAATAATAGACTGTCGTCTGTCAGTAGCTATCGTTTCAAAAAATTTCTATAAAATGGGTTTAGTTGTAAAGTCACACATTAGTAAAATGTGAATTTATATGGATAAAAAGCCGCCTTCCCGCTTCTAGAATGTGCCAGTTTTTATAAACGAGACGTCGCAAGTTTCTATTCGCGCCATGAAGTTTATCAACCATTATTTACACCTGATGCATATCATTAAAACAAACAACCAATCAAAAACACTCTAGAGCCAATTTGACCTCAAGTTCACAGGTCAAAAGGTGAGTCGAGTTAGCGTGTTTACTTTAAGACGATGTAAGTGCCTTATCCACCTCGTAGACAAAGATTGTGGAAAGCTGATTAAATTTACAGATACCAGTTGGAATAAGGTTGTTTTAAGTTTTAAAGAATGGTCAAATCTTGATGGAAACGAGCTAAAAGTGTGCCAACAATATAAAGATGTATTTGATGGTAAGTTTATCAACTAAATCAAACTAAAATTGAAAGTAGAGTCGCCATTTTATTTTTCAGCGAAACACAAAATGATAGGCGGATTAAATTTTATAGACACCTGTACTCATCACAAATGATCGGGACTGTACAACGTAACGAGAGCTTACGTCCGTATATATTATTTCTTGTTTGTTGTCATTGCTGTGTGCAAGTTACGATAAATAATAATAATGTTTGTTGACGTTCACATTGTAGGCCTATAGTCTCGTTATAGTTATACATGTATAGTTGTTAGTTCATATAGGTTTGTTTTAAAATCGAAAGCATTCACGCTAGCCTTTGGTTTTATTTTATTAACCCCAGATTGTCTAAGTGTCTTTTCACAAATCAAGTGCAAACAGGTGTCAGTGTCTTATTGTTTTTCATAAAAGAAAAGTAATTTTTATTATAGATATTTGTTGCCACCTAAATTCTTCTCTCAGGTTCTAATTTGATTATTTTGTTTATGTGTGCAATAAAATTAGGACTCAGTATGTTCGTATTTATAGGGAATAAAGATGATGCACTATGTTACTATGGGTTTATGGCTATCATTCCAAGTGTTATTCGAGATTCACAGACAGAACAAAGATTAAACGAGCTACTAAAAGAGTTGCATTAGGCTACAGTCTGGTGAGAAGCAAACGAGTGATGAGAGTCAATCCACCTCTAGACAAGGTTCTGTCCACCTGCGAGGACATGTCTTTCCTCCTGTGCATTATCTGCAAAAAAGTGCCTTTGTTCTACAGGTGTCAGAATAAGACTGTCTGTATCTGATAAGCTGGTTTTAGCAGAAATTAAAGATGGGGGTAAGTTTTTATTGTTTGTTCAACTGTTGTGATTTAATATTGTCCCCCCCCCACCCTCCTTTCCTGGCTATGCCCAGTGTTACCTAGTGGAATAGGCCCATCGACCCTCCTCAGCGTGTCGTAAAAGGCGTTTATTGGGGAGAGTGGTCGGGTGGCCGATAGGTGTTATCTATCAGTCTGTCATCAATAGTCGAGGGTACGAGTCTCATTCTCTGCGATCTCAGTGAAAACGTGTGGGAGTAGCCTATCCGAACACGCAGGGTTATGTACATGTATTTACCAGGTCTGCCAAAAGTTGTCTAGTTCATTGTTAAAAGTAGGTTGCTCCATACAAAGCCTATTATACACATAAAAACTGTTGCATAAAGAATTTTATGGGTTTTTTTATTTATGCATATGTAACCAGAAAACGAATATGCATTCTACTTCTAGTTGGTTTATGATATCCATGATATTTACAATTTTCCATATCTTTTTAGGGCGACTTAGAGAAGCAGCAATTAAGAAAGAAGATGAAACCATTCTCAGGCACATCAGAGATAAAGACTGTGTTGCTGTTGAAGTTAGGTACCATCTACGATGCTACAAGGATTATGTTCGATTCCCAACAAGAAAACCCACAGTTCAGTCGTCAGGGTGAATTTATTTCATACTTGTAGTAGTTGTTGTGTCCTTGTGGCTTGTTGTTATATCTATTTTATATCATAGGCCTACATAGGCAACTAGTGGGTGGGAAGGGATTTATATAGCCAAGTGGTTACAAAAAGGTCTGTCATCAATGGACTTGATTTCGAATCCCATTATCAGCGACCTCAATGACAAGGTGTGGGAGTAGCCGATTTATTCTATACTCTATAGTATAAGTAGTGCTGGTATATTTGATGGCAAGTGAATTGGCACAAAATGACTAGATTGTGGTGTCCAAATGCACTAAAACATCCGTTCTAAGAATGTGTCAACATTTTTTATTAGCACTTTTACTAGTTTTGAAATGTTTTAAATTACACTACACAGACATGATTTATATCTATTTTATATCTATATCACTAGATAAAGATGAATAAATATGTACATACTTTTCCATTTTTTGATTTTAGTATTTTGTTTAACTGTTTGTTTTACCTGTATTTTACATACTAACTACATGTATAATATTCAACTACTTTATGTCCAGATTTAATTGAATTATTATTTTAACAAAACAAAGGGTTTTCTGTATTTTAAACTAGTTTTGAAATGTTGTTTTTAATTATAATACACAGGCATGATTCATATCTTTAAAAGATAACCAAACAATATATCGAAAGATAAATAAATGTGTAAATACTTTTCCATTTGTTGATTTTAGTACTTTGTTTAACTGTTTTTATATTTTTTTATATTTTATATTTTAACTATTTAAGCATTAATTATTGCACAACTGTTACAGCAACATTTAAAAAAATTATTGATATAACAGTTATTAAAAATGAAAAAAATGTTTTCTGTATTTTAAAAAAATATTGATATTGAAATGTTGTTGTAAATTGCAATACAAAGGCCTAATTTATATCTATTTAAACCTTTAATACTAGTCATTACATAAAAGATTAATGTTTTAAATTTGTTTTCATTCTTTGTTTGGTGATAGGGTGGGTTGCCAAGGAGAAATTTAGTCTTTGTTCAATATTTATAGGTCATTTATGATACGAGTTATCTCCCCTTATACCTTTTTACCTGGGACCCCTCTTTGAAATATCACGTTTATGTATTGTTTTTTGGTTGAAATCAAATATGTCTATGCAATTATCAAATTTATGTATGATTTCTGATAATAAATTAAATTCAATATCAATACAATGACGCTGTATTTTCATAAATAGACAAAAACATGCTACGATGTGTAACATTACTGCTTTGTGGGCGCTTATAATTGGTCCTGTGCATATACAAATTGAGATATTTCCATAATTTTTTTTTTTCAAATGTTGTTGTGCATTTGGGCAGTACACACGAAAAAAATTATTCACCTGCAGTAATTTTATCATCCAAAATCACGACGTCAAAGTCATGTTAGACAAGCATGATAAAGTGACCGAGACCCTGGGTAAATGGGTAATATTTTAAAAACTGGCAATATCTGAAGGTGGGAATATGGATTTTCCATCACTAGAAACCTTGTATTATAAGAAAATGGCAACATTTTTTAGACCCAGGGGGGGTGCAACAAAAATCGATTTTTAAGCACATTTTCCCTATACAGACGACAGTCTATAAGAAACGGCGGTCGTCTGAGAAGATGTAAAGGTTCATTAGATGCTAAGCATCAAATTATACTACCGCAGAAAAATCATTTAACGGATTTGATTATTCAACATTACCATGAAGGATGCGCGCACTCCGGAAGAGCGCACTCCGGAAGAGAATATTGTCTTTCTTTGATCCGAAGAAGATATTGGCCGATTAACGGTAACTCAGCAGTGAGGTCAGTTTTGGGAGCATGCATTAAATGTCGAAGACGAAACGCGCCAACTTGCGAGCAGAAGATGGCTGACCTACCCGAAGAACGCGTTACAGATAATCTTCCCCCCTTTTCCTACGTAGGGATTGATTGTTTTGGGCCTTTTATGATTAAAAGAGCTAGAAGCCAACTGAAAAGATACGGCTGTATATTTACATGTATGTGTTGTCGCGCTGTTCATTTGGAGGTATTATATTCTATGGACACAGATTCTTTTTTGAATGCGTTCCGACAATTTATAAGTAGACGCGGATGTCCGCTGAAGATTCGCACAGACAATGGAGGTAACTTCATTTCTGCTGACAAGGAGATTCAGCAGTCCATAAATAAATGGAATAAGAATCAAGTTGATAAATTTATGATTCAGAAGGAGATAGAATGGTAGTACAATCCCCCAGCTGGTTCTCACTTTGGAGGGATTTGGGAAAGGTGTATTCGTCATGTGCGTAAAATCCTAAGTTTCCTATTAACAGAACAGACACTTTGTGATGAAAGTTTATTGACTATGTTCTGCGAAAGTTGAAATGATAATCAACGGACGCCCGATTACAAGAGTATCTGACGATCCCCAAGATTTAGAAGCTCTGACTCCTAATCACTTACTACTTCTAAGGTCAGGAAATCAATACCCCCCTCTTATTTTTTGTATTAAGGACTCGTATGTTAAGCGTAGATGGAGACACGTGCAGTATCTTGCGAATGTATTCTGGCGACGTTGGATCCGTGAATACCTACCTTTGTTGCAGTCGCGCCAGAAGTGGAACCAAGACCTTGAAAATCTCAAAGTTTACGACGTCGTTCTGATGATAATAGATAAGGATCAACTTCGTGGATCGTGGCCTTTAGCAAGAGTAACTAAAGTGTATCCAGATGATCAAGGATATGTTCGCATTGTGGAGTTAAAGACAAGAAACAATACACTCCTCAAAAGACCTATCGATAAGTGTGTTTTACTCGAAAGTGTAAATGTTTGAGAACTATTAATACATTATTACGGTGACTTTATGAAGATGCTGAGATATTACTTCCATTATTTTAATCTTTCTTACGTGCATTGTTTCAGTTTATTATTACGGAATTTAGAATCTTGTTTAATAATTTGTTTTTAAATGTTTCGCCTTAAGTATGCTACACATTTAACGGGGCCGGTATGTAGATTCTAAATTAGACATGTTAAGCAGATTTGTTTCCCTTTAATTGATAATTTCATTGAATAACCTGACATGCAGACATTGCATAATTCGTAAATTAGAGTTATTCCACTTGCTAAGAATGTAAAGTTTGATGGTGGTCAAGTGAATTATGTTTACTGTGTTTATGTAGAATTTGGGAGAACAAAACGTGTCTGTAAGGATAATTTTATGTTTTATTATATTCCTAAAGATGTTTAAACCATATCTTGTAGCTATAACTATGAATATGTTTGTTTCATACGTGTAAAATTGTAAACAGATTCTGTCAAGATTTCCATGTGATGATTGAATACTTGATGCACGTCAGTTTAATACCGGTTAGTTTAATTCTATTAAGAATAGGTTTTATTTGTATATTTCAGAAATCACACAATCACACTCACCCAGATACTCACACACACACACTCTCAACTATACAACCAATACGTCTAAAGTTGTTACAGTATAATAACCATGTTGATGTTAATGATTGTTTGCTGATTAAAGTATTAAAGTCAACTTTATCGTATGGAACTATAGTATTAGTAGTTTGATCGTTTGTGCATTTAGACGTTTTACCCCTTATAGCTGTCCGTTCAAGTGGCATTAAAGGATTGGCAGTTATATTTATGTGTTCTTAGCAAAGCCCAACTTAGGCATGGGCCTGAGGGGCCAAGCGATTTGAGGGACCCAGCGATTCATGGAAAAAAGAGAAAAAATTCCACAAGAAAGTTTCAAGGTAATCACCGTTATGACATTTCAGCGCATTGAATGTCATTCAGAACAGAAAAGATTTCGTATGTTATCAGATATTATGTAATTATTCTTGTATTACAGACCGTTTAATTGTTTGTTACGCATACGTGCCATTCAAAAGGATATGAAAGAATCTTTTGTCGTGTTATGTGTCATAATCTTGTTTAATTATGAAACGTTAAAGTGTTGTTTTATACTTTTAATATGGTGCAAAAATTCTACTACATAGTATTAACAGGAAGTTCTATAAAGCATGGTTTTTTGGGTTGGTCTACTGACTTAATGAACAGGGGTTTTAGACCAGTCCACTATGGCAGTGATAATATTGTTGTAGGGGTGACAGGTTCTAACTGCCTGTAGCTGGAACTATAACATCCCTATTTTTCTAAAATAAAACATATTATTAATATATCATGAGAATTATTGAATTTTAACTAGTAAGTCTTTAGATTTGAAAATTGTTCAAATAAGCACATTTTAATTTTTCGTAAAGTTAATTTTCCGTAAAGTTAATATGCACAGTTACACATCCAAACGCGCTGGACTTTTCACAGTGCGTCCACTCCGTGTTGTATAATGGTTTTTCGTGGTATTGAATTCTGATGGTCGTCGTTGTTGTAGTTCTGGTTGTGAAGCAGGTTGTTGATTAATTGGAGTTTGATAAGGGGAATCTTCAAAATGAACTCGTTTAGTGTTTTGTGGAATATCTCTTATTTGTGATCTATTTCTGCGTAATGTTTGTGCTGAGTTAGTTTTGACGATGTAGGATCGAGGAATGTCTCCTACTGCATTGTCGATGACAGCTGATTCCCATCTCTTGGTTGTTGGATTCTGAATACAGACCTGTTGACCTGGAAGTAGCGTAGACAACTCCTTTGAGTGTTTATCATGACTCTGCTTTTGGATGTTTTGTCTTTGCTTCAGAATATCAATGATTCCGTCGTTTTCATCAAGGGTATGTTTTCGAGGCAAGTTGTCTTGAATAGCTCTCCCATAAAGTAGTTCAGCTGGTGATGGGATTTTGTTGTCTATTGGTGTGCTTCGAAGACATAGAAGGGCAATATTTGGATCAATTTGGGTATCTTCGGCTCTCTGTAGTGTTCTTTTTACTGTTTTGATTTGACTTTCTATGAATCCGTTGCTTCTTGGATAATGTGGTGAGCTTGTAATATGTTGGAAACCATATTTGTTTGCAAATTCTCTATATGCGTGGCCATCATATTGTGGTCCGTTGTCAGAACGCACAATCTTTGGTATGCCATGCTCGCTAAAAATTTGTTTGGTTAGGTCAACGACTGTTTTGCTTGTGGCATTTCCTTGTGGCAATTTCCGTACAAAGGGAAACTTTGAATAATAGTCTGAAATAAGAAGGTATTCTCTATCGTTGAAATGGAATAAGTCTGTTCCGATGGTATGCCATGGCCTTGGTGGTATATCGGATGGTATGAGGGGCTCTTTAGTTTGTTGTGGAGAGTATTTTTGGCAAGTGGCACAATTTTTTGTAATATCGACAATATCGGAATTCAGATTCCTCCAAAACACAGACGTTCTGGCTCTCAGCTTAGTTTTTTCAATACCCTGATGAGCTTCATGGAGTTTGTGGAGAATATTCTGTTTCAATGAATCTGGAATGATGATTCTTGATCCTTTGAGTAGGACACCATTTTCTACGGATAATTCTTCTCTGTATGTCCAATATGGTTTGATTGACATTGGGACATTTTTAATAGTATTAGGCCATCCATGGTAAATCATCTCTTTCAGAATTGTTAGTTCTTGATCTTGTTGAGTTGCAACTTTGATCTTGTTAATCATGTCATTTGTGAAATTTGGCATGATGTCATGGATCTGTACATCCATGTCCTGTATGGCACCATATTCTTGCGGCGATAACCGTGACAGTGCATCAGCTATTGGTACATCTTTACCAGGTACATATTTTATTGTAAAGTTGTATGACTGAAGGCGCAATAGCATGCGTTGAAGTCGTGGTGGTGCCGAAACTAGGTGTTTGAGGTGTATAGCTTCAAGTGGTTTATGGTCTGATTCTATTATGAATGTTTGACCATATAGATATGTGTGAAATCTCTCACATCCAAATACAACAGCGAGTAGTTCACGTTCAATGTTGGCGTAGCGAGATTCTACGTCTGTTAGAGCTTTGCTTGCAAAGGCAATTGGCTTGTTTTCTTGTAGTAGAGTGGCACCTAAACCTTTTAAGGATGCGTCAACTTGTAACGTTATAGGTTTCGTTGAATCAAAGTAAGTTAGAGTTGTTTTCTCACTAATATTGTCTTTGATTTCATCAAAAGCTGTTTGATGGCTAGCAGTCCATTGGAAAATGCTGTTTTTCTTGGTGAATTCCCGTAAGGGTGCAGTTAACTTGCTTAGATTTGGTATAAATGGACCAATATATGTAGCAAGACCTAGGAAAGTCTGTAGTTCTTTAGTGGATGTTGGTGCAGCCATTTGTTTTAAAGCAGCAACTTTGTTTGGATCCGGTTGTACTCCATCTGCAGAACATATAACACCATAAAATTTTATCTTCGATTCTTTAATTTTGCATTTATCAGGATTAAGTTTAAGTCCTGTAGCAATACAGCGTTCCATCATTGTTTTGATGTTTTGGCTATGCTCTTCTGCTGTTTTTCCAAATAATACAATATCATCTGCAATGCCTACTACTCCTTTGCAGCCTTCAAAAGTCTGGTCGATTTTCGATTGAAATACGTCTTGTGACATTTTCAATCCGAATGGCATTCGCAGGAATCTGTATCTACCAAAGGGTGAATTAAAGGTAGTGAGGTAGCTTGAGTCTGTATCTAGTTCAACGTTCCAATAACCAGACTTTGCATCCACGATGGAAAAGTATCTTGCTCCAGATAACTTAGGTAAAATTTCAGTTAGTGTAGATACAACATGGTGATCTCGTTTAATTGCTGTGTTAAGGTCTTTTGGATCGAGGCATAATCGAAGGTCGCCATTTGGTTTTCGGCGGTATACTAGACTGTTGGCCCAGGCGGTAGGTTCACCTGGTCGTACTGGTACGATTATGTCGTTCTCAACCATGCTGTCTAATTCTTTCTTTATGTCGTCCTTAAGGCTGATAGGAACTCGTCGTGGCGGGTGTATCACTGGTGGTATATTGGGATCAATGGTGATATGGTATTGGCCTTTAAATTTTCCTACTCCATTAAAACTGTTTGGGTATGCTGCAAGTAGTGTTTGTTTGTCGTGGATAACTGTACTTGATATGTTTCGCGGTTTCGTAGGAATGCTAATTTCAAAGTTCAGGGTAATCAGCTTCAATGTTTCAATAGTTGGAAATCCAATAATGGCGGGACCTTCTGGTTTGGTAACATGGAAAATCGCTGCTGTTCTGTTGCCATTATATTCACAGTCAATGGTACAGCTACCACATTGATCAATTTGAGATCCACCATAGGCTGTGAGGATATTCTGGGGTTGTTTCAATATTCCAGGTCTTGGAATTCCATCAACAATATGTTCAGGAAACATCTGTTTATATATTCTCAAGGGCAGGACATTGCCTTGTGCTCCTGTGTCAAGTTTTGCTTTCAGCTTATTGTGACCCTGATTTATGTTGAGATCTAAGTAAACCTCTGTTTGATTTCTGTCGGATTCCATACTGTTTATGGTGATTGTTTCAAATGTCAAAGATTCAAATTCATCTGTAACTTTATCTTCTTGTTCCATTGAGTGGAATCTTTGGAAATTGCGTTGTGGTGTTCGATCTCTGTAACCTCTACCACGTCCTCTGTTTCTCTGTTGTGATCTGCCATTTTGACTGGTTGGACTTCTGTATCGGTTTGGACTTCTGTATCTGTTTCTTGATCTCCATTCATCTCTTTGTTTCATATAACAACATTTGGAGAAATGATTATAGCCTTTGCAGTAACTACATTCGCTACCATAAGCTGGACAACTTCGATGGTTGTTTCTGTCATGACTGTTACCACAGTTATAGCATGAACTGTGGCGGCTAGGTGTTCTGTTTCTGTGGTCTGTTTTAGGTTTTATTGCATGTATGGACTCGGTGTTTGAGTTTGCTGTTCCACTGATGCCTAGTCGTTGATTCTGGATTAGGGTTGCCTCATACGTTCTTGCAATATTGATTCCTTTATCTAAATCAAGCATGTCTCCTTTACCTAGCATTCTTTCCTGTACAGTTTTGTGTTTGGTACCGATTATCAGTTGTTCGATTAATCGCTCAGAAAGTTCTTCTTCATCACGAAATTTGCATTTTTTGGCTTGGTTTCTACATCTCGACATGAAATCATCAACTGGTTCATCTTGCCTCTGTTTGAATTGTTGAAGTTGGAACCGTGCCAATAGGTGATTTATTTTAGGGGCAAGGTGTTGTTTAAATTTCTGCCATATTTTATCTGGTTTGTTTTTGTCTGTTTCGTCGTCCCAGGTAAAACTATTATAGATGTCTAATCCAGTTCTTCCAATCCAAATTAAAATGAATGATGCCTTCTCTTTATTATTCTTACTGGAGTATGGTCCTTGAAATATTAGATTGCAGTATTGATAGAATCTATCAAACTCGTCTGGTAGGTCTAAGCTCTCCCAATTCATTGAGGGGGGTGAAAATCCTGAGGCAGCCATCTTTGTTGAGCTTGAGATTGTTTCTCTTACAAGATCTGTTTATATGGACTAGTTAGATATTAATACTTCTCTGTTTTCTTCAAAAGTTGTTCTGGACTGTTTATAATGTGGATTTGTTTACCACTTCTGACACCATGTCATAATCTTGTTTAATTATGAAACGTTAAAGTGTTGTTTTATACTTTTAATATGGTGCAAAAATTCTACTACATAGTATTAACAGGAAGTTCTATAAAGCATGGTTTTTTGGGTTAGTCTACTGACTTAATGAACAGGGGTTTTAGACCAGTCCACTATGGCAGTGATAATATTGTTGTAGGGGTGACAGGTTCTAACTGCCTGTAGCTGGAACTATAACATTATGGTCCTCGCAATTCTAGTCAGGCCTGAGGCCCTGCTCCAGTTAAACTGGCTTTGGGTCTTAGTGAAAGAAAAAAATGTTGTGGCTAACATTTCTTGGTATGACGGTCAGGTATGATATGAAAACAAATACCAGTTAGTAATTTTTTGAACTGGTTCAACAATGCAACCGAACCGTGACTGGTTAATCGAAAGACCATTTACATCCTTAATCAATGCACTTGATAAGTTTATGATACTTTATCAATACTGTCAATATAGTCACAGGAATCTGACCTTCTATCTGTATATAATGCATACACCATACTGAACTAGACAATATATCAGGGTTCAATTTAAGCGGTATCGCATTGCAAAAAGCGACTCAAATCGTGGTAAAAAGCGATAGAATTATTTTTTTGATTAGCCAAAAATTGCTTTTAAACTTGTGAAGTGCGATTCATTATATTTTGGATGAATGTGGAGTATCCATATGTACATATATAAGTCGAAGCAGTATAGGCTATATGACGAATGCTTGTCTATGCGTACGGTAGCAATCATCAAGTTTCGGTCCTGTTCTTGTGAGGCTAGTGTAATATAACAATACTGTGCCGGTATACGCCAAGAACAATTGGCTCAATATTAATTAGGCCTACGAAAAAATCAATTTCTAAATGCAGGACTAACTTGTTTGATATTCCAAGTTGTGGTCTTGATTAAAACTAAAAATAGAATTAAACAACGCAGTATAGTATGATTGGTTAATCTAACTGAAAACTAAAAGTAGACATCTCGCGAGACGGGTGAAATAACAGGAAACGGAATTGTGCCATTTTTTGATGGCATATTCTTGGGTTGATAATATTTTGAAGGGAGAGAAGGGGATGTTTTTAAATAAAGAAATAAACAAGCAAAGCCACGTCTACAAATATTTCGATTGGAATGATGTAACTTAAAGTACATGTAGTTTTGTTTTAGACGATTAGTGCGACCGGCATCGTGCAGAGACGCTAACTGAATTTTTTTTGGAGATGCTTTACTGCTCCTCAAATCTGCGCAAATGCTATTCAAATTATGAATTGATTAGCCAAAATGTGAATCTGTCACAAAAATTTGCTACTCATTGGTTTTAGACTAAATTGAACCCTGCAATATATAATAAAAAAGAACAGGAATGCAATGCCTGTGAAGCCTGGATTTTACCTGCTCTCGCTTCGGCACGTTTTTGTACCACAATTCGTAATGTTAGGCAATCTAACCTCTGCCAATTCACTCAGATATGATTTTTCTTCAATCTAGCCGTGTTGAATTGCACAAATTCTCCCCACAAAACGATATCATAACCATTTGATTCCAATATTTACATTATTTTCCTTCGTTGACGTTTGTCCTCAACTCCTTGAAATCCGTCCACGAAAATCACTACCCCCCACCACCCCAGTCTATTTTTTGTTATATACTATTCAAAAAAAGTAGGGGATATTTGATTTTTAAGTGTTATTAAAGTCACCTAATGAAACTGACGAAGAAACAAATGACAAAATGAAATGAAGTTCACATTCATCGATTTATTCCAAATGATCGTTAGACTAAGTAAGGCACAGACTGACCATTATAAGGGTAAAATGATACCCGGGGTCAAACAGCAAAGTTACCACAGCATCACAACAAAGTCAGTAACGGGTAAATCCTCCTCTGTTTGCCAAACAAGCATTGATCCGACGTGGCATACTCCTAATGAGACGTTAAGGTCATTTTGGTCCAGTTTGTCCCTTTCCTGTTGCAACGCAGCAGCAAGTTCTTGGACATTGGCAGGACGTTGTTGACGTTGACGTAACCTCTGTCCAAGCATGTCCCAGACATGCTCGATGGGGGAGAGGTCGGGACTCAGTGCTGGCCAAGGTAATGTGGTGATGTTCTGTTGTTGAAGGTAACCTGTAACGATCCTGGGCCTGTGACATCTTTCGTTGTCATCCTGGAAGATGAAACGGCGGCCATGATGTCGTGCGAACGGCACAACATGGACTGCCAAGATGTTGTCCCGGTAGTACTGGCCTGTAACACGCCCTGCAACAACATGTAAACCCGTTCTTCCAGCAACAGTGATGCCTCCCCACACCATAACAGAACCACCCCCAAATCGATCATGTCTGATGACGTTAACGTCTTGGAAGCGCTCCGACGTCTGTCCAAAAAATCAACAGTGAACCTTGACTCATCTGAAAACATCACTTTGCTCCAGCGTCGATTATCCCAGTGTTGACGATCCCTACACCTACGACGTCTTGCCTGAATGTGATGATCTCTCAAACAAGGGATCACGCGAGGACTTCGGGCGCGAAGGTGACCCATATGCAGTCGATTCCGAATCGTCTGGCCACTCACTCTCACACCAGTGTCTGTTTGAAGACGAGCGCTGATCTGATTTGCTGTGATGACACGATTTCTCAAGGCCAAGGTACGGATAAAACGATCCTGGGCTTGAGTTGTCGCCCTTGGTCGACCTGAGCGTGGTCTGTCCTGTACAGATTGTGTATCACGGTATCTGGACCATAGCCTGCTTATGACAGACTGAGAAACATTTTTTGTTATATTTCATTTCATTTTCTTACGTCCGCTGCCATTTTATTTATTTGAGCCACCCAATACATGGCATAGAATAAAAGAGGGGTTACCCCTCTTTCATGTGGTACCATTGATTATTCCTGACAGCCCTCAACTTAGTCTGAAATCCGTCCCCGAAAATCACTACCCCCCCCACCCCCACCCCCCCAACCTATTTTTTATATTTCATTTAATTTTCTAACGTCCGCTGCCATTTTATTTATTTGAGCCACCCTACACATGGTATGAAATGAAAGAGTATTTATCTCACTTTCATGTGGTACCATCTATTATTCCATATATCCCTCTTCTTAGTATGAAATCCGTCCACTAAAATCACTACCCCCAGCCCCCACCTGTCGTCGCCCCTGTTCGTCCGTCCGTCCACAATTGTTTGTGAACAGTCTACAGGTCACAATTTTTATCCGATTTCAATGAAACTTTAAATATTGGTTTATCACCCTAAGATCTCGGTTCCTTTCGATATTGGCATGTATCGGACCGTAACTTCATGGGTTATGGCCCCTGATTGTACGAAAAATCATGTTTTTTAGCTTGTGAACAGTGTAGAGGTCACAATTTTGAACCGATTTGGATGAAACTTGAAATGCATGTTTATAACCCAAAGATCTTGGTTCCTTTCGATATTTGCGCCAATCGGATCGTAACTTCCTGAATAATGGTCCCTGATTGTCTGAAAAATCGCCCTTTTTAGCTTGTGGTCCCTCTGGAGGTCAAAATTGTTATCCGATTTAAAAAAACGTTTGACTATGTCACCGTCCCATGGTTATGAAGGTTGAGTTCGAATTTCGTGAAAATCGGACCAAAATTGACGGATAAAATGGCCGCCGTTTGTACGCGAATGGTGTGAAAATATGTTATATCAAGGTTGTGGACCTTATAGAGGTCACAATTTTGAACCGATTTTGATGAAACTTGACATGTATGTTTATAACCCAAAGGTCTTGGTTCTTTTCGATATTTGCGCCCATCGGATCATAACTTCCTGAATTATGGCCCCTGATTGTCCGAAAAATCGCCCTTTTTAGCTTGTGGTCCCTCTGGAGGTCAAAATTGTTATCCGATTTAAAAAAACGTTAGACTATATCACCGTTCCATGGTTATGAAGGTTGAGTTCGAATTTCGTGAAAATCGGACCAGAGTTGACGGATAAATTGACGGTCGTTTATACGCGAATGGTGTGAAAATATGTTATATCAAGGTTGTGGACCTTATAGAGGTCACAATTTTGAACCGATTTTGATGAAACTTGACATGTATGTTTATAACCCAAAGATCTTGATTCCTTTCGATATTTGCGCCCATCGAATCATAACTTCATGAATTATGTCCCCTGATTGTCCGAAAAATCGCTTTTGTTAGCTTGTGGTCCCTCTGGAGGTCAAAATTATTATCCGATTTAAAAAACCGTTTGATTATATCACGGTTTCATGGTAATGAAGAGAGAATTTGAATTTCGTGAAAATCGGGCCAGAGTTGACGGATAAAATGGCCGCCGTCTGTACGCGAATTGTGTAAAAATATGTTGTATCAAGGTTGTGGACCCTATAGAGGTCACAATTTTGAACTGATTTTGATGAAACTTGAAATACATGTTTATAACCTAATGATTTTGGTCCCATTGCATATTTGCCCATATCGGATCGTAACTTCCTGAATCATGGCCCCTGATTGTACGAAAAATCACCCTTTTTAGCTTGTGGTTCCTCTGGAGGTCACAATTATTATCTGATTTAAAAAAACGTTTGATTATATCACAGTTACACCGTAGTTATGGGTGAGTTTGAATTATGATTTTCTGGTGATTACTTAAAATGCAACAACTCTTGTTGACTGCCCGGACGATTTGGCTGCTGTGTGGGCGTATGTTTCGTTGCCTGGCAACCTATTTTTTTTCTTTCAGCCACCCAATACATGGTATGGAATGAAAAAGGGTTTATTCCTCTTTCATGTGGTACCATTGATTATTCCCCCCCCCCCTCAGTCTATCGTTTTGTAATATTTCATTTCATTTTCTAATGTCCACTGCCATTTTATTTATTTGAGCCATCCAATACATGGCAGAGAATGAAAGAGGGGTTACCCCTCTGTCATGTGGTACCATTGATTATTCCTCAAATCCCTCAGCTTAGTACGAAATCTGTCCCTTAAAAAAATCACTACCCCCCTCCCTAACCTGTTTTTTTTTATATTTCATTTAATTTTCTAACATCCGCTGCCATTTTATTTATTTGAGCCACCCTACACATGGTATGAAATGAAAGAGTGTTTATCCCACTGTCATGTGGTATCATCAATTATTCCTGATATCCCTCGGTTTAGTATGAAATCCGTCCACGAAGATCCCCCCCAGTCTATTTTTTTGTTATATTTCATTTCATTTTCTTACGTCCGCTGCCATTTTTTTTCTTTGAGCCTCCCAATACATGGTATGAAATGAAAGAGGGCTTATTCTTCTTTCATGTGGTACCATTGATTATTCCCCAAATCCCTCGGCTTGGTATGAAATCTGTCCCCTAAAATCACTGCCCCCAGTCTATTTTTTTTATATTTCATTTCATTTTCTAACGTCCGCTGCCATTTTAATTTATTTGAGCCACGCAATTCATGGCATAGAATGAAAGAGGGTTTATTCCTCTTTCATGTGGTACCATTGATTATTCCTGACAGCCCCGACTTTGTCTGAAATCTGTCCCCGAAAATCACTACCCCCCCCACCTATTTTTGTGTTATATTTCATTTAATTTTCTAACGTCCGCTGCCATTTTATTTATTTGAGCCACCCTACACATGGTATGGAATGAAAGAGTGTTTATCCCACTTTCATGTGGTACCATTGATTATTCCTCACAGCCCTCGACTTAGTCTGAAATCCGTCCCCGAAAATCACTACCCCCCGCACCTATTTTTTTATTTTTATATTTCATTTAATTTTCTAACGTCCGCGGCCATTTTATTTATTTGAGCCACCCTACACATGGTTCGAAATGAAAGAGTGTTTATCCCACTTTCATGTGGTACCATCTATTATTCCATTTATCCCTCGACTTAGTATGAAGTCCGTCCACGAATATCACTGCCCCCCCCCCATATCTATTTTTTTGTTATATTTCATTTCCTTTTTTAACGTCCGCTGCCATTTTTTTTCTTTGAGCCACCCAATACATGGTATGGAATGAAAGAGGGCTTATTCTTCTTTCATGTGGCACCATTGATTATTCCTGAAATCCCTCGGCTTAGTATGAAATCTGCCCCATAAAATCACTGCCCCCCCCCCCAGTCTATCTTTTTGTTATATTTCATTTCATTTTCTAACGTTCTCTGCCATTTTATTTATTTGAGCCACCCAATACATGATATGAAATGAAAGAGGGTTTATCCCTCTTCCATGTGGTAACATTGATTATTCCTCAAATCCCTAGGCTTAGTGGAACCATCGATTATTCCTGATATCCCTCGGTTTAGTTTGAAATCCGTCCACGAAGATCACCGCCCCCCCCCCAGTCTATTTTATTGTTATATTTCATTTCATTTTCTTACGTCCGCTGCCATTTTCTTCTTTGAGCCACCCAATACATGGTATGGAATGAAAGAGGGCTTATTCTTCCTTCATGTGGTACCATTGATTATTCCCCAAATCCCTCGGTTTGGTATGAAATCTGTCCCCTAAAATCCCTCCCCCCCCCCCAGTCTATTTTTTTTGTTATATTTCATTTCATTTTCTAACGTCCGCTGCCATTTTATTTATTTGAGCCACGCAATTCATGGCATAGAATGAAAGAGGGTTTATCCCTCTTTCATGTGGTACCATTGATTATTCCTGACAGCCCTCGACTTAGTCTGAAATCCGTCTCGAAAATCACCACCCCCACCCCAACCTATTTTTTTTATATTTCATTTAATTTTCTAACGTCCGCTGCCATTTTATTTATTTGAGCCACCCTACACGTGGTATGAAATGAACAAGTGTTTATCCCACTTTCATGTGGTACCATCTATTATTCCTGACATCCCTCTTCTTAGTATGAAATCCGTCCACTAAAATCACTACCCCCAGCCCCCACCTATCTATTTTTGTGTTATATTTCATTTCCTTTTTATACGTCCACATTCATAATGTGAACGTATTATGCCATCGCCCCTGTCTGTGTGTGTGTATGTATGTATGTATGTATGTATGTGTGTCTGTGGGTCGCCTACAGGGCGCAATTCTTCAAACTTTGTATACTTATTCCTTATACCATTGTTTTTGGTGCATGCCCGACCCCCAGGGGCAGATCCACGCCCATTTCTAGTATTTATTTGTTTGTCGTTTACAGGCCACATTTCTTAACTTATAACCTTGAAACTTTGCATACATAATCTTTGTACCCAAAGGAACATCCCTATCGTTTGGGGTGCATGCCCAACCCCCAGGGGCAGAGCCATGCCCATTTTCTTTTCGCGTGTCTTTGTGTCGTCTACAGGGCGCAATTCTTACTGAATTTTCTTCAAACTTTGTATATTTACTCTTTACACCCTAAGGATGATCCCTATCATTTGGGGTGCATGCCTGACCCGCAGTGGCAGAGCCACGCCCATTTCTAGTATTTGTTTGTTTGTCGTCTACAGGCCACATTTCTTAACTTATAACCTTTAAACTTTGGATACATATTCTTTGTACCCAAAGGAACATCCCCACGTCCAATGTTATTCCTTATACCCTAATGATGATCCCTTTTGTTTTGGGTGCATGCCCGACACCCTGGGACAGCAACGCCCATTTCTTGTATTTGTTTGTCTGTCATCTACAGGCTGCATTTCTTAACGTATCATCTTGAAACTTGGCATACTTATTCTTGGTACCTTAAGGAAGATCCCTATTGTTTTTGGTGCATGCCCGACCCCCAGGGACAGTGCCACGCCCATTTTCTTTTTGTGTGTCTGTGTGTCACCTACAAACCACAATTCTTAATCGATCGTCTTGAAAACTTTTATACTTATTCCTTATACCCTAAGGTATTTTTGGTGCATGCCGGACCCCCTGGGACTGAGCCACGCCCAATGTTTGTGTTCGTCTACAGGATGCAATTCTTAATAGATCCTTTTAAAGCTTTGCATACCTATTCCTTATACCCTAAGGATGACCCCAATTGTTTTTGATGATTTCCTATCCCCCAGGGGCAGAGCCATGTCCATTTTTACTTCGTGTCTGTGTGTGTTGTCTACAGGCCATGATTCTAAATGGATCGTCTTTAAACTTGGGATATGTATTCCTTATAGCCTAAGGACGACAACTGCATGTCCCGACTCCATGAGGCAAGCCACGCCCATTTTTTGTGTTTGTGGTTTACAGGCCGCAATTCTGAATGAATCAGCTTGGTACTTGGCATATGTATTCCTTATAGCCTGAGGGCGTCCACTATTGATTTTGGTGAATGTCCCGATCCCCAGGGGCAGAGCCACGCCGACTTTTTGCCTTTAGCGTCTGAAAGCCACAATTCTGAATGGATTATCTTGATGTTGAGGCACGACCCTCAACGCTAAACAAACCAAACGCCTAGCCTTCTTGACAAAGTACCATATCAATCAAAGCAGGAATGTGGACGTATATTGTAGCGTTAGCGTTATGTTTTAACGTCCGTTGTCATTTTTTTTCTTTGAGCCACCCAATACATGGTATGGAATGAAAAAGGGTTTACTCCTCTTTCATGTGGTACCATTTATTATTCCTGAAATCCCTCGGCTTAGTATGAAATCTGTCCCCTAGAATGACTACCCCCCACCCCCCCAGTCTATTTTTTTTTGTAATATTTCATTTCATTTTCTAACGTCCGCTGCCATTTTATTTATTTGAGCCACCCAGTACATGGTATGGAATGAAAGAGGGTTGATTATTCCTGACAGCCCTCGGCTTAGTCTGAAATCCGTCTCCGAAATTCACTAACCCCCCCCCCAACCTATTTTTTTATATTTCATTTAATTTTCTAACGTCCGCTGCCATTTTATTTATTTGAGCCACCCTACACATGGTACAAAATGAAAAAGTGTTTATCCCACTTTCATGTGGTACCATCGATTATTCCTGATATCCCTCGGCTTAGTATAAAATCTGTCCACGGAGATCACTAACCCCCCCCCCCCCCAGTCTATTTTTTTGTTAAATGCAATTCCTTTTATAACGTCCGCTGACATTTTTTTTCTTTGATCCACCCAATACATGGTATGAAATGAAAGAGGGTTTATTCCTCTTTCATGTGGTACCATTGATTATTCCTGAAATACCTCGGCGTAGTATGAAATATGTCCCCTAAAATGACTACCCCCCCCCCCTCCCAGGCTATTTTTTGTTCTATTTCATTTTATTTGCTAAAGTCCGCTGCCATTTTATTTTTTTGAGCCATCCAATACATGATATGAAATGAAACATACTTTCATTCTATGCCATGTATTGGGTGGATGAAATAAATAAAATGGAATGGCAGCGGACGTTAGAAAATTAAATGAAATATAAAAAAATAGACTTGTGGGTAATGATTTTCGTGGACGGATTTCATACTAAGCCGAGGGATATATGGAATAATAGATGGTACCACATGAAAGTGAGATAAACACTCTTTCATTTCATACCATGTGTAGGGTGGCTCAAATAATTGTCCCCCGCCTTTCGAAGAAAGTTGGGGGACTATTAAAATGGGTTTGTCTGTCTGTCTGTCTGTCTGTCAGTCTCACTTTTTGGGACACAATAACTCTCTTCCTAATTGAGCTAGAATGTTCAAACTTGGTGTATGTGTTTATTAGGTCAATGCCTTGATGGAGTTCGAAGATGAGCATTTTCCGCTTAGGGTAAGCAGAGATAAGCAATTTGATTGGTTGATGTTTTGGGACACGATAACTTTAGTTCTAATTAAGTGAGAGTGATGAAACTTGGTGTATAGTTTCATTACAGTAATACCTTGACTAAGTTCGATAATGAACATTTTCTGCTCAGGGTAAGCAGAGCGAGAGGCAATTTGATTGGTCGAGACTTTGGAACACAATTACTCTCCTTCTAATTGAGTTAAAATGTTCAAACTTGGTGTATATGCTTATTAGGTCAATGCCTTTATGGAGTTCGAAGATGAGCATTTTCTGCTTAGGGTAAGCAGAGATAAGCAATTTGATTGGTTGATGCTTTGGGACACGATAACTTTAGTTCTAATTAAATGAGAGACTTGGTGTATAGTTTCATTACAGTAATGCCTTGACTAAGATCGATAATGAGCATTTTCTGCTCAGAGTAAGCAGGGCGATAAGCAATTTGATTTGCCGAGACTTTGGAACGCAATAACTCTCCTAATTGAGTTAAAATGTTCAAAACTGGTGTGTATTCTTATTAGGTCAATGCCTTGATGGGGTTCGAAGATGAGCATTTTCTGCTTAGGGTAGGCAGAGATAAGCAATTTGATTGGTTGATGCTTTGGGACAAGATAATTTAGGTTGACCTTGATTGATGATTTTTATGCCAATACAATGACTGCATTCTCATTCAGTAATGGATTCGACAGTGACAGTGTATAGAAACAATTGACTCGGACACGAGGGCCCTTTTGTCAAGCGTGGGGGCCATTTTGTCTGCCTTTAGGGTCCCCCTAACTAAGGTACATTTTCATTTTTCTCGTCAGTTTTAGCATTTTTCTTTATAAAACACTTTTGGATGACACTTGATTGCTCGATACGTTTGAAAAAAATAAATGTGCGATTAATTAATATGTGTCATCTATTTATTTTGGGATTTCGGCGGGGGACATCAGCCTCACTGTTGGTTTGTTAAAATGGCAGTGGACGTTAGAAAATGAAATGAAATGAGAAAAAAAACTTGGTGGGGGTAATGATTTTAGGGGACGGATTTCTGATGTCGAGGTATTTCAGGAATAATCTATGGTGCCATATGAAAGAGGATTAAACGCCCAAATTATTCCATACCAATTAATAGGTGGCTGAGGACTTTGGTAAATAACAACTGAAAAAAAAATAGGTTGCCAGGCAACAAAACATACACCCACAGCAGCTAAATCGTCCGGGCAGTCAACAAGAGTTGTCGCATATTAAATAATTATCGGATAATCATTAGAATTTGTTTGGTTTTTATAAAGTTCTGCTACATGCTAACGTTCAGTATATGAAACATTTAGTATTACGGATTTAGCTGTTCAATTATCAAAATTCATTGAAAATCAATATATTGGTTTGTTTCAAGACCTTAAACTATAGAGAGTCCACAAACAATATACGTCCACATGAAAACGTTGGCGTAAAAAAGTCTGTGAAAAAGCGTTATAGAAATAATGAACGAGAATTTATTTTAAAAAATAGAGAAGTGTTCTAAAGATACATGTATGGACATTGTGAATATTTAAAATTATGAATATCTTTTATAATGTAACTCTGTAATATTTGGTAATTGCCAGTTCTGAAAGAAACGGAAAAATATGTATATAAAGATTTTAATTGGTTGTTGAAAATAAAGTATTAATTTGTTAAAAATAAATCATCTTGGCACGTGTTTGCATCAATGTTGGTCTAGAAAGCTCATCAAGATTTCCGATGTGTTTTTCCTTTGTGAGTAGTGCTGGGCGGAGGGTCTGACAAGGACAGCTGTCTAGTTGTCCAGATGGGATGAAAAACCCTTTTACACATTAACATGCCCGTAAAAGATTCCTTGGCAAATGGAATTCGATATAAGAGTAGACTATAGTGCCACTGAATGAGCAAATTTCCTCCATAGCAAACTGTGGCGTAATTAGCAGAACAGTAGGACGTTAAACCCAATTACATTTCATTTCTTTTGGCCAGTGGGGAATTTATACCATATGTATTTGTTACGCTCAACAACTTAATTGTAAAGTATTTCACATAATTATCATTTCTTTCATGTGCTGGCAATAACTAACATATTTCTTTCTGTTCTTCAAAAGCAATCATTTAAGGACTAGATTCGCAAAAAATATTTTCAAATTAATTTTCAAATATTTATCTTAGTGAAATTTCAGTTATTAATCCATACCATTTCCATACCATTACACATCTTCTCATCAGTTAGTGAAATTTCAGTTATTAATCCATACCATTAGACCAACCATCCATGTCCAATCTGCATTTTTCTACTACATTGGCCAATAATACATTTGTATTAGAAGCCAATATTTTCTGCTCTTTCTACAATGACAGTACGATCATTTTGTACTGTATTGCTGGAGATAAGCAATCCTCGATATTTCCAGCGGTATCGTTCCGTTTTGCATTTACCTCTAAGTCTATTTACCTCTAAGTCTATGTCTATTTACCTCTAAGTCTATTTGCGGAGTAGACAAATGGTCAAAGTATCAGCCCTTGATAATTGTGCTTTATTTATTGACCAACTTAAAACTTCGCAAGTGGTGGGAGAAGGGAAGTAACGAGCATTTTATTGCAACCAAGAACAACGAATCAATGTAACAAACTTTGTCAAAGTACTTTAAGACCTTGCTGAATGTAAATATCACTTCTATCACATTAAATTTGTTGCATCCCTCATAATTAACACACAAGCCCTTTTTATGTGGTGAAGTTAACGATAACATTGGAGATACCGAGGATGGAGATAACCAGCAGCTTACTTCACTTCATTCTTCAAAGATAAACCTTATCTGATAAAAACAGAAGTTCTATTTCGCTTTACTTAACTATACTACAGTTGGATTTGTATAATCTGCATTCTAATTGATGTAAGCGATAAGCCAATGAAATAATCTGTGTGGTGTACGGAACCTGATTTTTTTTTTTTTTATCAAATTGAAGTCATAGGGACAAAATCCACTACAACCGATTAGAAATTTATGTGCTGTAGGCTATTAAAAGTATATATATAAAAAATGAAACGAAATAGTAATATCTGTATTTTAATCAGATTGAGATAAACCTTGCAGACTTCAACATACTTTTCATATAAATAAATAAATATTTATATAGGCAGACTCCCCTACACCCGCCAATCTTACACTTTCACGGCCAGTAATACGTGAGTATTAGCCTTTACTACTTGCATAGGCACCAACATAATTGCTACCATTGTATTATTTCCTTCATGTGCTGGCAATAACCAACAGCTTTTTCCTACACATTACACATACTTTTCATATAAATAAATAAATATTTATATAGGCAGGCTAGCCGTCTCCCCTACACCCACCAATCTTACACTTTCATGGCCAGTAATACAGGAGTATCAGCCGTTACATCTTTCTGCATTATTTATAACTTTAACTTTTACACAAGCAACAACATATAGTTGCTACCTTTCTATTATTTCCTTTGTGTGCTAGTGATAAACCAGCAGCTTTTTTCTATCTCGATTACGCTGGAAACTACTAATTTCTTAGCCAATAATACAGGAGTATTAGGCTATAGCTTTCTGTTTTATTCATAGCGTAACATAATCATCACCTGGGTTAGCTCCCATAAACCTGCCACATATTTACAATATCAAAAGCTGATATCTTTCTTCTGCTTTATACACTGTAACTAGTGTATAAGAGATTTATCTTTCAAAACTGAATTTTCTACACTATTACTGTTACATATCAAGACAACAGCATATGTTTTAGAAAAAGCATAGTTGTTGCCCCATTATTTCACATCATTATTATTTCCTTCATGTGCTGGCGATAACCTTGAGCGGTTTTCTTTCTGTTCTTCAAAGATAAACCCTGAAGAATTAAATCAGCAAGCATACATACATAAACACCACAGTCATAACTATTATCTTGTATAGTTATGTTTCTTTCCATTGTCGTTTTCCATGTGTTTGATCGTACTGTCTCAATCTCATTAATAAAACTGAGCAATGTGTTCAAACATACAGCACCTCTACTACAACTTCCAAGCGAATCAAAGTACTTTATTGTCTTCGATCTTACATATACTACCAATAAGCTCCAGTGACTAGAAGTGTGCACTGGAACTAGAACCATATCATATTGTAGAATATTTCTACCTCGGTAGAATTCTACCGCATTTCTTAAATTTCCTTCTATTCTGGTGTAACAGAAAATTTCTTCGGCCAATATTTGATTGCCTCCATTTCTTTCTCTTTCTTGTAGGTATTTCATATACACATTTATTACTTGATCATTGAGCCACTGCCTTGGAGCAAGAGTTGCTAGATCTCTTCTGCTTATCTGATAGCCATACTTTCTGATTATTACGTCGTCAACCTGCATTTCATTCTGAATGCCAGTCTTTCTTTTCATTTCTTTAGAAATTCTTCTTGCAGGAATATTTTCCCCAAATAAAGAACCCTTTTTATTTTCCTTAACAGTGTGGGATTTCCACATATTTTCATTTCCAACATTAATGTTGTTGCAAGCTTTATTCTCATCATTACTTAGTTTTTCTTTACTGATCATCAAATAGGTCACTTTGTGGTCTGAAAAGTAGTTCTCCTGAACACCAGACCTTATGTGATCTTTCGGTAGATCAGTGTATATCAAATCTATCACTGTATCTGAATCAGTGGTAGGTTCATCAATCAACTGGCTCATGCCTTCAACACTTCATTGACCTTAGAAGTCTTACATTTTTCAAATTTCATATTGAAATCACCAAGAACTATGGTGAAATCAGTTTCATTTGACGTTTTGCTCACATCTATAAGAGCTGAACAGAACTGACTCTCTGACACTTTAGGGGGTTTATATAGCCCAAGTATCTTGCAAGATTTCTTTATATTTCCAATTTCAATATCTAATATTATAACGTTCATCTCAACACCGTTCATATTGAATGGTTCAACAACAATATTTTTCAATTTCATTTTATCATTGACATATACAGCCATACCATGATGATTTTTCAATATTTCTGTTACAGCATCATTTCTATACAAGGTATAACCAGGTACGTCATACATTTCTGATTTTGCACTTGCTTTTACTCTGGTCTCGGCCAGTATGACGACAGATGCATTTATTTTACAAAGACTTGCTTTTACATCTTCCAAATATTTCTGCAGTGATCTAACATTATGATAAACCACAATTATCTTATCTGAGCTCTCAGAACTCAAATCTCGCGTTCTGCATATGACTTTACGTGTTGTACGCAATTCATTCATTTCTACTTTCACATCATTACTTACTGACCAGTGAACAGTTTTAGCAGCAGCTGGTCTCAAAGGTATCTGCATTCTCATTACTTCTGCATTTTTGAATTTCCCAACTCTAAACTGTCGTGAAACAGCCAGAATAGGTGTCCACAGGGGATCAATTTCTGCACTGAAATGACTCTTATAATCTTTTCTAGTTAACTTACCAACATCTGGATTTTCAAACTGAACCCAGACTGGTGCTACTTGCTGATCTGGACGCACCTGATTGGATTTTGTTTACCACACAAGACGCGCCATTTGTCATCCCATCGTCCAACCTAGCATTTAAAGCTATTTCACACTTCAAGCCAATTACCAATCCTAAAGTGGAATGTAATTGCATGGTTTTTCTCGGATCTTCTGGAATTTTCTCAAGTATAGTTTTGCCCACAGCTTGCAAAGCAGACCCAACTAGACGCGCCATTTGTCAACCCATCGTCCAACCTAGCATTTAAAGCTATTTCACACTTCAAGCCAATTACCAATCCTAAAGTGGAATGTAATTGCATGGTTTTTCTCGGATCTTCTGGAATTTTCTCAAGTATAGTTTTGCCCACAGCTTGCGAAGCAGACCCAACTAGACTATCTTTTGCTAAAATTACCATTTTTTCACCAACCATGTTATCAAAAACTTTATCATTAAAGTTTTTCATCTTTTCATTACTTAAAAAGAGATGTTGTATGTCAAAAGGATACTCACTCTCTTCATTAACTTTCAACAATCTTGATTTAAGAATGTTGATATCATTACATTTTTCTTCCTCAGATATATAATTGCCTTCTCTTAATCTATTCAATAGTTCAGCAAAGGCTTTGCTATCTTTTTGCCTCATAATTTCTGTAAGTTCATACATGCAGAAATTATCTTTCCATATATTACTTGCCAATGGCCCATAGGCACTGTCGAGATTTTCAAATATATATCCATCAAATACCGGTTTCAACTGAAACAGATCTCCAACACAGATAACATGACATCCACCGAATAACAGTGGGCTGCCTTTGATATCTTGAAATCTTTTATTAAAGACCACATCAAATGATTCAAAAAATTGTTACGTACCGTTACTCAATAGTTACAAAATCCATTTTACCGCAAGTTCAAACTAATCTGATTAAAATTAATTCAGATATTTACGTTTTAGTATCCGACTGCCAAAAACGGTTTTCAAATTTTCAATTACAACCTTAATCTGGTTGATTGGCTGGTGACGTCACAGGCACTACACATAGTATACACATCATCTGTACAATATATCACACAGCCAGTTGACACGTGTGTATTTGTCGGTCCAATAAACATTTGACTGGCGTAATCATTAACGCATAATTATTTACACGTAAGTTACATATCACTATATCAGTCAAAGCATTTTCAAAAGCCGACCTTTCTCGTCTTGGGTTGTATGTAATAGATTATATATTTGTGACTAGAATATTACCGAGTGTAATATTACCGTTGTGTTATTGAGAGTTGTGGAAATCCCAGCAAGGGAAAGGGGAATAATGTACCGGCGTTTCATAAATTTCCCAACAATGAAATCGTACGGAAAAATTGGAAAGGTTTGGAAACAATTCAAATCCTGATTGGCAACCTACAGTCACAACAGTGATATGCAGTGAACATTTTACGAACGATTGCTTAATTACCTATACACACCCGGCGTGTGTATTTATTAACGCCTGACTGATTCCTTAATCCCCCTAATTAAATAAAACAATTGACTATGTACGGCCGTTCTGTTTTCTCACGGCAGCGATTTTAATACAATCTACCATCGTGTGCAGTCCAAACGATTCGAGATACATTTTCGTCAGTATTGTGGTTCTAATTTAGAAGGGTAAATATCATTTTTTGTTACGCCGGCCACATCAATTTGTAATAATGAATATCGAATACACTTGATCAAATGTGGAGTTCCTAGTGCCGTTTGGTGAGTGATTAAACTGTCAATTTAATTGTAAAATACTTGTATTCTTTATAAAAAAGTTAAATGATGTTAGACATTACAACCTTATCTTATCACAAACGTATATCCATCGAAGGATTTATATTTAGATGTTGTTTAAACACCAATCAACAAATAATACGAGGCTACTTTATTACAAAAACATCGGTGAGCAAAGAAAAAGATAATTACCTAATCAACATTCTTAATTACTTTACTGTTAAAATTTAGTACATGTATTAACGACACTACACTTGCGATACACATAGATAGTTAGGTGATCCTTCTCAATCTGTTAATTCTAACGTATATTGAGATATTTCTGCGCCGTACGTCGATAACGGATCGGTCATTTACAAATCGCGTTTCAATCACGTTTGAAATTTATGATATATTTTGCGTGACCACATCTTTTTACTCCTATACTCTTTTACTCGGGGAAATTCGAACCACAATACTCTTCTGACGAAAATATATCTCGAATAGATGGGACTGCACACATAGGAGAGTGTATGACATCGCTGCCGTGTGAAAATGAACGACCGTACATTATGAAACAAATTCTAAATTAGAACGACGACACTCTTCTGACGAAAATGTATCTCGAATCGTTTGGACTGCACACGATGTGGTACATTGTATTAAAATCGCTGCCGTGAGTAAACAGAACGACCGTACATAATGAAACAGATTCTAAATTCGAACAATAAACTTCTGACGAAAATGTATCTCGAATCGTTTAGACTGTACACGATGGTAGAGTGTATTGAAATCGCTGCCGTGAGAAAACAGAACGACCGTACATTATGAAGAAAATTCTAAATTGGATCTTGAATTAAATTGAATTATAAAACAAATTATTCGTAGTCAATTGTTTTATTTAATAAGGGGGATTAAGGAATCAGTCAGGCGTTAATGAATACACACGCCGGCTGTATATAGGTAATCAAGGAATAAACATTCCGAATATGCATTCGGTCACTGTGACGTCACTGGCGTCTGAGGGGATTAAGAGTGTTTTCAATAATTGGCAAAGTCGTTTTTACGGGAGGTCTATTTTTACGACTTTGAATGAAGATAGCTGATTTAATTTTAGTGGGATTGATGTGAATTTGCCGTAAAGTGGATAAAATAACCATGGACTGCTCACATAGAGAAGTTTTCAGGGCTATTTTATGTGCACTTTAACAAAATTCATCATTCCACTACTACCTACCATGGATATCTCATCAATAAAGACAACTTTCAAACCTCCAAGGCTACTTCTTAACGTATTTAATCTGCTACTATCTAAGCTTTTATATTGCAAAGACTGGCACACAGGGATCTTCAGCGCGCTATGTAAAGTACTACCCATGATGTTATAAGCGGCCTTGCCCGTCGGAGCCAACAATATTTGCTTAATAGTTTCAAAATCATCACCTGCTTTAGTTTTGTAATACCTCTGTCACGTATGACAATATCTTTATTAGATAGCGATATAGTTTATATTATAGTTTGTCGTGGATGTACTACATATAGATATGGATTCACGCTGGTATTGCTGAACGTTTCAAGGTCACAAGTATTTGTACATTAATAAATATAGTATATATGTTATTATTGTTTATTACAGTTTATGACAACTGGTGAACATGGTTTCAGATTGTGGTAATAAAGTTGATTTATAAACCTTTGATTTTATTGTTTATTTGTAAGATGTAGGATAGTTAATATTTGCCAAGGTAGAGTTATTCACTTGTCTGATTGCAGGTATAATTGCATTGAATGCATGTGGACTGCCTGTTTTGTTGTCGTGGTTTGATTGGTTGTGAGTGAAACTGTAGTTTACGTGTTGGGAGATACGAATTTATATTGTTACTCTAATGCTGGATTTTGGGAGAATCACACGTGTCCATTAATCATCATTCATTCATGAGTCATTCCTATAAATTATATTTCAACTAAATGGGTGTTAGACTGTGTGTCGTTGGTTTAGACTGTGTGTCGTTATAATGGTAATCTGTGTGATTTATGAGTAATAATTAGTACAAATGCTTGTGACCGGATTCTGATTCTGATTTTGATTGTGACATGATTATGTCCTGATTCGGTTTCTGATCATGTTAATGTGCTACGGTTAGTGTTATCGATATTGTTGCTGGGATCGTTACTGTTCCAGTTATTTCATGGTGTTGAAAATAATGAAAAGATCCACATGAATAACTCATCAACCTGATCATCTTAATCATCTTAAATGTGCTGTGGAGAGTCAGATATTTAATTTAATGACGGCTTTGTGCGCGTGTTTCGTCATTGCATCAATGTAGAACTGTGATTCGTCTTGTTGTTTGAATCCGTGAAATTAGAGAATAATTACATAAATATATATTATTGTATTATATTGTAGTTATATAAAGATATTTAAATCATATTGTGTTTTTGTTAATGGGAACTATATAAGTACATGACCGTCAATCCGCCCCAAAAGAACCAAAGGTCCAATTTTGTGACATCTGGCGAGCTTGCCAGGATTTGACTACTTTGTACTAATTGGTTAACATTAATATTATATTCGGATGCATCCATTAATTTAATAGTACTTATGTATACTTTTATTGCTTGTAATATGTTTTATGAATCGCTATATTATATTGTATTTTATGAATGAACTCGTATGTTTACATTATTTAAAACGTTTGTGATCACTGTTGCTAGCTTATGATTTGGTAATTGAATAGATTTAAGTTTATTTGGAGTATTGGATAGTTCATTGTCTAGTTTTAGTTCAGTTGGTTTGTTTGTAGTTGCGATATCAAAATGGATTTAACTAAATTACTTAAGGCTGGTAAGGAAATGGGTTATGATGGGGAGGCTTTGCGGACGTTTGTTGAGAATGAGAGACAGAGAGAAAATATTGAAAGGGAGAGTTTGAGAGTTGAGCGAATTGAAGAGAAAGAAAGGAATTTAAGAGAAATTAATGCTAGAAAGGTGTTGTGTGATACTGAAATACACCTTGAGACTTTGAAACGTGAAAACCCCGAAGCCAGTGCTAAATGTCCCAGCGCGGAAAATAATAATGAAGCTACCACCATATGATGATGGACGTGACGACATGGATGCCTATCTCAACCGATTTGAAAGGTATGCTGATGCTCAAGATTTAGATGATGATTTGATGGCTGTTAATCTTGCTTCACTGTTGCGAGGTAAAGCCCTTGATATATATTCTAGACTATCTTCTGATCAAGCTAACGATTATAATAATTTAAAGTTGGCTTTATTAAAGGCATATAATTTAACAGAGGAAGGTTTTAGATATAAATTCAGAAATTCTCGACCTCTGCAGGGTGAGTTTTCACATCAATATTTGGCACGTATCCAAGGTTATCTTGATCGCTGGATAAGTTTATCTGCAACTCAAACATATGAAGATCTTAAAGATTTACTTTTAAGGGAGCAGTTTCTGTCTAGCTGTAACATTGAATTAGCCATGTTCCTGAAAGAAAGAACGCCCAAGTCCGCACAAGAACAAGCTAAACTAGCTGATCAATATTTGGAAGCACATGGTTGGTCTAACAAGTATTTTAAATATAATTCTGATTCTTTACAGGAAACTAAAACCCGATCCAGTAGACGGTGTTATATGTGCAACTCTTATAATCATGAAGTGAAGAATTGTCCAGAGGTACGAAGAGCTAATACATCTAATATATATAATCCAAATAAATATTCTAATCCGAGATTTAATCATAGAGATACATATTCTTTTCAGGGTACACGTTCTTTTGATGCTAGACGTAACCAATCTTTTATTCCTAATTCACAGGGACAGTCTTTTCAGTCATTTCCTACACAACCGAATCCAAGTCAGTCATTTCGACCTAATCAGCAACGTCAATCTAGTTATAAATGTAATTCTTGTTTACTAGAACCCAATAATGAATTAAAATCTCAAAGTAATTCTAATCATGCTTTCTCTGACTTACAGACAGACCCCAAAACGTTATGCAGATGTTGCAATTTTGAAAGTGGTCATGTTGAACTTAAATGTGGACACGAATTACCAGTATTAAGTGCTAGTTGTAAAGATAGTATTAAGACTGATGGTATGCCGATATCTGAAGGTTATGTAGATAATTATAAAGTAATGGTACTACGTGACTCCGGTTGTAATAGCGTGGTTGTTAAAAAAGATTTAGTTCATGAATCTCAATTTACAGGTTATACTCAAAGATGTGTTTTAATTGATGGTACTGTAAGAGAAATTCCCGTTGCTAAGATAAATATTGATACACCTTATTTTGTTGGTATTGTAGAAGCCTTATGTATGACTAAACCCGTGTATGATTTAATTATAGGTAATATTACAGGTGTACGTGGTCCGTTTGATCCAGATAAGAATTGGAATCCTGTTAAGTCTGATTCAAAGTTAGTACAAGCGGTTGAAACTAGAGCACAGGTTAAGATAAAAGATAAAGTGTTTAAAAGTCTTTCAGTTCCCACAGCAATTGGTGAAGTTTCGAAATCAGAAATTGAAAAAGCACAGAAAGATGATAAAACTTTAGACTCGATAAAATTGAAATTAAATAAAGATGAAAAGGAAGTACGAGGTAAACATCAAACTTGGTTCATAGTAATTAAAAATTTAATTTACAGATGTTTTGTGTCTCCAGATATAAATCACGGAAATGTATTTAAACAGTTGGTCGTACCTAAATGTTACAGGGAATTGGTACTTAAGCTGGCACACGAATCTATTTTTGGGGCTCATCTTGGCATTAGAAAAACAGTTGATAGAGTATTAACACAATTTTATTGGCCTGATTTACAGGGTGATGTAACACGTTTTTGTAGATCATGTGATCCGTGTCAACGTACATTTCCTAAGGGAAAAGTAACCAAAGCTCCTCTGGGAACACTGCCGATAATTGATGTACCGTTTGATCGAGTCGCAGTCGACTTAGTAGGTCCTATTTTTCCTTCAACAGACAGGGGTAACAGATATATTTTAACTTTAGTTGATTTTGCCACTAGATATCCAGAAGCAGTACCACTTAAGTCCATAGAAACGGAACGAATAGCTGAAGCTTTGATCGAAATGTTTTGTAGAATTGGTTTTCCACGAGAAATCCTTAGTGATAGAGGTAGTCAGTTTACATCCGACTTGATGTGCGAGGTAAGTAGAATTTTATCTATTAAACAGTTGTTCACTACTCCGTACCATCCAGCTTGTAATGGTTTATGCGAAAGATTTAATGGTACCCTAAAAACTATGCTAAAGAAAGTTTGTATTGAAAGACCCAAAGACTGGGATAGGTATGTATCGCCTATATTATTTGCTTATAGAGAGTCAGTGCAGGAAACTCTTGGTTTCAGCCCTTTTGAACTTTTATATGGAAGGACAGTGAGAGGTCCTATGGCAATTCTACATGAACTTTGGACAGGAGATTTGCCGGAAAATGAGGTAAGAAATACTTATCAATATGTGTTAGATCTTCAGGAAAGATTGGACGATACTTGTAAATTAGCCAGAGATGAATTAGTGAAAGGGAGAGATAGATATAAGAACTATTACAATAGGAAGGCTAAAGGACGAAATGTAGAGGTAGGTGAAGAAGTTTTGATTTTATTACCAACAGACAATAACAAGTTACTGATGCAGTGGAAGGGTCCGTTTAGAGTTGTTGAGAAGTTAGGAACACTAGATTATAAAATAAATGTAAATGGTAAGATTAAAAGTTATCACATTAATATGTTAAAGAAGTATATTCCGCGCGAAACAACTACTGATAAAGATGTATGTTTACAGGACGAGGGTACTTTTCAGAAGGTCTGTACAGCTGTGATAGAAGATGGTGTAATTAAGGAAGACAGTTTTGATGATTCAGAAATTGACCAAATGGAGACAAGTAAAGAGATAATAGAAATTCCACTATTAATTCAGAAGGAAACCCATAATGATGTAATTATTAATCCAGAATTAAGCGCAGTAGAAAAGAAAAATTTAACCCATTTATTTCAGGAATACTCAGATATCCTTACTGATTTACCTGGATGTTCAAATTTAGGGAAACATAAAATTTCTTTAATTTCAGATAAACCTGTTAGACTTAAACCATATCATATTCCTTTCGCCATGAAAAACGTTATCGTAAAAGAAGTTGAAAGTATGCTTAAGTTAGGAATTATTGAAAGATCTAACTCACCGTATTCATCTCCAGTGGTACTTGTAAAAAAACCAGATGGAACTAATCGTTTTTGTATTGATTTCAGAGCCTTGAATAGATTAACGGTATTCGATGCAGAACCAATGCCGAGACAGACTGATATATTTTTGAAAATTGCCTCTAGTAAATATTTGTCTAAGATAGATCTTACAAAAGGTTATTGGCAGATAGCTCTTGACGAAGATTCCAAATATAAAACTGCTTTTTCTACTCCCTTAGGTTTAATGCAGTTCAAAATGATGCCCTTTGGCTTAGTTACCGCACCTGCGTCCTTTAGTAGAAATATGCGGGATCTTTTGTATGGATTAGAAGGTACAGATAATTATTTAGATGACATTTTAGTTTTTAGCGATACATGGGATGATCACCTGAATATTCTCGGAAAGTTATTTTCGAGGCTGCAGTCTGCTAATATAACGGCTAGACCAAGTAAATGCTATTTTGGGTTTAATAAATTAAATTATCTTGGTCATGATATAGGTAAGAAGTGTATACGTCCTATGGAAAAGAAAATAGAAAGTATCCAAAATGCTAATCCTCCAGAAACGAAGAAACAGCTTAGATCATTTTTAGGCCTAGTTGGATATTATAGACAATTTATACCTAATTTTTCTGCAGTTGCTGTCCCTTTAACAGATTTGACTAAAAAAGGAAAACCTAATATATTAGAATGGGGAATGTCGCAAAATAATGCTTTTCATGCTCTGAAAGCAGCTTTGATGTCAACTCCAGTACTTCGTTTACCTGATTTTTCTAAGACTTTTATTCTTAGGTCTGATGCCAGTAACGTAGGAATTGGTGCCGTTTTATTACAAGAATTTGACGATGGTAAATTTCCAATTGCTTATGTCAGTAAAAAATTACTTCCTAGGGAAACAAGGTATTCAGTTATAGAACGAGAATGCATGGCATTAATATGGGGTGTAAATAAATTTCAGGAATATTTATATGGAACAGAATTTATTGTTGAAACTGATCACGAACCTCTTGTTTATATTAATAAAGCTAAAGTAAGTAATAACAGAATTATGAGATGGGCGCTTGCTTTACAACCTTTCAGATTCAAGATACGAGCGATAAAAGGAAAAGAAAATGTTGGTGCAGATTATTTAAGTAGAGTTTATTAATTATATTTTATTTCAGAAACATCATAGAGGTTTCTTCTTGAGTTGGGAGGTGTTGTCACGTATGACAATATCTTTATTAGATAGCGATATAGTTTATATTATAGTTTGTCGTGGATGTACTACATATAGATATGGATTCACGCTGGTATTGCTGAACGTTTCAAGGTCACAAGTATTTGTACATTAATAAATATAGTATATATGTTATTATTGTTTATTACAGTTTATGACAACTGGTGAACATGGTTTCAGATTGTGGTAATAAAGTTGATTTATAAACCTTTGATTTTATTGTTTATTTGTAAGATGTATGATAGTTAATATTTGCCAAGGTAGAGTTATTCACTTGTCTGATTGCAGGTATAATTGCATTGAATGCATGTGGACTGCCTGTTTTGTTGTCGTGGTTTGATTGGTTGTGAGTGAAACTGTAGTTTACGTGTTGGGAGATACGAATTTATATTGTTACTCTAATGCTGGATTTTGGGAGAATCACACGTGTCCATTAATCATCATTCATTCATGAGTCATTCCTATAAATTATATTTCAACTAAATGGGTGGTAGACTGTGTGTCGTTGGTTTAGACTGTGTGTCGTTATAATGGTAATCTGTGTGATTTATGAGTAATAATTAGTACAAATGCTTGTGACCGGATTCTGATTCTGATTCTGATTTTGATTGTGACATGATTATGTCCTGATTCGGTTTCTGATCATGTTAATGTGCTACGGTTAGTGTTATCGATATTGTTGCTGGGATCGTTACTGTTCCAGTTATTTCATGGTGTTGAAAATAATGAAAAGATCCACATGAATAACTCATCAACCTGATCATCTTAATCATCTTAAATGTGCTGTGGAGAGTCAGATATTTAATTTAATGACGGCTTTGTGCGCGTGTTTCGTCATTGCATCAATGTAGAACTGTGATTCGTCTTGTTGTTTGAATCCGTGAAATTAGAGAATAATTACATAAATATATATTATTGTATTATATTGTAGTTATATAAAGATATTTAAATCATATTGTGTTTTTGTTAATGGGAACTATATGACCGTCAATCCGCCCCAAAAGAACCAAAGGTCCAATTTTGTGACAACCTCAACAAACTTTGATACAAAGCAGTTGTTTCAAAACTTTTGCCTACACCAGCTCCGCCACTTAAGAATCTGAAAACCTGATTCTGTGACAGTTTTATTTCATTCAAGGTATCTTATACAAAATATAGCTGTTTCTGATTCAAAGATCTCATCAGAGATCTGTAATTTTCATCGGGCATTTCATAGAGTGCCACCTGTTCAACTCTACTTTCAGTGGGAAGTCCCAAATCCATACCAATATCGTACTCGTATTCGGTAGGCTTACCACTTTCATAATCCTTCTTTATATTTAACATTTCTTCTATTTCATCTTCATTGTCAATTTGCTGGGTAACAGGTGCCTGTTCATCCCAGGCTTCTTCCAAATTCTGACCTTCAACAAGAATAGCTGCATCTACAGCATCTCTATTTGCATCATATTGTTTATTTGCTCAACTATTTGTTCTTTCATTTGTTCATATCTGCTTTGGAAGGAATCAAATCCTCCCAATAAATCAACTTCCTCATCCCTCCAGTTGGAATACAACATGAGGAGTTCTCTGTTATGTTTCTCGGGCTCCTTGTCAACATTAAAATTGACATATCTAATGACTCTTGCCACTGCCCCTTTCTTTATCATAGATTTTTTATTTGTTTTCTTTATTTGGGAAGATTTCTTTTTCAAGTCTTCATCGTCCCAATCAGAGTTGTGCTCCATTTGGTCTTCAACTAATGTCTGGTCGTTTTCTAGTTGCTTTGATCGTTTAATATAGGTATTTTTCCTATCGTACCAAGCAATGAAATCAGCCAGACTTACATTTTCTAACTGCTTTGAACGGTTCTTATACCTTTCAAGATAATTACTCGATTGGATATTTTCGTCTTCATCGTCAAGGTTATCTAGTTGATCTTGTGATTTCAACAGATATACCCTTTCACTCGGAGGAGATGTGTTAATAAACACAACCTCTCTCGATGCTTTTCTCATAGGGAGTTGCAGTATGATATATGCAGCTTCCTGGGCACTAACTTCTACATTATTCAGAAACTTGTTGCCAATTACCCTAACTTGGTCTCTGATGCCATAATTACCGTTTCTTACTTCTTTCATTGCTTGCCTTAGCAAATCACTAATACCTCTTGGTGACTTGGCTATATATGACGCTATATACATAGCACAAGCATATACATCAAGCACAAATTGGATATCGAGATTTGCTCTCCATGCCTTAAGAACAAGAGGATTATAGGAATTAATCCTCAATTCATTCGGCGTTCTTTTCAAAAAGACAGTTGCTGATCTAATTGATGAACGTACTGCCATAATATACTTTTCATAAGTGATAGAGACCTTTCCTAAGAAATCTTCACCCTCTTTCATTTCATCTAAAACTACTTTCACTTTGTCATAATCACTTTTATGTGAACTGATGACATTCTCATCAACCGTTGCATCCAGCGGTTCTAGAATTACAGTGTTTGGCATTGGTGGTTTTGGAAAACCAAACCTGCAAATCTTTCGGTTCTTCCTTCTACATGTATGAGAATGTTTATGTTTCTGATAATTCACTAGTGGCTGTAAATCATCATCATCCACAATTCTTCTACATGATATCTTGCTATCAATGTACTCAACAATTTCTTCATTTTCACTGCACTTGTATTTAGGAGCCCCATCAACCCATAACAAAGCATGAATGTGAGGCGAGCCTCTGTGCTGGAACTCAACCCTATAAAAAAATCAGTTATTTTTCCTAAGGGTGAGTTCTCTGCTTTCAGTACATCTCTGAACAACAGATTGACCTGGTAATCAAACTGTCTAACACATGTAACTGGGTCTGACGAAATAAGCTTACACTTTTTCTCCCAGTCCATGTTATCTATTTCCTCATCAGTATATTCCTCATCATCTTGCAACTTGCCTAATATTTTAAGCAAATACTTCCACTTCGTTTCAGCGGCACTTAATCTACAAAAGTAGGTGGCCTCTCCCAACATTCTTATCATCCCGAAAAGATCGGATTTAGCTTTTTTAAAGTATGGTGGCGAATCTCTCAGTGTTTTCAACACCATATAACCATCATCGAATTGCACCAATTTCTCTAAGCGACCAGGGGTCCGGAGATGACCAGCCGTCAAATTTTTACCAGTAGTTTTATTTTTTCTAACTGCTATGTTTGCTTGACCAATCATAGTTTTCATTTGCAGCTTTTTCAATTTGAAAAAGATATTGTCAACACAATTTGCAGCTCTTCTATCGTTACGTCTTAACTCAGACTTACAAAGTTCACTGTAGTAAACTTTTGCTTTCCTAAACTTTTGCTGTAGTAAACTTTTGCATCTACTCTTGCCTTTCCTGCAAATATTTGTGGAAATGACAGCTCTTCAGAGTATTTGTCCATAAAGATACTTAATGGAATATTACCCTGTCCCGGAGCAAAAGAGTACACCTTTTCCTTCTCATTATCTTCAACGAAGTCAGGGGAAGTCAACAATGTATCCTTAGATCCACTAGCTTGTTCACCTTCATCCAATCATCGAAATATTTCACTACTTTCATCACAGTAGTCAACATGTTTGACCATGTCTTCATCATTTGCATTATTTGGTATAGTTGCTTCATCAAAGTGAACCCCTTCCTTATGGAAGAGGTCACCATTTGCTTTCAACCATGCTACAGCTTCCATAATCTTATATGGTCTGATATTTTCAGTCATAACAGCATGGCTATACTTAAGTTGTCGTTTCAATTTAGCAGCTATTGTGAAGTTTTCATCTGGAGCTCTGGGAAGAGAACTGATGGTACTACACACATTAGCAACAACATTTACAACATTTCCTCGGATTTTCTTTTGTCCACCACGTGGAGCTGCATACACCTTCATGAAAGGGATTCTAGGTGATAACAGTCTCCACTCTAATGGAAAAAGCTTCAACTCTTCTTCTAGCTCTGGGAAAGCATTACCATTATAGATAGATAGCGGTGGAATCCTATCATTTTTGATATACTTTTCACAAGTGCCACATATCCATCCACTGCCATTTTCAAGTGCCACATATCCATCCACTGCCATTTTCTGTTAAACAGTTAATAGCAGAATCATTCAACTTACTTACTGCTGTGGACCGTTTTACATTGTGTTTGTACCATAACTGGTGACAACTTTCACAGGTGTAGGTTGGCCCATTGCTTACCTTCTGATGGAACAGAGAAATTAATTCGTTAGTGTCCAACGATTTTAATTTAGCCCTTTTCTTGCGCCTACTAATGGCGGCCTTTCTATTGTGACTAATTCTAGTGTCAGAATTCAATCTCTTTAATTTTTTCAATTTCCTTTCCCTCATATTTTCTGATTCCCTGTACCCAGGGTTTAATCTCTTTACCTTTCTATCAGAGGTTTCCCTCATTTTTTCTGATTCCATGTATCCAGGATTTAATCTCTTTACCTTTCGATCTGAGGTTTCCCTCATCTTTTCTGATTCCCTGTATCCAGGGTTTAATCTCTTTACCTTTCGATCTGAGGTTTCCCTCATCTTTTCTGATTCCCTGTATCCAGGATTTAATCTCTTTACCTTTCGATCTGAGGTTTCCCTCATCTTTTCTGATTCCCTGTACCCAGGGTTTAGTCTCTTTACCTTTCGATCTGAGGTTTCCCTCATCTTTTCTGATTCCCTGTACCCTGGGTTTAGTCTCTTTACCTTTCGATCAGAGGTTTCCCTCATCTTTTCTGATTCCCTGTACCCAGGGTTTAGTCTCTTTACCTTTCGATCAGAGGTTTCCCTCATCTTTTCTGATTTCCTGTACCCTGGGTTTAATCTCTTCACCTTCCTATCAGAAGTTTCCTTCATCTTCTCCGATTTCCTGTACTCGGGATCTAGACGTTTCCTTTTCAGGAAATCGGAGTGTTTTTGCTTATCTCTAGAACCATAGTCAGGATCTAATCTCTTTACCTTTCTATCAGAGGTTTCCCTCATCTTTTCTGATTCCCTGTACGCAGGGTTTAATCTCTTTACCTTTCTATCAGAGGTTTCCCTCATCTTTTCTGATTCCCTGTACCCAGGGTTTGATCTCTTTGACTTTCTGAGTTCAGTTTCTCGCTGCCTCTCATTTGCCTTATACTATGAATTTTTTTCGTTTTACCTGCTTATAAGATTTCCAATATTCACTTCTGCAAGCATTAGTTTTGTTATTGACAGCGTGAGCTGTTTTTCGTTTCAATAAATTCTGTTTTTTTTTTGAAAATCAAAATATTTGTCAAGCTGTGACAAAGTTAGATTTTTTATATTATTTTCTCGACCTACAAAACTCGGCGCTACATTACTTTCAGTAACAGAAGGCTTTACCACCCCACTGTACTCTTCAATTTCAAAATCATTATGTGTACTAATACAACCATGTGCCACATTTTCTTCAACAGTAGCACTAGTTGTATAAGTACTTTTACTTGCATTCAGCTTTTCTTTCATTTCAAAATCGTCATTTGTACTAATGAAACCATATGCCACATGTTCTTCAACAGTAGCACTAGTTGTATAAGTACTTCTACTTGCATTAAGCTTTTTCTTATCTTTCTTTTCATTACTATCCACACTCGGGTCAATATCAGAGCAATACGACCCTGTGTGATTATCATCATCAATATCCACAAATGGGCCAATATCAGATCGATATATGTTCACTTACGTTTTCGTATCCTCTAACACACAGTTTCGCAAACCGTCGCACGATAATAGCTAGATAGCGTTAATTTCCACTCTGTGAACTTTTTGGTCCAGGAAAAGTTTTCAATTGGTTTTTAACCAGGGGTGACTATTGTTGGTAATTTTCACTATTGCGATAGTATTGCTATTGGGTAAACAGCTATTGCAATACTATTACTATTGGGGATTAAATATTGCGATACTATTGGACTATTGCGATAGTTTGATCTGTTTATTAGTTTAGGTTTAAAACACACTGTCAGGTATACATTTATTATAACATTTAATCAAACTAAAAATTTTGAAACACTAGAAAGTTCCAGGTAATGTTAGATAATATAATACAAGTAGACCCCGAATAATATAACGGATGTGCATACAACGGACAATCGCCTACACGGACACAACAGTTTGGTCCCGATTTTTGTAATAAAAATTTCTTTGTTTTCAAAGTCTTTTTATAACGGACACTCTATAACGGACAATCGTTTAATTGACAAATCAATGTAAGAGTCAATTTTTATAACGGACTCTCGAATAAGCAGAACAAAATAATGATATTACTGATTATATTATGGGTGACTGGAATGCTTTTCCCAGAAAATAACCATACTGATTTTTAGTGTTGTCACAATTACAAAATTCTTGAATAGGGTAATCGCCTCGCCAAAAATCGTATCGGTTGGCCTGTATCAGACATTCCCGCATTCTGACTTACCCCTACTGCTTTAACTGCTAATTAAAAATCCAGTACTGGCAATAGATTACAATTCACTAGTTCAACATCTCCCTCCGTAAATCAGTACGTAATATTTTAACACGGATATCGGTAATCATATCGACAAAAAAACGACAGAAGCGACACAAGACGGTACAGATAAAAACAAAAACAACACGTGTCTTCTAATGGTACGGCAAAAGGGGGCGAATAGAAGAGCCTCCTAGCTGGTATCTCGGGTACACGGTAACGTCGCATTCCGATAGTAAGTTAAATAATAAAGTACATTGGGTTTTTTTCTTTATATTATATAAAATGGTATATTACATTGGTAGTTTAGTAACTTGTAAAAAAAAGCATAGCCAACTTTCCTGTCATATGCTTTCAGCATGTCTGTTATTGGCGTACGTGACCATTTTCAGCTTTTTCGCGCCAAAATCAAACATTTTACACATTTCTTAGTAAGCCATGCCTAATATGGTAGACGAAGATTTCCATGTGATATTGAGATCGTGTAACGCTATTTCGCTATTTTAGTGATAATTACAGAGTAATTATTCGACAGATAAGAGTGAATTTGAGCCATTTTACTTTCGCTATTACAAACTATCGATAGTTTGCTTGACTATCGCAATTTTTATCGATAGTTTCTTTTTAATATCGATACATACTATCGACAGTCGAACTATCGCGATGCATCGATTGTTCGATGTATCGTTACACCCCTATTTTTAACAGTTGTACAACAAATCAAGCACAATACTGCATTTGAGCACATTTAACAAACTGTACACAACCAACAATATACACAAGGCCTCAAAAAATTGTGTAAAATTCAATATATGAGACAAGAAAAATGTTTGTTTGCATACGTATGTGAATCCAGCTCCATATGCGTAACGTTTTTCACTGGCCGAACACAAATGAAATGAAATGAAATGGGGTTTAACGTCCTACTCTTTTGTACCTAACCTGGGCTAATGGAAGACGGATGGCCGAACACACATTACTAGTTGACATCACAAGCACACACGAATCGATGACGTCTTTGTATTCGTACCAATGCGAAAGGTTATTACTTTCAATCAGTATGTTTCCCTTCAACATAATGTATGTAAAATGTATGCGAGTTGGGGGAGGGGACAGGAGCTTCAATGATACAAACTGTGTCATCTCGGGACTAATGGTACAATTTTATCTTAATAATTGGCTTGAATGTAGGGGTCCTTAATAGTGAGGATAAAAATCACGAAGTCGCAACCACTTAGTCCTTGTGACTTTATGGCCATGTTGGATTGATTCCTTGTTTCTGTTGCCACTGTGGCAATGAGGTGCAGTAGTGCACATGGTGGGGATTTGATCGAAAAGAAAACCATATTGCAGAAAGATAATGTACTCTTTTCAATGAAAAGAAGAAAATGTCAAAAGGAAATGTCGATAAAAGATATGTGTGGATGCAGTGGAAGAAAGGCACATGTGGTGGGGGATACGATTAAAAAGAATAACCTATCGAGGAAAGGCGTAAATCATGGGAAAACAATTGAAAAGAATAACGCATTGAAGAAAATCATAATATGTGGTGCGGATTCAATGGAAAAACGGTGACTAGTCATCAAACATCCCGCGCCCTTGCACCTGTTTGGAAGAAATAAGCAAAAATTTCTTCTTTATGCTTTTGATAATCAATATAAAAATATATCAGATTTTGCTAATATTGTTGACCTCTTTAGTACATACCGGTATTGCCCTTTATTGTTTTTCTGAAAACTAATGACTGATTGCTATTTACTAGAAGATTTGAGATAATTTATGTCATTAAGCTATGGTTTAAAAAATTAGACATGACTACACAGCAAATAGAGATATTTTGCAATAGATGACTGGAGCTCAATTAAAATAAAAAAAATCTGTATGTATGTGTATGATTTTTATGTGACGTAAAGCTGTTTGTATTGTTACAAAATTTTGTGCCAATCAATGAAAGAATAGTACAATTGCAAATAACCTAGAACAATCATCATATATACTATAATTTATCATTAGGATTGTACTGCACATTTACGCCAGCATTTAAAGGGACAATAACACTCTTGCTGGCTTGGCAGCCCCAGAAAATAAATAATAGCCTTATTCTAAAGCTTGGCGCAGACGGTCAACTTTTCGTCGCTTGTTGCTGCAATAGGCAACTACTGGCAACTCCGAGCAATTGGCAACTCGAGGTCTCCCGTGTGCGCTGACTGGCCGCTCAGCCCACATTTCCACCAACATGTCTTCCATCTCCATGGACCATGTTAATGTTGTTAGCTGTTCCGACGCCGCCATCTTGAAGTATCACATGACAGTAGATCACATTCGTGATTGGACAGTTAACCAGTTGCTTGTTGCCTGTTGTCGCCTACCGCCGCAGACGAGCAATTTTTAAGCAACAGATGAACAATTTCTCGGCGACGAGCGATTTTCTGTTGTCGAATATCAAACATGTTTGATATTTGGCAACAAGAAGCAACTGGGAGCAACAGCAGGCAACTATTGTTGCCCGTTGGCGCAGACGAGCGATTTTTTCTTTCAACGACCAGCGATTTCACTGTTGCCTGAAAGTTGCTCGAAAAAGTTGCCCGTCTGCGCCTGGCTTAAGTACTAGATGTTTAAGTGTCGTACCTGTTGTGTAAATTATCCATTACGACCTATTTTAATTGTCCAGAGGGTTCGAAAATATTTTAAATCAAAGTCACATTTGAAAAGGTTTACTTTAGACTTTTCAAATCAATTTGTTGAATTTTTCCAATTTTTTAAATTAGGTGTGTTAAGATGAAATTTATATCATCAATTAATTGGAATATTGTAAAATAATACAATTTGTTGACCAGAATGAAGATTGGGACATATTATTTAGTTACAACAAGAGTGTTATTGGGACTTTAAATGATTTAGTTCAATCCTCATATTTATTCATGTTTCCTTCTCTCTGCAACACTAAATGTATGTAGATAATTTATTACAAGCAAGATTTTTAAAAATTAATGATGACTAATTGAATGAGCTTATGAGGCACAGCAACAGTAATAGGTCGATGTATGTACAAAGTTTCATGAAGATATCTTGTACAAAATTTCAGAAAGATATGTTGAATGGTTTATGAAATACACATTCATGTCATGTTCTAGTATAATATCACAAAGATTCATAAAAACGCTAACGGCACAACATTTCAACGTCTAAAGTAGCACAAAATGCGGTAAAAAGACGACGATGTTATTCGGACTTTTTCCATGTGAATTTATGAAAGTTGTTAATTGCATGTTGCCGTATCCGTGTGCCGCATCAAGTATGAGAAATACACACGCATTGTTGATGTCACACGCAAAATCGATACGGATACGCGATCCGGACCAATAATTTGCGCTTGCTAAGTCTCCAATATCGATGAAAGTAGAGGTTTTAGGTCACGTGACTGGCGTGAACTCAGACAGTCAGCGGCTGAAATATAGCCCACTTCAATCTACGGTTCTGAATTACTATTTAATGTAAATGTATTACTAGCAATTGAATTGTAATAGTTTAACATCAATCAAAATATCTGCAACGATTAAGGCTAAAAAAATATTGAAATGTAAGCGAAATTACCGTTTATTTACAGGAGACGCTCGTGGGAAAATACCTCTCTGACGTCACGCGACCCGGGATTTCCATTGCTACGACTCACTTCATTGGTGAATCCGGGTTATTTTAATATAGAAGAACCAATCAAACGATAGATAAATTTTGGGGGATTATCGCTCGTGGAATCATAGAACTGTACTAGAAAGGAAGTCCGACTGGTGGTTTATGTTATACATCGCATGCGCGAAGTCAACAGAACCCAAGTTACTTCCGGTTAAACAAAACCCTGAAGAAATGCGTATGGAGTCCTGTGAGCTTCGGAATAAAATAAGAAAAAGACATCGTCTGCACAACTTCCAATTACCAAGATATATCCGAAATTAATGTTTAACCATGTGTAAGTTATTTTGTATCAATACGGTTAGTTGTCAGTACATGTTTCGTTCGTATAAAAATTAAAAGGATACTACGGTACCCAACCGACACGACAGGCCTACAACAATAACACATAAAAGTATGATAAGTTATTGAATAATCATTTTCAGTGAGAATGCGTGCAGGACGCATTCTATTGTATTATCAAACCTCAATTTGTTTCTATTTGATATAATAATATTTCGTCAAACGTAATAAAAACTATGCAGCTAGTCTAGAATCTACAATTTTCTAATATGGGCCTATATACATGTAGGCCTATAGCCTATAGTCATGTTATTTTTTTGGTGTATCAATATTCATTACTTCAAGGTATCTTCATAGCCCCCCCCCCCTCAAAAAAAGTAGGTTAATAGCTAAAATTTCCCTTTTAGTTTTAGATTGTAAGAAAAACTGTTTTTATAATTAGATATAGGCCGTATACGTCTTTACGTGTATAAATAAATAAAAAATCTGTCTTTATCAATTAAATATGTAGGAAAAATCAAATAATATCCTAAGGAAATTTTCTATAAAATTTAGACCTTAAATGGTCTCAGCATTTTGTCAATTTCAAATGTGCTATCAGTATTTTAAAAAAATATGTTTGCACACTGAAATTTCAAGGTAAACTTTTTAAAAAAATCATTTGAATATATGTTCTGTTTCTAAGCCCTCATTTAATATTGAAAACATTATATGTGTAGGTGAAAAATACCGATCGCTATCAAGTACAGCACATACGCCATTCACTGTATTATAGACCTTAGGGAATCGATTTTCAGGTCACCCAACGAAAAAAAATGACCCGAAATTTTAAAAGCGTTATGTGTCCGGATAAGCAACTTACCCATTCTTAGTCAAAACAACTCAATTTTTTGAGCTCAAATTTTGAGACAAGGTATACACACCATTGCTCTATATTTTTACGTTGAAATTTCATACGTACCCAGACTTTTATTTTTGCGACTATGTTCAAATTAGGATAATCCTTTTAAATATTGGTCGTATTGACATTATAAAATTTGCATGAATGTAAGTCTAAATGTCAGATAGTGTCGTGTTTTTTTTCCATTCTTAAACCATATTTATTTAATGAGTATAACATTATCTAATGATACATAATTATTGGATCTGAAAACTGTCTGTTAGGATTATGTTGAAAATATTATTATTAATACCCCTTTAAACTCCTCAATTTCTTTATGAAAATTTTAATACCCGTTACCCTGTATACACACCATTGCTCTATATTTTTACGTTGAAATTTCATACGTACCCAGACTTTTATTTTTGCGACTATGTTCAAATTAGGATAATCCTTTTAAATATTGGTCGTATTGACATTATAAAATTTGCATGAATGTAAGTCTAAATGTCAGATAGTGTCGTGTTTTTTTCCATTCTTAAACCATATTTATTTAATGAGTATAACATTATCTAATGATACATAATTATTGGATCTGAAAACTGTCTGTTAGGATTATGTTGAAAATATTATTATTAATACCCCTTTAAACTCCTCAATTTCTTTATGAAAATGTTAATACCCGTTACCCTGTATACACACCATTGCTCTATATTTTTACGTTGAAATTTCATACGTACCCAGACTTTTATTTTTGCGACTATGTTCAAATTAGGATAATCCTTTTAAATATTGGTCGTATTGACATTATAAAATTTGCATGAATGTAAGTCTAAATGTCAGATAGTGTCGTGTTTTTTTCCATTCTTAAACCATATTTATTTAATGAGTATAACATTATCTAATGATACATAATTATTGGATCTGAAAACTGTCTGTTAGGATTATGTTGAAAATATTATTATTAATACCCCTTTAAACTCCTCAATTTCTTTATGAAAATGTTAATACCCGTTACCCTGTACTTTCTTTCTTTTGTAGGCCTCTGAATATAAGATAAGCTCTTCACTGCAACAACCCTCCATAAATAACAAAGTGTGAAAAATACTTTGTCAGTAATTTCGGAAGAGGGCCTGGCAAGGACATTGTCTATTCGATTCGTTGGAGTACATGTAAAAGAATCCTTGACAATTTTCGAAATAAGAGTAGGTAATTAATTAGTCTGCTGTCTGGACAAAATTTACTTCATAGCACACTGTATGACAAACACTTGTCATTATTTGCCAAATAATGCAGAAAAATAGGAGATAAACCTCCATCTGTTAAAATATGCAGCCTCTATCGTGTTGAGAAAAAACTGATCCTCTATTGCTATTCGGAGGTTTTCAGGGTTTTTTTTAATGTCTGTAATTGTTAAAATGAATAAAGGGGTTCTTTTTTTATGTATCTTATTGTTGTTGAAATATTTGTTAGTAATATTCTTCTAACAAGAAAAGACCCCTGTACATATGTACTTCAAAATTGGGGGGTTGGGATAGTATAGAGTGCTGTGCATCAACCTCTAGCTGGCCGGTCACCTCTGGCTTGCTGTTGTGGTTTCGATCCCTGGTGTGAGCGTATGTGGCTTGGAGATAGGGGCGCCTTCTCAAATCCATGGGTTTACTCCCACACGAAAGACACCTGCGCGTGTGCTTTGATAATAACAATGCAAAATAAGACTTGTCTGCTATATCACCTTCGGTGGAAGTTGTCGTTTAACTCTTAAGAACAACAGTTCAAAATTGAAGAAGCATGGACAGAAAGATGCTGTGCGGGCAAAATTTCTCCTTCCTTGGATTTTGCAAATTGTCATAGAATAAAGACTACCATATGTTATCGTAACGAAATACTGAAGGATTGCATGTGTTGACAAGATAATGTTAAAACCCAATTCCATATAGTTCAAAATTGAAGAAGCATGGACAGACATATGCTGTCCGGGCAAAACTCTCCTTCCTTTTTTTCATTGAAAATAGTTTTGAAGAATCAGTTTGTTTGCAAAATTATGATGCCAATGTGTACCAATGAGCTTGTGTTTTTCGTCCCATCTACACAACTAGACATTGTTCTTTGCCATGCTGTCCCTCCTACACTACCGACTGGGAGAAACCATGCTGCAAAATGCTGGAGAACTTTATTGAATAACACCAGCATTGGTATTTTTTTTCTTTGGAAAAAATTATAATGAATCAATTTGAATTAAAAAGATCAAGTATGAAGACAATGATTCTAATATCAAGATTTTTATTTTTGCTACAAAAATATTTTAAGTGCATCTTTTCTTTTCTGTGAAAATAGATTTGAAGAATGAGTTTGGTTACAAAAATACACATGATATTTACATCCTTAAATAATGGACCCAAAACAGAAAAGTAGTTTTATTTTTACAAGAAATTCTGTAGATCGATAAAATATAAAAAATTATTTATAAACGAAAATATTTTAAGTGCATCTTTTTTTTTCTCTGTGAAAATAAATTTAAAGAATCAGTTTGGTTACAAAAATACACATGATATTTACATCCTTAAATAATGGACCCAAAACAAAACAGTAATTTTATTTTTACAAAAAATTCAAGAAAATCTGTAGATCGATAAAATATAAAAAATGAAGTAAAAAAATACAGTCTTCATGTTATTATTAACTTCATAAATATAGGAAAGTTGTCTCAAAATTTCCAGTCGCTATTTCAAAATTATTACAAAATAATAACAATAACATCAAATATCAGTTCACGCATAGGCTTTGCAATCTACTGCTATATGGCCCATAGTATGGGATCTATATTTAAGTACTTTTTAAAAATATAAATACTGAAGTAAAAAATACGGTCTTCGTGTTATTATTAGCTTCATAAATATAGGAACGTTGTCTCAAAATTTCCAGTCGCTATCTCAATTACAATTATTACAAAATAATAACATTAATATCAGCTCACACGACTCGGCTTCATTATAAACAATAGCAAAGCCTTCGACCGGAAGTAACTTGGGTTCTGTGACTTCGCGCATGCGACGAACAACATAATTCATCGTCCAATGACAGATACTGCAGGGTCAGTTATCCATATTATATACGATCTCAATCTGTTTCACAGAGAATTACTTACGAATTATCTCTGTAACAGATAAGTGTCCATAGCACGTGCGTTGACTGCTCACCGCGCCAGTCATTGGCTCAAATGCTCGTGCAATGTTTACTTAACACCTAACTGCTTCGGGCAAAATGATGCATTTTACTCATTTTAATACCCATTTACACTAAATAGGAATATTTTTTAACTTCAAATACTTCAAACGTCTTTATTTATTTTTCTTTTACCTCAAAAAAATGTTTGAGAATTTAATTTGTCGGAGTAAAAAAGTTAATATGCCGTACTTATTAAGCCTCGTCGATGTCATGCTTATCAGTGATTGTAGCGGCCAAGCGAATATTCACTGCGGCATCAGTTTGATACGATCTATTGTGGAATACTTGCGCAGGGATACACTCTCTTGAACCAAGAGAGACTTTTGGCAAGCGTAAATTTCTGGTCCGTATCGCGTATTCGTATAGATTTTGTGTGTGACGTCAACAATGTCTGTGTATTTCTCATACGTGATACCAAACTGATCCCGTGAATATTCGCTTGGCTTGTTGTTGTTCTTGGTGTTTAACGTCCGCTTCCACCGAAGGTGATATCGCAGACAAGTCTTATTTTTCATTTTCATTATCTTAGCGCACGCGCAGGGGTCTTTGCTGTGGGAGGAAACCGGAGTGCCCGGAGGAAACCCACGAGGTTGAGAAGGAGCCCCTATCTCCATGCCACATACGCTCACACCACGGCTCGAAACCACAGCCGCAAGCCAGAGGTGACCGGCCAGCCGAAGCGCGGCACTCTAGACCACTAGGCCATCCCAACCCCCCATTCGCTTGGCCGCTACCAAGCAGTATAAATAGACTGGAGATGGCACGTCACACTCTTAGCGCAGCCGAGAATGAAGCCGTGGGCGGAGCTTATCCGCCATATTGGTTGACCCAAAACATTAGCTTGTAGCCTATAGGCATAGTGTAGCAACTAACAAGGAATGATATTAACGACCACCAACCGTTACTGCGTAGGTCTTGCGTAATTACGACTAATACGACGTATCCAATTTCTAGTTAGTGTAGGCCTACTAGTAGTTCTACCATGTAGTACTGTTATCCCACTTCTATACTGATTCACACACCGTGGAAGAGTATTTGTTTTTTAATTTTAACCTAAAGCTTAAAGTCCACAACCACAGGCGTTAGATCACGGACAGAATTGTTTTGTTGAAAGAACTGTAACCAAGTTATATATTATTATTATTATTATTATTATTACAGCATATTTATAGTGCACCCTTTCATATAACATGTTCAGGGGCACTTTACAAATTGACAATGTAATCATAAATGAACAACAAGATGTTAACGATTGCATACAGAGTCAGTTAAAAGCCTGATTAAATAAATGTGTTTTAAGTTGTTTTTTAAAAGAATATAGAGATGTACAACATCTTAAAGTTCCAATTTCATATTTTCTAAGAAAGTCAAAACATAATTATTTCTATGTCTTTTGCTCAAAAGGTTGTCAACTCACTATTATACGATCATGGGCAAAATTTTTGGGGCATTAAAAAGGGTGACACAGGCTAATTGAGAAAATAGTTACTCAATTACCTCCCTTGTTTTCCCATTCCTCTCCATGGACGGCCATCTTCAAACGTTTGAATTTGAAGTTGAAAATGATATTTTTGCCAATTTCTCAACTGGCAATAGTGAATTATAGGATTAATAGGATTATTCTTTAACAAGGTAGGACTGTTTATAGATACCATCTATTTTAGGGCTTTATTTTAATACATTTTAAAAATATAACTTAAAAAATGCTATTGGAACTTTAAACTAAATGGTAGATTATTCCATAAAACAGGTGCTTGATAACTAAAAGAGCGCTGACCATAAGAGACTAGTTGAATAGTTTTGGGCTTTAAAAGTAGTTTATCTGACGTACGTAATGTTCGGCCGGGTGTATAAAGTTCTAAAAGATCTGAGAGGTAAACAGGAGCTACATTATTTAAGCATTTAAAAGTAAGCAACAAAATCTTAAAATCAATTCGATATTTAACAGGTAACCAGTGTAAATTGTATAAAACAGGAGTTATGTGGTCACATTTTTTAGTTAAAGTAACAAGTCTAGCAGCAGTATTCTGTACTTTTTGTAATTTATCTATAAGCTTTAACGGTAAACCAACTAAAAGTGAATTAAAGTTATCTAATCGAGAAGTGACAAGAGAATTAACAAGTGACTTAGTGGCCTCTTCAGTTACAAATTTACGTATTTTACCTATATTTCTAATATTAAAATAGCACAATTTACAAATATTATTTACTTGAGCTCCCATAAGCATAGAACTATCAAAGATTGCGCCAATATTACGAGCAGAATCAGATGAAAATATATCACAATTACCTATTACAACAGGGGGATTATCATCTGCAAATTTCCTTAAGTGATGTCTTGAGCCTAATAACAAATATTCAGTTTTATCATCATTTAATTTTAGAAAGTTCTTTGACATCCATTTTCTAATTTCAATAATACAGTTCTCAAGTTGCAGTTTTGATAAATTGAAAGAGGATGGACAATTAGGTTTAAATGAAATATATAATTGAGTATCATCGGCATACAAGTGAAAGCTGAGACCATATTTTCTAACAATATCACCTAATGGCGACGTATAGAGGGTAAATAAAATCGGTCCAAGAACTGAACCCTGGGGAACCCCAGATGACAAAACAGATTCAGAAGACGATTTACAATTAACTAAAATACACTGTTTTCTACCCACAAGATAGCTTTCTAAAAGATTTAATGCAGAGCCACAAATACCGAATTTAAACTGTAGTCTACGTAGAAGAATGGAATGGTCCACTGTGTCGAAAGCAGCAGATAGATCCAATAAAATTAAAAATGTACATTTTCTATTATCAATTTCCATCAAAATATCATTTGAAACCCGGGTTAAGGCTGTTTCGGTGCTGTGAAATTGTTTATAAGCACTTTGAAATGGTTCATACAAACAGTTATCATCTAGATGGGCCTTTATCTGAGAAGCAATACATTAAGTTAGAGACAGGTCTGTAATTTTTAAAAATATTAGGATCCAGTGTAGACTTTTTAATTAAAGGGGTAACATAAGCTTGCTTGAAAATGTTGGGAGCAGTAGAGGATGACATACAAGAATTAATAATATTAGTGAAAACTGGAATAACTTCGTCTAGACAGTCCTTAAGAACAGGAGTCGGAATAGGATCTAATGAACAAGATTTAGGAGCAGACGATTTAATTAACTTTAAAACAAAAGATTCACTAACCAAATTAAATTTTTCTAAATAAACAGAGTTTTCTAACTTATCAAAATCATGAGCGTTAAAGTCAATAGTTTTATTTAAATCATCAAGTTCAGTTCGTATTTTCTGTATTTTTATTTGAAAGAAATCAGAGAATAAATTCGCAAGTTCAGCATCATTATCATTATCCGGGAGAATAGTTCGCTCAGCATTATAATCCAAAAGGGAATTCACAACTTTATACAGGTCTTTTTGTCTGTTTTCGCCATTTTCTATTTTATCAGAGTAAAATTTAATTTTAGCGTCTTCAATTAATTTATTCACATTGTTTTTTAAAGATTTATAAATCTGTTTATGGACATGTAGATTTGTTTTACGCCATAGATGTCCGGCCTTATTACGATCCCTTTTGGCTTCTAAAATAGACTCATTAAACCACTGCGTATTGGGACGAATGGTAAATGTTTTTGTTTGAAGAGGCACAAGTGAGTCCAAAATTTCAGCAAGTTTAGAGTGGTATTGGGTTGCCTTCTCTTGTACATCTTGAATATGTTGAATGTCATTGAAGTCCGAGTTGACTATTTCCGCTTTAAATTTAGTAATGTCAAGTGATTTAAACCTTCGATATATTACAGTCTTTCTTGTTGGTTGTGGTTTCTGGATCTTTAGATTAAAACTTGCCGGGAAATGATCAGATATTAATTTGTCAGAGACAGAGAGATTATCCAGTTTAATATCACATGGATTAGTTATAACAAGATCGAGAATATGTCCACCATTATGGGTAGAAGAAGAAACATGTTGTGTTAGAGATCTATTATTCAACATTTCACAAAAGTCAACCGCGGCAGGATCATTAGAATCATCAACATGAAAATTAAAATCTCCCCAAATAATAGTGCAACACTTAGTCACATTTAACTGGTCCAGAAATAATCCAAATTCTTCCATAAACCTTTGACACAATCTGTTATTGGGCGGGCGATAAATTGTAATTATCCTAGTTTCCCTTGAAGAAAACTGTAGAGAACAATCCAAGATTTCAAAAGAATCAAAGCGTTCTTGACGAATTTTCTTACACTTAATAGATGACTTAAATATAAGTGCTACACCTCCCCCATGTGAACCTCTAGGGCAATGTTGTATGGAATATCCATCAGGTACTAAAGCTGCGATTGTCGATGAATCCAAGCAGTCATTACTCAGCCACGTTTCAGTTATTCCAAAAATATCGATCGAATTTTCAACAATATAATCAGATAAAATTGTTATTTTGTTCTTTACAGATCTGGCATTAATTAATCCAAACGAAGTTTTTAAAACCGACGCTTCATTTTCGACTGCCTTTCTAATTTGTATAAGATTGTTCTTTATCTTCTGTTCTGTTCTAAAATGTTTGATCAGTTTGTGATTTGTGATAGAGTTTGGGGTGAGCTGGATGATAATGTTAAGATTAATATTAATATTCCGTGGTTTAGTGTTCAAAGATTCATACGGTCGGTCTGTTGGTTATGATAACTTTTAAATGTTCTTGATTTCCCCCATTTTCTTCATTAATTTCAATGTTATTATAGGCCTATATATAATCATTCAAGGCGGGCCTTGCCTTAAGACACAGTTGTTGCTGTCTGGGCGTTGGTCAATTTGCTCAGAAATTATTGGATAACAAGATTAGCCCTGTTCACTGTTCTGTGGCTTTTAACTGTATCCTTTCTAATAGTAATAGATGAATTTAACACATTAATCCTTTTCACCCACTGCTTTCCACTCCTCACGCCTCTATTATTATTAATATTATTATTAATATTACCGGTATTACTCAAACGATGAGATATAGCTTGAAGGTTATAGTTGTAAGAATTCAGTTGTGTTTGATGATAGCTGAGTTGATTCATATAGCTCACTAGCCACAACAGATAAAAATTATTATAAAACATTTTGATTAATCAAATCATGAATTACTATTTAATACACGCAGAACAAAATACCCAGCTGCCTCCTGGCGCTACATAGTGACTTCAAGCTAGGCTTCGTAAAATTTTAAAATTACCGGTAGGCCTAAATTTGAATGAAAAGGCGACAAATAAATGCTTCTTGTCTTCTTCGCAATAGTTTTAAACAGCCAACACCACTTATCATTAAAATGATCAATATGCACAACAATAGAATTAAAATCTATCGCGTAATTTATCAATTTTTTTTTTCTCGAAAATTGTCTACAATTCAGTTATTTGAAAGTAACGGCTTATCACGCCTGCACATTATAATATTTGTATGTCGAAATCCACATTAATCCACAATAAAACACAGGCACAAACACAGAGCACAACAAGGCACAGGCAGCCACTAAGGCGCTTACAATAATAGTTGCAGAGTTAAAACAATTTGTCAATAACGGTTGCTAACGACAGGCCCATCGGGGGCGGCCATTTTGAATTTTTGACAGTTGACAGCTGATCGACACAATGTAAACATTCTCCATGACATATAAGTCAAAATACAAAAACAATACATCTACTTCACATCAAAATGATCCTGGTGATCGCGCACAAATATTACATCAAAAATCTATCACATTCATAATTGATTAATATATAATTATTGAAAAATCTCACAGTACCGTTTGAAGGTACCAGCTAACCCGCGCATGCGCATACAGTGTATATACCACTACCAGAAAAAAATTAGGGGCATCATAATGTTAATTAATGACCAACCACAGAGATGAAAATTACGAGGAAGGCAAAAAATATGCGATTAAAGTAACAAGGCTATTTTTGAAATTTAATTATTTTTTTTTTTTTTTTTGTTGATTAATTCAAATTACTGCTTATATGTTCACATATATTTACAGAGTAGATTTAGGCCTAGAGATAAAACTATGTTCATAACAGGTAAAAAGCAAAATAGCCTAACACAAAAACGATGGCTATCCGTACTGAATAAAAAAAAACATATTCACATTTATTTCACATTCTCATTTATTTTAAGATCATAGACTGATAAAGAATTAAAATATACATAAACAACAAGAGAATAATATGAAGCCTATGAAGGCATCATTTCATTGATTTTTACGTAAAATGTTTACCTGAGATATTTAATTTATATTATGTGATATCGTTTTAATCATCACTTGATTTTACTTGTCATTCGATTTACAGAATTTTACATATCATTTCATTGATTTTTATGTAAAATGTCCAGATTCCGATGCCTGCATGCCATAAAACAACTTTCTTTTATTTTATAGTTTAGCATAAAAGTCTATATTTTACAAATATCACAAACTTGCTGAGGACTTTTTGACTCTTAGAATATGAAACAAGAACGGATTTATTTGCAGCCTTTGCAAAATGTCAATGGTGCCACTGCTTGAAAAATCATATTTCTTTAAATCCGATATAACGTTTTTCAACTCTGCATTTTCCTTTATTTAGCGTCTTTTTGACCGTATGGAAGTTGTATTTTATTCCTGGAACAGACCACACTTTTTCAGTTTCAAACGTTTTCTTTTCAGTGTAGTTTTTTCAGGTGTATCAACAGACGGGGGAACTATACTTTTTGGGGATAGTGGTATTTCGGGTAGCGGTCTGTGTCTATTTATTGGGGGTTTTCTTCAATTGTTGTCTGTTTTGGCTTTTAGGTATATGCATCAAAACCACTTGGAACGACACTTCCTTTCAGACATACACAAGAAAGGGAGGTCCTGTCAATGTCCTGTGTAGTGAAATGGTGTGAACATAGGACAACAGATTTTGATGTCTGAAAGTCTGCCCGTCTTGTTGCTGTACCCATTTCTCTCTCAAGCCATCATCCATCATCTGAAATACATAAGGCATAAGCAAACAATTAATACTAAAATACACCAAGTGCGTCATTTATTATTATGAGTCAAAAATAAAGTATCAAAATATTGTCAATGCAAAATTAAGACAAGATATTATTAGGCCTAATAGTAATATCGTAATAAAATAATTTCATATTGTTAGAAAATAAAACCAGGCAAACTAGCACATTAATTATTATAATACTTATAACTCTACTATAATAGGATAGGCCTTTATCCTGTTTTGTTTTTTGTTTTTTTTTTTGGGGGGGGGGGTAATGAATTAATCTTAATGTCAAATAAAGTATTATTAATATTTTTATCAATTGTTATAATTGTATACAAATAGGCCTGTACTAACGCCACGTTTTCAGTTCAGCGGACCTAGGCTAGACAGTCAACTCAAGTCAAGGGGGTCAAGTGGGTGGCTTAGCCTTGGTTAATACTAAGGCCCTACTACTTTAACTTACGATAGGGGACAATTGTGAAAATGGCAAGTGAACAATTAAATTGGATAAGGTAGTGTAGACAGACTGCCTCAATGGTCGGTAGACAAGTAGGTCTAGTTCTAAGTACGATAGTTTACCAAGAATGGCAACAGCATTGACAACAATGAATTCATTGAATGTCAATGACAATCAATAGACAGGTGTACTGCAAGTGCAAGACCGACAACGACGAACGAGGATGGACAAAGCTCGTCTTCAAAATTGAACTTGAACTTGTACTTTTAATATTATGGTAGAACCTAGTTCAGCTCTGAACGTTGGTCTCATTACACTCACCCTGAACGTTCAGGGACTGTCCCAATCAATCAATGTCGAAAATAATTGGAGCCCCAGTCAATTTTACTGGGCAACTTTTCACTGCTAAACGATGTGGTGTCAATCCGTGTGGACGCCTGTACAATGTAAACGAACATCTTAGTGAGAAAATAAGACCGTGCTTACTTCGCTAGAGTCAGTATGAGCGACACAACACGCTGTTAAATATACGTCCCCTCCTATCAAGTTACATTGTCGCCGCCATGACACTCTTACTGTAGGTCAACGTCCACATTCAGGAATGTCGGTCATACAAGACGAAACGAAATGTACAGGCTTTACATTGTACAGGATTTCACACGGATTGACAACCCGTCGTTTAGCAGTGAAAAGTTGTCCAGTAAAACTGACTGTTCTCCAATTATTTTCGACATTGATCGAATGGGACAGTCCCTGAACGTTCAGGGTGAGTGTAATGAGACCGACGTTCAGAGCTGAACTAGGTAAAACCTACCTGTGAAAAGTAACAGAATGTTGTCGATCTTTATCGGAGTATTAATACTAATAGTCACAGGCTTTCCTTTGTTTTGGGTCAACCAAGATGGCGGCCAGCTAACGTGACATGCTTCAAGATTCTGACGTCATGCCCCCTCCATTCTATTAATACTCCTTGGCCGCTACAATCACTAATAAGCGTGACATCAACGAGACTTAATGGGTTCGGCATATTAACTTTTTTACTCCGACAAATTAAATTCTCAAACATTTTTTTTGAAGTATAAGAAAATAAATAAAGACGTTTGAAGTATTTGTAGTTAAAAAATATTTCCTATCCACTCGGGGTCACAGTACGATCTAGTGTATAATTAATATACATTCTTATATACTATTCAAAAAAAGTAGGGAATATTTGATTTTGGGGGCATAATACTAAAATATGCAAATGACTACGAAAAAAGTCACTATAGAACCTAACAGAAGAAACATTTCCAGTTACATGTGACGCCCAAACGCACCAATAGCTACCGCATGGAATGCAGGTGATGCTTGGGATCATCATGGGGGTCCAACCCAAGATTTGCACGACTCTGACTTTGAATGTTACAGTCATTGTGGCATTGAATTCCAGGGTGGAAACATCAGTTTAATTGTTTTAGTGACCAGAAAACAAATTTTGATATGCGTCGGCTTACCCAAAATGAAAGGTTACGTGCCCTTGGCATGCTACAGATCGGCACAACACAGGCGGATGTGGCGCGGACGATGACTGTTTCTCAGTCTGTCATAAGCAGGCTATGGTCCAGATACCGTGATACACAATCTGTACAGGACAGACCACGCTCAGGTCGACCAAGGGCGACAACTCAAGCCCAGGATCGATTTATCCGTACCTTGGCCTTGAGAAATCGTGTCATCACAGCAAATCAGATCAGCGCTCGTCTTCAAACAGACACTGGTGTGAGAGTGAGTGGCCAGACGATTCGGAATCGACTGCATAGGGGTCACCTTCGCGCCCGACGTCCTCGCGTGATCCCTTGTTTGAGAGATCATCACATTCAAGCAAAACGTCGTTGGTGTAGGGATCGTCAACACTGGGATAATCGACGCTGGAGCAATGTGATGTTTTCAGATGAGTCAAGGTTCACTGTTGATTTTTTGGACAGACGTAGGAGGCTGTGGCGTCGTCGAAACGAGCGCTTCCAAGACGTTAACGTCATCAGACATGATCGATTTGGGGGTGGTTCTGTTATGGTGTGGGGAGGCATCACTGTTGCTGGAAGAACAACTTTACATGTTGTTGCAGGGCGTGTTACAGGTCAGTACTACCGGGACAACATCTTGGCAGTCCATGTTGTGCCGTTCGCACGACGTCATGGCCGCCGTTTCATCTTCCAGGATGACAACGCAAGATGTCACAGGGCCAGGATCGTTACAGGTTGCCTCCAACAACAGAACATCACCACATTAACTTGGCCAGCATTGAGTCCCGACCTCTCCCCCATCGAGCATGTCTGGGACTAGTAACTATACTTGTTACCTTAAACTGTGTTTAAGGTAACAATTGGTACAGTCTACGACCCCTTACGCAAGTTCAAATAGGTTCAAACGCACAATTGTCAACACACATCATTACAGTTTGTATTAAAATAAGTAATTTTATCACAAATAGTGAAGACTGGACCATTAAAATAGTTACCGAACAGTTTTTCTCTGCATAGCGCTGTTTATGTTGTAGGCCTAATGACGTATTACACAACTTGCGGCCATGACGGTCGACCAGTTGAAATTTCGAGTAGGAGATGGGTTTCATCAAATCATATAATTATGCGGTAAGGTCTCACCTTTATTTCAATAAGAATTGATTTATTATATGTTAAGCTACGTGCAGTACTGTTTTGGGCCAGTTTATTTGTAAATTAAGCGAGCTATAGGCCAGTAAACTTTTTGTAGTCATTTGACTACAAAACTTGCGCGAAGGAACTCTGTAGGAAAAACCACTACTGCGACTGGAGTAAGACGGAAGACAGCAGTAGTGGAACCATTTCTAGTCTGGGACATGCTTGGACAGAGGTTACGTCAACGTCAACAACGTCCTGCCAATGTCCAAGAACTTGCTGCTGCGTTGCAACAGGAATGGGACAATCTGGACCAAAATGACCTTAGACGTCTCATTAGGAGTATGCCACGTCGGATCAATGCTTGTTTGGCAAACAGAGGAGGATTTACCCATTACTGACTTTGTTGTGATGCTGTGGTAACTTTGCTGTTTGACCCCGGGTATCATTTTACCCTTATAATGGTCAGTCTGTGCCTTACTTAGTCTAACGATCATTTGGAATATATCGATGAATGTGAACTTCATTTCATTTTGTCATTTGTTTCTTCGTCAGTTTCATTAGGTGACTTTAATAACACTTAAAAATCAAATATCCCCTACTTTTTTTGAATAGTATATAATTTTTTTTTTAGCAGTTTTAACTTTTGTTTTTTGTTTTGAAAAAAAGTGCGATCATTAATTCGTGGGCCTTGAACTCAGCGCGTGGAAAATGAGAAACAAGGAATCAATTCAATACGGTACAAATAATAAATTTAATTAATAAGATAAGCCACAAGGGGCCTGCGTACAATACAAGGTTGGGATTGAAACAACACCTTTTAACTCTATCACATACTTTATGATCTAAAACACACGAATATGAGTGGAAACCCCTGCACTGTTTTAGTATAAAATACAAAGGCATATTAGCTTACTGGTCCATTTTTGTCGAGTCCCGACTGGATAGCTTGAAAGCCGAGCGTTTGAATGAAGTGTTGAATAGCTGACCAATCAAAACACTTATTCTGACCTTTCAACCCTGATAATCCAAACAAACGACTCGGACTATAAGATGGAAGCATAGAACTGTACTAGAAAGGAAGTCCGACTCGTGGTTTATGTTATTTATCGCATGCGCGAAAACACAGAACCTAAGTTACTTCCGGTTAAACAAAACCTTGAAGAAATGCGTATGGAGTCCTGTGAGCTACGGAATAAAATAAGAAAAAAACATCGTCTGCACAACTTCCAATTACCAAGATATATCCGAAATTAATGTTTAACCATGTGTAAGTTATTTTGTATCAATACGGTTAGTTGTCAGTACATGTTTCGTTCGTATAAAAATTAAAAGGATACTACGGTACCCAGCCGACACAGGCCTACAACAATAACACATAAAAAGTATGATAAGTTATTGAATAATCATTTTCAGTGAGAATGCGTCCAGGACGCATTCTATTGTATTATAAAACCTCAATTTCTTTCTATTCGATATAATAATATTTCGTCAAACGTAATAAAAACTATGCAGCTAGTCTAGAATCTACAATTTTCTAATTATATAGGCCTGTATACATGTAGGCTTATAGTCATGTTTTATCTTTACTTTAGGCCTACGGGGTTTTTTTTGGTGTATCAATATTCATTACTTCAAGGTGTCTTCATAGCCCCCCCCCCTCAAAAAAAGTAAGTTAATAGCTAAAATTTCCCTTTTAGTTTTAGATTGTAAGAAAAACTGTTTTGATAATTAGATATACCGTATACGTCTTTACGTGTATAAATAAATAAAAAATCTGTCTTTATCAATTAAAGATGTAGGAAAAATCAAATAATATCCTAAGGAAATTTTCTATAAAATTTAGACTTTAATGAATGGTCTCAGCATTTTGTCAAATTCAAATGTGCTATCAGTATTTTAAAACAATATGTTTGCACACTGAAATTTCAAGGTAAACTTTTAATCATTTGAATGGATGTTCTGTTTCTAAGCCCTCATTTAATATTGAAAACATTATATGTGTAGGTGAAAAATACCGATCGCTATCAAGTACAGCACATAGGCCATTCACTGTATTATAGATCTTAGGGGATCGATTTTCAGGTCACCCAACGAAAAAAAATGACCCGAAATTTTAAAAGCGTTACGTGTCCGGATAAGCAACTTAGCCATTCTTAGTCAAAACAACTCAATTTTTTGAGCTCAAATTTTGAGACAAAGTATATACACCATTGCTCTATATTTTTACGTTGAAATTTCATAGGTACCCAGACCTTTATTTTTCCGACTATGTTCAAATTAGGATAATTCTTTTAAATATTGGTCGTATTGACATTATAAAATTTGCATGAATGTAAGTCTAAATGTCAGATAGTGTCATGTTTTTTTTCATTCTTACACCATATTTATTTAATGATACATAATTATTGGATCTGAAAACTGTCTGTTAGGATTATGTTGAAAATATTATTATTAATACCCCTTTAAACTCCTCAATTTCTTTATGAAAATGTTAATACCCGTTACCCTGTACTTTCTTTCTTTTGTAGGCCTCTGAATATAAGATAAGCTCTTCACTGCTACAACCTTCCATAAATAATAAAGTGTGAAAAATACTTTGTCAGTAATTTCGGAAGAGGGCCTGGCAAGGACATTGTCTATTCGATTCGTTGGAGTACATGTAAAAGAATCCTTGACAATTTTCGAAATAAGAGTAGGTAATTAATTAGTCTGCTGTCTGGACAAAATTTACTTCATAGCACACTGTATGACAAACACTTGTCATTATTTGCCAAACCATGCAGAAAAATAGGAGATAAACCTCCATCTGTTAAAATATGCAGCCTCTATCGTGTTCAGAAAAAACTGATCCTCTATTGCTATTCAGAGGTTTTCAGGTTATTTTTTTTTAATGTCTGTAATTGTTAAAATAAATAAAGGGGTTCTTTTTTTATGTATCTTTTTGTTGTTGAAATATTTGTTAGTAATATTCTTCTAACAAGAAAAGACCCCTGTACATATGTACTTCAAAATTGGGGGGTTGGGATAGTATAGAGTGCTGTGCATCAACCTCTTCTGGCCGGTCACCTCTGGCTTGCTGTTGTGGTTTCGATCCCTGGTGTGAGCGTATGTGGCTTTGAGATAGGGGCGCCTTCTCAAATTCATGGTTTACTCCCACACGAAAGACACCTGCGCGTGCGCTTTGATAATAACAATGCAAAATAAGACTTGTCTACTATATCACCTTCGGTGGAAGTTGTCGTTTAACTCTTAAGAACAACAGTTCAAAATTGAAGAAGCATGGACAGGAAGATGCTGTCCGGGCAAAATTCTCCTTCCTTGGATTTTGCAAATAGTCATAGAATAAAGACTACCATATGTTATCGTAACGAAATACTGAAGGATTGCATGTGTTGACAAGATAATGTTAAAACCCAATTCCATATAGTTCAAAATTGAAGAAGCATGGACAGACAGATGCTGTCCAGGCAAAACTCTCCTTCCTTTTTTTCATTGAAAATTGTTTTGAAGAATCAGTTTGTTTACAAAATTATGATGCCAATGTGTACCAATGAGCTTGTGTTTTTTGTCCCATCTAAACAACTAGACACTGTTCTTTTCCATGTTGTCCCTCCTACACTACCGACTGGGAGAAACCATGCTGCAAAATGCTGGAGAACTTTATTGAATAACACCAGCATACATAATCCTTATATATTCAGATTGGTATTTTTTTTCTTTGGAAAAAATTATAATGAATCAATTTGAATTAAAAAGATTAAGTATGAAGACAATGATTCTAATATCAAGATTTTTATTTTTGCTACGAAAATATTTTAAGTGCATCTTTTCTTTTGTGTGAAAATAGATTTGAAGAATGAGTTTGGTTACAAAAATACACATGATATTTACATCCTTAAATAATGGACCCAAAACAAAAAAGTAGTTTTATTTTTACAAGAAATTCTGTAGATCGATAAAATATAAAAAATTATTTATAAACGAAAATATTTTAAGTGCATCTTTTATTTTCTCTGTGAAAATAAATTTAAAGAATCAGCTTGGTTACAAAAATACACATGATATTTACATCCTTAAATAATGGACCCAAAGCAAAACAATTCAAGAAAATCTGTAGATCGATAAAATATAAAAAATGAAGTAAAAAAATACAGTATTCATGTTATTATTAACTTCATAAATATAGGAAAGTTGTCTCAAAATTTCCAGTCGCTATTTCAAAATTATTACAAAATAATAACAAAAACATCAAATATCAGTTCACGCATAGGCTTTGCAATCTACTGCTATATGGCCCATAGTATGGGATCTATATTTAAGTACTTTTTAAAAATATAAATACCGAAGTAAAAAATACGGTCTTCGTGTTATTATTAGCTTCATAAATATAGGAACGTTGTCTCAAAATTTCCAGTCGCTATCTCAATTACAATTATTACAAAATAATAACATTAATATCAGCTCACACGACTCCGCTTCATTATAAACAATAGCAAAGCCTTCGACCGGAAGTAACTTAGGTTCTGTTGACTTCGCGCATGCGATAAACAACATAATTCATCGTCCAATGACAGATACTGCAGGGTCAGTTATCCATATTATATACGATCTATGATGGAAGACAACTAGGTTGATGCTATACCGCTATTCCTTACGTCTCCGTGAACTGCAGGACTCGGCAAACAAGAAATATCGTTCAACAGGCAGGTTACAGTGTACTGTAAATAGATTTCTGTTGGCTCGCGTAGAAGCGCGCCATATAATTTTTATTTTTAAGACGAACCCCCATCAATCAATGGCTTCAACTCGCGCCCCAAAGCAGCGTGTTTTGACAAAAGATGAAACTATCACCTCGTTCGAGGCCTGGAAACAGAACCTTACATACATGTTATCTCTGGATGACAACTTCGCCCCATTCTTCGCTCCCGATATTGTATGGTCTAAGAAAAGCAGGGATAACCCAAATCGAGGCTTACCGACGAACGTGGGAAGACTGCAGCACAAAAGGTGTTTTTTTTAGAGCTCGTGTTGGGTCAAATCGCCAATTTTTGCCCGGTGATAGCCCGCGCAAATTAAGGGAGATCCCTGTTTTGTCAGCATTGAGAGTGTATTGTTATGTACATGTATATATTGACTTGTCTTATTTTTTAGATTTTATCATTGCTTGATAACGACTAGAGAAGCCTAGTCGAAACGTCGCTCAGTAATAAGCAGTAATTGTATTCCATAGAATTGTGATCTGTATACTCTAGTTCAATTACTAAATGCCATTGAAACAGTTTATGATTAAACTCATTTATTAAAGAAGACTATTTACCATTATTCTTTCAGGCACTGGGATTCCAATTAGTTGTATATCTATGTACAAAACTATTAAAAAAAAGAAGATCCAAGAAAAACTCTGTATTTGCAATGCTACATTTACCATCTCCAGAATTGCAACTTCGTGTTTGTAATCTCGACAATTTATATACAACATTTTGTTGAAAGAATCCTCAGTATTTGTTGTGGTGAACAAAATAAATATTTGCTGTCCAGAGGCAAATTGTATGTTGACCAAATTTGAAAAATAAAGTTATACATCTGCATGTTTCAATCACCCTTTTTGTTATGCCTTGTTTCTTTTACAAATTAAGGTCCCAATGTTTTCTGCGGTATGGGGAAATGCTGCATTTGGGCACAATCTGATGAAAAGAAATAAAATGGGGTTTAACATCCTATTTTTTTGCACCTACCTGGCTTATTAGGACAGGTATACATCATGCAGTATGATATGGTTGAAATTTTGAGCAGACACCGGCCCTGCAAAAACTCTTCTTTATTTCAAATTCCAAGCCCCCCCCCCTTTTCTCCTTCCTAACCTATTCACAAGAGGGAACAACATCGGAAAAGCATGCCATGATGACCTTTGCAAAATACTCTTCTTTATTTCAAATTCCAAGGACCCCCCACCCCTCCGTCCTAACCTATTCACTTTAATGGGGAAACAACATCGGAAAAGCATGCCATGAAGACCTTTGTCAGTCTACACTGAGTAGAACATTGAGCCACTGTGGCTCCTCTAAAGGAAACACCCAATATTTTCTGTAACACAAGAAAGTATACCACTTTTATGATAATTTTATCACAGAAAATCCTCCTGTAAGAACCAAGCTGAAAACAAATTCTGCTGTCATGGCTATTGTGACGAAAATATTCTGCTCTGCTGAATAATCTAACCACAATTCCTGCTGTTGGGACTAATCAATATAAAATTCTCCTCAGGGGCGTTTTAAGGTTTATCATGGCGGAGGCTATAATAATTTGAGAGCCCTCTTTCGCGGCGCCTCAGTTATAAAACGCCTTTGATTCTCCTGTGGTGTCTTTTCTGACGAAAAATTCTATTTTGTGGCTATCTTCCGAATAATTTTGCTGTGATGGATAATCTAACGAATTCCTGATCTGATGGATAATCTAAAGAAAAATCCTGCTGTTTAAACCAATCTATAGAAAATCCTGCTGTTGGAACCAAGCTAAAAACTAATTATGATGTCATTGCTATTGTGATGAAAATATTATGCTGTCATGGCTATTGTGACGAAAATATTCTGCCTTCATGGATTTTCTAACGGCAATTCCTGCTCTGCTGAATAATCTAACCACAATTCCTGCTGTTGGGACTAGTCTATAGAAAATTCTGCTGTGATAGCTATTCTGACGAATGTCTGCTGTGTTGGCTATTCTGCCGAATAAACCTGTTGTGATGGATATTCTAACGAAATTCCTTATATGATGGATAATCTAAAGAAAAATCCTGCTGCTTAAACCAATCTATAGAAAATACTGCTGTTGGAACCAAACTGTTGTGATGGATATTCTAACGAAATTCCTGATATGATGGATAATCTGAAGAAAATTCCAGCTGCTTAAACCAATCTATAGAAAATATGCAAGCAGAAAACAACTTCTGCTGTCATGGCTATTGGGGTAAAAATATTCTGCTGTAATCGCTATTCTGACGAAAATTTCAGTTCTGTTGAATAATCTAACCACAATTCTTCCATACGGAGCCCCTTAAGTGCACGATTCCACTCTTATATAATTTTTTCGTACATGATTCCACTCTTATATAATTATTTCGTTTAAACGAAATATTAATTCGTTTAAACGAAATATTAATTCGTTTAAACGAAATATTAATTCGTTTAAACGAAATATTAATTCGTTTAAACGAAATATTAATTCGTTTAAACGAAATATTAATTCGTTTAAACGAAATATTAATTCGTTTAAACGAAATATTAATTCGTTTAAACGAAATATTAATTCGTTATAACGAAATATTAATTCGTTATAACGAAATAACTAATTCGTTTAAAGAAATAATTAATTCGTTTTAACGAAATAATTAATTCGTTATAACGAAATAATAATTCGTTTAAACGAAATATTATATCGTTATAACGAAATATTATATCGTTATAACGAAATATTATATCGTTATAACGAAATATTATTTCGTTTAAACAAATTAATATTTCGTTATAACGAATTAGTTATTTCGTTTAAACGAATTAATTATTTCGTTTTAACGAATTAGTTATTTCGTTTTAACGAATTAATTATTTCGTTTTAACGAATTAATTATTTCGTTTTAACGAATTAATTATTTCGTTAAAACGAATTAACATTTCGTTATAACGAATTAATATTTCGTTATAACGAATTAATATTTCGTTATAACGAATTAATATTTCGTTATAACGAATTAATTATTTCGTTTTAACAAATTAATTATTTCGTTTTAACGAATTAATTATTTCGTTATAACGAATTAATTATTTCGTTATAACGAATTAGTATTTCGTTTTAACGAATTAATTATTTCGTTTTAACGAATTAATTATTTCGTTATAACGAATTAATATTTCGTTATAACGAATTAATATTTCGTTATAACGAATTAATATTTCGTTTAAACGAATTAATTATTTCGTTTAAACGAATTAATTATTTCGTTTAAACGAATTAATCTTTTTGATTAATCGAATTAATCAATGTCGATTGAACACGTCGACTAACCCCAATGCTCCAAACAACGAAGTTGAAAATAAATTTAAAAAAAAACAATCGTGATCTCTATCGTTATTGATATACAGGATATACACATGGTTCATTTTTATATCATTAATTCGCTTGTGCGTAATGCTTTTTAGCAGGTAGACCCAGAAAGAACCCTTGAGGTTAGACAAGTGACCCTGTCAGGCCTCGTGTCCCCCAACATGATCCCCATTACGAAAACCTTGTTAAACAGATAGCAGCAAATTTTTTAACATATGTTTTGGGGTATCAACCGTTTGGTTTATAAGCGTATGCAGGAGCCACGGTGGCTAAGTGGATAAGACGCTAGCGCGCTAGCCAGGAGGTCGCTTATTCGCCCCAGTGTTGGCGGAGAAAGTTCATCTGGGGTGTTCTTCGTGGTTTCCAGTTGTGAGTGATGCAGGAAGGAGGGTCTGACAAGGGCAACTGTCTAGTCTTTTGGATGGAACGAAAAATTCGAGGTCCCGTGTACAGATTGGCGTGCGCAACAAAGATCCCTTGGCAGCTGCAATTTCATATAAGTGTAGGCTGTAGCGATTTTGTTTGGGCAAAACATCCCCCAAAGCACAATATTTGGCGTATGCCCATCTTCAATAGCCCAGTCAAACTCAAAGCAGAACAGTAGGACGTTTAAGCCCATTTCATAAGGGTATACACCCTATCGATTTGTTAGTGTTACGTGACTTGCCGTTCCAGCGAAATGAATGTTGGGTGGTCTAGTGGTGCGCCATTGGGTCAAGGGGCGTTGTATCGGTTGACTGCATGTACGTGACAAGAAGTATGACTGCTTGTACATCCTCGTGGGTCTTCAGTTTCATCCCATTGCTAAATACCCCTACGCGAAAGCGGATTACATGTGTTAGTCCCGAAATGACCTAGGTTGTGTCTCTGTTCCAAGATTACCGACTCAAACCCACCGCAAATTGATAAAGTTTTTGGTTTTTTGGTTTTTTTAACATCTTTTATTTTCAAATTTGGTGTTTTGAGCATTTGGGTGTACACTGGACTTCGTTTGTTCGTCCAGTCCGAACTTGACAGCTCTCCTTTTCAGGCCCTCCGTCCTGCACCACTGACAAAAACCAGATGAACTTTCTTGACAGCTCTCCTTGTCAAGCCCTCCGTCCTGCATCACTGATAAAAACCAGATGAACTTTTTCCGCCAACACCGGGAACGTACCAGCGACCTCTAAAGCTTGTGAACCCAATGGTTAATTCCCTAAAATATATGTTAAAAACTATAGGGTTCACAGGGTTTTCGTAAGGGGGATAATGTTTGGGAACTGGGTCTCTGGAGAAGTAGGTAGCGGAAACGATAGGATCCGTTCTCTCATTAACCCCAATGCTTCACACCAATATATGAAGAAAAAAAAACTGATTTGAAGTGTATCCTCACAATAGGGGGAGGAGGAACCCGGGCCATCTCTTTATGCCACCAATGCTTCATAGACTCAATATCCATCACATGATCCCCATTACGAAAACCTATGAAGAGAAAAAAACTGATTTAAAGTGTATCCTCAGAATAGGGGGAGGAGGAACCCGGGCCATATCTTTATGTCACCAATGCTTCATAGAGTTCATACCAATCACATAATCCCCAGTAAGAAAACAGTGTAAACATGAGGTCTGTTATTGGGTCAAGTGCCGTTATTTCAATTAACCGCCTCTACGCGACAAGCAGCAGGATCGCTTGTCCAACCTCGTGGATTCTCCCCGGGCCCACTGCTACATATCCTTCATATTCCTGAAGCAATGGCCCGAGAAATCTCTCTCTGACCATTGCTGGATTGACTTCTGATTCTTGAACTTTTGCGGGAGTGCGTCTATTCTCCCCGTTCAATGAAAGCTATCACTTAAGTACAGCAACATGACAGTCCTTCGTTTAATCTAAGTCTTCCCTAAAACTTTGGACAGTGATTTAAGGTATTAAAAAAGGTATAAGTATGTTCGTTTCCAAAGAGTATTGTTTACATTTCATTCGACTTGATAGCCTCGTTTGTCACACAATTAGTTTTACTGCAGTATTCTCCTATGCACGGGTTAATTAGGCATAATAAAAGCGTGAGCCATGACGTAACGTTATGTAAACATATTTGGTCCAATACTGGCACTCGTTTTAAATGTAAAGCGTTTGTATGGTAGGTAGTGATAGGTTGGTAGTCGGACTACTGACTAATCAAAATTTAACACAACAATATCCACTCAGAAGAGCAGTGTGTAGTGAGATTACCTATAATCAAACGAAACGCTGCGCGGAGTATGCATATCCTTACGCGCAAACGAATTATTGAGATAAAAATGAACCACGTGTATATCCCGTATATTGATAACGATAGAGATCACGATTGTTTTTTTTAAATTTTTTTTTCAACTTCGTTGTTTGGAGCATTGGGGTTAGTCGACGTGTTAAATCGACATTGATTAATTCGATTAATCGAAACGATTAATTCGTTTAAACGAAATAATTAATTCGTTTAAACGAAATAATTAATTCGTTTAAACGAAATAATTAATTTGTTTAAACGAAATATTAATTCGTTATAACGAAATATTAATTCGTTATAACGAAATATTAATTCGTTATAACCTTAATAATTAATTCGTTAAAACGAAATAATTAATTCGTTATAACGAAATATTAATTCGTTATAACGAAATAATTAATTCGTTATAACGAAATAATTAATTCGTTATAACGAAATAATTAATTCATAATAACGAAATATTAATTCGTTATAACGAAATAATTATTCGTTATAACGAAATGTTAATTCGTTATAACGAAATAATTAATTCGTTAAAACGAAATAATTAATTCGTTTAAACGAAATAATTAATTCGTTATAACGAAATAATTAATTCGTTATAACGAAATATTAATTCGTTTAAACGAAATGATATTTCGTTATAACGATATAATATTTCGTTATAATGAAATAATATTTCGTTTAAACGAATTATTATTTCGTTTAAACGAATTATTATTTCGTTATAACGAATTAATTATTTCGTTAAAACGAATTAATTATTTCTTTTAAACGAATTAATTATTTTGTTATAACGAATTAATTATTTCGTTATAACGAATTAATATTTCGTTTAAACGAATTAATATTTCGTTTAAACGAATTAATATTTCGTTTAAACGAATTAATATTTCGTTTAAACGAATTAATATTTCGTTTAAACGAATTAATATTTCGTTTAAACGAATTAATATTTCGTTTAAACGAATTAATATTTCGTTTAAACGAAATAATTATATGAGTGGAATCATGTACGAAAAAAATATATAAGAGTGGAATCGTGCACTTAAGGGGCTCCGTACTTCCAGTTAGGACCAATCTGTAGAAAATTCTGCTGTGATAGCTATTCTGTCGAATAAGTCTGCTGTGCTGGCTATTCTGTCGAATAAACCTGTTGTGATGGATATTCTAACGAAATTCCTTATGCGATGGATAATCTAAAGGGACATCCTGCTATTTAAACCAATCTATAGAAAATCATGCTGTTTAAACCATTCTATAGAAAATCATGCTGTTGGAACCAAGCTAAAAGCAAATTTAGCTGTATATGGCTGTTGTGATGAAAACATTCTGCTGTCATGGCTATTGTGACGAAAATATTCTGCTGTCATGGATTTTCTAACGACAATTCCTGCTCTGCTGAATAATCTAACCACAGTTCCTGTTTTTGGGACCAATCTATAGAAAATTCTGCTGTGATAGCTATTCTGACCAAAAATTCTGTTTTGGTGGATATCTGCCGAATAATATTGCGGTGATGAATAATCTAACGAAATCCCTGATTTGATGGATAATCTGAAGAACGTTCCAGCTGTTTAAACCAATCTATAGAAGATATCCAAGCAGAAAACAACTTCTGCTGTCATGGCTATTGGGGTAAAAATATTCTGCTGTAATCGCTATTGTGACAAAAATTTCAGCCCTGATGAATAATCTAACCACAATTCTTCCAGTTAGGACCAATATATAGAAAATTCTGCTGTGATAGCTATCCTGACGAAAAAGTCTGCTGTGCTGGCTATTCTGTGGAATAAACCTGTTGTGATGGATATTCTAACGAAATTCCTTATATGATGGATAATCTAAAGAAAAATCCTGCTGTTTAAACCAATCTATAGAAAATCCTGCTGTTTAAAACAATCTATAGAAAATACTGCTGTTGGAACCAAACTAAAAACAAATTTTGCAGTTATGCTTTTGTGATGAAAATATTCTGCTGTCATGGCTATTGTGACGAAAATATTCTGCCTTCGTGGATTTTCTAACGGCAATTCCTTCTCTGCTGAATAATCTAACCACAATTCCTGCTGTTGGGACTAGCCTGTAGAAAATTCTGCTGTGATAGCTATTCTGACGAATGTCTGCTGTGTTGGCTATTCTGCCGAATAAACCTGTTGTGATGGATATTCTAACGAAATTCCTTATATGATGGATAATCTAAAGAAAAATCCTGCTGCTTAAACCAATCTATAGAAAATACTGCTGTTGGAACCAAACTAAAAACAAATTTTGCAGTTATGCTTTTGTGATGAAAATATTCTGCTGTCATGGCTATTGTGACGAAAATATTCTGCCTTCGTGGATTTTCTAACGGCAATTCCTGCTCTGCTGAATAATCTAACCACAGTTCCTGCTGTTGGGACTAGCCTGTAGAAAATTCTGCGGTGATAGCTATTTTGACGAAAACACTGTTTTGGTGGTTATCTGCCGAATAACATTGCTGTGATGGATAATCTAACGAATATCCTGATATGATGGATAATCTGAAGAAAAATCCAACTGTTTAAACGAATCTATAGAAGATATCCAAGCAGAAAACAACTTCTGCTGTCATGGCTATTGGGGTAAAAATATTCTGTTGTAATCGCTATTGTGACGAAAATTTCAGCTCTGATGAATAATCTAACCACAATTCTTCCAGTTAGGACCAATATATAGAAAATTCTGCTGTGATAGCTATCCTGGCGAAAAAGTCTGCTGTGCTGACTATTCTGTCGAATAAACCTGTTGTGATGGATATTTTAACGCAATTCCTTGTATGATGGATAATATAAAGAAAAATCCTGCTGTTTAAACCAATCTATAGAAAATCCTGCTGTTGGAACCAAACTACAAACAAATTTTGCAGTTATGCTTTTGTGATGAAAATATTCTGCTGTCATGGCTATTGTGACGAAAATATTCTGCCTTCGTGGATTTTCTAACGGCAATTCCTGCTCTGCTGAATAATCTAACCACAATTCCTGCTGTTGGGACTAGTCTATAGAAAATTCTGCTGTGATAGCTATTTTGATGAAAACACTGTTTTGGTGGTTATTTGCCGAATAACATTGCTGTGATGGATAATCTAACTAAATTCCTGATATGATGGATAATCTGAAGAAAAATTCTGCTGTTTAAACCATTCTATAGAAGATATCCAAGCAGAAAACAACTTTTGCTGTCATGGCTATTGTGATAAAAAAATTCTGCTGTAATCGCTACTGTGGCGAAAATTTCAGTTCTGATGGATAATCTAACCACAATGCTTCCAGTTAGGACCAATATATAGAAAATTCTGCTGTGATAGCTATCCTGACGAAAAAGTCTGCTGTGCTGACTATTCTGTCGAATAAACCTGTTGTGATGGATATTTTAACGAAATTCCATTATATGATGGATAATATAAAGAAAAATCCTGCTGTTTAAACCAATCTATAGAAAATCCTGCTGTTGGAACCAAACTACAAACAAATTTTGCAGTTATGCTTTTGTGATGAAAATATTCTGCTGTCATGGCTATTGTGACGAAAATATTCTGCCTTCGTGGATTTTCTAACGGCAATTCCTGCTCTGCTGAATAATCTAACCACAATTCCTGCTGTTGGGACTAGTCTATAGAAAATTCTGCTGTGATAGCTATTTTGATGAAAACACTGTTTTGGTGGTTATTTGCCGAATAACATTGCTGTGATGGATAATCTAACTAAATTCCTGATATGATGGATAATCTGAAGAAAAATCCTGCTGTTTAAACCATTCTATAGAAGATATCCAAGCAGAAAACAACTTTTGTTGTCATGGCTATTGTGATAAAAATATTCTGCTGTAATCGCTACTGTGGCGAAAATTTCAGTTCTGATGAATAATCTAACCACAATGCTTCCAGTTAGGACCAATATATAGAAAATTCTGCTGTGATAGCTATCCTGACGAAAAAGTCTGCTGTGCTGACTATTCTGTCGAATAAACCTGTTGTGATGGATATTCTAACGAAATTCCTTATAATACTATAATGGATAATCTAAAGAAAAATCCTGCTGTTTAAACCAATCTATAGAAAATCCTGTTGTTTAAACCAAGCTAAAAACAAATTTTGCTGTATATGGCTGTTGTGATGAAAATATTCTGCTGTCATGGCTATTGTGACGAAAATATTCTGCCTTCGTGGATTTTCTAACGGCAATTCCTTCTCTGCTGAATAATCTAACCACAATTCCTGTCGTTTGGATCAGTCTATGGAAAATTCTGCTGTGATAGCTATTCTGACGAAAAATTCTGTTTTGGTGGCTATCTACCGAATAATATTGCTGTGGTAAATAATCTAACGAAATTCCTGATATGATGGATAATCTGAAGAAAAATCCAGCTGTTTAAACCAATCTATAGAAAATCCTGCTGTGAAAACCAAGCAGAAAACAACTTCTGCTGTCATGGCTTTTGCGGTAAAAATATTCTGCTGTAATCGCTATTGTGACGAAAATTCCAGCTCTGTTGAATAATCTAACCACAATTCTCCCAGTTAGAACCAATCTATAGAAAATTCTGCTGTGATAGCTATTCTGGCGAAAAAGTCTGCTGTGCTGGCTATTCTGTCGAATAAATCTGCTGTGATGGATATTCTACCGAAATTCCTGGTATGATGGATAATCTGAAGAAAAATCCAGCTGTTTAAACCGTTCTATAGAAAATATCCAAGCAGAAAACAACTTCTGCTGCCATGGCTATTGGGGTAAAAATATTCTGCTGTAATCGCTATTTTGATGAAAATTCCAGCTCTGTTGAATAATCTAACCACAATTCTTCAAGTTAGAACCAATCTATTTGAAAATCCTGCTGTTTAAACCAATCTATAGAAAATCCTGCTGTTTAAACCAATCTATAGAAAATCTTTCTGTTGGAACCAAGCTAAAAACAAATTTTGCTGTTATGGCTGTTGTGATGAAAATATTCGGCTGTCATGGCTATTGTGACGAAAATATTCTGCCTTCATGGATTTTCTAACGGCAATTCCTGCTCTGCTAAATAATCTAGCCATAATTCTTGCTGTTGGGACAAATCTATAGAAAATTCTTGCTGTTGGGACAAATCTATAGAAATTTCTGCTGTGATAGCTATTCTAACGAAAGATTCTGTTTTGGTGGCTATCTGCCGAACAATATTGCTATGATGGATAATCTAACGAAATTCCTGATATGATGGATAATCTGAAGAACAATCCAACTGTTTAAACAAATCTATAGAAGATATCCAAGCAGAAAACAACTTCTGCTGTCATGGCTATTGTGATAAAAATATTCTGCTGTAATCGCTATTGTGACGAAAATTTCAGCTCTGTTGAATAATCTAACCACAATTCTTCCAGTTAGGACCAATCTGTAGAAAATTCTGCTATGATAGCTATTCTGCCGAATAAGTCTGCTGTGCTGGCTATTCTGCCGAATAAACCTGTTGTGATGGATATTCTAACGAAATTCCTTATATGATGGATAATCTAAAGGAAAACCATGCTGTTTAAACCAATCTATAGAAAATCATGCTGTTTAAACCAATCTATAGAAAATACTGCTCTGATGAATAATCTAACCACAATTCCTGATACGAATGGTAATCTACAGAAAAAAAATGTTGTTGGGTGCCATGTAACGAAAATCCCGCTGAGAACGAAGCGGAAAACAAATTCCGCTGTCATGGCTATTGTGACAAAAAATTCTGCTGTGATCGCTATTGTGACGAAAATATTCTGCTGTGATGTATAATGTAACGAAAATTCCTGCTCTGTTGAATAATCTAACCAGAATTATTCATGTCGGGACCAATCGATAGAAATTTCAGCTGTGATAGCTATTTTGACTCAAAATTTGTGATGGCTATTCTGCCGAATAATTCAGCTGTGATAGATAATCGAAAGAAAGAAATTTCTGATTGATATTCTAAAGACAAATGACGCTATTGACGTCAACATATAGAAATCTTGCTGTGAGACCAAGCTGGAACCAATTCTGCTGCCATGGCTATTGTGACAAAAAAAGTCTGCTGTCATGGCTGTTGTGATGGAAATATTCTACTGTGATGGATATTCTAAAGACTATTCCTGCTCTGCCTAATATACTGAATAATCTTATCACAATTCCTGCTTTTGGGAACAATCTATACAAAATTCTGCTGTGGTACCTATTCTGATGGAAAATTATGTTTTGGTGGCAATTATGCCGAATAATTCTGCTGTTCTGGTGAATAATCTAACCACAATTCCTGATACGAATGGTAATCTACTGCAAAATAGCGTTGCTGGGTGCAATGTATAGAAAATCCTGCTGAGAACGAATCTGAAAACAAATTCCGCTGTTATGGCTATTGTGACGAAAAATAAATTCTGCTGTGATCGCTATTGTGACGAAAATATTCTGCTGCGATGTATAATGTAAGAAAAATTCCTGCTCTGTTGAATAATCTAACCAGAATTATTCCTGTCGGGACCAATCGATAGAAAATTCAGCTGTGATAGCTATTTTGACCCAAAATTTGTGATGGCTATTCTGCCGAATAATTCAGTTGTGATAGCTATTTTGACCCAAAATTTGTGATGGCTATTCTGCCGAATAATTCAGTTGTGATGGATAATCGAAAGAAAGAAATTTCTGATATAATTGATATTCTAAAGACAAATCACGCTATTGGCGTCAACATATAGAAATGTTGCTGTGAGAACCAAGCTGGAAACATTCTGCTGTCATGGCTATTGTAACAAAATATTCTACTGTCATGGCTGTTGTGATGAAAATATTCTACTGTGATGGATATTCTAATGACTATTCCTGCTCTGCCTAATATACTAAATAATTTTATCACAATTCCTGCTATGGGAACAATCTATAGAAAATTCTGCTGTGATTGCTATTCTGATGAAAAATTCAGTTTTGGTGGCAATAATGCCGAATAATTCTGCTGTTCTGGTGAATAATCGAACCACAATTCCTGATACGAATGGTAATCTACGAAAAAAAAATGTTGATGGGAGCAATGTATAGAAAATCCTGCTGAAAACGAAGCTGAAAACAAATTACGCTGTCATGGCTATTGTGACGAAGAATTCTGCTGTGATCGTTATTGTGACGAAAATATTCTGCTGTGATCGTTATTGTGACGAAAATATTCTGCTGCGATGTATAATGTAACGAAAATTCCGGCTCTGTTGAATAATTTAACCAGAATTGTTCCTGTCGGGACCAATCGATAGAAAATTCAGCCGTGATAGATATTGTGACCTTCGTTGGGACGAAGCTAAAAACAAATTTCGCTGTAATGACTATTGTGCCGAAAAATTCTGCTGTGATCGCTATTGTGACGAAAATATTCTGCTGTGATGTATAATGTAACGAAAATTCCTGCTCTTTTGAATAATCTAACCAGAATTATTCCTGTCGGGACCAATCGATAGAAAATTCAGCTGTGATAGCTATTTTGACCCAAAATTTGTGATGGCTATTGTGTCGAATAATTCTGCTGTGATGGATAATAATCTAAAGAAAGAAATTCCTGATATAATTGATATTCTAAATAATCTAACGGAACTTCTGATATGATGGATATCTAAACAAAAACCCTATGTTGGGACTAATCTATAGAAATTCATGTCGTGGGAAGGGAACCAATCTGAAAACAAATTCTGCTGTGATGGCTATTCCGACGAATGGTCGGCCCCTCGTGGGGGCTCTTTTAGTTTTCAACTGCATGTTTTATAGAATAATATTCCATGCAGTATAAGAACGTATTTTTTTTTTTTTTTTAAAAACCCAACTTAAAACGGTTATTTATACCTGCTTTAACAGACACTGCATACAACTGGTATGTCCATAATTTGGTTGGTTTTTTTTGGTTTTTCTATACGATTACATTGTCACTTTGTAAGGGTGCACTATAAATATGCTGTAATAATAATAATAATAAATATGCTGTAATAGTAATAAATATACTGTAGTAATCTAAAGAAAATCTTGTTGTTGAGACTAATCTATTGAATATCCTGCTGTGAGGGCAAATCGGAACCATTATAAATAATTACTGCTTTGAGGGGTGGGGTGGGGCAATCTATAGAGAATAATGGTGGAGGCATTAATCTTAAAAAAAAATCTTGAACAAAGCATTCTCAGACTTTGGTTTAGAATTTACTCAAAATTGTTCGCCTTATTTTAAAGTAGCTAAGTCTCTAACTCAATATCGTCCAAAATCTTCGGCATTCAAAACACGAATTATTTGTCAATTTAAATAAACACTGATGTTGTCATTTTACCAGGAAAAGATGGGCTTTTGATATCCAATATTTAAAACAAAATAAACATTTTACCATTGGTACACGAGTCGTGTACCATAATGCGTTTCAGCCCCAGGTCTAGCAAGAGACTCGAGGAACGAGGCTAGAAACATTGCACCAAATCAAACGGCGTATGCAGACTGGAATAACCAGACACTCGAAATAGCCACTCGATTGAAGCTTCTTGCGTATTTCGCCGAACTTTGAAATTAGAGTACAAACGAAAACGATTGAATGTAAATCAGTTTTTATGCATTCATATTACAATACTGTATATGCGTTGCGACCCATTTGTGCCAATTTCTAGGTCTCGAATATTAGCGATTTAGCTCCTTTAACATACCCCTGTATAAAACCTTGGCTGTTTTAATGTATCAAATAGGCCTACATGAATAAGAAACAATGTGCAAAGTTTTGAGTTTCTGGATCAAAGATTGAAAGTTGAGTAAATTCTTAACTTAAGCCTGAGAATGCTTAGTGAACTCAGGGCCCGATGTGATGGATAATCTAAAGAAAACTCTGTTGTGGGGGCTAATGCAAATAAAAATTCTGCTGTGACTGGCAATCTATATAAAATCATTGAGACCACAGAAATACTAATATTATTATAACAATATAAGTAGACGGGACCATGCAATGTTTCAAACATCGTGCCGTGGGCAGGGACGTAGCCGTGAAATATATATTGGGGGGGTCCGCAACGGTGGGGGGGGGGGTACCCCCATAAATTTTGTTTAAAGTCTCAGTCTTCTGTAAACATTGTTTGGCATATTTTACGGGGTTAAACTAAAACATCACACCAATACAACGTTTAACATGTTTACAGACAGCGGCACTGGTCTTCCCCGAGAGACGAAGAAGCGTGGCTTACCCCCACCTAAGAAAATTTTGGAATATTTGACGGCTGCAAACACCTTTTCCTGCTATTTCAGCCCATGAACAAAGCAATTTCAAAGTGGTCTAACATTACCTAATTAAGGTGGCTTGCTGACTTGAATTCCAATCAATCGATTACACCCATGAAGACGGGACCGTTGGGAGAAAATTTTGAGAATTTAACTGCCACAAACGCGTTTTCCGGCTATTCCAGTCTGTAACCTGTGAATACAGCAACTTCAATTTGGTTCAATATAGCCTACCTGGCTGCCCAGAATTCCAAACAACTAATCAATCGTCGCGGGCTATGGGAGCCTCACCCTCCCGGAGAAAATTTTGAAAATTTAACCACCGCAATTGCGTTTTCTGCTATTCTAGCCTGTGTGAGCAACTCCAAAAGTTACCAATGGTTTTGTAACCGAAATCCCACTCTGAATTCCAACCATCCAATCACACTGTTGCAGTTGCATTCACAAGTAATAATCGATGCCCGAAAAATGTCGCACAAAGTAGAGTGGCCCCAGACAAAATGTTTTAATCAATAGTCAACTCAGTATAAATTCGTGGTATTCAATTAAAAGAAAAGTGAAATTAGTGTTTTATTAGAAAGTTAGGGAAGCAAAACTAGAAATGCCCGAAGCAGGTTTACGGGCTGCGGCCAGTTTGTTTTCTTTGAAGGGCGAAGAAGCAGAGCTGACCTTGTATGGACCCCCCAAGAAAATTTTGGAATATTTGATGGCCGCAAACGCGTTTTACTGCTATTCCAGTCCTAAAATTAGTCTTTTATTAGATTTCGGGCACTTTATTTTGCCCAATTTTGGGGGGGTCCAAGTATATTCAGACCCCCCCAGGAAAACAATTGGGGGGGGTCCGACCCCCCCGGACCCCCCCATGTGTGACGCCCATGGCCGTGGGCGCTAATATACAGAAAAATATCGCTGGAGATTAATGTGAGCAAAATCCCTGCCGTGAGGGATAACCTAAAAAAAATCCTGATGTTGGGACCAATGGAGAAAATACTGCTGTGACACGAATCTAAATAAACAAGCCAACAGTGAGGCTGATGTCCCCCGCCGAAATCCCAAAATAAATAGATGACACATATTAATTAATCGCACATTTATTTTTTTCAAACGTATCGAGCAATCAAACGGAACACGAAGTGTCATCCAAAAATTGCTTATCTCTGCCTACCGTAAGAAGAAAATGCTCATCTTCGAACTCCAACAAGGCATTGACCTAATAAGCATACACACCAATTTTGAACATTTTAACTCAATTCATAGGAGAGTTATTGTGTTCCAAAGTCTTGGCAAATCAAATTGCTTATCGCTCTGCTTACCCTGAGCATAAAATGCTCATTATCGATCTTTGTCAAGGTATTACTGTAATGAAACTATACACCAAGTTTCATCACTCTCACTTAATTAGAACTAAAGTTATCGTGTCCCATGCATCAACCAATCAAATTGCTTATCTCTGCCTACCCTAAGCGGAAAATGCTCATCTTCGAACTCGATCAAGGCATTGACCTAATAAGCATATACACCAAGTTTGAACATTTTAACTCAATTAGAAGGAGAGTTATTGTGTTCCAAAGTCTCGACCAATCAAATTGCGTATCGCTCTGCTTACTCTGAGCAGAAAATGCTCAATATCGAACTTAGTCAAGGTATTACTGTAACGAAACTATACACCAAGTTTCATCACTCTCACTTAATTAGAACTAAAGTTATCGTGTCCCAAAGCATCAACCAATCAAATTGCTTATCTCTACTTACCCTAAGCGGAAAATGCTCATATTCGAACTCCATCAAGGCATTGACCTAATAAGCATATACACCCAAGTTTGAACATTTTAACTCAATTAGAAGGAGAGTTATTGTGTTCCAAAGTCTCGACCAATCAAATTGCGTATCGCTCTGCTTACCCTGAGCAGAAAATGCTCATTATCGAACTTAGTCAAGGTATTACTATAATGAAACTATACACCAAGTTTCATCACTCTCACTTAATTAGAACTAAAGTTATCGTGTCCCAAAGCTTCAACCAATCAAATTGCTTATCTCTGTTTACCCTAAGCGGAAAATGCTCATCTTCGAACTCCATCAAGGCATTGACCTAATAAGCTTATACACCAAGTTTGAACATTTTAACTCAATTAGAAAGAGAGTTATTGTATTCCAAAGTCTCGACCAATCAAATTGCGTATCGCTCTACTTACCCTGAGTAGAAAATGCTCATTATCGAACTTAGTCAAGGTATTACTATAATGAAACTATGCACCAAGTTTCATCAATCTCACTTAATTAGAACTAAAGTTATCGTGTCCCAAAGCATCAACCAATCAAATTGCTTATCTCTGCTTACCCTAAGTGGAAAATGCTCATCTTCGAACTCAATCAAGGCATTGACCTAATAAACACATACACCAAGTTTGAACATTCTAGCTCAATTAGAAGGATAGCTATTGTGTTCCCAAAAAGTGTGACGGACAGACAGACAGACAGACGGACAGACAGACGGACAGACGGACGAACCCATTTTAATAGTCCCCTGCTTTCTTCGAAAGGCGGGGGACAAAAATTGTGTCTTGGGGACATTCTAAATAAAAAAAAATCCTGCTGTGAAAGCCAATATGACTATGGTGTGTGTGTGTGTGTGTGTGGATGTGGGGGGGGGGGGTATAGAAAAATTAAAACATTGAATGTTTATCTCTTTCTTTTGTGACTTTTTGTGTATGTGTTGGGAGGGGGGATTAATGGCGTTATGGGCGAAAGACAGATTGTCAAAGTTAGCGATATAAATAAGGCTATATTAGTTTATTGTTCTACTTTAAACTCGTGGCCTGGAATAGCAGTAGAACGGGTTTTAACATTTATGTGGTCTGCCTCCAGTTGTTAAAATTATTTCCCTTGATATTTCCAAGGTGAAGGCTGACAGCTGTCAATCATTCTGCGCTGGTGTGTATGATGCCTGTCACTTTGTCGTGGCTCCGAAAGAGTGTTCACCAATATTCACTGCGGGATCAGTTTGCTTCGATCGAACAGGCGGGTGGCTTTTCTATTTCGACTTCACCAAGTGTAACACTGCTACCACCAGTAGAGTGGTTCAGAGACACAGTATTTGTCCTTATAAAAACTGACCCGCTTATCTGTGTGATTGCTCCGTCGAGAAATCTTCTGAAGTGAGCAGAAGTTAGCGCCGCGCACGTGGTTTAGGAAGTCGCAGCAAATATACGTCACATGAGGTATTTTTACAAACATGTATTGGTATATAACGCGGAGTAAAAAATACACTCATTACGGGCTTCGACTTACGTGTTTATTTAATAGCGAACGTGAGCAAAAATTTCGATTTCACTCCTTGATTTGATTTTTGATTTTGGCGATTTTGGTGATTTAAATACAGAGCTAGCTATAATAGCTTCGTTTCATTTCTAACTTTCAAGTAGGTGAAAGCGCCCAGATAAATTCACTACAACCTTTCGAGATTTACTTTTATTAAGTGGCTACATTCTTGGTTTACGCTGGCGACTATTGTGGTTAGGAAATAAATATTTGTTAGCTCTAAATACGCAGAACTATTTGAGACCGGAAAATAACCGAAACAAACTTTTTATTTGTAGTCTTTATTTTCCAGACCCTTTTCGGTAACATGGTGTAAATTATTTTTATAATCATAGTATATTATCTAACCATCCTGTAGCCATAGACTTTGATCGACGGACTTATTTTTTTCTAGATTTGAGACTGAGCCCTGCAAGATATCGTCCACGGGTGATTTGCTATCCAGCATTGGATTGGACAAGTACCCCTATGATTTGGGAACTGTAACAAACTACCTATGACAAAAATCACAAATAGGCTTTATGCTAGACAAATGTTAATAAATTCCCGACAACTTCGGAGCATCGGTCTATCATGACTGCTTTACATGACGACTGTGTGACTTTTGGTGACAAATACATTCAAAATAGACTGGTCAGACTGACGACAAAGACTAGGAAGGTGAGTAAAAGTAAGGTTAAGTCCACTAAAAGGTATGAAATCATACGATGATTTTCTTGACACCCCATTTTTTCCGTGATAGTTTACGTTACTCCATCGGCAGACACAAGTGAAATTAATTTAATAAACAGAGAGACTCGGACATCTGCCGATGCGACCTTAACTGATTTAGATAGAAAGAAAAGTATTTGCGGCGATTGTCATAAAAGCACAATCACCAAGTTTTAAAAAAAAATCAACTTCCGAAGACTAAAAAAGAAATGATTCGCATGAAGGCTAATAATGAAAATAAAAAACAATTGGCAGGTAAAAAGAATGGTTGCAAGTCCAAACCTTTTTAGATGAACGAAGGAATTTAGTATGATGTCAAAAATCAAAGATACACAGCAGAATGCCATAATTTGGTCATGAAACTTAAAAATCTAAACGCTTCCAATGGTAACGTAGCAGTGGTTATAACCGCATGTTTGGCTCTCGCGGAAAAAAAAAATATAATTACACTCCATCAAAATCTACAGTTCAAAGAATATCATGTGAGCGCGTCGGTGTCCACATGTTTAGGAAACCTTGAAGTCGGCGAAAAATACCACCCTTTATAGGCCTACAGACGAAACTACAAAATTTGGCTCTAAATTCGGTACATACGCAATAATCGCTGGCTCGGCGTATACGCCACTTACCCAGCAATGTGTTTTTTTTTCATAACAAACATCATGCAGTACAAAATATTTATTTATCTGAGGGACAAAAAATAAAGTCTTAAATTAATAGTTTTATTGGGGTGTTTATCCCTCTCTCTCACTCCCCGTATTACATGTCATTATATTTTCCTCGTACTTTACCCGGCAATTTATTTTTCATAACAAACATCGTACTGCACAATATAATATTTAGTTATCTTTGAGATAAACATTAAAATGTTACATTATTAGATTTATAGACCCCTCTCTCCCCCTCGCTCCCTCTGTATAACATGCCGTTATAAATAGGCCAGTGTCTGGGTATAAATAAGTAAACGCACTGTTCATTTTAATATATGTATGAGGCTAATCTTGAAATTATTCATGTCAAATGCCGATCTTTTCATCTCCAGCTTAACATGTATTTTAATTTCTACTGTAGCATTATAAACACGGTTAATATAAAGACATTTGAAGGCGCGGGTTTACTGTTAAAACAACAAAGGGTTCGCGCATGCGTACATATGTCAAATCCAATCGTCTCATAGAGTGTATTCGGTTTCTTTGCAGTATGGAAATAAACGATATTTTCCGACTGCGATCAAGTTATTTCGTTTCCGGGACGTGCGTAGCTTGGAGCATATTTTTTTTAGTACAACCAAGGGACATAGCTCTTATTCTCACTAAGAGATAACTCCTTTGATTATGGAAGCCGGGAAGATTTTGAGCCATTTATAATATATGTCCAAATGATTATATATCCTCAAAATTCAGAAGTGGCCAGACTTCCATTGTTGATCAATGAACTAATGAAGTTTTTATAGTAAGTCTTATCATATAATGTCTTTACTGTCCCGAAATAGTGTCTGTTTGTTATAAAACATTTTTAGCCTGAACCACTCTACCACCAGTACTGGGCGTGAACATAATAGTCGAAAGACTACGAGAGACTGTTAACCAAAATTTCAACACGCTTTTCATTCATTCGAATAAGAGTCACCGGCATGGCGAGGAAGAAATGACTGTTAAATAAAATGCGATTTCATTGGTGTAAAATGCATGGCTTCCGGTATTTTGTCCAATGGAAAAAAAGTTCTTATCCAGTTTCCGAGTCGTATTTTGCACGCGATTAGTAGGTCAGTTTTGCAATGATTGTGAAGTCTGGATGCCCGGGCCTATAGAAGACGCGTGCTGATTTAGTTTCTTTACATTTAGGCCTTGTGTACGTACGTACTGAACTGATAGGCAATTTCTAAGGGTCCCACATGTCTCATTTATTGAACAAATATCGCTATATAGTATGAAATTAATCGTGAACCTTAAATTGAAAAAAAAATCGCGATTATCGATATTCTTAAAAAAAATATCGTTCATCGTTTTCATGGAAAAAATCGCGGTACACCGGTTCACCGGTGAATCCTTTCGGCCCTAATTGCCACACAAAATGGCCGCCGTTTGTACGCGAATACTGTTAAAAAATGGTATATCATGGTTGTGGACCCTGTAGAGGTCACAATTTTAATTCGATTTCAATGAAACTTGAAATGCATGGTTATAACCCAAAAGTCTTGGTTCCTTTCGATATTTGCGCATATCGGATCATAACTTCCTGAATTATGGCCCCTGATTGTACACAAAATTGCCTTTTTATACGCCCACATTTTCATGTGGACGTATTATGTCGTCGCCCCTGTCCGTCCGGACGTCCGTCCGTCCGTCCGTCCGTCCGTCCACAATTTGTTTGTGGACTCTCTACAGGTCACAATTCTTATCTGATTTTGACGAAACTTGAAATATAGGTTTATCCCCATAGGATCTCGGTTCCTTTCGATATTGGCATGTATCGGATCGGAACTTCATGGATTATGGCCCCTGATTGTACGAAATATCATGTTTTTAGCTTGTGGACCCTATAGAGGTCACAATTTTGAACCGATTGTGATGAAACTTGACATGCATGTTTATAACCCCAAAATCTTGGTTCCTTTCGATATTTGCGGCCATCGGATCGTAACTTCCTGAATTATGGCCCCTGATTGTCCGAAAAATCGCCCTTTTTAGCTTGTGGTCCCTCTGGAGGTCAAAATTATTATCCGATTTAAAAAACCGTTCGATTATGTCACCGTTACATGGTAATGAAGGTTGAGTTCAAATTTCGTGAAAATCGGACCAAAATTGACAAACAAAATGGCCGCCGTTTGTACGCGAATAGTGTGAAAATATGTTATATCAAGGTTGTGGACCCTATAGAGGTCACAATTTTGAACCGATTTTGATGAAACTTGACATGTATGTTTATAACCCAAAGACCTTGGTTCCTTTCGATATTTGCGGCCATCGGATCGTAACTTCCTGAATTATGGCCCCTGATTGTCCGCAAAAATCGCCCTTTTTAGCTTGTGGTCCCTCTGGAGGTCAAAATTATTATCCGATTTAAAAAACCGTTCGATTATATCACCGTTACATGGTAATGAAGGTTGAGTTCAAATTTCGTGAAAATCAGACCAAAATTGACAAACAAAATGGCCGCCGTTTGTACGCGAATAGTGTGAAAATATGTTATATCAAGGTTGTGGACCCTATAGAGGTCACAATTTTGAACCGATTTTGATGAAACTTGACATGTATGTTTATAACCCAAAGACCTTGGTTCCTTTCGATATTTGCGGCCATCGGATCGTAACTTCCTGAATTATGGCCCCTGATTGTCCGAAAAATCGCCCTTTTTAGCTTGTGGTCCCTCTGGAGGTCAAAATTATTATCCGATTTAAAAAACCGTTCGATTATATCACCGTTACATGGTAATGAAGGTTGAGTTCAAATTTCGTGAAAATCAGACCAAAATTGACAAACAAAATGGCCGCCGTTTGTACGCGAATAGTGTGAAAATATGTTATATCAAGGTTGTGGACCCTATAGAGGTCACAATTTTGAACCGATTTTGATGAAACTTGACATGTATGTTTATAACCCAAAGACCTTGGTTCCTTTCGATATTTGCGGCCATCGGATCGTAACTTCCTGAATTATGGCCCCTGATTGTCCGAAAAATCGCCCTTTTTAGCTTGTGGTCCCTCTGGAGGTCAAAATTATTATCCGATTTAAAAAACCGTTCGACTATATCATCGTTACATGGTAATGAAGGTTGAGTTCAAATTTCGTGAAAATCGGACCAAAATTGACAAACAAAATGGCGGCCGTTTGTACGCGAATAGTGTGAAAATATGTTATATCAAGGTTGTGGACCCTATAGAGGTCACAATTTTGAACCGATTTTGATGAAACTTGACATGTATGTTTATAACCCAAAGATCTTGGTTCCTTTCGATATTTGCACCCATCGGATCGTAACTTCCTGAATTATGGCCCCTGATTGTCCGAAAAATTGCCCTTTTTAGCTTGTGGTTCCTCTGGAGGTCAAAATTATTATCCGATTTAAAAAAACGTTTGATTATATCACCGTTACATAGTAATGAAGGCTCTGTTCGAATTTCGTGAAAATCAAACCAAAATTGACGGACAAAATGGCCGCCGTTTGTACGCGAATAGTGTGAAAATATGTTATATCAAGGTTGTGGACCCTATAGAGGTCACAATTTTGAACCGATTTTGATGAAACTTGACATGCATGTTTATAACCCGAAGATCATGGTTCCTTTCGATATTTGCGCTCATTGATTCGTAACTTCCTGAATTATGGCCCCTGATTGTACGAAAAATCACCCTTTTTAGCTTGTGGTCCCACTGGAGGTCAAAATTATTATCCGATTTAAAAAAACGTTTGATTATATCAGCGTTACATGGTAATGAAGATTGAGGTAAGATTTCGTGAAAATCGGACCAAAATTGACAGACAAAATGGCCGCCGTTTATACGCGATTAGTGTGAAAATACGTTATATTAAGGTTGTGAACCCTATACAGGTCACAATTTTGAACCGATTTTGATGAAACTTGACATGGATGTTTATAACCCAAAGATCTTGGTTCCTTTCGATATTTGTGCATATCGGATTGTAACTTCCTGAATTATGGCCCCTGATTGTACGAAAAATGACCTTTTTTTTAGCTTTTGGCCCCTCTGGGGTCAGAATTATTATCCCATTTACCCACTTAGCAACATGATCCCCAGTCGAATTTGAAGCCTACTGAAATGAACCTTTATAACCCAAAGATCTTAATTCATTTCGATATTTGCACATAGGATAAATCACTTTCGGTATTGCTTGTTCTCTATCCATCTCTCGAAAATGTGGGCGTATCCTGCCTGGCAGTGCCAGCCTATCTTTTTAGCTTGTGGCCCCTCTGGAGGTCACAATTATTTTCCGATTTAAAAAAACGTTTGATTATATCACCGTTACACCTTAAGGAAGGTTTGAGTTCAAATTTCGGGAAAATCGGACCAAAATTGACCGACAAAATGGCCACCGTTTGTACACGAATACTGTTAAAAAATGGTATATCATGGTTGTGGACCCTGAATAGGTCACAATTTTAATTCGATTTTGATGAAACTTAAAATGCATGGTTATAACCCAAAGATCTTGGTTCCTTTGGTTATTTGCGCATGTCGGATCGTAACTTTCTGAATTATGGCCCTGATTGTCCGAAAAATCGCCTATGGTCCCTCTGGAGGTCACAATTATTATCCGATTTAAAAAAACGTTTGACTCTATCACCGTTACACCCTACGGAAGGTCGAGTTCGAATTTCGAGAAAATTGGACCATAATTGCCAGACAAAATGGCTGCCGTTTGTACGCGAATAGTGTAAAAATATGGTGGACCCTGTAGAGGTCACAATTTTAATTCGATTTTGATGAAACCTGAAATGCATGTTTATAACCTAAAGATCTTTATTCTTTTCGATATTTGCGCTTATCAAATTATAACTTAATGAATTATGGTCTTTGATTGTAGGAAAAATCACTTTCGATATTGCTTGTTCTCTATCTCTCGAACAATTATTATCCGATTTAAAAAAAAACTCTCATTATATTACTGTTGCACCGTAAGGAAGGTTGAGTTCGAATTTCGTGAAAATCGTACCAAAATTGCCGGACGAAATGGTCGCTGTTTGTACGCGAATAGTGTAAAAATATGGTATATCATGGTTGTGGACTCTCTACAGGTCACAATTCTTATCCAATTTGACGAAAAGTCACATTTCTAGGTTGTGTACCGTCACACCGTAATCATTGTCGGCTTCGAATTTCATGAATATCAGACTGGAACTGACCAACAAAATGGCTGCTCCCAATACAGTATGAAATACAGGACTTAATGATGTAGGAAAAATCACTTTCGGTATTGCTTGTTCTCTATCCATCTCTCGAAAATGTGGGCGTATCCTGCCTGGCAGTGCCAGCCTATCTTTTTAGCTTGTGGACCCTATACAGGTCACAATTTTGAACCGATTTTAATGAAACTTGACATGTATGTTTATAACCCAAAGATCTTGGTTCCTTTCGATATTTGCACCCATCGGATGGTAACTTCCTGAATTATGGCCCCTGATTGTCCGAAAAATCACCCTTTTTAGCTTGTGGTCCCACTGGAGGTCAAAATTATTATCCGATTTAAAAAATCGTTTGATTATATCACCGTTACATGTTTATGAAGATTAAGACCAAATTTCGTGAAAATCGGACCAAAATTGACAGACAAAATGGCCACCGTTTGTACGCGAATAGTGTGGAAATATATTATATCAAGGTTGTGGACCCTATAGGGGTCACAATTGTGAACCGATTTTGATGAAACTTGACATGCATGTTTATAACCCAAAGATCTTGGTTCCTTTCGATATTTGCACCCATCGGATCGTAACTTCCTGAATTATGGCTCCTGATTGTCCGAAAAATCGCCCTTTTTAGCTTGTGATCCCTCTGGAGGTCAAAATTATTATCCCATTTAAAAAAAACGTTTGATTATATCACCGTTACATGGTAATGAAGGTTGAGTTTAAATTTTGTGAAAATCGGACCAAAATTGACGGACAAAATGGCCGTCGCTTGTACCCAAAAAAGTGTAAAAATATGGTATATAGGTTGTGGAAGCTGTAGAGGTCACAATTTTAAATCAATTTTGATGAAACTTGACATATATGTTTATATCCTAAAGATCTTGGTTCCTTTCGATATTTGCGTATATCGGATCATAACTTCCTGAATTATGGCCCCTGATTGTATACGAAAAAATCGCCTTTATTAGATTGTGGTCGGCGGGACGATTTACCCAATACTACCCAATTCTACCCAATACTACCCAATACCACCCCAGTACCACCTCAATATCACCACATACTACCCAATACTACAACATAATACTGCAAAATGTGTATATCAATTGAATTTTTTCAAAAATAATTTGTTATACCGTGGGAATTGTACTTTAAATGCATTTAGCGATGTCTGGCTGGGGGGTTGAAATAGTTATTTATAGACTGCTAGCCATCTTATGTAATAATACAGTAGTTAATTGAACACAATGATTAAAATATATACAACAAAATACTTGTTTTTCTTACTTTAATTTCGTCAACTTGGAAATCATCTGCAACACAAAAGAAGATGAATAATCTGCAGAGCAATCTAAAATCTATTTATCGGTTGTAAAGGGAGATAACTGCATATTCATTTCCATTCTCTGCGAATTATCGAATATTCGTTGCAGTAATTAAATTAATGTTTTGCTATTTGACAATATAAGGTTGTTATTTGATGATAGTGGGTAGTATGTGATAAGTATTTGATAGTAATGGGTCAGTTTTTGCTTGTTTTATGTGATATAGGGAGGCAAATGGAACAGCCAAACATCGCTAATTGCATTTGAAGTACAATTCCCACGGTATAACTAATTATTTTTGAAAAAATTCAATCGATATACACATATTGCAGTATTTTGTTGTAGTATTGGGTAGTATGTGGTGGTATTGGGTAGTATTGGGTAGAATTGGGTAGTATTGGGTAAATCGTCCCACCCGATTGTGGTCCCTCTGGAAGTCAAAATTATTACCTGATTTAAAAAAACGTTTGATTATATCACCGTTACAATGTAATGAATGTTGAGTTCGAATTTTGTGAAAATCAGACCAAAACTGAATGGCCACCCGAATACTATAAAAATATGGTATATCAAGGTTTTGGACCCTTAGAGGTCACAATTTTAATCTGATGTTGATGAAACTTGAAATGCATGTTTATAACGGAAAGATCTTGGTTCCTTTTGATATTCAACGGATAATATCGGATTGTAACGTCCTGAATTATAGCTCCTGATTGTACGCAAAATTGACTTTTTATACGCCCACATTGAAATGTATGATGGTTTTAAATGGCAGTTTTATATATTTTAACCACTACACTTATGCTGTTTATGTATCCAGTTACCTAGTAATTGTGATCCCATCAGAAATTCGTTGGAAGATTGGTTTGAGGATGCCTTCTGTAAATATTTGTGGATTTTCAACTTGTGTATAGGCACCTTTGTTAATAGTATTATCATATTTTCATGTGATAGATCACCTTTCTAGAAAATGAAAAACTTACATGTTACCAACGACAAGGCAACCATTACAACTTAGTGGTGTCATTAACATATGACATCATTATTGAAATTTGTTTCCTGTTTCTGTTGAACTGTTCCTTTGAAAAAGTTAAAATTTATTTGACGAAACTAGTCAGGATAGTGGACATGTATGATGGTTTTAAATGGCAGTTTTATATATTTTAACCACTACACTTATGCTGTTTATGTATCCAGTTACCTAGTAATTGTGATCCCATCAGAAATTCGTTGGAAGATTGGTTTGAGGATGCCTACTGTAAATATTTGTGGATTTTCAACTTGTGTATAGGCACCTTTGTTAATAGTATCATCATATTTTCATGTGATAGATCACCTTTCTAGAAAATGAAGAACTTACATGTTACTTTGAAAAAGTTAAAATTTATTTGACGAAATTAGTCAGGATAGTGGACATGTATGATGGTTTTAAATGGCAGTTTTATATATTTTAACCACATTGAAATGTGGTCGTATATTGTCGTCGCCCCCGTCCGTTGCTTGTGGACGCTCTAGAGGCTAAAGTTAATATCCGATTGACTTTAAATTTATACACAGTGTGTAAGGTCATGAGACGAAGAAGTCTATTGTTTTTCAGCGATTTCCGATAATAACTACCAGAGTTATGGCCCTTGATCACTTCAAAAAATCTTGTGGACGCTCTAGAGGCCAAAGTTAATATCCGATTGGCTTTAAATTTATACACAGTGTTTTTAAGGTCATAAGACGAAGAAGCGTATTGATTTTCAGCGATTTCCAATAATTAGTGCCAGAGTTATGGCCCTTGATCACTTCAAAATCTTGTGGATGCTCTAAAAGCCAAAGTTAATATCCGATTGACTTTAAATTTATACACAGTGTTTAACGTCATGAGACGAAGAAGCCTACTGATTTTCAGCGATTTCAAATAATTACTTCCATAGTTATCTCCCTTGATCACTTCAAAAAACCTTGTGACGCTATAGATGCCAAACTTATCATCCCATTGACTTCAGATTGATACACAGAGTTTAAGGTGTTTAAACGAACAAGTTTTTATACGCCCACATTTTCATCTGGAGTCGTCGCCCCTGTTCGTCCGTCCGGACGTCCACAATTGTTTGTGAACAGTCTACAGGTCACAATTTTTATCCGATTTCAATGAAACTTAAAATATAGGTTTATCACCCTAAGATCTCGGTTCCTTTCGATATTGGCATGTATCGGACTGTAACTTCATGGGTTATGGCCCCTGATTGTACGAAAAATCACGTTTTTTTAGCTTGTGAACAGTGTAGAGGTCACAATTTTGAACCGATTTGGATGAAACTTGAAATGCTTGTTTATAAACCAAAGATCTTGGTTCCTTTCGATATTTGCGCCAATCGGATGGTAACTTCCTGAATTATGGCCCCTGATTGTCCGAAAAATCGCCCTTTTTAGCTTGTGGTCCCTCTGGAGGTCAAAATTGTTATCCGATTTAAAAAAACGTTTGATTATATCACCGTTCCATGGTTATGAAGGTTGAGTTCGAATTTCGTTTGTACGTGAATAGTGTGAAAATATGTTATATCAAGGTTGTGGACCTTATAGAGGTCACAATTTTGAACTGATTTTGATGAAACTTGACATGTATGTTTATAACCCAAAGATCTTGGTTCCTTTCGATATTTGCGCCCATCGGATCGTAACTTCCTGAATTATGGCCCCTCATTGTCTGAAAAATCGCCCTTTTTAGTTGTGGTCCCTCTGGAGGTCAAAATTGTTATCCGTTTTAAAAAAACGTTTGATTATATCACCGTTCCATGGTTATGAAGGTTGAGTTCGAATTTCGTGAAAATTGGACCAATATTGACGGACAAAATGGCCGCCGTTTGTACACGAATAGTGTGAAAATATGTTATATCAAGGTTGTGGACCTTATAGAGGTCACAATTGTAAACCGATTTTGATGAAACTTGACATGTATGTTTATAACCCAAAGATCTTGGTTCATTTCGATATTTGCGGCCATCGGATCATAAATTCCTGAATTATGTCCCCTGATTGTCCGAAAAATCGCTTTTGTTAGCTTTTGTTCCCTCTGGAGGTCAAAATTATTATCCGATTTAAAAAACCGTTTGATTATATCATGGTTTCATGGTAATGAAGAGAGAATTTGAATTTCGTGAAAATCGGACCAGAGTTGACGGATAAATTGGTCGCCGTCTGTACGCGAATTGTGTGAAAATATGTTATATCAAGGTTGTGGACCCTATAGAGGTCACAATTTTGAACTGATTTTGATGAAACTTGAAATACATGTTTATAACCAAATGTTCTTGGTTCCATTGCATATTTGCCCATATCGGATCGTAAACTTCCTGAATTATGGCCCCTGATTGTACGAAAAATCACCCTTTTTAGCTTGTGGTCCCTCTGGAGGTCACAATTATTATCTGATTTAAAAAAACGTTTGATTATATCACAGTTACACCGTAGTTATGGGTGAGTTTGAATTATGATTTTCTGATGATTACTTAAAATGCAACAACTCTTGTTGACTGCCCGGACGATTTGGCTGCTGTGTGGGCGTATGTTTCGTTGCCTGGCAACCTATTTTTTGATTTTCAATGAATTTTGATAACTGAACAGCTAAATCCATGATGTTAAATGTTTCCTATACTAATTGTTAGTGTGGGGCAAAACTTTATAAAAAGCAAACAAATTCTAATGATTTTCAAATAATTACATAAGGCCAAAAAAAAAAAATGTTATGTTTCCGGTAACCCGACCGACCCATTACAAAACCTGCCGACTCAAATTTTTTTTTAGTGCCAAGAGAAATAAAAAAAAAGTTTGTTCACCAAGCGACCGTTCAGAATACTCTAAAACTACCGGATTCGTGAAAATATATATATTGTTGCTATAAATGAATATTAATGTCATCGTTCTTTGAATCGGCATTTACCGATCGGAATAAGCGGGTACAGCGAGATTGCTAACTGACGTGAAAAACGAGACTACAGGTTTCGTATGCACATTCCGAAAAGCTATGAAACCCACAACTTTTGTTCTAATTATTAACGGCTCGCCAATGGACAAAAACAAGTGAACCTATATTTCAAACAGGGGGATAGGATCTGTTCGATTGGTATTTAAAAGAAGACAAATAAATTTATTACGGACCGATTTCGTGCAACGGTACGATATAAGTTTTCAGCGCGAGTTATTTCCCTTGAACAAAATGGCCTCCCTACGCTATTGTTTTTATCATCATTGAACGATTAAAAGTTCTTTTGCCACCAAAGATAATATTTAAATCGTAATCGAGTCTCTGATACATTTTAAACAATTATCCAAAGAATACCACAAATGTATTCGTACTTTATGTTCACGGCGCCGACTCAACCCAACATAAAATTGAAGATTTTCGCACAGAATATTATACGACATACGGACACTACGGATAGTTATGATTACATTTTTGACGTCGATCTCGGATTTTAAAATTCCATGATTTTGGATCTAATTGTAATATTTTGATGAAATAAAAAAATTGGGTAGCTTTTTATGTATGTTTTCAAAAAATATTTTTAAAAAACTTGTTTCTGTCATTTGAAACTTTGACCTGACCCCCCCCCCCCCCCACACCTACCGACCCTACCCTATTTTCCATCCGTTACAGGAAACAGAACTCTTTTTTTTTTGGCCTAATGAGTTGTTACTCTTAATCAGATTTTAGTGTATTACAAATGTTTCATTCCCAAAAAAAGTAAAAATATGCGACAACCCATGTTGACTGCCCGGACGATTTAGCTGCTGTGGGCGTATGTTTCTTTGCCTGGCAACCTATCTTTTAGCTTGTGGTCCCTCTAGAGGTCTCAATTAAAATCCAATTTTAGAAATAATATTAAATGTTTCGTATACTAAATGTTAACATGGAGCAGAATTGTATAAAAACCAAACAAATTCTAACGATTTTCTGATAATTACTTAATATGCGACAACTCTTGTTGACTGCCCGGATGATTTAGCTGCTGTGTGGGCGTATGTTTCGTTGCCTGGCAACCTATTTTTTATTTTTTCAGATATTTTTTTCCAAATAAATAAGATAAATTTTGAATGGAGAAACAGGCAGGTACATCAACTTCATCGAAAGTTGAGGAGCCAGAATTAATCAATCCTGTTACCGATATTCCTGAATTACAAGATGTTTATTGTTTTGAAACTGATCATGTTGCCTTAAAGGGAAATGCAGACTATCAGAATTTATTAAAGACAATTTGTATTTTACAAGCACAGCGAATACAGGCTGTTGCCGACATTGATATTTTGCATGGAAAACAGAGAGAAGCAATGGACGCTCCTATTGCATTTGTTGAAAAATTACAAAAAGGAGAACAGCTCAATTTTCCCAAGTCAATGAATATTGCACCATTACCTACTATTAACTGGGAACAATATACAAACTCTACCGACTTTGCCTTATTTGGTAATCATCGTCATGTGACAAGAATTAAGCGACAGTTAATGGATGGAAATACAGACGGTCAGTATCCAAAGAATTAATTTTATAATTATGTCAAAGAAAAAAGAGCATAAAACTTTTCAAATAGCATTTTCAACATTCAAAGGGATATGCTGATAATCATTTACTTATTAATTGATTTTTATACTCCCACATTTTCATGTGGACGTATTGTCGTCGCCCCTGTCTGTCCGGACGTCTGTCCGTCCATCCACAATCTGTTTGTGGACTCTCTACAGGTCACAATTCTTATCCGATTTTGACGAAACTTGAAATGTAGGTTTATCCCCATAAGATCTCGGCTGCTTTTGATATTGGCATGTATCGGATCGAAACTTCGTGGATTATGGCCCTGATTGTACGAAAAATCATGTTTTCAGCTTGTGGACCCTATAGAGGTCACAATTTTGAACTGATTTGAATGAAACTTGACATGTTTGTTAAAAACCCAAAGATCTTGGTTCCTTTCGATATTTTCGCCCATCGGATCGTAACTTCCTGAATTATGGCCCTTGATTGTCCGAAAAAACGCCCTTTTTAGCTTGTGGTCGTATATTGTCGTCGCCCCTGTCCGTCCGTCCACAATTTGTTTGTGGACTCTCTACAGGTCACAATTCTTATCTGATTTTGACGAAACTTGAAATATAGGTTTATCCCCATAAGATCTCGGCTGCTTTCGATATTGGCATGTATCGGATCAAAACTTCATGGATTATGGCCCCTGATTGTACGAAAAATCACGTTTTTAGCTTGTGGACCCTATAGAGGTCACAATTTTGAACCGATTTTGATGAAACTTGACATGCATGTTTATAATAGGTACCGGCAAACATGACGTCAGCTGACTGGAAAACAATGGACGCGCTAATCAGTACTAAAAGTCAGCTGGCTTGCAACTTTTAGTGCGAGTTGACACTTCATCAAAATAAACTGATTTTTTATATGTAAAAAGTTGGTTAATTAACCTTTTCAAAAATACCAAACATTATAATATTCTTTTATTATCTTGTCGTCAATATATATGTCCAAAGTTGCGTCATTTCTTGTTTTTACTCATTTATTGTTCTAATTAGTGACGTTATGTCAACAATAAAATGATAGGGGGTTCAGAAAAACACGTTGCGCTTCAACGCCAATGACCTTGACACATCATGACCTAAATGAATAGTTAGGTCTTCAAACAAGCAATCGTTTCGTATCTTATTTGCGTAGAAAATTATTTCCCTAAAATCCTTAATTTTATCATGAAAGTCATGGGTTAGATTCAAGGCGAAAATTCGGCAAGAACCAATATAAATACCCCCTACATATTTAGTACCGAAATAAAGCCCTTAAAAAGAACTTTTAAATAAAGTTCGTATCGAGCTTCTCTTATCAACGGCGGCTTTGCGCGAGGTATTTTAAAACCAGGTCACGCAAGCGCGGTGCCACTTCCTATGACGTTACGACCGGCTAAAATGGCGGCGCCCATGTATGAAAGGGGAAGCGAACAGAATATCGCTTTTTGAGAGGGGATTGCACCCGTTTTACGTAAGTAAATGATTTGTAAATATCGTAGACGAGTCTAATAATTTCTTAGAATATGCTTGTCTGTCATTGCTGTTCAATGTTTAGCTGATTTTAACGAACATGCGCTCGATAATGTCGATTCGATTTTCAACTTCCGGGTGCTTGGTTCGGTCCAAACTTCCGTCAGTTTAATTTTATTTAAGAAAAATAATTCGCAATCAATGATATCAAGACCTGTAATCTTTATTTCATTAATAAATATTGAATAACAAGGCAGAATATAGAGTCAGAGACAACATAGTCAGAGATAACATTAATAAATAGTTCGCCAATATTTATTCCACTTCTGTCTTCTGTCAAGTTCTGTTCTAGCTTCATTTTCTAGTTCTATGCTTGTAATAGTAATATAAATAATATTAATAAATACTGGATAGAATAATAAAAATCAACACATAGATGAACTTGTCACAAATTTGTTCACCTTGATTTTAACTATTTTCAGGTGATGAAAACTTTGATATCTTCATCCGGCATTTGTGGGCAACAGGACGTGGAAGAAGGGCTGCACTGCAGCAAATTCCCTTTGCATTATCCAGTTTTTAACTATTATAGTGAGAACTGCCAGCTTTTGTTATCTAATGTTCCATAATTTATCTTAAAATACATGTATATAGTCGAAACTATTCAACTGTGTTAATAAATAATAAAATTGTGATTGGTTGGATACAATGATATTTTAATAAATAAAAAGATTTTTTGATATACATAATGTTTGATGTTTGTTTAAGTTCTGAAAGTGTACAAATGCATGTATTCATAACCCCCTTCCCCATGCCCTTCACTCACAACCATAACAGATAGCTAAATCCTGGTTATTTCATTGGGTTCAGGAGCTCAGTATTAGTCTAGATGCCAATTTTTAATGCAATCTGCCAATAAAATAAATTTTGGTGGTCATTTGAAAGTAGGTCTTTTTCGGCAAATTTTGCGATTTTTGACATTTATACCCCCTTGCCCCTGCCCTCACCCCCAAACCGTAATAGATAGCCCAATTCTGATTGTTTCATTGAAGAGAAAAGCCTCATATTAACCTAGATGCCAATTTTTATTCAAATCGGTCAAGAAATAACATTTTGGTAGCATACTGAATATGTTGGTATTTTGCCATTTTTACTCATTTTTTGGCATTTTGTCCACGCGATCAAAAAAGCGTCCGACACAGGGTTTTGCCCCTTCTCTATCCCCTTAATTTTTCATAATGAGTCCCCAAATTAATTAGATTAGACTGATTTCCTTTGCAGATCTGTATGGTAAAATGTGATTTGATCTGTATTGAAAGGACTATTTGAAAAATAAATACCATCCGAAAATGCCCTGCGGATGCCCTGCGGCTATTTGCGGACCCTCAAAATGAACAAAATCGGCATTTTTGAAAGTCACTCAATCAAAAAATTGATCTCGCATTGTTCTAATATTACTTTTACTAGTACCTAGAAGTCTACCAGGAAATAACAAAACAACTGTGTTCTGGTATTTATTTTTCTTTTTATTGTGCTACGAAAACGCCACTTCGTGATATTTTGACACCCCTGGGCGGGGGCACGAAATTCCTGCCCCCATATCTCAAAAACCGTTAAAGATAATTGACTCAAATTTTCTGTGCTTCTATTTGGTTCACAAATGAGTAAATATATGACAAAAAAATGAACATTTCTGAAGTTTGAAAATTTAGCTGCCGGTACCTATTTATAACCCAAAGATCTTGGTTCCTTTCGATATTTGCGACTATCGGTCCGTAATTTCCTGAATTATGGCCCCTGATTGTCCGAAAAATCACCTTTTTTAGCTTATGGTCCCTCTGGAGGTCACAATTATTATCCGATTTAAAAAAACGTTCGATTATATCACCGTTACACCCTAAGGAAGGTTGAGTTCGAATTTCGGAAAAATCGGACCAAAATTGCCATACAAAATGGCCGCCAGTTGGTACGCGAAAACTGTTAAAAAATGGTATATCAAGGTTGTGGACCCTGTAGAGGTCACAATTTTAATTCGATTTTGATGAAACCTGAAATGGATGTTTATAACCTAAAGATCTTTATTCTATTGGATATTTGCACATATCAAATTGTAACTTAGTGAATTATGGCCTTTGATTGTAGGAAAAATCGCTTTCGGTATTGCTTGTTCTCTATCTCTCGAACAATTATTATCCGATTTAAAAAAAACCTCTGATTGTATTACTGTTGCACCGTAAGGAAGGTTGAGTTCGAATTTCGTGAAAATCGTACCAAAATTGCCGGACGAAATGGTCGCCGTTTGTACGCGAATAGTGTAAAAATATGGTATATCATGGTTGTGGACTCTCTACAGGTCACAATTCTTATCTGATTTTGACGAAAAGTCACATTTCTAGGTTGTGTACCGTCACACCATAATCATTGTCGGCTTCAAATTTCATGAATATCAGATTGGAACTGACCAACAAAATGGCTGCTCCCAATACAGTATGAAATACAGGACTGAATGATGTAGGAAAAATCACTTTCGGTATTGCTTGTTCTCTATCCATCTCTCAAAAATGTGGGCGTATCCTGCCTGGAAGTGCCAGCCTATCTTTAGCTTTTGGTCTCTCTGGAGATCAAAATTATTATCCGATTTAAAAGACCGTTTGATTATATCACCGTTACATGGTAATGAAGGTTGAGTTTGAATTTCGTGAAAATCGGACCAAAATTGACGGACAAAATGGCCGCCATTTGTAAGCGAAAAGTGTGAAAATATGTTATATCAAGGTTGTGGACTCTCTACAGGTCACAATTCTTATCCAATTTTTGACAAAACTTGAAGTATCGGTCTATCCCCATAAGATCACGGCTGCTTTCGATATTGGAATGTATCGGATTGAAACTTCATGGATTATGGCCCCTGATTTTATGAAAAATCATGTTTTTAGCTTGTGGACCCTATAGAGGTCACAATTTTGAACCGATTTTGATGAAACTTGACACGTATGTTAATAACCCAAAGATCTTGGTTCCTTTCGATATTTTTGCCCATCGAATCGTAACTTCCTGAATTATGGCCCCTGATTGTCCGAAAAATCGCCCTTTTTATACGCCCAGAGGCTAAAGTTAATATCCGATTGACTTTAAATTTATACACAGTGTTTAAGGTCATGAGACGAAGAAGTCTATTGTTTTTCAGCGATTTCCGATAATAACTACCAGAGTTATGGCCCTTGACGACTTCAACAAATCTTGTGGACGCTCTAGAGGCCAAAGTTAATATCCGATTGGCTTTAAATTTATACACAGTGTTTAAGGTCATACGACGAAGAAGCCTATTGATTTTAAGTGATTTCCAATAATTACTGCCAGAGTTATGGCCCTTGATCACTTCAAAAAATCTTGTGGATGCTCTAAAAGCCAAAGTTAATATCTGATTGACTTTAAATTTATACACAGTGTTTAAGGTCATAAGACGAAGAAGCCTATTGATTTTCAGCGATTTCCGATAATTAGTGCCAGAGTTGTGGCCCTTGATCACTTCAAAAAATCTTGTGAATGCTCTAAAAGCCAAAGTTAATACCCGATTGACTTTAAATTTATACACAGTGTTTAAGGTCATAAGACGAAGAAGCCTATTGATTTTCAGCAATTTCCAATAATTAGTGCCAGAGTTATGGCCCTTGATCACTTCAAAAAATCTTGTGGACGCTCTAAAACTAAAAGACAAAGTTAATATCCGATTGACTTTCTATAGGCGGCAAGGAGAAAAATTTGCTGATGTTAGTGTCAGACAATGCCATCGCTTTGGAGTTGGTACGGTAATGGTGTGGGCTGAAATTTCGACGTCTGATCGAAAGCATGCCTCGTCGTTGAGTCGACTACTTACTAGCATGTGGTGGTTTCACTCGTTATTAACAAAGTTATCGAATTTGAGACAGTTTTGTTGGACCTCATTATGCTCAAAATGGTGAATTTTCATCAGATCCTCAGAATAGTTGTGTATAAAAAGTGCACATGCTTTGCATAACAGACTCAACATTGAGACATATTGAACTCATTCTGACCAAAAGTGTGCTTAAAAGTTTTGATTTACATGTTCCCTGTGCCTAATAAAATGTCAAACAAAAATAATTGGTTGACCCTTAACTTCTTTTGAGTAGTATATAATTTGAAATAATGACATCTGATAGTCATGCTTCTATATTTTACATGCTGTATATGAACTCACAGTAAAGGGAATTCAGCTATCAAAATATTTCATTCTCTTTTAAAGGAACTGTCGGCCTTTGATTACATGTATTACCATTTTTTAAAGACGAAACGATACATCAAATAATCACTGCTTGGATTAATCTTTAGGAGTATATAATGACTTGAGATAGGCCTTGTGTAAATCATTGGCAATTAACAAATAACTATTCATTAATCCAAGACAACTGATTAGTATTACCCATTTGACGCGATCAGGATTATTAGCCAGGGCCCTGTTTCACAAAAACTTAAATCTCCTTAAAATCGTCTAAAACTAAAATTTCATCCTAACTTAAGATAGATGAGTTTCACAAAAAGATTTTAAGCATTTTAGTTAAAATACACTAAAATAATCTTTTAAGTTAAAATCTAACCTTAACTTAAAATAGTGGCGTTTCACAAACGGATTTTAAGGACAATTTTAACTAAAATCAATTTTAACTTAGGATAGCCGCCACCCTGTCCTAACTTAAAATCACGACATTAAGAAACATTGATTAGAGCAACATTGTTACATATATTGAGACATAAAGATATAATTGGAATAATGATAATATTGTGAACGGCCCGGGTCACATAATTTTAATATTCCAACCATCATTCACAAAAACAATTCTCATTCAAATTCTTTTAAGAGCATGAAAAATACAGGTACGTTTATTTTATTGTAAGTCAATTTAAGCATTGGGATGGCGCTCCATATTAGAACTCCAAGAAAAAAAACCCACTCAAAACCCCAGTAAACTAAACACTACAAGGAAATCATTTATTCACATCCAATGTCTCGAAAGAAAATACGTTCGTGTACAATGGTTTAATATGGCCCATTTCTTGGTTTTAGAAGGCCTAAAGGCCTATAATACTACGCAAACCGTATGTAGTATTTACGCATACTTTTGGGGGTTATGATGATATGTAAAGAGATAAATCAATAATCTCAAATGTATTTATTGAAAAATGTTATAGGCCTATTTGAAATTAAATTTTAATATAAATTCATTATTATTTCTTCATGAAGTCTTTACGTTAATAAAACAACAAAAATAATTGGCATTTTAGGAGCCAAAGCTATTTTATCTTGGGGGAAAAAAATCATTCAAATTTTAATTGAGTAAGTATCATTGAAAGGGTGGGTCTTGGAATGACATGTCAAATCTAGGCATCAGAACATTGGCTATTTGGTGTATTAATTTGATAAATACTTTTAAAATGCGACGAAAAATTACCACCTAGATTAGCCGTTTGAGTCACAAATATCATAATATGTTTGTCACAATTCTCCATAAAACTACAAATCCGTGCGATTTAGTTTATCGATACACATTATTTCCATTGAAGCCTGCGAGTACATCAAATTCCCATGTCACGAATCAAATGCTAAGTTCAAGGCCAACCCACTGATACATTTCGAATCACATATTACGCAGTAAACTCATTTATTTCACCTCTCTACGAATGTCTGACCGTGTGCAAACATTGCTTTAACGTATGAAACTCTACCCATTGATATTGCAACCGTTAATTCAACCTGCCAACAGTTTTCAGTTTCGAAGCGTATTTGCTTTCACTGTAAGTACCCGCAGCGGAAATGTGCACTGCGCGGGCGCAAGCGATTTTAACTAAAATCTATTAATATCGCATTTTAAGTTACAATCAATCTTCGTGAAACACATAAAATTTAAAATTTCATTTTGATTTTAGTTAAAATCTATTTTAGTGATTTTAGCTAAAGTTTTTGTGAAACAGGGCCCAGTTGATTAATTTATAGTATTTCGCCGCGTGATTGACACCCATTAATGGTTAATCCAGGATAAAAACAATTAAAATTTTTAGATTTTTTTTCGCCAGTGCCGCTAAACATTATCGGCAAAATTATTGCGAAAAATCTGATTTTAATCGCCACTTTCATATCTTTATCGCAAATAGCAATTTTGGCGACGACAGTGTGACCCCTGGTCAGTCTGCCCGCATACTTGTGTGCAGAGTTAGTCCTTTTATAGGTTTTGCCGTTTCAGTGTTATGGCACCTGACCTATGTGATTGTTGATAAACATACATAGCTGTATCTTACTCACTCGACAGGAGTGGTCCCTATTTGGGTAAATTAGAGCTGTTCCCATCAATTTTCAGTATTTTTGCTAAAGTAGTTCCACATTTATTGCCACTGAATGTTGATTTTTGTTTAATGTACAAAGTTAAATTTCTGACAGATTTAATAAGATTGTCTGTATCTTTTAAAAGCATTTTTGGACAAGTTGTTAGAAAGAGTTATTGCTTGAGACTGACATGAGTTTTAATAAACAGTTATAGAATTGACATATTCCCATACTTTACTCTACATTTAAATTCTTGAAAAAATTTTCTTTGTGTTTTTGTCCCCCGCCTTTCGAAGAAAGTTGGGGGACTATTAAAATGGGTTTGTCCGTCTGTCTGTCTGTCTGATTGGTTGATGCTTTGGGACACGATAACTTTAGTTCTAATTAAGTGAGATTGATGAAACTTGGTGTATAGTTTCATTACAGTAATACCTTGACTAAGTTCGATAATGAGCATTTTCTGCTCAGGGTAAGCAGAGCGATACGCAATTTGATTGGTCGAGACTTTGGAACACAATAACTCTCCTTCTAATTGAGTTAAAATGTTCAAACTTGGTGTATATGCTTATTAGGTCAATGCCTTGATGGAGTTCGAAGATGAGCATTTTCCGCTTAGGGTAAGCAGAGATAAGCAATTTGATTGGTTGATGCTTTGGGACACGATAACTTTAGTTCTAATTAAGTGAGAGTGATGAAACTTGGTGTATACTTTCATTACAGTAATACCTTGACTAAGTTCGATAATGAGCATTTTCTGCTCAGGGTAAGCAGAGCGATATGCAATTTGATTGGTCGAGACTTTGGAACACAATAACTCTCCTTCTAATTGAGTTAAAATGTTCAAACTTGGTGTATATGCTTATTAGGTCAATGCCTTGATGGAGTTCGACGATGAGCATTTTCTGCTTAGGGTAAGCAGAGATAAGCAATTTGATTGGTTGATGCTTTGGGACACGATAACTTTAGTTCTAATTAAGTGAGAGTGATGAAACTTGGTGTATAGTTTCATTACAGTAATACCTTGACTAAGATCGATAATGAGCTTTTTCTGCTCAGGGTAAGCAGAGCGATAAGCAATTTGATTTGCCGAGACTTTGGAACACAATAACTCTCCTTCGAATTGAGTTAAAATGTTCAAAATTGGTGTGTATGCTTATTAGGTCAATGCCTTGATGGAGTTCGAAGATGAGCATTTTCTTCTTAGGGTAGGCAGAGATAAGCAATTTGATTGGTTGATACTTTGGGACAAGATAACTTAGGTTCATATTGATTGATGATTTCTATGCCAATACAATGACTGCATTCTCAGACAGTAACAGTGTATAGAAACGATTGACTCAGACACGAGGGCCCTTTCCCTTGGCGAGAGGGGCCCTTTTGTCAAGCGTGGGGGCTCTTTTGTCTGCTTTTAGGGTCCCCCTAACAAGGGTACATTTTCATTTTTCTCGTCGGTTTTAGCATTTTTCTTTATAAAACACTTTTGGATGACACTTCGTGTACAGTTTGATTGCTCGATACGTTTGAAAAAAATAAATGTGCGATTAATTAATATGTGTCATCTATTTATTTTGGGATTTCGGCGGGGGACATCAGCCTCACTGTTGGCTTGTTGGAAATAATTAGTAGTGGGCTAAAGTACCTCAGTTATTTTCCATGCTTATTGATTAAGCGGTGTTGAATTGGAACTATGTTTCTTGTCCCCCACGCTGTGGATCGGGGGGTCTATTTTTGGTCGCATTGCTTTTCAACAAAAAAATTTTTAAAGTTTTATTTGAATGTTTTCGCCATTTTTAACAATTATTTTAGATATAAATTACCTCGTGACGTCTCGTTTATCAATATTTACCGGCTATACAAAAATTACCGGTGCTGTTTGTGGCCGTGTTCAATACAGAGCGATATAACAGTTGATTTAGTTGGATGATAGCTGCAATTTACGTTAATTTGATGCATTCATGACCATTTTGCCATATTTGATGTATTTCCACTAGTAAAAATATTAATATAAATCTAAAACAAAATGGATACGAGGCATTTCACGAACGAAATTCTCGGCTTTTGCTCGGTGAACAGTGACCATGTTTTTGCATGCCTAATGAAGTTATTTTAAGAATATGTTATTTGATTGGTCGGTCACTCAGGTCAATGGTTGAGTGGAATACCTGACAACTCATCCCAAAGACAATTCATCCCAGACAACTCATCCCAATAAAAGACAATGTGGACATTAATTTTGGAAACTACTTATTTGAGGTTAATCTTAAAAAGTTGTAATCTTTTGGTGCAATTGCAATCCCTTTACTTTAATGAATCGATTCCCACCCAAAAAAAGACACCATAGAGGGAAATTTAACAATTATTAACTATAACATACCGGTCTCTGAAGCAGGCGCCAATTGCTTAATTGGGGCAGCCATCTTGAATTTAACAAACGACTGGATAATCAAAAAACTGGGACAGATATCTCGCCACATCTGATGTCCGACCACTAATGTTATTTAAATGCACAAACAATAGTTTAACTTACCCAGAATCAGTTTTATAAATTGTCCGCATTTGTGGACGTTGGGTTTCAAAGAGATATATGAATTTATCACATAATACATTTATGTATGAATTTATTACATCAACAATTTATCAAATAATACATTATAAATGTATGAATTTATTACATCAACAATTTAGTAATTTAGTCTGTCCTTCAGTTTGTACAACATTTGAAGGCCACCATTGTAAATTCTTTTACCATCCTGCGGTACTGAGCTCTAGATATATCTGAAAAATACAATATTGTTAAATTTAATACAATAGTGTTGAGTTTTGAATTTAATACCATAGTGTTGAGTTCTGAATTTAGTACAATAGTGTTGAGGTTTGAATTCAATACAATAGCGTTGAATTTAAAAAAATAACATTAAAGTCTTACCAGTATTACAAGTAATGCTGCCACTGTTCACACCCGTCACACTGAGCAGCCTCCTGTCTTGGGCGAACTACTGACTCACAAACTATACAGCTTAATTAGTTTGTAACAGGGGTAAATACTACCACTCAGTTTAGTTAATATATCAATTTTATTAAGATAACAGATTGGTTTTGGTCTGAGTGGTCTTCAAAGATACGGTAGCAATTGTATTGAAACAAATATCACTTATATTTGTTGGGATGAGTTGTCTTATAACCTGAGTCCCTCTCTACCCTAGTTACTATACTTGCAACCTTAACCTGGAGTAAGATGGAAGACATCAATAGTGGAACCATTTCTATCTCTTCCCATGTTTTAAAGTTGGGATGAGTTGTCTTTTGTAGTGGGATGAGTTGTCTTTTATAGTGGGATGAGTTGTCTTTTGACTTGGGATGAGTTGTCTTATATTGGGATGAGTTGTCTTGGGATGAGTTGTCTTTGGGATGAGTTGTCTGGATACCGTTGAGTGACCATTCAGAAACATGCAACCCTCCAGGTCAGGTCATGTGCACTGAGCTGATGTCTGATATCCTATCTCGTCGGTTTATCACGAATTGATTATACGTCATTGTTTGTCAATATTATTTAAGACTTTCCAATAAAATTACTTTAAAAAAGTTTAGATCACTCAATAAGTTTGACAGATACCCATAATGCACAAAATAATAGCAATAGCATTACTAAGTTCTGTTGTTTTGAATAACATTTATGTAAGTAGTAGGGTCAAAGTAATGAAAAAAATGTGTCAACCTCAAAAAAATTGCAAGAAAAGGTTTTATGGTTATTTCCTGAAGTATATGGTCTAGACAACAACATATCAAAAGTTGTCTGAAATTGAGCTACCGCAAAGGGTCTAAATATGACGTCAAACAAAATGGCCGCCATTGGACCAAAATCCCCTTTTTCTGCTCATATTCTATCAAAGCCATTGTTTGAGAAGGCTCAGATGTAAGACAATGCTATAATAAAAGCAATGTCTTAGTCCACGTTGCCTGTTCATGTCTTATGTGTTGTAAATTTACAGTCAAGAAATGAAAAATAAGCCAAATATGTAAATTATAATACATTGTAAATAAGGAATAAATTTAAAGTCATTTTATTAAAATAAAATAAATCAATGGAACAGATCTGCCTAACAGTTCTCAAATCAGTTTTTTTTTGTACAGTTAACAGTTTTAGTCAATTTATACCAGTGAAAGGTGTGGTCCGATTTTATTGAAACTTTGTGCAATAGGAGAATTTTAGTTGCCGATATATTGCACCAAGTAAAACATTTGATGTTGAATATTGTTTGCCAATTGTTTGTTGAATCAAAAAGTTAATGTAGTTCTTTTCTTAATTAATATACATGTAGTAGGTAAGGCTGGGAATCGATATGAAATTTCATTATCGATTATCGGCAAGGAATTTTCAGCGATTATCGATAATAATCGATTATCACTTTTCCGGAAAAATTCCGAACTTTACCGACCTATTACTTGTGTTAGTCGACACAGGCTACCACTACTTTGTTGTATTTGTTCTTCAACAGTCATGTTCAATAATAGTATTGTATAATAAAAATATTCGAAAACATATTCAGTCTTTATTACTGTTATTTAAACACATCATATTTATTAATATTCTGATACAATCTGTCAATACTCAATCGTAATAAAACAAACAAACGAAAGTAAATTGAAGTTATTTATCTTCATTACCAGAGAGTCCATGAAGGTAGATAACTGTATTAGGTCAATATGGAGGCAGACCACCATTAATTTCCCCATTGACTTCAATGTTAATTCTGGACTCTTTGCCCACCTCCAACTTTTCCCCAAATTTTCGTTGGGCGAAATGCTTTTCACTACAGACAGAGGAACAAATGGCCATGTCTTTGCACTAAAATTTTTATGAGGTTGACCACCAAAATTTTGAGATACACGAACTTGAAGAAGCATACTCAAAACATGTATCTAGTTGCCGTACATATCACCGTAGCCAACCTCATAACGCCGTTATCCTTCCGCCTCAAAATCATGAATATTTACCAAAACCTGGCAGAAAATATTAATTCAAACCCTGTTAGTCCATTCTAGGCCAAAAAATTAACAAAAATGGGCATGCAAAAGGGGAGAAAAGAGACAGAGAGAGAACTGCTATAAATAGACGAACTACAATTTGTGGGTACCGAGATGGTGAAATTTAATGGTGGTCTGCCTCCATATTACGGTCTTCGGTTCCGTAAAAACCAAGACAATACCATATCTCGCTTTTTGCCTGTCCCGGGAAGTCAAAAACGTGTACGGACTGTATCTGACATGATTTAGTAATTAAAGCCGAGTTAATCATTAATAATACAATTAGTTTTATTGTGAAAACAGACGATTTCTCTACAAATCAATCAAGAGCAAAGAAGGGAGATAATCCTAATTTTATTATGGGGATGCTCGATTCACAGTTCCGGAATTGAATTCTAAAACTGGTGTCAATCGAGTGAAGATGAGAATTTTGGAGTACAACGCTTCTGTCGACTGTATAATAAATATCTCAACCAATCATGACAGCCGAAATATATTTTTATACGCCCACATTGAAATGTGGTCGTATATTGTCGTCATCCCGTCCGTCCGGCGGTCCGGCGTCCACAATTGCTTGTGGACGCTCTAGAGGCTAAAGTTAATATCCGATTGACTTTAGATTTATACACAGTGTTTAAGGTCATGAGACGAAGAAGCCTATTGTTTTTCAGCGATTCCCGATAATTAGTGCCAGAGTTATGACCCTTGATCACTTCAAAAAAATCTTGTGGACGCTCTAGCGGCCAAAGTTAATATCCGATTGACTTTAAATTTATACAGTGTTTGAGGTCATAAGACGAAGAAGCCTATTGATTTTCAGCAATTTCCGATAATTAGTGCCAGAGTTATGGCCCTTGATCACTTCAAAAAATCTTGTGGACGCTCTAGAGGCCAAAGTTAATATCCGATTGACTTTAAATTTATACACAGTGTTTGAGGTCATCAGGCGAAGAAGCCTATTGATTTTCAGCAATTTCCGATAATTAGTGTCAGAGTTATGGCCCTTGATCACTTCAAAAAATCTTGTGGACGCTCTAGAGACCAAAGTTAATATCCGATTGACTTTAAATTTATATATGTTTAAGGTCATGAGACGAAGAAGCCTATTAATTTTCAGCAATTTCAAATAATTACTTCCAGAGTTAACTCCCTTGATCACTTCAAAAAACCTTGTGACACTATAGAGGCCAAACTTATCATCCGATTGACTTCAGATTGATACTCAGAGTTTAAGGTGTTGAAACGAATAAGTATTTTGATTTTCAATGAATTTTGATAACTTAACAGCTAAATCCATGATATTAAATGATTCGTATACTAATTGTGAGCGTGGGGCAAAACTTTTTAAAAAGCAAGCAAATTCTAATGATTTTCTGATAATTACATAATGAGTTGTTACTCGTAATCAGATTTTAGTGTATTACAAACGTTTCATTCCCGAAAAAAAGTAAAATTATGTGACAACCCTTGTTGACTGCCCGGACGATTTAGCTGCTGTGGGCGTATGTTTTGTTGCCTGGCAACCTATCTTTTACCTAGGAATACGTCACGATTCTACTCACTCCACCTCTGCTGTCGGGACTGGCAGAACTGTGACAGGACTGAATTCCGCGTCACTCGATTGTAATTCTGTCGATTCGGGACGTTCTGGACTGTGAATCGAGCACCCCCAATATCACGTGCGATTGTCATTGTTCACAAAGTGCGTGACCTATTTTAGTTTCAACTAGTAGAAACAACAAAACAACGAAAATATTAAAATAATGTATTTAATCTTAAAGTTTAGTTTTTTACAATAATATATATTTAAAATGTGTCAGTTTGTAAGCAGAGGGGAAAAATAGTTGTTGTCTTGACGTCGTGTAGGGGAAGAGGGGGTAATATGGGACATATTTTTTTGCTGTGGAATATTTCATTGGTATAACGTGATATTGAAACAAATCAACTTTCTAGTTAAAGCTACTGAACTCATCTTTCAATTTATAAAATATAAGGACAATGTGAGTTGCTAATTTTTTGCTAAAGGATTTGGAAAATAATGGGTGATGGCCCATATTACCCCACTTGGATGGGGTAATATGAGTCGACAGCATTTTACAGATTTCTGACACTGATTCCAGAACAAAATGAAACATTTGGAGTGCAGTTTCAATTGAAAGATATATGTTTAGTTTATCGAATCATTATACCTATAAAATATTCAACAATAAAAAATTATGTCTCATATTACCTTCCTTCCCCATAAAGTCATTATAATGCTTCTAAAACAAATAAAATAAAATTGCTGAAAATAATTTTAGCTTATATATGATTTATTCTACAAATCATTCACAAGAAATTGTTAAAATTTGGTAGATATTTTATTTTTAATGGTTAATGCGGAATATGAACCATGGCTCATATCACCCCAATTTGCATGTCCCATATTACCCCAAGTGACAACGATTGGATTAGTCAAAATTTCATAAAGATAGACCAGGAGTTCTCTCCCTGTAACTAAAGGCTAGAGCCTAACAGTAAAAATTTATTTTAAAACTCAGAAGAGATTTGTTTTACAAGGTAAATGTTTCATGAAATGGACTGATTGTCTTCCAGCCTCAAAAAACTTTTAACGCAGAAATTTTTTAAAATGCTGAGCTTTTTTGTGTAATGTATCTGTGAACTTGTTATGATGTGTAACACATGTTTAGAGAATTTAGAGGTCATGGCAAATAGCATTTTAATGAAATGTCATATGACAGGCTTGTCAGGGCAGTGGCCCATATTACCCTCATGCCCATATTACCTCCCTTTCCCCTATTCATTCATTCGTCTGCTAATGACAGACTACGGCAAGTTTATTCGTGTGAAAGTGACCGTAACTTGCCGTCAGAAGGTAAATATACCGTAATCGATATTTGAATTTCATTATCGATTATCGTATCGCTAAATAACTTCTACCGATTATCGATTATATCGATATTTTTGCACAGCCTTAGTAGTAGGGGATGTTGGTCAAACCAATTATTATTTGGAGATGCATTCAATTTGCCATGAAGGCTAATACCTGGGAATACGAATTAACCTCAATTCGGGGTAGAATAAGAATAAAAGTGGTGGTTTGTGTTGGGTTGTTCACTTTATGTTGAAAAATACGCTTTGTGTTGTGTTTACCTCACACCCTCCCTCATTGGATTCTCTCGAAGGTAGTGACAAGAAACATAGTTTCAATTCAACACAGCCTTACACAATATCGCCTTGTTGTACTCACTCTGTAGAAATAAGTTCGTGACAGATTTTCACAAAATTTGGATCACAATTGTTATTTACAGTACCTTTTTGTACTGCTGTTGGCTTAAAATAAATGTAGGGTGACCAAGCTCCAGGTGAGTGTACGTAGTTAGCATGTCTGGCAATTAATGTTTTAAATTGATTTAGATGAAGTAACAAATTTAAGGTCTAAAGTAGCTGCAACTTTTGGTGATCAGTCAGAATTGGTCCGTGGTCGACTGAAAGACGCAAACAAATCAGCTACTTTTAATGTGTTGTGGACAACAGAAGAACAAAAAAGGTATGTGGTATGAATAGTTAAAATGTTTGGTTTCTTTTATAAAAAGGACATGTGAAGTATACCAACACAGTAATGCATTAACTCTTCCTTTTAATGCAGCATATGCTAAATTAGGACAATCAGTGGGTGGGGGTCTAATAGCTCATCCCCCTCCCTGTTTTTGTGCCCATTTACAATGCAGTTTGGGGGTCTATTAGCTCATCCCCTTCCCTGTTTTTGTGCCCATTAACAATGCAGTTTTGGGTATAAATCTGTGTCAGTTTACAAATAATTCACAAATTTTTTTGACAAGCAGCATTTTATAACAGAATTAGGGTTTCACACTGCGTAGCTTGTGTGAAACACTATTGTGTTTGTTAAGATTATTATTAGGCTTTCGTATTGAGATTACTAAAATTATTATTATTTTTTTATTAGGGTTTCACATTGACTTTAAATTTATACACAGATTTTAAGGTCATAAGACGAAGAAGCCTATTGATTTTCAGCGATTTCTGATAATTAGTGCCAGAGTTATGGCCCTTGATCACTTCAGAAAATCTATTGATTTTCATCGATCTCTAATAATTATTGCCAGAGTGACGCTCTAGAGGCCAAAGTTAATATCCGATTGACTTTAAATTTACACACGGTTTAAGGTCATGAGACGAAGAAGCCTACTGATTTTCAGCGATTTCAAATTATTACTTCCAGAGTTATCTCCCTTGATCACTTCAAAAAACCTTGTGACGCTATAGATGCCAAACTTATCATCCGATTGACTTCAAAAAACCTTGTGACACTATAGAGGCCAAACTTATCATCCGATTGACTTCAGATTGATACACAGAGTTTAAGGTGTTGAAACGCACAAGTATTTTGATTTTCAATGAATTTTGATAACTGAACAGCTAAATCCATGATGTTAAATGTTTCCTATACTAATTGTTAGCATGGGGCAAAACTTTATAAAAAGCAAACAAATTCTAATGATTTTCAGATAATTACATAATGAGTTGTTACTCTTAATCAGATTTTAGTGTATTACAAATGTTTCATTATCAAAAAAAGTAAAAATATGCGACAACCTTTGTTGACTGTAACACATGACACAAATATATGGAAATCAAGTTACTTAAAGAATTTATTTCAGCGACGTTTCGACGAGGGTTCTCCCGTCTTTCCATATATTTGTGTCATGTGTTATCCTCATTCAGTTACTAAATGCCATTTAAACAACCTTTGTTGACTGCCCGGACGATTTAGCTGCTGTGGGCGTATGTTTCGTTGCCTGGCGACCTATCTTTAACTTTTAAAATCGATATTTTTTTCAACCAAGAATTATTTAATATGTAATAATGAAATTAACTTTTGGTTTAAATTCACATATTAACACAACTCATACGGTCATATGGATATCATAAAATTGTTTCTAACTTGTTCGGTTGCCGAGATACAGGCGTTTTTCTAAAAGTCATATTTTGATGTTTTTGGCCCATGAAAGTGTCAATTTTTATTCGATTTTCATAAAATTTTCACCCTTTGATGCCTAATGTGATAGAAGATGTTATTAAACTAATTTAATGTTTTTAGTATCACCGGAAGTAATGTCATTTTGGCAAAAACTGTATTTTTAGCCTTCAAAACAGATCTTTTGTCATATGAGTCTGATTTGTAATATTTTTAAAATTATGATATTTAATGCCAATCAACAAATGGACTGAACCCATATAGATCATATAGATACCCAAAAATAGTTTCTAACTTGAAATAGACGATTGTCTACAAGTCACTTTTCAAGGTTTTTGGTGTATAAAAGTGGCAATTATTATTCGATTTACATAAACTTTTCACCACGTGATGCCTTATGCTATTTCTGATTTCATCAAACTAATTAAACATTTTCATTATCACCGGAAGTACTGTATTTTTGTCAGGATCAATTACATGTAACAAATGTATAAAATGAAGTGATATTGCTGGATTTGGTTGATTCTGTTTCCCTTTTATTTGATGTGTGCAATGTTTATGTGGAAATCTGTTTATCGGTGCCATTGGTTCAAGGTTAACGTGGCACCGAACGTGACATAAGTTCAAAGGTAACGTGGCACCTGTGAAACCAGTCATTCCTGCTTCGCAGGTCTAGTTATTATTATTATTTACCGCGGGGGCCTATTTCTCTATGATCGAAAAGAGATACCGATCTGCGGTTCATCTTTCTATCGGGGAAACCATGTGGCGGTTACTCAAAAAAACAATTTTTATACGCCCACATGGAAATGTGGACGTATATTGCCGTCTCCCCCGTCTGTCGGTCCGTCCGTCCGTCCATCGTCCACAATTTCTTGTGAACGCACTAGAGGCTAAAGTATATATCCGATTGACTTTAAATTTATACGCTTTGTTTAAGTTCATGAGACGAAGAAGCCTATTGATTTTCATCGATATCCGATAATTATTGCCAGAGTTCTGACCCTTGATCACTTTGAAAAATCTTGTGAACACTGTAGAGGCTAAAGTTAATATACGTTTGACTTTAAATTTATACACAGTGTTTAAAAGGTCATGAGACGAAGACGTCTATTGATTTTGAGTGATTTCCGATAATTACTGCCAGAGTTATGGCCCTCGATCACTTCAAAAAATCTTGTGGACGCTGTAGAGGTCAAAGTTATTAGCTGATTGACTTTAAATTTATACACAGTGTTTTAGGTCATAAGACGAAGAAGCCCATAATTACTGCCAGAGTTATGGCCCTTGATCTTTTTGAAAAATCTTGTGGGTGGTGTAGAGGCCAAAGTTAATATCCGATTGACTTTAAATTTATACGCTTTGTTTAAGTTCATGAGACGAAGAAGCCTATTGATTTTCATCGATATCCGATAATTACTGCCAGAGTTATGGCCCTTGATCACTTCAAAAATCTTGTGGACACTGTAAAGGCTAAAGTTGATATCCGATTGACTTAAAATTGATACACAGTGTTAAAGGTCATGAGGCAGAGAAGCCTATTGATTTTCAACGATTTCCCATAATTATTGTCAGAGTTATCTCCCTTGATCACTTTGAAAAATCTTGTGATGCTTTAGGGGCCAAACTTATTATCCGATTGACTTCAAAGTGATACGCAGAGTTTAAGGCCTCGAGTTGAACAAGTATATTAATTTTCAATGAATTTTGATAACTGAACAGCTAAATCCATGATATTAAATGTTTTGTATACCATACTAAATGTTAGCATGGGCCAGAACTTTATAAAAACCAAATAAATTCTAATGATTTTCTGAGTTGTTACTCTTAATCAGATGTGAGTGTAATATAAATGTTTCATTATCGAAAAAAGTAAAAATATGCGACAACTCTTGTTGACTGCCCGGACGATTTAGCTGCTGTGGGCGTATGTTTCGTTACCTGGCAACCTATCTTTGAACTTCTGCGCAGACCGGAAGTGGCCGAATTTTGAACGTCGGTAAAAAATTTAAAATTGGCCGTGATTTCGTCAATTCTTTACCTATATTCAAACAAATCACATTTTTGGAAAGCCTGAGACTTTTCCAAGACAATAGCAACCTCACATTTTGCAATTTCGAAACTTCATCGCTGACTTCTATCGTTCGAAAATTGAAAACACATCGCCTACGAGACAATTTTTGTTGTTTTTCAAAATGTTCAAATTTGACCTACATTTTTGGATACCCGACGTCAATCCGATTCCAGTAATATAAGTTTCATTAAGAGTTATCTCCCTTTATTTTTCGATTTTTTTCGAATTTTTTTCCCCATTTCGTGAGCTGTGGTTTCGTTTTACGGCCAAAATGATGTTTCTGAAACTTGTCGAACATGAAGTTATAGTCCAATACCAACTCATAAAGCAATTTCGACACGGATCCTTAAACCGGAAGTGGTGGAAATAGTGTGCAATATTTTGAAAAAATGCATGTTTTCAGGGAAAATATAATTTCTCCGTTCGATATTAACGGATTAAACAAATTAAGGTATCGTTGGCTGGCACGATGATTTGACTATCGTATGATGACCATTTCATACGAATACTATGAAAAGTCAGTAAAATATGACCTTCTGAAAATCAAGTATTTTCTGATTTGAAGCGTTTTTGGATGCCTGTATCTCGAAAACTGCACCAGCGATTTTTCTGAAACTTTCTCTATCGAGAGTCCCTTGGGTAGTCTTGTGTACGAAATATTCCATTAAGACTTTGAAATATCTGAAAATTGCAAAAAGTCGAAAAATCGTGAAATTTTGGAAAATGCTCTATTATTTTTTTATTTTAAGAGATTTTCAAATTTTTTTTATATATTTAGATAGCTGACCTAATTACCATTCTAATGATGTATAATATGTATGAAGTTATTGAAATTTAATTTTCGATTTTTTGACATTTTTGCACTTATGGTACTTTTGAACACAGGATTTCTCAGGGGCATTTTGTCTGATCTGATAATGTAATAGATCATTGCAGAGTCCTGCGACTTTTTAATTTGACAAAATGGTTATTAAAACTGTACCGAAAATAATCTCCATACCGAAAGTATTTGAATATTGAAAAAAAGGTTAAAAAAAATGGCGTTCTTGCGAAAAACTTGATTTCTCTGTTAAATATTAGCGGACCAAAAGAACTAAAGTGCCGTTTGATAGCCCTATTAATGGACTATGATATGGCATCTAAATGATACGATTTCAATGTTTAGAAAATAAATTATGGTACGCCGAAAATCTAGTATTTTCCGTTTTGGAGCGTTCTTAGATGCCCTTTTTCTCGAAAACGACGCCAGCGATTTTTCTTAAACTTTTTTTAACTCAGAGTCCTATCGGTGGTCTTGAGTGTGAATCTAAAAATAAAAGCATTGAAATAATATAGGTGGTCCAAATATAGCCTCAATCTTTGAAAAAATGTTGAAAAATCGTCAAATTATTGAAAATATTCTCTTATTTGTCTTTTTTTCCCAAACTACTTGGTGGATGTTTTTTGTACACTTCTGTTACAGGAAGTTATGTATCCATTTAACTCATTAAAGTTATTTCGACAATGATCCAAAAAACGAAAATAGTCGGAAAATTGTCCGATATTTTGAAAAGAAATCGTAAAAAGTAACAAAATGGTGCTCTTACGAAAGAAAAAAGTGATTGCTGCGTCAGATTTCTTCGAATGAAAATAAATAATGTATCGGTGGATAGCGTGAATAATGGACTATTATATGATATAAACCCTGTTTGATTCCTGAATGCCGGTTCAGTGCTGCTTGCAGGTCTAGTTCTTCTTATTATTTTTTTTTTTCACATTTGAGCATATCTCAGAAACTGCTTGTCGGATTGATTCGATGTCTTCAGTTTTACTGGGAAATAGGGTGTGACTTAGACTTTAAAGCTATTTCGAAATTGCGACAATGCGAAATGCCAGAAATCCAGAAGTTGTCGTTTTTATACGCCCATATGGAAATGTGGTCGTATATTGTTGTCGCCCTTTCTGTCCGTCCGCCCGTCTGTCGGACGTCGTCCACAATTTCTTGTGAACACTCTAGAGGCTAAAGTTAATATCCGATTGACTTTAAATTTATACACAGTGTTTAAGGTCATGAGACGAAGAAGCCTATTGATTTCCAGCAATATGCGATAATTACTACAAGAGTTATGACCCTTGATCAATTTGAAAAATCTTGTGAACGCTCTAGAGGCTAAAGTTAATATCTGATTGACTTTAAATTTATACACGTTTTTTTACGGTCATGGCGCTAAGATGCCTATTGATTTTCAGCGATATCCGATAATTACTACCAGAGTTATGACCCTTGATCACTTTGAAAAATCTTGTGAACGCTCTTGATATCCGATTGACTTAAAATTGATACACAGTGTTAAAGGTCATGAGGCAGAGATGCCTATTGATTTTCAGTGATATCCGATAATGACTGCCAGAGTTATGACCCTTGATCACTTTGAAAAACCTTGACTTTAAATTTATACACAGTGTTTAAGGTCATGATACGAAGAAGCCTATTGATTTTCAGCAATATCCGATAATTACTGCCAGAGTTATGACCCTTGATCACTTTGAAAAATCTTGTGAACGCTCTTAAAGGCTAAAGTTAATATCCGATTGACTTTAAATTTGTACACAGTGTTTAAATTAGGGTCATGAGACGAAGAATCCTATTTGATTTTCAGTGATATCTGATAATTTCTGCCAGAGTTATTGCACTTGATCACTTTGAAATATCTTGTGGACGAAGGCCTTGAGACAAACAATCAAAATTCTAATCATTTCTGATAATTACTTAATGGGCTATTACTCGTAATAAGATTATCATGTGTTGTAAAGTATGGAAGACCAAACAGCTCTTTATTCAGTGTTCTTAGTTCTAAATTCTTAGTCCTTAATTCTTACTTCTTCATTTGTTGTCGTATTTCGACATTTGTACTCTAAAAAAACATTTGTATCTTAAAATCAATATTTGTTTTACAAATCAGACATTTGTCATATCAGATTTGTAAAATATATTTTAATATAAGATATTTATTTTTTTTTTGAGAAAATCAAAAAATTAGTCTATATTTACATTTCATCAGAAAAATTCAACAAAAAACAAATATCGAACAACAAATTTCAAAATACATATCTCCAAATACAAATTTTGCAAAACATTTCTCCAAAAACATTTCTCGAAATTCTTCGACATAGCCTGAAACATAGCCTGAAACAGGGCACATAAAAATGGTTCTTTAGATTGTTGATTTTCGACGAGGCTTTGCAGTATTAGGCGCCAAATTTTGAAAATTTAAATTTTTTCAAAAAACTTTTTTATTTATGAATATTTTTTTTATGGCGTTTTACCCATAATTAAAAGGTCAATGCGATTTGACCAAAAATATGTGAACAAATTTTGTCTCAATAATTTACTTTGAAGGTTATTGGCTAATTGAAGTTATGGGTTCGGGGTTAATTATTTATTGCTCGATTTGTATAAAACAAAGTTCATATGCTCAGTCTCAACTTTTTTATTACCGATAAACATTTCTGTTGGCACCGGAAATGACGTAATTTTGACAAAAACTGCAATTTTGGCGGTTAGGAACGTCTTTTCGCAAGCAAATATTATTTTTTTAAAATAAGTAAAAAGATGTGCCATGTAGAGGCGCAAAAAACATCGGAAGCAGTTTTTTAAATTTCGGTTTCAATTCTGCGCCATTTCCATTTAAAGTTGAAAAAGGTGTAAAAATGGTCTATTCAAAACCCATTCAGGCTTTTCATTTTTATACGTCCACATTCATAATGTGAACGTATTATGCCGTCGCCCCTGTGTATGTGTGTGTGTGTGTGTCTGTGTCTGTGGTTCGCCCTACAGGGTGCAATTTTTCATGGATTTTCTTCAAACTTGGTATACTTATTCCTTATAACCCAAGGAAGATCCCTATTGTTTTTGGTGCATGCCCGACCCCCAGGGGCAGAGCCACGCCCATTTCTAGTATTTGTTTGTTTGTCGTCTACAGGCCACATTTCTTAACTTATAATCTTGAAACTTTGCATACACATTCTTTGTACCCTAAGAAACATCCCTATTGTTTGGGGTGCATGCCCAACCCACAGGGGCAGAGCCACGCCCATTTTCTTTTCGTGTGTCTTTGTGTCGCCTACAGGGCGCAATTCTTACTGGATTTTCTTCAAACTTGGTATACTTATTCCTTATACCCCAAGGAAGATCCCTATTGTTTTTGGTGCATGCCCGACCCCCAGGGGCAGAGCCACGCCCATTTCTAGTATTTGTTTGTTTGTCGTCTACAGGCCACATTTCTTAACTTATAATCTTGAAACTTATCATACACATTCTTTGTACCCTAAGGAACATCCCTATCGTTTGGGGTGCATGCCCAACCCCCAGGGGCAGAGCCACGCCCATTTTCTTTTTGTGTGTCGCCTACAGGCCACAATTTTTAATCGGTCATCTTATCGCCTACAGGGCGCAATTACTACTGGATTTTCTTCAAACTTTGTATACTTACTCTTTATACTCTAAGGATGATCCCTATCATTTGGGGTGCATGCCCAACCCCCAGGGGCAGAGCCACGCCCATTTTCTTTTTGTGTGTCTGTGTGTCGCCTACAGGCCGCAATTCTAACTGGATTTTCTTAAAGCTTTGTATACTTACTCTTTACACCCTAAGGATGATCCGTATTGTTTTTTGGTGAATGCCCGACCCCCAATGGCAGAGCCACGCCCATTCCTTGTATTTATTTGTTGGTCGTCTACAAGCCACATTTCTTAACGTATCATCTTGAATCTTTGAATGCTTATTCTTTGTACCCTAAGGAACATTCCTATCATTTGGGGTGCATGCCCAACCCCCAGGGGCAGAGTCACGCCCATTTTCCTTTTGTGTGTCGCCTACAGGCCACAATTTTTAATCGGTCATCTTGAAACTTAAAATACTTATTCCTTATACCCTAAGGATGATCCCTTTTGTTTTGGGTGCATGCCAGACCCCCGTTGAACAGCAACACCCATTTCTTGTATTTGTTTGTCTGTCGTGTCTGTGTGTGTTATCTGCAGGCCATGATTCTTAATGGATCGTCTTTAAACTTGGGATATGTATTCCTTATAGCATAAGGATGTCAACTGCATGTCCCGACTCCTACAGGCAAGACACGCCCAATTTTTGTGTTTGTCGTTTACAGGCCGCAATTCTGAATGAATCAGCTTGGTACTTGGCTTATGTATTCCTTATAGCCTGAGGGCGTCCACTATTGATTTTGATGAATGTCCCGACCCCCAGGGGCAGAGCCACGCCCACTTTTTGCCTTTAGCCTTAGGAAGGCACAATTCTGAATGGATTATCTTGGTATACTTATTCCTTATACTCTAAGGACGGCAACTATTGATGTTGAGGCATGACCCTCAACGCTAAACAAACCAAACGCCTAGCCTTCTTGACAAAGTACCATATCAATCAAAGCAAGAATGTGGACGTATATTGTAGCGTTAGCGTTATGTTTTAAAATATTCCGTCATAACAGTCTTATCGTTGTAGCATTAATCCATATGAAGAGAATGTATGTCAAAATTTGTTTGTAATATGAGTAGTTGCTGAGAAATAGGCAAGTTTGCATGAGTCACTTTTTACGCTATTTTGCCTGTAAATGAGTCAATTATTATTGGATTTTCACAAAAGTGACACCATTTGATGCGTAATGTCACTTGTGACCAGGTCAAACCAATTGAAATGTTTTGCTGTCACCGGAAATGGCATCATTTTGATAAAAACTGTGTTTATAGCCCTAAAAATGAATATTTTATTCAAATGAGTCGTATTTTTCATTTGTTTAAAATATTGATATTTTATTATAATTAACTAATAGACTGAACCCATACGATCATATAGATATCAAAAAATGGTTTCTCACTTGTTCAGTTGCGGAGAAATAGGCGATTTTCAACAGGTCACTTTTCAAGGTTTTTAGTCCCTTAAAGTGTTAATTTATATTAGATTTTCGTAAAATTTTCACGATGTGATACCTAATGCCTTTTACGATTTCATAATGTAATTTAAGATTTTTATTATCACTGGAAGTAACGTCATTTTTGCAAAAACTGTAATTTTAGCCTTCAAAACAGATATTTTATTCAAATGAGTCTGATTTGTAATGTTTTTAAAATTATGATATTTTATAGAAATCAACAAATAGATTGCAACCTTACGATCATATAGATACCCAAAAATAGTTTCTAACTTGTACGGTTGCCGAGAAATAGACAATTTTCTACAAGTCACTTTTCAAGGTTTTTGGTCTATAAAAGTGGCAATTATTATTCAATTTACATAAACTTTTCACCATGTGATGCCTTATGCCATTTCGGATTTCATAAAACTAATTAAACATTTTCATTGTCACCGGAAGTACTGTAATTTAGTCAGGATCAATTACGTATAACAAATGTATAAAATGAATTGATATTGCTCGATTTGGTTGATTCTGTTTCCCTTTTATTTGATGTGTGCAATGATTATGTGGAAATCTTTATCAGTGCAAGGTTAACGTGGCACCGAAAGTGACATAAATTCTAAGGTAACGTGGCACCGGTGAAACCCGTCATTCCTGCTTCGCAGGTCTAGTGATGATTGTTTTTACAAAAAAAACAATCATCCAACACGTTGACCGTTTTATTTTCCACTTGAGCACAGTGATTGAAATAACTTTCAAACTTAACCTGCCAGTCGGGCAGGTGACCCATAAAAGTTGCCAGCCCATCTAGAATGTTGCCTGCCCACATTTTGAAAAAATTTTTGTCCCCCGCCTTTCGAAGAAAGTTGGGGGACTATTAAAATGGGTTCGTCCGTCTGTCTGTCCGTCTGTCTGTCCGTCTGTCTGTCCGTCTGTCTGGCTGTCCGTCTGTCTGTCCGTCACACTTTTTGGGACACAATAACTCTCTTCCTAATTGAGCTAGAATGTTCAAACTTGGTGTATGTGTTTATTAGGTCAATGCCTTGATGGAGTTCGAAGATGAGCATTTTCCGCTTAGGGTAAGCAGAGATAAGCATGTTGATTGGTTGATGCTTTGGGACACGATAACTTTAGTTCTAATTAAGTGAGATTGATGAAACTTGGTGTATAGTTTCATTATAGTAATACCTTGACTAAGTTCGATAATGAGCATTTTCTGCTCAGGGTAAGCAGAGCTATACGCAATTTGATTGGTCGAGAATTTGGAACACAATAACTCTCCTTCTAATTGAGTTAAAATGTTCAAACTTAGTGTATATGCTTATTAGGTCAATGCCTTGATGGAGTTCGAAGATGAGCATTTTCCGCTTAGGGTAGGCAGAGATAAGCAATTTGATTGGTTGATGCTTTGAGACACGATAACTTTAGTTCTAATAAAATGAGAGTGATGAAACTTGGTGAATAGTTTCATTACAGTAATACCTTGACTAAGATAGATAATGAGCATTTTCTGCTCAGGGTAAGCAGAGCGATAAGCAATTTGATTTGCCGAGACTTTGGAACACAATAACTCTCCTTCGAATTGAGTTAAAATGTTCAAAATTGGTGTGTATGCTTATTAGGTCAATGCCTTGATGGAGTTCGAAGATGAGCATTTTCTTCTTACGGTAGGCAGAGATAAGCAATTTTTGGATGACACTTCGTGTTCAGTTTGATTGGTCGATACGTTTGAAAAAAATAAATGTGCGATTAATTAATATGTGTCATCTATTTATTTTGGGATTTCGGCGGGACACATCAGCCTCACTGTTGGCTTGTTTATTTCATCAAAATAATCTAATTACATTCAAAGTTATGGAGATCAACGTCAATAATGTTATCAAAACGCTCTATACCAGTCAATGCGTGGAATGGCACCAAAATAAGTGCCTTTTCAGTCATATCTGAGTGACGTCATAATGGGTATTTTCCCTTCAGAATCGTACATTATTGTCAGCTAAGATTTGTTAAAATCACAATAATTTGAATGATAATATGTCAGATATATATAATCCGGATGATACCACAAAAAACATAGGCTATATTACGTCGAAATTTAGCAAATTTCAGTCATCAAAACAGATAAATCCTGTTGTAATTGTCAGATCTCTTGGTGTCGTGAATCATAATAATCATAAAAATGTTATCTATCGTTTGATTGGTTCTATACCAAATCCACCGGAAACCAGGCTGCGGAAAACCAATGAAGTGAGTTGTAGCAATGGAAAATTCTCGGTCGCGTGACGTTAGAGCGGTATTTTCCCGCGAGCGTCTTGTGTAAACAAACGGTAATTTCGCTTACATATCAATAATTTTTGAGCCTTATTGGGATTGATATTAAATTATTACAATACAATTGCTTGTAATCCATTTACATAAAAAAGTAATTCAAAATCGTAGATTGAAGTGGGCTTAATATTTCAATCACTGGCTGTCCGATTTCACGCTAAAGTCACGTGACCTGAAATCCCTACGTGTTATAATTAGAAAACATCGATAAGAAACTCGCATCTGGCTTTCATAAACTTTATTATCAAAACAAGACATGGCAAAGTAAACTTCAGTGAGTGTTAGATTAGAATGAGTGAGTTAGTAGATTATATCTTGTCAATTTATGAGCTGACGACCGGGCTGGTGGGGAATTTTTCCAGGCAGCCCGACGTGAAATTTACCAGCTAGGGGCAGGCGGGCAAACCGTTATTTCGTTCACTGCTTGAGCATATCTCAGAAACTACTTGTCTGATTGATTAGATATTTTGATGTTACGGGAAAGTCGGCATGACTTAGAGTTTAAATCTATTTCGAACTTCTGCGACAATGCGAAATGTCCGAAATCACCGAAGTTGTCAATTTTTATACGCCCACATTGAAATGTGGTCGTATATTGTCGTCATCCCGTCCGTCCGTCTGTCGGTCCGGCGTCCACAAGCTCTAGAGGCTAAAGTTAATATCCGATTGACTTTAAATTTATACACAGTGTTTAAGGTCATGAGACGAAGATGAGATGTCTATTGATTTTCAGCGATTTCCGATAATAACTACCAGAGTTATGGCCCTTGATCACTTCAAAAAATCTTGTGGATGCTCTAGAGGCCAAAGTTAATATCTGATTGACTTTAAATTTATACACAGTGTTTAAGGTCATGAGACGAGGAAGCCTATTGTTTTTCAGCAATTTCCGATAACTACCAGAGTTATGGCCCTTGATCACTTCAAAAAATCTTGTGGACGCTCTAGCGGCCAAAGTTAATATCCGATTGACTTTAAATTTATACACAGTGTTTAAGGTCATAAGACGAAGAAGTCTATTGATTTTCATGGATTTCCGATAATTAGTGCCAGAGTTATGGCCCTTGTTCACTTCAAAAAATCTTGTGGTGGCTCTAGAGGGCAAAGTTAATATCCGATTGACTTTAAATTTATACACAGTGTTTAAGGTCATAAGACAAAGAAGCCTATTGATTTTCTGCAATTTCCGATAATTAGTGCCACAGTTATGGCCCTTGATCACTTCAAAAAATCTTGTGGACGCTCTAGAGGCCAAAGTTAATATCCGATTGGCTTTAAATTTATACACAGCGTTTAAGGTCATAAGACAAAGAAGCCTATTGATTTTTAGCGATTTCCAATATTTAGTGCCAGAGTTATGGCCCTTGATCACTTCAAAAAATCTTGTGGATGCTCTAAAAGCCAAAGTTAATATCTGATTGACTTTAAATTTATACACAGTGTTTAAGGTTATAAGATGAATAAGCCTATTGATTTTCAGCGATTTCCGATAATAAGTGCCAGAGTTATGGCCCTTGATCACTTCAAAAAATCTTGCGGACGCTCTAAAAGCCAAAGTTAATATCCGATTGACTTTAAATTTATACACAGTGTTTAAGGTCATAAGACGAAGAAGCCTATTGCTTTTCAGCGATTTCCGATAATTAGTGCCAGAGTTATTGCCCTTGATCACTTCCAAAAATCTTGTGGACGCTTTAAAAGCCAAAGTTAACATCTGATTGACTTTAAATTTATACACAGTGTTTAAGGTCATAAGAAGAAGAAGCACTATTGTTTTTGGTAAAATTATTATTCTTATTAGGGTTTCACACTGCGTAGCTTGTGTGAAACACTATTGTGTTTGTTAAAATTATTAGGGTTTCACACTGCGAAGCTTGTGTGAAACACTATTGTTTTTGTTAAAATTATTAGGGTTTCACACTGCGTAGCTTGTGTGAAACACTATTGTTTTTGTTAAAATTATTATTCTTATTATTATTATTATTATTAAGCTTTCATATTACATATGAAAGCTTATTGTTTTTGTTAAGATTATTATTGTTATTATTATTTTTTTTTTTTGTGTCATTTCTGCAAATCGGATTTCTCAGAATCTAAACATGGGATCTTTCTGAAACTTTGACCTACCCCCCCAAAACTGGGTGGCAGTTTTTGATTAAATATATTTTCAAAACGTTTTACGAATTCGAAATCACCGAATTTTACGAACGAGTGAATTTGACCTGCATTACTGTAACTCTGTGACTATTTGACCTATTTTACTAATTCTTTTTTCTTTGAGTACCTTGACAAAAATCATTTTCAACTGCAGTTTCAGATTTTCGAATTTCGAAAATTCGTCGCTGTGATTTCGAACCGGAAGTTGAGACCAACTTGACAACTTCTTTAATAGTTCTACGATTTTCATGAAATTTAGTATGTAAGTAGATCTTATCCACGTGACTTCAAAAATATAAATATAAATTTTCTAAATTATCTCCCTTTGGTGAAATTAAGGATCAAAGTTTTCAAAAAAATCGAAGAAATATAGGTCAGAATGACCTGATGTTTTTTTTGGATACTAGATAAGTAAATACTGATTCGTACCCAAAATATTGAGTTTGTGGATTGAACCGGAAGTGCCGCCATCTTGAAACGTGAAAAATCACAAAGGCTTTTGCGATATTTTACTTACAGACACGGGAGTTATATTTTCTGAATCCTTCAAGGATGGCCTAAAAAACGTTCGGAGTAGAATTTTGATTTAGGTCAATTGATAGTCGCCATTTTGAAGTGAAAGTGAAAAATAGAAGCAATTTGAAGGGTCGAGAATTTGGAACACAATAACTCTCCTTGTAATTGAGCTAGAATGTTCAAACTTGGTGTAGACGTTCACTAGGTCACTGTCTTGATTGAGTTCAAAGATAAGCATTTTCTGCCTAGGGTAAGCAGAGATAAGCAAGCTGATTTGTTGATTCGTTAGGGCACGATAACTTTGGTTATAATGAAGGGAGGGCGATGAAACTCTTGTCAATCGAGAGTCTAATAGCTAACCTGTTGTGTGAAATCATTGTATCATTTTCTCTTAAATGTCCGAGGTAGCCGAGTCGTATTTTTACAATTTAGAGCATGTTTAAAGGTCTTTCTCGTAAAGTCAACATGTGTTTCCTGCAAATCGGATTTCTCAGAATCTAACCATAGGATGTTTCTGAAACTTTGACCTACCAGGGCTTGCCACGAGACGCGAGCAGTTGCTCGCGCTCGCGTAGAGGTAGATTTACGCGAGCTGTTCGTTGCTCGCGCAAAATTTTAGGAAAAACCTGTAAAAATAATCAAAATATTCACATGTTTATTGCCTAAACTAATCCAACAATGTCAATAACGTCATAAATTCGTCTGTCAAACAGAGATTCATCAAGCTGCACGCGGCATTTCGTCCTTAAATTTGATTGGCTAATGAGTCGTGTTACTAAAAATACACTTTATACCTGAACGTCATGACTGGTTTTCCTACGAACACCAGTAACAAACGCGTGATAATCGAGTCTAAAGTAAAGAATGTTTACATCCGGATGATTTGGCATTTCACGATAAATGAACACGTTTCAAACTTATAATTATCGGTATTTCTTATTTTATCAGAACTTCGGTTTTTATTCCATTGTGCAGTCGTATAATTTTAAATCTAAGCGTAATAATTGGCTAAAGGAAACCTGATTGCCCTACCTATCCACATTCATCTGTCGTAGGGTGAAGAAATCCGTACGGAAATTGATTATAAAAAAGAGTATGAGTATGACTGTCAAAAACAGAAAAGCGATGGTCACACATGTTTATGCAAACTCTGTGCCAGGAATAGCAATTTTGTTGCTCAATCGTTTATTTTGTTGTTTTGTTATACTAGTGCCAAATCATAGTAATAGTACTATCATGTCAATAAAGAATTGAAAAAAAAAATAAATTACAAACTTTAAACAGCTTTGTCATTATTTATTTAACAAAAGTATCCAGGCAACAGATTGATTTTAAATTGAAACAATTTTACAAAAAGTGTGCTCACGCAAGCAACATTTTACGTGAGCAATTTTTATTGCTCGCCCTGCTCGCCCAAACCTAAATTTGCGAGAGCAGTCATCTGCTCGCCATCAATTTATTCGTGGCCAGCCCTGACCTACCCACCCAAAAATGGGTGGTGAGTATTGATTAAATATATTTTCAAAACGTTTAAAGCATTCGAAATCACCGAATTTTACGAACGAGTGAATTTGACCTGCATTACTGTAACTCTGTGACTATTTGACCTGTTTTACTAATTCTTATTTCTTTGAGTACCCCGACAAAAATCATTTTCAACTGCAGTTTCAGATTTTCGAATTTCGAAAATTCGTCGCTGTGATTTCGAACCTGAAGTTGAGACCAACTTGACAACTTCTTTAATAGTTCTACGATTTTCATGAAATTTAGTATGTAAGTAGATCTTACCGATGCAACTTTAAAGATGTCCTTAGAAATTTTCTAAATTATCTCCCCTTGGTAAAAATTAGGGATCAAAGTTTTCAAAAAAATCGAAGAAATATAGGTCAGAATGACATGATTTTTTTTTTAGATTCTAGATAAGTAAATACTGATTCGTACACAAAATATTGAGTTTGTGGATCGAACCGGAAGTGCCGCCATCTTGAAACGTGAAAAATCACAAAGGCTTTTGCGATATTTTACTTACAGACATGGGAGTTACATTTTCGGAATCCTTGAAGGAATGCCTAAAAATCTATCGGATCAGAATTTTGATTTCAGTCACGTGATGGTTACCATTTCGAACTGAATATGAGAAAAGGTGAAAAATCGACATTAACGAGCACGTGAATGAAAGCAATAGGCCGTAGTTTGGAGAATATGTCTCCTATTTCCAAAATGAATACATTTCTGGATAGCCGGGATCAGGGTCGAAATGTTGTTATTTGAAAATGTCACATTTTCGAATTTTGTCTTTGATGTTTTCCGTGCCGATAAAGTTGTTTACGATTGAAAAATCATAAAAACTTCGCTATATTTTGACCGATTTTAATGATTTTTTTTGTTGATGAGATTATTTACATGACCCATGACATGTGACAGGAAGTGACTGTTAATATGAAAGCTTTAATATCTGCTTTGCAGATCTAGTTATTATTTTTTTTTTTGTGTTTTATCCACAAATCGGATTTCTCAGAATCTCACCATAGGATCGTTCTGAAACTTTTACCTATCCCCCCAAAAATGGGTGGTGGCTGTTGATTAAATATATTTTCAAAACGTTTTACCTATCCGAAATCACCGAATTTTACGAACGAATGCATTTGACCTACAATGCTGTAACTTTGTGACTATTTGACCTATTTTACTAAATCTTTTTCTTTGAGTACCCTGAGACAATTACTATAAATCTGCAGTTTCAGATTTTCGAATTTCGAAAATTCGTCGCTGTGATTTCGAACTGGAAGTTTAGACCAATTTGACAACTTCTTTAATAGTTGTACGATTTTCATGAAATTTAGTATATAAGTAGATGTTACCGATGTGACTTCAAAAATATAATTAGAAATTTTCTAAATTATCTCCCCTTGACGAAATTAAGGATCAAATTTTTCAAAAAAATCGTCGAAATATAGGTCACAATGACCTAAAAAAAATTTTGGGATACTAGACAAGTAATTACTGATTCGTACACAAAATATGGAGTTTGTCGATCGAACCGGAAGTGCCACCATCTTTAAAAGTGAAAAATCCCTAAGGCTTTTTTGCTATTTTACTTACAGCCTCGGGAGTCATATTTTCGGAATCCTTGAAGGAATGCCTAAAAATCTATCGGATCCGAATTTTGATTTCGGTCACGTGATGGTCACCATTTTGAATTGAAAATGAAAAATAGAAGCAATTTGAAGGGCCGGGATTTTGGAATACAATAACTCTCCTTCTAATTAAGCTAGAATGTTCAAACTTGGTGTAGACGTTCACTAGGTCAATGTCATGATTGAGTTCAAAAATGAGCATTTTCTGCCTAGGCTAAGCAGACATAAGCATGCTGATTTGTTGATTCTTTAGGGCACGATAACTTCGGTTATAATGAAGGGAGGGCGGTGAAACTCTTGTCAATAGAGAGTCTAATAGCTAGCCTGTTGTGTGAATTCATTGTATCATTTTTTTTAAATATCAGGGATAGCTGAAAAAAAAGAGATTGAAAAACCAGAAAGTCGTATTTTTACAATTTGAAGCATGTTTAGAGGTCTTTCTTGTAAAGTCAACATAATATTTTTTGGGAACTTCTTCTACAAAGAGTCTTATTGGTAGTCTTTTATATGAAACCATCGATCAACAGTCCAACATATCAGGAGTAGAAGAACAAAAGGATCGAACATTGAAAACGGCACCCTTTCATTGTTAAGCGAAACATGCAGTGTGGGTGACTACAATCTACACATTTAGTCATCGTATAGAGCTTATTCAACAGTATCGAATTCCAACTGCTTAGGGATATTTTACGTGCACTCCAATGTGTACACGGGACCTTGGTTTTTCGTCCCATCCGAACGACTAGACAGCTGTGCTTGTCAGGCCCTCCGTTCTGCCTCACTGACAAGGGGGAACCACACCGGGAAATCAAGATGAACTTTCTCCGTGCAGAACTTTCATTTCAGGCCAAACGTTTATTGTATACGATTAAGCTGGTCAGTTGGAGCTTATTTTCAAAAGTTTTGTAATAATCGGTTGGTAATTAAAGTACCGTGCACATTAAACTGTTAAAACAGAAAATTTCGCCCGGTTGAAATGTTTCTTGCTATAAGTCAGCAATTTTCTGAATTCAGGGAGGCTGAATGGCTGAATGGTTAGCAAGTGCGCGCTGTATCGTAACGTCTGTCATTGAGTCAACGGGCGTCGTTTCGATCTCCAGGTTGCACGTGACATGGAGTATGATGTCCAACCTCGTGGGTTTTCTCCGTGTCCTTCGGTTTCCTCCCAACGGCTAAAGACCAGTAAGCGCAAGGGGAGTTTTTAAATAAAATTAAAAAACATATGTTAGTCACGAAATGACCTAGTTTGTGTCGAATGGACATTAGGCCGCATTTCTCTCTTTCTCTTTTAGTTTTAAAGTTTTGTAATAATTGCTTGGTAATCAAAGGTACTGTAAAAGTGATAAAACAGAAAATTTCGCCCGGTTGTAATGTTTCTCACTTTAAAGTCAGCAATTTGCCGATTTTAAGGGGCAAACGTTTATTACGAACGATTAAGCTGGTCAGGGGGGGGGGGGGCTTATTTTTAAAAGTTTTGTAATATTCGGTTGATAACTAAAGGTACCGTGCAAATTAAACTGTTAAAATAGAAAATTTGGCCCGGTTGAAATGTTTCTCGCTGTAGGTCAGCAATTTGCCGATTTTAGGGAGGTTGCGTGGCTGAATGGTTAGCACGTGCGCTCTGTATCATAACGTCTGTCTTTGAGTCAACTGGCGTTGTTTCGATTTCTTGGTTGTACGTGACAAGGAGTATGGTCGCCTGTCCAACCTCGTAGGCCGTAACACCGCTGCCCGGGTAAAATTTCCCTCATTGCACACTTTATGGCATATGCCCGTCTTCATTAGCCCATTTTAGGAGCAGAACAGTAGGACGTTAAACCCCATTCAATTTCATTTCATTTTCTCTATGTTGCTTATTTATTATAGTGGATAAATATTTTTCTGGTTCTAGCAATTATTTAATTTCTGCATAGAAATCTTGCTTTGGCCATTTTTTTTTATTGCAGAGTGCCATTCTTGTATAATTCAGTCTATGATCCTTTGTTTAAAACATGCTTAAGAAGTCGTCACGATTTCCTACTTATAACCAAACATATTGGAAATATTAGTCTGGCATTATTAAATCCTAATTTTATTGGTCTTATTTAAAATTAAACTTTCATTTAACTATGAACAACCCTTAACGTGTCTCTTTAAAACTATTAAATACTCTAAAACAGTAGCTCACTCAACCTTTTGACCTAAACTCATTAATTTACCATTTTGTTGTGAGCGACTTCTTATTCTTCCTATATGACATATTGCACGTGTCTGATTTCAAAGGGGGGTTGGGTGGCTGAATGGTTAGCACGCGCGCCTGTCATTGAGTTAACTAACGTGTTTTCGAATGCCCGGTTGTACGTGACAAGGAGTAAGGTCGCCTGTCCAACCTGCCATTTTTAATTTTTTTTCCCGCCATTTTCATTTCATTTTCTCATCCGTCTCATTACAGTAATACAAGTTTCAGTTATTTCCCTTTAGTTTTCAGATTATTGTTATGCCTGGGTGCAATGTTTCATACTATATTTAGACTTGTAACTTCGCGAGTTTTTGACCAATTTTGATAATTTTTTCTTCTTATCCTTTTATTTAGGATACTTGATACAATCAATGACACGTGACGATGAATATGAAAGCTTTCATATCTGCATGGGACAGTAGCAGATCTAGTTAAGCTTTCATATTACATATGAAAGCTTATTGTTTCTGTTAAAGTTATTAAGCTTTCATATTACATATGAAAGCTTATTGTTTTTGTTAAGATTATTATTTATATGAAAGCTTATTGTTTTTGTTAAGATTATTATTGTTATTAAGCTTTCATATTACATATGAAAGCTTATTGTTTCTGTTAAGATTATTATTATTATTTTTTTTTTGTGTGTGTTTTCTGCAAATCGGATTTCTCAGAATCTATCCGTAGGATCTTTCTGAAATTTTGACCTACCCCCCCAAAAATGGGGTGCGAACCTTGATTAAATATATTTTCAAAACGTTTTACGAATCCGAAATCACCGAAATTTACGAACGACAAAATGGACAATGCATAGTCGTAACTTTGTTATTTTTTGACCGATTTTACTAATTCTTTTTTCTTTGAATACCTTGAAAAAAATCATTTTCATCTGCAGTTTCACATTTTCGAATTTCGAAAATTCGTCGCTGTGATTTCGAACCGGAAGTTTAGACCAATTTGACAACTTCTTTAATAGTTGTCCGATTTTCATGAAATTTAGTATGTATGTAGACCTTACCGATGTGACTTCAAAAATATAATTAGAAATTTTCTAAATTATCTCCCCTTGACGAAATTAAGGATCAAATTTTTCAAAAAAAACATCGAAATATAGGTCAGAATGACCTGATTTTTTTTTTGGATACTAGATAAGTAATAACTGATTTGTACACAAAATATGAAGTTTGTTGATCGAACCGGAAGTGCCACCATCTTGAAACGTGAAAAATCCCTAAGGCTTTTTTGCTATTTTACTTACAGACACGGGAGTTATATTTTCTGAATCCTTGAAAGATGGCCTAAAAATTGTTCAGAGCAGAATTTTGATTTAGGTCAATTGATGGTTGCCATTTTGAAGTGAATATGAAAAGTAGTAGCAATTTGAAGGGCCGAAACTTTGAAACACAATAACTCTCCTTCTAATTGAGCTAGAATGTTCAATCTTGGTGTAGACGTTCACTATGTCAATGTCATGATTGAGTTCAAAGATGAGCATTTTCTGCCTAGGGTAAGCAGAGATAAGCGTGCTGATTTGTTGATTCTTTAGGGCAAGATAACTTCGGTTATAATGAAGGGAGGGCGGTGAAACTCTTGTTAATCGAGAGTGTAATAGCTGGCCTGTTGTGTGAAATCGTTGTATCTTTTTTTTTAAATATCAGGGATAGCAGAAAAAAAGAGATCGAAAATCCAAAAAGTCGTATGTTTACGATTTGGAGCATCTTTAACCCTCTCATTACCGGAGCGCCCGAAACCGCCCGCCATTTTGGCTGCCTCTCGACTCTAAACCGCCTGTAACCGCCCGGTACCAACAACATTCATATTTTGCGCTTTTATCGGAAATCACGCTCTCGTAGTCGCCGAGACGAGATTTCATCGACTTCCTTTGTTCATCAGCTATATATTGGCGCGTCGCATGAACTAGCTTTATATTCACTTTTATCGAGATATTTTGATTTTAAAATCGGCGATCTTCGAAGAATATTTTCTAGTAATGGCTGCCTATATTACCGATGAGGATTTTAGTGATAATTTCATTAATTCTGATGAAGAATTTGATGGCTTTACTGCGGAAGACATCGAAAACACTGGACTACGTGGAAACACGGAATCCGATGTTGACATTTGTTCCGAAAGTGATGGTGATTCCGACGAAGAATTTTATGATACGACCGAAGACTTGGTATGGAAAGAGGATAATTTTGACCCAGTTGTTCCGTACGAATTTTTAGGCGATTCTGGGCCTACAAATAATTTAAATGTTGATGCCGACCCTCTTTTATTTTTTCGTCTTATTTTAGAACTAAATTTTTTTAATAAAATCAAAGATGAAACCAACAAATATGCCCGTCTTCGCCAACAAACTGATCCCGACCCGTCATGGAAGCCGGTAGAGGTGGAAGATATTGAAACATTTTTAGGAGTTAGTATTTTGATGGGGATCAACAACTTGCCCGAAATTGTCCATTATTGGAGTACAGATGAGAGCCTGGGAAATGAATTTATTAAAAAAACAATGCCCAGAAACAGATATCAATCCATTCTCAGGTATCTTCATGTCAATGACAGTTCATCCCAGCCGGAAAGAGGGCATGAAAATTATGACAAACTGTACAAGATTCGCCCATTATTGGACCATTTAGGAAAAACATTTTTGAACAATTTTGTACCTGGTAAGGAAGTGAGTGTGGATGAGGCTATGGTGAAATTTAAGGGCAGGCTAGGCTTTATTCAGTATATGCCTATGAAACCAATAAAGCGTGGAGTGAAGGTATGGATGTCGGCATGCCCATCTACAGGATACGCTTTTACTTTCGAAGTCTATACGGGGAGGAACAACGATGGCTCTGTCGAGACCGGCCTTGGTCACAAAGTTGTTATGAAGTTGACAGAACCAATGCAGGGATCCTATCGACAGATCTACTTTGACAATTTCTTCAACAGCCCCCAATTGCAACTGGACCTGATGAAAGTAAAAACGTATTCTTGCGGAACAATTCGACCCAACAGGAAAGGCTTTCCCGATTCTCTCCGGAAAGTGAAACTGAAGCGAGGAGAGGCAAACTTTGCACAGTGTGGTGACATGGTTGCAAGTACCTGGCAAGACAAACGTACTGTGAATGTTTTGTCGACAAATTCATCGCCAGAAATGCAACAAATCACCAGAATCGGGAAAGGTGGAAAAGAGGAAAGTGTGATGAAACCGGACGCCGTGATACGTTACAATGCATTTATGGGAGGAGTCGATCTTCATGATCAAAATAGGTCTTGTTATGATCTCGGCAGGACAAGTGTGAAATGGTGGCGATACTTGTTTTGGTGGTTTTTGAACTCGGCAATTGTAAACAGTTACATTCTTTACAAACTGAAGAGATCTTCCGAACAGAAACCAGTCATGAACCACTTTCAATATCGTCATCTTCTGGCCAAACAACTCTGCGGTGGACGGCAATCGGTGCGACGAGTGGCACAGAAAAGAAAAATAGAAAGAACATTGAGCGTAGACGGTTTGCTAGGACACAAACTTGTAAAAATGCCAGGTAGGAAACGTGTCTGTGTCTTGTGTTCTGCTGAGGGAAGAAAGACTGTGAAAGGGGGTGGTGTACAGACAACATTTGGGTGTGAACAGTGTGCCGTCAACCTGTGCAAGTCAATGTGTTTTGCCAAATACCATAACCAAAGTTTATTGAAGTAAAATATTAAAAAAAAAAAACAATAACATTGTATATATTAGATTAATTTGGCCTGTAAGTAGAACTTCATTCATTTTTTTCTGTGTTGTAAATAAAACTTTCACTTCAACCATCCGTTCGTTAATGGGAATAGCAGCAAAAGACAACAAAATTTGTATGTACATAAAGGTAAGACATTTTTCTTCAAAATAAAACAAACTTGTAATAGTCAATATTCAATTGTTTTCGAGTGACAGTTGTTTATATGAGGCTATGCTAAAATTTACCAAAATATGGCGGCCATCTTGGAATTGTCTGGTATTCCAAGACCAGCCACAGTCTGGTGCCTGTGGTAGTGAGAGGGTTAAAGGTTCTTTTCTCTTAAAGTCAACATAATACTTTTTGAGAACATCTTCTACAAAGAGTCTTATCGGTAGTCTTTTATATGAAAACTTCGATCAACAGTCCAAAATATCTGGAGTAGAAGAATAAAAGGATCGAACATTGAAAACGGCACCCTTTCATTGTTAAGCGAAACATGCAGTGTGGGTGACTACAATCTGCACATTTAGTCATCGTATAGAGCTTATTCAACAGTATCGAATTCCAACTACTTAGGGATATTTTACGTGCACTCCAATGTGTACACGCAACCTTGGTTTTTCGTCCCATCCGAACGACTAGACAGCTGTCCTTGTCAGGCCCTCCGTTCTGCTCACTGACAAGGGGGAACCACGCCGGAAAATCGAGATGAACTTTCTCGTTGCAGAACTTTCAATTCAGGCCAAACGTTTATTGCATACGATTAAGCTGGTCAGTTGGGGCTTATTTTCAAAAGTTTTGTAATAATGGGTTGGTAATTAAAATACCGTGCGAATTAAACTGTTAAAACAGAAAATTTCGCCTGGTTAAAATGTTTCTTGCTATAAGTCAGCAATTTCCAGATTTTAGGGACGCTGAATGGTTAGCATACGCGCGCTGTATCGTAACGTCTGTCATTGAGTCAACCGGCGTCGTTTCGATTTCCAAGTTGCACGTGACATGGAGTATGGTGTCCAACCTCGTGGATTTTCTCCGTGTCCTTCGGTTTCCTCCCACGGCTAAAGACCCGTACGCGCAAGGGAAGTTTATAAATAAAATTAAAAAACATATGTTAGTCCCGAAATGACCTAGTTTGTGTCGAATGGACGTTGAGCCGCATTTCTCTCTTTCTCTTTTATTTTTAAAGTTTTGTAATAATCGGTTGGTAATCAGAGGTACTGTAAAAGTAATAAAACATAAAATTTCGCCCGGTTGTAACGATTTAGCTGGTCAGGGGGAGCTTATTTTTAAAAGTTTTGTAATATTCGGTTGATAACTAAAGGTACCGTGCAAATTAAACTAATAAAATAGAAGATTTCGCCCGGTTGAAATGTTTCTATCTGTAGGTCAGCAATTTGCCGATTTTAGGGAGGTTGCGTGACTGAATGGTTAGCACGTGCGCTGTGTATCATAACGTCTGTCATTGAGTCAACTGGCGTTGTTTCGATTTCTTGGTTGTACGTGACAAGGAGTATGGTCGCCTGTCCAACCTCGTAGGCCGTAACGCCGCTGCCCGGGTAAAATTTCCCTCATTGCACACTTTATGGCGTATGCCCGTCTCCATTAGTCCATTTTAGGAGTAGGACGTTAAACCCCATTCAATTTGATTTCATTTTCTCTATGTTGCTTATTTATTATAGTGGATAAATGTTTTTCTGGTTCTATTAATTATTTCATTTCTGCATAGAAATCTTGCTTTGACCAGTTTTTTTTTTATTGCAAAGTGCCATTCTTGTATATTGCAGTCTATGACCCTTTGTTTAAAACATGCTTAAGAAGTTGTCACGATTTCCTACTTATAACCAAACATATTGGAAACCATAATTATATATCATATCTCTAATTTTGGAAGCCCGATTACAGTTATACAAGTTTAGGTTATTTCCCTTTAGTTTAAAGATTATTTTTTTGCCCGGGTGCAATGTTTCTCACTACATTTAAATTTGTAACTTTGTGAGTTTTGACCGATTTTGATAATTATGTCTTTATAATTTTCCAAATTTACATATTTAACGTAAATATTCAAACAATTGGGATCAACCTGATTCAAATTTTTTTAGTTTTGTTCAAAGTTGTCTCATTTAATTTTTCGATGTTTTCTTACCATTTTCATTTCATTTTTCTGAAAGTTTTGAAGTGGGAAGTCATCCCGATTACAGCAACACAAGTATCAGTTATTTCCCTTTAGTTTTCAGATTATGCAATGTTTCACACTATATTTAGACTTGTAACTTCGCGAGTTTTTGACCAATTTTGATAGTTTGTTATTCTTATCCTTTCATTTGAGATACTTGATATAATCGATGACACGTGACGATGAATATGAAAGCTTTCATATCTGCATGGGACAGTAGCAGATCTAGTTATTATTTTTTTTTTTGTATACCTTCTGCAAATCGGATTTCTCAGAATCTAACCATGGGATCTTTCTGAAACTTTGACCTACCCCCCCAAAACTGGGTGGCAGTTTTTGATTAAATGTATTTTCAAAACGTTTTACAAATTCGAAATCACTGAATTTTACGAACGAGTGAATTTGACCTGCATTACTGTAACTCTGTGATTATTTGACCTATTTTACTAATTCTTTTTTCTTTGAGTACCTTGACAAAAATCATTTTCAACTGCAGTTTCAGATTTTCGAATTTCGAAAATTCGTCGCTGTGATTTCGAACCGGAAGTTGAGACCAACTAGACAACTTCTTTAATAGTTGTACGATTTTCATGAAATTTAGTATGTAAGTAGATCTTACCCATGTGACTTCAAAAATATAAATAGAAATTTTCTAAATTATCTCCCCTTGGTGAAATTAAGGATCAAAGTTTTCAAAAAAATCAAAGAAATATAGGTCTGAATGACCTGATGTTTTTTTTGGATACTAGATAAGTAAATACTGATTCGTACACGAAATATTGAGTTTGTGGATTGAACCGGAAGTGCCGCCATCTTGAAACGTGAAAAATCACAAAGGCTTTTTTGCTATTTTACTTACAGACACGGGAGTTATATTTTCTGAATCCTTCAAAGATGGCCTAAAAAACGTTCGGAGTAGAATTTTGATTTAGGTCAATTGATGGTCGCCATTTTGAAGTGAAAGTGAAAAATAGAAGCAATTTGAAGGGCCGAGAATTTGGAACACAATAACTCTCCTTCTAATTGAGCTAGAATGTTCAAACTTGGTGTAGACGTTCACTAGGTCAATGTCTTGATTGAGTTCAAAGATGAGCATTTTCTGCCTAGGGTAAGCAGAGATAAGCAAGCTGATTTTTTGATTTTTTAGGGCACGATAACTTTGGTTATAATGAAGGGAGGGCGATGAAACTCTTGTCAATCGAGAGTCTTATAGCTAACCTGTTGTGTGAAATCATTGTATCATTTTTTCTTAAATGTCCGGGGTAGCCGAAAAAAAGAGATTGAAAATCCAAAAAGTCGTATTTTTACAATTTGGAGCATGTTTAAAGGTCTTTCTCGTAAAGTCAACATGTGTTTCCTGCAAATCGGATTTCTCAGAATATAACCATAGGATGTTTCTGAAACTTTGACCTACCCCTCCAAAAATGGATGGTGAGTATTGATTAAATATATTTTCAAAACGTTTTAAGCATTCGAAATCACCGAATTTTACGAACGAGTGAATTTGACCTGCATTACTGTAACTCTGTGACTATTTGACCTATTTTACTAATTGTCCCCCGCCTTTCGAAGAAAGTTGGGGGACTATTAAAATGGGTTCGTCCGTCTGTCTGTCTGTCCGTCTGTCTGTCCGTCTGTCTGTCCATCTGTCTGTCCGTCTGTCTGTCCGTCACACTTTTTGGGACACAATAACTCTCTTCCTAATTGAGCTAGAATGTTCAAACTTGGTGTATGTGTTTATTAGGTCAATGCCTTGATGGAGATCGAAGATGAGCATTTTCCGCTTAGGGTAAGCAGAGATAAGCAATTTGATTGGTTGATGCTTTGGGACACGATAACTTTAGTTCTAATTAAGTGAGAGTGATGAAACTTGGTGTATAGTTTCATTACAGTAATACCTTGACTAAGTTCGATAATGAGCATTTTCTGCTCAGGGTAAGCAGAGCGATACGCAATTTGATTGGTCGAGACTTTGGAACACAATAACTCTCCTTCTAATTGAGTTAAAATGTTCAAACTTGGTGTATATGCTTATTAGGTCAATGCCTTGATGGAGTTCGAAGATGAGCATTTTCCGCTTAGGGTAGGCAGAGATAAGCAATTTGATTGGTTGATGCTTTGAGACACGATAACTTTAGTTCTAATTAAGTGAGAGTGATGAAACTTGGTGTATAGTTTCATTACAGTAATACCTTGACTAAGATCGATAATGAGCATTTTCTGCTCAGGGTAAGCAGAGCGATAAGCAATTTGATTTGCCGAGACTTTGGAACACAATAACACTCCTTCGAATTGAGTTAAAATGTTCAAAATTGGTGTGTATGCTTATTAGGTCAATGCCTTGATGGAGTTCGAAGATGAGCATTTTTTTTCTTACGGTAGGCAGAGATAAGCAATTTTTGGATGACACTTCGTGTTTAGTTTGATTGGTCGATACATTTGAAAGAAATAAATGTGCGATTAATTAATATGTGTCATCTATTTATTTTGGGATTTCGGCGGGGGACATCAGCCTCACTGTTGGCTTGTTCTTTTTTCTTTGAGTACCCTGACAAAAATCATTTTCAACTGCAGTTTCAGATTTTCGAATTTCGAAAATTCGTCGCTGTGATTTCGAACCGGAAATTGAGATCAACTTGACAACTTCTTTAATAGTTGTACGATTTTCATGAAATTTAGTATGTAAGTAGATCTTACCGATGCAACTTTAAAGATGTCCTTAGAAATTTTCTAAATTATCTCCCCTTGGTGAAATTAAGGATCAAAGTTTTCAAAAATATCGAAGAAATATAGGTCAGAATGACCTGATTTTTTTTTTGGATACTAGGTAAGTAAATACTGATTCCTACACAAAATATTGAGTTTGTGGATCGAACCGGAAGTGCCGTCATCTTGAAACGTGAAAAATCACAAAGGCTTTTGCGATAGTTTACTTACAAACATGGGAGTTACATTTTCGGAATCCTTGAAGGAATGCCTAAAAATCTATCGGATCAGAATTTTGATTTCGGTCACGTGATGGTCACCATTTCGAACTGAATATGAGAAAAGGTGAAAAATCGACATTAACGAGCACGTGAATGAAAGTAATAGGCCGTAGTTTGGAGAATATGTCTCCTATTTCCAAAATGAATACATTTCTGGATAGCCGGGATCAGGGTCGAAATATTGTTATTTGAAAATGTCACATTTTCGAATTTTGTCTTTGATGTTTTTCGTGCCGATAAAGTTGTTTACGATTGAAAAATCATAAAAACTTCGCTATATTTTGACCGATTTTAATGATTTTTTTTTTGTTGATGAGATTATTTACATGACCCATGACATGTGACAGGAAAAGACTTTTAATATGAAAGCTTTAATATCTGCTTTGCAGATCTAGTTATTATTATTATTATTATTCAGATTCCAATTTGAATAGATCTCAGCAACTACGTGTCGCATCGTTACGATTTCTTCGATTTTACTGGGAAAGTGGGTGTGACTTAGAGGATAAAGCTATTTTGAACGTTCTGCGACAATGCGAAATGTCCGAAATCACCGAAGTTATCGTTTTTGAAAATATTGCAGTAATTTTAACAATAATCATTGGATTTTAACTTTCGATACATTTTGGCATAGCCTGAGACAGGGCACATAGCTACGCTACTTTCGATTTTTGATTTTCGTCAAATCATCGAAGATATTAGGCGCCAAATTTCGAAAATTTAAAATTTTACAAAAAACTTTTTTATTTATGAATATTTTTTAGTCGTATTGTGCACAGAATTAAAGAGTCATCTGACTAGTGCAAAAATTTTAAAATTTTTTGTCTCAGTAATTTTCCTTGGCCGCCATTGGCTAATTCATTTTTTAAGTCCTAGATTAATTTTTTATTGTTCGATTTGTATAAAACAAAGTTTATATGCTTCGTTGTATCAATTGTCATTTTTTTTATTACCAAAAGTGTTATCTGTCGGCACCGGAAGTGGCATAATTTTACCAAAAACTACAATTTTGACAGTTATTTTCCTTCTTCGAAAACAAATATTATTTTTTGGAAAAATTATTTGAGTCAAAGAGTGTGTCCTTTAAAGGCGCAAAAAATGTCGGAAGCAGTTTTTTTAATTTCTATTTCATTTTCTAGCAAATTGGATTAAGAGGTGAAAATAGGCGTAAAATTGACCTATTTACAACCCATTCAGGCTTTTCAGATTTTAAAATATTTTTACTTAACTTTTATAAACCTGTAACTATAATCCATACGAAGAGAATGTATGTTAAAATTAGTTTCTAAAATAAGCAGTTGCCGAGAAATGGGCAGTTTTGCATAAGTCACTGTTTTCGTAATTTTGCCTGTAAAATATTCAATTATTAATGGATATTCACAAAAGTGACATCATTTGATTCAAAAAGCAAGTCTGCGTCATATCATGTTGATTACTATTTAAAATTGACACCGGAAGTGACTTCATTTAGTCGAAAACTCAATTTTTAACTTTTAAAATCGATATTTTTTTCAACCAAGAATTATTTCACATATAATAATAAAATTAACTTTTGGTTTAAATTCACATATTAACAAAATCCATACGGTCAAAAAGATATCATAAAATTGTTTCTAACTTGTTCGGTTGCCGAGATAAAGGCCATTTTCTAAAAGTCACTTTTGAAGGTTTTTGGCCCATAAAAGTGTCAATTATTATTCGATATTCCTAAAATTTTCACCCTTTGAAGCCTAATGTCATAGACGATGTTATAAAACTAACTTAACGTTTTCATTATCACCGGAAGTAACGTCATTTTGGCAAAAACTGTATTTTAAGCCTTCAAAACCGATATTTTATTCAAATGAGTCTGATTTGTAATGTTGATACAATTGTGATATTTGATTCCAATCAACAAATAGATTAAACCCATACGGTCATATAAATACCCAAAAATGGTTTCTAACTTGTACGGTTGCCGAGAAATAGACGATTTTCTACACGTCACTTTTCAAGGTTTTTGGTCTATAAAAGTGGCAATTATTATTAGATTTACATAAAATTTTCACCATGTGATGCCTTATGCCATTTCTGATTTCATAAAACTAATGGAACATTTACATTATCACCAGAAGTACTGTAATTTTGTCAGGATCAATTACATGTAAAAAATGTATAAAATGAAATGATATTGCTGGATTTGTTTGATTCTGTTTCCATTTTATTTGATGTGTACAATGCTTATGTGGAAATCTGTATATTGGTTTCATTGGTACCGGAAGTGACATATGTTCAAGGGTAATGTGGCACCGAAAGTGACACAAGTTCAAGTTCAAAGGTAACGTGGCACCAGTGAAACCCGTCATTCCTGCATGCAGGTCTTGTTATTCTTATTATTATTATTCTTCTTTTGTTTTGAGTAGATCTCAGCAACTACTTGTCGCATCGTTACGATTTCTTCGGTTTTACTGGGAAAGTGGGTGTGACTTAGAGGATAAAGCTATTTTGAACGTTGTGCGACAATACGAAATGTCCGAAATCACCGAAGTTAGCGTTTTTGAAAATATTGCAGTAATTTTAACAATAATCATTGGATTTTAACTTTCGATACATTTTGGCATAGCCAGAGACATGGCACATAGCTATGCTACTTTCGATTTTTGATTTTCGGCAAATCTTCGAAGATACAAGGCGCCAAATTTCGAAAATTTAAAATTTTACAAAAAACTTTTTTATTTATGAATATTTTTTAGTCGTGTTGTGCACAGAATTAGAGAGTCATCTGACTAGCGCAAAAATGTTTAAAAATTTTGTCTCAGTAATTTTCCTTGGCCGCCATTGGCTAATTCAGTTTTTCAGTCCTAGATTAATTTTTATACGCCCACATTGAAATGTGGTCGTATATTGTCGTCGCCCCCGTCCGTCCGTCCGTCCGATTGACTTTAAATTTATACACAGTGTTTAAGGTCATGAGACGAAGAAGCCTATTGATTTTCAGCAATATCCGATAATTACTGCCAGAGTTATGGCCCTTGACGACTTCAAAAAGTCTTGTGGACGCTCTAGAGGCCAAAGTTAATATCCGATTGGCTTTAAATTTATACACAGTGTTTAAGGTCGTAAGACGAAGAAGCCTATTGATTTTCAGCGATTTCCGATAATTAGTGCCAGAGTTATGGCTCTTGATCACTTCAAAAAATCTTGTAGACGCTCTAAAAGCCAAAGTTAATATCCGATTGACTTTAAATTTATACACAGTGTTTAAGGTCATAAGATGAAGAAGCTTATTGATTTTCAGCAATTTCCGATAATTAGTGCCAGAGTTATGGCCCTTGATCACTTCAAAAAATCTTGTGGACGCTCTAAAAGCCAAAGTTAATATCCGATTGACTTTAAATTTATACACAGTGTTTAAGGTCATAAGACGAAGAAGTCTATTGATTTGCATCAATTTACGATAATTAGTGCCAGAGTTATGTCCCTTGATCACATCAAAAAATCCTGTGGACGCTCTAGAGGCCAAAGTTAATATCCGATTGACTTTAAATTTACACACACTGTTTAAGGTCCTGAGAGGAAGAAGCCTACTGATTTTCATCAATTTCAAATAATTACTTCCAGGGTTATCTCCCTTGATCACTTCAAAAAACCTTGTGGCGCTGTAGATGCCAAACTTATCATCCGATTGACTTCAGATTGATACCCAGAGTTTAAGGTGTTGAAAGGAACAAGTATTTTGATTTTCAATGAATTTTGATAACTGAACAGCTAAATCCATGATATTAAATGTTTCCTATACTAATTGTTAGCGTGGGGCAAAACTTTATAAAAAGCAAACAAATTCTAATGATTTTCTGATAATTACATAATGAGTTGTTACTCAGATTATAGTGTATTACAAATGTTTCATTACCAAAAAAAAGTAAAAATATGCGACAACCCTTGTTGACTGCCCGGACGATTTAGCTGCTGTGGGCGTATGTTTCGTTGCCTGGCAACCTATCTTTTATTGTTCGATTTGTATAAAACAAAGTTCATATGCTTCGTTGTCTCAATTGTCATTTTTATATGCCCACATTGAAATGTGGTCGTATATTGTCGTCATCCCGTCCGTCTGGCGGTCCGGCGTCCACAATTGCTTGTGGACGCTCTAGAGGCTAAAGTTAATATCCGATTGACTTTAGATTTATACACAGTGTTTAAGGTCATGAGACGAAGAAGCCTATTGTTTTTCAGCGATTTCCGATAATATCTACCAGAGTTATGGCCCTTGATCACTTCAAAAAATCTTGTGGACGCTCTAGAGGCCAAAGTTAATATCCGATTGACTTTAAATTTATACACAGTGTTTAAGGTCATGAGACGAAGAAGCCTATTGTTTTTCAGCAATTTCCGATAATAACTACCAGAGTTATGGCCCTTGATCACTTCAAGAAATCTTGTCGACACTCTAACGGCCAAAGTTAATATCCGATTGACTTTAAATTTATACACAGTGTTTAAGGTCATCAGACGAAGAATCCTATTGATTTTCAGCGATTTCCGATAATTAGTGCCAGAGTTATGGCCCTTGATCACTTCAAAAAATCTTGTCGACACTCTAGCGGCCAAAGGTAATATCCGATTGACTTTAAATTTATACACAGTGTTTAAGGTCATCAGACGAAGAATCCTATTGATTTTCAGCGATTTCTGATAATTAGTGCCAGAGTTATGGCCCTTGATCACTTCAAACAAATCTTGTGGACGCTCTAGCGGCCAAAGTTAATACCCGATTGACTTTAAATTTATACACAGTGTTTGAGGTCATAAGACGAAGAAGCCTATTGATTTTCAGCGATTTCCGATATTTAGTGCCAGAGTTATGGCCCTTGATCACTTCAAAAAATCTTGTGGATGCTCTAAAAGCCAAAGTTAATATCCGATTGACTTTAGATTTATACACAGTGTTTAAGGTCATAAGACGAAGAAGCCTATTGCTTTTCAGCGATTTCCGATAATTAGTGCCAGAGTTATTGCCCTTGATCACTTCCAAAAATCTTGTGGACGCTTTAAAAGCCAAAGTTAACATCTGATTGACTTTAAATTTATACACAGTGTTTAAGGTCATAAGAAGAAGAAGCACTATTGTTTTTGTTAAAATTATTATTCTTATCAGGGTTTCACACTGCGTAGCTTGTGTGAAACACTATTGTTTTTATATGCCCACATTGAAATGTGGTCGTATATTATCGTCATCCCGTCCGTCCGTCCGTCCGTCGGTCCGGCGTCCACAATTGCTTGTGGACGCTCTAGAGGCTAAAGTTAACATCCGATTGACTTTAGATTTATACACAGTGTGTAAGGTCATGAGACGAAGAAGCCTATTGTTTTTCAGCGATTTCCGATAATAACTACCAGAGTTATGGCCCTTGATCACTTCAAAAAATCTTGTGGACGCTCTAGAGGCCAAAGTTAATATCCGATTGACTTTAAATTGTTACACAGTGTTTAAGGTCATAAGACGAAGGAGCCTATTGATTTTCAGCGATGTCTGGTAATTAGAGCCAGAGTTATGGCCCTTGATCACTTTAAAAAGTCTTGTGGACGCTCTAGAGGCCAAAGTTAATATCCAATTGACTTTAAATTCATACACAGTGTTTAATGTCATAAGACGAAGAAGCCTATTGATTTTCTCAATTTCCAATAATTAGTGCCAGAGTAATGGCCCTTGATCACTTCGAAAAAATCTTGTGGACGCTCTAGTGGCCAAAGTTAATATCCGATTGACTTTAAATTTATACACAGTGTTTGAGGTCATAAGATGAAGAAGCTTATTGATTTTCAGCAATTTTCGATAATTAGTGCCAGAGTTATGGCCCTTGATCACTTCAAAAAATCTTGTGGACGCTCTAGAGGCCAAAGTTAATATCCGATTGACTTTAAATTGATACACAGTGTTTAAGGTCATAAGACGAAGAAGCCTATTGATTTTCAGCAATTTCCAATAATTATTGCTAGAGTTATGGTTGCGGATCACTTCAAAAAATCTTGTAGACGCTCTAGAGGCCAAAGTTAATATCCGATTGACTTTAAATTTATACACAGTGTTTAAGGTCATGAGACGAGGAAGCCTATTGTTTTTCAGCAATTTCCGATAATAACTACCAGAGTTATGGCCCTTGATCACTTCAAAAAATCTTGTGGACGCTCTAGCGGCCAAAGTTAATATCCGATTGACTTTAAATTTATACACAGTGTTTAAGGTCATCAGACGAAGAATCCTATTGATTTTCAGCGATTTCCGATAATTAGTGCCAGAGTTATGGCCCTTGATCACTTCAAAAAAATCTTGTGGACGCTGTAGCGGCCAAAGTTAATATCCGATTGACTTTAAATTTATACACAGTGTTTGAGGTCATAAGACGAAGAAGCCTATTGATTTTCAGCAATTTCCGATAATTATGCCAGAGTTATGGCCCTTGATCACTTCAAAAAATCTTGTGGACGCTCTAGAGGCCAAAGTTAATATCCGATTGACTTTAAATTGATACACAGTGTTTAAGGTCATAAGACGAAGGAGCCTATTGATTTTCAGCAATTTCCAATAATTAGTGCCAGAGTTATGGCCCTTGATCACTTCAAAAAATCTTGTGGACGCTCTAGAGGCCAAAGTTAATATCCGATTGACTTTAAATTGATACACAGTGTTTAAGGTCATAAGACGAAGAAGCCTATTGATTTTCGGCAATTTCCAATAATTAGTGCCAGAGTTATGGCCCTTGATCACTTCAAAAAATCTTGTGGACGCTCTAGAGGCCAAAGTTAATATCCGATTGACTTTAAATTTATATATGTTTAAGGTCATGAGACGAAGAAGCCTATTAATTTTCAGCGATTTCAAATTATTACTTCCAGAGTTAACTCTCTTGATCACTTCAAAAAACCTTGTGACACTATAGAGGCCAAACTTATCATCCGATTGACTTCAGATTGATACACAGAGTTTAAGGTGTTGAAACGAATAAGTATTTTGATTTTCAATGAATTTTGATAACTGAACAGCTAAATCCATGATATTAAATGATTCGTATACTAATTGTTAGCGTGGGGCAAAACTTTTTAAAAAGCAAGAAAATTCTAATGATTTTCTGATAATTACATAATGAGTTGTTACTCGTAATCAGATTTTAGTGTATTACAAACGTTTCATTCCCGAAAAAAAGTAAAATTATGTGACAACCCTTGTTGACTGCCCGGACGATTTAGCTGCTGTGGGTGATATCATAACCATTTGATTCCAATATTTACATTATTTTCCTTCGTTGACGTTTGTCCACGAAAATCACTACCCCCCACCACCCCAGTCTATTTTTTGTTATATAGTATTCAAAAAAAGTAGGGGATATTTGATTTTGAAGTGTTATTAAAGTCACCTAATGAAACTGACGAAGAAACAAATGACAAAATGAAATGTAGTTCACATTCATCGATTTATTCCAAATGATCGTTAGACTAAGTAAGGCACAGACTGACCATTATAAGGGTAAAATGATACCCGGGGTCAAACAGCAAAGTTACCACAGCATCACAACAAAGTCAGTAACGGGTAAATCCTCCTCTGTTTGCCAAACAAGCATTGATCCGACGTGGAATACTCCTAATGAGACGTCTAAGGTCATTTTGGTCCAGATTGTCCCATTCCTGTTGAAACGCAGCAGCAAGTTCTTGGACATTGGCAGGACGTCGTTGACGTAACCTCTGTCCAAGCATGTCCCAGACATGCTCGATGGGAGAGAGGTCGGGACTCAGTGCTGGCCAAGGTAATGTGGTGATGTTCTGTTGTTGGAGGCAACCTGTAACGATCCTGGCCCTGTGACATCTTGCGTTGTCATCCTGGAAGATGAAACGGCGGTCATGACGTCGTGCGAACGGCACAACATGGACTGCCAAGATGTTGTCCCGGTAGTACTGACCTGTAACACGCCCTGCAACAACATGTAAAGCCGTTCTTCCTGCAACAGTGATGCCTCCCCACACCATAACAGAACCACCCCCAAATCGATCATGTCTGATGACGTTAACGTCTTGGAAGCGCTCGTTTCGACGACGCCACAGCCTCCTACGTCTGTCCAAAAAATCAACAGTGAACCTTGACTCATCTGAAAACATCACATTGCTCCAGCGTCGATTATCCCAGTGTTGACTATCCCTACACCAACGACGTTTTGCCTGAATGTGATGATCTCTCAAACAAGGGATCACGCGAGGACGTCGGGCGCGAAGGTGACCCCTATGCAGTCGATTCCGAATCGTCTGGCCACTCACTCTCACACCAGTGTCTGTTTGAAGACGAGCGCTAATCTGATTTGCTGTGATGACACGATTTCTCAAGGCCAAGGTACGGATAAATCGATCCTGGGCTTGAGTTGTCGCCCTTGGTCGACCTGAGCGTGGTCTGTCCTGTACAGATTGTGTATCACGGTATCTGGACCATAGCCTGCTTATGACAGACTGAGAAACAGTCATCGTCCGCGCCACAACCGCCTGTGTTGTGCCGATCTGTAGCATGCCAAGGGCACATAACCTTTCATTTTGGGTAAGCCGACGCATATCAAAATTTGTTTTCTGGTCACTAAAACAATTATACTGATGTTTCCACCCTGGAATTCAATGCCACAATGACTGTAACATTCAAAGTCAGAGTCGTGCAAATCTTGGGTTGGACCCCCATGATGATCCCAAGCATCACCTGCATTCCATGCGGTAGCTATTGATGCGTTTGGGCGTCACATGTAACTGGAAATGTTTCTTCTGTTAGGTTCTATAGTGACTTTTTTCGTAGTCATTTGCATATTTTAGTATTATGCCCCCAAAATCAAATATCCCCTACTAGTATATTAGGCGCCAAATTTCGAAAATTTAAATTTTTACAAAAAACTTTTTTATTTATGAATATTTTTTAGTCGTGTTTTACCCAGAATTAAAGAGTCATCTGACTTGAGCAAAAATGTGAAATTTTTTTGTCTCGGTAATTTTTCTTGGCCGCCATTGGCTAATTCCGTTTTTCAGCCCTAGATTAATTATTTATTGTTCGATTTGTATAAAACAAAGTTCATATGCTCCGTTGTCTCAATTGTCATTTTTTTTGTTGCCAATAATGTTATCTGTCGGCAACAGAAGTGACGTAAATTTACCAAAAACTACAATTTTGACAGTTAGGTACCATTTTTCAAAAGAAAATATTGTTTGTTTTAAAAACTGATATAACTAAAAGAGTGTGTCCTTTAAAGGCGCAAAAAATGTCGGAAGCAGTTTTTATACGCCCACATGGAAATGTGGATGTATAATGCCGTCGCCGCCGTCCGTCTGTCGGTCCGTCCGTCCGTCCATCGTCCACAATTTCTTGTGAACGCCCTAGAGGTTAAAGTTCATATCCAATTGACTTTAAATTTATACACATTGTTTAAGTTCATGAGACGAAGAAGCCTGTTGATTTTCAGCGATATCCGATAATTATTGCCAGAGTTATGACCCTTGATCACTTTGAAAAATCTTGTGAACGCTGTAGAGGCTAAAGTTAATCTCCGTTTGACTTTAAATTTATACACAGTGTTTAAGGTCATGAGACGAAGATGAGATGTCTATTGATTTTCAGCGATTTCCGATAATTACTGCCAGAGTTATGACCCTTGATCACTTTGAAAAATCTTGTGAACGCTGTAAAGGCTAAAGTTAATATCCGATTGACTTTAAATTTATACACATTGTTTAAGGTCATGAGACGAAGAGATCTATAGATTTTCAGCAATTTCCGATAATTACTGCCAGAGTTATGGCCCTTGATCACTTTGACAAATCTTGTGGTTGGTCTAGAGGCCAAAGTTAATATCCGATTGACTTTAAATTTATACATAGTGTTTAAGGTCATAAGACGTAGAATTCTATCGATTTTCAGAGATTTGCGATAATTACTGCCAGAGTTATGACCCTTCATCACTTTGAAAAATCTTGTGAACGCTGTAGAGGCTAAAATTGATATCCGTTTGACTTTAAATTTATACACACTGTTTAAGGTCATGAGACGAAGACGTCTAATGATTTTCAGAGATTTCCGATAATTACTGCCCGAGTTATGACCCTTGATCACTTTGAAAAATCTTGTGGACGCTCTAGAGTTACTATCTGATTGACTTTAAATTTATACACAGTGTTTAATGTCATGAGAAAAAGACGCCTATTGATTTTCAGCAATTTCCCATAATTACTGCCAAAGTTATCTCCCTTGATCACTTTGAAAAATCTTGTGATACTTTAAACTTATTATCCGATTGACTTCAAAGTGATACACAGAGTTTAAGGCCTTGAGATGAACAAGTATATTAATTTTCAATGAATTTTGATAACTGAACAGCTAAATCCATGATATTAAATGTTTTGTATACCATACTAAGTGTTAGCATGGGTCAGAACTTTATAAAAACCTAACAAATTCTGAGTTGTTACTCTTAATCAGATTTGAGTGTAATATAAATGTTTCATTATCGAAAAAAGTAAACATATGCGACAACTCTTGTTGACTGCCCGGATGATTTAGCTGCTGTGGGCGTATGTTTCGTTGCCAGGCAACCTATCTTTTTAATTTCTATTTCATTTTCTAGCAAATTGGATTAAGAGGTGAAAAAGGGTGTAAAATTGACCTATTTAAAACCCATTACGGCTTTTCAGATTTTAAAATATTTCTACGTAACCTTTATGAACTTGTAGCTATAATCCATACGAAGGGAATGTATGTGAAAATTAGTTTGTAATATAATATAAGCAGCTGCCGAGAAATGGGCAGTTTTGCATAAGTCACTGTTTTCTTAATTTTGCCTGTAAAATAGTCAATTATTAATGGATATTCACAATAGTGACATCATTTGATTCAGAAAGCAAGTATGCGCCATATCAAATTGATTATAATTTAAAATTGACACCGGAAGTGACGCCATTTGGTCAAAAACTGCATTTTTAACTTTTAAAATCGATATTTTTTTCAACCAAGCATTATTTGATATGTAATAATAAAATTAACTTTTGGTTTAAATTCACATACTAACAAAACTCATACGGTCAAATAGATACCATAAAATTGTTTCTAACTTGTTCGGTTGCCGAGATATAGGCGATTTTCTAAAAGTCACTTGTGAAGGTTTTTGGCCCATAAAAGTGTCAATTATTATTCGATTTTCATAAAATTTTCACTCTTTGAAGCCTAATGTCATAGCCGATGTTATAAAACTAACTTAACGTTTTCATTATCACCGGAAGTAACGTCATTTTGGCAAAAATTGTATTTTAAGCCTTCAAAACAGATATTTTATTCAAATGAGTCTGATTTGTAATTTTTATACAATTATGATATTTGATTCCAATCAACAAATAGATTAAACCCATACGGTTATATAGATACCACAAAATGGTTTCTATCTTGTGCGGTTGCAAAGAAATAGCCGATTTGCTACAAGTCACTTTTCAAGTTTTATGGTCTATCATTATTCGATTTTCATAAACTTTACACCATGTTATACCTAATGCCATTTACGATTTCATACAATTAATTTAAGATTTTCATTATCACCGGAAGTAATGTCATTTTGGCAAAAACTGTATCTTTAGCCTTCAAAACAGATATTTTATTCAAATGAGTCTGTTTTGAAATCTTTTTCAAAATTTGATAATTGATGCCAATCAACAAATAGAATGAACCCATACGATCATACAGATACCACAAAATGGTTTCTAACTTGTACGGTTGCAGAGAAATAGCCAATTTTCTACAAGTCACATTTCAAGTTTTTTGGTCTTTAAAAGTGGCAATTATTATTCGATTTACATAAAATTTTCACTATATGATATCGTATGCCATTTCTGATTTCATAAAACTAATTGAACATTTTCATTAACACCGGAAGTAATGTAATTTTGTCAAGATCATATTTACAAGTAACAAATGTATAAAATGAATTGATATTGCAGGATTTGGTTGATTCTGCGTCCATTTTATTTGTGTGCAATGTTAATTTGGAAACCTGTTTAGTGGTTTCGTTGGTACCGGAAGTGACATATGTTCAAGGGTAACTTGGCACCGGAAGTGACATGTTAAAGGGTAACATGGCACCAGTGAAACCTGTCATTGCTGCATGCAGGTCTAGTTCTTATTATTATTATTATTCAGATTCCAATTTGAATAGATCTCAGCAACTACGTGTCGCATCGTTACGATTTCTTCGGTTTTACTGGGAAAGTGGGTGTGACTTAGAGGATAAAGCTATTTTGAACGTTGTGCGACAATGCGAAATGTCCGAAATCACCGAAGTTATCGTTTTTGAAAATATTGCAGTAATTTTAACAATAATCATTGGATTTTAACTTTCGATACATTTTGGCATAGCCAGAGACAGGGCACATAGCTACGCTACTTTCGATTTTTGATTTTCGGCAAATCTTCGAAGATATTAGGCGCCAAATTTCGAAAATTTAAAATTTTACAAAAAACATTTTTATTTATGAATATTTTTTAGTCGTGTTGTGCACAGAATTAAAGAGTCATCTGACTGGCGCAAAAATGTTAAAAAAATTTGTCTCAGTAATTTTCCTTGGCCACCATTGGCTAATTCAGTTTTTCAGTCCTGGATTAATTTTTTATGGTTCGATTTGTATAAAACAAAGTTCATATGCTTCGTTGTCTCAATTGTCATTTTTTTTATTACCGAAAGTGTTATCTGTCGGCACCGGAAGTGGCATAATTTCACCAAAAACTACAATTTTGACAGTTAGGTACCATTTTTCGAAAACAAATATCAAGTTGATTATATAATTTAAAATTGACACCGGAAGTGACACCATTTGGTCAAAAACTGCATTTTTAACTTTTAAAAGCGATATTTTTTCAACCAAGAATTATTTAATATGTAATAATAATATTAACTTTTTGTTTAAATTCACATACTAACAAAACTTTAAATTTATACACATTGTTTAAGGTCATAAGACGAAGAAGCCTATTGATTTGCATCAATTTCCGATAATTAGTGCCAGAGTTATGGCCCTTGATCACTTTGACAAATCTTGTGGATGCTCTAGAGGCCAAAGTTAATATCCGATTGACTTTAAATTTACACACACTGTTTAAGGTCCTGAGACGAAAAAGCCTACTGATTTTCATCGATTTCAAATAATTACTTCCAGAGTTATCTCCCTTGATCACTTCGAAAAACCTTGTGGCGCTGTAGATGCCAAACTTTTAAATCATCCGATTGACTTCAGATTGATACACAGAGTTTAAGGTGTTGAAACGAACAAGTATTTTGATTTTCAATGAATTTTAATAACTGAACAGCTAAATCCATGATATTAAATGTTTCCTATACTAATTGTTAGCTTGGGGCAAAACTTTATAAAAAGCAAACAAATTCTAATGATTTTCAGATAATTACATAATGAGTTGTTACTCAGATTTTAGTGTATTACAAATGTTTTATTACCCAAAAAAAGTAAAAATATGCGACAACCCTTGTTGACTGCCAGGACGATTTAGCTGCTGTGGGCGTATGTTTCGTTGCCTGACAACCTATCTTTAAATGTCACTTTTGAAGGTTTTTGGCCCATAAAAGTGTCAATTATTATTCGATTTTCATAAAATTTTCACCCTTTGAGGCCTAAAACTAATTTAACGTTTTCATCATCACCGGAATTAATGTCATTTTGGCAAAAACTGTATTTTTAGCCTTCAAAACAGATATTTTATTCAAATGAGTCTGTTTTGAAATCTTTTTCAAATTATGGTATTTGATGCCAATCAACAAATAGAATGAACCCATACGATCATACAGATACCACAAAATGGTTTCTATCTTGTACGGTTGCAGAGAAATAGCCGATTTGCTACTAGTTTTTTGGTCTTTAAAAGTGGCAATTATTATTCGATTTAAATAAAATTTTCACTATATGATATCGTATGCCATTTCTGATTTCGTGAAACTAATTGAACATTTTCATTAACACCGGAAGTAATGTAATTTTGTCAAGATCATTTACAAGTAACAAATGTATAAAATGAATTGATATTACTGGATTTGGTTGATTCTGCGTCCATTTTATTTGATGTGAGCAATGTTTATTTGGAAACCTGCTTAGTTGTTTCGTTGGTACCGGAAGTGACATATGTTCAAGGGTAACTTGGCACCGGAAGTGACATGTTCAAGGGTAACGTGGCACCAGTGAAACCCGTCATTCCTGCATGCAGGTCTAGTTATTATTATTATTGTGATTACTAAAATTATTATTATTTATTATTTTATTTTTTCGGGGGAGCCTATTTCTCAGTGCCTGTAACAGATACCGATCTGGGACCTAATTCTCTATCGGGAAACCATGTGTTGGCTACTTGATAAACTATTTTTGAAACTTCTGCGCAGACCGGAAGTGGTCGAATTTCGTGCTGTGTCAAAAAATTAAAAAACAGCCGTAGATTCGTCAATTCTGTACCTATTTTCATACAAATGACATTTTCGGAAACCTTGAGTCTTTTCTCGGACAATAGCAGTTGAAAATTTTGATATTTCGAAACTTCATCGCTGACTTCTTGCGATCGAAAAATGAAAAATGTTGTTTGAGAGACAATTTTTGTTATTTTTCAAAATTTTCAAATTTGACCTACATTTTTGAATATCTGAAGGCAATCCGGTTCCAGTAATATAAGTTTCATTCAGAGTTATCGCCCTTTATTTTTCGATTTTTTTCGAATTTTCTTCACATTTTGTGAGCTTAAGTTTCGTTTTACGGCCGGATCAACGTTTCTGAAATTCCTGGAACATGAAGCAATATTGTCAAACCACCGTTTAAAGCAATTTCAACAACAATCCGTAAACCGGAAGTAGTCGAAATAATATGTGATATTTTGAAAAAAAACGTGAAAAATTGGTGTTTTGGGTAAAAACACGATTTCTCTGTCCGATATCAACGGATTAAACAAATTAAGGTATCATTTGGTCGGGCGGTGATTGGACCACTGAATGATATCCAATTCGTACGGATACGATGAGCAGGAAGCAAAATATGGCACGCTGAAAATCAAGTATTTTCTGATTTGGAGCGTTTTTGGACGCCTGTATCTCGAAAACTTAACACAACTTTTTTTTTTAATTTTTTCTATCGAGAGTCCTTTCGGAGGTATTTTGCATGAAGCCATTCAATAAGACTTTGAAATATCTGGAATAGGTGAAATAACGGACTGAAAATCGAAAAAAGTCGAAAAATCGTGAAATTTTGGAAAATGCTCTGCTATTTTTTTATGTTAAGAGATTTTCAAAAAAAGATTGTATATTCAGATAGCTGACCTAATTACGATTCTAACGATGTATAATATGTATGTAGTTATTGAAATTTAATTTTCGATATTTTAAATTTTTTGCATTTTTGGCACTTTTGAACATAGGATTTCTCAGGGGCATTTGATCTGATCAGATAATGTAATATATCATTACAGAGCCCTGTGGCTATTTTAGTGCCCAAATCGGCTATTAAAACTATTCCGACAATAATAACCATACCGAAAGTATTCAAAAAATGTAAAAAAAAAAGGTTAAAAACATTGGCGCACTTGCGAAAAACTTGATTTCTCCCTTAGGTAATAGCGGACCAAAAGAACTAAAGTGTCGCTGGATAGCCCTATTAATGGACCATCATATGGTATCTAAATAATACGATATCGATGGTAAGGAAATACATTATTGTATGCCAAAAATCTAGTATTTTCCGATTTTTTTAACATTCTGAGACGCCCTTTTCTCGAAAACGACGCCTATGATTTTTCTTAAACTTTTCTTACTCAAAGTCCTATCAGTTGTCTATATAGTGAATCCAAAATGAAAAGCATTGAAATAATATAGGTGGTCCAAAAAATTTGAAAAAAAATGAAAAATCGTTAAATTTTTGGAAACGCTCTTTAATTTATCTTTTTTTCCAAAACTACTCAATGGATGTTTCTGACACTTCTGGTACGTAAAGTTAAGTATCCAAAGAACTTCGTAAAGCTATCACAATAACGATCATAAAACCGGAAGTAGTCGAAAAAATGTCCGATATTTTGAAAAAAATTAATTCTTTTACGAAAACTTTTTTTATTTATGAATATTTTTTGTTGATATTTTACACGGGAATTATTGATATAAGATTAAACCATGCTAGTCCCGAAATGACATAGTTTGTGTCTAGTCGACGTAAAACCCCATTTCTCTCATCTCGGTAGTGCCGGTTAATTTGAGATATATTTTGTCTCCCTTTAAGTTTTTTACCTTTTTAATTTCAGTTTATGGGTTCTAAGTTTATTATTTATTGTCTGATGTGTATAAAACAATTCTCAATTGCGAATTCTCAACTTATTTGTTACCGATAATGATTTCTTTTGGCACCGGAAGTGAAGTAATTTTGCCAGATTTTACAATTTTGACCGGTGTATTCGCAAGCAAATATTACTTACAACTCTGATAGAGGGTGTCACTGAATCATAACAACTACAGTGTCGTTTGGTAGCTCGATGGATCGGCTATTGTATGATGCACTTCCTGTCTGATTCCTGAAAGCCGATTCAGCACTGCAGGTCTGCAGGTCTAGTTTATCTTTTTTTCCAAAACTACTCAATGGATATTTCTGACACTTCTGGTACGTAAAGTTAAGTATCCAAAGAACTTCGTAAAGCTATCACAACAACGATCGTAAAACCGGAAGTAGTCGAAAAAATGTCCGATATTTTGAAAAAAATTAATTCTTTTACAAAAACCTTTTTTATTTATGAATATTTTTTGATGATATTTTACACGGGAATTATTGATATAAAACTAAACCATGCTAGTCCCGAAATGACATAGTTTGTGTCTAGTCGACGTTAAACCCCATTTCTCTCATCTCGGTAGTGCCGGTTAATTTGAGATATATTTTGTCTCCCTTTAAGTTTTTTACCTTTTTAATTTCAGTTTATGGGTTCTAAGTTTATTATTTATTGTCTGATGTGTATAAAACAATTCTCAATTGCGAATTCTCAACTTATTTGTTACCGATAATGATTTCTTTTGGCACCGGAAGTGAAGTAATTTCGCCAGATTTTACAATTTTGACCGGTGTATTCGCTAGGAAATATTACTTACAAATCTGATAGAGGGTGTCACTGAATCATAACAACTACAGTATCGTTTGGTAGCTCGATGGATCGGCTATTGTATGACGCACTTCCTGTCTGATTCCTGAAAGCCGATTCAGCACTGCAGGTCTGCAGGTCTAGTTATTATTATTATTATTCAGATTCCAATTTGAATAGATCTCAGCAACTAATTGTCGCATCGTTACGATTTCTTCGGTTTTACTGGGAATGTGGGTGTGACTTAGAGGATAAAGCTATTTTGAACATTCTGCGACAATGCGAAATGTCCGAAATCACCGAAGTTAGTCATTTTTAAAAATATTGCAATAATTTTAACAATAATCATGGGATTTTAACTTTCGATACATTTTGGCATAGCCGGAGACATGGCACATAGCTACGCTACTTTCGATTTTTGATTTTTGGCAAATCTTCGAAGATATTAGGCGCCAAATTTCGAAAATTTGAAATTTTACAAAAAACTTTTTTATTTATGATTATTTTTTAGTCGTGTGGTGCACACAATTAAAGAGTCATCTGACTAGCGCAAAAATGTTAAAAAATTTTGTCTCAGTAATTTTCCTTGGCCGCCATTGGCTTATTCAGTTTTTCAGTCCTAGATTAATTTTTTATTGTTCGATATGTATAAAACAAAGTTCATATGCTTCGTTGTTTCAATTGTCATTTTTTTTATTACCAAAAGTGTTAGCTGTCGGCACCGGAAGTGGCATAATTTTACCAAAAACTACAATTTTGACAGTTAGGTACCATTTTTCGAAAACAAATACTATTTCTTTGAAAAATTATATGACTCAAAGAGTGTGTCCTTTAAAGGCGCAAAAAATGTCGGAAGCAGTTTTTTATACGCCCACATTTAAAGATGGTTTTGTGATACCTTTGACTTTGTTTTTAACCACATTGAAATGTGGTCGTATATTGTCGTCGCCCCCGTCCGTCCGTCCGTCCGTCGGTCCGTCGGTCCGTCCGTCCGTCCGTCCGTCGGTCCGGCGTCCACAATTGCTTGTGGACGCTCTAGAGGCTAAAGTTAATATCCGATTGACTTTAAATTCATACACAGTCTTTAAGGTCATGAGACGAAGAAGCCTATTGTTTTTCAGCGATTTCCGATAATAACTACCAGAGTTACGGCCCTTGACGACTTCAAAAAATCTTGTGGACGCTCTAGAGGCCAAAGTTAATATCCGATTGATTTAAATTTATACACAGTGTTTAAGGTCATGAGACGAAGAAGCCTATTGTTTTTCAGCGATTTCCGATAATAACTACCAGAGTTATGGCCCTTGACGACTTCAAAAAATCTTGTGGACGCCCTAGAGGCCAAAGTTATTATCCGATTGACTTTAAATTTATACACAGTGTTTAAGGTCATAAGACGAAGAAGCCTATTGATTTTCAGCGATTTCCGATAATTAGTGCCAGAGTTATGGCCCTTGATCACTTCAAAAAATCTTGTGGACGCTCTAAAAGTCAAAGTTAATATCCGATTGACTTTAAATTTATACACAGTGTTTAAGGTCATAAGATGAAGAAGCTGATTGATTTTCAGCAATTCCCGATAATTAGTGACAGAGTTATGGCCCTTAATCACTACAAAAAATCTTGTGGACGCTCTAAAAGCCAAAGTTAATATCCGATTGACTTTAAATTTATACACAGTGTTTAAGGTCATAAGACCAAGAAGCCTATAGATTTTCAGCGATTTCCGATAATTAGTGCCAGAGTTATGGCCCTTGATCACTTCAAAAAATCTTGTGGACGCTCTAAAAGCCAAAGTTAATATCCGATTGATTTTAAATTTATACACAGTGTTTAAGGTCATAAGACCAAGAAGCCTATTGATTTTCAGCGATTTCCGATAGTTAGTGCCAGAGTTATGGCCCTTGGTCACATCAAAAAATCCTGTGGACGCTCTAGAGGCCAAAGTTAATATCCGATTGACTTTAAATTTACACACACTGTTTAAGGTCCTGAGAGGAAGAAGCCTACTGATTTTCATCGATTTCAAATAATTACTTCCAGAGTTATCTCCCTTGATCACTTCAAAAAACCTTGTGGCGCTGTAGATGCCAAACTTATTCTCCGATTGACTTCAGATTGATACACAGAGTTTAAGGTGTTGAAACGAACAATTATTTTGATTTTCAATGAATTTTGATAACTGAACAGCTAAATCCATGATATTAAATGTTTTCTATACTAATTGTTAGCTTGGGGCAAAACTTTATAAAAAGCAAACAAATTCTAATGATTTTTAGATAATTACATAATGAGTTGTTACTCAGATTTTAGTGTATTACAAATGTTTCATTACCAAAAAAAAGTAAAAATATGCGACAACCCTTATTGACTGCCCGGACGATTTAGCTGCTGTGGGCGTATGTTTCGTTGCCTGGCAACCTATCTTTTAATTTCTATTTCATTTTCTAGCAAATTGGATTAAGAGGTGAAAAAAGGCGTAAAATTGACCTATTTACAACCCATTCAGGCTTTCCAGATTTTAAAATATTTTTACATAACTTTTATAAACTTGTAGCTATAATCCATACGAAGAGAATGTATGTGAAAATTAGTGTGTAATATAAGCAGTTGCCGAGAAAAGGGCAGTTTTGCATAAGTCACTGTTTTCGTAATTTTGCCCGTAAAATAGTCAATTATTATTGGATTTTTATAAAAGTGACGTCATTTGATTCAAAAAGCATGTAGCGTCACATCAAGTTGATTACAATTTAAAATTGACATCGGAAGTGACGTCATTTTGTCAAAAACTGCATTTTAAACTTTTTAAATCAATGTTTTATTCAACTAATAGTAAGTGCAGGAGGGCTGCACCACACACAATTCTACACAAAAACAAATATATGGACAAGACATCATACTCAAAGACCACAAACATAAACAAATCAAAGAGAGTGAATGGATCCGGAGGCTAGCCGTAAGCGTCCACTGCGCTGTACAGTCCCGGGCCTGTGGTGACACAGACTTCACTCATATTTGAAAACAACTGGGAATGCAACCCAAAGAAATAATTATATAGTGTCAGCATGAGTCATGATCTATTATATGTTGCAAGAATTACGAATGCAAGCATATTGTTGTATAAATTCCGCTACACAAGTAACCACATAGTTAAATGTATCAGAAGTAGGCCTAGTTCAAAAACTAAATCAATAAAAGGTTTGAAGTAAATGCGTTTAGGACATACATTGATGTATTAATAATTTTAACTTTTGGTTTAAATTCACATATAAACACAACTCATGTGGTCATATAGATATCATAAAATTGTTTCTAACTTGTTCTGTTGCCGAGAAATAGACGGTTTTCTACAGGTCACTTTTGAAGGTTTTGGGGCCATAAAAGTGTCAATCATTATTCGATTTTCATAAACTTTACACCATGTTATACCTAATGCCATTTACGATTTCATACAATTAATTTAAGATTTTCATTATCACCGGAAGTAATGTCATTTTGGCAAAAACTGTATTTTTAGCCTTCAAAACAGATATTTTATTCAAATGAGTCTGTTTTGAAATCTTTTTCAAAATTTGATAATTGATGCCAATCAACAAATAGAATGAACCCATACGATCATACAGATACCACAAAATGGTTTCTAACTTGTACGGTTGCAGAGAAATAGCCAATTTTCTACAAGTCACATTTCAAGTTTTTTGGTCTTTAAAAGTGGCAATTATTATTCGATTTACATAAAATTTTCACTATATGATATCTATGCCATTTCTGATTTCATAAAACTAATTGAACATTTTCATTAACACCGGAAGTAATGTAATTTTGTCAAGATCATTTACAAGTAACAAATGTATAAAATGAATTGATATTGCAGGATTTGGTTGATTCTGCGTCCATTTTATTTGATGTGAGCAATGTTTATTTGGAAACCTGTTTATTTGTTTGTTGGTACCGGAAGTGACATATGTTCAAGGGTAACTTGGCACCGGAAGTGACATGTTCTAGGGTAACCTGGCACCAGTGAAACCCGTCATTCCTGCATGCAGGTCTAGTTCTATATTAAAATTGTGTTTGTGTATTGCAGATTAGAAGATTGTTTAATACAGTTTCCACCAGAAGAAGTAGAAGCTAGAAGATGGCAAAAAATAGCAACCGCTCTTGGTAATAGAACCACACAACAGGTATCTTGAACTGTATATATACTGTACAGTGTGCACTAGGTGTGTGTGGGGGGGAGTGGGGCTAGGTTGTCTAGATTAAATCTATGAGGGTGATGTTGTCTTGGTGTGGGTCCACATAGCTAGTTTTTATTAACTTTAAGATTTGGGTTGTAATCCTGTACTGTTTACTGTTTGCCACATATGTGTTAAACAGCCGTGTAATCCTGTACTGTTTACTGTTTGCCACATATGTGTTAAACAGCCTCTTAATATGATATGATGTTTTTATGTGCCCACATTTCGATGTATATTGTCATCTCCCATGTCCATAGGTATGTGCGTCCATCCATGTGTTCGTCTATCCATGTGTCGTTCACATGAATTATGGTCCCTGATTGTACAAAAAATCATGATTTTAGCTTGTGGACAAGCTACGTCTTCCCAACCGAGGGAAAACTCTATGAGTATGGGGCCATTGCTCTAACTAGACAGCTTCTGCAACCCTGTGAAATTTGATGAGATAAGGGTTTGTAACATAATTTAAAAATAGGTACGATATGCATGCATAGCATTTGTCTTTCAGGTAGCAAGTCGTGTCCAGAAATATTTTATAAAATTAGCTAAAGCTGGTTTACCTGTACCTGGTCGAACTCCCACTGTTGGAACACAGTTTAAAAAGGTAATATTTTCGGTAAAAATGTTCATGAAAGAGAGTGCAATGGGGTTTAACTTTCACTGGACACAAACCAAGTCATTGTGTGACCAACAAATAGTGCCAATTTTTTTTCAATAATTCTCTCGCCTGTAGGGGCCTTTAGCAGTTAAAGAAGCTGGAGAAAATCCATCAGGTTGGGTAGGTGACCCTGCTGCTTGTCGCATACAAGCTTGGTATGGAAACTGGTCACTTGACTAATTTATCAGAATATTCAAACTGCAACTTTTATACACAGTGAAAAACATTGGACTTGCATCATTAGGGTTTCACACTGCGTAGTATTTTGTCATTTTCAATGGTCAGTGCATTTATTTCATTTTCCTTCAAATTCCCCCATGAGTTCACCTGACAAACTATATACTATTAAAAAGCTGATAAAATCCCCTTTCCGTCGATGTAAGTTTCATTTCGTTAAAATTTATTTAATTTTATTATCTTTTGAGATAAAGTGTGAAAATGCGATAAAATGACGTCATTTGTTGATAATTAGAATCGGGCCGTCGTTGCGTGACGCGTCTTATTTTAAAACTAATTTGTGGGAAGGTTCGCGGTCGCAGATGTTTATGATATTTTACAACCAATCAGAAAAAAGAATAGTATTTGATGCCGAATGTGAATCGTAAAAATCGGATCTGTGAAAACCCGGCAGCGATGACTGAAAGTCAAACGAAGTCTGAAAAAAATTGAAAAGGTATAATGTTTCGATTCATACATGGCTAAAAAGCTGGAATTCCAAAGATTAATTTGATATATTTCGTGTAATAATAAAATGTGAATTAAGTCCCCGCATATCGCCTCAAAGTATGCCCACGCTACTCGTCCGACTGTAACCATGTTATTGTTTACCGCGTAACAGTTTTCAGCCAATGAATGGAGATATTGGCAATCACATGATCTACTAGAAATGGCGACTGTCAGAAGATGTCGTATCGAGCTCGCGAGAATAATCACCCATTCATCCCAAAAGAAAAGGTATGGCATTACCGGTACATTATTTTTATAATATTTATGTACAAAAATGAAAATTCCTTGACAGACTTTTGTAATTGAACATATTAAAAGGTGCATTACATACGGACATACTCGAAACGCATGATGATCACGATGTGTGGTTTTGATGACATCGATGTCACATTGAGTTGATATTGTGAATTATCCTACATGTACATTATATTTTATTTAGGCCTATAAGTATTAACACCAAGTACAGTTTTTTTGTTTGTTTTTTTTTGATTGGATCCACAATTACTGGGTCTATGATGACAAATTGGCTAAATTATTTAACATTCTTGAAAGAAACAGTTTCATGCTATTCATCATAGGATTTAGGAAATAATAATAAAATAAAAAAAACTAGGAAGTTTCTTGACACTTCTTTTTTTTTTTTCTTTCAGTTTCTTCTGCTGCTAAACTCTCGATGTCAACGCTAGCCTTGATATTGACTGGATTGGAATCCTATATGCTGCCTAATGCTCATTGATAATTAAATCAAAAAATGGATATTCGAGACTGTTTTTGATCGTACTGACTTTAGGAAGACGGAAATTTCAATCGCTTGAATCTCGGTTCATAGTGGATTGATTTGACTGAAATATTCAGCAAATTAACTTTACATGTTATTATTTAGTTTTTAACTATTATAGTGGGAACTGCCAACTCTTTATCTAATCTTCCATAATGTATAAGAATAATATATAATAAACTGTTAAAAAGAACTGTATTTTCTGTTATTTTAGCAGTTGGGATATAGTCGCCATGCTGTCCGTCGCTATTGTCTTGTCAAACTTTGATTTTGATGTCATCCTATCTACAAAACTAATTGTACATCATGATACGAAGTGTTTCCCATCTTACTGATATCACACATGTTCCTGAAATACAATTGTACAACACGAAGAAGGAAAAAAAACCAAAAGGAATATTTCAGTTTTCATGTATTTTCATGTTAAAAAAAGTCATTAAATTGTTGACAAACATGCTAAAGATGTCATGATAGGTCATTTTTGAGGTCAAAAAACAACTCTACACATAATAAGTTTAGTCTTGGGTGAAATTTTCATGAAGATATCTCTTATAATAAAAAAGTTACAAGGAAATGTCTATATTTTTAAGAAATCGCGGTGCCGTTTTCGGCAGTTTTGATTGTGTATGTTTAAATAGAACTAAATTTCCCAAAAACGGTACGTTTTTCAAACTTCAGTGTCACATAACTTTGCTTCTAGTTGGCCTATCAAGACAAACTAAACTGTTTTGGAAAGCATTGTTTTTATTGTTTTTCTTCTAAACAAAAAATTCATCTGGGGTTGCTAATTATTAGGGTTTCACACTGCATAGCTTGTGTGAAACACTATTGTTTTTGTTAATGTTATTCTTCTTATTATTAGGCTTTCAGACTTTCGTCTGAAAGACTATTGTTTTTACTGAAATTATTATTATTAGGCTTTGAGATGATTAAAATTATTATTTTTTTTTATTAGGGTTTCACACTGCGTAGCTTGTGTGAAACACTATTGTTTTTGTTAAAATTATTATTCTTATTATTATTATTAGGCTTTCACAATTTTTAATGGTGAAACACTATTGTTATTACTAAGATTAATTAGGGTTTCACACTGCGTAGCTTGTGTGAAACACTATTGTTTTTGTTAAAATTATTCTTATTATTATTCTTCTTATTATTATTATTTTTTTTTTTCCAATTTGCTTATATCTCAGCAACTTCTTGTCGGATCGATACAATGTCTTCAGTTTTACTGGGAAAGTGGGTGTGACTTAGAGATTAAAGCTATTCCCAGCATTCTGCGACATTGCGAAATGTCCGAAATCACCGAAAATGTCGTTTTTTGAAATATTGCGGTAATATTAACAATAATCATTGGATTTTAGCATATGATGCATTTTTACATAGCCAGAAACAGGGGACATAGCTATGTTACTTTTGATTTTCGATGAATCTTGGAAGATATTAGGCGCCCAATTTTGAAAATTTAAATTTTTACAAAAAACTTTTTTTATTTATTAATATTTTTATATGACATTTTAACCAAGGTTAAAGAGTCATCTGATTTGAACAAAAATGTCAATATTTTTTGTTTCCGTAATTTTCCTTGGCCGCCATTGGCTAATTCAGTTTTTCAGTCCTACATTAATTATTTATTGTTCGATTTGTAAAAAACCATGTTCATATGTTCCGTGGTTCAAAATGCCATTTTTTTTGTTACGGTAAAGCTTCCTGTAGGCACCGGAAGTGGCGTAAATTCAGCAAAAACTACAATATTGACAGTTCTGTACAACTTTTTGAAAGCAAATACTATTTTCTACTAATCTGATCTTACTCAAAAGATGCGCCCTGTAAAGGTGCACAAAATCTCAGACTCAGTTTTTTTAATTTCGATTTTGTTTTCGGGCCATTTCGGTTAAAAGGTAAAAAAAGGGGTAAAAATAATCTATTTACAACCCATCCAGTGTCTTCATATATTAAAATATTTCTTCGATACTTTCATAAACTTGTAGCAATAATCCATACAAAGAGAATGTATGTGAAATTTAGTTTGTTATATAAGCAGTTGCCGAGAAATGGGCAATTTTGCATGAGTCACTTTTCACGTTATTTTGGCTGTAAAAGAATCAATTATTATTCGATTTTCAATTTTCTTTCACTGTCTGTTGCCTATTGCCACAGTCGACTATTCCAAACCATTTTAACACTTTCACTGTTACCGGAAGTGACGTCATTTAGGCAATAACTGAATTTTTAGCCATAAAAATACATTTTTTATTCAAATGAGTATTATTTGTAATATTTTTAGAATTATGAAATTTGGTTCCCATCAACAAATAGAATGAACCGATACGATCATACAGATACCACAAAATGGTTTGTAACTTGTACGTTTGCAGAGAAATGAATTATTTTCCACAAGCCACTTTTTACTTTATTTTGGCTCTAAAAGAATCAGTTATTATTCGATTTTCACAAAATTTTCACCATATGATGTCTTATGCCATTTACGATTTCATAGAACTAATTTAACTTTTTTAGTATCACCGGAAGTGATGTCATTTTGTCAAAAACTGAATTTTTAGCCTGCAAAACAGATATTTTATTCAAATGAGTCTGATTTGTAATGTTTTCAAAATTATGATATTTGATTCCATTCAACAAATGGATTGAACCCATACGATCATACAGACACCACAAAATGGTTTCTAACTTGTGCGGTTGCAGAGAAATAGTCGATTGTCTACAAGTCACTTTTCAAGGTTTTTGGTCTATAAAAGTGGCAGTTATTATTCTATTTACATAAAATTTTCACTATATGATGTTATATGCCATTTCGGATTTCATAAAACTAATTGAACATTTTCATTATCACCGGAAGTAATGTTATTTTGTCAGGATCACTTACAAGTAACAGATGTATAAAATGAATTGATATTTGCTGGATTTGGTTGATTCTTCGTCCAATTTATTTGATGTGTGCAATGCTTATGGGGAAACCTGTTTAATGGTTTCATTGGTACCGGAAGTGACATATGTTCAAGGTTAACGTGGCACCGGAAGTGACATGTTAAAGGGTAACGTGGCACCAGTGAAACCCGTCATTCCTGCATGCAGGTCTAGTATTATTATTGTTTTTCTTTATTGGGGGAAGCTAGATCTCAGAAACAATTTGAGATAAAGGTGTGATGTTTGATTTTCTCTCGGGAAAATGGGTGTTGGTTTTTACTCCTTAAAACTATTTCGAGATTTCTGCGCACAGCGGAAATGCTTGAAATCTTTAGCGTGCACAAAAATTGAAAATCGGCCATAATTCTGTTAATTCTCAATCGAATTTTCAGATATTTATATTTTTGGATAGCAGGAGACATTTCCGAGTTTGAATTTGGAAACTTTGTCGCTCTCATTTTTTTGGTGAACATTGGAAAATTTTCAAAAATTTGCTAAAATGTTTATTTTTGGGAATTTAGAAATTCTAATTACATTTTTGGATAGCTGACGTCAATCCGATTCCAACAATATAAGTTTTGTTCTGAAATGTTAACTTTGATTTTTCACTTTTTTTCGCATTTTGGTCAAAAACGGTAAGGCTTATTTTTTTAAAACCACTCCAACGATTTTTTTTGGTAAGATGAACAGAGATGTCTGAATTGTTCCTTAAACTATAAACGAAAATCCTCTAATCACCGGAAGTGGTCAAGAAAGGTATCCAAACTTTGACAAAATTTTAAAAAATGGGTGCCTGTGCGGAAAATGCGATGTATTCATTGTGTTTTTGCTAATTAAGTAATGTTTTATATCATTTAATAGCCTATTCAATTGTCTATCTGATGATACTACAGCGCCAAGTTTCTATCAAAAATTGAAAAAGTTCTAGGACTTTGAAAAGTAATTTTTTTTTTACGATTTCGAGCAATTTTAAACGCATGTTTCTCGAAAACGCTGCCTACGATTTTTTAAAATCTTTCTCAGTCGAGAGTCTAATGGGTGGTGTATTGTGTGAAACCATTGTACAATTTCTCTAAATGACATGAGTAGTTGAAAAACGAGATTGAAAATTCAAAACGTTGTATTTTGACGATTTGGAGCATTTTTAGAGGTCTTTTTCTCGAAAAGTCAACGTAATATTTATTTTGGAATTTCTTCTACAGAGAGTTTTATCGGTAGTCTTATGTATGAAACCATTGCGCGGCAGTTAGAAATATCAGAAGTATGAGAACAGAGGGATCGAAAATTGAAAACGTCACCTTTCATTGTTAAGCGAAACATGCAGTAAGAGTTGATACAATCTGTACGTATTACATACGTTTAGAGCATATTCAAAAGCCCCCTTTTCTCTCACAGTGACGATATTTGAGCTAAAAGTATTTCAACTTTGAGTGTTTACTTCTATTCAAAATATGGGTTTAATGGCCCTGTAACAGAAATAGTAGATTGCTGCGTGTAATAATTATTCTTTGAATTAATATTGTTTCTTCTTTGTCACAATTATCTCATAACGGTAATCATCTTGACACAAATCGACGGCTCGCATTCTTTATAAGCAAGTCCAATTTTTAAGAGGTTGCTGTTGTATCTTGCAGTAGTATCGTGCAGAAGTACGAATATTGCACCTGTGGTAGAAGACATGATGTAGTTTGAGCATAGACTCTATCGGTAATAAACATCAAATTTTTTTTTTAAAACGGCGCCTGCGATTTTTCTGAAACTTCAGGAATATGAAGTCAAGAGTCGTCTCCAGTCCTTAGACTATGGATGAAAATCCTCTAAACACCGGAAGTGGTCAAGAAAAGTATCCAAACTTTGACAAAATTCTGAAAAATGGGTGCCTGTGCGCAAAATGCGATGTTTCAATTGGCTATTTACTGAGTAGTTAAAGTACAGCGTCATTTGATAGCCACCACGTAAAATATCTACAAGATGGTACCACAGCGACAAGTTTCTTTTTCAAACTAAAAAAGTTATGGGACTTTGAAAAGTAAGGTTATTTACGATTTCGGTCATGTTTAAACGCCTTTTTCTCGGAAATGCCGTCAACGATTTTTTTCAAACTTTCTCAATCGAGAGTCTAATGGGTAGTGTATTGTGTGAAACCATCGTACAATTTTTCTAATTGTCATGGGTAGCCGAAAAAAGAGATCGAAAATCAACTTAATTTTTGGGGGGAATTTCTTCTACAGAAAGTTTTATCGGTAGCCTTATGTATGAAACCATGGCGCAACAGTTAGAAATATCAGGAGTATGAGAACAAAGGGATCGAAAATTGAAAACGTCACCTTTCATTGTTAAGCGAGATATGCAGTAAGAGTTGATACAATCTGTACGTATTACCAACGTTTAGAGCATATTCAAAAGTCCCCTTTTCTCTCACAGTGACGATGTTTGAACTAAAAGTATTTCAACTTTGACTGTTTACGTATATTCAAAATATGGGTTTAGTGACCCTGTAACGAAAATAGTTGATTTCTATGTGTAATAATTAGTCTTTGAATTAATATTGTTTCTTCTTTGTCAAAATTACCTCATAACCGTAATCATCTCGACACAAATCGACGGCTCGCGCTGTTTATAAGCAAATCCAATTTTTAAGAGGTTGCAGTTGTATCTTGCAGTAGTATCGCGCAGAAGTACGAATTTTGCACCTGTTATAGCAGGCATGGTGTAGTTTGAGCAGTGATGTCAAGTCTTTAACGTGCACGAAAATTGAAAATCTGCCATACTTTTGCAAATTTTCAACCGATTTATCTGATATTTATATTTTTGGACAGCTGGAGACATTTCCGATCAGATAGCAGGTAAAAAACGTTGAATTTAGAAACTTTGTCGTTTTCATTTTTTTAGTGAAAATTGGAAAATTTTCAAAATTTTCTAAAATTTGTATTTTTTGGAATTTTCAAAATTAAATTATATTTTTTGATAGCTGATATCAATCCGATTCCAGCAATATAAGTTTTGTTCTGAAATGTTAACTTTGATTTTTCACTTTTTTACGCATTTTGGTCAAATCGTAGAGTTCTTATTTTTTTAAAACGGCGCCCACGATTTTTCTGAAACTTCAGGAATATGAAGACAAAGGTTGACTCCAGTCCTTAGACTATAGAGGAAAATCCTCTAATCACCGGAAGTGGTCAATAAAAGTATCCAAACCTGGACAAAATTCTGAAATGAAAAATGGGTGTTTGTGCGCAAAATGCAATGTGACAATCGGTTGTTTACCGAGTAGTTAAAGTATTATGGTGTTTGATAGCCACATGAATTATCTACTAGTTGGTACTATAATGACAAGTTTCATTTTCAAACTAAAAAAGTTTATAGCACTTTGAAAAGTAAGGTTATTTACGATTTCGACCAAGTTTAAATGCCTTTTTCTCGGAAACGCCGCCAACGATTTTTTTCAGACTTTCTCAATCGAGTCTAGTGTATTGTGTGAAACCATCGTACAATTTTTCTAATTGTCATGGGTAGCCGAAAAAAGAGATCGAAAATTGAAAACGACGTATTTTTACGATTTGGGGCATATTTAGGGGTCTTTTTCTCGAAAAGTCAACTTAATTTTTTGGGGGAATTTCTTCTACAGAAAGTTTTATCGGTAGCCTTATGTATGAAACCATTGCACAACAGTTAGAAATATCAGGAGTATGATAACAAAGGGATCGAAAATTGAAAATTTATTGTTAAGCGAGATATGCAGTAAGAGTTGATACAATCTGTACGGATTACCAACGTTTAGAGCATATTCAAAAGTCCCCTTTTCTCTCACAGTGACGATATTTGAGCTAAAAGTATTTCAACTTTGAGTGTTTACTTCTATTCAAAATATGGATTTAATGACCCGGTAACAGAAATAGTTGATTGCTGTGTGTAATAATTAGGCTATGAATTAATATTTCTTCGTTGTCAAAATTACCTCATAACCGTAATCATCTCGACAGAAATCAAGGGCTCGCACTGTTTATAAGCAAGTCCAATTTTTAAGAGGTTGCTGTTGTATCTTGCAGTAATATCGTGCAGAAGTATGAATATTGCACCTGTGGTAGAAGACATGATGTAGTTTGAGCATAGACTCTATCGGTAATAAACATCAAATTTTAATATATTAGTGACGTCAAATCTTTAACGGGCACGGAATCAGAAAATTGTCGATATTACATTGAATATTCAATCAATTTTTGAACCAGTTACATATTTGAGTAGCTGAAATGAACGCGATTCCGATGTCTCCTGTACATATTGGTGTGACATCGACAAAAGTCCGAATTGGTCATAATTGGAACATTTTGCATACGTATTAAGCATTTTTAGAGAGCTTTTTTTTAAAGTGGCAATATTTGATCTACGTGTGTTTTAATGGTAACCAATATCTGATACTGGTGCTTCTAGAGTGAAAATAATTCATTTTAATCAATAACAATTACTCCTGAAATTATTATCCCAGGCTTTTTGTCTACATGACGTCATCATTTGATAGCAGCGAAAATGACGCTATTTACTGAGGCTATTAATAAGGAAGGCACCCCTCTTTATTAATGTTGAAAAGTTGATGTTGAAAAATATGATACTTGGTTTTGGCTATTATCTGACACGATTTTTTATTTTGGTCCCATTCGGAAAACTGTTTTTTTATTTCTAGTGTAGATCTCTGAAACTAAAACAGATAGAGTTCTGAATAATGATTTTCCTATGTTGTAAGCAGTTAGTGCTTAGAACTATTGCGAAAGTTCTGAACAGACCGGAAGTGAAGTAAATCTTTAACGTGCATAAATGAAAATAGGTCCTAATAATGTCAATTTCCAACCTATTTTCGAAAAAGTTATATTTTTGTAGAGCCGGGGATATTGCGGATGCGATAAAGGTCGAATTGCGATACCACGCCGTTCTCTTTTTTTCCTGAAAATTTGAAAATGTACTTAAATTGTAATTTTTGGGAATTTTTGAGTTTTTGATTGTAATTTTAGATTTCCGGCGTCTGTAGGATTCTACTGATCCAAGTTCATAATGTTGTAAATTGTTCAACTATATTTTTCACTTTCCTTCTATGGTAATGCGCATGCACAGAAAGTGTCAATATCTGAGTTGTTTAAGTGTGTGTGGGTATTTTTTAAGGGGTGAGTGGTGGGCATTTTGTGCTGCCTTGGGTAAGGTGAAAGTCTTCAATCCTGCAAGCAGGTCTAGTTATTAGGCTTTCACCATTTTTAATGGTGAAAGGCTATTGTTATTATTAAGATTATTATTTATTAAGCTTTCATATTACATATGAAAGCTTATTGTTTCTGTTAAGATTATTATTATTTTTTTTTTGTGTATTTTCTGCAAATCGGATTTCTCAGAATCTAACCATGGGATCTTTCTGAAACTTTGACCTACCCCCCCAAAAATGGGGTGCGAACGTTGTTTAAATATATTTTCAAAACGTTTTACGAATCCGAAATCACCGAATTTTACGAACGAAAAAACTGACAATGCATAGTCGTAACTTTGTTATTTTTTGACCGATTTTACTAATTCTTTTTTCTTTGAATACCTTGAAAAAAATCATTTTCATCTGCAGTTTCACATTTTCGAATTTCGAAAATTCGTCGCTGTGATTTCGAACCGGAAGTTTAGACCAATTTGACAACTTCTTTAATAGTTGTACGATTTTCATGAAATTTAGCATATAAGTAGATCTTACCGATGTGACTTCAAAAATATAATTAGAAATTTTCTAAATTATCTCCCCTTGGTGAAATTAAGGATCAAAGTTTTCAAAAAAATCGTCGAAATATAGGTCAGAATGACCTAATTTTTTTTTTTCGATACTAGACAAGGAATTACTGATTCGTACACAAAATATGGAGTTTGTCGATCGAACCGGAAGTGCCACCATCTTTAAATGTCAAAAATCAATAAGGCTTTTTTGCTATTTTACTTACAGACTCGGGGGTCATATTTTCGGAATCCTTGAAGGAATGCCTAAAAATCTATCGGATCAGAATTTTGATTTCGGTCATGTGATGGTCACCATTTTGAATTGAAAATGAAAAATAGAAGCAATTTGAAGGGCCGGGACTTTAGAACACAATAACTCTCCTTCTAATTAAGCTAGAATGTTAAAAATTGGTGTAGACGTTCACTAGGTCAATGTTATGATTGAGTTCAAAGATGAGCATTTTCTGCTTAGGGTAAGCAGAGATAAGCATGCTGATTTGTTGATTCTTTAGGGCACGATAACTTCGGTTATAATGAAGGGAGGGCGGTGAAACTCTTGTCAATAGAGAGTCTAATAGCTACCCTGTTGTTTGAAATCATTGTATCATTTTTTTAAATATCAGGGATAGCCGAAAAAAAGAAATTGAAAATCCAAATAGTCGTATTTTTACAATTTGGAGCATGTTTAGAGGTCTTTCTCGTAAAGTCAACATAATATTTTTTGGGAACTTCTTCTACAAAGAGTCTTATTGGTAGTCTTTTATATGAAACCATCAATCAACAGTCCAACATATCAGGAGTAGAAAAACAAAAGGATCGAACATTGAAAACGGCACCCTTTCATTGTTAAGCGAATCATGCAGTGTGGGTGACTACAATCTACACATTTAGTCATCGTATAGAGCTTGTTCAACAGTTTCGAATTCCAACTGCTTAGGGATATTTTAGGTGCACTCCAATGTGTACACGGGACCTTGGTTTTTCGTTCCATCCGAACGACTAGACAGCTGTGCTTGTCAGGCCCTCCGTTCTGCCTCACTGACAAGGGGGAACCACGCCGGGAAATCGAGATGAACTTTCTCCGTGCAGAACTTTCAATTCAGGCCAAACGTTTATTGCATACGATTAAGCTGGTCAGTTGGAGCTTATTCTCAAAAGTTTTGTAATAATCGGTTGGTAATTATTAAAGTACCGTGCACATTAAACTGTTAAAACAGAAAATTTCGCCCGGTTGAAATGTTTCTTGCTATAAGTCAGCAATTTTCCGAATTCAGGGAGGCTGAATGGCTGAATGGTTAGCATGTGCGCGCTGTATCGTAACGTCTGTCATTGAGTCAATGGGCGTCGTTTCGATCTCCAGGTTGCACGTGACATGGAGTATGATGTCCAACCTCGTGGGTTTTCTCCGTGTCCTTCGGTTTCCTCCCAACGGCTAAAGACATGTAAGCGCAAGGGGAGTTTTTAAATAAAATTAAAAAACATATGTTAGTCCCGAAATGACCTAGTTTGTGTCGAATGGACATTAGGCCGCATTTCTCTCTTTCTCTTTTATTTTTAAAGTTTTGTAATAATCGGTTGGTAATCAAAGGTACTGTAAAAGTGATAAAACAGAAAATTTCGTCCGGTTGTAATGTTTCTCAATTTAAAGTCAGCAATTTGCCGATTTTAAGGGGCAAACGTTTATTGCGAACGATTAAGCTGGTCAGGGGGAGCTTATTTTTAAAAGTTTTGTAATATTCGGTTGATAACTAAAGGTACCGTGCAAATTAAACTGTTAAAATAGAAAATTTGGCCCGGTTGAAATATTTCTCGCTGTAGGTCAGCAATTTGCCGATTTTAGGGAGGTTGCATGGCTGAATGGTTAGCACGTGCGCTCTGTATCATAACGTCTGTCACTGAGTCAACTGGCGTTGTTTCGATTTCTTGGTTGTACGTGACAAGGAGTATGGTCGCATGTCCAACCTCGTAGGCCGTAACGCCGCTGCCCGGGTAAAATTTCCCTCATTGCACACTTTATGGCGTATGCCCGTCTTCAGTAGCCCATTTTAGGAGCAGCACAGTAGGACGTTAAACCCCATTCAATTTCATTTCATTTTCTCTATGTTGCTTATTTATTATAGTGGATAAATATTTTTCTGGTTCTAGCAATTATTTAATTTCTGCATAGAAATCTTGCTTTGGCCAGTTTTTTTTTTATTGCAGAGTGCCATTTTTGTATATTGCAGTCTATGATCCTTTGTTTAAAACATGCTTATGAAGTCGTCACGATTTCCTACTTATAACCAAACATATTGGAAATATTAGTCTGGCATTATTAAATCCTAATTTTATTGGTCTTATTTAAAATTAAACTTTCATTTAACTATGAACAACCCTTAACGTGTCTCTTTAAAACTATTAAATACTCTAAAACAGTAGCTCAACCTTTTGACCTAAACTCATTAATTTACCATTTTGTTGTGAGCGACTTCTTATTCTTCCTATATGACATATTGCACATGTCTGATTTCAAAGGGGGGTTGGGTGGCTGAATGGTTAGCACGCGCGCCTGTCATTGAGTTAACTAGCGTGTTTTCGAATGCCCGGTTGTACGTGACAAGGAGTAAGGTCGCCTGTCCAACCTGCCATTTTTAATTTTTTTTCCCGCCATTTTCATTTCATTTTCTCATCCGTCTCATTACAGTAATACAAGTTTCAGTTATTTCCCTTTAGTTTTCAGATTATTGTTATGCCTGGGTGCAATGATTCATACTATATTTAGACTTGTAACTTCGTGAGTTTTTGACCAATTTTGATAATTTTTTCTTCTTATCCTTTTATTTAGGATACTTGATACAATCAATGACACGTGACGATAAATATGAAAGCTTTCATATCTGCATGGGACAGTAGCAGATCTAGTTATTTTTTTTTTTCCACTTTGCCTATTTCTCAGCAACTATAAGAGATAGAGGTCTGAAATTTGATTTTCTGTGGGGAAACTGGGTGGTGGTTAGTGCTTAAATGTTAAACCAAATTTGTGAGCACAGCGGAAATGCGTCAAATCTTTAACGTGCACGCAAATTTTCTAAAATTGTTATTTTTGGGAATTTTAAAATATGACTTATATTTTTGGATAGCTGACGCCAATCAGATTCCAACAATATAAGTTTTGTTCTGAAATGTTAACTTTGATTTTTCACTTTTTTACGCATTTTGGTCAAATCGTAGAGTTCTTATTTTTTTAAAACGGCGCCCACGATTTTTCTGAAACTTCAGGAATATGAAGTCAAGTGTCGTCTCCAGTCCTTCGACTATGGATGAAAATCCTCTAATCACCGGAAGTGGTCAAGAAAAGTATCCAAACTTTGACAAAATTCTGAAAAATGGGTGCCTGTGCGCAAAATGCGATGTTTCAATTGGCTGTTTACTGAGTAGTTAAAGTACAACGTCATTTGATAGCCACGTAAAATATCTACAAGATGGTACCACAGCGACAAGTTTCTTTTTCAAACTAAAAAAGTTATGGGGCTTTGAAAAGTAAGGTTATTTACGATTTCAATCACGTTTAAACGCCTTTTTCTCGGGAACGCCGCCAACGATTTTTTTCAAACTTTCTCAATCGAGAGTCTAATGGGTAGTGTATTGTGTGAAACCATTGTACAATTTTTCTAATTGTCATGGGTAGCCGAAAAAAGAGATCGAAAATTGAAAACGACGTATTTTTACGATTTGGGGCATATTTAGGGGTCTTTTTCTCGAAAAGTCAACTTAATTTTTGGGGGGAATTTCTTCTACAGAAAGTTTTATCGGTAGCCTTATGTATGAAACCATTGCGCAACAGTTAGAAATATCAGGAGTATGAGAACAAAGGGATCGAAAATTGAAAACGTCACCTTTTATTGTTAAGCGAGATATGCAGTAAGAGTTGATACAATCTGTACGTTTTACCAATGTTTAGAGCATATTCAAAAGTCCCCTTTTCTCTCACAGTGACGATATTTGAGCTAAAAGTATTTCAACTTTGAGTGTTTACTTCTATTCAAAATATGGTAACAGAAATAGTTGATTGCTGTGTGTAATATTAGGCTATGAATTAATATTGTTTCTTCTTTGTCAAAATTACCTCATAACCGTAATCATCTCGACAGAAATCTAGGACTCGCACTGTTTATAAGCAAGTCCAATTTTTAAGAGGTTGCTGTTGTATCTTGCAGTAATATCGTGCAGAAGTATGAATAAGCAAGTCCAATTTTTATACGTCCACATTCATAAGGTGAACGTATTATGCCGTCACCCCTGTCTGTGTGTGTGTATGTATGTATGTATGTATGTGTGTGTGTGCGTTTGTATGTGGTGTATATCAAGGACACACATCTGAATACACACCTTCTAATCGCGGACCTCAGTCAAACCGAGGACGTCCTCGGTTCAACCGAGGACTTTTTGAACTGAAACCAGGACTGCCACGATGTTCAGAAGCCTGGATTTGATATCCCCTTTAATTTTAAGGTCGATCTGAGATGTTCCGCGTTAGGCGGTATTCTACAGTTAGGGTGTATCTGTCGTGTGTGTGATCTCAAAAGGCAAAAATATGATTGTGTGTATCAAGTCCGCAGTTAGTGTTTATTGTACAGCGAGTGTATCAAGTCCTCGGTTAACCGATTTCGGCCATACACATCATATGTGGTCACGTGGGATAAATATGTTTTAATCCTGCTATATCTTAAATTTATAACCATTTTCAACCCGTGCGATATTTAAAAAATCTAGCCATCTAGTCATTACATTATTTCTGTCTGAAATTTCGAAATTTTTATCTGGCTAAACATACAATAAGATTATTGCCGCAATAATAAGCGTAAATTTAAAAAAAAAAACAAGAGCAATTGAAATATTAGTAAGTCACGGAATTTGAAATAGTGACACCTGTAAGGACGTATTAAGACAGTCACAATTGTCTAATATAATGTGTAGATACCTCTGGACAATTTTTGCCTTGCGGATGTACTACAGAAAAAAAATGGTGAACCTCGGGAGGCTTACTCAACGGGAGACCACAGGAGAACTGCCAGGAAAACAGGCTCGGAAGGCATCAACGGAGCTTTCCAGATCCACAAGGAAACTGTGGGGATGATTGCCTTGTTTCAGGAACAGGGTTAGGCGTCGAGAACAGGTTTGTCAGTGTCCCAGGTGAGCTAGCCTTGTGGAGAACTGCGAAATGTTTTAATGATTGCATTGTCAGACCGGGGGCATTCCCGGATCCTTTCAGACCCACAAGGAAACTCCGGGGCATCAGCGAAGCATGTGAGATGTCTTGCCTAAGTGTCAGGGGACTTTTGAGGATATTTAAATCGGGTGCCTCTGGAATAGTATTTTGCGAAACACGTACCGACAAGAGAGAAGCCACAACCTAGCGTCTGAAGTAAAACAAGAGCGACCTGGTGAAACGGTAAAGTTTCGATGGTTAGGGTTCCGTCATCTCCCGCACAGAGGAGAAAGAGACCGAAGATACGGTAATGATGCTTCAGGAGGTTCACCTTCGGAAACCTTGTCACGACTTTTACTTCATCTAAATGATTTAAGCTCGAACGCCTTTCCGAGCCTGTCCGAAGACAGGCCCAGCCTAACGGCCTCGCTTAGTCATTCTATCGGAGGTAGCGACCCGCGGTGTGTACAAAAGGCAGGAACTTAATCGGCGCCGGCTGATGACGGGTGCCTACTCGGAATTCCTCGTTCACGGAGTTGCAAGCCCCGATCCCCAGCACGAAGACCATTGGCACGGTTAACCCGTTGTAGGCGAGACTGCCCCCGAAGGAACAATCCCAACCTCCCCTCTCGTGGCAGGTTCCTCGTCTGACCAAACCAAACCAAGACCATAGGTACTTGCGCTTTCCTCTTCTCCCCACCTGGTACGCTCGCCCCTCCGTTCCTCTCGAACCCTACGTAGCTCTCCGGCGAAACTGAAAGCAAAAGCGACGTCACCAAGTCGACCGGACCACCCTCCGGAAAAGAGCATTCCCACTTATTCCAACGACGAAATATTCAGGCTAGGGGTTTTAGCCTGGCTTTAGCACTCTTAATGTTTTCAAAGTAGACAGAAAATGCGGCGGGTTCTCTCCCGCGAAGGAGAAAAACGAGGTAGGACCGACACAGGCTATTGGAGCTGGAGTTACTGCGGCTGCTCGCACAAGGCTTGCCCTCCAATAGCTCCTCGCACACTCTTTTAAATTGCGCTCATTTCTCCTGCGGCGATCACGAAATGGCAGCACCACGTTATTTTTCATAAGTGGCGCGACTGCTGCCCTCCTTGGAGGTGGTAGCCGTTTCGCAGGCTTCCTCCCCGGATTCGAACCCTGATTCTGCGTTACCCGTCAACACCGTGGTAGGCAGGTCGCCGTCCATTACCAATTGATGGGACAGACACTGCATGACAAGGACGTCGGGGGCCCGGAAAGACCCCGCGATTGGCACAGTAATTCGGATTGCAACACTTGTCGCTTCGCCCCGTCGCTACTTTTAACGGTAGCTTCACAGGCTAGGGCGATCTGGTATAGAGAATAAATGCCGTTCCCCTCGTTGAGGCTTTTCAAATGTCAAGTTGACTTTTCAAATGTCAACTTGACTTTTCAAATGTCAACTTGACTTTTCAAATGTCAACTTGACTTTTCAAATGTCAACTTGACTTTTCAAATGTCAACTTGACTTTTCAAGAAAAATTAGTTTTACCTAACCTTTTACCCGAAGGGCGATCCTCAGACGTAAAGTGTTTCTTACAAATCAAGTTAGTGCCTTTGAAATTCATGGTCATATCTTGAAAATTCACATTTATGTCTTTAAAAGTAAGTAACAGCTTGTTGATAATTAAATGAGGATCCGTTTTCGGATTATCGTTTGTTGTAATATTACATTATACAACAAAGGAGCATTAGAGAGTTTTTACGCACCGCATTGGTATACACGGATGTGAGTGTGTGTGTACTCGGTTGTTAGTTTTCACCATACACAAAGTCCCCATTTGTCGGTATTAAAACATAATGTGTGTCCTCGGTTGGTCACATTAATAAATAACTGTTATATCGCGGTATTATGCACCGAACATCAATTATAAAAGGTTAATTTGTCTTGTTATCCCATGTGTGGTCAAAGGGGGGACAAAAATTTAGTTATTTAAAGGTTTAAGACCACAGTGAGTTTCACGTCCAGAGGTCCTCGATTGGTTACATACACTCTGTAAGACCTCAGTCAGATTAGTTTAGAAAATTACAAGTTTTAAATGGCTGAATCAATAAAAAATGTTTTTTCATTGGGCTGCTCCTGTGGTCAAAGGGGGCCTGTTCTCGGATATAGAGTGTTGAACCAACTCAATTTATATTATTGGCATACACCTGTAACGTCCTCGGATGTGAGTGTGTATGTACTCGGTTGCTGGTGTTCACCATACACAAAGTCCCCATTTGACGGTATTAAAACATAATGTGCGTCCTCGGTTGATCACATTGATAAATAAATGACTGTTCTACCGCGATATTGTGCCATACATCAAGTTTTAACAGTTATATTGAATTTCTCCCATGTGTGGTCAAAGGGGAGACAAAAATGTAGTTATTTACAGGTTAAAGACCACAATAAGTGTCAAGTCCACAGTATGGTAGTATAGTGCAAAATGACCTCGTTTGGCGGCGTTCCCAACACACACCATGTGTGTCCTCGATTAGGTGTATCTAGCATAGGGACTCGTTCGGCCGTATTTCCCCAAATATTCGCAAACTCCTGTGTGTCCGCATTTCTTCCGTAAAAAGTCAAATTCAAAAAATATATGAATTTATGTATAATTTATACCTTTTCATAATCCTTTGATGTAATAAGAGTTAAGAAATAATGGTGTTTTTCAGCTACATGCAGTATTTATCAAGACCATGATTAGGAGGATCCAGTCAAAGTCCTCGATTTACACCATATACAGGGCGCAATTCTTCATGGATTTTCTTCAAACTTTGTATACTTATTCCTTATACCCTAAGGAAGATCCCTATTGTTTTTAGGGCATGCTCGACCCCCAGGGGCAGAGCCACGCCCATTTCTAGTATTTGTTTGTTTGTCGTCTACAGGCCACATTTCTTAACTTATAACCTTGAAACATATTATTTGTACTCAAAGGACCATCCCTATCGTTTGGGGTGCATGCCCAACCCCCAGGGGCAGAGCCACGCCCATTTTCTTTTCGCGTGTCTTTGTGTCCCCTACAGGGCTCGATTCTTACTGAATTTTCTTCAAACTTTGTATATTTACTCTTTACACCCTAAGGATGAACCCTTTCGTTTGGGGTGCAAGCCCGACCCCCAGGGACAGAGCCACGCCCATTTCTAGTATTTGATTGTTTGTCCTCTACAGGCCACATTTCTTAACTTACAACCTTGAAACTTTGCATACATATTCTTTGTACCCAAAGGAACATCCCTATCGTTTGGGGTGCATGCCCAACCCCCAGGGGCAGAGCCACGCCCATTTTCTTTTAGCTTGTCTTTTTGTCGCCTACAGGGTGCAATTCTTACTGAATTTTCTTCAAACTTTGTATATTTACTCTTTACACCCTAAGGATGATCCCTATCGTTTGGGGTGCATGCCCGACCCCCAGGGGCAGAGCCACGGCCATTTTATTTTTGTGTATTGCCTACAGGCCACAATTCTTAATCGATCATATTGAAACTTAAAATACTTATTCCTTATACCCTAATGATGATCCCTTTTTTTTGGGTGCATGTCCGACCCCCTGGGACAGCAACGCCCATTTCTTGTATTTGTTTGTCTGTCATCTACAGGCTGCATTTCTTAACGTATCATCTTGAAACTTTGCGTACCTATTCTTGATACCTTAAGGAAGATCCCTATTGTTTTTGGTGCATGCCCAACCCCCAGGGACAGTGCCACGCCCATTCTCTTGTGTGTCGGTGTGTCACCTACAGGCCACAATTCTTAATCGATCGTCTTGAAAACCTTTTTATACTTATTCCTTATACCCTAAGGCTGTCCACTATTATTTTTGGTGCATGCCGGACCGCCTGGGACTGAGCCACGCCCAATGTTTGTGTTCGCCTACAGGATGCAATTCTTAATAGATCCTTTTAAAACTTTGCATACCTATTCCTTATACCCTAAGGATGACCCCAATTGTATTTGGTGATTTCCTATTCACCTGGGGCAGAGCCATGTCTATTTTTACTTCGTATCTGTGTGTGTTGTCTACAGGCCATGATTCTAAATGGATCGTCTTTAAACTTGGTATATGTATTCCTTATAGCCTAAGGACGACAACTGCATGTCCCGACTCCCAGAGGCAAGCCACGTCCAATTTTTGTGTTTGTGGTTTACAGGCTGCAATTCTGAATGAATCAGCTTGGTACTTGGCATATGTATTCCTTATAGCCTGAGGGCGTCCACTATTAATTTTAGTGAATGTTCCGATCCCCAGGGGCAGAGCCACGCCCACTTTTTGCCTTTAGCGTCTGAAAGCCACAATTCTGAATGGATTATCCATACGATTACATCATGTGTACCTACTTCAAGAATACACATGATGGCAAATGGCCGCCATTTAAAATACTACGCCCGCCTCTTAGAGACGATAACTTAACTCGCTATAAATTGTAAAAAAATTTACTTCGGCTAGAATTAAAAAACACCTAAGATTAACATTTGCTAAAAATTACTAAAAAACAACCTAAATTTATGGAAATGGGGCCAAATCAAATCAGGCAAATTACATCAAATAGTCCATGTTAAACGTATAGCAAAAATTTTAAACTAACGCGAGCACGCGCGTTTCTAGACAACGCCATAGTGGGTCATAGCAACCAGTGAGTATAAATTGGAAATCCCCAATGACGTAGATATTATAAATTGGAAAGCCGAGTCTGTCTTAAAATAAGTAGTACCGTCAGTAAACAAGATGGAAGCCATCTGCTATCGTGTTTGATCATGGAGTAGGCAAGCACAGGTGTGTCGTATGTGGATTATCTTGATGTTAAAGCACGACCCTCAACGCTAAACAAAACAAACGCCTAGCCTTCTTGACGATAACTTAACTCGCTATAAATTGTAAAAAAATTTACTTCGGCTAGAATTAAAAAACACCTAAGATTAACATTTGCTAAAAATTTCTAAAAAACAACCTAAATTTATGGAAATGGGGCCAAATCAAATCAGGCAAATTACATCAAATAGTCCATGTTAAACGTATAGCAAAAATTTTAAACTAACGCGAGCACACGCGTTTCTAGACAACGCCATAGCGGGTCATAGCAACCAGTGAGTATAAATTGGAAATCCCCAATGACGTAGATATTATAAATTGGAAAGCCGAGTCTGTCTTAAAATAAGTAGTACCGTCAGTAAACAAGATGGAAGCCATCTGCTATCGTGTTTGATCATGGAGTAGGCAAGCACAGGTGTGTCGTATGTGGATTATCTTGATGTTAAAGCACGACCCTCAACGCTAAACAAAACAAACGCCTAGCCTTCTTGACAAAGTACCATATCAATCAAAGCGGGAATGTGGACGTATATTGTAGCGTTAGCGTTATGGTTAAGAGGCTGCTGTTGTATCTTGCATTAGTATCGTGCAGAAGTACGAATATTGCACCTGTGGTAGAAGACATGATGTAGTTTGAGTATAGACTCTATCGGTAATAAACATCAACGGGCACGGAATCAGAAAATTGTCGATATTACATTGAATATTCAATCAATTTTTGAACCAGTTACATATTTGAGTAGCTGACATGAACGTGATTCCGATGTCTCCTGTACATATTGGTGTGACATCGACAAAAGTCCGAATTGGTCATAATTGGAACGTTTTGCATACGTATAAAGCATTTTAGAGAGCTTTTTTGAAAGTGGCAATATTTGAACTACGTGTGTTTTAATGGTAACCAATATCTGGTACTGGTGCTTCTAGAGTGAAAATAATTCATTTTAGTCAATAACAGTTACTCCTGAAATTATTATTCCAGGTTTTTTGTCTACATGGCGTCATCATTTGATACCGACGAAAATGACGCTATTTACTGAGGCTATTAAAAAGGAAGGCACCCCTCTATATTAATGTTGAAAAGTTGATGTTGAAAAATATGTTGAAAAGTTGATGTTGAAAAATATGATACTTGGTTTTGGCTATTATCTGACACGATTTTTTATTTTGGTCCCATTCGGAAAACTGTTTTTTTTTATTTCTAGTGTAGATTTCTGAAACTAAAACAGATAGAGTTCTGAATAATGATTTTCCTATGTTGTAAGCAGTTAGTGCTTAGAACTATTGCGAAAGTTCTGAACAGACCGGAAGTGAAGTAAATCTTTAACGTGCATAAATGAAAATAGGTCCTAATAATGTCATTTTCCAACCGATTTTCGAAAAAGTTATATTTTTGTAGAGCTAGGGATATTGCGGATGCGATAAAGGTCGAATTGCGATACCACGCCGTTCTCTTTTTTTCCTGAAAATTTGAAAATGTACTTAAATTGTAATTTTTTGGAATTTTTGAGTTTTTGAATGCGTATTTAGATTTCCGGCGTCTGTAGGATTCTACCGATCCAAGTTCATAATGTTGTAAATTGTTCAACTATATTTTTCAAGCAGGTCTAGTTATTATTATTATTATTATTCAGATTCCAATTTGAATAGATCTCAGCAACTACATGTCGCATCGTTACGATTTCTTTGGTTTTACTGGGAATGTGGGTGTGACTTAGAGGATAAAGCTATTTTGAACATTCTGCGACAATGCGAAATGTCCGAAATCACCGAAGTTATTGTTTTTAAAAATATTGCAGTAATTTTAACAATAACCATTGGATTTTAACTTTCGATACATTTTGGCATAGCCGGAGACAGGGCACATAGCTACGCTACTTTCGATTTTTGATTTTCGACAAATCTTCGAAGATATCAGGCTCCAAATTTCGAAAATTTAAAATTTTACAAAAAACTTTTTTATATATGAATATTCTTAAGTCGTGTTGTGCACAGAATTAAAGAGTCATCTGACTAGCGCAAAAATGTTAAAAAAATTTGTCTCAGTAATTTTCCTTAGCCGCCATTGGCTAATTCAGTTTTTCAGTCCTAAATTAATTTTTTATTGTTCGATTTGTATAAAACAAAGTTCATATGCTTCGTTGTCTCAATTGTCATTTTTTTTTATTACCAAAAGTGTTATCTGTCGGCACCGGAAGTGGCATAATTTTACCAAAAACTACAATTTTGACAGTTAGGTACCATTTTTCGAAAACAAATATTATTTTTTTGAAAAATTATATGACTCAAAGAGTGTGTCCTTTAAAGGCGCAAAAAATGTCGAAAGCAGTTTTTTTAATTTCTATTTCATTTTCTAGCAAATTGGATTAAGAGGTGAAAAAAGGCGTAAAATTGACCTATTTACAACCCATTCAGGCTTTTCAGATTTTAAAATATTTTTACATAACTTTTATAAACTTGTAGCTATAATCCATACGAAGAGAATGTATGTGAAAATTAGTTTGTAATTAATATAAGCAGTTGCCGAGAAAAGGGCAGTTTTGCATAAGTCACTGTTTTCGTAATTTTGCCTGTAAAATAGTCAATTATTATTGAATTTTTATAAAAGTGATATCATTTGATTCAAAAAGCATGTAGCGTCATATCAAGTTGATCATAATTTAAAATTGACATCGGAAGTGACGTCATTTTGTCAAAAACTGCATTTTTAACTTTTTAAATCAATGTTTTATTCAACCAAGAATTATTTAATATCTATTAATAATTTTAACTTTTGGTTTAAATTCACATATAAACACAACTCATATGGTCATATGGATATCATAAAATTGTTTCTAACTAATTCGGTTGCCGAGAAATAGACGGTTTTCTACAGGTCACTTTTGAAGGTTTGGGAGCCATAAAAGTATCAATTATTATTCGATTTTCATAAACTTTACACGATGTTATACCTAATGCCATTTAGGATTTCATACAAGTAATTTAAGATTTTCATTATTACTAGAAGTAACGTCATTTTGGCAAAAACTGTATTTTTAGCCTTTAAAACAGATATTTTATTCAAATGAGTCTGTTTTGAAATCATTTTCAAATTATGATATTTGATGCCAATCAACAAATAGAATGAATCCATATGATCATACAGATACCACAAAATGGTTTCTAACTTGTACGGTTGCCGAGAAATAGCCGATTTTCTACAAGTCACTTTTCAAGTTTTTTGGTCTTTAAAAGTGGCAATTATTATTCGATTTACATAAAATTTTCACTATGATATGTATGCCATTTCGGATTTCATAAAACTAATTGAACATTTTCATTAACACAGGAAGTATTGTAATTTTGTCAAGATCATTTACAAGTAACAAATGTATAAAATGAATTGATATTGCTGGATTTGGTTGATTCTGCGTCCATTTTATTTGATGTGAGCAATGTTTATTTGGAAACCTGTTTAGTGGTTTCGTTGGTACCGGAAGTGACATATGTTCAAGGGTAACTTGGCACCGGAAGTGACATGTTCAAGGACAGCGTGGCACCAGTGAAACCCGTCATTCCTGCATGCAGGTGTAGTTATTATTATTCTTTTCCGCGGGAACCTATGTGGTGGTTACTCAATAAAGCAATTTTTGAACTTCTGCGCAGACCGGAAGTGGTCGAATTTTGAACGTTGGTAAGAAATTAAAAATCGGCTGTGGTTTCGTCAATTCTTTACCTATATTCAAACAAAACACATTTTTGGAAAGCCTGAGACTTTTCCGATACAATAGCAATCTCACATTTTGCAATTTCGAAACTTCGTCGTTGACTTCTATCGTTCGAAAATTGAAAACGCGTTGCCTACGAGACAATTTTTGTTGTTTTTCAAAATGTTCAAATTTGACCTACATTTTTGGTAACCTGACGTCAATCCGATTCCAGTAATATAAGTTTCGTTCAGAGTTATCACCCTTTTTCGATTTTTGGGTAATTTTCTTCCCATTTTGTGAGCTGGGGTTTTGTTTTACGGCCAAAATGATGTTTCTGAAACTTATGTAACATGAAGTTATAGTCCAATACCAACTGATAAAGCAATTTCGACACGGATCCTTAAACCGGAAGTGGTCGAAATAGCGTGCAATATTTTGAAAAAAATGCAAAAAATGAATGGTTTGGGGGAAATCGTGATTTCTCCGTCCGATATCAACGGATTAAACAAATTAAGGTACCGTGTGATGGCACGAGGATTGGCCTATCATATGATGACCATTTCATACGAATACTATGAAAAGTCAGTAAAATATGACCCACTGAAAATCAAGTATTTTCTGATTTGGAGCGTTTTTGGACGCCTGTATCTCGAAAACTACACCAGCAATTTTTTTGAAACTTTCTCTATCGATAGTCTCTTGGGTAGATTTGTGTACGAAATATTCCATTAAGACTTTGAAATATCTGGAATAGGTGAAATAACGGACTGAAAAAAGTCGAAAAGTCGTGAAATTTCGGAAAATGCTCTACAATATTTTTATTTTAAGAGATTTTCAAACAAAAGGTTATATATTCAGATAACTGACCTAATTACGATTCTAACGATGTATAATATGTATGTAGTTATTGAAATTTAATTTTCCATATTTTTAAATTTTTTGCATTTTTGCGACTTTTGAACGTAGGATTTCTCAGGGGCATTTTATCTGATCAGATAATGTAATATATCATTAGAGAGCCCTGCGGCTATTAAAACTATTCCGACAATAATCTCCATACCGCAAGTATTCAAAATATGAAAAAAAAGGTTAAAAAAATTGTCGCAGTTGCGAAAAACTTGATTTCTCCCTTAGGTATTAGCGGACCAAAAGAACTAAAGTGCCGTTGGATAGCCCTATTAATGGACCATCATATGGCATCTAAATAATACGATTTCGATGGTAAGGAAATAAATAATTGCATGCCAAAAGTCTAGTATTTTCCAATTTTTGACCATTCTGAGAAGCCCTTTTCTCGAAAACGACGCCAACGATTTTTCTTAAACTTTTCTTACTCAAATTCCTATCGGTTGTCTATATAGTAAATCCAAAATGAAAAGCATTGAAATAATATAGGTCGTCCAAAAATGGCCCTGAACTTCGAAAAAAATTGTAAAATCGTTAAATTTTTGTAAATGCTCTTTTATTAATCTTTTTTTCCAAAACTACTCAATGGATGTTTCTGACACTTTTGTTACAGAAAGTTAAGTATCCAAAAAACTTCGTAAAGCTATCACAACAATGATTGTAAAACCGGAAGTAGTCGAAAAAATGTCCGATATTTTGAAAAAAAATAATTTTTTACGAAAACCTTTTTTATTTATGAATATTTTTTGATGGTATTTTACACAGGGTTAAAGTATCATCCTACTTGAGCAGAAATAAGAAAAAAAAATGTCTCGGTAATATGCGTTTGCCGCCATCGGCAAATTTAGTTTTTCGTACCCAGAAAAATTATTTATTGTTCGATTTGTATAAAACAAAGTTCATATGCTCCGTGGTCCCAATTGTAATTTTTTTTGTTACGGTTAAATTTTTCTGACGGCAACGGAAGTGACGTAATATTAACAAAAACTACAATTTTGACAGTTCGGTACCACTTTTTTAAAGCAAATATCTTTTTTTTTTCAAAATTGATATAACTAAAAGGATGGGCCCTGCAAAGGCGCTCAGCATCTTTAGCTCAGATTTTTTAATTTCAATTTCATTTTCGGGCAATTTCAAATAAAATGTAAAATAAAGTGTAAAATTCAATTATTTACAATTCATTCAGCGTCTTCATATTTTGAAATATTTATTTGTAATTTTCATAAACTCGTAGCAATAATCCAGACGAAGAGAATGTATGCGAAAATTATTTTTTAATATGAGCAGTTGCCGAGAAACATGCGATTTTGCATGCATCACTTTTCACGTTATTTTGCCTATAAAAGAGTCAATTATTATTCGATTTGCAATATTTTTTTTCCATTTGATGCCTAATGCCAATTTGGATTAGGTCAAGCCAATTTTACATTTTCACTTTGCCCATTTGGGCAAAAACTGTATTTTTATTCATATGTGTCTTTTTTTTTATAATATTTTTAAAATTATAATATTTCATTCCCATCAACGAATAGCATGAATCCATACGACCATACAGATACCACAAAATGGTTTCTAACTTGTACGGTTACAACTTACAGAGGAATAGGCAATCTTCTATTAGTCATTTTTCAAGGTTTTTGGTCTATAAAAGTGTCAATTATTATTCGATTTTTATAAAAAAAAATTTACCATTTGATGCCTTATGCCATTTATGAATTCTATGAACTAAGTTAACATTTTCAATATCACCGGAAGTAACGTCATTTTTGCAAAAAACGTATTTTTAGCCTTCAAAACAAACATTTTTTTGAAGTGATTTATATTTATTATTCGTTTAACTTTATAACGTCTGATTCTAGTGGACAGTAAGATTGAATCAATACCATCATATTGATATCAAGAAAAGGCTTCTAGCATGTTCCCTTGTCGAATAATAGCGAATTTTCCCAGGGTCACTTTTTAAGTTTTTTACCTTCTTAATTTCAGTTTATGGGTTATAGGTTAATTATTTATTGCCCTATATGTATAAAACAAAGTTTGTATTTTTCATGTTTCGAATTTTCGACTTATTTTTTACCTATAAAACTTTCTTTGGGCACCGGAAGTGACGTAATTTTGCCAGAATTTACAATTTTGACTGGTCTTTTCACTAGCAAATATCACTTTTACAAATGATAGAGGGTGTCACTGAAGCAAAGCAACTAAAGTATCGTCTGGTAGCTCAATGGATCGGCTATGGTATAGCAAACTTCCTGTCTGAATCCTGAAAGCCGGTTCAGTGCTGCTTGCAGGTCTAGTTTTATTATTATTTACCACCGGAGCCTATTTCTCCATGATCGAAAAGAGATATCGATCTGAAACCAACTTTTCTTTCAGAAAACCATGTGGTGGCTACTTGATAAACTATTTTTGACACGTCTGTGCATACCGGAAGTGGTCGTACTTTGACCGTTGACCTAAAAATTGAAAATTGGCCACAGTTTCGTCAATTCTTTATCAATTTTCAAACAAATTACATTTTTGGGATCCGTGAGTCTTTTCCGGGATAATAGCAATCTCAGATTTTCAATTCGTTTCACAATCAAAAAATGAAAAAAAAAAATTTCTTAGAGACAATTTTGTTAGTTTTCAAAATGTTCAAATTTGACCTGTATTTTTGGGTTCCTGAAGTCCATCCGATTCCAGTGATATAAGTGTCATTCAGAGTTATCTCCCTTTATTTTTCGAATTTTCTACCCATTTTTAAACCCTTATATTTTTTGGAAAGGATAAATCGATATTTCTGAAACCTCTGGAACATAAAGCCATATGGTCAGACAGTTGGATAAAGCAATTTCAACAACGATTCGTATACCGGAAGTAGTCGAAATAATTTCTGATATTTGGAAAAAAATGCAAAAAATGGGTGCTTTGGGGAAAACGTGACTACTTCGTCTGATATCAACGGATTAAAGATATTAGGGTGTCGCTGGGTTGCACGGGAATTGGAGTATCGTATGATACCCAATTCATACAGATACGATGACACAGAAGTAAAATATGGCACGCTGAAAATCAAGTATTTTCTAATTTGGAGCGTTTTTGGACGCCTTTATCTCGAAAACTGCTTCAGTGATATTTCTTAAACTTTCTCTATCGAGGGTCCTTTCGGTCGTCTTTAGTATGCATCCATCCATTAAGACCTTCAAATAATTGGAATAGGACAAAAAATGGACTGAAAATCGAATAAAGTCGAAAAATCGTGAAATTTTGGAAAATATTCTATTTTTTTATTTTAAGAGATTTTATTCAGATAGCTGACCTAATTACGGTTCTAACGATGTATAATATGTATGTAGTTATTGAAATTTAATTTTCAATATTTTGACTCTTTTAACGTAGGATTTTTCAGAAGTATTTTTTCTTAACGTATAGTGTAGTATATCATTATAGAGCCCTGTTCCCATTCAAACTCAAAAACCGGATGTTAAAACTACTCGACAGTGATTCGTATACCAGAAGTTCCGGTAGTTCAAAAAACAAAGAAAAGGATAAAAAAAATTTGCAGCTCTTGCCAAAAATTCAAATTTTCTGTCACATATCAGCGGACAAAAACAATGAAATTGCCGTTGGATAGTGGTGCCATGAATGGACTATCTTATGACATCGGAATGATTCGAATTGAATTGTTAGGAAATAAATTATGACACGCCGAAAATGAAGTATTTTCTGTATTGGAGCATTCTGAGGCGCCTTTTTCTCGAAAACGACGCCTACGATTTTTCTTAAACTTCTTTTACTCAGAGTCCTATCGGTGGTCCAGAGTGTGCATCCAAAGAGAAAAGCATTGCAATAATATAGGTGGTCCAAAAATGGCCTCAATCTTTGAAAAAAAGTGAAGAATGGTAAAATTATTGAAAATGCTCTTTTTTTATTTTTTTTTCGAAAAATACTCAATGAATGTTTCTGACACTTATGGTACAGGAAGTTAAGTATCTAAACAACATGTTGTCGTTGGATAGCCCGAACAATGGACGATTTTTTGACAGTCCAATGGTAGATATTCGCTGATTAGGCAAAATATTACGGGACGCTGAAGATCTAATATTTTCCTTTTTGGAGCTTATTCAGACGCTTTTATCTCCAAAAGTAGTCTTAGTTCATTTCTTAGACTTAAACTTCTGTTACTTAGCGTGCTAATGGTGGTCTAAGGTGTTAATCGAAATTTAACTATATAGTATAAATGATCCAAAAAGGTCCACCATCTTTGAAAAAATTCGAAAAATTGTTATATTTTTAAGTAGTATTGGTAAAAGGGAGATAACTAGTGCTAAGCGGGATGGAATCAGACCACTAATTATTTGCTAAATATCGTTAAATTTTCGAAAACGATCTTCTAATTTTCTTGTTTATTTGAACTGAATGGATATTTATGAAACTTCTAGTAAAATTATCCCGACAATGATCTGTAAACCGGGAATAGTGGAAAAAAGATCCAATATTTTGAAGAAACACGTAAATAAGTAAAATAAATGGTGACTTGGCAAAAAAGAAAATGTGAATTCTACATCAGATTTCACCGAATCAAAACAAATAGTGTCGTTGGATAGCGCGGATAATTGACTTTCATATAAACCGGAGAAAACCTACGAGATTGGACAGGCGTGGGCATTTCTGGTAAAGTACAACAGGGGACTGGAATCCACAGCAGGGCCGGAGAAAATACACCAGGTTGTGACTGGCAACCCTTGTCCTGGTCATGTACAATCAATGATGGACATCCACATAAGCTGACACAATGCCGACGCGCTAACCATTTTCCCCTCCTTAAACATGTGATTTGCACTTCAGGCGTTGCTTATTGTCTGAACCCTGGTAAATAATAAACGGATTTCTACGATTATGAACAAACTACTCTACTTTGGTTATTATAAACTTACCTGTGTGTTTGAAATGAGCTCCCGTTAAATAAAATCCATTATACAACTAAATATACCAACGGAAAAAAAGGGTTCTCTCTTGAAAAGTCAATGTGTCCATCACAACATTATACATGTGACGTAATGGGCTAAACCATCGTAATTATGTTAAAGGGGGTAATTTGTGACAACCAGGCTAATCAAAACAGCACACAGCCTTTTCGAGCGTTTGAGTTTGGGCAAGAAAATAGCAACTGGAGACAATGACATTAATTTTCAACCAATTGATTGTCAGTCTACTAAATTTTATTTACTGATTATACGAATACTTGTAAATACATGTATGATATTGCTTTTCATCCCATAATTTCACCCGTGAATATAATATATATTTTCATAAAACACATTACAGCCCAGTCAATTATAGTCAACTTTGTGGCTAACATATATAAATAAACACACTTTATTTCATAATTTTAATTGATCATATTTCGTATGAAAAACGACCATCGCTTCTCAATTATTTCCATATTTTATTCGCGTTCCGACTGTTCATATCATTAATGTTCCTGATTAAATTAATTTTTTGTTCATCGAAATCGAAACATTCTTGATAAGAACTGTTCGGGATGTCTAAACATCATTTATCGTCTTCATAAAAATGTATTTAAAACCAAAAAATCACACGTCAGAAGGGCATCGCAGATTGCGTGTATTATTAGGTTTTGTGTGTTAATTATGCAGACCGTGGGGAAAATTCGTGCAAGTTTCGCGGCACTAAATTTAACCATCTGTGTAGCATACAATAACTCATATGACACATGATACCTTTTAAGGCAATAGAATTCAAAGCGTTGATTAGCTGGGGCATGATCGCGATCTACGAAATGCCATCGGAAAATTCCATTCTCCGTAGATTTCAAACTGGTAACAACTGGGAGTACAATCAAATGGATAAATTGCCTTGTGCAATTCACGATTATAAATTCTGAACACACCAGAAATAGTATTCAAAGAGAAATAGAAAGACGTGGACCTATCTACCGATAATTAAACTGATGCGCGGTATGATTTGTTGATAATAATTATTGGTATTTATATATAAAAAAACGTTGTATTCCTATTCAATGATTCAATGGCCTCGGCTTTTAATTTTGCCGAGGCAAATGTAAAATACATCGGAATTTAGGCCTACCTCGGCTACAGCAGATTGCCGAGGTTAATTGGCAGGACTGCTTTATAAGTTCTTCTTCAGGAAATATTAATAAATATTTAAGGATGAGATTCAAGGCCAGTAATTCAAAAGAAAAAATCCCACCGAACCAAAAAATTAATACAAGCCGGAAACAAAATATTGGACTATGGGCGTATTTATGTTTGTAAATGCCCAAACTCATTACTGGGTCTCAGAGCAGTAGGTTATTCATACATGTCGCGTTCGATTACTTGCTCCGTGCCTACTCGGCCAGGATCCTCGAGTACGTTTCGACATGCGCAGTGGGAATGCGTAATCGAACGGCGCGGAGCTTTCTTCGGGTATCAAAATGGAAGATAAACGCCACCAAACAATTAATTATGCTCGATGTTCTGATAAAAAACGCGCAGACAATAATCCATCAACAAACTTTAGACCTTTTCATTGGTATCTCACTGGAACTATTGAATCCAGAGAAGCGAAATAAAGCCCATATTATGCAGAACATACTTTAAATCACATTTTCGTTCAACCAATGTAACGTTTGTTAAATTTGTTAACGAGCTCCATAGCTTACCAGAATTGCAGTTAGGAGGGCAAGGTTATCATCGCACACTATAGATTCATTTCGCTCACTATCTGACAGATTTGGAATATAAAATTCAACAAATGCACTGTATATGTCGCACAGTTTCTAATGGAAACAAGTTATATTTATAGCTCGGCTTTCATGAGTTAACAGGTTTAACTCAGAGACCGCAGGTCTCTGTGTTAAACCTGGTTGCGAATGAAGCGTGCTATAAATGACTTGTAATACTGACACCTGCTCAACATAATCGTTGTTATTGCACGGAAAACCCACCACGCTTCTCTATATGATTTACTAAAACTAGCGTAAACCAGCAAAAGTGTGCAATAACACTGCAAATGTCCAGTTATTGCACAGTTACGCCCCAGTGGGTTTAGTAGAGGTAAAACAATCTGCTTAGTGAACGAATTGGGCAATTGAAAGGACGCTGAGTGTCCTTTTCTAATTCTTGGAATCGTAACACCAAGATGTAGAATCACTAAAACACTACTGTGGAACGTAAATATGTTATTTTTAATCCGAGAAAAGTGTCAACAATAATTCTTCCGTAGCCTAAACTTAATCTGCAAATATAGCTTCGATCAAATAATTGCATCCATATTGAATAATGGGGTACTTCCACAAGTAACCGGCTCCTTGGTTCAAACGACGTCATCGGTAACCCGAACGCATTCGTGGTGGCTAGTGTAAGCGCGGCGCCAGTCAGTAATCGAACGCACCAACACAAAATTTGGATTGTCGTAAAATAGCCATGCTTTGACCCCCTTATACGAAATGATCTATTCCGATAAGTGACGTAATAAGCTTCCATTTTTTATTTCTCGGTGTCAAAGTTTGTGAGAAGTTCAATTTTACAAGAGAGAACTTTTTTATTCGTTGTTATATTTAGTTGTATAATGGATTTTATTTAACGGGAGCTCATTTCAAACACACAGGTAAGTTTATAATAACCAAAGTAGAGTAGTTTGTTCATAATCGTAGAAATCCGTTTATTATTTACCACGACTCAGACAATAGGTAGAAAATGGCATGCTTGTGCACCAGGGTCTTCGTGCGTTGAGGACTAGAAGGTTGTGGATATTTGGGATTATGGTACTAGATGCAATTGCAGACCTTGTGATTTCACATGCATGAAAGCTTATCGTGAAAATCTGTTTCTTTTACTGACTTGGTCTAGTTATTATTATTATTATTTTTTTCCGCAGGAGGCTGTTTCTCCATGATCGAAAACAGATATCGATCTGGAACCAACTTTTCTATCGGGAAAACAATGTCTTTTTTGCAAAAAACATATGTTAAGACTTCAAAACAAATATTTTTTTTAAGTGTATTATATTTATTATTTGTTTAACGTTATAATGTTTGATTCTAATGGTCATTAGATTGGACCAATACAATCATATTGATGTCATAAAATTGCTTCTAGCATATTCCCTTGTCGAGAAATAACAATTTTTTCAGGATCCCTTTTTAAGTTTTTTTACCTTTTTAATTTCAGTTTATGGGTTCTAGGTTTATTATTTATTGCCTGATACGTATAAAACAAAGTTTGTATGTTTTATGTTGCAAATTCTCAACTTATTTGCTGCCGATAACGATTTCATTTGGCACAGAAAGTGACCTAATTTTACCAGATTTTACAATTTTGACCGATCGTTTCACAAGCAAATATTACTTTTACAAATCTGATAGAGCTAGGGTGTCACTGAATCAAAACAATTACTGTATCGTTTGGTAGCTGGATAGATCGGCTATTGTATGACGTATTTCCTGTCTGATTCCTAAAAGCCGATTCAGCGCTGCTATGCAGGTCTAGTTTATTATTGTTATTATTTACCGCGGGAGCGTGTTTCTCCATGATCGAAAACAGATATCGATCTGAAACCAAATTTTCTATCGGGAAAATGTGGTGGCTACTGGATAAACTATTTTTGAAACTTCTTCGCATACCGGAAGTGGTCAAACTTTGTATGTTTTCCTACAATTGAAAATTGGCTATAGTTTCGTCAATTCTTTATCTATTTTCAACCAAGTTACATTTTTGGAATTCGTGAATCTTTTCCAACATACTAGCAATCTCAGATTTTGCAATTTCGAATCTTCGTCATTGACATCTATCGATTAAAATTTGAAAACACGTTCTTTTTGAGCCAATTTTTGTTATTTTTCAAAATTTTCAAATTTGACCTACATTTTTGGATACCTGAAGCCCATCCGATTTCGAATTTTCTACCCATTTTCAAACCTTATATTTGTTGGAAAGTATAAATCGATATTTCTGAAACCCCTGGAACATAAAGCCATATGGCCAAACAGTTGCGTAAAGCAATTTCAACAACGATCCGTAAACCGGAAGTAGTCGAAATAATGTCTGATATGTTGGAAAAAAACGCAAAAAATGGGTGCTTTTGACATACAAAATGGCCGCCGTTTATACGCGAATAGTGTGAAAATATGTTATTTCAAGGTTGTGGACCCTAGAGGTCACAATTTTGAACCGATTGTGATGAAACTTGACATGTATGTTTATAAGCCAAAGATCTTGGTTACTTTCTATATTTGCGGCCATCGGATCATAACTTCCTGAATTATGGCCCCTGATTGTCCGAAAAATCGCCCTTTTTAGCTTGTGGTCCCACTGGAGGTCAAAATTATCATCCGATTTAAAAAAAGTTTGATTATATCACCGTTACATGGTAATGAAGGTTGAGTTCAAATTTTGTGAAAATCGGATCCAAATGGACAGACAAAATGGCCCCTGTTTGTATGCGATTCAGGCCTCGAAATGTTTGAAAAAAGCTACCTGTCGCAAGCGACAGGTAGCTTTTCATCATACCTGTCGCTTCAGTAAATTACCTGTCACTCTCAATTGTCAAACCCAAAGACTAAGTAATAGTATAGTATCACACATATCCATACATGTAGGTACACACACGTTTTTTTAGGTATTGACGTACATTGCTTCATATAAATATCGTAATATGAAACCTTTTTATTTCTTCGACATCGGAATGCCTAAAAGTTTTTGAAAGTCGGCGAATCTGCTTTGGCTCAGCGACTCGAAGATTCGTACAACTACAATTCTATCATCCGTAGCCATGTGAATTCCGCAAATTATCATGGTATCACACCTCCGTGCTAAATCGAATAGTTCGACGTTGAGATGTAGAATTCAAATTTTAAAATATCCGTATTGAATTGAATATCAAAACACAAATCACACCTGTGCATGGCACAGTAAGAAATATGCCGCGTGCGAAAGACAGGTAGCGTCACCTGGAATTCCCGTCTCACATCCGAGATATTTTTCCGACCTGATTATTTGATTTTGTCGAATTGTCTTGTAAATTATTTAAATGATTAGATACACGAACTTACGAAGCATCGATCTGTCGAGCCGTGTGTATTTGCCTTCCACTCCAGCCACTTTCTAATATTTATTGTGGTGTCGTTACGGTAGAATTATTTCAGGTGACGTTTTAATTTACTTAGATATAATACTCCAGAATGCTATAAACTATTGCCAAGTAGATGAAAACAATCGTAGATGGTGTGAAATTCATTGTTATAAAATTGTCTACTTTCAAACTGAGTACCTGTAGCATGTGACAGAGCGAAATGTAAACAATGCAAATGGCGGCTTTTCACGGTATTTCCGTGCTCAATTCTTGCATTTAGAAACGACTCTACGAATAAATAAATACGGCCTACATGTACATGACGTGGACGTGAGTATTGTGGTCGTGAGTAATGTGGTCAATTTACTGAACATCAAGTAAAATTTAGTCCACCTGTCGCAAGCGACAGGTAGTTTTATTTGCTACCTGTCGGACGAAAAAATTGCCTGTCGGCGACAAGTAGACAGGTGAACATTTCGAGCCATGACGCGATTAGTGTGAAAATATGTTATATCAAGGTTGTGGACCCTACAAAGGTCACAATTTTGAACCGATTTTGATGAAACTTGACATGCATGTTTATAGCCAGAAGATCTTGGTTCCTTTCGATATTTGCGGCCATTGATTCGTAACTTCCTGAATTATGGCCCCCGATCGTACGAAAAATCACCCTTTTTAGCTTGTGGTCCCACTGGAGGTCAAAATTATTATCCGATTTAAAAAAACGTTTGATTATATCACCGTCACATGGTAATGAAGATTGAGTTCAAAATTTTGTGAAAATCAGACCAAAATTGACAGACAAAATGGACGCCGTTTGTACACGATTAGTGTGAAAATATGTTATATCAAGGTTGTAGACCCTATAGAGGTCACAATTTTGAACCGATTTTGATGAAACTTGACATGCATGTTTATAACCCAAAGATCTTGGTTCCTTTCGATATTTGCGCCCATTGGATCGTAACTTCCTGAATTATGGCCCCTGATTGTCCGAAAAATGACCTTTTTATACGCCCACATTGAAATGTGGTCGTATATTGTTGTTGGTCCGGCGTCCACAATTGCTTGTGGACGCTCTAGAGGCTAAAGTTAATATCCGATTGACTTTAAATTTATACACAGTGTTTAAGGTCATGAGACGAAGAAGCCTATTGTTTTTCAGCGATTTCCGATAATAACTACCAGAGTTATGGCCCTTGATCACTTCAGAAAATCTTGTGGACGCTCTAGAGGCCAAAGTTAATATCCGATTGACTTTAAATTTATACACAGTGTTTAAGGTCATGAGACGAGGAAGCCTAGACGAGGAAGCCTATTGTTTTTCAGCAATTTCCGATAATAAGTACCAGAGTTATGGCCCTTGATCACTTCAAAAAATCTTGTGGACGCTCTAGCGGCCAAAGTTAATATGTATACTAATTGTTAGTGTGGGGCAAAACTTTTTAAAAAGCAAGCAAATTCTAATGATTTTCTGATAATTATTTTACATAATGAGTTGTTACTCGTAATCAGATTTTAGTGTATTACAAACGTTTCATTCCCGAAAGAAGTAAAATTATGTGACAACCCTTGTTGACTGCCCGGACGATTTAGCTGCTGTTGGCGTATGTTTCGTTGCCTGGCAACCTATCTTTTTGCCTGTAAAAGAATTTTCTTTCCCCATTTGATGCCTAACGCCACTTTTGATTTAGTCAAACCATTTTAACACTTTTGCTGTCACCGGAAGTGACGTCATATAGATGGTTCTTCGTAGACAGGAATTACCCATGATTCATTGCGCCGTCGCCATCTTGTATGGCAACTCCTAGTTACTATGTACGCTGTCCTTGTATTATAGTGCAGCACTATGCAACACAAATTACCCTTTAAAATCAAATAAACGTCGTAAAAACGGCTAAAAAACATATAAAAAACCACATTAGATAGACGGGCATATCGTTGGCTGATATACACGTCAATCATATCCTGAGTGTAAATTACAAAATGGCAAGCGATGACTCTAGGCCTAACACCACTTCTTACTTCATACTCGTCGCTTCACCAACTAACATGTCACTCTTTTCTTAATTATCCACGTCACACCTTATCCATAGGTACACACACACTCTTCAATTGATTTTATCCTTATTTTGATCCGCATGAATATCGTGAATTAAAACAGTTTTATTTCTTCGACATTGGCATGACATACCTACATTTTTCGCCATCAGCGACTCGGAAGACTCATGCAATTAGTGTAGTTACACAATGCGAATTAACGTGGATTCCTCCCAGTAAAACATGTACCCAAATCCAACATTTTAATAAATGAAAAGTAAAGACGTTGAAAAATGTTTTGAATTCTGAATTATCCATAATGAGATATCAAAACACGGCTTTGATGCACATGAAGGCTACCTGTGCTTCACAGCATTTATTCTATTATTATCTACGTTTGGGTTGCATCACGCTAAAAATTGTATTTATAAAATACTTTTTTGACCAATTCATAAGCGTACAGGCCTTTGAGCCAGGAAAAACAATCTTGCCCAGAATCCAGAACCTTTATTGAAATTATTGACATATTAACGATAAAAATTATATTTCTAAATTACCCTCCTTACCAAATCATAGGCGCAGGGGCAAATAATTGGCGGGAGGGGGGGGGGGTCGATCATCAAAGTTTTCGAACAATGGCCAAATGCTGAAAATGTGATTAATTTTAGTGGATATATGAAAAGAAATATGAAAACCCCGCAAAAAAATTAAGTGCTCGAAATCCGGAACTTTTATTACTGACATTGGGTGGGGTGGTACAATTCCCAAGCTGAGTTCAGGGTTTCTGAAAATTACACAATTCTGATTTTGAATCAGGGTGTCTAGTTCTCAAATTAAAAATATAATTTAGGAATATTCGATACACTAGGCGCTACTTGCCGTTATTTTTCGAGATTTAAATACGGTTATTTTATGTAGGTTCATTGCTCGGGCACTGCTGTCGCATTTTTCGGGCACAAATGATACAACCCGACTAAAGGAAAATCGGCCCGTACGCCTCTGGACAAAATTATTTGATTTTGTTTTACAAATGTTTAAATACAATGCAATAAGTCTTGCGATTTTTTAATTCGATTATTTCGAGCCACAATATTTGTCGTGACACTGTAGATCCACGCACCGTATAGCCTATTATACGGTCCATGGCAGATCTTACGGCATTAAGAATTAGATATATATGTATATAGATCACTTGAATGTGACTTTAGAGGATATGTGTCCAAATCATACATAAAATTAAGCGTATCGGATATTTATGTTGTGTATTATTGTATCATAATTGACTGTTGCTCGTACTTTAGTAGCCATGTAAACTAATGTCTTGCCATACAAGATGGCCGACAGTGCATTGTGGGTAACCTGCGTGACGTCATAAGAAAACCATCTATTGGCAACAGATATTTTATTCAAATGAGCCTGATTTGTAATGTTTTTAAAATTATGATATTTGATTCCAATCAACAAATAGATTGAACCCATACAATCAAATAGATACCAAAAAATGTTTTTTATCTTGTACGGTTGCCAAGAAATAGATGATTTTCTATAGGTCACTTTTCAAGGTTTTTGGTCTATAAAAGTGGCAATTATAAAATTTTCACCATGTGATGCCTTATGCCATTTTTGATTTCATAAAACTAATTGAACATTTTCATTATCACCGGAACTACTGTAATTTTGTCAGGATTAGTTACATATAACACATGTATAAAATGAATTGATATTGCTTAATTTGGTTGATTCGGTGTCCATTTTATTTGATGTTTGCAATGCTTATGTGTAAACTTGTTTAATGGTGTCATATTGCAGGGGTCAAAATTCGTGAAATTGGAACTGAGGCAGTTTTTTCAAAAAATGCCACAGTAATCCCTTCTTCACTAAGGCAGTTTTTATGTACAGTAAGGCAAAACTTTCATTTGACTTCATCATTACGGCATTTTTTTAAACAGAAATTTGATTAATAAAGATTATAAATAATAAACTAGACCTGCATGCAGGAATGACGGGTTTCACTGGTGCCACGTTACCCTTGAACATGTCACTTCCGGTGCCAAGTTACCCTTGAACATATGTCACTTCCGGTACCAACGAAACCACTAAACAGTTTTCCAAATAAACATTGCTCACATCAAATAAAATGGACACAAAATCAACCAAATCCAGCAATATCAATTCATTTTATACATTTGTTACTTGTAAATGATCTTGACAAAATTACATTACTTCCGGTGCTAATGAAAATGTTCAATTAGCTTTATGAAATCAGAAATGGCATAAATATGATATAGTGAAAATTTTATGTAAATCGAATAATAATTGCCACTTTTATAGACCAAAACCCTTGAAAAGTGACGTGTAGAAAATCGTCTATTTCTCGGCAACCGTACAAGTTAGAAACCATTTTTTGGTATTTATATGACTGTATGGGTTTAATCTATTTGTTGATTGGAATCAAATATCATAATTGTATAAACATTACAAATCAGACTCATTTGAATAAAATATCGGCTTTGAAGGCTTAAAATACAGTTTTTACCAAAATGACGTTACTTCCGGTGATAATGAAAACTTTAAATTAGTTTTTTAACATCGTCTATGACATTAGGCTTCAAAGGGTGAAAATTTTATGAAAATCGAATTATAATTGACACTTTTATGGGCCAAAAACCTTCAAAAGTGACTTTTAGAAAATCGCCTATATCTCGGCAACCGAACAAGTTAGAAACAATTTTATGATATCTTTTTGACCGTATGAGTTTTGTTAATATGTGAATTTAAACCAAAAATTAATTTTATTATTATATGTGACATAATTCTTGGTTGAAAAAAATATCGATTTTAAAAGTTAAAAATTGAGTTTTTGACTAAATGACGTCACTTCCGGTGTCAATTTTAAATTGTAATCAACTTGATATGACGCCACATGCTTTTTGAATCAAATGATGTCACTTTTATAAAAATCCAATAATAATTGACTATTTTACAGGCAAAATAACGAAAACAGTGACTTATGCAGAACTGCCCATTTCTTGGCAACTGCTTATATTACAAACTAATTTTAACATACATTTTCTTCGTATGGATTATAGCTACATGTTTATAAAAGTTACGAAGAAATATTTTAAAATCTGAAAAGCCTGAATGGGTTGTAAATAGGTCAATTTTACACCATTTTTAGCCTCTTAATCCAATTTGCTCAAAAATGAAATCGAAATTAAAAAAACTGCTTCCGACATTTTTTGCGCCTTTAAAGGACACACTCTTTGAGTCATATAATTTTTCAAATAAATAATATTTGTTTTCGAAAAATGGTACCTAACTGTCAAATTTGTAGTTTTTGGTAAAATTATGTCACTTCCGGTGCCGACAGATAACACTTTCGGTAATAAAAAAAATAACAATTAAGACAACGAAGCATATGAACTTTGTTTTATACAAATAGAACAATAAAAAATTAATCTAGGACTGAAAAACTGAATTAGCCAATGGCGGCCAAGGAAAATTACTGAGACAAAATTTTTTAACATTTTTGCGCTAGTCAGATGACTCTTTATTTCTGTGCACAACACGACTAAAAAATATTCATAAATAAAAAAGTTTTTTGTAAAATTTTAAATTTTCGAAATTTGGCGCCTAATATCTTCGAAGATTTGACGAAAATCAAAAATCGAAAGTATCGTAGCTATGTGCCCTGTCTCCGGCTATGTCAAAATGTATCGACAGTTAAAATCCAATGATTATTGTTAAAATGACTGCAATATTTTTAAAAACGATAACTTCGGTGATTTCGGACATTTCACATTGTCGCAGAACGTTCAAAATAGCTTTATCCTCTAAGTCACACCCACTTTCCCAGTAAAACCGAAGAAATCGTAACGATGCGACAAGCAGTTGCTGAGATCTACTCAAAACAAAAGAAGAATAATAATAATAATAATAATAAGAATAATAATTTTAACAAAAACAATAGTGTTTCACACAAGCTTCGCAGTGTGAAACCCTAATAAACAATAAGTATGAATGTTTTCGTTTATGTGTGTTCAGTATATTATTGTCCCCCGCCTTTCGAAGACACAATAACTCTCTTCCTAATTGAGCTAGAATGTTCAAACTTGGTGTATGTGTTTATTAGGTCAATGCCTTGATGGAGTTCGAAGATGAGCATTTTCCGCTTAGGGTAAGCAGAGATAAGCAATTTGATTGGTTGATGCTTTGGTACACGATAACTTTAGTTCTAATTAAGTGAGATTGATGAAACTTGGTGTATAGTTTCATTACAGCAATACCTTGACTAAGTTCGATAATGTGCATTTTCTGCTCAGAGTAAGCAGAGCGATACGCAATTTGATTGGTCGAGACTTTGGAACACAATAACTCTCCTTCTAATTGAGTTAAAATGTTCAAACTTGGTGTATATGCTTATTAGGTCAATGCCTTGATGGAGTTCAAAGATGAGCATTTTCCACTTAGGGTAAGCAGAGATAAGCAATTTGATTGGTTGATGCTTTGGGACATGATAACTTTAGTTCTAATTAAAGATACATTATGGGAGATTTTTACAAGGAGTTAGCCATTCTTGCTATAACAGTTCAAAAATAGATGCTGAAACAAGAATATATTAAAAATTTCAGTCAAATTACTTTATCCTGAACAAAGTTGTTACCACTATAATTTTTTACTAGAAATGGGAGTTAAATTCATCGACACCCTTTTCCCATTATGGCCGATTGTTGATGGACAGGCGTTAACTCCACCTATATAGACTCGATTATCAAGTAATGTTTACAATGACTAGTACTGATAGCGTATTCGGTTTGAGACAGGACTGCAATTCAATTCGTATACATTTATTTTTTACTATAAATTAGAATTAAGATTTTAATATATAGATAAGAAGAGAAAGTCTGCGATAGGATATTAAAGTTTGAAAGGAATGGGCCAAATCAACGAGGCAGTATTGTAAATTAATTAAAATAAATAGCCGACTTCTTGCGTTGCCTGCGTGTACTCTTTTGTACTTCAGGTAGGCCTAAGCAGACGAATAGAAAACAGTCCGGAAGTATGATGACGTCAACGTCACGGAGAAGCCCCGCCCACGACGCCATAGTGATTAAATCAGTCAACGAAATCCTGTTTTAATCCGAGCCCAATCCAAGCCATCCGTGGGTCTACAGAGTTCATTTTAGGCTTGTTGTTTAAATAAAGATCTAATTTATAATTTCTATGACTTCTGAGGCCCAAAGGAAGACCGACAAAAGTCTGTTTTTGCTCTCCCATAATGTATGTTTAAGTGAGAATGATGAAACTTGGTGTATAGTTTCATTACAGTAATACGTTGACTAAGATCAATAATGAGCATTTTCTGCTCAGGGTAAGCAGAGCGATAAGCAAGATGAATTGCCGAGACTTTGGAACACAACTCTCCTTCGAATTGAGTTAAAATGTTCAAAATTGGTGTGTATGCTTATTAGGTCAATGCCTTGATGGAGTTCGAAGATGAGCATTTTCTTCTTAGGGTAGGCAGAGATAAGCAATTTGATTGGTTGATACTTTGGGACAAGATAACTTAGGTTCATCTTGATTGATGATTTTTATGCCAATACAATGACTGCATTCTCATTCAGTAATGGATTCGACAGTAACAGTGTATAGAAACGATTGACTTGGACACGAGGGCCCTTTCCCTTGGCCAGAGGAGCCCTTTTGTAAAGCGTGGGGGCCCTTTTGTCTGCCTTTGGGGTCCCCCTAACTAGGGTACATTTTCATTTTTCTCGTCGGTTTTAGCATTTTTCTTTATAAAACACTTTTGGATGACACTTCGTGTACAGTTTGATTGCTCGATACGTTTGAAAAAAATAAATGTGCGATTAATTAATATGTGTCATCTATTTATTTTGGGATTTCGGCGGGGGACATCAGCCTCACTGTTGGCTTGTTATAACAGGATTAGGTCACCACAAACACCCTAAAAATGTTAAGGACTTTACGTCAACTGCAGTATCGTAATAAATCCGTTTTATTTCTCCGAAATTAGGAGGTATAAAAATTATTGCAAGCCTGCGAATCTGCTTTGGCTCAGCGACACGAAGATTCGTGCAATTTTATATAATCCGTATCTACATGAATTTCACCAAATATAAGTAAAGTATCATGGCACACAACTTGCATTTTAAATGAATACTTCGCCGTCGAGGTGTGGAATTCCGATTATAAAATATCCGTAGTACCGTAATTTGATTATCAAAAGACAACTTCATATGACATCATGGACATTAACGCCCCCTGGAATGCCTTTCTCACATTCCGTCTATATTTACGGCTTCACGCTAAAAATTATATTTGATTTGATCATATTTTTCCAGTAAATTCTTCATAGCCTTTATTTCTGGAAATTGTTTTGAACTTTTTAAATGATTAAATACACCAGACAACAAATCGTGTGCATTTCCATTGTTTTATTTATTTTGATATAAATACATGACTTCATAATGCTATTAACTAGTGACAAACAGATGAAAACATGCGTAGATGGTGTAAAATTCGTTGATATAAAATTAACTGAGTAATCATATGATCACGACCGTATAGGCTATCCGTTTCATGGTCAACTGAATGAACGACTTGTGTTATCAGTATCTGCGTATGTGCGTCCGTTAATGTGACTTTATGGTAAATAGCCAATAAAAATTCCACACCGTTCGATCTATTTTTAGTAGCTGTGGCAGCTGTGTGGTTCGAGATCTAATTCGATAGAAAAATTCAGTCACGAGAACCCAGGAAAGAAACAAAACAATAAATTCCTATTTTCTGTTATGCCGTGGATTACGCAGTAGTATAACGGCAATTTCAGTGACGACTACAGCAAATTGCCGTCGTCATCATAGTCATATTCTCAAATAAATTACCACAGCAAACGATGCCGTAGTTATTATTCATTTTCTACGGCAATTTCGCTAAATACTACGGCAATTGCCGCGGGTGCCGTCGTGAATTTTGACCCCTGCATTGGTACCGGAAGTGACATATGTTCAAAGGTGGCACTGGTTAAAACCCGTCATAACTGCATCGCAGGTCTAGTTTTATATTCAAATCTGCAAATTATCTCACCCAGTTCTTTATCACTTGAAATAATTTGACGTAATGTTTCATGTCCTTCTTAAAAGAAATGGATTCCAAGGGGAATTATTATGGGAAGAAATTTTCCCGAAAAGTTGAGAAAGGGTATCCGGACTCTCCCATTGACACACCAATAGCATTTATAACTGTGTTGGTTACCAAAAAAAAAAACAGAAACAAAATTGTGGGAATAGTCAGATCATCAGATCATGTATTTAAAATGTAACTACTGTCTAATAAAATATTTGGATTGAATTGTAGCATATTTTGCCAATGATACTGAGATCATAAACTTCTGATTTTATAAGAAACATTATTGGACTTTTTACCAATTTACCAATCTAATAAAAATTCAGATCTATATTTCGTTTCGGTTTTTATAATTTCGATGGCCTACACTACATGTAGATCTAACAAGTTATAGCAGGAGGTCACGTTCAGCCAGTTGAGATGTCAAGCACGCGACATTTGACCCCATAACCTCAGTCATTTGATTAACCAATCAGAATCGTTGTTGCTTTGTTTGATTTCTATCACTGATAATGCCTACCCAAAATTCCGCGCAAAAAAGGTCAAACCCTCGATTCGACAGACAATTTGATTGGCTGACCCCTCATTTCAAGCAGAACACGAGTTAAATAACAAGTCTTTCAGATCCTAATGTAGTAAAGACAAGTAAAACGAAATTTTGAACTATAAAAACGAAACGAAATAGGATCTGTATTTTAATCAGATTGCCAATTTACATTTTTAGATAGGTCATCGACATCATCGATATAATACATTTTCTCAACAATCCACCTTTCTACAATCCCATGAACCACCAGTATATATGTCTGATGATGATGACTCAATGAGTTATACTGGAAGTTTTGGAGGTAATGAAACAGAGTTTTTACAGACCAGAATTTTAGATGATGATAGTGTAAGTTTTATTTTCTGTTTTATTATGCAGTATTATTGTTGGACATGAATACCCTGTTGTTAAATGAGCTGCCATCCAAAAGACGCAAAAATATATAATGATCAACTATAAAAGCCATCTGCACACAAATCTCAAAGAGTCTATTGAGATTTTTGACTGTTCGTATGCTACCACGGCAATTATGAATTTTCCAGGTTTACATGATCATTATTGGAACTATGATCTTATGTTCATAATCATAGACCATCAAATGGTGGCTTACATGTGTGCTAGACCTGTAACAATGTACTGGTATTATATCGATATATTACGATGCATTTCACCAAATTGTGGTATGATTTCTGGAAGTCAATAGCTGCCTTTATAAGTACCATACTATTTTAGATCCGCTGTTTTATATCAAACGTATTTAATATTTTATATTAAAGAACTTTTATATATATATCTATTACGGTATTTTAAATCAAAGAATCTTTTTTATCTAATTGTTTATATTTAATATTTGTAGGATGATGAACAAATTCCTGTGGAATTAAGAAACACATCAGAATATCAGCAACTAGTCAAATTAAAACAATTACGTAAAGAAAAATTGCGATCAGAGTGTAAAATGTTTCAACATACAGGTTACAAGGTCAGTTTTATTTGAATCTTTTGTTTGGTTTGACAGACGTTTATACTAGGGCTGGCAAACGATCCCGTTTTAAGTATCGATTATCACCGACCATACTGTTTTAGAGCATCACAAATCTTACATTGGAAAAGTATTTTTAAATGCATGGTGTTTTTCTGTTGTTTTATGTGGCATGGATTATGGGTGGACATTCATTACAATTCACAAACCTATAGTGTACAGCTTGATTACCCAGCAATAATGTAAACTCCACAATTCTTGATGGCTGGATAATGCTATGTTCGGAGGATCATTATCAGAAAAGGTAGACCACAATAATGTAGACCATTGGGATAACCTACTGTGGGACATCAGAAAATGTAAATGCAAGCCTTCCTTTCGTCATTCTCCCTCACCCCGCCCACAGTATTGTTTACCATTGGCATTACCAATTACATACTGTAGGACATAAAAAATATTATGGGATGTAAATGCAACGGTTCCTTTTTATACGCCCACATTGAAATGTGGTTGTATATTGTCGTCGGTCCACAATTGCTTGTGGACGCTCTAGAGGCTAAAGTTAATATCCGATTGAGTTTAAATTTATACACAGTGTTTAAGGTCATGAGACGAAGAAGCCTATTGTTTTTCAGCGATTTCCGATAACTACCAGCGTTATGGCCCTTGATCACCTCAAAAAATCTTGTGGACGCTCTAGAGGCCGATTGGGTTTAAATTTATACACAGTGTTTAAGGTCATGAGACGAAGAAGCCTTCTGATTTTCAACGATTTCAAATAATTACTTCCAGAGTTATCTTGTGGTGGCTCTAGAGGCCGATTGACTTTAAATTTATACACAGTGTTTAAGGTATAAGACGAAGAATCCTATTGATTTTCAGCGATTTCCGATAATTAGTTTCAGAGTTATGGCCCTTGATCACTTCAAAAAATCTTGTGTTCACTGTAGTAAAAGCCAAAGTTAATATCCTATTGACTTTAAATTTATACACAGTGTTTAAGGTCATGAGACGAAGAAGGCTATTGATTTTCAGTGATTTCTGATTTTTAGTGCCAGAGTTGTGGCCCTTGATCACTTCAAAAAATCTTGTGGATGCTCTAGAGGCCAAAGTTAATATCTGATTGACTTTAGATTTATACACAGTGTTTAAGGTCATGAGACGAAGAAGCCTATTGATTTTCATCGATCTCTGATAATTATGGCCAGAGTTATGGCCCTTAATCACATCAAAAAATCCTGTGGATGCTCTAGAGGTCAAAGTTAATATCCGATTGACTTTAAATTTACACACACTGTTTAAGGTCATGAGACGAAGAAGCCTACTGATTTTCAGCGATTTCAAATAATTACTTCCAGAGTTATCTCCCTTGATCACTTCAAAAAACCTTGTGACGCTGTAGATGCCAAACTTATCATCCGATTGACTTCAGATTGATACACAGAGTTTAAGGTGTTGAAACGAACAAGTATTTTGATTTTTAATGAATTTTGATAACTGAACAGCTAAATCCATGATGTTAAATGTTTCCTATACTAATTGTTAGCGTGGGGCAAAACTTTATAAAAAGCAAACAAATTCTAATGATTTTCAGATAATTACATAATGAGTTGTTACTCTCAATCAGATTTTAGTGTATTACAAATGTTTCATTACCAAAAAAAGTAAAAATATGCGACAAACCTTGTTGACTGCCCGGACGATTTAGCTGCTGTGGGCGTATGTTTCGTTGCCTGGCAACCTATCTTTGTACCCTGACTCCCTCTCTGTCAGTCTTTCTGTTTACAAAATATCTGGACCTTGTGGCTATATAAGCACAATTCTTCTGTGAATGAAGGGAGATAGACTTTTCACTTTATACTTTCGTTAGTAAGCTGTGCAACAGATTTCATTTCAATTTTAAACAAAGTAAATGAATCTTGTAGATAATTGAGGCCATCCATCAGACAGTAGTCGGTTTTCATTACAATTAAGTCACTGTTTATGGTATTATTAGTCCTGTCAGGAAATCTCTGGTCTTGTTTATTGTAAATTGCATTATCATCAATATATGTATCTCGTTGGTTTGTGTACAAAATGATTAATATAAGGTCCTGGTATCTATATAAAATCCATGTATATTACTGTATATTTTGTTAATGGTTATTATAGTGTGATAAATGTGACTGTGAACCTATTATTGGCACCAGATGGCACTGTACAGATTGTCCAACAGAAGAAGCTGTAGATTTCTGTGACTATTGTGCTGATAGGTAATAGTAATATTTTAACACACAATACATGTATTTTAATATGTGATACACTTACTTCACATCAGATGTCTCATCTTTAAACAAGCAATGATAACTGGAATTTCCATCTACAGCGCAACCATGTAGTGGAATTTTAGGCACATTATCAATTGACTTAAATTGCATGTCCGTACACAGTGCCTACAGCCTCTGGCCAAAGAGCATAATATTTTTGACACTGTTAGGGTGCCCCACGTGCCTACTGAAAAGTTGTTCTTGACACGTTGGTCGTGCTTGCTTTAGTTGAATGACTAACTACTGATTTCTGACAGTCTCGCACACTCGTTGAGGCTAAAAATAGCAACAGCATGCGGAAATGTTCAAAACACCAAAAACTACTACAGTCGTAAAAAATCTATTGTTGACGATTCTGAATAGCAATAATATTTTACTTTTTGGTTATTATGGCATCTTTAGAAATTACGCTCGTGTTATTTTTTAAATTGCCTTATAATTAACTGTACCATTAGAAGCTGCATATTTTGGTTTAGTACAAATAATATCTCTGACTCACGTCCGTGAAGCAAGAATATGGTACTAGCAGTAGTTTCATTTTACTTTTACAAGGTTCTTAAAAATATTGTTGAGTTGTCTGATGTGTGTGTTTCTAAATTCAATTTCTTGTTCCATGTTTCGTAAAAAAGTAGTCTTGATTATCCCGACCTGTCAATTAGACGTAGAATGATCAGTAGACTGGTGAAGCAAGACTAATTTCAAAACAAGGGCACGTAACCTATCTTTTAGTCAAAAGTGTCTGGATATTATGGACGCCACTCCAAACCATTTTTCAGTGTTATTTATGTACGGTTAAATGGTCATAGCTTATTAAGTACAACATGGTTGTTTATTTAGTGACTATAAATGTGTGAAACAGATTTAAGGCTTGGTAAATATATTAGTATTGTGGTGTAATTGTCAAGATATTTGGAGATATTCATTTGGGGTGGGGCACCCTAACACTGTCATTAGCCTTTCTTGTAGTTATCTTCCTCGACTTTGCTAACTTGTATTTAAAACACACTCTTATCCTCCTCTAGTTGTGGGGGATTTAGAGGGGCCTCATAAGTGGAATAATAGTCTATAGGTCCTCTTGTAAAGTATTTGTTGTTTATTGTTACAGTTATTACGAGTCTTCCAGTCACAATTCAAGTCACAGGCTTGAAGCCATTGATAAACGGACGAGAGAACCAGTATTAGATGTCGATTATATGAGATTTATGCCTGGAGATTATAATTATCTTGATCCGAATTATATGCCAGCAAGCTAATACTGGTACATTTTGTAATAAATATTATATTTGTGTAATTTTTATACGCCCACATTTTCATGTGGACGTATATTGTCGTCGCCCCTGTTCGTCCGTCCGTCCGTCCACAATTGTTTGTGAACAGTCTACAGGTCACAATTTTTATCCGATTTCAATGAAACTTAAAATATAGGTTTATCACCCTAAGATCTCGGTTCCTTTCGATATTGGCATGTATCGGACCGCAACTTCATGGGTTATGGCCCCTGATTGTACGAAAAATCACGTTTTTTAGCTTGTGAACAGTGTAGAGGTCACAATTTTGAACCGATTTGGATGAAACTTTATATGCATGTTTATAACCCAAAGATCTTGGTTCCTTTCGATATTTGCGCCAATCGGATCGTAACTTCCTGAATTATGGCCCCTGATTGTCCGAAAAATCGCCCTTTTTAGCTTGTGGTCCCTCTGGAGGTCAAAATTGTTATCCGATTTAAAAAAACGTTTGATTATATCACCGTTCCATGGTTATGAAGGTTGAGTTCGAATTTCGTGAAAATCGGACCAAAATTGACGGACAAAATGGCCGCCGTTTGTACGCGAATAGTGTGAAAATATGTTATATCAAGGTTGTGGACCTTATAGAGGTCACAATCTTGAACCGATTTTGATGAAACTTGACATGTATGTTTATAACTCAAAGATCTTGGTTCCTTTCGATATTTGCGCGCATCGGATCGTAACTTCCTGAATTATGGCCCCTGATTGTCCGAAAAATCGCCCTTTTTAGCTTGTGGTCCCTCTGGAGGTCAAAATTGTTATCCGATTCAAAAAACCGTTTGATTATATCACCGTCCCATGGTTATGAAGGTTGAGTTCGAATTTCGTGAAAATCGGACCAAAATTGACGAACAAAATGGCCGCCGTTTGTACGCGAATAGTGTGAAAATATGTTATATCAAGGTTGTGGACCTTATAGAGGTCACAATTTTGAACCGATTTTGATGAAACTTGACATGTATGTTTATAACTCAAAGATCTTGGTTCCTTTCGATATTTGCGCGCATCAGATCGTAACTTCCTGAATTATGGTCCCTGATTGTCCGAAAAATCGCCCTTTTTAGCTTGTGGTCCCTCTGGAGGTCAAAATTGTTATCCGATTTAAAAAAAACGTTTGATTATATCACGGTTTCATGGTAATGAAGAGAGAATTTGAATTTTGTGAAAATCGGACCAGAGTTGACGGATAAAATGGCCGCCGTCTGTACGCGAATTGTGTAAAAATATGTTATATCAAGGTTGTGGACCCTATGGAGGTCACAATTTTGAACTGATTTTGATGAAACTTGAAATACATGTTTATAACCTAATGATCTTGATTCCATTGCATATTTGCCCATATCGGATCGTAACTTCCTGAATCATGGCCCCTGATTGTAGGAAAAATCACCCTTTTTAGCGTGTGGTCCCTCTGGAGGTCACAATTATTATCTGATTTAAAAAAAACGTTTGATATCACAGTTACACCGTAGTTATGGGTGAGTTTGAATTATGATTTTCTGATGATTACTTAAAATGCAACAACTCTTGTTGACTGCCCGGACGATTTGGCTGCTGTGTGGGCGTATGTTTCGTTGCCTGGCAACCTATTTTTGTTGTTGTATTAAATCAAAGTACCTTTTTTAACCCCAACATACCAGATTTAAGGTTAAATATAGAGTTTTAGACAATACACTGTCAATTTTGTTAAGAAAATCTGGGTGAAAATTTATCCAGATAGATTAACATCCTATCGAAAGAACAATTTCATTTCATTTTCATGGTTAATTACTCAAAGCTACATTTCAGTGAAAGTATTTATAGGTAGTGAGACACTCAATTCTACTAGAAAAATACTGGATTCTCTGAAATACACCCATGGGGCACCCACAGGACAAAAATATTCAAGTGAGGTGAGGAGCCCTTCTTATGTATGTGAGCACATCAAAGACTTAAATATCCAGTAGACTCTACAATTAAAAGGTGGAAAAGTGTTTAGGCAGACGATAATCCAAATACAACAAATACATACGAAAGCCCAGAAGGCTCATTCCAAATTCCAAATGCAAGATTCCAAATTCCTAATTCCAAATGCGAAATTCTCGTCTTATCAATAAAATAGCAAATTCCCCCCGCCCCCCCAATTAAACAATTTAGTACGAAACATACACCCACATCAGTTAAATTGTGCAGGCATTCAACAAGGGTTGTCACATTTATAAGACAGTAAAATCTGATTAAGAGTAACACCTCATTAAAGCTACAATGTCATATTTTTTTAAGTTATATTTTTAAAATACGTTAAAATAAAGCCTTAAAATAGATGGTATCTATATTAATCCTATAATTCAGTATTGCCAGTTGAGAAATTGGCAAAACTATCATTTTCAATTTCGAATTCAAACATTTGAAGATAGCTATTGCATGGGGAGAATAGAAAAACAGGGTTGGAAATTGTGTTATTATTTCCGGTGTGAAAGATTTCTAAGTGTGGGAAATAATGCCTATGATCGTATAATACTAATAGTGAGCTAGTTGACAACCTATGTTTCGACTTTCTTACAAAATATGAAATTCTCACTTTAAGTAAAAATCGTTAGAATTTGTTTGGCTTTTATAAAGTTCTCCTCTATAGTATATGAAACATATTAAAATATCATGGATTAAGCTATACAAGTTATCAAAAGTTACGATCCGATGGGCGCAAATATCGAAAGGAACTAAGATCTTCGGGTTATAAACATACATGTCAAGTTTCATCAAAATCGGTTCAAAATTGTGACCTCTATAGGGTCCACAAGCTAAAAGCATGATTTTTCGTACAATCAGGGGCCATAATTCAGGATGTTACGATCCGATATGCGCAAATATCGAAAGGAACCATGACCTTTGAATTATAGACATGCCTTTCAAGTTTCATCAAATTCGGTTCAAAATTGTGACCTCTACAGTGTTCACAACCTTGACATACCATATTTTTACACTTTTCGCGTACAAACGGCAGCCATTTTGTCTGTCAATTTTGGTCCGATTTTCACGAAATTCAAACACAACCATCATCAGACGGTTTTTTAAATCGGATAATAATTTTGGCCTCAAGGCTAGAGGGACCACAAGCTAAAAAAGGCGATTTTTCGTACAATCAGGGGCCATAATTCAGGCTGTTACGATCCGATATGCGCAAATATCACAAGGAACCAAGATCTTTGAATTATAAGCATGTATTTCAAGTTTCATCAAATTCGGTTCAAAATTGTGACCTTTACAGTGTTCACAACCTTGACATACCATATTTTTACACTTTTTGCGTACAAGCGGCAGCCATTTTGTCTGTCAATTTTGGTCCGAAATTCGAACACAACCTTCTTTACGGTGTAACGGTGACATAATCTGAAGATTTTTTAAATCGGATAATAATTTTGGCCTCAAGAAGGACCACAAGCTAAAAAAATAGGTTGCCAGGCAACGAAACATACGCCCACTGCATATTAAGTAATTATCAGAAAATCATTAGAATTTGTTTGGTTTTTAAACGTCCAGATTCATAATGTGAACATGAATGTGAACGTGTCCACATTCATAATGTGAACGTATTATGCCGTCGCCCCTGTCTGTCTGTGTGTGTGTGTATGTATGTATGTGTGTCTCCTACAGGGCGCAATTCTTCATGGATTTTCTTCAAACTTTGTAGACTTATTCCTTATACCCTAAGGAAGATCCCTATTGTTTTTGGTGCATGCCCTACCCCCAGGGGCAGAGCCACGCCTGTTTCTAGTATTTGTTTGTTTGTCGTCTACAGGTCACATTTCTTAACTTATAACCTTGAAACTTTGCATACATAATCTTTGTACCCAAAGGAACATACCTATCGTTTGGGGTGCATGCCCAACCCCCAGGGGCAGAGCCACGCCCATTTTCTTTTCACGTGTCTTTGTATCGCCTACAGGGTGCAATTCTTACTGAATTTTCTTCAAACTTTGTATATTTACTCTTTACACCCTAAGGATGATCCCTATCGTTTGGGGTGCATGCCCGACCCCCAGGGGCAGAGCCACGCCCATTTCTAGTATTTGTTTGTTTGTCGTCTACAGGCCACATTTCTTAACTTATAACCTTGAAACTTTGCATACATATTCTTTGTACCCAAAGAAACATCCCTATCGTTTGGGGTGCATGCCCAACCCCCAGGGGCAGAGCCACGCCCATTTTCTTTTCGCGTGTCTTTGTGTCACCTACAGGGCGCAATTCTTACTGAATTTTCTTCAAACTTTGTATATTTACTCTTTACACCCTAAGGATGATCCCTATCGTTTGGGGTGCATGCCCAACTCCCAGGGGCAGAGCCACGCTCATTTTCTTTTTGTGTTGCCTACAGGCCACAATTCTTAATCGATCATATTGAAACTTAAAATACTTATTCCTTATACCCTAATGATGATCCCTTTTGTTTTGGGTGCATGCCCGACCCCCTGGGACAGCAACGCCCATTTCTTGTATTTGTTTGTCATCTACAGGCTGCATTTCTTAATGTATCATCTTGAACCTTTGCGTACTTATTCTTGGTACCTTAAGGAAGATCCGTATTGTTTTTGGTGCATGCCCGACCCCCAGGGACAGTGCCACGCCCATTTTCTTTTTGTGTGTCTGTGTCACCTACAGGCCACAATTCTTAATCGATCGCCTTGAAAACTTTTTTATACTTATTCCTTATACCCTAAGGCTGACCACTATTATTTTTGGTGCATGCCGGACCCCCTGGGACTGAGCCATGCCCAATGTTTGTGTTCGCCTACAGGATGCAATTCTTAATAGATCCTTTTAAAACTTTGCATACCTATTCCTTATACCCTAAGGATGACCCCAATTGTTTTGGGTGATTTCCTATCCCCCAGGGGCAGAGCCATGTCCATTTTTACTTCGTGTCTGTGTGTGTTGTCTTCAGGCCATGATTCTAAATGGATCATCTTTAAACTTGGGATATGTATTCCTTATAGCCTAAGGACGATAACTGCATGTCCCGACTCCCACAGGCAAGCCACGCCCAATTTTTGTGTTTGTGGTTTACAGGCCGCAATTCTGCATGAATAAGCTTGGTACTTGGCATATGTATTCCTTATAGCCTGAGGGCGTCCACTATTGATTTTGGTGAATGTCCCGATCCCCAGGGGCAGAGACCGCCCACTTTTTGCCTTTAGCCTCTGAAAGTCACAATTCTGAATGGATTATCTTGATGTTGAGGCACGACCCTCAACGCTAAACAAACCAAACGCCTAGCCTTCTTGACAAAGTACAATATCAATCAAAGCAGGAATGTGGACGTATATTATAGCGTTAGCGTTATGTTTATAAAATTCTGCCCCATGCTAACGTTTAGTATACGAAACATTTAATATTATTTCTAAAATTGGATAATAATTGAGACCTCTAGAGGGACCACAAGCTAAAAAAGTCAATTTTGCGTACAATCAGGGGCTATAATTCAGGAAGTTACAATCCGATATTATCCGTTGAATATCAAAAGGAACCAAGATCTTTGGGTTATAAACATGCATTTCAAGTTTTATCAACATCAGATTAAAATTGTGACCTCTACAGGGTCCACAACCTTGATATACCATCTTTTTATAGTATTCGTGTGCAAGCGGCGGCCATTTTGTCTGTCAGTTTTGGTCCGATTTTCACGAAATTCGAACTCAACATTCATTACTTTGTAACGGTAATATAATCAAACGGTTTTTAAATCGGGTAATAATTTTGACTTCCAGAGGGACCACAATCTAATAAAGGCAATTTTTCGTATACAATCAGAAAGTTATGATCCGATATGCGCAAATATCGAAAGGAACCAAGATCTTTAGGTTATAAAGATGTATTTCAAGTTTCATCAAAATTAATTTAAAATTGTGACCTCTACAGGTTCCACAACCTATATACCATATTTTTACACTTTTCGGGTACAAGCGGCGTTTTTTTAAATCGGATAATAATTTTGACCTCCAGTGGGACCACAAGCTAAAAAGGGTGATTTTTCGTACAATCAGGGGCCATAATTCAAAAAGTTACGAATCAATGGGCGCAAATATCGGAACCAAAGGAACCAAGATCTTTGGGTTATAAACATGCATGTCAAGTTTCATCAAAATCGGTTCAAAATTATTACCATGAGAGGACCTCTCAATACAACTTACTTCACCTTATTTGAGGACTTTAGTGTTTAATACTTTACTTTAAGGACTACCCGAGGACCTGTGTAAGATTGATTTACATTGATACACTAATGGGGACTTGAGTTTATAGTAGTTTACACTTATTACCATGAGAGGACCTCTCAGTATACAACTTACTTTACCTTATTTCTGAGGACTTTAGTGTTTAATACTTTACTTTAATGACTACCTGGGGGTCACGGTGGCTAAGTGGATAAGGCGCTGGTTCACTAGCCTGGAGGTCGGGTGTTCGATCCCTGCATTGACCGAGAAAGTTCATCTCGATTTTCCGGCGTGATTTCCCTTTGTCAGTGATGCAGAAGGAGGGCCTGACAAGGACAGCTGCCTAGTTGTCGGATGGGACAAAAAACTGAGGTCCCGTGTACAAATTGGAGTGCACGTAAAAGATCCCTTGGCAGTTGGAATTCGATATAAGAATAGGCCGTAGCGCCGCTGCCCGGGCAAAATTTCCCTCATAGCACACTGTATGGCGTATGCCCGTCTTCCATTAGCCCGGGTTAGGTGCAAAAGAGTAGGATGTTAAACCCCATTTCATTTCATTTCATTTAAGGACTACCTGAGGACCTGTGTAAGATTGAATTACTTTTATACAACTTACTTTACCTTATTTCTGAGGACTTTAGTGTTTAATACTTCACTTTAAGGACTACATGAGGACCTGTGTAAGATTGAATTACATTTATGCACTTGAGAGGACTTGAGTTTATAATAGTTCACATTTATTATCATGAGAGGACCTCTTAATACAACTTACTTTACCTTATTTCTGAGGACTTTAGTGTTTAATACTTTAAGACTACAATGTAGATTTAACACTATTAGAGATTTAACAAACTTTGCTATTCCTCAAAGGACTTGGGGAGTTATCTCTCCTTTGACCACAAATGACACCATAATGACACACATGAGCATAGTGCGAAAAAAACAAAATTGTCCAAGATAGCAGAACTGAACACCACCGCCTTGGTCCCTTCTAGTCACCCAACCTCCTTGAAATTTATATATGTTCTCCAAGAGTACCTGCAGAGGTAACCCTCCAAATTACAGTCCAAAGCAACACACAGCTATACATAGATGACATTTCATGAGTCAGAAAATGCCATTTTGTGACAGTAATAGAGTCCATATCTCCATTTTGGCTAAATAAATTGACCTGAAATTTTCGGGGCCATCTTGTAATGTATCTGGGGAGATTCTCTGCAAATTTCAGCTTAATTGCTCCAAATTATTGATGTCAAATTCATTTTGTATGTTAGTATCAAATATTGAACTTTTGGAGAAAAAACGTATTCATTTTCATTTCCGTCTATTTTAATTTCTCTTGCATCTATAAAGCTGAAATTTTTAGACATTCATTATGTATACATTATCAAAGTGCATTCCAAATGTTAGACTAATGGAATGAATTTTAAGGTTTTAGACCATATATTCCTGTTGCTTGCAGCCGATATCTGACTATGTTCAGCTATTCGGCATGTAAAACGGATTGCGATTGCGTAATATTGTAGCTTTGGACCTCAAATATTTTATACTGGTCACGTCATGTATTTAGAAAAGTTGTGGGAGAATGTCAGGTTTTTCGTAGCAATATTAAAGATTTGGAAGCAGTTACTTTTGTCGTGATAACACAAAATCTGACAAACGACCCAAATTTTCACACCACCATCCTGACTATATTACTAAAGTGCTGTGCAAATTTCATGTTAATAGGTTCAGCCAAAATTAAAGGATAGCACATTCACTTGAGCCAAAGATAGGTTGCCAGGCAACGAAACATACACTAGTGATGTGCGGTTTTTCGGTTTAACCGTACAGTATCGGTTTTTACAAATAAACCGAAAACCGAACCGTTAAAAAAAAAAATAACCGTGCGTTTCGGTTTTTTTCCAAATTCCTAATTTTTATGTAGCCGTATTTCGTTTACTTAATAATTCCAAAATTTTAATGTAGCCACCACTTCCGTTTTTATTTTCGATCAACCAGAGCCCGTATGTATAGAGTGATAGAGTGTTTAATCAGTCTGGTTGGCCTACACTATTTATTTTCTCAATTCGGTTCGGTTTACAATCCAAAATTTTATGCAACCCGAAGCCGGTTGTCAATATCGGACGATGGCTTTCTCTAAAAAGTAAAAATGTCTACATGGCTTGCTCAATAACTATGAAAGATTAGATGACACAAAATGTAGATTTAATCTTTGTAAAAAAAACATATTTCTGCTGCATAAATTATAAGAATATAATTTAACAATTTTGAGTCAGCTGTTTAGAACAACAATTGAACAACACCCGAAAACGGCAATGCGTAAGTTTTGTTTTTAAGTTTATAAACGAGAAATGAAAGACAAAATGTTTCGATTTGTTGGATTGGTATTATTTTGTTATGCAAATTTATTTTGTTTTTTTTTTCTCAGTAGAATCTAACTTTATGTCTGATATTATGTCGTTATGTTAATTTATTATTATGCCTATGGCGTTGTGTGTGTCAGATCTTTTTTTTACAGTAACTTAGTTATTACTACCAGTCATAATTAAAGTCATATAACAGTAAAAAAAAAAAAAACTTGTTGTTTACTATTTACATCAATATTTTTAATATTTTTTCTGGCTTTCAAGTATTCCTATAAAATATCCATAAATCAGTACATACATTACACAGTGTTTAAAAGAATAAAAAAAACGAAAACCGAAACCGAGGTTTTTTGCCTCAGAAAAACCGAAACCGAAAGAAAATTTAAAAACCGCACATCACTAACATACACCCACAGCAGCTAAATCGTCCGAGCAGTCAACAAGGGTTGTCACATATTTTTACTTTTTTGGTAATGAAACATTTGTAATACACTAAAATCTGATTAAGAGTAACAAAGTAATTATCAGAAAATCATTAGAATTGGTTTGCTTTTTATACGCCCACATTGAAATGTGGTCGTATATTGTCGTCGCCCCCGTCCGTCCGTCGTCCACACCACCAGCCGGAATATATTAACAAAGTGCTGTGCAAATTTCAGGTTAATAGGTTCAGCCAAAATTAAATGACAGCACATTCAATTGAGTCAAAAAACACATTTTGTTCAGCTTTCCATTAAAAATTGTCATTTTAATCTTAAAGCTGAACTCCGATTACAAAACTACAGAAATGATTAACTTAAAAAAATACCACCATACATAATCGCCATACTTGTTTTCAATTCGTAGAAGTATGGCGGCTGTACGAAAATAGTGGCAGGCCACGCCCACATCCAGTGTATCTCTTATCAGCCACACTGTCCACATCCGGCTAGTAACATTTCAACTACCAATTACCTCCTGACTGGTACGTGTTTACACTATCAGTTTGATGAAAATATCATTGCTACACAATTATTATGTCTGATCAGGTACATATTAGTTTACTTATTAGACGAAATAAGTCAGCCACGAAATACTTTTGCCTAAAGGATCCCTTAGCAGTTGGAATTCGATACTGTTGAATAAGCTCTATACGATGACTAAATGTGCAGATTGTAGCCACCCACACTGCATGTTTTGCTTAAAGGGACAATAACACTCTTGCTGGCTTGGCAGCTCTAGAAAATAATAATAGTCTTATTCTAAGTACTAGATGTTTATGTGTCCTACCTGTTGTGTAAATTATTTATTACATCCTATTTTACTTGTCCAGAGGGTTTGAAAATATTTTAAAATCCAAGTCACATTTGAAAAGGTTTACGTTAACCTTTTCAAATCATGTAGTTGAATTTTTCCAATTTTTTAAATTAGGAGTGTTAAGATGAAATTTGTATCATCAATTAATTTGAATATTGTAAAATAATAGAATTTGTTGACCAGAATAAAGATTGGAACATATTATTCAATTACAACAAGAGTGTTATTGGGGCTTTAACAATGAAAGGGTGCCGTTTTCAATTTTCGATCCTTTTATTCTTCTACTCCTGATATTTTGGACTGTTGGTCGATGGTTTCATATAAAAGACTACCGATAAGACTCTTTGTAGAAGAAGTTCCCCAAAAATATTATGTTGACTTTAAGAGAAAAGGACCTTTAAAAATGCTCCAAATCGTAAAAATACGACTTTTTGGATTTTCGATCTCCTTTTTTCTGCTATCCCTGATATTTAAAAGATAGGTTGCCAGGCAACGAAACATACGCCCACAGCCGCTAAATCGTCCGGGCAGTCAACAAGGGTTGTCACATAATTCTACTTTTTTTAGGGAATGAAACGTTTGTAATACACTAAAATCTGATTACGAGTAACAACTCATTATGTAACTAGACCTGCATGCAGGAATGACGGGTTTCACTGGTACCACGTTACCTTTGAACTTGTGTCACTTTCGGTGTCACGTTACCCTTGAACTCATTTCACTTCCAGTACAAATGGAACCGATAAACATATTTCCACATAAACATTGCACACATCAAATAAAATGGAAGCAGAATCAACCAAATCCAGCAATATCAATTCATTTTATACATTTGTTGCATGTAAGTGTACAGTACTTCCGGTGATAATGAAAATGTTCAATTACTTTTATGAAATCAGAAATGACATAAGGCATCACATGGTTAAAAATTTTATGCAAATCGAATAATATATGCCACTTTTATAGACCCAAAACTTGAACAGTGACTTGTAGAAAATCGGCTATTTCTCGGCAACGGTACAAGTTAGAAATGATTTTGTGGCATCTGTATGATCGTATGGGTCCATTCTATTTGTTGATTGGCATCAAATATCATAATGACATTACTTCCGGTGATACTAAAAACTTTAAATTAGTTTTATAACATCGTCCATGACATTAGGCCTCAAAGGGTGAAAATTTTATGAAAATCGAATAATAATTGACACCTTTATGGGCCAAAAACCTTCAAAAGTGACATTTAGAAAACCGCCTATATCTCGGCAACCGAACAAGTTAGAAACAATTTTATGATATCTAAATGACCGTATGAGTTTTGTTAATATGTGAATTTAAACCAAAAGTTAATATTATTATTACATATTAAATAATTCTTGGTTGAAAAAATATCGCTTTTAAAAAATGCAGTTTTTGACCAAATGGCGTCACTTCCGGTGTCAATTTTAAATTATAATCAATTTGATATGACGCATACTTGCTTTTTGAATCAAATGATGTCACTATTGTGAATATCCATTAATAATTGACTATTTTACAGGCAAAATTAAGAAAACAGTGACTTATACAAAACTGCCCATTTCTCGGCAACTGCTTATATTACAAACTAATTTTCACATACATTCTCTTCGTATGGATTATAGCTACAAGTTTATAAAAGTTACGTAGAAATATTTTAAAATCTGAAAAGCCTGAATGGGTTGTAAATAGGTCAATTTTACGCCCTTTTTCACCTCTTAATCCAATTTGCTAGAAAATGAAATAGAAATTAAAAAAACTGCTTCCGACATTTTTTGCGCCTTTAAAGGACACACTCTTTGAGTCATATAATTTTTCAAAAAAATAATATTTGTTTTCGAAAAATGGTACCTAACTGTTAAAATTGTAGTTTTTGGTAAAATTATGCCACTTCCGGTGCCGACAAATAACACTTTTGGTAATAAAAAAAATGACAATTGAGACAACGAAGCATATGAACATTGTTTTATACAAATCGAACAATAAAAAATTAATCTAGGACTGAAAAACTGAATTAGCCAATGGCGGCCAAGGAAAATTACTGAGACAAAATTTTTTAACATTTTTGCGCTAGTCAGATGACTCTTTAATTCTGTGCACAACACGACTAAAAAATATTCATAAATAAAAAAGTTTTTTGTAAAATTTTAAATTTTCTAAATTTGGAGCCTAATATCTTCGAAGATTTGCCAAAAATCAAAAGTAGCGTAGCTATGTGCCCTGTCTCCGGCTATGCCAAAATGTATCGAAAGGTAAAATCCAATGATTATTGTTAAAATTACTGCAATATTTTTAAAGATAGGTTGCCAGGCAACGAAACATACGCCCACAGCAGCTAAATCGTCTGGGCAGTCAACAAGGGTTGTCGCATATTTTTACTTTTTTTGGTAATGAAACATTTGTAATACACTCAAATCTGATTAAGAGTAACAACTCATTAAATAATTATCTGAAAATCATTAGAATTTGTTTGCTTTTTATAAAGGTTTGCCCCAAGCTAACAATTGGTATAGGAAATATTTAACATCATGGATTTAGCTGTTCAGTTATCAAAATTCATTGAAAATCAAAATACTTGTTCGTTTCAACACCTTGAACTCTGTGTATCAATCTAAAGTCAATCGGATGACAAGTTTGGCATCTATAGCGTCACAAGGTTTTTTGAAATGATCATTTACGAAGTAATTATTTGAAATCGCTGAAAATCAGTAGGCTTCTTCGTCTCATGACCTAAAACAGTGTGTGTAAATTTAAAGTCAATCGGACATTAACTTTGGCCTCTAGAGCGTCCACAGGATTTTTTGATGTGATCAAGGGCCATAACTCTGGCAATAATTATCAGAGATCACTGAAAATAGGCTTCTTCGTCTCATGACCTTAAATACTGTGTATAAATTTAAAGTCAATCGGATATTAACTTTGGCTTTTAGAGCGTCCACAAGATTTTTTTAAGTGATCAAGGGCCATAACTCTGGCACTAATTATCGGAAATCGCTGAAAATCAATAGGCTTCTTCGTCTTATGACCTTAAACACTGTGTATAAATTTAAAGCCAATCGGATATTAACTTTGGCCTCTAGAGCGTCCACAAATTTTTTTGAAGTGATCAAGGGCCATAACTCTGGCACTAATTATTGGAAATCACTGAAAATCAATAGGCTTCTTCGTCTTATGACCTTAAACACTGTGTATAAATTTAAAGTCAATCGGATATTAACTTTGGCTTTTAGAGCGTCCGCAAGATTTTTTGAAGTGATCAAGGGCCATAACTCTGGCACTAATAATCGGAAATCAATGAAAATCAATAGGCTTCTTCGTCTTATGACCTTCAACACTGTATAAATTTAAAGTCAATTGGATATTAACTTTGGCTTTTAGAGCGTCCACAAGATTTGTTGAAGTGATCAAGGGCCATAACTCTGGCACTAATTATCGGAAATCGCTGAAAATCAATAGGCTTTTTCGTCTTATGACCTTAAACACGGTGTATAAATTTAAAGCCAATCGGATATTAACTTTGGCCCCTAGAGCGTCCACAAGATTTTTTGAAGTGATCAAGGGCCATAACTCTGGTAGTTGTTATCGGAAATCGCTGAAAAACAATAGGCTTCTTCGTCTCATGACCTTAAACAGTGTGTATAAATTTAAAGTCAATCGGATATTAACTTTAGCCTCTAGAGCGTCCACAAGCAATTGTGGACGACGGACGGACGGGGGCGACGACAATATACGACCACATTTCAATGTGGGCGTATAACAACGATAACTTCGGTGATTTAGAACATTTCGCATTGTCGCAGAACGTTCAAAATAGCTTTATCCTCTAAGTCACACCCACTTTCCCAGTAAAACCGAAGAAATCGTAACGATGCGACACGTAGTTGCTGAGATCTATTCAAATTGGAATCTGAATAATAATAATAATAAGAATAATAATTTTAACAAAAACAATAGTGTTTCACACAAGCTACGCAGTGTGAAACCCTAATTATCAGAATCAGAAAATCATTAGAATTTGCTTGCTTTTTAAAAAGTTTTGCCCCACGCTAACAATTAGTATACGAATCATTTAATATCATGGATTTAGCTGTTCAGTTATCAAAATTCATTGAAAATCAAAATACTTATTCGTTTCAACACCACTCTGTGTATCATGATAAGTTTGGCCTCTATAGTGTCACAAGGTTTTTTGAAGTGATCAAGGGAGATAACTCTGGAAGTAATTATTTGAAATCGCTGAAAATTAATAGGCTTCTTCGTCTCATGACCTTAAACATATATAAATTTAAAGTCAATCGGATATTAACTTTGGCCTCTAGAGCGTCCACAAGATTTTTTGAAGTGATCAAGGGCCATAACTCTGGCACTAATTATTGGAAATTGCTGAAAATCAATAGGCTTCTTCGTCTTATGACCTGAAACACTATGTATAAATTTAAAGTCAATCGGATATTAACTTTGGCCGCTAGAGCGTCCACAAGATTTTTTGAATGTCATCAAGGGCCATAACTCTGGCACTAATTATCAGAAATCGCTGAAAATCAATAGGCTTCTTCGTCTGATGACCTTAAACTCTGTGTATAAATTTAAAGTCAATTGGATATTAACTTTGGCCGCTAGAGCGTCCACAAGATTTTTTGAAGTGATCAAGGGCCAGAACTCTGGTAGTTATTATCGGAAATTGCTGAAAAACAATTGGCTTCCTCGTCTCATGACCTTAAACACTGTGTATAAATTTAAAGTCAATCGGATATTAACTTTGGCCTCTAGAGCGTCCACAAGATTTTTTGAAGTGATCAAGGGCCATAACTCTGGCACTAATTATTGGAAATTGCTGAAAATCAATAGGCTTCTTCGTCTTATGACCTTAAACACTGTGTATCAATTTAAAGTCAATCGGATATTAACTTTGGCCTCTAGAGCGTCCACAAGATTTTTTGAAGTGATCAAGGGCCATAAATCTGGCACTAATTATCAGAAATTGCTGAAAATCAATAGGCTTCTTCGTCTTATGACCTCAAACACTGTGTATCAATTTAAAGTCAATCGGATATTAACTTTGGCCTCTAGAGCGTCCACAAGATTTTTTGAAGTGATCAAGGGCCATAACTCTGGCACTAATTATCAGAAATTTCTGAAAATCAATAGGTTTCTTCGTCTTATGACCTCAAACACTGTGTATAAATTTAAAGTCAATCGGATATTAACTTTGGCCGCTAGAGCGTCCACAAGATTTTTTTAAAGTGATCAAGGGCCATAGATCTGGCACTAATTATCGGAAATCGCTTAAAATCAATAGGCTTCTTCGTCTGATGACCTTAAACACTGTGTATAAATTTAAAGTCAATCGGATATTAACTTTGGCCGCTAGAGCGTCCACAAGATTTTTTGAAGTGATCAAGGGCCATAACTCTGGTAGTTATTATCGGAAATTGCTGAAAAAAAATAGGCTTCCTCGTCTCATGACCTTAAACACTGTGTATAAATTTAAAGTCAATCAGATATTAACTTTGGCCTCTAGAGCGTCCACAAGATTTTTGAAGTGATCAAGGGCCATAACTCGGGTAGTTATTATCGGAAATCCCTGAAACAATAGGCTTCTTCGTCTCATGACCTTACACACTGTGTATAAATCTAAAGTCAATCGGATATTAACTTTAGCCTCTAGAGCGTCCACAAGCAATTGTGGACGCCGGACCGACGGACGTATAAAAAAATGATACAATGATTTCACACAACAGACTAGCTATTAGACTCTCGATTGACAAGAGTTTCACCACCCTCCCTTCATGATAACCGAAGTTATCGTGCCCTAAAGAATCAACAAATCAGCATGCTTATCTCTGCTTACCCTAAGCAGAAAATGCTCATCTTTGCACTCAATCACGGCATTGACCTAGTGAACGTCTACACCAAGATTGAACATTCTAGCGCAATTAGAAGGAGAGTTATTGTGTTTCAAAGTCTCGGCCCTTCAAATTTCTACTACTTTTCATATTCACTTCAAAATGGCAACCATCAGTTGACCTAAATCAAAATTCTGCTCCGTGCGATTTTTGGGCCATCCTTCAAGGATTCAGAAAATATAACTCCCGTGTCTGTAAGTAAAATAGCAAAAAAGCCTTAGGGATTTTTCACATTTCAAGATGGAGGCACTTCCGGATTGCACTACAAACTCCATTTTTTGTGTACGAATCAGTGGTCTCGTAGCTAGTACCTAAAAAAAAATTCAAGATGATCTGACCTATATTTCGTCGATTTTTTTGAAAATTTCGATCCTCAATTTCTCCAAGGGGAGATAATTTAGAAAATTTTAAAAGTCATTTTTAAAGTCGCATTGGTAAGATCTACTTACATTCCAAATTTCATAAAGATACGCCCACAGCAGCTAAATCGTCCGGGCAGTCAACAAGGGTTGTTGCATATTTTTACTTTTTTTGGGTAATGAAACATTTGTAATACACTAAAATCTGAGTAACAACTCATTATGTAATTATCAGAAAATCATTAGAATTTGCTTGTTTTTTATAAAGTTTTGCCCCAAGCTAACAATTAGTATAGGAAACATTTAACATCATGGATTTAGCTGTTCAGTTATCAAAATTCATTGAAAATCAAAATACTTGTTCGTTTCAACACCTTAAACTCTGTGTATAAATCTGAAGTCAATCGGATGATAAGTTTGGCAACTACAGCGCCACAAGGTTTTTTGAAGTGATCAAGGGAGATAACTCTGGAAGTAATTATTTGAAATCGATGAAAATCAATAAGCTTCTTCGTCTTATGACCTTAAACACTGTGTATAAATTTAAAGTCAATCGGATATTAACTTTGGCTTTTAGGGCATTCACAAGATTTTTTGAAGTGATCAAGGGCCATAACTCTGGCACTAATTATCGGAAATCGCTGAAAATCAATAGGCTTCTTCGTCTTATGACCTTAAACACTGTGTATAAATTTAAAGCCAATCGGATATTAACTTTGGCTTTTAGAGCGTCCACAAGATTTTTTGAGGTGATCAAGGGCCATAACTCTGGCACTAATTATCAGAAATCGCTGAAAATCAATAGGCTTCTTCGTCTTATGACCTTAAACACTGTGTATAAATTTAAAGCCAATCGGATATTAACTTTGGCCTCTAGAGCGTCCACAAGATTTTTTGAAGTGATCAAGGGCCATAACTCTGGCACTAATTATCGGAAATTGATGAAAATCAATAAGCTTCTTCGTCTTATGACCTTAAACACTGTGTATAAATTTAAAGTCAATCGGATATTAACTTTGGCTTTTAGGGCATTCACAAGATTTTTTGAAGTGATCAAGGGCCATAACTCTGGCACTAATTATCGGAAATCACTGAAAATCAATAGGCTTCTTCGTCTTATGACCTTAAACACTGTGTATAAATTTAAAGCCAATCGGATATTAACTTTGGCTTTTAGAGCGTCCACAAGATTTTTTGAGGTGATCAAGAACTCTGGCACTAATTATCAGAAATCGCTGAAAATCAATAGGCTTCTTCGTCTTATGACCTTAAACACTGTGTATAAATTTAAAGCCAATCGGATATTAACTTTGGCCTCTAGAGCGTCCACAAGATTTTTTGAAGTGATCAAGGGCCATAACTCTGGCACTAATTATCGGAAATCGCTGAAAATCAATAGGCTTCTTCGTCTTATGACCTTAAACACTGTGTATAAATTTAAAGCCAATCGGATATTAACTTTAGCCTCTAGAGCGTCCACAAGATTTTTTGAAGTCGTCAAGGGCCATAACTCTGGTAGTTATTATCGGAAATCGCTGAAAAACAATAGGCTTCTTCGTCTCATGACCTTAAATACTGTGTATAAATTTAAAGTCAATCGGATATTAACTTTAGCCTCTAGAGCGTCCACAAGCAATTGTGGACGCCAGACCGACGGACGGACGGGGGCGACGACAATATACGACCACATTTCAATGTGGGCGCATAAAAATCGTGCATCTATTAAAGAAGTTGTCAAATTGGTCATGACTTCCGGAATATTGTCACTCTCACTTCATTATAACCAAAGTTATCGTGCCCCAAAGTATCAACCAATCAGATTGCTTATCTCTGCTTACAGTAAGCAGACAATGCTCATCTTCGCACTCCTTCATGGTACTGACCTAATGAACGCCTTCACCAAGATTGAACATTCTGCCCCAATTAGAAGGAGAGTTATTTTGTTTCAAATTCTCGACCAATCAAATTGCTCATCGCTCTGCTTATCCATGGCAGACAATGCTCATTGTCGCGCGTATTCAAGGTATTGATGTAATGAAACTATAGACTAAGTTTCATTCCTCTGACTTAATTAGAACTGAAGTGAAAGTGTCCGAAATCATCAACCAATCAAATTGCTTATCTCTGCTTTCCCTAAGCATAAAATGCTCATCTTCAAACTCCATCAAAGCATTGACCTAATAAACACCTACGCCAAGTTTGAACATTTTAGCCGAATAACACTGAGAGTTATTGTGTTTCAATGTCTCGACCAATCAATTTGCGTATCGCTCTGCTTATCCTGAGCAGAAAATGCTCATTGTCGAACATAGTCAAGGTAGTGATTTAATGAAACTATACACCAGTTTCATCACTATCACTTAATCAGAACTAATGTTATTGTGTGTCGAATCATCAACCAATCAAATTGCTCATCTCTGCTTACCCAACGCAGAAAATGCTGATATTCGAACTTCATCAAGACATTACCTAGTTTGAACATTGTATCCCAATTAGAAGAAGAGTTATTGTGTTCCAAAGTCATCAAGGTATTGGCCTAATAAACACATACACCAAGTTTAGCTGAATTAGAAAGAGAGTTATTGTGTCCCAAACTAGATCATTTCGGGACTAACATATATTTCGATTTTATTTTGCTTGCGCGTAGAGGTCTTTAGCAGTGGAAGGAAACCGGAGGAAATGAAGAAAACCCACCAGGCGACCTTACTCCTTGTCAAGTACAACCGGAGATTCGAAAACACGCTAGTTGACTCAATGACAGGCTTTATGATACAGCGCGCGCGTGCTAACGATTCAGCCACCCAACTCCCGTTGGAAATCAGACATGTGCAATATGTCATATAAGAAGAATAACAAGTCGCTCACATACAAAATGGTAAATTAATGAGCTTAGGTCAAAAGGTTGAGCTACTGTTTTAGAGTATTTAATTGTTTTAAAGAGAGACATTAAGGGTTGTTCATTCATGTAGTTCAATAAAAGTTTAATTTTAAATAAGACGAACGTCTACCAATAAAATTAGGATTTAATAATATTAAAATAAAGTTTTAAATTAAGAATAATTAATTATTGGTCTGATGGCAATGCAATGTTTTGATTTGACGGATGAAATGTACGATGGGTGTCCACACTAAGTGGCTAAGGTGTTGGCCTGCTAGCCAAGAGGTCAGGTGTTCGATCCCTGCATTGGCCAAGAAAGTTCATCTCGATTTTCTGGCGTGCCCCCCACCCCCGTGTACACATTGGAGTGCACATAAAAGATCCCTTAGCAGTTGGAATTCGATACTGTTGAATAAAGCTCTATACGATGACTAAATGTACAGATTGTAGCCACCCACACTGCATGTTTTGCTTAACAATGAAAGGGTGCCGTTTTCAATTTTCAATCCTTTTTTTTCTTCCACTCCCGATATTTTGGACTGTTGATCGATGGTTTCATATAAAAGACTATCGATAAGACTCTTTGTAGAAGAAGTTCCCAAAAAATATTATGTTGACTTTAAGAGAAAAGGACCTTTAAAAATGCCCCAAATCGTAAAAATACGACTTTTTGGATTTCGAACTCCTTTTTTCGGCTACCCCGGACATTTTCAAAAAATGATACAATGATTTCACACAACAGGCTAGCTATTAGACTCTATTGACAACAGTTTCACCACTCTCCCTTCATTATAACTGAAGTTATCGTGCCCTAAAGAATCAACAAATCAGCATGCTTATCTCTGCTTACCCTAAGCAGAAAATGCTCATTTTTGAACTCAATCATGACATTGACCTAGTGAACATCTACACCAAGGTTGAACATTCTAGCTTAATAAGTAGGAGAGTTATTGTGTTCAAATTGCTTCTATTTTTCATTTTCAATTCAAAATGGTGACCATCACGTGACCGAAATCAAAATTCTAATCCGATAGATTTTTAGGCATTCCTTCAAGGATTCTGAAAATATAACTCCCGAGTCTGTAAGTAAAATAGCAAAAAAGCCTTATTGATTTTTCACGTTTAAAGATGGTGGCACTTCCGGTTCGATCGACAAACTCCATATTTTGTGTACGAATCAGTAATTACTTGTCTAGTATCAAAAAAAAAATTACGTCATTCTGACCTATATTTGGACGATTTTTTTTGAAAACTTTGATCCTTAATTTCGTCAAGGGGAGATAATTTAGAAAATTTCTAATTATATTTTTGAAGTCACATCGGTAAGATCTACTTATATACTAAATTTCATGAAAATCGTACAACTATTAAAGAAGTTGTCAAATTGGTCTAAACTTCCGGTTCGAAATCACAGCGACGAATTTTTGAAATTGGAAAATGCGAAACTGCAGATGAAAATGATTTTTTTCAAGGTATTCAAAGAAACAAGCCAACAGTGAGGCTGATGTCCCCCGCCAAAATCCCAAAATAAATAGATGACACATATTAATTAATCGCACATTTATTTTTTTCAAGCGTATCGAGCAATCAAACTGTACACGAAGTGTCATCCAAAAGTGTTTTATAAAGAAAAATGCTAAAACCGACGAGAAAAATGAAAATGGGGGATTCCACGTCAAGTGTACACAAGGTTCTGACATGACCATCACAGATTTTGATGATTTTTGGTGTGCAAGTTAACCATGACGAAAAAACATGATGTGCAAAATTTTAGCGCTGGGAGCCCCATGGGGCCCCATCAGGGGCATTCAGAAATTTGGGCCTTTTCGGCTGACCTTCAAACTTTGAAAATCCATAACTTCGTCCCTAGTAATACTACTTACATGAAATTGGTATCAAATTGTTCAGAAAACATGGATCTTTCTAAAGATCAGGAGCAAAAACTCGACAGAACAAAACCCAGGCAGATGTTGTTGACCTTGACCTTGGAAACCACGCCCCCGTAAAGGGGCAGCTTCGATTTGGCCAATTTTTCGTGTGAACATTGCCCCGCCTATGATTAACGAACATACAAAAAATCAAAATGGGATCTCCATGAGAAAAGATTTTAGGAGCCGGTCAAGTCAGGTGCTACACAGTTATTCAAGTGCACACGACCTTATCACCACGACATGACGTCGTAACAACAAATTCGTGTGGGGAAAAATGTGGTTCTGTTTTCGAGGTGCGGTAAACATTTGAGGTCTATACACTATTAATGGATCGTCCAGTGACAAGATAGGTTGCCAGGCAACGAAAAATACACCCAGCTAAGTCGTCCTGGCGTCAACAAGGGTTGTCGCATATTTTTACTTTTTTACTTCTGGCAGTAATTATGACCTTAAACAATGCGTATAAATTGCATAAAAACATTAGCCTCAAGAGCATACACAAAATATTTCAAAGGGATCAAGGGCCATAATTCTTGCAGTAATTATCGGATATCACTAAAAATCAATAGTCTTCTTCATCTAAACACTGTGTATAAATTCAAAATCAATCGGATATTAACATTAGCATCTAGAGCATCCACAAGATTTTTCTAGGCCATTACTCTGGCAGTAATTATCGAATATCGCTGAAAATCAACAGGTTTCTTGGTCTGATGACCTTAAACACTGTGTATACATTCAAAGTCAATCAGATATTATCTTTAACCGCTAGAGCATCCACAAGTTTTTTCAAAGTGATTAAGGCCCATAACTCTGGCAGTAATTATCGACTATTGCTGAAAATCAATAGGCTTCTTCATCTATTGATCTTACACACCGTGTATAAATCTAAAGACAATCAGATATTAACTTTGGCCTCTAAAACATCCACAAGATTTTTCAAAGTGATCGAGGGCCATAACTGTGACAATAATTATTGGATATCGCTGAAAATCAATAGGATTCTTTGTCTCATGACCTTAAACACTGTGTATGAATTTAAAGTCAATCGGATATTAACTTTAGCCTCTAGAGTGTCCACAAGAAAGTGTGGACGACGGACGGATAGACAAACGGGCAGACGGACAGGGGCAACGGCAATATATGTCCACATTTCCATGTGGGCGTATAAAAAACAGAGAGTACAAGTTATCATAGTGAAATTAGTGATCAGAAGTCAGCTTGCACAAAACAACCTACAGTGAATTCGAATAAAATCGACGTCTGTTTTAGCGACCAAGATGGACTTCATGTCCATCAAATCTGTTCCCATGGAGATCCCACTTTGATTTTTTGTGTGTTCGTAATATATAGGTGGGGCAATGTTCACACGAAAAAATTGGCTAAATCGAATCTGCCCCTTTTCATGGGCGTGGTTTCCAAGGTCAAGGTCAACAACATCTGCCTGGATTATGTTCTGTCGAGTTTGTGCTCCTGGTCATTAGAAAGATCCATGTTTTCTGAACAATTTGGTACCAATTTCATGTACCTAGGATGACTAGGGGCAAAGTTATGGATTTTCAAATTTTGAAGGTCAGCCGAAAAGGCCAAAATTTTGGGATGTCCCCAAAGGGGCCCCAAGCACTACAATTTTGCACATAATGTTTTTTCGTCATGGTTAACTTGCACATCAAAAATCATCAAAATCTGTGATGGTCATGTCAAAATCGCCCAAATTTTGTGTACACTTGACATGGAATGCCCCAAATGTAAAGGCAGACAAAAGGGCCCCCACGCTTGACAAAAGGGCCCCTCTGACCAAGGGCCGTCGTGTCTGAGTCAATCGTTTCTATACACTGTTACTGTCGAATCCATTACTGAATGAGAATGCAGTCATTGTATTGGCATAAAAATCATCAATCAAGATGAACCTAAGTTATCTTGTCCCAAAGTATCAACCAATCAAATTGCTTATCTCTGCCTACCCTAAGAAGAAAATGCTCATCTTATACACCAATTTTGAACATTTTAACTCAATTTGAAGGAGAGTTATTGTGTTCCAACGTCTCGGCAAATCAAATTGCTTATCGCTCTGCTTACCCTGAGCAGAAAATGCTCATTATCGAACTTAGTCAAGGTATTACTTTAATGAAACTATACACCAAGTTTCATCAATCTCACTTATCTCTGCTTACCCTTAGCGGAAAATGCTCATCTTCGAACTCCATCAAGGCATTGACCTAATAAGCATATACACCAAGTTTGAACATTTTAACTCAATTAGAAGGAGGGTTATTGTGTTCCAAAGTCTCGACCAATCAAATTGCGTATCGCTCTGCTTACCCTGAGCAGAAAATGCTCATTATCGAACTTAGTCAAGGTTTTACTGTAATGAAACTATACACCAAGTTTCATCACTCTCACTTAATTAGAACTAAAGTTATCGTGTCCCAAAGCATCAACCAATCAAATTGCTTATCTCTGCTTACCCTAAGCGGAAAATGCCCATCTTCGAACTCCATCAAGGCATTGACCTAATTAATAAGCATATACACCAAGTTTGAACATTTTAACTCAATTAGAAGGAGAGTTATTGTGTTCCAAAGTCTCGACCAATCAAATTGCGTATCGCTCTGCTTACCCTGAGCAGAAAATGCTCATTATCGAACTTAGTCAAGGTATTACTTTAATGAAACTATACACCAAGTTTCATCAATCTCACTTATCTCTGCTTACCCTTAGCGGAAAATGCTCATCTTCGAACTCCATCAAGGCATTGACCTAATAAGCATATACACCAAGTTTGAACATTTTAACTCAATTAGAAGGAGGGTTATTGTGTTCCAAAGTCTCGACCAATCAAATTGCGTATCGCTCTGCTTACCCTGAGCAGAAAATGCTCATTATCGAACTTAGTCAAGGTTTTACTGTAATGAAACTATACACCAAGTTTCATCACTCTCACTTAATTAGAACTAAAGTTATCGTGTCCCAAAGCATCAACCAATCAAATTGCTTATCTCTGCTTACCCTAAGCGGAAAATGCCCATCTTCGAACTCCATCAAGGCATTGACCTAATTAATAAGCATATACACCAAGTTTGAACATTTTAACTCAATTAGAAGGAGAGTTATTGTGTTCCAAAGTCTCGACCAATCAAATTGCTTATCGCTCTGCTTACCCTGAGCAGAAAATGCTCATTATCGAACTTAGTCAAGGTATTACTTTAATGAAACTATACACCAAGTTTCATCAATCTCACTTAATTAGAACTAAAGTTATCGTGTCCCAAAGCATCAACCAATCAAATTGCTTCTCTCTGCTTACCCTAAGCGGAAAATGCTCATCTTCGAACTCCATCAAGGCATTGACCTAATAAACACATACACCAAGTTTGAACATTCTAGCTCAATTAGGAAGAGAGTTATTGTGTCCCAAAAAGTGTGACGGACAGACAGACAGACGGACGGACGAACCCATTTTAATAGTCCCCCAACTTTCTTCGAAAGGCGGGGGACAAAAAGAATTAGTAAAATCGGTCAAAAAATAACAAAGTTACGACTATGCATTGTCAGTTTTTTCGTTCGTAAAATTCGGTGATTTCGGATTAGTAAAACGTTTTGAAAATATATTTAATCAACAGCCACCACCCATTTTTGGGGGGATAGGTAAAAGTTTCAGAACGATCCTATGGTTAGATTCTGAGAAATCCGATTTGTGGATAAAACACACAAAAAAAAATAACAATAATAATCTTAACAGAAACAATAAGCTTTCATATGTAATACATATGAAAGCTTAACTAGATCTGCTACTGTCTCATGCAGATATGAAAGCTTTCATATTCATTGTCACGTGTCATCGATTGTATCAAGTATCCTAAATAAAAGGATAAGAAGAAAAAATTATCAAAATTGGTCAAAAACTCGCGAAGTTACAAGTCTAAATATAATATGAAACATTGCACCCAGGCATAACAATAATCTGAAAACTAAAGGGAAATAACTGAAACTTGTATTACTGTAATGAGACGGATGAGAAAATGAAATGAAAATGGCGGGAAAGAACTAAAAATGGCAGGTTGGACAGGCGACCTTACTCCTTGTACGAATACACGCTAGTTAACTCAATGACAGGCGCGCGTGCTAACCATTCAGCCACCCCCCCCCCCCCTTTGAAATCAGACACGTGCAATATGTCATATAGGAAGAATAACAAGTCGCTCACAACAAGGGGGCTTGGGATGGCCTAGTGGTCACTTCGACCTCTAGCTGGCCGGTCACCTCTGGCTTGCGGCTGTGGTTTCGATCCCTGGTGTGAGCGTATGTGCCATGGAGATAGGGGCGCCTTCTCAACCTCGTGGGTTTCCTCCCACTGCTAAAGACCCCTCAGCGCAAGCGAATTATTGAAATAAAATTGAAACCATGTGTTGGTCCCAAAATGACCTAGTCTGTGTCGAGTGGACGTTAAACCCCATTTCTCTTTCTCGCTCACCACAAAATCGTAAATTAATGAGTTTAGGTCAAAAGGTTGAGCTACTGTTTTAGAGTATTTAATTGTTTTAAAGAGACACGTAAGGGTTGTTCATAGTTAAATGAAAGTTTAATTTTAAATAAGACCAATAAAATTAGGATTTAATAATGCCAGACTAATATTAAAATAAAGTTTTAAATTAAGAATAATTAATTATTGGTCTAATGCAATGAAATGCTTTGATTTGACGGATGAAATGTACGATGGGTGTCCACACTATGTGGCGAAGGCGTTGACCTGCTAGCCAGGAAGTCGGGTGTTCGATCCCTGCATTGGCCGAGAAAGTTAATCTCAATTTTCTGTCATTCCACCCGCCGTGTACACATTGGAGTGCACGTAAAAGATCCCTTAGCAGTTGGAATTCGATAATGTTGAATAAGCTCTCTCCAGCAGAAATAGCCAAGACTTTCTCTAGATAGTAGAAAAGGATATCTTGCATGCAGAAAAAACTACATACATTAACAACAAAAGCTAAATCTTCAATTATAAAATTTATTCATCCATATAACACAACAAAGTTCTATGGATAACACTCACTATATTATATGCAGATTGTAGCCACCCACACTGCATGTTTTGCTTAACAATGAAAGGGTAGGTCAAAATTTCAGAAAGATCCTATGGATAGATTCTAAGAAATCAGATTTGCAGAAAACACACAAAAAAAAAAAATAATAATAATAACTTTAACAGAAACAATAAGCTTTCATATGTAATACATATGAAAGCTTAATAATCTTAACAGAAACAATAAGCTTTCATATGAAATATGAAAGCTTAATCAGATATTAACTTTGGCCTCTAAAGCGTCCACAAGATTTTTTGAAGTGATCAAGGGCCATAACTCTGGTAGTTATTATCGGAAATCGCTGAAAAACAATAGGCTTCTTCGTCTCATGCCCTTAAACACTGTGTATAAATTGAAAGTCAATCGGGTATTAACTTTAGCCTCTTGGACGGACGGACGGGGGCGACGACAATATACGACATTTCAATGTGGGCGTATAAAAACCGCATTTTGTTCAGCTTTCCATTAAAGATAGGTTGCCAGGCAACGAAACATACGCCCACAGCAGCTAAATCGTCCGGGCAGTCAACAAGGGTTGTCGCATATTTTTAATTTTTTTGGTAATGAAACATTTGTAATACATTTAAATCTGAGTAACAACTCATTATGTAATTATCTGAAAATCATTAGAATTTGTTTGCTTTTTATAAAGTTTTGCCCCAAGCTAACAATTAGTATCATGGATTTAGCTGTTCAGTTATCAAAATTCATTGAAAATCAAAATACTCTGTTCGTCTCAACACCTTAAACCCTGTGTATCAATCTGAAGTCAATCGGATGATAAGTTTGGCATTTACAGCGCCACAAGGTTTTTTGAAGTGATCAAGGGAGATAACTCTGGAAGAAATTATTTGAAATCGATGAAAATCAGTAGGCTTCTTCGTCTCAGGACCTTAAACAGTGTGTGTAAATTTAAAGTCAATCGGATATTAACTTTGGCCTCTAGAGCATCCACAGGATTTTTTGATGTGATCAAGGAACATAACTCTGGCACTAATTATTGGAAATTGATGCAAATCAATAAGCATCTTTGTCTTATGCCCTAAAACACTGTGTATAAATTTAAAGTCAATTGGATATTAACTTTGGCCTCTAGAGCGTCCACAAGACTTTTTTGAAGTGATCAAGGGCCATAACTCTGGCACTAATTATCGGTAATCGCTGAAAATCAATAGGCTTCTTCGTCTTATGACCTTAAACACTGTGTATAAATTTGAAGTCAATCGGATATTAACTTTGGCCTCTAGAGCACCCACAAGATTTTTTGAAGTGATCAAGGGCCATAGCTCTGGCACTAATTATCGGAAATCGCTGAAAATCAATAGGCTTCTTCGTCTTATGACCTTAAACACTCTGTATGAATTTAAAGTCAATCGGATATTAACTTTGACCTCTAGAGCGTCCACAAGATTTTTTGAAGTGATAAAGGGCCACAACTCTGGCACTAATTATCAAACGTTTTTTTAAATCAGATAATAATTGTGACCTCCAGAGGGACCACAAGCTAAAAAGGGTCATTTTTCGTACAATCAGGGGCCATGATTCAGGCAAACTCAACCTTCATAACCATGGAACGGTGATATAATCAAACGCTTTTTTAAATCGGATAACAATTTTGACCTCCAGAGGGACCACAAGCTAAAAAGGGCGATATTTCGAACAATCAGGGACCATAATTCAGGAAGTTACGATCCGATATGGGCAAGTATGCAATGGGACCAAGATCATTAGGATATAAACATGTATTTCAAGTTTCATCAAAATCAGTTCAAAATTGTGACCTCTATAGGGTCCACAACCTTGATATAACATATTTTTACAAAATTCGCGTTCAGACGGCGGCCATTTTATCCATCAACTCTGGTCCGATTTTCACGAAATTCAAATTCTCTCTTCATTACCATGAAGCCGTGATATAATCAAGCGGTTTTTTAAATCGGATAATAATTTTGACCTCCAGAGGGACCACAAGCTAACAAAAGCGATTTTTCGGACAATCAGGGGACATAATTCAGGAAGTTATGATTCGATTGTCGCAAATATCGAAAGGAACCAAGATCTTTGGGTTATAAACATACATGTCAAGTTTCATCAAAATTGGTTCAAAATTGTGACCTGTATAAGGTCCACAACCTTGATACAACATATTTTCACACCATTCGCGTACAAACGGCGGCCATTTTGTCCGTCAATTTTGGTCCGATTTTCACGAAATTCGAACTCAACCTTCATTAGCATGGAACGGTGATATAATCAAACGTTTTTTTAAATCGGATAACAATTTTGACCTCCAGAGGGACCACAAGCTAAAAAGGGCAATTTTTCGGACAATCAGGGGCCATAATTCAGGAAGTTATGATTCGACGGGCGCAAATATCGAAAGGAACCAAGATCTTTGGGTTATAAACATGCATGTCAAGTTTCATCAAAATCGGTTCGAAATTGTGACCTCTATAAGGTCCACAACCTTGATATAACATATTTTCACACCATTCGCGTACAAACGGTGGCCATTTTGTCCGTCAATTTTGGTCCGATTTTCACGAAATTCGAACTCAACCTTCATAACCATAGAACGATGATATAATCAAACGTTTTTTTAAATTGGATAACAATTTTGACCTCCAGAGGGACCACAAGCTAAAAAGGGCGATTTTTCGTACAATCAGAGGCCATAATTCAGGAAGTTACGATCCGATGGGCGCAAATATCGAAAGGAACCAAGATCTTTGGGTTATAAACATACATGTCAAGTTTCATCAAAATCGGTTCAAAATTGTGACCTCTACGCTGTTCACAAGCTAAAAAACGTAGAATCAGGGGCCATAACCCATGAAGTTACAGTCCGATACATGCCAATATCGAAAGGAACCGAGATCTTAGGGCGATAAACCTATATTTTAAGTTTCATTGAAATCGGATAACAATTGTGACCTGTAGACTGTTCACAAACAATTGTGGACGGACGGACGGACGGACAGGGGCGACGACAATATACGTCCACATGAAAATGTGGGCGTATAAAAACGTAGAAGACCTCATAGAAAACAGAGTTTTCTGGAAAATTGAAGAACTTAAAACTGAAATGAAAGTAGAAATTAGACGTATTCAAAACGAAATATTACAGATAAAAGAAACTGAAAGAAAATGAGAAAAAAATCATTGGAAATGAAGAAAAAATAAAAAGTATCGAAGAAACCCTGCCACAAAATAAAAATAATCTACTAAAGATTATAAAATTATTAGAAGAAGAAATATTGGTTAAAGAAATTCATGATAGAAAGAGAAATCTGTTAATTTATGGAGTTAAAGAAGAAGATAGGTTGCCAGGCAACGAAACATACGCCCACAGCAGCTAAATCGTCCGGGCAGTCAACAAGGGTTGTCGCATATTTTTACTTTTTTGGTAATGAAACAACTCATTATGTAATTATCTGAAAATCATTAGAATTTGTTTGCTTTTTATAAAGTTTTGCCCCACGCTATCAATTAGTATAGGAAACATTTAACATCATGGATTTAGCTGTTCTGTTATCAAAATTCATTGAAAATCAAAATACTTGTGCGTTTCAACACCTTAAACTCTGTGTATCAATCTGAAGTCAAACGGATGATAAGTTTGGCATCTGTAGCGTCACAAGGTTTTTTGAAGTGATCAAGGGAGATTACTCTGGAAGTAATTATTTGAAATCAATGAAAATCAGTAGGCTTCTTCGTCTCATGACCTTAAACAGTGTGTGTAAATTTAAAGTCAATCAGATATTAACTTTGGCCTCTAGAGCGTCCACAGGATTTTTTGATGTGATCAAGGACCATAACTCTGGTAATAATTATCAGAGATCGCTGAAAATCAATAGGCTTCTTCGTCTCATAACCTTAAACACTGTGTATAAATTTAAAGTCAATCGGATATCAACTTTGGCCTCTAGAGCATCCACAAGATTTTTTGAAGTGATCAAGGGCCATAACTCTGGCACTAATTATCGGAAATCGCTGAAAATCAATAGGCTTCTTCGTCTTATGACCTTAAACAATGTGTATGAATTTTAAGTCAATCGGATATTAACTTTGGCCTCTAGATCGTTCACAAGATTTTTTGAAGTGATCAAGGGCCATAACTCTGGCACTAATTATCAGAAATCGCTGAAAATCAATACGCTTCTTCGTCTTATGACCTTAAACACTGTGTATAAATTTAAAGTCAATCGGATATTAACTTTGGCTTTTAGAGCGTCCACAAGATTTTTTGAAGTGATCAAGGGCCATAACTCTGGCACTAATTATCGGAAATCGCTGAAAATCAATAGACTTCTTCGTCTTATGACCTTAAACACTGTGTACAAATTTAAGGTCAATCGGATATTAACTTTGGCTTTTAGAGCGTCCACAAAATTTTTTGAAGTGATCAAGGGCCATAACTCTGGCACTAATTATCGGAAATCGCTGAAAATCGATAGGCTTCTTCGTCTTATGACCGTAAACATTGTGTATAAATTTAAAGCCAATCGAATATTAACTTTGGCCTCTAGAGCGTCCACAAGATTTTTTGAAGTGATCAAGGGCCATAACTCTGGTAGTTATTATCGGAAATCGCTGTGAAACAATAGGCTTCTTCGTCTCATGACCTCAAACATTGTGTATAAATTTAAAGTCAATCGGATATTAACTTTAGCCTCTAGAGCGTCCACAAGCAATTGTGGACGACGGACCGACGGACGGGGGCGACGACAATATACGACCACATTTCAATGTGGGCGTATAAAAAAGAAGAAAATATCCAAGAAGTGGTCACACATTTCTTACTAACTAGTTTAGAACTCCCAAAGGAGGAAGTGATGAAAATAAAACTATGTGCCGCTCATAGGCTGAGAAAACCAGTCTATCAAAACCCAAGAACAGAAAATGCCCCAAGGGCTATCATCATTGTGTTGACCGCATATTCAATGTAGCCCAGGAGAAACTTAACGGTAGAAGTAAAATGTCGGTAAGAAGTGACCTACCAGCTACCCTGAAAAAGAAAAGAGCACAGTTAGTACAGAAAGCATTCGAAATCAGAAAAAATGAACATTTAAAAACCAGAATAAGAGTGGTTAAAGCTGACGTGTGGCTAGAGGTGAAAGGCAAATCCGACATAGACTGGAATAGACGATATAATAATTAGAAGCATAATTCGACGTGGATAAGATTTACTCAGAATGATGTTTTCTTCAATAAACCCTGAAACTCCAAAAAGAAAAGCTCTACATAGACTATTTCTAAAGTTTGTAAACATTATACATGTAATAACATCTTAAAGTTTGTAATCATTATACATGTAACAACATCCTTTTGTAACATTATTCATGTTGATAATTGAGGTAAAAAATTGCTGCTATTGTAACGTTAATGAATGTCTACATCTCTACAATGTTCCATACCAGTTAGCAAATGATTACTTACTTTATGCTCTCCTTAGAGGCTTGATAGTCTGTAAGATTTAATGGGTTAATGGCTAGTTAGCGAATCTCTGGTTACTTTATGTTTTTTGGAGAGGCTTGGTTGCCCATAAGAGTTGTTAATAGGCTTAAGGCTAGCTTCAACAAATTGATAAGAAAATGGCAAACAAGGATGCTACCGACAGCAGATCGGATACTAGGCAGTGCTCTAAACAAAACTCAAATATACTTCGCACTGTAGAAGTAGCAATAGCACCATGTGCAATATTTAATACTATTTAAAAAAAAAAATTATGTATAAATATTCATCACCCGTACTTGTATATATATATACCAAACTTATATAGGACATAATCAGTATTATTTATAGGCCTATAAATCTTGAGTATCGCCTTCAGTGACAAGGTATCTGACTGGATTGAGGCTGCAGTCTGTAACCAAGATACTTATCCTTACAAATTAATAACATTAACAATATTGATATTATATAACATAGGAAAGTATAAATTGGATATCAAACCAAACAACAATATTGCTTGGGTTACGCTATGTAATGTGCATTAAGGTTATATAAAATTATAGACCAGTACGGGCCAATCTGACAAAAATAATGGGCGTTGGGAGGCACCGGCAATCTTATAGGTAGAGCAAAATAATTCTTATATTTGACATGGTAGATTATGTCCCATGGCACCAATTTAATAAGTAGCCAGATAATGTGTCTGAATAGGAAGTTGGAAATATTATTTTTATTATAATCCTTTTCAGTTTCGTAATCTTGGACATTAAAGTGTCCCAGATGTCAACGATAGGAAAAGGAAATGTTCCTTTTTATTTTATTGTATTGTATTTTTGTTATTTATCTTTATTCCATACAATTGTTCATATCTCTGTTACATTATGCTATGCAATGCATGAGCTCCCCTTCATACTTTCCCCTTCAGACCCTGCACTTCATCGAGAGTTTTCACAAAAGTGCCCTTATCTAAGCAAAACTGACTATGGCTAACAACTTAAGAATACTCTCGGTTAACTTTCAGGGACTTGGAGACAGTAGGAAGAGGCGCGATGCATTTAACATGCTCAAACAGCAGAATGCAGACATTATTTGTTTGCAAGATACGCACTTGGAACAAAAATTAGAAAAATATATAGCAGCGGAATGGGGAAATTCTGATATCGAAATGTGGGGTAATTCCTCTAAACAGAGAGGAGTGACTATATTGTTCGGAAATAAATTAGAATACAAAAAACATAAAGTCAGAAAAGACTGGACCAATAGCAACTACATATTTGTAGAATTAGAAATAAATGACATAAGATTTATACTTGGCAATATTTATGGGCCTAATTCTGATAGTCCTGGCTTTTATCAAGAACTTAATACGAATTTAAAGCAGTTTGACAATGATAGATACATCCTCTGTGGGGATTGGAATTTTACTTTAAATCAATGTATGGATACATATAACTACAAACATGTAAATAACCCAAAGGCAAAAATGGAGCTGACAGATATGTGTCAGAAATATGAATTAATCGACGTCTGGCGCTCATTCCACAAAAACGAAAGAAAATATACATGGAGCAGATGTAATCCAATTAAAAGAGCGCGGCTAGACTTTTTCTTGACTTCGGAAAATCTCCTGACACATATTACGAAAGCTGATATCCTACATGGATATAGAACCGACCATTCTGCCATCTCCATTGCCTTGACTATTAGTAAACATGAAAGAGCAAAAGGCTACTGGAAATTCAACAATTCCTTACTGTATGACGAGCTGTTTGTTACAATGATCAAAGAAAATATCAACTATATCAAAGAGTTCTATGCAGCGTCACCATACAGTCTTGAATTTGTTGAAGCTTCCACAATTAATGACATTGAATATACAATTGATGACCAATTGCTCTTTGAAATGTTGCTTTTACATTTAAGAGGGAAAATCATATCATTTGCCTCATATAAGAAAAGGAAGAATTCTGAGATTGAAAAAAAATTGATGCTAGAAATACAAGAAATTGAAAACAAAACTGAAATATATCCTAACCACATTGAACTTTATGAACAATTGCAAAACTTGAATTCAAAATTAGAGGAACATAGGAAAAAGAAAACTGAAGGAATCATTGTTAGATCTAGGGCCAACTGGACTGAGGAAGGGGAGAGAAGTACCTCATATTTCCTCAATCTAGAAAAGAGAAACTATACAAACAAAAATATCCAAGAAATTGATACTGAACTATTAGGCAAAGTTTCGGACCAGAGCGAAATATTGAAACAAGTTAAACTCTTCTATGAACAATTATACAAAAGCAATCCAGATGTTGATTTAGAAAAAAATAACAAATTTGGAAATCGTCTTAGAAAAAAAATTATCAAAAGAAATTAGTGAGTCACTTGAAGGCCCAATCTCTATAAGCGAATTGTCTACTATTGTGAAAAATCAGAAACGAAACAAAAGTCCAGGCATCGATGGATACACCTCAGAATTTTTCCAGTTCTTTTGGCGTGATTTATCTAAGATTATGCTGAGATCTATTAACTATGCACTATATACAGGTGAACTATCACTGACCCAAAAACAAGGCGTGATTACATGTATTCCGAAAACGGGGAAAAATAGAACACTTCTAAAAAACTGGAGGCCCATTACGCTGCTGAATTCTTGCTATAAAGCTATATCAGGCTGCATTGCCAATCGTGTCAAATCTGTTCTACCCAAATTAATCCATGAGGACCAGAAAGGGTTCCTTTCTGGCAGATACATAGGCGAATGTACAAGGTTTACTTACGACATCCTGTTTGAAACAAAGAGACAGGATGTCCCGGCCATGCTACTACTTATAGACTTCGAAAAAGCGTTTGACAGTGTGTCATGGAAATTCATTGAAAATGTTGTCCGCGCATTCAATTTCGGGCCCTCCATGCAAAACTGGATAAAAATACTTTACAAAAATGCGCAATCATGTGTTACACAAAATGGTCATCTGTCGAAATTCTTTAAGCTGTAGACAAGGCGACCCGCTCTCGCCGTATATATTTCTACTATGCGCAGATGTTCTTGGGTCAATGATTAGGCAAAACGATAGAATTAAAGGTGTATATATATTTGATAGGCAATTTAAAATAGCACAATATACACATCACTTTTCTTGGATGGTTCAGAAGAATCACTACGAGAAACTATGAATACTCTGGAATTATTCTTTAGAATGTCTGGATTAAGAGTGAATATAGATAAAACAAACGCTATCTGGATGGGCCGATATGCAGGTTCAAAAACAAGAATATGTAACGAATTTAAATTTAATTGGCCTGAAAATCAGTTTATATCTCTTGCCATCAATTTCGGTACAAATTTAGACGAAATTATAGATCTCAACTTTAATGCGAAATTGGATGATCTTGAGAAACTAACATATATTTGGAGTAAACGTAAACTGACTCTAATTGGAAGAGTCACCATTCTTAAGAGTTTAATCTTACCTAAAATTAATCATTTGTTCTCGGCACTACCCAACCCAGAATGCTCTGACCTCAAAAAGCTTGAAAAAATATGTTTCAGATTTATATGGAACCATGGGATTGACCGAATTAAACGCTCAAGAGTCATAAAATCAATTGAAAATGGTGGTCTAAATTTTACTGATATCAATGCATTCAATAAGAGTATGAAAATATCTTGGATCAGAAGATTACATAGTCAAAACAGTAATTGCAGTCCATTTATAGACCATTATTTGAAAATACTCCCCTTTGAAATCTCTGCAGTAGGACCTAATTTAAACTCCAAAATACTTGGGGTGATAGAAAACCCATTCTGGAGGGACACCTATAAAGCATGGGTTGAGTTTGTTGAGAATGTACTTGAAAAGGATAACAAAGATATGAACATGGAAAATATTTTATTACAACCCATCTGGTATAATAAAATATTCAGATTTAGATTTATTTAGATTCCAAAAGGGAGTCAGAATTATTAATGACCTCGTAAATGATAGAGGTAGGTTCAAAACATTTGACAACATGAAAAGTGAATTTGGTTTGAAAGGCACATTTCTTCACTATAACGGATTGATAACATCTCTCCCTAAAAGATGGAAAAATGTGATATCAGACAATGTACATTCTCATTTACAAAAACCATACGTACCAAGACCCATCCAGATCGTACTAAGTAAAGCTAAAGGCTGTAAACATATATACAAGTTCTTAATCAAAAAGGAATCAAAGGAAAACAAATGCAAAAATGAAATAAAACTAGACCTGCATGCAGGAATGACGGGTTTCACTGGTGCCACGTCACTTTCGGTGCCACGTTACCCTTAAACATATGTCACTTCCGATACCAATGAAACCATCAAACAGGTTTCCACATAAGCATTGTAAACATCAAATAAAATGGACGAAGAATCAACCAAATCCAGCAATATCAATTCATTTTATATATATGTTACTTGTAAGTGATCCTGGCAAAATTTCATTACTTCCGGTGATAATGAAAATGTTCAATTAGTTTTATGAAATCAGAAATGGCATAAGGCATCATAATGGCGAAAATTGTATGTAAATCGAATGAGAATTGCCACTTTTATAGACCAAAAACCTTGAAAAGTGACTTGTAGAAAATCGTCTATTTCTCGGCAACCGTACACGATAAAAACTATCTTTTGGTATCTATATGATCGTATGGGTTCAATCCATTTGTTGATTGGAATCAAATATCATAATTTGAAATATATTACAAATCAGACTCATTTGAAAAAAATGTCTGTTTTGAAGGCTAAAAATACAGTTTTTGCCAAAATGACATTACTTCCGGTGATACTGAAAATGTTAAATTAGTTCTATGAAATCATAAATGACACAAGATATCATATGGTGAAAATTTTAACTGACACTTTTATAGACCAAAAACCTTGAAAAGTGACTTAAGGAAAATCGCCCATTTCTCTGCAACCGTACAAGTTAGAAACCATTTTGTGGTATCTGTATGATCGTATGGGTTCAATCTATTTGATCAATAGAATCAAATATCACAATTTGAAAAAAATAACAAATACGACTCATTTGAATAAAATATTGTTTTTTGAGGGCTAAAATTTAAGTTTTGAGCAAATGACGTCATTTCCGATGGCAGCGCAAGGGGTAAAATGGTTTGACATAGTCCACTATGGCATTAGGCATCCAATAGCGAAAGAAAATTGAAAATCGAATAATAATTGATTCTTTTACAGCCAAAATTACGTGAAAAGTGACTCATGCAAAATTGCCTATTTCTCGGCAACTGCTTATATTACAAACTAATTTTCACATACATTCTCTTCGTATGGATTATAGCTACAAGTTTATAAAAGTTACGTAAAAATATTTTAAAATCTGAAAAGCCTGAATGAGTTGTAAATAGGTCAATTTTACGCCTTTTTTCACCTCTTAATCCAATTTGCTAGAAAATGAAAAAGAAATTAAAAAAACTGCTTCCGACATTTTTTGCGCCTTTAAAGGACACACTCTTTGAGTCATATAATTTTTCAAAAAAATAATATTTGTTTTCAAAAAATGTACCTAACTGTCAAAATTGTAGTTTTTGGTAAAATTATGCCACTTCCGGTGCCGACAGATAATACTTTTGGTAATAAAAAAAATGACAATTGAGACAACGAAGCATATGAACTTTGTTTTATACAAATCGAACAATAAAAAATTAATCTAGGACTGAAAAACTGAATTAGCCAATGGAGGCCAAGGAAAACTACTGAGACAAAATTTTTTAACATTTTTGCGCAAGTCAGATGACTCTTTAATTCTGTGTCCAACACGACTAAAAAATATTCATAAATAAAAAAGTTTTTTGTAAAATTTTAAATTTCCGAAATTTGGCGCCTAATATCTTCGAAGATTTGACGAAAATCAAAAATCGAAAGTAGCGCAGCTATGTGCTCTGTCTCCAGCTATGCCAAAATGTATCGAAAGTTAAAATCCCATGATTATTGTTAAAATTACCGCAATATTTCTAAAAACGATAACTTCGGTGATTTCGGACATTTCGCATTGTCGCAGAACGTTCAAAATAGCTTTATCCTCTAAGTCACACCCACTTTCCCAGTAAAACCGAAGAAATCGTAACGATGCGACACGTAGTTGCTGAGATCTACTCAAAACAAAAGAAGAATAATAATAATAATAAGAATAATAATTTTAACAAAAACAATAGTGTTTCACACAAGCTTCGCAGTGTGAAACCCTAATGAATATCCTTAAACTAAATTTGTCTCCAGAACAGTGGAGAAAAATATATGCTATACCGAAAAAAGTGACATTGGACACAAAGTTGATAGAGTTTCAACTCCAATTTCTACACAGAATTGTTACCACAAAAAAATATCTTTACACTATCAAATTAAGCAATGAGAAACAGTGCTCAATCTGTGGGGAAAAAGATGAAACTCTTGAACATTTGTATTATGAATGCCCTGAAACTCAAAATATTTGGACGAATATGTCTAATGTTCTTGAAAAATACGGAATGTGTGATATTCATTTCACATGCAATGATATAATGCTTGGAAAACAGGAGACATCCCCTGTTGTCAATTTTATTATCATATGTAGCAAATACCATATTTTCCGAAGTAGTATAACAGGTAATTCCCTTAATTTCCAAGCCTTATTGAAATTTATTCATTTTTATTACAGAATTGAAAAGTACATATATAAGAAAAGTGGAAACATGCATATCTTTAATAGAAAATGGAATATGATTGTTAAGCTGTTTGATGACATGTAAATAATAGATTATGTAAAGAATAGAATAGTGCTAGCTAAGCTGTTTGAGAATATGTGAAGAATAGAATATTGTGAGAGTTGCATATTGTAGTTTCATGATATAGAGATGACGTTGATATAATGTACTTTTGTATGGAATAATAAAAAAATAATCAATAAAAAAAAAAAAATAATAAAATCACAAAAATGCAAGGAGCTGTCAAAAATGCAAGGAGCTGTGACAATGCAAACAAAGTTCTTGCCATACAAGTTGGCTGACTGTGGGTAACCAGCGTGATGTCATAAGAAAAGCATCTATTGGCAGGTAAACTAAAATGCATACAGTATTGATATGTCGCCTATTTAAACGAAGTTTACAAAATACATTCGTTGGCTTCAAAGACCAAAATAATTTTACTTGTTATTCACTGCAATTACATGCTCTTGAACAAACAAGTGTCCTGTGCAAAAATACAAACTAACTCATCTACTAGTAATTCACACTTAAATTAAGGAAACGTATTCTTCGTTCTTACCTCTAACATAACAGCCTCTCCGAGGAACATGTGTTTTCTGGGTGATGTCACGTGATTCGCTAAATTACCCAGGACCCTCGCGTGTTTGTTGACCGAGAGTAAACTGTGTGAAGAGAGCACACACGTAACGGGTTTTACGCACTAAGTGTGGACCACGTACAAATTTTGTCAGGTGAAGTAGACTAGGTTATCCAACATGGAAACAGACTTCACTTCTCCGAGGACCACGATTTTGGTCCTTGGACGATTTTTTGGTCCTTGGGTAAAAGCTGTATTTTCCAACGAGGGTCCTCTGGTGATGGTCAATGCACACGCATACATACCCGCACACACACAGACAGGGGCGACGGCATAATACGTTCACATTATGAATGTGGACGTATAAAAAATAAAAAAAGATTAAAATTTTTGAAAAATATGAAGAAAAAAACAAAATCAATAATGGCTGAAAGGTTAGCATGTTGGTGCTGTATGATTGTGTATCACGAAGCCTGGGTCATTCGGTTTCTTCCCACTGCTAAAAAAGACCCCTACGCGCAAGCGAATTACCAGTATTGAAATAAAATTAAACCCAAAACGACCTAGTTTGCGTCGAGTGGACACTAAACCCCATTTCTCTCCCCCATAATCCATAAAGTTACAGTCCGATACACGCCAATATCGAAAGGAAACGAGATCTTAGGGTGATAAACCTATATATTTCAAGTTTCATTGAAATCGGATAAAAATTGTGACCTGTAGAGTGTTCACAAACAATTGTGGACGGGCGGACAGACAGGGTCAACGACAATATACGTCCACACGAAAATGTGGGTGAATAAAAATTTGGACTGTGATCAAAGAAGACATAAACAGAAATAATTTAAATATTTTATTTTTTTTATACCAAACAAATAATAAATGAAATGGAATTTTTTTTATAGAAAATTATGTGAATCAGCCTTGTAAATAACCCCTGAAATAGAGAAATAAAAAAACAATTTAATTAAAAAGTTATCACCGGTAAAATCTTTTGTGATTATTCTATACACTAAAGCACCAACATACTATAAATAAAGGTAATCAAATATAGTTCAAGATCATATACATTCAATAAATTTTAACTTGATTTATTTCTTATGTTTTTTGTATCCTCAGATGTTCTTAATTACATAATAGCATTGAACAATTGGAAGTATACCTTTAAAGCTACAAAATAGTGTCATTTTCTTCGTTGATTTTGATAAAATTGGGTTTACACTTAAATTCTCATGAAAGCTAAATGAAGTAAATTCATTTGTGTCAGACATCAAGAAGCTTTTTTTTAATGTTTGACTTTGTAGGTGAAACATCATAAACCTTTGAAGTTAACAGCTCAACACCCACTTGCAGAAAGCAAGAATTTTTCTATTCTTGTTATTTCATCAATTCTTCCTGTTTGCTCACTAAAGCGTCTTCCGAGATTCTGTTCGGATTATCGCCCTTATTGTTGAAATTGTTTGACGTTCTAACACCTGGCGTCAACTGGCAGACTATCGCCATTGAAGAAACGGCCTGTCAAGATTGGTGGCATTATTTCTGTTACTTCTTTTTTTTTTTTTCTAAATCATTTTTAGTTGAAGCCTGTACCTTAACAGGCCCGGGACTGTACAGCACAGTCGACGCTTACTTGATTTGATATTCGTTTTTTTGCAATGTCTTTTTTTCTGTATTGTTCGCAGGTTTATCTTGTAGATTTTTGTTTTGCGTGTAGTGCGGTCTTCCTGCACTTACTATTAGGATGTTGGAGCTTTGTAATGATACATTATCAATGTTGGCAAACCTATTGGCATTATGTCCCTTTATGTTTACTGAATTGTAATAGAAAATAAAACCTTTATCATTTCACTTATTATTAAATATATATTAACAAAAGAGGTTTTGACTGTTGTAAAGAATAAATGTAACAAATAATGACCAAAGACTGGGTTAAACCATTCATTTTCAAACCTAGGTCTCCAATTCAAGATAATGCTTGTGAAATTTAAGAAGACAACTGTGGGGCTGATGTCCCCCACTGAAATCCCAAAATAAACAGATGACACATATTAATTAATCGGACATTTATCTTTTTCAAAGGTATTGAGCAATCAAATTATACACCAAGTTTCATCACTCACTATCAGATAGAATCAAAGTTATCTTGTCCCAAAGTATTGACCAATGAAATGGCTTAGCTCTGCTTAGCTTTAGCTCGAAATGTTAATCATTGAACTCAGTAAAGACATTCACCTAATGAACATCTACATCAAGTATGTTCCAAAGTCTTGACCAATCAAATTGCTTGTCGTGCCTTAGCCTAAGCAGAAAATCCTCACAATCGAACTTAGTCAAGGTAATTTTGTATAATGAATCGATATCAAGAGTTTCATCGCCCTCACTTCATTATAATCAAAATTATCGTGCCCTAAAGAATCAACCAATCAGATTGCTTATCTCTGCAAACCCTAGCAGAAAATGCTCATCGTCGAACTCCATCAAGACATTGGCTTAAACGGACAATAACACTCTTGCTGGCTTGGAAGCTCCAGAAAATAAATAATAGCCTTTTTCTAAGTACTAGATGTTTATCTGACCTATCTGCTGTGTAAATTATCCATTACATCCTATTTTACTTGTCCAGAGGGTTCGAAAATATTTTAAAATCCAAGTCACATTTGAAAAGGTTTACGTTAACCTTTTCAAATCATTTAGTTGAATTTTTCCAATTTTTTAAATTAGGTGTGTTAAGATGAAATTTGTATTACTTGGAATATTGTAAAATTATACAATTTGTCGACATGAATAAAGATTGGGACATATTATTCAGTTACAACAAGAGTGGTATTGAGCCTTTAAGGAACGCCTACACCAAAGTTTGAACATTGTACCCCAATGAGAAGGAGAGTTATTGTGTTCCAAAGTCCTGACCAATCAAATGGTTTATTGTGCTGCTTACCCTGAGCAGAAAATTCTCATTTCAAACTTAGTCAAGGTATTGATGTAATGAAACTATACACCAAGTTTCATCATTCTCACTTAATTAGAACTAAAGTTATCGTGTCCCATTAAAGCATTAACCAATCAATTGCTTATCTCTTCTTACCCTAAGCAGAAAATGCTCATCTTCGAACTCCATCAAGGCATTGACCTAATAAACACCTACATCAAGTTTGAACATTCTAGCTCAATTAGAAGGATAGCTATTGTGTTCCCAAAGTCTTGTTCAATTAAAATTGCTTGTTGTTCTGCTTACCCTAAGCAGAAAATGCTCATTATCGAACTTAGTCAAGGTATTGATGTAATGAAACTATACACCAAGTTTTATCACCCTCACTTAATTAGAACTAAAGTTATTGTGTCCCAAAGCATCAACCAATCAAATTGCTTATCTTTGCTAACCCCAGGCAGAAAATGCTCATCTTCGAACTCCATCAAGGCATCAACCTAATAAACACCTACACCAAGTTTGAACATTCTACCTCAATTAGAAAGAGTTATTGTGTCCCAAAAAGTGTGACGGACAAACAGACAAACCCATTTTAATAGTCCCCTGCTTTCTTCGAAAGGTGGGGGACAATAAAAAGATATGCTACTTACGGTAATTTTATTCTCATGAATACACGGCACATAAAAAATGAAATAAGGACAGCAATAAATCCAACACTAAGAAGTAGAATTCTATTTAATCTTGGCATTATTGGTTTATTGGTCAAGTCTAAAATAACAAAACCAAGACCACCAAGAGTGAAAAGAAAACTGGATGCCAGTCCCTCCATAATATACTGGCCATTTACTCTGTAAGGCATGAAGGCTACCTAGAAATATAATACAATGAAAAGTAAGGACATGTAAGCAGTATGTCTCAAACCTCGATATAGAAATCTGGTTTCCAGTTATGAGGATACTGGTGAACTCTGATAACCTCCTTTACATTTGCGCAATTTGATTGATCACTCCATATCCATACAAATCAAAATGAGGGGTTTAACTTGCTATTTTTCTGCACAGACTGGTGCTAATGAAGATGGGTACATACCATGAAGTGTGCTATGAGGGAACTTCTGCCAGGACAGCAGTGCTACAGCTAACTGGTACTTCATATTCCAACTGTCAACTACACACTGTTCCTTTCCACACACACCCCCACCCCACCCCGATCCTGCACCAATGACATGGGGAAATCACACTGGAATATCCCAAGGAACCCAGGACCTATGGAGTGGAATTTCCCTCATAAATCTATCTCCTAACCTAGTAATGTGTATGCTACTCACTCCTTTGATTAGAGCTAAACCCACTACTCACTGCTGGAAAGAGAGAAAATTCTTGTTCTAAATTATGATTGGTCAATAGTTCGATTTACTATCAATCGGTAACTGTGTTACCAAGGCTCTACCCTTAAAACAAAGCGTCAAATTGGACCAAATATGTTTACATAACGTTAAGTCATGGCTCACACATTTTATTTTGCTCAATTAACCAGTGCATAGCAGAATATTTTAGTAAAATTAATTGCCTGATAAACGAGGCTATCAACATTGACATAATGTAAACAATACTGAATGGAGACGAACAGACTTTCACCGTTTTTAATACATGTACCTTAAATCACTGTCTAAAGTTTTAGGGAAGATCCCAGATTAAACAAGGGCTATCTGGGGTAATTGGAGGTCACTAGGCAATAATATCGAAAAACATCGAGATTTTTAGCAGCTAACGAAAGAAAGACGAAAGTAAAAGTTTCGCTTCCAGTTCTATTTTTAAGGATCGGATACAAATCAACCTACCTACAGTGATTGATAACCACGTACATGATCACTGCCGGCAGAGCTGACACATGCGCTTACCATCATAGTAGCATTCTAGCATTACTTTACGATCAAGTAACAGTTTATATTTTTATCAATTTGTACTAACAAATTTCTACCAAATAATTACTCGACAAAACTCCGGGGCTCCGGGCACCTGGACAAGTGTCCCAAGTTGTCTCTCACAGGCCCTGGAGTTCATGATTCTATTATTTAATTAATTATTTTGCAGATCTCTCATATTTTGTTGTACAAAATGACTCAAACAGAATATTCCAGTTCAACTGACAACAAAAAATACACACTTTTATGTACATGTATATATGTTTCTCCTCGCTAAATTTATGGGCGGAATCGTATCACAACACATACATGTACTGTGTCATTTGTGACTATAGTTGCAATACCCAGCACTATCATCAATGTTCTGGAATAGAGATACTATTAATAGGTTTATAACTTACTGGTTTAGAATTTCCTCTCTCATCTGTTGTTGATCCGATACTTGGTGGTTCTACAATTACATCATATATTATACCTGAAACAAGTAAAATTAAGTCATGGTCAGATTATGTATGTTAATACTGGATACGTTTCCAATATGATATTTTAACACATTACCAATTTGGGTCTGTGGGACCACTCAGATCACAATGCGATCAACAGCCAACAAGATGTGGACAATATTTTCACGATGAATCATTTGCTTTTTCTCTAAGATGTCAAATTTCTCACAGCTTAATAACATTACACAAAAACCCATACTTATGGAATAACAGCTGCTTAATTTATTTAGGTGACATTTCGAAGAGTATTCTCTCAACGTTATCAAGCTAATACAGTAAAACAAGTGCGTTCGTTCGTTACTGGAGTTTAACGTCCACTTCCACCTAGGGTGATATCGTAGACAATGTAAAACAAGAATTATGAGATGAATATATACAGAAAAACTATAACAACAATTCATGAAACCATACAGGACAACAACAAGATCAAAGGAGTTATTCAACACAAACTGGTTAACACTAAGCTTAATTGTAGCCATGAGTGGAGTTAAGCAATCAAGTAACTATGATGATATGTACAATACTACCAACCTACATTTGCAGTTATGATATACCTTGTTTGTTTAGATAACAGTAATTAACTTGTAGCAACTATGATATCTTTGTGATTAGATGTACAATAGACTAAACTAACTAAGGTAGATGTAACAGATAATATTGATAATAATATTAAGAAAATGAAATTAATAAATACTCATAAAAAGTTAACTAAAATTCTTTCCCACAATACTGAAGAGTGATTAGGGGTGAAGGAAAAACAGATTTAGGTTTTTTTAATAAGTTAATCGTAGGCAGGAATATCCCTGTGTCACGGTTAAGGTCCGGGTTGTTCCTTTTAATATGTATGGCCTCAATTAGTTTGCAGGGTTTTTTTTCTATCGGTAGAGGGGCTTCCAGAGTTTTATATGTTTTAATTCTGTCTTGGGTTGGATAGCATATGTTGGCCCACAGCTGAATTGATGGTAGAGGATTTAGATTTGTGCTGACTGATTCTCTTACAGTCTCATCTAAGGCTGTCTAGTTTCTCCTACATTTTTGCTGTCACGTGTGCAGGTGATTTCATAAACACATTCTTTTGGATTTGGTTGTTTGGTTGGGTTTAGTTTGCCACTGGCCTTCAGGAGATATTTAAGGGTTCTTCCTTTAGAAAATGTTGCCTAAGGATGATCCCTACATTGTTTTTTGGTGCATGCCCGACCCCCAGGGGCAGAGCCACGCTCATAAAATTGGTGTTCCACAAATGACATGGTAATTAATGAAATCAAAACTAAAACAATGATTATTACACCGTCTTCAAGGCGTAAATTACTTTCAACAAAATTTCAAATTCACATAAATAATTCACCTTTAGAAAATGTCTCTACATTTAAACTTTTAGGCATCATTTTTGATGAAAATTTCACTTGGTCTCCACATGTTGATCATTTATCTAAGCTTCTTCGACAGAAAAATTTTCAATTACGCAAATTAAAACAGTTGCTTCCTACTGAAGTACTTAAATTGTTCTATTTTGCTCATATTCAATCTCATATTAATTATTGCTCCACTATTTGGGACTCTTGTTCGATTACATCTATATCTAAACTTGAGAGAGTTCAAAAATTATCCTTAAAATTAATTTACAACAAACCTATCTCTGAGCATTCCTTCTCATCTAATTATCAATTTTTATCTTCATCTTTAAATATTCAAACTATTTATCAAAGACTTTTAATTAACAAATATATTTTTGTTTATAAAATTATTCATAAACTCTGTCCATCATATTTACATAATATTTTTCATTATAACACCACTCCGTATTCATCTCTCTCAATAATAGACTTTGTATCTGTAGACCTAATAATGAAATATTTAAATGTAGTTTACAATATAGAGGCACAGTCCTTTGGAATTCTCTCCCATTTTCACTTAAAAATATTAAAAATCTTCATTTATTTAAGAAAAATATCACTAAGCATGTTATTTCTTCTTCTTAACCTGTAGTCTATATTTAATATATCAACTACTTACTAGTTACTACATATTATCCATCATTTTACTTTTAGTTTTGAAGCTTATCATATTATCATATATATTAGAATGCTTTGTTTGTGAGTATTTGTTAAGTGTCTTGTTCTATTACTGTCTTTTTCATTTATTTTGTTATAAAGGGCAAAATTGTAAACAGGCTTTAAGCCTAATTTTTCACCTTTGAAAATAAAGATATTATTATTATTATTATTATTCGTCCAATATTAAAATCTAATCTATTTTTAGCAATAGCTAAGTGCTACGCTGACAGGTGATTTCACCCACGTCCGCGCTATGCAATTGAATTTGCAGTGACTGCGTGTTAGAATAGCAGGGCACACCACGCGTATAATAGGTGTACAGTATTTTGATTACCCAAATGTTTTAGTACTACCTAGCCTACATATAGATTTTTAAATGTAGAATTTAAAACAAGATGTTGCCAAAGTTATAAAGACAGATTGATGGAGGACAAATGGTGTGTCGGAAGTTCTTTTATTGTATTAATAACATTGGCTTCTGGTAAACTCGATTGTCAACTAAGGGATTATATTTTCTTTGCGCGGTCTATTTATAGAACAGTAAAACGATTGTAAATAGTGGCGCGATAAAAATTTGGTTATCTTTGTTATCATTAACACAAAATGATAATTAAGGAAGTGTGCGAAAAAGTCTTTATACAATAGATAATATTTGTAATAAAGTAAAGTATTTCCCCCCCTCATATATACTGACAGTAGATGTTGTTTTTCTAGTTTTAGGCCATTATTACTTATTTTATGCATATTTTTGGTATGAACTTTTTTGGACCAGTAAAATCTCATTCGGTCCAGTAATAGTTGGAATAATACCTGCCCAAATGTCCTGTAAAAAAAATATCATTTCGCATAGACTGAACTGTATGATTTTCTGCATTAATTGCTGGGGGTAGTTATTAAAATTAGTTAGATATGTTTCAATGTGATCAAGTTCAGCTCTGACGGAATCTTTGTCGCAGATATTCACGGCTCTGCATTCTAAAGTGAAGACAGTGGCTTTCATGACGCTGTGTGGATGATTAGACTAATAGTTGATGTACTGTTTGGTGTGTGTGGGCTTTCTATATACACTAGTATTCAGTTTGTCTACAGATCTCTTCACTAGGACGTCTAGGAATGGGAGGGATTGGCTCTTTTATTCTGTTGTTTTGGTTGTTGAGGTGGTTGAGGAGGAGGTCAGGGTCTTCATTCTGCTTGAGAATAACAAAAATATCATCTACTTGGCAAAACCAAGCTGTAGGTTGAAGCGGTGAGGTGGAAAGGGCATCTTTTTCAAAAATAGTCATGTAGATCTCGCTGAGGACTATGGATAAAGGGCTTCCCAAAGGTAATTCGTGTACTTGCTCATAAAAATCATCTCCCCAGGAAAAGTATGTTGAATCTATGCAGGATTTAGTGAGGTTGATGATGTCTTTCGTGCTGAGGTTGGTGTCAAGTTCATTCTCTAAGGAAGTTAATCTATGGCGTAGTGCTTCAATGGCTTCATCTCGAGGAATGTTAGTGAAGAGGTCTATAACATCGTACGAAAGAATCTGTATGTCTTTGGGTTGGTACTGTAGTTTGTTGCAGAAATCTTTAGAGTCTTTAATAAACGAGGAGGCTTCTTTACCTAATGGGGAGAGGAGTTTGGACAGGTACTGTGCCGTATTATAAAATACAGAGTCTCTGGAGCATACTAGGACCCTGGCTTTAATAGGATTCTTGTGGGTTTTAATCGTGGCTCTGGCATATGGGGGTCTGGGATGAGACGGCTTGAGTTTGTAAAATAACAGGTTGGTTAGTCTTCCATGTTCTTTCAGCTTCAATAACTGGGCAGTATGTTTGTCGCTATAGGTGTTGGTAGGGTCTTTCCTAATCTTCCTGTAGGTGTTTTTATCTGTCAGCAGATGAGACACTGTGTTGAGATAGTCAGTCTCATCCATTATAACAGTAGATATTCCTTTGTCAGCAGCTTCTATGGTGATGTTAGGATCTTTCTTCAGTTCCTGCAGGGCAGTGTTTTGGGACTTGTTGAGGTTTTGGGCATCTCCTCGCATCTTACTAAATGCCTCACATTGATTATTTAACATTTAACAAGCCAACAGTGAGGCTGATGTCCCCAGCTAAATCCCCAAATAAATAGATGACACATATTAATTAATCGCACATTTATTTTTTTCAAACGTATCGAGCAATCAAACTGTACACGAAGTGTCATCCAAAAGTGTTTTATAAAGAAAAATGCTAAAACCGACGAGAAAATGAAAATGTATCCTAGTTAGGGGGACCCTAAAGGCAGAAAAAAGGGCCCCTCTGGCTAAGGGAAAGGGCCCTCGTGTCCGAGTCAATCGTTTCTATACACTGTTACTGTCGAATCCATTACTGAATGAGAATGCAGTCATTGTGATGAACCTAAGTTATCTTGTCCCAAAGTATCAACCAATCAAATTGCTTATCTCTGCCTACCCTAAGAAGTAAATGCTCATCTTCGAACTCCATCAAGGCATTGATCTAATAAGCATACACACCAATTTTGAACATTTTTACTCAATTCGAAGGAGAGTTATTGTGTTCCAAAGTCTCGGCAAATCAAATTGCTTATCGCTCTGCTTACCCTGAGCAGAAAATGCTCATTATCGATCTTAGTTAAGGTATTACTGTAATGAAAATATACACCAAGTTTCATCACTCTCACTTAATTAGAACTAAAGTTATCGTGTCCCAAAGCATCAACCAATCAAATTGCTTATCTCTGCTTACCCTAAGCGGAAAATGCTCATCTTCGAACTCCATCAAGGCATTGACCTAATAAGCATAAGGTATTACTGTAATGAAAATATACACCAAGTTTCATCACTCTCACTTAATTAGAACTAAAGTTATCGTGTCCCAAAGCATCAACCAATCAAATTGCTTATCTCTGCTTACCCTAAGCGGAAAATGCTCATCTTCGAACTCCATCAAGGCATTGACCTAATAAGCATATACACCAAGTTTGAACATTTTAACTCAATTAGAAGGAGAGTTATTGTGTTCCAAAGTCTCGACCAATCAAATTGCGTATCGCTCTGCTTACCCTGAGCAGAAAATGCTCATTATCGAACTTAGTCAAGGTATTACTGTAATGAAACTATATACCAAGTTTCATCTCTCTCACTTAATTAGAACTAAAGTTATCGTGTCCCAAAGCATCAACCAATCAAATTGCTTATCTCTGCTTACCCTAAGCGGAAAATGCTCATCTTCGAACTCCATCAAGGCATTGACCTAATAAGCATATACACCAAGTTTGAACATTTTAACTCAATTAGAAGGAGAGTTATTGTGTTCCAAAGTCTCGACCAATCAAATTGCGTATCGCTCTGCTTACCCTGAGCAGAAAATGCTCATTATCGAACTTAGTCAAGGTATTACTGTAATGAAACTATACACTAAGTTTCATCAATCTCACTTAATTAGAACTAATGTTATCATGTCCCAAAGCATCAACCAATCAAATTGCTTGTCTCTGCTTACCCTAAGCGGAAAATGCTCATCTTCGAATTGCATGCGCAATAAATACTATGTAGACTCGAATATCCAGATGCTATAGATTGCCATTCGATTGAGACTTTTGGCTAAGGATGTAAATGGTCACACGGTTAACTGGTCATGGTTCGGTTGCACTCTTGAACCAGTTCAAAAAAATTACTAATCGGTATTCATTTTCATATATGAAACCTGACCTTCAAACCAGGGTCCATATTCAAAGAATATCTTAAGTCTAAAATAGTCACTTAACTATGAGATTTCACTTAAATATACGTAACTTCCTGTAAGTTAAGGGTAAGTGGTATTCAAAGGCAATTTTAAGTATAAAATTTTCCCTTAAGTTAAGCTGCCTTAACTTTAAAGTGTTTAGTCTTTTAGCGGTACTCAAAGGCCAGTTTACGTGAGAAAAATCCACTTAACTTAAAGTGACCTATGGGAGGTACCTTAAAGTTAAGCAAGATTATAATGACTTCTTTTAACCGGTGTACACAGTGTAGTAGCAGGCCCATAATGGCGATTTTAAAAGTTAGTGAATTGAAATTGAAACAAAGACAATGTCGCCGAGTGTAGCATGCCTCAAACTTTTTTTTCATCGTTAGCTTTGATGTTGTAGTGAAATAATAGTGTATAAGGTTACTACCACCAAGATGGTCAAGGATATATTTTATTCCAATCATTTTTATCCTTTTCGTATTGCTTATTCATGTATTCCACAACTGTCTTATAATAATGTTTAATGCGTTAAAATTCATTTGTTGACACTGTGTTGATATTCCATTCATGTTTTCCACGACTGTCATATAATAATGTTTAATGCGTTAAATTGATTTGTAAAAGTTGACCCTGTGTTGATATTCTATTGTAGGTTTCGACAATGATTTATACTACCATGAGAAACAAGGCAGGATTATTTTATACAATTTCTCACATATTTGAAGTTAGCTGCGAATTGGCAGTAGTACTGTTTGCAACATGTTTTTGTTTTCATTTGTAAATAAATTTGCTTATAATATGATGATGATTGCTGATCGCACTGCGCCACCAATGTTTTAGAATTAGGTTCTTGTAAATATTACTTATTGCGTTTTAATTGGTATTCTTTAGGTAGAAAATAACGCCACGTGCATATTTCGTATACACAATGTACCATCAACACCACACACAAGGCATTCAAGATTCTTAAGTGTAGGCACTAACATAATTTTTATGAACTTCTCAAATGATAAATTGATAAACAGCATTGAATGATGTGTTCAGTCTAACTTTAAAGCCAAAAGGCCCTGTGTATTGTTAAGATGTTGTTTTATATTCGTTATACATTTTTAAAACAATAAATTTTACAATATCCGTCATTACATGTATACTACCACTATTCCAGTGACCGCCCTAGACATTCGCCAATTAGCCAATGACGACAAATATTTTTATTGGCGAATAAAGTGATGATTCTGGCGAAAATTTTGGCGAATGAATTATTTTGTAAATCTGTTAATATTAAAGTTGAAATCGTTTCGTTAAACGCTTCTTTCGATCATTCAATGGAATGTCTATTTTTAGTACATTAATTACTCTAGTCTCAATCGTACAAGTCGCAAATCAGTCAATGTCACTCATTAAAACGACTGAAAGATCGAGTCTAGAGACTATACAACACAGTTACGCCCCTTTTGTGTGGCACTGCACTGTTTAATGCTCGCCGCTTGCCGAGTGTACATTCGCTTCACTACAAGTAGCGATGTTCCGATATGACACCTATCGGTTTTACCGATATCAGATATTGACAGCGAAGCATATCGGCCGATACAAATAAATTACCGATAGTGGTGGATATAAAACCATTACACATTAAAATGTCTCGAATGGCATGATGATCTATGTAGATATTTGTCTTTATTTTAGTCGGGAAACGCATGGTACTTTTACTATTTTACGGCGGGAATCAACATAAACCCTGTGTTGTTGTAGTAATAATTGGGCCACGCTTCTTACGCAATCATCAAAAATATACACCATCCATTATGAATTAAATTATTTGCTGTATCATTAATGGTCGAGATTATCACATTTTAAGTGTTAATTACTATGAAATTCCTTACAGTAATCGGCACGGCATCTGTATTTATATATATGTATACATAAAATAGAATAAATAAAAGATTCTACTCTCAGGTAAAAGTATATAGAAATATGAAGTTTCTAGAAAGAAAAAACTAATAATTTCATCTTAGCTAGCGCTTTTACCCACTACGGGGATCGTATTACGTGTGCATAAGTTCGTGCGGTAATGAAATGATACATCAAAGCGATACCTTCATGACCTGTTTGTCAACAGTGGCTATCACGTGACATTCTCCCGCCATTTCTTTATTTTTACTCTGTGACTATTGTTAAAAATAAAACATCTAATGGGAACCTATTTGTTGATAATATTATTAATTAATAAAGTATGATCTTTATTATGAGTTTTTATTTGTCGATACAATAACCAAGCATAACAATATTAATCACTAAATTATTTCTAAATTTATATCGGCATCTAGAAGCCGGAATGTATTAGACAGTGATTACGTGACATCAAAGGAATATCCCCCCTTTCATCCTTTATTCCACCACGCGCAAACCACGTGATATTTCCCACCTTTCCCAAAACTTCTACTCATATATTGACAGACAATATAGTGAACTAGATAAAACGAAGTAAAAAAAAAAATACGTAGCAATTTAGATAAAGGATACTCATAAGGATTTTGTACTGTTTATTATTTCCTTTCTACGGCTGCTATGAGTCTTGTATTACCGGTACGTTTAAAAAGCAACAAGCACGTAGTTTCATTTTTAATTAACAAACATATGAATAAAAATGATATAAAATATTTGGCTAAAACTTTCTGAATTGGCTAATAAAATTTTGATTTGGCTAAAAATTTGGCTAATGGTTTAAAGGGTCTAGGGCGGTCGCTGCTATTCGATAACTGCAATTAAAATCTATTGAAATTGAATTTTTTATAAAAATACATTAGTGGTTCTTTTAAGGGAACATAACTTGCGTGCGAAGTTAGAAGTTTGTGATTCTTGGTAGTGGAGGGTGTTCATTAGTTAGAAATCCATACTTTTTGGCGATTGCCGATATTCCATAATTTAAGTGTGTAGTTAAGTTTTTCACATAGCCAAGGAGATGTAACATACAACCTTTGAATACCAATTCAAGTTAATACACGTAGTTAAACATACATTATGCAAGAGCTAAATCTGATTATTGCAAGTCTTTGTTTAGGCTTCAGATGTCATAGAAATTATAAATTAGATCTTTATTTAAACAACAAGCATAAAATCAACTCTGTAGACCCATGGATGGCATGGGTTGAGCTTGGATTCAAACAGGATTTCATTGATTGATTTAATTTTAAATGGCGTCGTGAGAAAAGATTAACCGTTACGTTGATGTCATGAGTCATACTCCTAGATCGAAGCTAGAGTGTACAAAGCGAGGCCGCTGTTGAGCAAGGTAAATACGACAACACAAGGTCGGTATTATACGCTCTTTTGTCACTTGCATTTACAGTAAAATTATGGAAATTGATAAACATCGCAGCTAACATCACCCAGCTGAATTGCAGCCCCATCGGATCACTGTTTTCTGTTTGCCTGCTTCGGGAGTTACGTAGGCCTACCTAAAGTACAATGAATACACACAGGCAATGGAAGAAGTCCGCTACAGTATAATTATTTACAATACTGTTTCATTGATTTGGTCCATTCCTTTCAAACTTTAAAATTCTGTTGCCAACTTTCTCTTCTTATCTATATATTAAAAGTCTTAATTCTAATTTGTAGTAGAAAATAAATGTAATACGAGTTGAATTGCAGGCCTGTCTCAAACCAAATAGGCTAACGGTACCACAGTCATTGAAAACATTACTTGATAATCGAGATTATGTAGGTGGAGTTAACGCCTGTCAATCAAACGATCGGCCATCGGTGAAGATGGAGTTGTATACCATTTCTAGTCAAAAATAACAGTGGCGATAACTATGTTCAGAATAAAGTAATTTGACTGAAATTTTCAAAATATTCTTCTTTCATCATCTATTTTTGAACTGTTATAGCAAGAATAGCTAACTCCTTATAAAAATCTCCCAAAAATTAAGTATTTTTACTCAACTTTAAGAAAACCTTTGAATACGGACCCAGGGCTTTCACTTCGAAATTTTCACTATCTGTCATTTTTGATAACGCACGAAATTCATATTTTATATTCATGGTAGGGTATTGTGAATTCACGTGTCTATACCACTTTGTCAGTATGAGATACACAAAAAATTATATGTTGGACTTAAGAATGAAATATTTATATACTATTCAAAAAAAGTAGGGGATATTTGATTTTGGGGGCATAATACTACAATATGCAAATGACCACGAAAAAAGTCACTATAGGGTCATTCCAGCTCAGATCAACACACGGTGTTAACCCGACTCCCTCCGATTTTGATGAAATTTTGCATAAGTGATGTCTAAGACTAGAAAAGCCTAAATCTGAAATTTTAGCCAAATCGACCTATTGGTTACTGAGATATGACCTTTTGAACTTTTGACCTTTTCTACATATTTCGCGTTCCCCTGAAATTTCAAATCTTCATATCTCAGCAACTAGTAGGCCTATCATGGTGTAATTGGTGTAATTGGAAAGCTAGAAAGACAAGGAATCCATTTCTGGCATCAGAACTCATCAGGAACACTTTTTGGGGTTTCGATATTTTTACCCACGTCTTGACCTTGACCCAAAGGCCCTGGTGACCTTGACCTGAACTTTTGTCCCAATGAAAGCTAAGACAGTCTACCATCATATATCAAAAGATCCCAATGGTAAAATTGTTCTTTCCCAAGATATCATCAATTCAATTGTACCATGCTTCCATAAATTCAGCATGGCAGCAGATCAGATTACTGTAATTAGCTTGGTAAAGTTCTCTGGTAGTGATTATTGTGAACCCCATTCTTTCGTCAGATGCTATAATGAAATTCTGTGAACAGAACATTCCAGGAATACACTTCATCAATGTGAGCCCAGACGCTATATAGAGAGTTGGAACTCAAAACTCCAGAGTCGATTAGAAAATGCGAACCGCATCAAGGGGACACACAAATATTCCATCGTTACGTGCCTTTATCGGCAACGAAATTGCATGTGTATAAACTGAGTCAGCAGGAAGATAGAGCGGGAGTTGCCCTAGTTTCGGGTGCTGAAAGTGAAAAGGATCGGCCATTCGAACTCGAGGATATAAAACTACAAAGCTATGCATGTGTAGTATACGATGAAATGCCTTGGGTAGGACTAGTCGAGGAATATGGTGACTATTTTATAAATTTCATGCATCCTCATGGTCCAGCAAAACAATTCTTTTAGCCTACTCAATCGGACAAGTGCTGGCTTGATGAAACAGACATTTTGTGTACTATCGATGCCCCTTCTATTTCACTTTCCCATTCAGGTCGTATTCAATACAAACTTAGCCAAGGCGACCATGCGAAGATAGCACGAGTGTGCAGGAAATGGTCAGGATGTTTGTAACTTGGATGTTACTTGCTGTCGATATTGATCACTAACTGCTTCTGGTTCGGACCTCCTAATCGCTGTTCATATCTTACTTAGTTTATGTTGACTGAAATACTTATGCTGCAATCGTAGTGCTGCTTGTGTACCATAAATGAAATCGATAAAATCTGATGATCAGTTTTAAATGAAAATGGCTCTCAATAAAGCTGAATTGAGTTTGAACTGAAGATTTTTTTATTTTGAATTTTTTATGTACCACATAGTCCAGATATAGCTCCCACCCAGTGAAATACTGTGTTATTGATGTAACAATGGTGAAATTAAAGACATGGTATCTCGGAAAAGAACAATTTTACCATTGTGATCTTTTAACATATGATAGTAGACCGTCTTAGCTTTCATTGGGACAAAAGTTCAGGTCAAGGTTACCAGGGCCTTTGGGTCAAGGTCAAGGTCAAAACTTGGGTGAAAAAATCAAACCTACTAAACTTGCTTCAAGTTAGATTCTGAGGCCGGAAATGAATTCCTTGTCTTTCTAGCTTTCCAACGACACCAATTACACCCTGATAGGCATACTGGTTGCTGAGATATGAGGATTTGAAATTTCAGGGGAACGCGAAAAATGTCAAAAATGTCAAAAGTTCAAAAGGTCATATCTCGGCCTCCAATGGGTCGATTTGGCTAAAATTTCAGATTTGGGCTTTTCTCGTCATAGACATCATGTGTACAAAATTTCATCAAAATCGAAGGGGGTCGGGTTAAAAATTTCAGATTTCTGTGTTGATCTGACCTGGAATGACCCTATAGAACCTAACAGAAGAAACATTTCCAGTTACATGTGACGCCCAAACGCACCAATAGCCACCGCATGGAATGCAGGTGATGCTTGGGATCATCATGGGGGTCCAACCCAAGATTTGCACGACTCTGACTTTGAATGTTACCGTCATTGTGGCATTGAATTCCAGGGTGGAAACATCAGTTTAATTGTTTTAGTGACCAGAAAACAAATTTTGATATGCGTCAGCTTACCCAAAATGAAAGGTTACGTGCCCTTGGCATGCTACAGATCGGCACAACACAGGCGGTTGTGGCGCGGACGATGAATGTTTCTCAGTCTGTCATAAGCAGGCTATGGTCCAGATACCGTGATACACAATCTGTACAAGACAGACCACGCTCAGGTCGACCAAGGGCGACAACTCAAGCCCAGGATCGATTTATCCGTACCTTGGCCTTGAGAAATCGTGTCATCACAGCAAATCAGATCAGCGCTCGTCTTCAAACAGACACTGGTGTGAGAGTGAATGGCCAGATGATTCGGAATCGACTGTATAGGGGTCACCTTCGCGCCCGACGTCCTCGCGTGATCCCTTGTTTGAGAGATCATCACATTCAGGCAAGACGTCGTTGGTGTAGGGATCGTCAACACTGGGATAATCGACGCTGGAGCAATGTGATGTTTTCAGATGAGTCAAGGTTCACAGTTGATTTTTTGGACAGACGTAGGAGGGTGTGGCGTCGTCGAAACAAGCGCTTCCAAGACGTTAACGTCATCAGATATGATCGATTTGGGGGTGGTTCTGTTATGGTGTGGGGAGGCATCACTTTACATGTTGTTGCAGGGCGTGTTACAGGCCAGTACTACCGGGACAACATCTTGGCAGTCCATGTTGTGCCGTTCGCACGACGTCATGGCCGCCGTTTCATCTTCCAGGATGACAACGCAAGATGTCACAGTACCAGGATCGTTACAGGTTACCCCCAACAACAGAACATCACCACATTACCTTGGCCAGCACTGAGTCCCGACCTCTCCCCCATCGAGCATGTCTGGGACATGCTTGGACAGAGGTTACGTCAAAGTCAACAACGTCCTGCCAATGTCCAAGAACTTGCTGCTGCGTTGCAACAGGAATGGGACAATCTGGACCAAAATGACCTTAGACGTCTCATTAGGAGTATGCCACGTCGGATCAATGCTTGTTTGGCAAACAGAGGAGGATTTACCCGTTACTGACTTTTTTGTGATGCTGTGGTAACTTTGCTGTTTGACCCCGGGTATCATTTTACCCTTATAATGGTCAGTCTGTGCCTTACTTAGTCTAACGATCATTTGGAATAAATCGATGAATGGGAACTTCATTTCATTTTGTCATTTGTTTCTTCGTCAGTTTCATTAGGTGACTTTAATAACACTTAAAAATCAAATATCCCCTACTTTTTTTGAATAGTATAGTAAGGCTTGTGATAATTATTTATAAATTAAATATTCTCTTTGGGCTACTTAAATAATCGAAATAGCTGAATTGGCCCTAGAAAAACCATTCCAGTGGCTGACACGTAATTACCAGTTTTAATACAATAACTTCGATATGAAAATAAATATATAATTATCCACAGCATATATGTCACATTTATTGGTTTTAGAACATCTCTTACGGCGGTACGGGCCACAGAATAAATCTTAATAATGAATAACTGACGGATGGCCATAACTTCACATCTAGCGACACTAGCGCCCCCTACAATATCGTTGTGTATAAGATTTACAATATATGTGTTAGGCGCAATCTTCACCCCTCGCGCAAATTGCTATCTGCGCTGTCATATTGCGCAGATTGCACTGCACGAAGATTACAATCCACGCATATGAAGCTGGTGCGCAGATTGCCAACTTTGCACTGATTACCCCTCGATATTTTTAGAGATGTTATAGTAGTATGTCAGTCAGACGTAAATATATATATCTGTATGACCTGCCCCCTTATCATCTTTGTAGTGAAATATTTTTTAAATCTCTACAAAATTAGAGCAGTAGTTTGTAACAGTAAACTGACGGTCGCAAATTTCATTAAAATGACTAATACTATGGCAGTGATCCACGGCATGGTGAATACTGATTAAGACTGAGCAGATTATCATCGCAGTAATCCATTAAATTGCCCGGACAATTTGTGGGAATTGTAGATTTTATTTCTACAATTCCCACAGGGCTGCAATATCACTATAAAAAATTATAATGCAATTTTCTCCCAACACGTACGTTGTTGAGGATTTACGTTATATGACAGTTGGTTGGATTCGAAGAGCAGTACTTCATATTAATTGCACTTTTTTCGAAGATCATAACAATCGCGTTTACATCTTGCGTAACTGTAATAGTGGTCAACGCCTTTGTTCTAGAAAATTCTTATGACACATGGACAATACGTGATTGACTAAGAATGGACTGTTTCACACCTTTGATAAGATTCCCGAATATCAATTAACTTTTATTGTTCTACTACAAGACAATCATCATTAATTATCAACACAATGCCCAGTATAATCTTATGCCGACTATGTATATGTTGAGCGCAGAATGCCCTCCTCGGACAGAATTAGAAATCTTATTTTCTAGGACATATGCTAATTATGTAATGATCAAGCACTGAAATAAGCGCCCGGCCACGGACAATGTCCGAGCAAATTGACCTCCTTTGACAGGCCAAATTGCCTTTCGTCCGGACATAATTGTCTGACCAAGTTTGGGTAAAACAATAAGCCAAAAATAGTAATTTTATTCGCAAATTCGAGTCGATCGCTAATTATTAGTAGACTCGAAAATCCAGGCACAAAAATATCAACGACCCGAGTCATAGTGAAAATGTTACTATTTATATCTAGGCCGCGTGCAGATAAAACAATCAATAATTTTTAGAATCAGCTTTTTTCTGCTGGTTATATCAATGACCCGGGTCCTAGTAAAAATATTACTATTTTTTAAAGAATCGGCTCAAAACCCAGGCCCAAAAATATCAACGACCCGAGCCATAGTGAAAATATTTCTATCTCGGCCGCGTGCAGATAAAATCATCAATAATTTGTAGAATCGTCTTTTTTACGCTGGTTATATCAACCAGCCGAGACATAGTAAAAATATTACTATTTTTTAGAATCGGCTCTTTTACGCTGGTTATATCAACGACCCGAGTCATGTTAAAAATATCACTATTTTCATGATAAAATAATGAATAATATTGAGAATCTGCTCTTCTACGCTGGTTATTCGAGTCTACGTGTAGTAGCTAGCGTTGCGTTACTTTCATATATGATTAGCTCTAAATCTCACCTAACATGTAATTATATAAATTATTAGTAATAAAAGTAATAATATTTGAAATGTTACAAGAAAATGTTCAAGTTGACTATGGGTGTAATTAGGGGGAGTCTTTATGCATGTATACGAAAATTAAAATATCTCTCTTTATTGGACACTTCCGATGTGAATGTAAATAGAAGAGCCTTGAAAACATGTCGAATAAAAAAAACCTCTGACACAGGATCATTTTGTTATACGAAAAACTAAGTGATGCGTTTTCTATGGCGCTCAGTATATTATCACTTCACTTAAGTGCGGGAGCGGGATGCTGTGCTGATGGGGTCAAAGTTGACATACGGGTCACTGGTACAATACGATACAGCATGGCTTGTGATAAAAACATGTGAAGCACATTCTTTGTAATTAGCTGATGTTGAATAATCAAACTTATTGTAAAAGTAAAATGAAACTACAGCTAGTATCATGTTCTTGCTAACGAAAAATCGAAGATGCTTCAGAGATATTATTTGTACTAAGTAAATCGCTCCTAACAGTACAGTTAATGATAAAGCAATTTAAAAAATAAAACAAACGTAATTTCTAAAGCTGCTGTAATAACTAAGAAACTTAATTTTACTGCTATCTAAATCGCCAACAACGGGATTTTTATGGCTGTAAAAGTTGAAAGATTTGTAGAGAATGATAATATTGTAATAGTTTAATGTCAATCTCAATATCTGCAAAGATTCAGGCTAAAAAATTATCGAAATGTAAGCGAAATTACCATTTGTTTACATAAGACGCCAGCGGGAAAATACCGCTCTGATGTCACACGACCGAGAATTTTCCATCGCTATTGGATTTCCGCACCTCAGTTTTCGGTGGATTCTGATACAGAATCAATCAAACGATAGATAACATTTTGTGATAAATAATTACGTCCTTTGATACCACGTGATCCGACAATTATAGCCGCATAAAACAGGATTTATATGTTTTGGTGACTGAAATTTGCTAAATTTCGACTAAATATAGCCTACGTTTTTTGTGGTATCATCCAGAATATAAATATTTGATATATTATCTTTCAAATTATTACGATTTAATTTTAATAAATCTTAGCTGACAATAACGTGCGGATTTCAGTTTTAAAATTGGTACTAGCGATTCTGAAGGGAAAATACCCATTATGACGTCACTTAGATATGACTGAAAAGCACTTATTTTGGTGCCATTCCAGGCATTGACTGCTATAGAGCGTTTTGATTACATTTTTGGGGATTGTTGACGTCGATCTCGGATTTAAAACTTCGGATCTAACTATTCTAACTGGAATATTTTGATGAAATAAAAAAATTTGGGTAGCATTTTATGTATATTTTCACAAAATATTTTTTTTTAAAAATTTTCTGTCATTTGAATAGCGATGCCAAACGCCGCTGGAGGTCGCTGGCTGTCGTATTACTGGTACGCTAAAAAACCTGACCGAAAAAAGTACCATTTCTATTACGGGGTCTCATGAATATTCGGGAAGTCAAAAATTGGTCAAGTGGCATTTTTCCGGAAGCTAGTGAGCTGAAGTTCGCGGAGTGTCATATCAGGTAAGATTTTGATCGAATTTTTGCTTATTAGGGTTTCACACTGCGAAGCTTGTGTGAAACACTATTGTTTTTGTTAAAATTATTATTCTTATTAAGCTTTCATATTACATATGAAAGCTTATTGTTTCTGTTAAGATTATTAAGCTTTCATATTACATATGATTTGAAAAAAGTTGAAAAATCATTAAATTATTGAAAATGCTCTTTTATTTATCTTTTTTTCGAAAACTACTCAATGAATGTTTCTGATATTTCTGGTACAGGAAGTTAAGTAACTAATCAACTTGTTAAGCTATTCCGACAATGATCAAAAAACCGGAAGTAGTCGAAAAATCTCCGATATTTTGATTTTTTTTTACATTTTTACAGAAAACTTTTTTATTTATGAATATTTTTTGATGGTAGTTTGCACAGAGTTAAAGTATCACCCTACTTGAGCAGAAGTGAGAAAGAATTTTGTCTCAGTAATTTTCTTTAGTCGCCATTGGCTAATTTAGTTATTCGTACCTAGATTAATTATTTATTGTTCGATTTGTATAAAACAAAGTGCATATGCTCCGTGGTCACAATTGTAATTTTTTTTGTTACCGTGAAATTTTTCTGCACGCAACGGAAGTGGCGTAATATTAACAAAAACTACAATTTTGACAGTTCAGTACCGCTTTTTGAAAGCAAATATTATTTTTTTCGAAAACTGATATAACAAAAAGTATGTGCCCTGTAAAGGCGCGTAAGATGTTTGGCTCAGATTCTTAAATTTCAATTTCATTTTCGGGCAATTTCGAATAAAATGTAAAAAAAAGTGTAAAATTCAGTTATTACAACCCATTCAACGTCTTCATATTTTGAAATATTTATTCGTAACTTTCATAAACTCGTAGCAATAATCCAGACGAAGAGAGTGTATGCGAAAAATAGTTTGTAATATGAGCAGTTGCCGAGAAATATGCAATTTTGTATGCATCACTTTTCAAGTTATTTTGCCTATAAAAGAGTAAATTATTATCCGATTTTTTTAAAAAAAATTCCATTTGTTGCCTAATGCCAATTTGGAATAGGTTAAGCCAATTTTACATTTTCACTGTGACCGGAAATGACGTCATTTGGGCAAAAACTGTATTTTTAACCTAAAAAACAAGTATTTTATTCAAATGAGTCTTATTTAAAATGTTTTTAAAACTATGATATTTCATTTCAATCAAAGAATAGCATGAAGCAATGCGATCATATAGATACCACTAAATGGTTTCTAACTTGTACGTTTACAGAGAAATAGGCGATCTTCTATAAGTCACTTTTCAAGGTTTTCGGTCTATAAAAGTGTCAATTATTATTCGATATTCATAGAATTTTCACCATTTGATGCCTTATGCCATTTATGATTGCATTAAACTAATTTAAGATTTTTATTATCACCGGAAGTAATGTCTTTTTTGCAAAAACCGTATTTTTAGACTTCAAAACAAATATTTTTTTTAAGTGTATTATATTTTTTTTTTTGTTTAACGTTATAATGTTTGATTATAATGGTCATTTAGATTGGATCAATACAGTCATATTGATGTCAAAAAATTGCTTCTGGCATATTCCCTTGTCGAGAAATAACCAATTTTCTCAGGATCACTTTTTAAGTTTTTTCACCTTTTTAATTTCAGTTTATGGGATCTAGGTTTAGTATTTATTGCCTGATACGTATAAAAAAAAGTTTGTAGTCCTTGTCATGTACATTTGGACATCCCCTCCCCTCCTTAAACGTGTACATAGGACCTCGGTTTCGCATCTACTCTGATCTACTATTCTAGGGCACCATCCCTACACCTTCGACAAGGGAGGAACTATGCTGACAAATCTGAATATTGCAAGGGTGCTCTTTTCGTAACGAAAAATCCATAACATCATAGTGTTATACTGAAGAACAATCTATACATTAGTAGTAATTTGTATATTATAACTTTGGTAGGATTAAAGGGACAATAACACTCTTGCTGGCTTGGCAGCTCTAGAAAATAAATAATAGTCTTATTCCAAGTACCAGATGTTTATGTGCCCTACCTGTTGTGTAAATTATCCATTACATCATATTTTACTTGTCCAAATGGTTCGAAAATATTTTAAAATCCAAGTCACATTTGAAAAGGTTTACGTTAACCTTTTCAAATCATGTAGTTGAATTTTTCCAATTTTTTAAATTAGTTGTGTTACGATGAAATTTGTATCATCAATTTATTTGAATATTGCAAAATAATACAATTTGTTGACCAGAATAATGATTGGGACATATTATTAAATTACAACAACAGTGTTATTGGGGCTTTAACTGAAGTTAATCTCATCAATTAATTAGCACCTTAGTGCCAGCTAGTGGACAGGAGATTAAGATTATTGTTGATTGAGTAATCATCAAAGCAGCCGCCACAGTTGTACGCGTGTTCATTTAACACGTGAATTAAAATAAGATTTTGGGTGTACGATACGTCTATAGTATTTTCAGATACCGTAACGTTATCAAAATATGAGTCCCTATAGATATCTGTCAATTTAATAGCCAAGTAAAGCTTACGTTCACTTTCGTGCATTTTGGCTTTGATGTAATTAAGCAATGGTAGGTTCGAGAATCGTCGCATGTCGGCTCGTTGGTCGTTCTCATTTTTTCGACCCATGGTGATAAGAACATTGATATCCAATACGCATTCCTTATTCTACATGCCGTATGAAGAAGCGACAGTTAACAGAATTCAGCTATCGATAAAATTCCCTTCGAAAAGAAAATTATTGGCCATTTTTATTTCCATTTAAGGCCTATAAATTATTTTTTAAAGATGGTATGAGATATTATTCGCAGTAAATAATGAGTTGTCGACGGCTTTATCATTGACCCGTGACAGTTGATTATTATTACTCAACGACACACACCCGCTTGCCGATTAACTTACATAATCAGCTACATGGTTTTGATTAACACTCAACGGCAATCTATATACGATCAGAATTAATTTTTTTCTGTCACTTATCAGAGTGAATCGCATGTAGGTACCCCAAATCATTATTGCCTAAACCAAATATTTATCGCCCGCTCAGCCATCCACGTAACCATAATGCTTTGCACGCGATGTCTGGGCCAATCAACAAACGAGTTGCGTAGACAGCATGGCCACAAGGTGTTTGTTTATATTTTCTAGGGGTTTTAAAACTCGAGCTTGTCCGTTCAAAATCAATTCAGCGATAATATTTTGATAATATTTGATATCTGGAGATTCTCCGTATTACAACGATGCCAATTATTATGCAAGAGGAATGACCGGTCGTTCCATAGCGAGCGAAGGAACATAACTAATTTCGCAGAGAATTTTAAAAAATAGGACAGATTTAAGAATACGGTACCCTTACAAAACGTTCAAATAAAGGTGTTCTAAAACCTTTTATTGCTATTTTGATCTTTTGTGTCGATAGATAGTATATTTATAAACTCATTTTTGAGAAAATCTCATCAATATTTTCACTTATTTTGCAATCCGGCTCATGATGGCGTGTTCAATCACAAATATTACGACACGCTGAAGATCTAGTATTTTCCTTTTTGGGCATTTATATATCAGAATACAAATTCGATTGTTAGGCAATAGATTATGAGATGCCAAAAATGTAGTATTTTCCTCCTTTTTTTGGAGCCCATTCCGACTCGTTTATCTCGAAAACTACTACTATTTCTCTTCTTAAACTTCTGTTACCCCGAGTCCTATCGGTCGTTTAGAGTATAAAGGTAAATTTAAAAGCATGGCAATGATATAAAGGACCCTGAAAGCCGATTCAGCACTGCTATGCAGGTCTAGTTGTTATTATTATTATTTTTTTTTTTTGTGTCATTTCTGCAAATCGGATTTCTCAGAATCTAACCATGGGATCTTTCTGAAACTTTGACCTACCCCCCCAAAACTGGGTGGCAGTTTTTGATTAAATATATTTTCAAAACGTTTTACGAATTCGAAATCACAGAATTTTACGAACGAGTGAATTTGACCTGCATTACTGTAACTATTTGACCTATTTTACTAATTCTTTTTTCTTTGAGTACCTTGACAAAAATCATTTTCAACTGCAGTTTCAGATTTTCGAATTTCGAAAATTCGTCGCTGTGATTTCGAACCGGAAGTTGAGACCAACTTGACAACTTCTTTAATAGTTCTACGATTTTCAGGAAATTTAGTATGTAAGTAGATCTTACCCACGTGACTTCAAAAATATAAATAGAAATTTTCTAAATTATCTCCCTTTGGTGAAATTAAGGATCAAAGTTTTCAAAAAAATCGAAGAAATATAGGTCAGAATGACCTGATGTTTTTTTTTGGTACTAGATAAGTAAATACTGATTCGTACCCAAAATATTGAGTTTGTGGATTGAACCGGAAGTGCCGCCATCTTGAAACGTGAAAAATCACAAAGGCTTTTTTGCTATTTTACTTACAGACACGGGAGTTATATTTTCTGAATCCTTCAAGGATGGCCTAAAAAACGTTCGGAGTAGAATTTTGATTTAGGTCAATTGATAGTCGCCATTTTGAAGTGAAAGTGAAAAATAGAAGCAATTTGAAGGGCCGAGAATTTGGAACACAATAACTCTCCTTCTAATTGAGCTAGAATGTTCAAACTTGGTGTAGACGTTCACTAGGTCACTGTCTTGATTGAGTTCAAAGATAAGCATTTTCTGCCTAGGGTAAGCAGAGATAAGCAAGCTGATTTGTTGATTCTTTAGGGCACGATAACTTTGGTTATAATGAAGGGAGGGCGATGAAACTCTTGTCAATCGAGAGTCTAATAGCTATCCTGTTGTGTGAAATCATTGTATCATTTTTTCTTAAATGTCCGGGGTAGCCGAAAAAAAGAGATTGAAAATCCAAAGAGTCGTATTTTTACAATTTAGAGCATGTTTAAAGGTCTTTCTCGTAAAGTCAACATGTGTTTCCTGCAAATCGGATTTCTCAGAATCTAACCATAGGATGTTTCTGAAACTTTGACCTACCCACCCAAAAATGGGTGGTGAGTATTGATTAAATATATTTTCAAAACGTTTAAAGCATTCGAAATCACCGAATTTTACGAACGAGTGAATTTGACCTGCATTTCTGTAACTTTGTGACTATTTGACCTGTTTTACTAATTCTTTTTTCTTTGAGTACCCTGACAAAATTCATTTTCAACTGCAGTTTCAGATTTTCGAATTTCGAAAATTCGTCGCTGTGATTTCGAACCGGAAGTTGAGACCAACTTGACAACTTCTTTAATAGTTCTACGATTTTCATGAAATTTAGTATGTAAGTAGATCTTACCGATGCAACTTTAAAGATGTCCTTAGAAATTTTCTAAATTATCTCCCCTTGGTGAAATTAGGGATCAAAGTTTTCAAAAAAATCGAAGAAATATAGGTCAGAATGACCTGATTTTTTTTTTAGATTCTAGATAAGTAAATACTGATTCGTACACAAAATATTGAGTTTGTGGATCGAACCGGAAGTGCCGCCATCTTGAAACGTGAAAAATCACAAAGGCTTTTGCGATATTTTACTTACAGACATGGGAGTTACATTTTCGGAATCCTTGAAGGAATGCCTAAAAATCTATCGGATCAGAATTTTGATTTCGGTCACGTGATGGTCACCATTTCAAACTGAATATGAGAAAAGGTGAAAAATCGACATTAACGAGCACGTGAATGAAAGCAATAGGCCGTAGTTTGGAGAATATGTCTCCTATTTCCAAAATGAATACATTTCTGGATAGCCGGGATCAGGGTCGAAATGTTGTTATTTGAAAATGTCACATTTTCGAATTTTGTCTTTGATGTTTTTCGTGCCGATAAAGTTGTTTACGATTGAAAAATCATAAAAACTTCGCTATATTTTGACCGATTTTAATGATTTTTTTTTTGTTGATGAGATTATTTACATGACCCATGACATGTGACAGGAAGTGACTGTTAATATGAAAGCTTTAATATCTGCTTTGCAGATCTAGTTATTATTTTTTTTTTTGTGTATTTTCTGCAAATCGGATTTCTCAGAATCTAACCATGGGATCTTTCTAAAACTTTGACCTACCCCCCCAAAAATGGGGTGCGAACGTTGTTTAAATATATTTTCAAAACGTTTTACGAATCCGAAATCACCGAATTTTACGAACGAAAAAAATGACAATGCATAGTCGTACCTTTGTTATTTTTTGACCGATTTTACTAATTCTTTTTTCTTTGAATACCTTGAAAAAAATCATTTTCATCTGCAGTTTCACATTTTCGAATTTCGAAAATTCGTCGCTGTGATTTCGAACCGGAAGTTTAGACCAATTTGACAACTTCTTTAATAGTTGTACGATTTTCATGAAATTTAGTATACAAGTAGATCTTACCGACGTGACTTCAAAAATATAATTAGAAATTTTCTAAAGTATCTCCCCTTGGTGAAATTAAGGATCAAAGTTTTCAAAAAATCGTCGAAATATAGGTCAGAATGACCTAATTTTTTTTTTCGATACTAGACAAGGAATTACTGATTCGTACACAAAATATGGAGTTTGTCGATCGAACCGGAAGTGCCACCATCTTTGAACGTGAAAAATCAAAAAGGCTTTTTTGCTATTTTACTTAGAGACCCGGGAGTTATATTTTCGGAATCCTTGAAGGAATGCCTAAAAATCTATCGGATCAGAATTTTGATTTCGGTCATGTGATGGTCACAATTTTGAATTGAAAATGAAAAATAGAAGCAATTTGAAAGGCCCGGACTTCGGAACACAATAACTCTCATTCTAATTAAGCTAGAATGTTCAAATTTGGCTTAGACGTTCACTAGGTCAATGTTATGATGGAGTTCAAAGATGAGCATTTTCTGCTTAGGGTAAGCAGAGATAAGCATGCTGATTTGTTGATTCTTTAGGGCACGATAACTTCGGTTATAATGAAGGGAGGGCGGTGAAACTTTTGTCAATAGAGAGTCTAATAGGTAGCCTGTTGTGTGAAATGATTGTATCATTTTTTTTAAATATCAGGGATAGCCGAAAAAAAGAGATTGAAAATCCAAAAAGTCGTATTTTTACAATTTGGAGCATGTTTAGAGGTCTTTCTCGTAAAGTCAACATACTATTTTTTGGGAACTTCTTCTACAAAGAGTCTTATTGGTAGTCTTTTATATGAAACCATTGATCAACAGTCCAACATATCAGGAGTAGAAGAACAAAAGGATCGAACATTGAAAACGGCACCCTTTCATTGTTGAGCGAAACATGAAGTGTGGGTGACTACAATCTACGCATTTAGTCATCGTATAGAGCTTATTCAACAGTATCGAATTCCAACTGCTTAGGGATATTTTACGTGCACTCCAATGTGTACACGGGACCTTGGTTTTTCGTCCCATCCGAAGGACTAGACAGCTGTGCTTGTCAGGCCCTCCGTTCTGCCTTACTGACAAGGGAACCACGCCGGGAAATCGAGATGAACTTTCTCTGTGCAGAACTTTCAATTCAGGCAAAACGTTTATTGCATACGATTAAGCTGGTCAGTTGGAGCCTATTTTCAAAAGTTTTGTAATAATCGGTTGGTAATTAAAGTACCGTGCACATTAAGTAGATCTTACCGATGCAACTTTAAAGATGTCCTTAGAAATTTTCTAAATTATCTCCCCTTGGTGAAATTAGGGATCAAAGTTTTCAAAAAAATCGAAGAAATATAGGTCAGAATGACCTGATTTTTTTTTTAGATTCTAGATAAGTAAATACTGATTCGTACACAAAATATTGAGTTTGTGGATCGAACCGGAAGTGCCGCCATCTTGAAACGTGAAAAATCACAAAGGCTTTTGCGATATTTTACTTACAGACATGGGAGTTACATTTTCAGAATCCTTGAAGGAATGCCTAAAAATCTATCGGATCAGAATTTTGATTTCGGTCACGTGATGGTCACCATTTCAAACTGAATATGAGAAAAGGTGAAAAATCGACATTAACGAGCACGTGAATGAAAGCAATAGGCCGTAGTTTGGAGAATATGTCTCCTATTTCCAAAATGAATACATTTCTGGATAGCCGGGATCAGGGTCGAAATGTTGTTATTTGAAAATGTCACATTTTCGAATTTTGTCTTTGATGTTTTTCGTGCCGATAAAGTTGTTTACGATTGAAAAATCATAAAAACTTCGCTATATTTTGACCGATTTTAATGATTTTTTTTTTGTTGATGAGATTATTTACATGACCCATGACATGTGACAGGAAGTGACTGTTAATATGAAAGCTTTAATATCTGCTTTGCAGATCTAGTTATTATTTTTTTTTTTGTGTATTTTCTGCAAATCGGATTTCTCAGAATCTAACCATGGGATCTTTCTAAAACTTTGACCTACCCCCCCAAAAATGGGGTGCGAACGTTGTTTAAATATATTTTCAAAACGTTTTACGAATCCGAAATCACCGAATTTTACGAACGAAAAAAATGACAATGCATAGTCGTAACTTTGTTATTTTTTGACCGATTTTACTAATTCTTTTTTCTTTGAATACCTTGAAAAAAATCATTTTCATCTGCAGTTTCACATTTTCGAATTTCGAAAATTCGTCGCTGTGATTTCGAACCGGAAGTTTAGACCAATTTGACAACTTCTTTAATAGTTGTACGATTTTCATGAAATTTAGTATACAAGTAGATCTTACCGACGTGACTTCAAAAATATAATTAGAAATTTTCTAAAGTATCTCCCCTTGGTGAAATTAAGGATCAAAGTTTTCAAAAAATCGTCGAAATATAGGTCAGAATGACCTAATTTTTTTTTTCGATACTAGACAAGGAATTACTGATTCGTACACAAAATATGGAGTTTGTCGATCGAACCGGAAGTGCCACCATCTTTGAACGTGAAAAATCAAAAAGGCTTTTTTGCTATTTTACTTAGAGACCCGGGAGTTATATTTTCGGAATCCTTGAAGGAATGCCTAAAAATCTATCGGATCAGAATTTTGATTTCGGTCATGTGATGGTCACAATTTTGAATTGAAAATGAAAAATAGAAGCAATTTGAAAGGCCCGGACTTCGGAACACAATAACTCTCATTCTAATTAAGCTAGAATGTTCAAATTTGGCTTAGACGTTCACTAGGTCAATGTTATGATGGAGTTCAAAGATGAGCATTTTCTGCTTAGGGTAAGCAGAGATAAGCATGCTGATTTGTTGATTCTTTAGGGCACGATAACTTCGGTTATAATGAAGGGAGGGCGGTGAAACTTTTGTCAATAGAGAGTCTAATAGGTAGCCTGTTGTGTGAAATGATTGTATCATTTTTTTTAAATATCAGGGATAGCCGAAAAAAAGAGATTGAAAATCCAAAAAGTCGTATTTTTACAATTTGGAGCATGTTTAGAGGTCTTTCTCGTAAAGTCAACATACTATTTTTTGGGAACTTCTTCTACAAAGAGTCTTATTGGTAGTCTTTTATATGAAACCATCGATCAACAGTCCAACATATCAGGAGTAGAAGAACAAAAGGATCGAACATTGAAAACGGCACCCTTTCATTGTTGAGCGAAACATGAAGTGTGGGTGACTACAATCTACGCATTTAGTCATCGTATAGAGCTTATTCAACAGTATCGAATTCCAACTGCTTAGGGATATTTTACGTGCACTCCAATGTGTACACGGGACCTTGGTTTTTCGTCCCATCCGAAGGACTAGACAGCTGTGCTTGTCAGGCCCTCCGTTCTGCCTTACTGACAAGGGAACCACGCCGGGAAATCGAGATGAACTTTCTCTGTGCAGAACTTTCAATTCAGGCAAAACGTTTATTGCATACGATTAAGCTGGTCAGTTGGAGCCTATTTTCAAAAGTTTTGTAATAATCGGTTGGTAATTAAAGTACCGTGCACATTAAACTGTTAAAACAGAAAATTTGGCCCGGTTGAAATGTTTCTTGCTATAAGTCAGCAATTTTCCGAATTCCGGGAGGCTGGATGGCTGAATGGTTAGCATGTGCTCGCTGTATCGTAACCTTTGTCATTGAGTCAACGGGCGTCGTTTCGATCTCCAGGTTGCACGTGACATGGTGTATGATGTCCAACCTCGTGGGTTTTCTCCGTGTTCTTCGGTTTCCTCCCAACGGCTAAAGACCAGTACGTGCAAGGGGTGTTTTTAAATAAAATTAAAAAACATATGTTAGTCCCGAAATGACCTAGTTTGTGTCGAATGGACGTTAGGCCGCATTTCTCTCTTTCTCTTTTTAAAGTTTTGTAATAATCGGTTGGTAATCAAAGGTACTGTTAAAGTGATAAAACAGAAAATTTGGCCCGGTTGTAATGTTTCTCACTTTAAAGTCAGCAATTTGTCGATTTTAAGGGGCAAACGTTTATTGCGAACGATTAAGCTGGTCAGGGGGAGCTTATTTTTAAAAGTTTTGTAATATTCGGTTGATAACTAAAGGTACCGTGCAAATTAAACTGTTAAAATAGAAAATTTGGCCCGGTTGAAATGTTTTTCGCTGTAGGTCAGCAATTTGCCGATTTTAGGGAGGTTGCGTGGCTGAATGGTTAGCACGTGCGCTCTGTATCATAACGTCTGTCATTGAGTCAACTGTCCTTGTTTCGATTTCTTTATTGTACGTGACAAGGAGTATGGTCGCCTTACCAAACCTCGTAGGCCGTAACGCCGCTGCCCGGGTAAAATTTCCCTCATTGCACACTTTATGGCGTATGCCCGTCTTCATTAGCCCATTATAGGAGCAGAACAGTAGGACGTTAAACCCCATTCAATTTCATTTCATTTTCTCTATGTTGCTTATTTATTATAGTGGATAAATATTTTTCTGGTTCTAGCAATTATTTAATTTCTGCATAGAAATCTCTGGCCAGTTTTTTTTATTGCAGAGTGCCATTCTTGTATATTGCAGTCTATGACCCTTTGTTTAAAACATGCTTAAGAAGTCGTCACGATTTCCTACTTATAACCAAACATATTGGAAACCATAATTATATAACATATCTTGGAAGCCCGATTACAGCTATACAAGTTTCAGTTATTTCCCTTTAGTTTAAAGATTATTTTTTTGCCCGGGTGCAATGTTTCTCACTACATTTAGATTTGTATCTTTGTGAGTTTTTGACCAATTTTGATATTATGTCTTTATAATTTTCCAAATCTACATATTTAACGTACATATTCAAACAGTTGAGTTCAACCTGATTCAAAAAGTTTTAGTTTTGTTCAAAGTTATCTCATTCATCCCGATTACAGCAACACAAGTATCAGTTATTTCCCTTTAGTTTTCAGATTACTGAATGTTTCATACTATATTTAGACTTGTAACTTCGCGAGTTTTTGACCAATTTTGATAGTTTGTTATTCTTATCCTTTTATTTGAGATACTTGATATAATCGATGACACGTGACGATGAATATGAAAGCTTTCATATCTGCATGGGACAGTAGCAGATCTAGTTATTATTATTATTATTATTCTTCTTTTGTTTTGAGCAGATCTCAGCAACTACTTGTCGCATCGTTACGATTTCTTCGGTTTTACTGGAAAAGTGGGTGTGACTTAGAGGATAAAGCTATTTTGAACGTTCTGCGACAATGGGAAATGTCCGAAATCACCGAAGTTATCGTTTTTACAAATATTGCGGTAATTTTAACAATAATCATGGGATTTTAACTTTCGATACATTTTGGCATAGCTGGAGACCGGGCACATAGCTGCGCTACTTTCGATTTTTGATTTTCGGCAAATCTTCGAAGATATTAGGCGCCAAATTTCGGAAATTTAAAATTTTACAAAAAACTTTTTTATTTATGAATATTTTTTAGTCGTGTTGTGCACAGAATTAAAGAGTCATCTGACTTGCGCAAAAATGTTAAAAATTTTTGTCTCAGTAATTTTCCTTGGCCTCCATTGGCTAATTCAGTTTTTCAGTCCTAGATTAATTTTTTATTGTTCGATTTGTATAAAACAAAGTTCACATGCTTCGTTGTCTCAATTGTCATTATTTTTATTACCAAAAGTGTTATCTGTCGGCACCGGAAGTGGCATAATTTTACCAAAAACTACAATTTTGACAGTTAGGTACCATTCTTTGAAAACAAATATTATTTTTTTGAAAAATTATATGACTCAAAGAGTGTGTCCTTTAAAGGCGCAAAAAATGTCGGAAGCAGTTTTTTTAATTTCTTTTTCATTTTCTAGCAAATTGGATTAAGAGGTGAAAAAAGGCGTAAAATTGACCTATTTACAACTCATTCAGGCTTTTCAGATTTTAAAATATTTTTACGTAACTTTTATAAACTTGTAGCTATAATCCATACGAAGAGAATGTATGTGAAAATTAGTTTGTAATATAAGCAGTTGCCGAGAAATAGGCAATTTTGCATGAGTCACTTTTCACGTAATTTTGGCTGTAAAAGAATCAATTATTATTCGATTTTCAATTTTCTTTCGCCATTGGATGCCTAATGCCATAGTGGACTATGTCAAACCATTTTACCCCTTGCGCTGCCACCGGAAATGACGTCATTTGCTCAAAACTTAAATTTTAGCCTTCAAAAAACAATATTTTATTCAAATGAGTCGTATTTGTTATTTTTTTTCAAATTATGATATTTGATTCTATTGATCAAATAGATTGAACCCATACGATCATACAGATACCACAAAATGGTTTCTAACTTGTACGGTTGCAGAGAAATGGGCGATTTTCCTTAAGTCACTTTTCAAGGTTTTTGGTCTATAAAAGTGTCAGTTATTATTCGATTTTCATAAAATTTTCACCATATGATATCTTGTGTCATTTATGATTTCATAGAACTAATTTAACATTTTCAGTATCACCGGAAGTAATGTCATTTTGGCAAAAACTGTATTTTTAGCCTTCAAAACAGATATTTTTTTCAAATGAGTCTGATTTGTAATATATTTCAAATTATGATATTTGATTCCAATCAACAAATGGATTGAACCCATACGATCATATAGATACCAAAAGATAGTTTTTATCGTGTACGGTTGCCGAGAAATAGACGATTTTCTACAAGTCACTTTTCAAGGTTTTTGGTCTATAAAAGTGGCAATTCTCATTCGATTTACATACAATTTTCGCCATATGATGCCTTATGCCATTTCTGATTTCATAAAACTAATTGAACATTTTCATTATCACCGGAAGTAATGAAATTTTGCCAGGATCACTTACAAGTAACATATATATAAAATGAATTGATATTGCTGGATTTGGTTGATTCTTCGTCCATTTTATTTGATGTTTACAATGCTTATGTGGAAACCTGTTTGATGGTTTCATTGGTATCGGAAGTGACATATGTTTAAGGGTAACGTGGCACCGAAAGTGACGTGGCACCAGTGAAACCCGTCATTCCTGCATGCAGGTCTAGTTTTTCTTGTTTTTAATTTTTAAATGTAATAGAAACTTTGAAAAAAAGAGCATTCCACTCGAGATATCAGCATTTTTGGATAGCCTGGTATATATTTTGTATAGTTTGAGCTTTTGTTTTGCCAAAATCCCCCGTAGGAATTGGCAATAGGACGGAAAGTGAAATCGGGGAAGTATCGGGGAAAGACAACTCTTGGTAGAACGTGTATGGTATCAGACCACAATGAATAATTATTTGTATCTAACCTTTGCAAACCATACTTATTTAAGTGTGAAATATTTAGATGATTTTTGCAAAATGTCAGTATCAATTTTTATTTTATTTTGATAAAATTACTAGTAAAAACAATGACTTTTAAGAAAAATATATTCCCAAATAAGACTGACTTGGCATAGGCAAAATGAAAATGTGCCATTAGTATTGATATTAATTTATCATTGTATGCAATTTTTTTTACTCATTATGTATTGTTGTAAATCTTTTTTTTTTAATTTTATAACCAGATATAGTTGTTATAATTTGTTATTTCTAGAGGAGGGGTGATTCTTTGTTTGGTAAATAATGTCATAACATTCGATTACTTTATCTGATACATCTATATTTTTTGTATTTGCAGATGACTTTGATGACGTCCAGTCATGAATGCCAAAAAAAGAAAAGATTTTGTCATTTGTAATCCCTATGATTATATCATATATTGTTAATTTTTTTTAAAATTTTAATTTTTTAGTTTTGTTTTGTATTAAGTACTTTTCATATGATTGAGGTTGAACATGATACACAGTTTTGTTTTTTGTTATTGTTTGATTTTGGTCAGAAGTTGTGACCCAGAAAAATTCTGATATTTTATTTATTTTTGGTTGATTTTAATTTTAAGTTTTATTGGTTTTGTTAATTGAAATAAAGATATTTTCTATTGGTCAGACTCATAATACTTGTGATTTTCAATTCCTTAAACAACTATTTTTGTCAGCTAAAAGATGACCACAGTCTATGTGTTTTCTCAAGTATAGGAGCTTTTATGCTTGACGTATTTCCGGTGTCTATTTTTAGCCTGGCCTTTTCACCTCCGTTTCTTAACATGGCAAATGCTAAGGAAAACGGGGTTTTCCGTCTTTATCTTTTAATATAAAACGTATTCTTGAATGCAACCCTTGCTGTAAGACGTGTGTAGCATTCGTAATAAATTACCGATTTCAAATTATGTCTAAATTATTTTTTTTTCGTTTTATTGACGATATACTGCGTTGTAGCAGACGATATCATGCTAAGCTCGCACGCGGTCTGCAGTTGACCGCTGACGCAAAAGATTACAAAGATGTATGAAGCCGATTTATATGTTTTGTGTTAATTTTATTGCAAACAATTAATAGATAACATCTGTTTGGTTGTAAAATGCCACGAAATCGAGCAAAAGAGTAAATAATAGAATGTGTTATAGAGTGGTGACCTGTGGTTCCACGAAAGACTTATTACGGTATTCAAGACGATATTAAAATTTTTAAAAGCAGGACCGTAGCACATCTAAAAAAAAAAGAGCAAATAATAATCACGCTGTAAAAACTAATTCTGTATAGAATGCACCGAGTCCAGTTATATATTTGCATTCAACATTTGTTCTCTGAACCAAATACTGAATTAGAAATTGATAAAATGGACGCAAATATATAATATCATTCTTGGGTTGCGATATTGGAGATAAACTGACTGGATCAAAATTTTACAGAGTGTCAAAAGTTGTGCCAAGACGATTTATGTGGTTGGAAAAAAAAGGGTTTTTAAAAATATTCACAGATTCAAACTGATCATCGTTTTATCCTTTTCTGTTATTCATATTCCATCAAGATGATTTTTTTTATAAAATGGCTGTCATTTTTCTCCGTGCATCAAACAACTATTTTATCATTGGTTAGAGCCGTCTAAACGCGGGGAAATTTACAGTAGCTATTGGTTAACAGCACGCATAGACAATCTTATTTGCATATTGCATACTATTTATAGTATCATTAGCTGGAATTATTTTAAGTCGATAGCATCAATGCCAAACATAACCGTGTTTTGTGTAAGAGTATAGCATGCAGCGCTCTAGCAGACGATATATCAACTGCGCAAGTACGGTCCAGTCGGCAGTTGAATGGAAATATGATCTAGATCAGATTTAAAAAAAGTACGGTCCAGTCGGCAGTTGAATGGAAATATGATCTAGATCAGATTTAAAAAAATCTTTTGTGTTAATAGTCCTGTAATTAATAGATAAAATTTGTTTGGTCGTAAAATGCGTAATAAATTTGAGACCAAATTCTAGTTCACGTCATGAGCACGGATCAGTCTTAACTTGTTTTCCTAAATTGCAACGACCATTACGGGTCTGGTAAACTTGCTGTATCTTTTCTATATCGAATTTTTTGTAAATATCGGTATCTGGCATCGGTCGGTAAATCTTACATGTATATAGAAATGGCGATCGGATCCATTTTATGTAAAACAAGCTCACTGTACGGCGGTATTTTCACAAAAAAACACACACTGGCCTGTGGGTTACAGTCTAAGAATAAGGCCAGGGTCTGCGCATGACCGAAAATGACGTCAAATTGGAAACCCGTAAAAGCTCCTATATGTATCCAGGAAAAGACTGTGAAAATTCCATAGCCTCCGGACCTGCAGTTGACCCGTGACCTTACCCTTTCTGTATGACGTTGACACATGGTATAGACATAAAATGCAATTTGAGTAGCTAGTGTCTAAAAAATAAATACGATAATAATGCGGAAACATTTTTTCTGTATTCATCACATCAAGAAACGGATTTGGTAAAGATTTCAAAGCCCTGAGACTTCTACATGGTTTGTTATTAACTGACAGACCATTTTTTTGCTGTGACCTTGAGCGAAAATTGTCTCGGTCGTAAGTTCGAGAGCCTATTGCATAAATACAATATAACCGAGGAGTCTCGCGATAATTTTCTTCGAACAAGTTCATCCCGAACTTCATATTCTGCAAGTATCATGGATCTACCTATTATAGTTTCTGAGATATTAGCTTCGGTCAGTTTTTTTGCGTTTTTAAAAAATGCCGTATTTTAATAGGGGTTTCAGGTCACGTGTCTTGAGTGTGAAATCGAACAGCAAATGGCTGAAATATTGCCAAGTTCAATCTACGATTCTGAATTACTATTTTATGTAAATATATTACAAGCAATTGTATTGTAATAGTTTAATGTTAATCTCGATATCTGCAAAGATTTAGGCTAAAAAATTATCGAAATGTAAGCGAAATTACCGTTTGTTTACATGAGGCGCCAGCGGGAAAATCCCGCTGTGACGTCACGCGACCTAGAATTTTCCATTGCTACGACCCACTTTATTGGATTTCCGCACGTTAGTTTCGGCCGATTTTCATAAAGAACCAATCAAACGATAGATGACACAGGCCACGATAAGGTGTAGAACTAACATATGGTTTTGGGAAAATTGATTTTTCCCGAAGCTAGGACAAATGCAATGTAATTTTTGGTATGGTTATACACAAAATATAATAAACACAACTTCATGATCAAAATAGTACAAATAAAGTATTTATTGCGAGACAAAAATAAAAATACCCCCTTTTTTGGTGTCTAAATTTGTCCCTCCTTGTGGTGTTATAAAAGGGTAAGTATTTTGATACTGAAGACGTAGATTGAAATCTACAAGTTGTTTCTTAAATTGAAGATAAAGGATGTTTCTATCCATCAGAAGTGTCAAATTCCAAAAATCTTAATATTTTTCAATAAAAAAAATTGTTTAAAAAGTGTGTAACGGACGTGACAAATTCCGTCCAAAAAACCCGATTTTTTATTGCATTGAAAGAGTTGCTCACCACCTTCATCTATATGTATGTTTATGTTACAATTCAAGAGGCATAATTAAGTGATATGATGTAAGTATTTCAGTTGATTTAGAGACGTTTGAGAAGAAACTATTCGCATTTTCGATCGTCCACTCGAGATTCCGTCAAAGAATCACGTCCGTTATTTGCGTTTATGATGATCGATATTTCCCCTCCCGTTTTAAATCCATGGCTCTTCCGCGGTTATTAGCTCCCTTGTTCTAAACATAGTTTGTATACCTCACGATTTTGCGGGTAATTAAAAATGGTCGACGCGGGGACCCCACAAGTAAATTCCGTCCTCAAACTTTTGTTGTCGTCACGTCCGTTATATTATTACAATAATTTGGCAAAAACTGAGGATATTAAAGATGTCAAAGCCGCCTGCTTTGCGCTCAAAATCAAGAGCCGTTCCACACATTCGGGTGATGGAAAAAAAAATGAAAGAATCATGCAAATTTAATTGATAACAGTTTGACTTTCGGTTTACGTGTAACGGACGTGATGGTGGACGAAATTGATAATGTCAAACATCACTACCGTTACACAAAGAAGCTAAGATGACCTAAAGAAAATTACGACTCTTTATTAAATTTAATAAAATTACATAGATTGCCTTCTTTTTAAATGTCCTTAAACTGAGCATGGAAAGGATCGTTAAACACCGACATTATACTCGGATACACCTCGCACTGTTAATTGGGTCAATAGTGACGTCCGTTACAAAAGGTCACGTCCGTTACATAGTAGGGAGTCACGTCCGTTACAAATATTTTGTACAATGTTGACAAAACACTACAGAGAAGTAAAATTTAATAACAAAATAATAATTGATCAAATAATTAAACATAATGGCTAATTAAAAATGGTCGACGCGGGGACCCCACAAGTAAATTCCGTCCTCAAACTTTTGTTGTCGTCACGTCCGTTATATTATTACAATAATTTGGCAAAAACTGAGGATATTAAAGATGTCAAAGCCGCCTGCTTTGCGCTCAAAATCAAGAGCCGTTCCACACATTCGGGTGATGGAAAAAAAAATGAAAGAATCATGCAAATTTAATTGATAACAGTTTGACTTTCGGTTTACGTGTAACGGACATGATGGTGGACGAAATTGATAATGTCAAACATCACTACCGTTACACAAAGAAGCTAAGATGACCTAAAGAAAATTACGACTCTTTATTAAATTTAATAAAATTACATAGATTGCCTTCTTTTTAAATGTCCTTAAACTGAGCATGGAAAGGATCGTTAAACACCGACATTATACTCGGATACACCTCGCACTGTTAATTGGGTCAATAGTGACGTCCGTTACAAAAGGTCACGTCCGTTACATAGTAGGGAGTCACGTCCGTTACAAATATTTTGTACAATGTTGACAAAACACTACAGAGAAGTAAAATTTAATAACAAAATAATAATTGATCAAATAATTAAACATAATGGCTAAGAATGACAATGAAATCATGCTCAAGAAAGAGTGAAGAAGAGTTATCAGTTCAAACATTTCACATTGTTTTGAAACCAGATGTCCATGAAAGATCCTTGCCAATTTTTGGGGGTAAACAGGGCACAAAGACATTTTTTTACATTCTAGAATATAGATTTTGATATTATCACACTGCAAATCAACTGGGCCGGTAGTTATTAGCAAATTAGGGGCAAATATTAATTGGACATGTAACGTCTGTTACAAGCTTATATGGTCTGCAAAATATGTATTTGCACAAAAACAGAACATCAAGTTATCTTTTCCTTTACAAAATTTGAAAGATGAATTATAAATACAAGTTTTTAACCCCCAAAGAATTCGAAAAAATTTATTTAAATGTAACTGCTTTTTCATCTGAAGTTCTACACCTTTTCGTGGCTTGTGTCAGATAACATTTTAGGGATTCTACCGATATCTGATACCACGTGATCTGAAAATAAGCAACGGAGAAAACAAGATTTATCTGTTTTGATGACTGAAATTTGCTAAATTTCGACTAAATACCGGTATAGACTAATTTTTTTTGTGGTATCATCCAGATTATAAATAGTTGACATATTATCATTAAAATTATTACGATTTTAATAAATCTTACCTGACAATAACATGCGGCTTTCAGTTTTAAAATTGGTACTAGCGATTCTGAAGGGAAAATTCCCATTATGACGTCACTCAGATATGACTGAAAAGCACTTATTTAGGTCCATTCCACGCATTGACTGGTATAGAGCGTTTTGATTACATTTTTGACGTCGATCTCGGATTTTAAAATTCCATAACTTCGGATCTAATTGGAATATTTTGATGAAATAAAAAAATTTGGGTAGCATTTTATGTATATTTTCACAAAATATTTTTAAAAAATTGTTTTCTGTCATTTGAAACTTTGACCTGAACCCCCTAATTTTAATGCCTCCAATTCGCCGTCTTCAAAATGCCATAACTTTCTTAATTTTCAATATTTTTTCAAAATTCTTTCAGATTATTGCATCTAAATAGTTGACGCTGACAGTGATATAATTATTTCGGAGACATTTTGTGTATTAAAAAACCCTTTGGCAATGCTAATTTGAAACTTTGACCTGAACCCCCCAGAAGTGATCTCAAGACTCCAGTAGCGACCGGCGCCTCCGCTAGAGGGCTCAGACAGTGCTGTACACAGCTATGGCCGATTTTCAACCCCATTGCACCGGTTTTTGGGTCATATATTCGCGGAGCTGGTACAGACTTTTGCATCGGAATCCGAGTCGGAAAACACATGATTATTTTAGACAAGGGTCAAGCGCGACTGTAAATATGGTTTATGGCGGATGACATGCGGTAAGTTGCTTTTTATTTTATTGTTGAAGTTTTCTTTTATTTTTAAATTGTCCGATACGCGCATATACGCTCAAAGTGTTGCTTACAATCGTGAATATAAACATTAAATTAGTGATAAAAAATATTGCTGGGGACGGAAACCCCCGTGGAAATTGGCAATTCCTGGAAATCTGCACCGTGTCGGTTTCAAAGGGACGCAACTCCACCAAAATTATGGGTACAGACCACTGTTAATAGCTTGACTGACTTTGACAAGAGAAATGTCATCGAGTGACTAGTGTGTATTATTAGACTTATAAGTGTAATTTGAAATGCAGATGCTATTTTTGAAAGTATAATTAATACAGTCCATTTTAATTGTGAGCATCACAGTTCCAGATTCTGAAGATGATAGCTTTCATCTAACCATTGGTTCAGAAACTGAAGTAAGTACATGCATGCTATACGCAGAAGTGTTTTTGAAGCCTGAAGTATTATCCAGGTGGTTTTAAAAAAATCGGATTACACTACCGTGGTTGTACTTCTACTCAAATATATCTATTTGTTTCAGAAAGAGTTTTAGAGTAAACTAAAAGGAGCACAAATTGACAAAGAGCTATTGGTATGGTAGACCTGTATTTTGGTATTCAGGAGAGTGCTGGTTTTGAGAAAAATCTGTTTTTATTTACATTATTTATGTACATTGAATTGATCTGTTTACTACAGTTAAATAAAAAAAATAAATCATTGATAAATAATTTTCTTTCAATTCTTATTTATTTAATTTTTTTTAATATATATTTTTTTTGCTAATTTATTTATTTATTTTATTTTTTATTTATTTATTTTATTTTATTTTTTTTTTTGGGGGGGGGGGGGTATTATTAATATTATTATATAATGTTATTTTTAATATTATGACACTGTTAGTTAACTACATAAATGGTTGATAAATAGTTTTATTTTAATAGTTCATGTTTATTTAAATTATTTTTATTTTATGGGGTGGTAGCATTATAAATTTTGGCAAGGAGGAGAGTATTATAAATTTTATGATATAGAAATATGGGTATGCGGATAAATAATTGTATTTTATGTATTTATTTATATCTTTCTTTTTTTTTTAAATATTTTGTTAACATGTACTTATCTGTTATTTTTAGTATTTGAATACTCAGAAACAAAGTCTTGTTTAAATATGTTGATTCCATTGTATAATTGTTAATGATTTATACCCTAAAGTTAAAGTTTACGTAATTTTTTAATCTTTTGTACCGTTATTACAAACATTATAAAATAAACTTCTAGACCTATATGTAAAGTGTTTGTCTGTTTGTGTTGGTGAGTACATAAGCTTAATTTTGGTGAAATAATTATGTCTTTAGGACTTTTGGTTTCTGAGATATGGAGTGGGGTTGAAAATTGAAGCAAAATGGCCAATTTCGCAAACAAGGGGTGTGCCAGTTCGTGTTACTAAACGGACTGTAACTCAGTCAATTCTGTGCCGATTTTGATAAACTTGATGTTGTTACAATACTGAGATGTACAGCTTTCAGAAAATATCAAGCGTCTAGAGAAAAAAATAATATTTCAAAATAGCTGCCGGTCGCTAACTCCAGCCCTGGCGCCAGTCCAAATTATGAATTATCAAATTACCTCCAGTAACTAGAAAATAAGACAATAAAACTGCTGCAAACATGAACATGGCAGACGGCTGTCTTAGCCATGTTGGTTTCCTTAGCTTTAGGTTTGGGCATTCCAGGACGGAAAATGGTATATTGTACAAAGCTTCCATGTTGACGTGGATGTGGCAAATTCCTGTTTTACTTAGCCGCTTCCGGTTTCAAACTTAAGGGAGATAAGCGTTGAGCTCACTGATCTATATGGAGGCAGACCACCATTAATTTCCCCATTGACTTCAATGTTAATTCCGGACTCGTTGTCCACCTCCAACTTTTCCCCAAACTTTCGTTGGACGAAATGCTTTTCACTACAGACAGAGGAACAAATGGCCATGTCTTTGCACTAAAATTTTTATGAGGTTGACCACCAAAATTTTAAGATACACGAACTTGAAGAAGCATACTCAAAACGAATACCTGACAACTCATCCCAGACAACTCATCCCAGTAAAAGACAACTCATCCCACTTTTAAAGACAACTCATACCAAGTCAAAAGACAATTCATCCCAAGTCAAAAGACAATTCATCCCAAGTCAAAAGACAACTCATCCCAACTTTTAAAACCTCAAACTCATTCCAAGTTACAGATAAATACCACAAATTATCACTAATATATGAATTTATCACATAATACATTTATGTATGAATTTATTACATCAACAATTTATCAAATAATACATTATAAATGTATGAATTTATTACATCAACAATTTATCAAATAATACATTTATGTATGAATTGATTACATCAACAATATCATCAACTAATGCATTTTATTATAACATCAACTAATACATTTTTATAAATATGTTTTTCGTCATTTAGTCTGTCAGTGTCATTTAGTAATTTAGTCTGTCCTTCAGTTTGTACAACATTTGAAGGCCACCATTGTAAATTCTTTTACCATCCTGCGGTACTGAGCTCTAGATATATCTGAAAAATACAATATTGTTAAATTTAATACAATAGTGTTGAGTTTTGAATTTAATACAATAGTGTTGAGTTTTGAATTAGTACAATAGTGTTGAGGTTTGAATTCAATACAATAGCGTTGAGGTTTGAATTCAATACAATAGCTAGAATTTAAAAAAATAACATTAAAGTCTTACCAGTATTACAAGTAATGCTGCCACCGTTCACACCCGTCACACTGAGCAGCCTCCTGTCTTGGGCGAACTACTGACTCACAAACTATACAGCTTAATTAGTTTGTAACAGAGGTAAATACTACCACTCAGTTTAGTTAATTGTTGTTTTGTTAATTGATTTTGTTTGAAGTGCTTCATGATGAAAGAATAAAACAAACACATCTACCAATCTGTTAAAACAACAAAGTACTAAAACAGTAATACAAACAGTAATCTCCAATTTATTACAACAACAATATCAATTTGAATAACAGATTATCAATAGTGGAACCATTTCTATCTCTACCCATGTTTTAAAGTTGGGATGAGTTGTCTTTTGTAGTGGGATGAGTTGTCTTTTATAGTGGGATGAGTTGTCTTTTGACTTGGGATGAGTTGTCTTATATTGGGATGAGTTGTCTTGGGATGAGTTGTCTTTGGGATGAGTTGTCTGGATACCCTCAAAACATGTATCTAGTTGCCGTACATATCACCGTAGCCAACCTCATAACGCCGTTATCCTTCCGCCTCAAAATCATGAATATTTACCAAAACCTGGCAGAAAATATTAATTCAAACCCTCTTAGTCCATTCTAGACCAAAAAATCAACAAAAATGGGCATGCAAAAGGGGAGAAAAGAGACAGAGAGAGAACTGCTATAAATAGACGAACTACAATTTGTGGGTACCGAGATGGTGAAATTTAATGGTGGTCTGCCTCCTATATGTTTTTAAAAGTTCATATATCATTAAAATTCTTTTCTTTATAGCTTCACATTTATTTTTGCAAAATTATTATAATACAGAATCAAAAAAAATTAATTGCAGAAGAAATGGTGACCCTTTAAAGTTATGTACTGTTTTGTATGCTGGGTTGCAGATCAGGTCCTTGGGCCTTTTGTTCTAGAATTGAAGACTTTTTCTTAATTTTGTCAAAATGTGAGTTTTGCAAAAAGATTTAAAGAGTTTCAAACAAGTCTCATCCAAAATATTCAAAATATTGGGATATTTTTCAAAAATTTACTTTATTTTACCTTTTTTTACAAAATGGCCCATTTTTTGACACTTTGTATGTCTCAAAATGCCAATAATTCCCTATTTCTTGGAAACTCTGAGGTGAAAGGCATTTATTTCTAGAAACCTTGGCCAGTATACAAGAAGACAAGCTGCAAACTGGTTGCATTGAGGGTAACTGTAAGGAACTATAATGAAACTTGTAAGCCCACCCCCTGAAAAAGTTGCTGTGGTAACAAATCCAACCTGTGTCCACATAAGTAATACTGTTGATGGAATATGGCTAAAAGCCACATTTTTCTATCCCTGGCTTGTATACATACATACAAACACAGGTACTTGTAAGAAATATAAATCATTTATTAAAATATGGATTGATAAATGTAAAATAGGTTGCCAGGCAACGAAACATACGCCCACACAGCAGCCAAATCGTCCGGGCAGTCAACAAGAGTTGTTGCATTTTAAGTAATCATCAGAAAATCACAATTCAAACTCACCCATAACTACGGTATAACTGTGATATAATCAAACGTTTTTTTAAATCAGATAATAATTGTGACCTTTTTCGTACAATCAGGGGCCATAATTCAGGAAGTTACGATCCGATATGGGCAAATATGCAATGGAACCAAGATCATTAGGTTATAAACATGTATTTCAAGTTTCATCAAAATCAGTTCAAAATTTTGACCTCTATAGGGTCCACAACCTTGATATAACATATTTTCACACAATTCGCGTACAGACAGCGGCCATTTTATCCGTCAACTCTGGTCCGATTTTCACGAAATTCAAATTCTCTCTTCATTACCATGAAACCGTGATATAATCAAACGTTTTTTTAAATCAGATAATAATTTTGACCTCCAGAGGGACCAAGAGCTAACAAAAGCGATTTTTCGGACAATCAGGGGACATAATTCAGGAGGAAGTTATGATCCGATGGGCGCAAATATCGAAAGGAACCAAGATCTTTGGGTTATAAACATACGTCATACATGTCAAGTTTCATCAAAATCGGTTCAAAATTATGACCTCTATAGGGTCCACAACCTTGATATAACATATTTTCACACTATTCGTGTACAAACGGCGGCCATTTTGTCTGTCAATTCTTGTCCGATTTTCACGAAATTCAAACTCTCTCTTCATTACCATGTAACTGTTACGGGGGGTCAATTCTCTAGTTGTAAAAAGACCACACCAAGGGTTCGTTTCAACGGTTTATTCATATATAACAAAAAAACCCTAGAGAGGGGTGTTGCTGGCTAGCCAGACTATCAAAGGTGAAGTACCTTTGAAGTATCTGGCTATCACTGGAACTCTTGAACACTTTAATCTGACTTCTATATAAACTATATTTGAAATGTAATACCTAAAACTAGCTAAATAAACTATACAGAAATAGGTTGCAACATGGAGAACTGAAATAGTCAACCTATTGCCTCAAACTCTATTACCTAAGTGACCAAACATTCCCCTGGATACCAAATCACCTGACCACAATATACTCAGGGTCAAAGGTTAAAACCAAGACAAGATACCAACAGTGAGAAGGAACTCACTCTAACTTAAGATAGTGAATAGAAAACACAGGATAGCTAAAGTTAGTGCAGTGGAACATATTATCTAACATTTAAAACTTAGTATTGGTGACTTTAAAATATTCCCCAATAAAATCACTCTCCCACATACTTCCCCCCTAATGCAAATGTCGTCCCCGACATTAACCATATTCGGCATCCGATCACAATATGACCTGGCCGTCTACAACACCAACTAAACTAAAATACATCCGGAAACAAAGACTTGCATAAACCTGGCAACATAGTTAGCACAACCTGCAACCTATCTGGTGACAAACGCATGAAATCTGGTGGTAACAGCGATCTTGCCAGTTCAGCACACAACTGTAGGGTAGAAGGTACCGAAGATGCTGGTTGCTGTGACATGACATAATCTTCATACCGGAGCGGTTGTCTTCTTTCTCTTCCCGATCTTCTGGGCTCCGGGTCATCTGGCTGTGAATTTTCGTCTGACACTTCAGAAACAGCTGAGTCTGGTGGTTCAGGCCTGATTCCACCATCTTGAACACTGGTGTCGATCTCAGCTTGTTCTTCGTCCCCATCATGTACCTCAGTGGTGCTAGCAGGTTGCAAGTAGGTTGCATCCTCCACTAAGTACACCTGATCCTCATCTTCTTCACTACTGGATGACTCTTCCGGTTCTGGTATGACCTTTGGTTGTCTAGTTCTTGGTCGTGGTACTGGTCTTGTTCTAGTGTTGACATCTGGTGAATTTCCGGTAACGTACTGATGGGTAAAAGATGGTTCCTGTGTAATATCCTTTTCCGACCATTTCCACCAATCGCTTGCAGTTCGTAAACCGGTATGTCCTTGTTTGGCTGTCTCAAAATCTTACATGGCTTATCTTCCCATCTATCTGCTAGCTTGTGTCTGCCCTCTGGAAAAGATAGGCGTTTCACCAAAACACAATCCCCTGGTTCCAACACATTTACCCTGGCTCTTAGGTTACACCTTTTCCGCCGAAGTTCCTGCGTATCCTCCCTAAAAGCTGATGCTGTAAGATATGCGTGTTCCAGCTTTTCCTTCAGAGATCCAACATACGAGTTGTAGTTTCCTTTGGCCTCTGTACTATCCACATTTCCTAGCATGACATCAACAGCTAAGGTTGGTTTCGGTGAATATCCTGTTGATGAATGTCTTGTACAATTGTATGCGTGGATGAGTGGAGCAACGTAAGATTTCCAGTCCGACTTCTGTTCAGGATGCAAAGTTCCGAGCATATTCAGCAAAGTCCGATTAAAACGTTCGCATTGTCCGTTCCCTTGCGGATGGTATGGTGTTGTTCTAGACTTTTCGATCCCAGTCAACTGGCACAATTCCTTAATGATGTTCCCCTCGAACTGCTGGCCTTGATCACTATGTAGCCGTTGAGGGATCCCATAGTGCACGATAAAGTTGTCAAATAATGCCTTGGCAGTTGTTTTTGCTGTGGTGTTCCTAACTGGCACTGCTTGGGTATATTTGGTGAAATGGTCAGTGATGACTAATATACTATCATAGCCTCCTTTCGCCTCTTCCACACACATGTAGTCCATGCAGACCAATTCCATCGGTTGACTGGTTTTGATGTTGACTAAAGGACAGGTTGATGGTAAAGCCTTCCTACGCACACACCGAGGACAGTTTCGTATATACTCCTCTATCTGCAACGTCATTTTGGGCCAGTAGAACCTTTCTTGAGCTAAACCTATAGTTCGATCTCTTCCCTGATGTCCTAGGTCGTCATGGACTCCGACAATCGCCAAACGTCTGTAGGCTTCAGGCAAAACCAGTTGTAAAATCTCATCGCCTGCCACCGTTGTGCGCCTATACAGGGTACCAGACATAAGAACGAAATGTTCATAATGGCGGTACAATGCAGCTTCTTCTGGTGATCCTGTTTTTGTCCTAGCTGGTCTTCCATTCAGGAAGTCATTGCGGAGTTGCCGAAGTAATGGGTCTTCACCCTGTCTCCTTTCCCACTCTCCTAGGCTAACAATGGGAGTTGTTAAAGTCATCATGTTTGGTGATACTTGGTGTGACATGCTGACGGTTTGGATGTAGCCCTCATCAGTGTCGCTATTTCGTATTGCTTCCATCACATCTGGGCTCACTTCCTGGTAATCATTTTCAGCCATCCTGCTTAAAGCATCTGCATCCATATTTTTCCTTCCAGCACGATACTTTATCGAAAAGTTGTAGTTGGATAGAGCAGCAAGCCAACGGTGTCCAGTGGCGTCCAACTTTGCCGTGGTCAGGATGTAGGTGAGAGGATTATTATCCGTGAAAACTGTGAAGTTGTTGTTGAACAGATATTGGTGGAATTTATCCGTGACAGCCCATTTCAGTGCCAGATACTCAAGCTTGTGACCTGGATAGTTTTTTTCAGCTTTGGTAAGACTCCTACTCGCATATGCAATGACTCGTTCAAATCCATCCTGCTTCTGGTAGAGTACTGCTCCTAGCCCAACTCCACTGGCATCTGTATGTAAGATGAACGGTTGAGTAAAATCTGCGTAGGCAAGTACTGGTGACTGAACTAATGATGTTTTGAGTTTTTGGAACGCCTCTTCCTGAGCTTCTTCCCATTTCCACTCTTTCTTCTGTTTCTCCTTCACTGTTCTCCCAGTCTTTTTCACAGTTGGTCCTCCAACCAGTAGATCATTCAAAACCTTTGCTGTCTTGGAAAAATCTTTGATGAATCTCCGATAGTAGCCCACAAAACCCAAAAACTTCCTAAGTTCATCTACGTTGGTTGGAACTGGCCAGGATTCAACCTTATCTGTCTTCTTCGGATCTGTTGTTATTCCGTCCTCAGATACAATATGGCCTAGATAGCGTACTTTTTCCTGGAAGAACTCACATTTTTTTGGTGCCAGCTTGATTCCATTCTCCCTGAGTTTTGTGAATACCTGTGTCAGTCTTTCGATGTGCTCTTTGTAAGTCCTACTGAAAATAATAAGATCGTCTATAAAAATAGCACATATTTTCCAATTTAGATCTCCAAGACAGTCTTGCATTAGACGCTGGTACGTTCCAGGGGCATTAGTAAGTCCGAACGGGAGTCTCACATATTCATAAAATCCTAGTGGTCCTACTGTGAACGCTGTCTTTGGTATGTCAGAATCCTCGATGCTCACTTGATGATACCCACTCTTCATGTCAACAACCGAAAAATACTTGGACCCTGCCAGGTTATCTAACATCTCCTCTATTCGTGGTAGAGCATAGGCGTCGCGAATGGTCTTTTTATTTAGCATCCTGTAATCAACGCACATCCTGAGCGAGTTGTCTTTTTTCCGGGCTAACACTACTGGAGATGCATACGGGCTATGGCGTCTTCTTATTATCCCTGATTCTATTAAATCGTGAAGATGTTCCTTCACTTCCTCATAGGAAGGCTGTTTAAAAGGAATTTCGTCTGATAGCTGGATCTTATGCTTCACCAAACTAATACTCCCGATGTCTCTGTCATTGTGTGAAAATATTGAGGACCACTGGTTTAGGAAATCTTTGAACGTATGGAGTTGATCTGGATTCAACGCAGAAGTAGCGAAATCAATCTTGTCCAAGAACGTATCAGTGGTGGTTGATTCTGTAGTAGATGATGGTAAAATACTGTTCACTGTCGTCTTTCGAACTAAGTCCACTACGTGAAGTTCGCCGAGGATACTATGTGGATAAATCTTCACAGGCGATAGCGACAGGTTCGACAATCGTACTACAACTTCCTTCCCTTCCTCACCTGGGTACAACTCCAAAATAGTTGGTGTTACCTCTATTTCCACTGGAATTAGAGAATCAGGAGAATTCTGGAAAACAACTCGCTGTCGGGTACCCAGTTTTAAATCTTGAATCTTGCCAGACAAACACATCGAACGATTACTGTATAGCATAACAGGAGCATCTTCGGTACATTTCACTAATCCCACCTTTCCTTCAAGTTGTTTGTCCTGTATCTGCATGCATGTAAAAGTTAAACACCACATATCAGGAAGATGTACTTGTTGAAGGTAATTATGGCCATGGACTGCTAGTACTTGGTTCAATAACGGTCTCAACACGTTGGTTCCCACAAGAGCTGGAGTAGTTCTATGGAACGTAGTGTCTGGAACCACTAGAAATAAACAGTCGATGGACTTACACTTGAAACTAGGAATCTTTACAGTCACTGAAATGCATCCTAAGTATGGTAAACTATCTCCTCCTGCACTCTCAATAACAATTAACTGATCGAGGGGAGTTAACACGCAATCCTCTGACTTAAGGTGGTCGTTATAAAAAGATTCACATACAGTTGACACAGTTGATCCGGTATCCAATAAAGTGGAACATACCTTCCCATTGATGTCCATAATGGTGGTGTTTCTGTGTCCAATGATCTTGTTGGGACTCACGTCACACATGTCATCTGATTGTCCCGCACCAGTGACACTCTCTAAAAATCCCCATCCCGAAGTGTAACTCGACATCCGATCCTAACATGACCTGGTTGTCCGCAACGGTAGCATATAACTTTACTGTCGGGATGCTGTGGTGTTCTCGGTGTTGTTTGTGGAGACTTTTTTTTCTGTGCAGCTGGTGTTGAAGAACTAATCGGTGGTGGTAACGCATAAGTAGAGTCTTGACGACGATCAGCCTTCATCCCTTTAACATCCTTCTGTAATGACTGAACAGATGCAGTAAGACTTGCAATTAGGGTTCTTAAATCCTCAACTTCGCTATCTGCTGGTGCTTGCATCATTTTCAATTGAGGCTTCGAAATTGACTTGGCTGGTGTTGTGGAGGCTATGATAGTATCGCGCTCGATTCGTCGTACTTCCCTCAAAAGATCTTCAAAATCTGTAAGACGATCATATTTGTGTGCAGATCTATCCTTTAAATCTTGCTTGAGACCACTCCAAAACTTTGCTCGTAACTTGCTCTCAAAAGTATCCGCATCCACTTCACCCTCATCTCTAGCCCTGTCCAACAAATCCTCGATTCTACAGGCCCACTTGGACACTGACTCGTCAGTAAACTGCTTGGCTGAGTAGAACTGAGAAAGGAGACACTGTCCTTGTTCCACTGACCCAAACCTGCTCTCAAGCTTTTCCAGAAGAGTTCTTGTTGTAACCTGGTGGCCAAGACGCATCGCCACTCGAGCAGCTTCTCCCTTCAGTGATTTTATCACAGCCATCTTGATGGAATCGGTGGCGTGTTGTCCATTCTTCATCAAGGTCATCACCTCAAACTTCCATAAATCAAAACTGACATCTCCTTTGGCAGTTGGATCGCCTGAAAAGAATGAAATTCGTGGAGTCTGTGGAACCATATGTAAACTTGCTGATGTTTTCTTTGGTGTTGGAGGAATATCACTAACTGATGTGCCTACTCGTTCTTGATGTTGAACAGGTTCTTCCTCCTTAACCTTCCCAGTTGATTTTAGGTACCCATACATCCAATCAATCAGCTGTTCCGGTGTATCGGCCTTTGGTTTAGCACCCATGCTTGCAAATGCATCCAACAAACTAGCCTTTTCTTCTTCTGACATGGTAACATCGGCCTCACCATCACCTACTCCAGCCATCTTTGTTGATTAACACAAAAATAACGCGAACACAAAAATGCTATACACAGTAAAATATCGCAAAATACAACAGGTTAAGCACTGTAAACGATCGCGAAATACAACACACTAAACACAGTGAAACATAGCGAAATACAATAGAATGTCGCAAAATACAGATAAATGTCGCGAATAAACAACACCAATCTCGAGAAAATATGGCGAAATACAATAAAACATATATCGCGAAATACTGAGAAATCCCGCGAAACACTATTAAACACAATTCACTGATCTTCAAAAAGGCAGAAAACAAATACTGGATTTTCACGAGTTGATAAACGATCAAGTCAAACAAAATACAAATTAAACCAAACTTTGAAACAAGCTTTCAAAGTAATAAACTGCAAAACTACAAATAAGTTTTACAAAATACACATCAACTCAAACCGAGGTATAATGTAGAACAAATCCACACTATCAATAAAACCCACTAAATAAAATTAAATAAATAAGTGCAGGTTGGTTAGTTAGTGGTTAAGTGATGTGAAATAAGGAGAAATAAAGACGGAAATAGAGTATGAAACGAAATATAACGAAGATGGAAATAGAGTATGAAATGAAATATGACGAAATATAAACTAAGTATAGATCACGTACCGCCAAATACAAATGAAAATAAACTATAAAACAATCAAACTTCAAAATACAAACACAACTTATCGACAATATATGAAGTCGAATATGGACTAAGTCAAATGTAACAACACCATTGACTTTCCAAAATCAAAACCACAATATCAATACACTTCAAAGTCAAATTATTCAAATCTGAAAATAAGCAAAATCTAAAACTTCAACTTCACAAATCCCCAATTCTGAAAAGTCACAAAGTCTAACTTGACAAAATCAGAATCTGGATAAACACCCAAATCCCAAACACAAAACCAAAATATCTAATTCTGAAAATGAGAGAGAGAGAGAGAGAAATGGGGTTTAACGTCCACTCAACACAACCAGGTCATTTCGGGACTAACATATGGTTTCAATTTTATTTCAATAATTCGCTTGCGCGTAGGGGTCTTTAGCCGTGGGAGGAAACCGGAGTGCCCGGAGGAAACCCACGAGGTTGAGAAGGCGCCCCTATCTCCATGCCACATACGCTCACACCAGGGCTCGAAACCACAGCCGCAAGCCAGAGGTGACCGGCCAGCTAGAGGTCGAAGCGCGGCACTCTAGACCACTAGGCCATCCCAACCCCCAATTCTGAAAATGAAAATTGAATGTAATGTATATATATTGTGTAATGCACCTGAAAATATCTTTAAGTATAATTTACGAATGTTATAATGTTAATGTACTATGTTTTTGTTTTTTTTTTTTTGCTTTATGTAATGTAAAACTTTGTTTTTACTCACAAGAAATTGTAAATGTAAACAAGAAAATGTATGTAGGTTAACAGGAAGTAACTATTTGGGTCAACAGGAAATTACTATTTATGTAAACAGGAAGTAGCAATAACCATACACAAATATGGCCGACAGGAAACACAAATTGTAAACATATAAAATGGATGAAGTTTCTTTGCTCCAAAGTTTAAATATGCACTAATTATGAAAATTTAGGGACTAATGCTGTAAATAATAGGGCTAGGACAAGATATTTATGCCTATTGAAAAGAACTACTCTTAATTACACGTACCTTCTACTAATAAGTACCGAGAATTACTTAAGTTTCAATAAATAACCACTTTTATGTATATAAAATACCAATTAAAGGGAGATAATCTATGAAATGATTTTAAATTATAGACCTAACAATATTATTACACATATCAAAACAGAAATAAATCTTAATTAAATAATCTTAGTTATGTAATTATTTAGTAATAAATTAATTGACAGACCTTATGGAAAATCCTTATAAATCCAAATGAAACACAAATCACCAAAATATACTAAATAAAGTTAATGTCACTGCACCGGTATACTGCTATTGCTGTTGATCGCGCACGCGAGTGAGCTCACTGAATTTTATCTTCTATAGTAGTCTGGACTCTTCAAAATCACCATTAAACTGATCACCATTATACCATTAATCTTTAGTCCCTTATCGGGCTCCAAATGTTACGGGGGGTCAATTCTCTAGTTGTAAAAAGACCACACCAAGGGTTCGTTTCAACGGTTTATTCATATATAACAAAAAACCCCTAGAGAGGGGTGTTGCTGGCTAGCCAGACTATCAAAGGTGAAGTACCTTTGAAGTATCTGGCTATCACTGGAACTCTTGAACACTTTAATCTGACTTCTATATAAACTATATTTGAAATGTAATACCTAAAACTAGCTAAATAAACTATACAGAAATAGGTTGCAACATGGAGAACTGAAATAGTCAACCTATTGCCTCAAACTCTATTACCTAAGTGACCAAACATTCCCCTGGATACCAAATCACCTGACCACAATATACTCAGGGTCAAAGGTTAAAACCAAGACAAGATACCAACAGTGAGAAGGAACTCACTCTAACTTAAGATAGTGAATAGAAAACACAGGATAGCTAAAGTTAGTGCAGTGGAACATATTATCTAACATTTAAAACTTAGTATTGGTGACTTTAAAATATTCCCCAATAAAATCACTCTCCCACATAACGATGATATAATCAAATGGTTTTTTTTTAAATCGGATAATAATTTTGACCTCCAGAGGGACCAAAAGCTAACAAAAGCGATTTTTTGGACAATCCGGGGACATAATTCAGGAAGTTATGATCCGATGGGCGCAAATATCAAAAGGAACCAAGATCTTTGGGTTATAAACATACATGTCAAGTTTCATCAAAATCGGTTCAAAATTGTGACCTCTATAAGGTCCACAACCTTGATATAACATATTTTCACACTATTTGCGTACAAACTGCGGCCATTTTGTCCGTCAATTTTGGTCCGATTTTCACGAAATTCGAACTCAACCTTCATAACCATGGAACAGTGATATAATCAAACGGTTTTTTTAAATCGGATAACAATTTTGACCTCCAGAGGGACCACAACTAAAAAGGGCGATTTTTCGGACAATGAGGGGCCATAATTCAGGAAGTTACGATCCGATGGGCGCAAATATCGAAAGGAACCAAGATCTTTGGGTTATAAACATACATGTCAAGTTTCATCAAAATCGGTTCAAAATTGTGACCTCTAAGGTCCACAACCTTGATATAACATATTTTCACACTATTCGCGTACAAACGGCGGCCATTTTGTCAGTCAATTTTGGTCCGATTTTCACGAAATTCAAACTCAACCTTCATAACCATGGAACGGTGATATAATCAAACGTTTTTTTAAATCGAATAACAATTTTGACCTCCAGAGGGACCACAAGCTAAAAAGGGCGATTTTTCGGACAATCAGGGGCCATAATTCAGGAAGTTACGATCCGATTGGCGCAAATATCAAAAGGAACCAAGATCTATGGGTTATAAACATGCATTTCAAGTTTCATCCAAATCGGTTCAAAATTGTGACCTCTACACTGTTCACAAGCTAAAAAACGTGATTTTTCGTACAATCAGGGACCATAACCCATGAAGTTACAGTCCGATACATGCCAATATCGAAAGGAACCGAGATCTTAGGGTGATAAACCTATATTTTAAGTTTGATTGAAATCGGATAAGAATTGTGACCTGTAGACTGTTCACAAATAATTGTGGACGGACGGGGGCGACGACAATATACGTCCACATGAAAATGTGGGCGTATAAAAATAAATGCTGTATTTAGTTGACAACCAGCCACTCCAACAAAAGGGTCACAAAGCACTATTTTTTTTTAAAAAATGGGAATATTTCAGTATTTAAAACACTTTAACAATTCGTACAATCAGGGACCATAACCCATGAAGTTACAGTCCGATACATGCCAATATCGAAAGGAACCGAGATCTTAGGGTGATAAACCTATATTTTAAGTTTGATTGAAATCGGATAAGAATTGTGACCTGTAGACTGTTCACAAATAATTGTGGACGGACGGGGGCGACGACAATATACGTCCACATGAAAATGTGAGCGTATAAAAATAAATGCTGTATTTAGTTGACAACCAGCCACTCCAACAAAAGGGTCACAAAGCACTATTTTTTTTTTAAAAAATGGGAATATTTCAGTATTTAAAACACTTTAACAATCAGAGGTATCCTTGGAATTACATAGTGTCAATATTTTGTGGAAGCAAGTTGTTTTAATCTTTACATCAATTTCCTGACAAAATGAGATGGAAAAAGGACACACATGGTCAACGCCGATGTCCTTTGTCTCAAGATTAATTCAATCAACACGGTAAAAAAAAGATCAAGAGAGGAAGATGACGACGGAGAAACAACAAAAGGCGATCAAACGGCAAACCTCGCACTCCGTAGAAGGATATCTCATGTTCGTCACTACAGCACTGGCGATATGCCCAGTTGCTTGCCGGTTTCAACACCAAAGACAAACACTAATAAGGTACCTCCTATGGAATGTGAAACGCCAATTGCCCAATAAATAGACAAGACAGAGAGGCATCCACCCGGACAGTCATCATGGCGGGCCAGGTAAAAGTTCTACAACTAAACGTTAATGGACTGGTCCCCAGATGTGCTGAGCTGAGGAAATACATCACCCGCAACCCCAAAGATGTAATATGCCTCCAAGAAACCAAGCTACTACCAACCAAGAAGGACATCCACCTACCCGGATACAGTTGTCAGAGAAGGGACAGACCGGGCAGCACGACACGTGGCGGCGGCCTTGCCATCTACGTCAGTGATAACTTAAATTATATTTCTGTTACGCTGGACGTAGTGGGCCCTCTAGAAGCAATGGGCATAGCCATCACATTGAGCAATAATACAAAATTGACAATAGTGAATGTCTATGCTCCCCCATTAGTCACGATAGAATTACTAGACTTCCAGTCACTTCTCGACCAGCTTCCACAGGGCGAATCTGTGTTTTGCGGGGATTTCAACGCAAAACACGCTCTGTGGGGGTCACAGAGGAATGACTGTCGGGGGACTAGCCTGTGCTCAATAATAGAAGGGAACGACCTATGCGTACTGAACGATGAGAGCCCTACTTTTGTTGGAGGAAATGCCCCACCTTCACACCTGGATCTCACGCTCTGTACGCTTGGTATGGCAAACTGCTGCGACTGGCAAGTACACGAAGATGAAACACTTGGCAGTGACCATCTACTGATAGAACTCTACATACAATGTGAAACAACCAGGGAAGTCTATAACGGGAAACACAATTGGAAAATAAAAGAAGCTGATTGGGCTAACTTCCGTGTAGGCTGCCTTGGGTGGAAAGAAGACATCATCGATGCCAACATCGACGTGTACGCTGCCAACATCACAAGTGCTATTATAGGTGCCGCAGACGACTCCATTCCCAAGACTTCTGGAGGGAAACCAAGGATTAGAAAACCTTGGTGGTCACCAGAATGTCAGATGGCGGTTAACAAAAGAAAGAAGTCACTGTGCCTACGGAAACACCACTACAATGAAGACAACCACCAAAACTACCTGAAGTTGAAATAAGCCGCAAGAGACACCATCCAGATGGCACAAACTGGGCACTGGATGACATTCTGTAATGCGTTGAATCAAAACACGCAAACAGGTGTCGTCTGGAAGAAGCTGAACGGGAAGCGCAGATCATTCAACATACCAAACCTAGAGAATGGAGATGAGTACGTTACCAACGGCAATAAAAAGGCAGATCTACTTGCAAAAGCTTTCGCTGACGCAAGCAGGGATGAAAACCAATCACCAGAGTTCCTGAAGAGAAAGGAAATCTTTTACTCGCAGCACCCTTCATTAGTAATTGAACCTAACGAAAGGGCAAAACCAATCAATCTACCCTTCTCTGAGGAAGAGTTAAATAAGGCTCTTTCCCTCAAGAAGGATAGCGCGGCTGGTGAGGACAAAGTAAAGTACTCAATGCTCAAACATCTGCCTAGAAATGCCAAAACGATACTGCTAAACTTCTTCAACGCATCCTGGCTGGCAGGAGAGGTACCTAAAGAATGGCGGAAAGCCAACGTCATTCCTCTTCTAAAACCAGGGGAAGAGAGAACAAAGGCAGAGTCCTATCGTCCAGTAAGCTTGACATCCACACTGTGCAAAACCTTGGAAACAATGGTTAACATCCGACTACAGTTCTATCTGGAGAGCAACCGACTGATCGACGATAATCAAAGCGGGTTCAGGAAAGGGCGATCAACAATGGACCACTTAGTGAGACTACAGCAAGTCATGTCACAGGCACTCCTCTCTGGGAACCTGTTATGTGCCGTGTTCGTAGATTTAACTAAGGCTTTCGATTTAGTTTGGCTGGACGGGCTGCTCTTCAAGTTGGGACGTATCGGTATAACGGGCACAATGTTTCGGTGGATGAAAAGCTTTGTGAGCGATAGAAAGATACAGGTGAATGTTGGCAGATTCCTGAGTGCAGAGCAAACATTAGAAAATGGCACGCCTTAGGGGTCGGTCATCAGTCCCACTCTCTTCAACATCATGATCAACGACATACAGAAATCGTCCTACCTCGACGCCAAAACTGAGTTAGCTAAATTTGCTGATGACAGTACAATATTGAGGAAAGGGAGGAACTTCTGTGAACTACAAAAGAACATGCAAAGGGCCTTAGACAAATTCATGACATGGGCAAACGACTGGGGATTTAAAGTCTCAGAGAAGAAAACGGTCGGCATGCTTGTGAGCAGGGATAGTGGGATAAGCAGAATGACTCTGTGTATGAACAGGAAAACCATCGAGTTTAAAGACCAAACCAAGTTCCTTGGCGTAATCTTTGACCGAAGGCTGACCTGGAAACCACACATCGACTTGACTGTAGATAGGTGTTCCAAAATCCTAAACTTAATGAGAAAAATAACGGGTAGCACATGGGGTGCCAATAGAGTTACATTAATGATGGTGTATCGTGCTCTAATACGCTCTGTATTAGACTACGGCTCTTTGGCCTTCATGAACTGCGCGCCAAAACTCTTAAGTAAGCTTGACACCATCCAATACAAAGCTCTGTGTATTGCGACTGGCGTAGGGGTTGGGACTAGGAGAGAGGCACTACTACAGGAAGGCGGGGAGTTGCCCCTATCCCTAAGAAGAAAAGAACTAGCGACAAGGTATTGGGCTAAGATCTCGCAACTGGGCGAAAGATCCCCTACTTTTGTCAGTCTACAGAAGACAAGATATGTGAGAGATCCCAGAAAGAAAAGCTTCGGCCAGGGTATCAGGGAAACAATCAAGGAACTGCGACTGGGGGAGCTCGTGATAAATGAACACGACCCGCCAGCGATCGCCCCTTGGACGCTCCCTATACCACCGGTCAATCTAGATCTATTACAGAAAACCGACAAGAAAAACAACCCCACTGCCACACGTGCTTTCTCTTTAGAACACCTGGAAGAAAACTGGCCGTCTGATGACTGGGACCATGAGTACACGGATGGCTCACGCAACCCTGAAAGGGGCACCAGCTCGTTTGGAATATACCTGCCAAACGGGGAACAGGGAATAAGCAGGAAACTGCCCAATAACTGTTCGGTATACACTGCAGAGCTTGTGGCCATTCTTGACGCTATATCATGGATCTCCCATCAAAAGACTAGTAAGTTCGTCATCCCAAGCGACTCTCTGAGCAGTCTGATTTCAATCCAAAATGACAACTCGGACTCAAGACCAGAAGTCATTTTGGAAATCAGGCAGCTGTACCAGAGGGTCCTAGAGAAGGGAAGCAAAATAGAGCTCGTGTGGATTCCATCACATGTCAACATCAGAGGAAACGAGGAGGCAGATCGCCTCGCCAACGAAGGTCTCAAGGACACAGCACCACTCCACACCATAGACTACAGCACCACGGAAATCTACATTATGGTTAAAAGACAGGTCAATTCAATCTGGGAATTAAAACTCGTTGAACTTGACACATACAGATTCTGGCTGGATGACAAGATCTACACGAAGACAGCGATCAATCACCCTAGAAGAGATATATGCAGACTCATATCAAAACTAAGGGTGAAAGAGCGGCTGCGAGACTACAAACACCAAGTCATCGTCTGTGAGTGCGGAGAAGAATGTACCACCAACCATGTCCTGGTAGACTGCGAGGTATACAAGGAGGAGAGAAGGGAACTAGTGAGAATGATGCAGACCAACAACATACCATTCAACACTAAGAACTTACTCTTCCCGAGACGAGATCTGAAACTGCAAATCTTCGAACAAATCCACGCCCTAATGGACACGGTTGGACTAAGTAGAATAGTGAAGTAAGAGGGGGCCATGGTTAGACGGGCTCGGCATCTAAACACTAAACTACATAGGGGATTTATACCAAACTGGCAGGATAGTGGAGTAAGGGAGAGTCACGATCAGACGGACTCGGCATCTAAACACTATTCCGTCAAAAAACAGACACCAAACCTACAGAGTGGGACAGTGGAGTAAGGGGAGGTCACGATAAGACGGGCCTGGCACCTAAACACAAATCCCACAAAGATGACATCTACCAAACTAGCAGGATAGTGGAGTAAGGGGGAGTTACGGTCAGACGGACTCAGCACCTATTCCGCAAAGGAAGCAGATACCAAACCCATAGAGTGGGATAGTGGAGTAAAGGAAGGCCACGATAAGACGGGCCTGGCACCTAAACACTAATCCCAAACAGTTACATCTACCAATCCAGAAGCAGAAGAGATCATCTACCAAACGATATATATTTTATATTAAATAAAGGGAAGAACTTCCCACTAAACCCAATCCATGGCCTAAGGCCAAAATGGAAAGATTGCAAAATCATATTCTAAAAAACAGGAATCAGCTTTGGCTCTCCTACGTCTTGTCTGCAATATCACTTATGTGGAAGCAGACGTTAAACACCAATGACGTATATATATTAACTAGACCGCGCGCATGTCCACTCTCGACAGCAAACCAGTCATAACATCCGGTTCAGTCAGAAGGCGGGATACATGATAAGAGTAACCAGGTAGCCTGTAGATTCTAAAAGTTTTTAGCCTGCTATTTATTTAATACGCATTTGTTTACTTATTTAGCATGATTACATCGGACTGTGCTGTTGTGTGTAGCAATAGAAATGAAAAAAAAAGTCAGATAGTTCTTGCTGACGGTAAAATTTTCAGAAGGCCTAGAAGATAGGAGTTTGAATTGATAGTTTGTTTATTTTGTCCAAGACGAGTTTTATAATCATGCTTAAATTCGAACATCCCTATGCTTATGCTAAGTCCGTATGTGTCTTCGTTAGGATAGCTGTCAAAATTTTCGATAATATTAATATTTCATTGATAAAAAATAAGATGAATCATATCCATGGCGATGTGCGGTAATAATAATATACTAAGGCCTGCTGCTACAGTACAACAGGCAATCGGTATTTCGCCTGTGGAAACGTTATGACTTTAGATTAGAATAAATAAAAAATGATGCCACTTCTGAATAGTTAAAATCAACTTGATTTTCTATTTTATTTCACATTGCTATGCCTATGTCCGTGAGTAATGTTCTAGCTATGGAACTTAAAAGCACTTAGGGAATAGGCCTATTTTGGTCAAAATAAAATACTTTATTTCAACGTAAAAATGCCTATTGAAATATGGCGAAATACATCTAAATTTAAAATGAAATTATCTAGTCTAAACATTTTGTATTCAGACAATTTTTAAGCATATGCTTGATAGCTCTAAGACAATGAAATAATAATTAATGTCACTTCTGACCTAGTTAAAATGAATCGACTTGCATGTAGACTTGCATGTATACCGGTATATATTTTTTAAAATTTCACAGTGCTAAGCTCAAATCCGTGAGTAATGGTGTAGCTATGGAAATGAAAAGCCCTTGGGAATAGGCCTAGTTTGACAAAACATTTTTTTTTTCTAAACAATATTTTATTGAATGTTAGGATTGGGAAACAGGCAAAGCCTATATAATCCCTCTCCCCATTCCAACGTGTAAGGCCTATACGACATTTCAGGCTTCGCAACTGGATAGAAATATGGCGAAAAATACATTTAAAGTAATATCTTAACTTCTTAGATAAATTTCATCATAAAGGCTACATTTATCTAAGGTAATGAAATTACAATCAACTTTAAGTTTTAATAAACGTTTTAATATTTGGTAATTAATAAAATATTTTTAAAAATGTATTTTATTATGTTAAGATTCGCAGGATTATTTTTATTCAAAACAAAAATGGTAAATTGATATTTAATTCACATGTTGTATTTTTCAGATCGCTTCCACGATTGTAAATGACATACACAGATTATGAAGTGACAGGAGAAAATAAGAAAAACTTATCAAATTAATAAAAAGTGAATATTAGGAAAAGACACACCATGAACCAAAGTTATAGAAAGCAACATATCATAATGATATCATTTTACAGATAAACGTGGGAGAACTTTTTAAATTCTAATAATTTAAATGTGCCGACAATTATGGCGGTATATTAGATACAAAATTCTAACATGCTATCGTCTAATTTCTTACTTCTATTCATGTAATTTCTAACTTCCATTCATGTAATTTATAACTTTCATTCGTGTAATTTCTAAAATATAATCCAATTTCTTTACTTGGTCAGTGTAAATCCTAATTCCTTTTCGTCTTATTTCTATTATTAAGACTAATACATGAATGGAAAACTTGTGTATAATCCGCGTCCAAAAGGAATATGAAAACAATGGATCGAAAAATCCGATACGGAAGTGCTCCTCAATAGATAAATGTTAAAGTTGATGAAAACAGTGTTTGTGTCTCTTTTATTTATCAACTTTAAGATGAATGGAAGTTAGAAATTACATGAATGGAAGTTTGAAATTAGACGATAGCATGTAAGAATTTTCAATCTAATATACCGCCAGAGACAATATTTTTCAAAATATCAGCTCTTTGGCTAGGAAAACACTACAGTGCCTCCAATACCCTACTATCCACTCAATTATTAGTACCCGGTACCAACATTTTTGTGAATCCTTGGTAATGATGCGTGTGGATTTTGTAATGAAGAGCAAGAGATAATATATTTTAAAATTTTAAACATTCATAACTTCACTCAGAATAACGTAGTTTAAAAGTGTGGCACCGCTTCTAAGTATCTGTGTGGACGTGTTCAGTCTTACAATCTATCGAAAATGTGATCGAAATCGAAAAATGCGACCATAGACAACTGATCAAACCAAGTTACAGGATGGCTAGAAGGTGGTCTCATTACCTGTGAACCTTCGTCAACGCACCTCATTAACATCATTCAAGAAACGTTTAAAAGCTCATTCAAGTTATTAACTGAGAGCTAAAGACTTTATGTAGACATGTTTTGTCAAACGTTACGAACACAATTTAAAACTATTATAGCAAGAACAGCCATCTCTATATTACCAACTCTTATGGATCTATCGTGTACCATTATATTACTGCACGATTGAATATTGCAAGATAGCTTGATAAAAAAATAAGATTATTATCACCTAATAACACATTCTACAGTAGATATCGCTTGTATGATAAATTTCATAATAATATACTGCATTATCATATGCATTTTTATTATGCATTGGTTTTTTTTTTCTGAAAAGATAATTTATTTGCAGCTATTTTATGACAATGTACACATTACATTGTAATTTGTTTGGGCATATTTACAAATAATTGTTCAATACCGTGGTTGCTGCTAAAGTTATTTTCGAGAACATTGGGTATGATTTTCATTATTTCTAATTTATGTTTTTTCTTTAAAACCAACATGGACTCTTTCATTCCATAGCCTGGGGCGCACGAACAAAATTTCAATGGTGGCGGCTGGTGGGAAGGTGGCATCATCAAAAAATCGTCCCACTCAACATTAGAAAATCAATTCGGCCCATATTACCTTATTTTTGACACTCAATGAAAATGGCATCGCCCGGCCCCGAGATGGAGAACATTTTTTTTTTAAATTATCAATTATTACCCCCATTGCAGTTAGAGGTTGAAAAGTAGTAAGTATAGCACTGTATAATTTTTGAATGACTTAGTTGAATATTGATTTGTAGGCCTCGTTTTGTTTTTATTACATGTTTAAGCGACAAAACGGTCCCGGTCCATTTTCCCGAAAGAATCTAGGCACTCGGCAAACAAAATCAGCCCCCCCCCCCCCAATACCCCCTGTTGTGCAGCCCTGTCCATAGCCCTTGTTGTATCACATTTTGATATGCCATAAAGTGTATATTATTTATTTCCAAGCATTTCTAGTAGAATTACAGAGCAGTGTAAGGTTCTAGAAAATGGTAATTGGCTGATTGGGACCATGGCTGATTGGGACCTGGCTGATTGGGACCAGATTTGTGGCTGACTGGGACCAGATTTGTGGCTGATTGGGACCAGATTCTTGGCTGACTGGGACCAGATTTATGGCTGATTGGGACCATGACAAGGCTTATTCGGACCATTACTTAAATGCCGCGAGTATTTAAAATATGTTTGCATATTTTCGATAATAAGACAGCTATGGCAATAAATAGTGTTATTAGTCACAAATAATAGTGTAATTAGTGATTGACGGCTTCAATACAAATGAGCTAAATCACAGAGAATATACTTCACATTCTTGGCTGATTGGGACCAGATTCTTGGCTGATTGGGACCATGATCAGACCAATGATAAGAGTGTTTTAAATATGTTTGCATGACAATAAATACCACCCAGTATTATCAAATTGTAACCCAATATCAAATAGCCTCATATCGGTATTATTACTGCAATGAATGCAATATTTTGTAATGAATGAAGCTGAAATAATGACAGACAAATATTGTTCTTTGTATAATATTTTACTTAGTAAATATCATTTTATTTCGGATTTCCGTTATGCTACTGTATTGCTAGTATTAGTTTTCAAATTTTTATGACCTATTGAAATTAGCATAAATTGGTTTAAACAGTATTTCTAACATATAATTATACACAATATATAGGCTATAATGGATTCCAAAACAAGCTATGAAGTTTATAAAATAAAATAAAAATGGTCTGTTTAAATTGTATAAAACGTATAATAATTTACATAAGATTAATAAGATAATCTCTGTTAATATAGTAACTGTGACATAAAAAAAAAATGGAATATAAACATAAGTAACGCAGGCCTACAGGCGCCTACATTAAAAAAAGGCACGTAATTATAGTCACGCTATAGATATAAAACTCCTTTAATTTATATTAAACTTAATTCAATATCAAAACCTAAGTTTCTAGTATTTTTTAATCGTGTGGTCCGAATCAGCCTAGTGGTGGTCCCAATCAGCCAAGAATGTGGTCCCAATCAGCCAAGAATGTGGTCCCAATCAGCTTTGACTTTTGTCCCAATCAGCCATGGTCCCAATCAGCCATGGTCCCAATCAGCTTGGTTTCCTAGAAAATAATGCTGATTCGTACTGGTGTAAATACTGCGGCGCGTCGAATTACCCAATAACACCCAATAACACCCAATAACTCCAAATAACACCCAATAACTCCAAAATAACACCCAATAACACCCAATAACTCCAAAATAACACCCAATAACTCCAAAATAACAACCAATAACTACAAAATGTTGACTTTGGAAACACAAAATAACAATTTAGTTGAATTTAAGATCGCTGCTTTGTGTCCAAATGGGAGTTTCACGCTCACTCGCCTGAAGGGAGATAACTCGTATATGTGATTTTTGTTGACAAGAAATAAATAACACCCAATAACTGCCCAATAACAGCCCAATAACACCAAATTGTCGACTTTGGAAATACAAAATAACAATTTAGTTGCATTTAAATATTTTATTAAAACTAACATAGCCATTCAATGAGTTTTTTCTGCGCGCCTTCGTTTACGTTGCCCTGGTTTTTTGCCCGACGTTTCTTTGGGCTTTACGCACCCAAAATCCACATTTTTTGAATTAACAATATTTAAATTATATACATTTTTTTCTTCATTAAATATTTATTCAACATGCGAGTTTTCTTGTCCGCTTCCATACAAGCCCATGTTTCAGGACGGATCTCCGATTTGTGGTCTACAAGTTGCCAATTGCCTGTCCCGTGTAAAGCCCGGCGTATGTTGATAATTTGAAATGTTGACACTCTAGCCAATTTTGTAACAAGGTCAGGTAAATTCTGAATATGCCAATCGGTTTCTTGTTTCAGTCTATTATTAATAGATTCTGCGTTGTTATTAGTCCATAAGTCTGAGATCAGTTTATTTTGGAGGGGCTTAATAACATATAATAACAATTTATGTTTTAAATATCTGTCCCAATATTGTTCAAATCTATGATATTTTTCAAAATAAACAGACAAATCATCTTTCTTCATTTCAAAATCCATGTCATTTTTCGAATATACAATTCCTTCCTTACCAAAAATTAAATTTCTTATAATTGCGCGTTCTTTTTGTGGTGTGCCCGATTTCTCTAAATATCGATATAAATTTTCCTTAATGTGTTTTGTACAAAGTAAGAAATTAGAATTTTGGAATACTTCATACAAAGATTTCGTCATCGATTTTTCTTCGTCGGTACCAAATATTATTTTATCACTACCTAACTGGGAACGAAGATGTGAAAAGAAATAGTGATAAGTTGATGCTTCGCCATCCCAATGGAGCATCATGGGGCCAAGCATTATGGGGTTTTGATTCGTTTCGCGATTAATAACAGCTTGGTTTTTATAAGACAATGCAGTAACGAAACATTTACCCAAATTGAAGGTTCGATCTATTCCAACAACACCCCCCCCCCCCCTTCACCTAAACAGTTTGATTTCATATCTTGCAATTGTTCTTTAGAATAGATAATAATGTTCGGTAGTTTCCGTTCTGTATGCTCGACTCTCTTAATAACACTTCCGTTTTTCTGCATTTTAAGAATTGTTAATACCTCATCCGCAACGTTGTTAGGTTTACTGGTTATGTCCAAATTACTGTCAGCGCAACGCGTTTGTTTACATTTATCGTTGCATATTTTGTCCCTTATTTGTTTGGTTGATCTGGGTGCAAGTACGCTATCATCTGCAACTGCGTTGAAGTAAATGTCCGCTGGGGATTTGTGTTTGCCATTGTTAACACATCTTTGTACGATTCGCGGATCTGTTCTAATATAAGCGCGATCACTTTTAGAATTTCCGTGTTGTAAATTCTGTATGGTTCTGGTACCACAATATTCAACGAGTGCCATGTTCTGAAAATGACTCAAGTCCTTCGGTGCGGTCTTTATAGCGGTGATTCTCTTTTTATACTCGTGGTCGCCTTTAAGTTTGCAATAATACCGATGAAAAATAATGTAGCGCTCAGGCTGGGGAATACACTTTTCACAGGTTGTCCTTCCACACACAACTTTTTTGTAACACATCATACCATTTCTAATAAATACGCTGGTCAGTTGATTATTTTCACCAATAGAATACGCGTGGTTTGCAGTTGTCCCTTGAGTCGAGTCCCACCCACCTATGTCATCTGGAAAAACGTTCTTCTGTCCTTTACGTTCCATATTTACAACGACATAGACGTTATCTTTCATTCCCAAAGGAATTCTATCCACGGGTGCAGCATTGGAAAATTCTTTAAACTGTTCCATTGTGGACATCATCTTTCCAGCCTCAAGTGATGACTTTAGTGCTGAGCTCGATGGCTGGATCTCCATTGACTCACTTACATCACTATTGGATATCTCGCGCGAAATATCACTAAAATCATCTCCCTCAAATGAATGATAGGAAGTTGCACCGGGGGAGTAAACAAGCGCTTTTGATGAAGTTTTTGTTGTATCATCAGGCTATGCCCATTGCTTCTAGGGGGTTGGTTACATTCAGTGGAACAGAAATGTAATTTATGTTGTCACTGACGTAAATGGCAAGGCCGCCGCCACGTGTCGTGCTGCCCGGTCTGTCCCTTCTCTGACAAATATATCCGGGTAAGTAGATGTCGCTCTTCGTTGGTAGTAGCTTGGTTTCTTGGAGGCATATTACATCTTTGGGGTTGCGGTTTATGTATTTTCTCAGTTCAGCACACCTGGGAGCCAGTCCATTGATATTAAGTTGTAGGACTTTTACCTGGCCCGCCATGATGACTGCCTGGATGGATGCCTCTCAGTCTTGTGGGGTTTACTGATCTATCGGCGTCTCACGTTCGTTCGTTACTGGGAGTTTAACGTCCACTTCCACCAGAGGTGATATCGTAGACTAAGATTTACATGATGTTGTTGTTCTTGGTGTTTAACGTCCGCTTCCACCGAAGGTGATATCGCAGACAAGTCTTATTTTTCATTTTCATTATCTTAGCGCACGCGCAGGGGTCTTTGCTGTGGGAGGAAACCGGAGTGCCCGGAGGAAACCCACGAGGTTGAGAAGGAGCCCCTATCTCCATGCCACATACGCTCACACCAGGGCTCGAAACCACAGCCGCAAGCCAGAGGTGACCGGCCAGCTAGAGGTCGAAGCGCGGCACTCTAGACCACTAGGCCATCCCAACCCCCCTGGCGTCTCACAAAGGCCCAAACATATTTATATCAGACTTTTATAATACTTTTGCAGCTGAGATGAGTCTTATGGAAGAGAGATTCCTTCGTGTGAGAATATACAAATAATTTCCGATTTTAAATTAAATGAATGAGCATAAGGTAATCAAGTAACCTGTTTGTTTGGCAATTAACTTCTTGTCTGTGTGTTGACGGGGACAGAAGATATGAATGGCAATGCTTTATTAGTGAAAAAAACTTCTTATCCGTGTGTTGACAGGGACAAAAAAAGTGAATGGCAATATGCTTTAATAGTGGAACTATTATTGCCTATTGTCATTCTTTAGATTAACTTCACTAGACTACATATTGACAAACCACACCCCCAACACATTCGGACAAACATAATAAACTATGATAACATGAGAATACTCTGAGCAGAGACAATTAATTGTCAGCGGTACTAACTTAAATTGGTTTCATTTATGTATTTCAAAAGAAGTTATACGATGACCGGAAATGACAATTGATATAATTTGTAAATATAAATAAATATAGCTTTGTGCGTAGAATGTTCGGCAGTTAATTAGAATTTCTTTACAGACTAATCGTTATGTCGTCGGGTAGCGCATTTTTGCGCTAAATTGTTGGAAGTTAATTTGAATTTCATGAAAAACTATAGCGGGGACATCTGTAATAACGTTTTGTTATTGCAACCGCCTGACGATACCCATGGAGGGGTTGAAATAGTTATTCCACATTTGACGCCCATGTACAATTAAAACGAATTGCAACGAAACCATACATTAATTTCTTGTAAACAAAAATCACATACACGAGTTATCTCCCTTCAGGCGAGTGAGCGTAAAGCAGCGATGTTCTTAAATTCAACTAAATTGTTATTTTGTGTTTCCAAAGTCAACAAGTCAACATTTTGTAGTTATTGGTTGTTATTTTGGAGTTATTGGGTGTTATTGGGTGTTATTTTGGAGTTATTGGGTGTTATTGGATGTTATTTTGGAGTTATTGGGTGTTATTGGGCAGTTATTGGGTGTTATTGGGTAATTCGACGCGCCCTAAATACTGAGAATTGAGTTGTGGCATTTGGGCGCAGAAATCACACCAATCCCGATTTATAGGTCCTGTAGCAAATTGATCACCAGTAATCAGTTCAGAATATATATAAAACAAAGCTGGCCTAGATACTAGAGGGTCTAAGCATTTGGCTTTTAAAAGATAGGGTCGGTATAGATGCAATTGCTTACCTATTAAAAAAATGGGGTCGGAGGGAAAACGTCTTTATAATTAGTTTTTTCCAGTTGGGGAATCGTAAACACAGACTTTTTATATTTATTTTTAATTTTTTGGGTGCTGTTATACGCCTATATGAATCCTAATATGAAAACAAATAGTCCAGCCAGACCCCAATCAGCGCATTGCCCACATAGTCATACACTTGGAATTATAAAATAGGCCTATGATAATCACTTCTAATAAAACATAAAATTTTATTTGTGAACTGTACGGTGATGGTAATAACAGAAAAAATCTAAAATCCAATCAGTCTTTTTATTTACAAACAATATAACGAAAAAAAATAAGGTGCACAACGTGTATTGTTTCTGTTAGGCGCAGATTGCCCTCCTTGCGCAGATTACCCCTGCGCATGCGTGAATCTCCGTCTAATTTTCGATGAGCAATCTGCGCGCGCGAAGTGAACTTTGTCCGGGCAATTTAATGAATTACTGGGATGATAATAATCCGCTTAATCTTAATCGGTAATCACCATGGATCACTGCCTTAGTGAAATTTGCGAGAAATGAACCGAGTGTTTTATAACACCGGGCGTTCAGATTTTACGCCAAATTACCACTTTACCGACTCGAGAGCTGTCTATGTGGTTACGATTTATATGGTTACAATTTATATAAAAATGATTTTGAAAATATTTACTTATTCAACTTGGTCATCTTGGTCATCGTTTTATTCTTTCTGTTATTCATATTCCAACAAGAGGAATTTTGTTTAATAAAAATGGCGTGCACCAAACAGCGATAATTTTTCATTGGTTAGAGCCGTATAAATGCGGGAAAATTTACAGTAGCTATTAGCTAACAGCACGCATAAACAACCTTATTTGCATATTGCATACTATTTGCATGGAATTATTTTCAAGTCAACAGCCTCAAGGACCAACTTACCGTGTTTTGCATATTGTCGAGTAGGGTAGCACAGAATTGTAATAATACATAGTACGCAAGTCTAAAATAATTATATTCGTGAAAAATTGTCTTACATTATCGGTGGTCCACACCGGTCCACAGGTGTATTTCCTGCTAGATTAATCCATATTATGTGCACAATGATAATAATATAGCGTACGTATAGTGCAACAGAAATCGAAGATTACAGGTGCAGATAATTTCGTTCGTTCTTCAGGATTAACGTCCACATCCACCAAGGGTAATATCCTGTTTCAATGGCATTTAGTAATTGAACTAGAGTATACAAGTCACAATTCTATGGAATACAATTACTGCTTATTACTGAGCGACGTTTCGACTAGGCTTCTCTAGTCGTTATCAAGCAATGATAAAATCTAAAAAATAAGACAAGTCAATATATACATGTACATAACAATACACTCCCAATGCTGACAAAACAGGGATCTCCCTTAATTTGCACGTACCTAAAAGAAATTTAATTTAATTAAGGATTATAAATTTGAAATGCTATTTACACCATTCAATAATACCACTTAACTGAAAATAAAAACAAACTGACTAATTGATTAATAGGTAATTTGTTGTGGAGTATATACAATCATATGTAGGTTTAAATCATGACAAACGTTTTAAGAAAATGGAATTTGATCAAATGCTATCAACCACCCCTTTCACTGAAATAAACACAAATGATTAATGAATTGATTGTTGTGGAGTATATACAACGATTTGATCTGGTTTTACTAATGACAACATCCCATGATGGGATTTGATTGTATTATGACGAAAAATAATTGATATATGCATGATTGTGCGAGTGATTGTACTGATATTCAAAAAACCCTTAGAACAGGATTAGATCTATTGAGTGTTTTAATTACAATAACAGCAGACCTGAAAAGTAGAAAAAAGAAATAAAATAAAATCAGAATAAAATCAAAATAGATGGTATTTTATTGATTATCATTTTACAAATTGTGGTATTATTCTAAACTTAATTTTTTACTTGACTTATTGTTAAGCATTGAATATGATTGAAATAAAAATAGTTATGCTTAGCCTTAGATTATGCGATAAGAGTGTCATACGCTCTGGGGAGAAACAATCCTTGATCTCTATTCATCGCGGGTTTGTGTCGTCGTATTTGAATGGCTTCATGCAATCGGCGCGCTCTCTTGTTGTTGATGTTCTTGCATAGCGTTTTAAGGTTGGACCATTGGACTCTGTGGCGAGGGTTGGAGTTCAAGTGTTCAGCTACAGCGGAGTTGTTGGTGGCTGCTTTCGACTTGTGGTCATCTATCCTTTTATTTAATGTACTCTTTGTCTCGCCGACGTACGAAATTCCACAATTGCATACTATCTGATAAACACATCCCTTTGGTTGTGGCGGTCCATAAGAGCCCATAGTTAATTAGTTTTAAATAACATTGATTGACTAGCGGCTCTCTGTGGAAAGGGTTAACAACAGTTAAATCAGCTTACGAGCTTCATTAACAACAGCTTTAAACTCCAATCAACACTGTTCGGTCCCTCCTTTTGTTTTTTGATTATTTCGGCAGCATAAGAACGATGGCGTCAGAGGCTAGCTCAACCATGTCCATGGCTGACGCTTTTAAAAGCAGCCCTGCACCAAAGTTCTTTCCTGTGACAAAAAGGAGGGAGGAACAGACTCACGTCGTTCTAGTACAAAATTCTGAGCATCCAGCTATATATATTCTGAAAGGTAATTGGATAACCTTTCCAAATATTATTAGTAAAAGTTGGCACAATCATATTAAAGGGGCGCGCTCTCAACCTGAACATAGCCAATTTTTCAATATTTTAAAGTGAAAGACCGGTAATATTCCGAGCCGAAATTCGGACCATCCTACAAAATTCTGAGCATCCAGCTATATATATTCTGAAAGGTAATTGAATAAGCTTTCCAAATTTTATTAGTAGAAGTTGGCACAATCATATTAAAGGGGCGCGTTCTCAACCTGAACATAGCCAATTTTTCAATATTTTAAAGTGAAAGAACGGTAATATTCCGAGTCAAAATTCGGACCATCGTACAAAATTCTGAGCATCCAGCTATATATATTCTTAAAGGTAATTGGATAAGCTTTCCAAATATTATTAGTAAAAGTTGGCATAATCATATTAAAGGGATGCGCTCTCAACCTAAACGTTGCCAATTTTTTAATATTTTAAAGTGAAAGAACGGTAATATTCCGAGTCGAAATTCGGACCATCGTACAAAATTCTGAGCATCCAGCTATATATTTTCTGAAAGGTAATTGAATAAGCTTTCCAAATATTATTAGTAAAAGTTGGCACAATCATATTAAAGGTGCGCGCTCTCAACCTGAACATCGCCAATTTTGTAATATTTTAAAGTGAAAGAACGGTAATATTCCGAGTCAAAATTCGGACCATCGTACAAAATTCTGAGCATCCAGTTATATATATTCTTAAAGGTAATTGGATAAGCTTTCCAAATATTATTAGTAAAAGTTGGCACAATCATATTAAAGGGGTGCGCTCTCAACCTAAATGTCGCCAATTTTTTTAATATTTTAAAGTGAAAGAACGGTAATATTCCGAGTCAAAATTCGGACCATCGTACACAATTCTGAGCATCCAGTTGTATATATATTCTGAAAGGTAATTGAATAAGCTTTCAAAATATTATTAATAAAAGTTGGCACAATCATATTAAAGGGGCGCGCCCTCAACCTGAAAGGTAATTGAAGAAGCTTTCCAAATATTATTAGTAAAAGTTGTCACAATCATATTAAAGGGGCGCGCTCTCAACCTGAACATCGCCAATTTTTTAATATTTTAAAGTGAAAGAACGGTAATATTCCGAGTGAAAATTCGGACCATCGTACACAATTCTGAGCATCCAGCTATATATATTCTGAAAGGTAATTGAATAAGCTTTCCAAATATTATTAGTAAAAGTTGGCACAATCATATTAAAGGGGCGCGCCCTCAACCTGAACATATCCAAGTTGGCACAATCATATTAAAGGGGCGCGCCCTCAACCTGAACATATCCAATTTTTATACGCCCACATAGAAATGTGGACGTATATTGCCGTCGCCCCCGTCCGTCCGTCTGTCGGTCCGTCGGTCCGTCCGTCCGTCGGTCCGTCCGTCCGTCCATCGTCCACAATTTCTTGTGAACGCACTAGGGGCCAAGGTTAATATCCGATTGACTTTAAATTTATACACAGTGTTTAAGGTTATGAGACGAAGAAGCCTATTGATTTTCAGCAATATCCAATAATTACTGCTTGAGTTATGACCCTTGATCACTTTGAAAAATCTTGTGAACGCTCTAGAGGCTTAAGTTAATATCCGATTGACCTTAAATTTATACACAGTGTTTAAGGTCATGAGACGAAGAAGCCTATTGATTTTCAGCGATATTCGATAATTACTGCCAGAGTTATGACCCTTGATTACTTTGAAAAATCTTGTGAACGCTCTAGAGGCTAAAGTTAATATTGGATTGACTTTAAATTTATACACAGTGTTCAAGGTCATAATACGAAGAATCCTATTGATTTTCAATATCTGATAATTACTGCCAGAGTTATGACCCTTGATCACTTTGAAAAATCTTGTGAATGCTCGAGAGGCTAAAGTTAATATCCGATTGACTTTAAATTTATACACAGTGTTTAAGGTCATAAGACGAAGAAGCCTATTGATTTTCACGGATTTCCGATAATTAGTGCCAGAGTTATGGCCCTTGATCACTTCAAAAAATCTTGTGGATGCTCTAGAGGACAAAGATGATGTCCGATTGACTTCAAATTTATACACAGTGTTTAAGGTCACGAGACAAAGAAGCCTATCGATTTTCAGCGATTTCTGATAATTAGTGCCAGAGTTGTGTCCCTTGATCACTTCAAAATATCTTGTGGATGCTCTAGAGGCCAAAGTTAATATCTGATTGAATTTAAATTAATACACAGTGTTTAAGGTCATGAGACGAAGACGCCTATTGATTTTCAGCGATCTCTGATAATTATTGCCAGAGTTATGGCCCTTGATCACATCAAAAAATCCTGTGGACGCTCTAGAGGCCAAAGTTAATATCCGATTGACTTTAAATTTACACACACTGTTTAAGGTCATGAGACGAAGAAGCCTACTGATTTTCAGCGATTTCAAATAATTACTTCCAGAGTTATCTCCCTTGATCACTTCAAAAAACCTTGTGACGCTATAGATGCCAAACATATCATCCGATTGACTTCTGATTGATACACAGAGTTTAAGGTGTTGAAACGAACAAGTATTTTGATTTTCAATGAATTTTGATAACTGGACAGCTAAATCCATGATGTTAAATGTTTCCTATACTAATTGTTAGCGTGGGGCAAAACTTTATAAAAAGCAAACAAATTCTAATGATTTTCAGATAATTACAAAATGAGTTGTTTCTCTTAATCAGATTTTAGTGTATAACAAATGTTTCATTCCCCAAAAAAGTAAAAATATGCGACAACCCTTGTTGACTGCCCGGACGATTTAGCTGCTGTGGGCGTATGTTTCGTTGCCTGGCAACCTATCTTTCAATATTCTATAAGTGAAGATAGACCGGTATTTTTTTCGAAGTACAAATTCGGACCATCGTACAAAATTCTGAGCATCCTGCTATATATATTCTGAAAGGTAATTGGATAAGCTTTCTAAATATTATTAGTAAAAGTTGGCACAATCATATTAAAGGGGCGCGCTCTCAACCTAAACGTAGCCAATTTTTTAATATTTTAAAGTGAAAGAACGGTAATATTCCGAGTCAAAATTCGGACCATCGTACAAAATTCTGAGCATCCAGCTATATATATTCTGAATGGTAATTTAATAACCTTTCCAAATATTATTAGTAAAAGTTGGCACAATCATATTAAAGGGGCGCGCTCTCAACCTGAACATAGCCAATTTTTCAATATTTTAAAGTGAAAGACCGGTAATATTCCGAGTCAAATTTCGGACCATCGTACAAAATTCTGAGCATCCAGCTATATGTATTCTGAAAGATAATTGGATAAGCTTTCCAAATATTATTAGTAAAAGTTGGAGCAATCATATTAAAGGGGCGCGCTCTCAACCTGAACATAGCCAATTTTTTCAATATTTTAAATTGAAAGAACGGTAATATTCCGAGTCGAAATTCGGACCATCGTACAAAATTCTGAGCATCCAGCTATATATATTCTGAACGGTAATTGGATAAGCTTTCCAAATATTATTAGTAAAAGTTGGCACAATCATATTAAAGGGGCGCGCTCTCAACCTGAACATAGCCAATTTTTCAATATTTTAAAGTGAAAGAACGGTAATATTCCGAGTCGAAATTCGGACCATCGTACAAAATTCTGAGCATCCAGCTACATGCATATATATTCTGAAAGGTAATTAAATACGCTTTCCAAATATTATTAGTAAAGGTTGGCACAATTATATTAAAGGGGCGCGCTCTCAACCTGAACATCGCCAATTTTTTAATATTTTAAAGTGAAAGAACGGTAATATACCAAGCCAAAATTCGGACCATCGTACAAACTTCTGAGCATCCAGCTATATAAATTCGGAAAGGTATTTGGATAAGCTTTCCAAATATTATTAGTAAAAGTTGGCACAATCATATTAAAGGGGTGCGCTCTCAACCTAAACGTCGCCAATTTTTTAATATTTTAAAGTGAAAGACCGGTAATATTCCGAGCCGAAATTTGGACCATCGTACAAAATTCTGAGGATCCACCTATATATATTTTGAAAGGTAATTGAATAAGCTTTCTAAATATTATTAGTAAAAGTTGGCACAATCATATTAAAGGGGCGCGCTCCCAATCTGAACATCGCCAATTTTTTAATATTTTAAAGTGAAAGAACGGTAATATTCCGAGTCAAAATTCGGACCATCGTACAAAATTCTGAGCATCCAGCTATATATATTCTGAAAGGTAATTGAATAAGCTTTCCAAATATTATTAGTAAAAGTTGGCACAATCATATTAAAGGGGCGCGCTCTCAACCTGAACATCGCCAATTTTGTAATATTTTAAAGTGAAAGAAGGGTAATATTCCGAGTCAAAATTCGGACCATCCTACAAAATTCTGAGCATCCAGCTATATAAATTCGGAAAGGTAATTGAATAAGCTTTCCAAATATTATTAGTAAAAGTTGGCACAATCATATTAAAGGGGCACGCTCTCAACCTGAACATTGCCAATTTTTTAATATTTTAAAGTGAAAGAACGGTAATATTCCGAGTCAAAATTCGGACCATCGTACAAAATTCTGAGCATCCAGCTATATATATTCTTAAAGGTAATTGGATAAGCTTTCCAAATATTATTAGTAAAAGTTGGCATAATCATATTAAAGGGATGCGCTCTCAACCTAAACGTTGCCAATTTTTTAATATTTTAAAGTGAAAGAACGGTAATATTCCGAGTCGAAATTCGGACCATCGTACAAAATTCTGAGCATCCAGCTATATATTTTCTGAAAGGTAATTGAATAAGCTTTCCAAATATTATTAGTAAAAGTTGGCACAATCATATTAAAGGGGCGCGCTCTCAACCTGAACATCGCCAATTTTGTAATATTTTAAAGTGAAAGAACGGTAATATTCCGAGTCAAAATTCGGACCATCGTACAAAATTCTGAGCATCCAGTTATATATATTCTTAAAGGTAATTGGATAAGCTTTCCAAATATTATTAGTAAAAGTTGGCACAATCATATTAAAGGGGTGCGCTCTCAACCTAAATGTCGCCAATTTTTTTAATATTTTAAAGTGAAAGAACGGTAATATTCCGAGTCAAAATTCGGACCATCGTACACAATTCTGAGCATCCAGTTGTATATATATTCTGAAAGGTAATTGAATAAGCTTTCAAAATATTATTAATAAAAGTTGGCACAATGATATTACAGTAAAAGTTGGCACAATGATATTACAGTAAAAGTTGGCGCATTCATATTAAAGGGGTGCGCTCTCATTCTAAACATGGTCATTTTTGTTTATCAATTTTAAAGGAAAAGAACGTTAATATTTCGTTTCAAAGTCCGGACCCTGATTCAACATTTTGAGTATCCAACTAACTATATTCCAGAGGTATTTAAATAAGCTTTCGAAATGTTGCTAGTAAAATTTCACTGTGAAGAAAGACTGTTATTGTTTGAATATCTAATTCGGATCATTGTTCAAAATTCTCAGCATTCAACTAAATATATTTTGAAAGATAATTATATTAGCTTTCCAAATATTATTAGTAAAAGTTGGAGCAATCATATTAAAGGGGCGCGCTCTCAACCTGAACATAGCCAATTTTTTCAATATTTTAAATTGAAAGAACGGTAATATTCCGAGTCGAAATTCGGACCATCGTACAAAATTCTGAGCATCCAGCTATATATATTCTGAACGGTAATTGGATAAGCTTTCCAAATATTATTAGTAAAAGTTGGCACAATCATATTATGGATATGGACTCTTATCATTAACATGGTCAAATTTAGAGTACATTTGTGTACAGAATCTGTTTCACAGAGAATTACTTACGAATTATCTCTGTAACAGATGACTGTCCACAACACGTGCGTTGACTGCACGTGGCGTCAGTCATTGGCTCAACGGCTCGTGCAATGTTTACATAACACCTAACTGCTTCGGGCAAAATGATAGCTGGATGCTCAGAATTTTGTACGATGGTCCGAATTTCGACTCGGAATATTACCGGTCTTTCATTTTAAAATATTGAAAAATTGCCTATGTTCAGGTTGAGAGCGCGCCCCTTTAATATGATTGTGCCAACTTTTACTAATAATATTTGGAAAGCTTATCCAATTACCTTTCAGAATATATATAGCTGGATGCTCAGAATTTTGTA